>CM051523.1:45748554-48148554 GCA_028017165.1 Herpetospermum pedunculosum | reverse complement strand
GCCGTCTGTTGGTGTGAGAGTCTCAGCTGTTGGAATCGACAATCTGATAGGAAGGAGAGAAGATTCATCTTCTCTCCCGATTGGATTCATCCAAGCAAAGCTATTCTTTCATCCTCTTCAGCCGAGGCGGTTGCAACGGGGCTTTCAAGCATCTTTTACTGCTTTCTGTCTTTCCTTTCTAAATTCCAGCATTGTTTAGTTGTTGTTTCTGTTCTAGTGACTAGTTCTTTTCATTGCGTTGTTTTCTGTCTTTAAGTTATTCACTTTAAGCGTCCCTTTGTTCATTCAAACAATCAAGTAATCAAATCACCATTCGTCATTTCACAATTCTTGCCTTTGCAACCTGCTGCTTTTCCTCACTGTTTTGTCTTTAAATTCCTTCTAAGCATGTCTACTTCTTCTCTTACTTCTGTTCTGTTTATATCCATGAGTAGCTAAATCACTTAGGGGCATGCTAATGACAACACTATAGGCTAAAAAACGTGAACCAAGCATGTAGGATCGCTCTCGAAGCATTGATTGTATGTAAGCTTCATCCCACGGGCAATTTCGATTGGCCATCCATTTTGTCCAAAGAACTCCTAACCTCTGGAAGGAGTAAGAGTTCAGAGTCATACTATCATGCTAGCCTTTCAAGGTAGCCAGGAAACGGCCTAGGAATAGGCGTTTCCCTAGTACAAACCATATCCTTCTGCCTTAACAAGATGCTTAAGACCTTACTTGGACATGAGTAAACTAAAGAATCTAATGCATGAAATCGGAAGATACATGAGAATGAGATAGTTTGATGCATATTGAGTTGGTCCAGTGCTTGAGAATCGTATGAAAAAGCCTATAGGATAGTCGTTAGTAGCCCTTAATTCATCACTTTACACACTTTCGCTGTTATTTAAATTGCGGTAGAATTGCTGTCTCCGCAATTCTGCTTAAGTTACAATTCTGTCTAGCTGTCTTTGCCTTCATTTATTAATCTCGTCTCTTTTCATTTGAGTTTAGCTTTGACTTGTTCTTGTTTATGTTGCTACCCTCTACATATTCAGTAGGAAATAGACAATTTAAAACCAATTCTACCCCATCAAATCCACCCTTTCTTTCTTAACTTTACACTTCACGATTAGCTTATAATAAATCTCTGTGGGAAAACGAATGAAAAAATACTTACTACTTGCTATAAGATCATGTATGCTTGCATGTTCTGAGTGCTCTTTCTATCTTATTGCTTATTTATTTTAACACAATGAGCACGTAACACCCTCCTAGTTCAGATAACTCATAAGCAGAATTTCCTAAAAAACAACAAGGTAAGGTCTCACAGAGGTACATGCTCAGCAATATAAGAAGCTAATTCAAACTAATAAGGGTGTACGTGACACACATCCAGCATGCTCTATAAACAGACTACCAATGGACCTCATCAATGCAGCCAAATAAAGAGATTTAAAAGCAGACAGCCCATCAGAAAGTCATCCAACAGCATGCTTAAAACTAACAAAATATTGCGGTAACCGCAAGGAATTCGCAATTATTCCAACAGAGCAAATTTAACTGTGATCAAGGCTCCTAGCATGCGATATTCATTCATAAATACTACAGAAAACAACAAAACTACCTAAGCTACCTATTCATATAACATTAAACTAAACTAAGCTATTCTACACAAACAAATTAACAATTCAAAACAGATCAAACACTTGATTATAGGGGGGTAACAGGTCACAGAAAAGCAGATTTTTGTTTGTTTTTGAGAGAGATCAGAAATACTCCCTCAAATGCCGTCAGTCTGGCAATCAATCATCCTTATCTTCTTTACTTCTTTCTCTTGGAGGCAGCCAGGGGTTCAGCAATCCAGCAGGGAAGGTAGGGAACGCGCATCGCAGGTGTTCAGCCAGCTCTCGGTCCCTTGCTTGCGAATATTCAGCCCATTGGGCTAACTTGTGTTGCAAGTCCATCAGGCAGGCCATGGACAATGACTGTGCAGCAGCCAATCCATCCATCTCGAACTCCATGTTGCCTCTTCTTCGCATCCTCAAGATAGTGGGCAGCTCCAGATGGCCAGTATAGGCCAATTGCCTCTCTTCCTTCGTAACAGGTACTCATGCACGCAAACACAGCTTAGTAATGGTATTGGGGAAAAAGAGTTGGCCCTTACCTTTCTTGGAGCATTCGATCATAGAGGCTGCAATGACTTCACCCACATCAATGGTGAGTCCCTTCATTATCGCATAGATCAGTAGCGATCTCCTCTGGTTGATGGTTGTCTCATGTGTGACCGGAGAGATTCGTCTTCGTACGAGGGAGAACCAGATGGCTGCTTTGTCCCTGAGAGCCGCACTCATCAGTGTGTGTCTCTCATTCCTTGAGACTGCCCAAGCTGCCTCAGGTTTGCCTATTGTATTCAGAGCTTCCTTCAGGACTGTCTCTGAGGGTGATTCCACTATCCTTGCGTATTCAGAGTGCTTATGCCCCTTGAGAGCATACGCTTTGTTGATTGCGTTGGCTGAGAAATCAACCTCTACTCACCTCACCATTGAAAAACAACCTTCAGGGTGTGTGAGATTTGCGTAGAAGTCGTACACCATGTCAGAGTAGGCTAGAATTAGAGGCCTACATAGCTCTTTCCAGCCATGATTCATAATCCCTGCGCGCAAGAATTGCGGCAGGTCCGCAAGAGCATCAAGAAATCCTCTCTCGTGGAGGAGTTCTTTCTTCATCAATTCGAGGCCCTTGGCCCCTGCTTCCTTGGAGACATACCTCGCAGCTCGAGGCTCGTCTTCTTGATACATCTTTCTCTTCCCCTTTTCTTTGGCCGATTCCAGAGCCTTAGTTTTCATTTTCTTGCTAGAGGGTTCAGCTTCAACCCTCTTCCTTTTAGTCCGCTTGGAGGCCTTTGGCCGCTTGCCCTTCACAATCACAGGTGCCTTCTTCTTGAGCCTCGCCTTTGTGGTCATGTGCTGGAGGCATTCACCCAACGTTTCCTCCATTGAGTCCATGCTTTCACTCTCCACAGGGCTGTCAAGATTGACATCCCTGAAGGGGGAAAACACCTCTTCCTCCTCAGTCGAATCATCGATTGGCACCGATTCTTGTTGTTCTTCAGAAGGAATTTCAGGCTCTGACTGATGCTGAGGAGATTTAGCGCTCTGCATGGCCGTCTCAAATGATGGCCGGCCACTGTTGAGGCTTTCCTCACTCGGGGTTTTCTTCTCTCCGATCGGGGAATCAGGCATTGTGACCTTCCACTTCTTCTTCTTAGGAGTTTTCGTTGGATCAGAGGGATCATCAGCTGTCGTCGTTGCCACCTTCCACTTCTTCCTTCTCACAGGAAGCTTTGGGGGCCTCGAGGGTTGCGCAGCGTCGGCATTTGCCAAAGATAGCAACGCCTCCCTTACCAGTCTTTGCTCTTCTGCGTCAGGTGACGCTTTCTTGGGCGTGGATCGGTCGGCTCTCGTGGTCACCATTGTTGCTTCTTGAAGATCTGAGCTTGGGAGTTTCAGAGGAATGAGAGTTCTGAATTGTGGAATCCCAAAGTTTTGAGAAATCGTAGAAGAAAACGATCCCCAATGCCGTCTATTTGTACTCGAGTGTTCCTCAACGGCTCTTTTTTGTTGCGGACTCCGCAATTTTTAAGCAATTTTTCAGCATTGACAATATAACCGTTAAGATCTTCTTCTTGATTTTTGTTGCAAGATCTTAGCAACGAAATCTTTGATTTTGCCAGATCTTTCCTTGATCTTCTCCTCTTAATTCACCTTTTTCATTGTCGTTTGAAGATCTCCCATTATCACGCTCCTAATCAAAATAAAAACACTTAATTAAAACTAGAAATAACAATATGACAAACAAACTACAAACAACAAAGAAAAATATATTCCATAGCCCTCTGACGGATGAGCACAGTGATATTTTCATTACACATCCTTGCTCATCCTCTCTTGATTTACTTCTTAGGCTTCAAATAGAAGGAAGGCCGAGAGTGTCTTCACGTCTCCTTCCTCATAATAATGCTTCAATCTCGCACCATTTACCATGAATGGCTGCCCTTGATTCAGATTTCGAATTTCAATTGCACCATGAACAAATACATTAGTAATCACAAAAGGACCTGACCATCTAGACTTAAGTTTGCCAGGAAATAATCTCAATTGTGAGTTGAATAATAAAACATGCTGGCCTTTCTTAAAGTCCTTGATCCTAAGTCGACTATCGTGCCAAATCTTAGTCTTTTCTTTATACATTTTAGCATTTTCATATGACATATGCCTTAGTTCATCTAACTCATGAAATTGCAGAGACCGCAATGTTCCCGCATCGGTTACGCAATAATTCAACTCTTTTAAGGCTCAAAAGGATTTGATTTCTAATTCAAGAGGTAAGTGGCATGCTTTTTCATACACTAACCTATAAGGAGACATGCCTAACGGCGTTTTATATGCAGTCCTATACGCCCACAGTGCATCATCTAACTTAAAAGACCAGTCATTTCTATTAGGTTTAACAACTTTTTCAAGTATGCTCTTGATCTCTCTATTAGATATTTCAGCTTGTCCATTTGAGTGTGGATGATAGGGTGTTGCTACTCTATGTCTAACATTATATTTAGCTAGTACTTTTTCCATAGCTTTGTTTATAAAGTGCGTTCCCTCTTCACTTATGATAGCACGTGGTGTACCAAATCTTGTAAAGATATGCCTATTTAGAAACTTAACGACTGTTTTGGCATCATTTAGGGGACATGCAATTGCTTCTACCCATTCTGAAACATAATCTACTGCTACTAATATGTAAAGATTACCAGCAGATGGTGGGAATGTACCCATGAAGTCGATGCCCCATACATCAAAGTGTTCTAACTCTAAGATATATGTTAGAGGCATCTCATCCTTCCTACTGAGGTTACCTGTTCGTTGACATTCATCGCAGTTGTGTGCATAGTCGTGCGCATCCTTGAAGATCGTGGGCCAGAAGTAGCCACTTTGGAACACCTTTGCAGCCATTTTCTGACCACCAAAGTGTCCACTGATAGAACTCCAAAAGTGCTATTTTATAATCTTTAATTCTTGTTAGTTGATTCAAATTAATGTGTTTAATCATATGTTTTTGCAGGAATCGAGCATTTAGAGGTGAATGAGAAACTTATATTAAATAAGAACTCAAAAGAGGAGTTTTAGAGTATAATATCAACAAACCAAGCCGCAGATGATACTATGAAGATAAAAATCATTTAATGTTTAAAGTTGGAAGCTTGGTCTGATGGTGAAGAGTTTATTATGATAGGACTTTGATCTCGAGTTTGATTCTTGGAGAATGTTATTATTAATTGTATTTTTTTTACTCCAACCATCACCTCGCACACGTGTCAGCTCCTGATTGATCCAGGAAGAAGTCTCCCACGAAGCCACGAAGAGTCTTCACTCAAGATCCCACAGAAATCACTCCTCAACCACAAGTTTTAATGTTTTAATTATTTATTTAATGCTTTATTTATTTATTTTTATTTAAAAATAGTAAATGGCTATTTCCTTTTTAGTATAAAAAGGGGAGAGTCCACACCTTACACCTCACACCTTACACCATTCCCCTCACACCTTACACCATTCACTACACACCAACACACACCATCACTATTCTTTCTTTCCCTCTGTTTAGAGTTTTTTATTTATTCTTATGTTCGGCTAAGCTTGTAATGCTGGTTTAGAGGTTTGTCGGGCTTAACGTTTTTGTGAGATTTTTGGTATTAAATTGCAATATAATTTCTTGATTAATTGTTTTATATTCTTTGTTTATTTCATGTGCAATTAGTATTGGTTAATGTGACAGCTTAATCAATTAAATATTAATTGTTCATGTATGCTATGTTTGTAATTTGTGATCCGTAATTGTCATAAATTGCATGCTTAATTATAGTAGCAAGATGGTCAGATTATGACTAGTGTTAATATTATGGTTTTTCCATAGTTAACATGGTGCGTATAATAGACCTTAGGAATAGAAAAAAATTTAATTGAATCTGATCAATTTAATTAACAATCTAATCAATCCATGTGCTTAGAGCTGCTAGGTAGTTAGCATGGAACGCTATCGTGCCCAGCTAATTGACTAGTTTAGAGTTAATTACGATGCTTTGTCGGATTAATTGCATGATAGGATCTTAGAGACTTTTCATGGCTGTTCCAGTTAAGTCGATTAGGCTTTTAATTAAGAAATTGTATTTTTATTGGAGTAAGTAATCCATGAGCAAAATCTATTAAGTCCCGACAATCTCTCAATCAACAAGGTAATTTCTTATTTATTTATTTAATTCTTTAATTCTTTAAACTTTATCTTTAATTGTTTATTTTAATTCATTACATTAACATGCAATCCAAAAACCCCCATTTATTGTTTTTACACAAAATTTAATTTAGAGAATTTATATTTCGGTTCCCTGAGTTCGACTCGGTCCGCTGTAGTTTACTACAAGCCGTTGATCGGTAATTATAAATTGTATTTGACGGGCCTCGACAAGCTCGCTTCAAATTGGCGCCGTTGCTGGGTAGCCAATTAAATTCTCTTTGTTAATTTTTTTATTTTATTTTATTCTTTCCTGAAAAAAAAAAAAAAACTCGTATTAAACTTAAAAAAATCACAAAAATATTTCTTTTAGTTTGTTTTCTTTAAAAAAAAATGTCTTTTTTTAAACAAAAGAACTTGCATCAAATTGGCGCCGTTGCCGGGATCCAAGTATTCGTATCAAATTGGCGCCGCTGCCGGGGAGCCAATTAAATTCTCTTTGTTAAATTTGTTTTATTTTTTTGTCTTTAAAAACAAATGTCTTTTGTTAAATTTATTTATTATTATTATTTTTTTTTTCCTAATAAAAAACAAAAAAAAAAACTCTTATTTTTTATTGCAAAAAAAAAAAAAAAAAAAAAAAATTACAAAATTTAAAAAAATCACAAAAATATTTCTTTTATTTTATTTTGGTTTTGTTAAATTATTCTAACATGTCATAACTTTGTCAAGAATATTTAACTGCTAACACAGTTGCTTTTCAGTCTGAAAAACAACTTAACGATGAGTTTGAGAATTTTGTGTCATGTGAAGACCAGGTTTGTGAGATTAAGGAAGAGGATGAGCCTAATCCCGAGAAGATTCAGGTTGTTTTTGGACTTGAAGAAAAAGATGATCTTGTTAGATGCGAGAGCGCCACCACCGCCCTTAGACCCATGCAAGAGAAATTTCAGGGGAGTTTTCTTCTCTTTATTGTTTCTTTTGTGAGTAATCTATTTAGTTATCTATTAAGGATAAATTTACCTATGGATAGTTCTGTCTAGACTGAGGTACTTAAGTTGACCGAAAGGGAACACCTCTAACTGGGAACTGACATGGGAAGATTTTTGTTCTTCAATCTTTTTTTTTCTTTAATTAAAAAAAAAAAGTATTTTCTCATTTCTTTTGAAGCAATCTAGTTAATTATACATTGGGGACAATGTATTGTTTTAGGTGGGGGGTGGAGATATATTTGCAAAGCATGTGATTGAGCGTTATACTTATAAATTATGAAAATCTTGAGCTTGAAATGTATGATGATTAGTTGGTTGCATATTATATGATGATGACAATCTATGATGTGTCTTAGACATTTTATGTTCATTATGTTTTTTCACTTTTTCTTGCAAAGCATGAGAATGCAGCATGATTTTGAGTCAAATTAAAATTTTTTCTCTGGATTCTCTTATAACTATTGTGCACATAGTCTTCTCATCTATCGTTTTAAAGGCTTAGGATTGTATTATTTGACCTATATGTTTGTTGTCACCTCGAAAGGCCCATAAAACTAATTAGAAAGTTATCTTGCACGATAGTTTGTAATGAGATATTGAGGAGGTATAGCATGTCTATCTGCCTTGTGAAAAGAAAAAGAAAATAAAAATAGAATATTGCTCGAGCTCAGCAAGAAAAGAAGTGAAAATCAGCTTGTAATGAATAAAACAATAAGGGGTAAAAATAGCTGCCCCAAATGTGAGTAGTTAGGCCGCCCATTGAGCGAGTGCTCTAGGTGAGAGGCCCTGCAGTTGGGTGTGAAAGCTAGTGCCCTTGAGTTAAATTATTGCAAGTTTAGGGGATCCCCAAAGTTGTTTTTAGGCACCTTAATAGAAATATTGCTTATTTGAATGTATTGATGCTTGATAGTTTGTTCTAAATGACCAGAAGTAGGGGGAAAACGAGTTGAGAGTTGAATAAAATATTCCCGGACTTATAAAAATCGAGATAGGAAAGGCTACGCGCACACACACATAAGGGATGAAAGAACTAATTTTAAATTTTCTCGTTGATTGAATGCATTTGAATGTTGTGAGTTGTGAATATTTTTATTGTTTAAGATACAGAGGTTAGAGTCATTAATTTGCAGCCAACGATTCATTTTAATGTTTAAATTATTTCTTGCTCGAGGACTAGCAAGATTTAGGTGTGGGGTATTTGATAGAACTCCAAAAGTGCTATTTTATAATCTTTAATTCTTGTTAGTTGATTCAAATTAATGTGTTTAATCATATGTTTTTGCAGGAATCGAGCATTTAGAGGTGAATGAGAAACTTATATTAAATAAGAACTCAAAAGAGGAGTTTTAGAGTATAATATCAACAAACCAAGCCGCAGATGATACTATGAAGATAAAAATCATTTAATGTTTAAAGTTGGAAGCTTGGTCTGATGGTGAAGAGTTTATTATGATAGGACTTTGATTTCGAGTTCGATTCTTGGAGAATGTTATTATTAATTGTATTTTTTTACTCCAACCATCACCTCGCACACGTGTCAGCTCCTGATTGATCCAGGAAGAAGTCTCCCACGAAGCCATGAAGAGTCTTCACTCAAGATCCCACTAAGAAGAAATCACTCCTCAACCACAAGTTTTAATGTTTTAATTATTTATTTAATGTTTTATTTATTTATTTTTATTTAAAAATAGTAAATGGCTATTTCCTTTTTAGTATAAAAAGGGGAGAGTCCACACCTTACACCTCACACCTTACACCATTCCCCTCACACCTTACACCATTCACTACACACCAACACACACCAACACACACCATCACTATTCTTTCTTTCCCTCTGTTTAGAGTTTTTTATTTATTCTTATGTTCGGCTAAGCTTGTAATGCTGGTTTAGAGGTTTGTCGGGCTTAACGTTTTTGTGAGATTTTTGGTATTAAATTGCAATATAATTTCTTGATTAATTGTTTTATATTCTTTGTTTATTTCATGTGCAATTAGTATTGGTTAATGTGACAGCTTAATCAATTAAATATTAATTGTTCATGTATGCTATTTTTGTAATTTGTGATCCGTAATTGTCATAAATTGCATGCTTAATTATAGTAGCAAGATGGTCAGATTATGACTAGTGTTAATATTATGGCTTTTCCATAGTTAACATGGTGCGTATAATAGACCTTAGGAATAGAAAAATATTTAATTGAATCTGATCAATTTAATTAACAATCTAATCAATCCATGTGCTTAGAGCTGCTAGGTAGTTAGCATGGAACGCTATCGTGCCCAGCTAATTGACTAGTTTAGAGTTAATTACGATGCTTTGTCGGATTAATTGCATGATAGGATCTTAGAGACTTTTCATGGCTGTTCCAGTTAAGTCGATTAGGCTTTTAATTAAGAAAATGTATTTTTATTGGAGTAAGTAATCAATGAGCAAAATCTATTAAGTCCCGACAATCTCTGAATCAACAAGGTAATTTCTTATTTATTTATTTAATTCTTTAATTCTTTAAACTTTATCTTTAATTGTTTATTTTAATTCATTACATTAACATGCAATCCAAAAACCCCCCATTTATTGTTTTTACACAAAATTTAATTTAGAGAATTTATATTTCGGTTCCCTGAGTTCGACTCGGTCCGCTGTAGTTTACTACAAGCCGTTGATCGGTAATTATAAATTGTATTTGACGGGCCTCGACAAGCTCGCTTCAAATTGGCGCCGTTGCCGGGGAGCCAATTAAATTCTCTTTGTTAATTTTTTTATTTTATTTTATTCTTTCCTGAAAAAAAAAAAAAAAACTCGTATTAAACTTAAAAAAATCACAAAAATATTTCTTTTAGTTTGTTTTCTTTAAAAAAAATGTATTTTTTTAAACAAAAGAACTTGCATCAAATTGGCGCCGTTGCCGGGGATCCAAGTATTCGTATCAAATTGGCGCCGCTGCCGGGGAGCCAATTAAATTCTCTTTGTTAAATTTGTTTTATTTTTTTGTCTTTAAAAAAAAATGTCTTTTGTTAAATTGATTTATTATTATTATTTTTTTTTCCTAATAAAAAACAAAAAAAAAACTCTTATTTTTTATTGCAAAAAAAAAAAAAAACAAAAAAATATCACAAAAATCACAAAATTTAAACAAAACAAAAACAAACTAAAAAAAAAAAAAAAAACTCTTATTTTTAATTGCAAAAAAAAAAAAAAAAAAAAAAAAAAAAAAAATTACAAAATTTAAAAAAATCACAAAAATATTTCTTTTCTTTTATTTTTGTTTTGTTAAATTATTCTAACATGTCATAACTTTGTCAACAATATTTAACTGCTAACACAGTTGCTTTTCAGTCTGAAAAACAACTTAACGATGAGTTTGAGAATTTTGTGTCATGTGAAGACCAGGTTTGTGAGATTAAGGAAGAGGATGAGCCTAATCCCGAGAAGATTCAGGTTGTTTTTGGACTTGAAGAAAAAGATGATCTTGTTAGATGCAAGAGCGCCACCACCGCCCTTAGACCCATGCAAGAGAAATTTCAGGGGAGTTTTCTTCTCTTTATTGTTTCTTTTGTGAGTAATCTATTTAGTTATCTATTAAGGATAAATTTACCTATGGATAGTTCTGTCTAGACTGAGGTACTTAAGTTGACCGAAAGGGAACACCTCTAACTGGGAACTGACATGGGAAGATTTTTGTTCTTCAATCTTTTTTTTTCTTTAATTAAAAAAAAAAAAGTATTTTCTCATTTCTTTTGAAGCAATCTAGTTAATTATACATTGGGGACAATGTATTGTTTTAGGTGGGGGGTGGAGATATATTTGCAAAGCATGTGATTGAGCGTTATACTTATAAATTATGAAAATCTTGAGCTTGAAATGTATGATGATTAGTTGGTTGCATATTATATGATGATGACAATCTATGATGTGTCTTAGACATTTTATGTTCATTATGTTTTTTCACTTTTTCTTGCAAAGCATGAGGATGCAGCATGATTTTGAGTCAAATTTAAATTTTTTCTCTGGATTCTCTTATAACTATTGTGCACATAGTCTTCTCATCTATGGTTTTAAAGGCTTAGGATTGTATTATTTGACCTATATGTTTGTTGTCACCTCGAAAGGCCCATAGAACTAATTAGAAAGTTATCTTGCACCATAGTTTGTAATGAGATATTGAGGAGGTATAGCATGTCTATCTGCCTTGTGAAAAGAAAAAGAAAATAAAAATAGAATATTGCTCGAGCTCAGCAAGAAAAGAAGTGAAAATCAGCTTGTAATGAATAAAACAATAAGGGGTAAAAATAGCTGCCCCAAATGTGAGTAGTTAGGCCGCCCATTGAGCGAGTGCTCTGGGTGAGAGGCCCTGCAGTTGGGTGTGAAAGCTAGTGCCCTTGAGTTAAATTATTGCAAGTTTAGGGGATCCCCAAAGTTGTTTTTAGGCACCTTAATAGAAATATTGCTTATTTGAATGTATTGATGCTTGATAGTTTGTTCTAAATGACCAGAAGTAGGGGGAAAACGAGTTGAGGGTTGAATAAAATATTCCCGGACTTATAAAAATCGAGATAGGAAAGGCTACGCGCACACACACATAAGGGATGAAAGAACTAATTTTAAATTTTCTCGTTGATTGAATGCATTTGAATGTTGTGAGTTGTGAATATTTTTATTGTTTAAGATACAGAGGTTAGAGTCATTAATTTGCAGCCAACGATTCATTTTAATGTTTAAATTATTTCTTGCTCGAGGACTAGCAAGATTTAGGTGTGGGGTATTTGATAGAACTCCAAAAGTGCTATTTTATAATCTTTAATTCTTGTTAGTTGATTCAAATTAATGTGTTTAATCATATGTTTTTGCAGGAATCGAGCATTTAGAGGTGAATGAGAAACTTATATTAAATAAGAACTCAAAAGAGGAGTTTTAGAGTATAATATCAACAAACCAAGCCGCAGATGATACTATGAAGATAAAAATCATTTAATGTTTAAAGTTGGAAGCTTGGTCTGATGGTGAAGAGTTTATTATGATAGGACTTTGATTTCGAGTTCAATTCTTGGAGAATGTTATTATTAATTGTATTTTTTTTACTCCAATCATCACCTCGCACACGTGTCAGCTCCTGATTGATCCAGGAAGAAGTCTCCACGAAGCCACGAAGAGTCTTCACTCAAATCCCACTAAGAAGAAATCACTCCTCAACCACAAGTTTTAATGTTTTAATTATTTATTTAATGTTTTATTTATTTATTTTTATTTAAAAATAGTAAATGGCTATTTCCTTTTTAGTATAAAAAGGGGAGAGTCCACACCTTACACCTCACACCTTACACCATTCCCCTCACACCTTACACCATTCACTACACAACAACACACACCATCACTATTCTTTCTTTCCCTCTGTTTAGAGTTTTTTATTTATTCTTATGTTCGGCTAAGCTTGTAATGCTGGTTTAGAGGTTTGTCGGGCTTAACGTTTTTGTGAGATTTTTGGTATTAAATTGCAATATAATTTCTTGATTAATTGTTTTATATTCTTTGTTTATTTCATGTGCAATTAGTATTGGTTAATGTGACAGCTTAATCAATTAAATATTAATTGTTCATGTATGCTATGTTTGTAATTTGTGATCCGTAATTGTCATAAATTGCATGCTTAATTATAGTAGCAAGATGGTCAGATTATGACTAGTATTAATATTATGGCTTTTCCATAGTTAACATGGTGCGTATAATAGACCTTAGGAATAGAAAAATATTTAATTGAATCTGATCAATTTAATTAACAATCTAATCAATCCATGTGCTTAGAGCTGCTAGGTAGTTAGCATGGAACGCTATCGTGCCCAGCTAATTGACTAGTTTAGAGTTAATTACGATGCTTTGTCGGATTAATTGCATGATAGGATCTTAGAGACTTTTCATGGCTGTTCCAGTTAAGTCGATTAGGCTTTTAATTAAGAAATTGTATTTTTATTGGAGTAAGTAATCGATGAGCAAAATCTATTAAGTCCCGACAATCTCTGAATCAACAAGGTAATTTCTTGTTTATTTATTTAATTCTTTAATTCTTTAAACTTTATCTTTAATTGTTTATTTTAATTCATTACATTAACATGCAATCCAAAAACCCCCCATTTATTGTTTTTACACAAACTTTAATTTAGAGAATTTATATTTCGGTTCCCTGAGTTCGACCCGGTCCGCTGTAGTTTACTACAAGCCGTTGATCGATAATTATAAATTGTATTTGACGGGCCTCGACAAGCTCGCTCCATAAGGAGATGTATGGCAATGCTGCAAGACTGACCTTGCTTCAGCAGCAGACACACACTTCCTTAACAATCCATCCGCAGAACTTTTGTAGAGGGTTGGATCATCCCAGATGTACTTCCTAGCCTCGTGTAGGAACCTCTTCTTTTCTTGCCCCCCTCTAAAAGTTGGTAACATGTGTGAGGCAAGGAATTAAGCAATATCCGCAAACCAAGGTTCCTCATTGTTATCACAATGCACTAACACAAAGACATGTTCATCAATAAAGGAATCAGATATTGTGGGTTCAACAATTATTTCGCAATTACTCCGCAATCTAGATAAATGATCAGCAACTACGTTTTCGCATCCTTCTTTATCTCTAATCTCTAGATCAAACTCTTGCAATAATAACACCCATCTAATTAGCCGAGGTTTAGCATCAACCTTTCTCATTAAATATTTTATTGCAGAATGATCAGTGTATATAATCGTTTTATTACCTAAATTATAAGGCCTAAATTTTTCACATGCAAACACTACAGCTAACATTTCTTTCTCTGTGGTAGTTTAATTACATTGTGCTTCGTTCAAAGTTTTACTCGCATAATAAACAGGGTGCGTTAATTTATCTATCTTTTGGCCAAGCATAGCTCCAATTGCATAGTCACTAGCATCACACATTAGTTCAAAAGGTAAATCCCACTTTGGGCCTACTATGATTGGTTCTTTGATTAAGGCTTCTTTAAGTTTGGTCCATGCTATTAGACATTCATTTGAGAAGATAAAAGTTTTATTTAGCTTTAAGAGCTCACACAGGGGTTTAGAGATTTTTGAAAAATCTTTTATAAATCTCCTATAGAATCCTGCATGTCCTAAGAAACTTATTATAGCTTTGAAATTTGTAGGTTCTACTAACTTCTCAATGATTTTTATTTTGGCCCTATCGACCTCTACTCCTGCCTTGGACACTCTATGTCCTAACACTATTCCTTCTTCCACCATGAAGTGACATTTTTCTCAATTTAAGACTAGGTTGGTCTCTTCACATCTAGTTAAGACTTGTCCTAAGTTTTCTAGGCAGTTGTTAAAAGAATCACCAAAGACTGAGAAGTCATCCATAAATATTTCTATTATGGACTCATCCAGGTTAGAGAAAATTGCTAACATGCACCTTTGGAATGTTGCTGGTGCATTGCATAAGCCAAATGGCATTTTGCGAAAAGCAAATGTTCCAAAAGGACTTGTAAAGGTTGTTTTCTCTTGATCCTCAGGGTCTATAGTAATTTGGTTATAATCGTCTAAAAAGCAGTAAAAGGCTCGGCCAGCTATTCTATCTAACATTTGGTCTATAAATGGTAAAGGAAAATGGTCTTTTTTGGTTTCTTTGTTAAGTTTTCTATAGTCCATACAGACTCTCCATCCTGTAACAGTTCTAGTAGGTATTAATTCGTTGTTTTCATTAACTATTACAGTTATACCACCCTTTTTAGGCACACATTGAATAGGACTAACCCATTGACTATTGGCTATGGGGAAGATTACACCTGCATCTAACCATTTGATAATTTCTTTTTTAACTACCTCCTTCATGGAGGGGTTCAACCTACGTTGGTGATCTACTCTAGGTGTATGATCCTCTTCCAACAATATTTTATGCATGCAATAGGAAAGACTTATACCCCTAATGTCAGCAATCGTCCATACAATAGCTTTTTTATGTTGCTTAAGCAGCAATATTAACGCAATTTCATGCTGTTTACTTAGTTTGGACGAAATAATAACAGGCAAGGTATCTTTCTCTCCTAGATATGCATACTTAAGGTGTTCAGGCAATGGTTTCAGTTCTAATAAAGGTGGTTGTTCAAATGATGGCATCAAAGGAGTTGTGGTTCTTTCAGACAATTCATTAGTCATGCATACATGCTGAGAGTTATCCACAGTTACATCCATCAATTCAGAAATATTTAATTTATCTACATCTACTTGTGCATAATTAGTAGCATGCTTCTCTAACAATTCATGCTCAAGTTCTTCTTCCATTAAAGAGTCTACTACATCTATAGTTGCACAGGATTCAGGATCAGATGGGTACCTTAAAGCTTTAAATACACTGAACTTAACCTCTTCATCATAAACTCTCATGGTGAGCTCACCTTTCTGGACATCAATTAGAGCCCTACCTGTGGCTAAGAACGGTCTGCCTAGTAGAATTGGCACCTCTTTATCCGCCTCATAATCCAGAATTATAAAGTCTGCAAGAAAAATAAATTTGTCAACCTTCACAAGTATATCCTCAATTTTACCTTCAGGGTATGTGATGGATCTGTCTGCAAGTTGCAAAGTGACAGTGGTTGGTCATGCTTCTCCTATCCCAAGCTGTTGGAATAGGGACAAGGGCATGAGATTGATGCTGGCTCCTGTTAAGTCTCTGAAAGTGACTTATTTAGGACCCATTTAGCTTAAGAAGATGTACACTTTTAGGTGTTTTTGATAGCATTTAGCCTAAACCTATGCTTAAATATGAGAATGAGAAGAAGGTAACTAAATTAGGACTTATGCACAATAGGAAAGAAAAGGGTTGAAAACCGAAGGAAAAGAATGAAAAAAACTGCATTGCGACAGCATTGCGAAAACATTGCTGAAGCCGCAATTATTCAAGTGAAAACCGTAAGTTGACTGATCCTTTTCTGTTAATTTCCGTAATTTCAGGGATTCGTTCTTTCTCCTCCATCCATTCTGATATATGACGTTGAAGATTGATGGTTCTCCTTGGCCCAAACGCACCTGCAAACTACTATAAAAGGGGGTCAAAGTCGGAGGTTCAAGCATCATCCAAAAGCGTAGAGTCTTCTCGCAGTCCATCTGTTCTCGTGTTTTTCCTTTGCCGTCTGTTGGTTTGCGAAGCTCAGCTGTTGGAGTCGATAATCTGATAGGAAGGAGAGGAGATTCTTCTTCTCTCCCGATTGGATTCATCCAAGCAAGGCTGCTCTTTTTGATCCTTCATTCGAGGCGATTGCGACGAAGCTTTCACGCGTCATTTCCTGCTTTCTGTTTTCCTTTTCTAATTTCCAGCTTTGATCAGTTGTTGTTTCTAGTTTAGTGTTCTGTCTACTGCATTTCGTCGTTGTCTGTCTTTGAATTATTTCCTTTAAGTTTCCTTTTGTCCGTTCAACATTCCAAGTAATCAAATTGCAAGACTTCATTTCACAGTTTCCATCTTCTGCTGCTACGGTTTTGTCTTACTGTTTTGAGTACATTTCCTTTCTAAGCATGTCTGTTTTATCTTATATTTCTGTTCTCTGTATATCCATGAGTAGCTAAGTCACTTAGGGGCATGCTAATGACAGAACTATAGGCTAAAAAACGTGAACCAAGCATGTAGGATAGCTCTCGAACCATTGATTGTATGTAAGCTTCATCCCACGGGCAATTTCGATTGGCCATCCATTTTGTCCAAAGAACTCCTAACCTCTGGAAGGAGTAAGAGTTCAGAGTCGTATAATCATGCTAGCCTTTCATGGTAACCAGGAAACGGCCTAGGAATAGGCGTTTCCCTAGTACAAACTAAACACTTCTGTTTTAACAAGATGCTTAAGACCTTACTTTGAGTCGAGTAAACTAAAGAATCTAATGCATGGAATCGGACGATACATGAGATAGAGTGAGTTTGATGCATAGAGAGTAGATCCAGTGCTTGAGAATCGTATAAAAATGCCTATAGGATAGTCATTAGTAGCCCTCAATTCACCCATTTACACACTTTCGCTGTTATTCAATTGCGGTAAAATTGCGGTGTCTGCAATTCTGCTAAGTTACCATTCTGTTTAGCTGTTTTCTTCTTCGTTTATTAATTCCATCTCTTGTCTTTTGAGTCTAATTTCAACTTGCATTTGTTTATGTTGCATTCCTTTACACATTCAGCAAAAATTAGATAATTAAAAACCAAATTTACCCCATCAAATCCACCCCTTCTTTCTTGACAAATACACTTCGTGAATAGCTAAAAATAAGTCTCTGTGGAAAAAACGAATGAAATATACTTACTACTTGCTGTAAGACCATGTATGCTTGCATGTTCTGAGTGCTCTCTCTACCTTCTTGCCTATTCTTATTAACACATTGAGCACGCAACAAGTTTTTGGCGCCGCTGCCGGGGACTTATTTTAAGTGAAAACGAAGTTTGTTAAGTTTGAAACCCCAAGATTATTATCTATTGGAACTAATCTACTTTTCATTTCTTTTCCAGGTACTAGTAGGGTAGTTTATGAGTGAGCCTTCAAGTAGTGATCTAGAGTTCAATCCTGAGCCTGAGAGACTACTTAGAGCTAGAAACAAAGCAAAGAAACGACTCTTTAAACAACCTCCTATACCTCAAATCATACCTGAAATCGAAGAAATGGACGATATAGTTCCAAATCCGGTACCTGTCATTCGCAACCCCATCGAAATAGCGAATGACAAGAACAGTGCCATTCTTTCATACCTAGTACCTATTCCTGGGGAGCTGAACCCCAGCATAATCCGTCCTGAAATCACTGCCAACTCATTCGAGTTAAAGCCAGTGATGTTCCAAATGTTGTCCACTGTGGGACAATTCTTTGGAATAGAAAATGAGGACCCCCACAACCATCTTAGGAACTTCTTAGGAGTCAGTGATACCTTTATCATCCCTGGAGTGTCCCAAGAAGCTTTAAGGCTATACATGTTCCCTTACTCGTTGAGGGACAAAGCCAAAACATGGTTAAACTCATTACCCTCTGGATCTGTCCTTAATTGGACAGACTTAGCAGAGAAATTCCTAGTCAAATACTTCCCACCTGATAGGAATTCTACCTTTCGTGATGATATAGTTAAGTTTAAACAAGCTGATAATGAGTCTCTTCACGAAGCTTGGACTAGATTCAAAGATCTTCTTCTTAAATGTCCACATCATGGCATCCCATGGTGTATCCAAATAGAGGTCTTTTTCAAAGGATGCAACCCCAGCACTAGGCAAGTCTTAAATTCATCTGCTGGTGGTTCAATGTTGTCCAAGAGTTACAACGAGGCCTATGAGATCTTGGAGAAGATCTCAGCATCTCACTGTAGGTGGTCAGATGATCCAGTTGAGCCAACTAGGGCTCAAGACAAGGATGCTCTAAGTGCAATGAGCACCCAAATAAATGCCCTGACCAACCTAGTTAAGCAAATGGCTCAAGCCAATCTCCAAACAAGTGCCAACACCGCTACTGCCATGTCAATGGGCACCCAACCAAGTCAAGGCGAGGCACTTATCTGTGGATTCTGTGGGGAAGGGCACCCATATGAATACTGCCCTGGGAATCCATCCTCAGTCTGCTATGTTGGGAGCCAGCAGCAGCCTAGGAATAACCCCTACTCCAACACCTATAACCCTGGTTGGAGGAACCACCCAAACCTGTCATGGGGTGGCCAACAAAATGCTAACCAAAATCCTAACCAACCTAGACCGAGTGGAACACCTGGTTTCACTCCCCAACATAACCAATCAATGTATCAAAAACCTTACAACCAACCTGTAGGATCTTCTATAGAAAGCTTACTCAAGGAATACATAGCTAAGAATGATGCTACGCTTCAAAGCCAACAAGCTACTCTTAGGAGCCTAGAGAACCAAATAGGCCAATTAGCCAATGAACTCAAGAGTAGGCCCCAAGGTAGACTCCCTGCTGACACCGAGGTGCCAAGGAGAGATGGTAAAGAACAAGTTCAAGCAATTGAACTTAGAAGTGGTAGACCCTTGGTGAGCAACACAAAGGACACACCAAAGAGAGTAGAGAACACTGAGTCTAGTGCTCCACTGGAGTCTCTGCCAACCCAAGGTCCACCACCAACAAGCACATCAGGAGCCAGGCTAGAGCCAATTATTGAGGAGATAGACGAAATTCCAAGGCCTCCACCTATCCTAAGGCGCCCTGACGTGCCTGCTTATGTGCCACCACCTCCATACCCTCGAAGGCTTAAGAAGAAGCAAGAACAGGAAGTTCATTTTAATAAATTCTTAGAAATTCTTAAGCAAGTGCATGTTAACATTCCTTTTGTAGAAGTTTTACAGTCTATGCCTTCATATGTAAAGTTTTTGAAGGACATTATTACTAACAAAAAAATAATTGGTGAGTTTGAAACAGTAAACCTCACTGAGGAGTGCAGTGCCATCCTCCAGAACAAGCTGCCCAAGAAGGAGAAGGATCCTGGTTCCTTCACCTTACCTGTAGAACTTGGAGGCAAGCACGTGGGCAGAGCACTTTGTGACCTGGGCGCCAGCATAAATCTCATGCCCCTGTCCCTATTCCGCCAGTTGGGAATAGGAGAAGCACGTCCAACCACTGTCACTTTACAACTAGCAGACAGATCCATCGCATACCCTGAAGGTAAGATTGAGGATATTCTAGTGAAAGTTGACAAATTTATTTTCCTTGCAGATTTCATTGTCCTGGACTATGAGGCAGACAAGGAGGTCCCCATCCTGCTAGGCAGACCATTTCTAGCCACAGGTAGGGCACTTATAGACGTCCAAAAAGGTGAGCTTACTATGAGGGTTCATGATGAAGAGGTGAAGTTTAGTGTATATAAAGCTTTAAGGTACCCCTCTGACCTTGAATCTTGTGCTAGTATGGACGTTGTTGATTCTTTAATGGAAGAACAATTGGAGCATGTATTATTAACCAAGCATGCTAATGATTATGTACAATTAGATGTAGCTGACTTGAATGTATCTGACATAATGGATATGCCTGTAGATAAACCACAACATGTATGTATGAATATAGACCTAACTGATAGATCTGTAAATCCTTTAAAGCCCTCCATTGAGCATCCACCTGTTTTAGAACTGAAACCACTACCCACTCACCTCAAGTATGCATATCTAGGAAGTAATGAAACTCTGCCTGTTATCATTTCTTCTAAATTAAGTGAAAAGCATGAGGTTGAACTGATTTTACTGCTTAAGCAACATAGGAAGGCTATAGCATGGACTATTGCTGATATTAGAGGCATTAGCCCTTCTTATTGTATGCATAAAATTATACTAGAGGAAGAGCACACACCTAGGGTAGATCATCAACGTAGGCTAAATCCCTCTATGAAAGAGGTAGTAAAGAAGGAAATAATAAAATGGTTAGATGCTGGTGTGATCTTTCCCATAGCTAGTAGCCAGTGGGTGAGCCCTATACAGTGTGTACCTAAAAAGGGTGGGATGACTGTGGTAGTCAATGAGAACAACGAACTGATTCCAACTAGGACTGTCACAGGATGAAGAGTGTGCATGGATTACAGGAAATTAAATAAAGAAACTAAAAAAGACCACTTCCCTCTACCATTCATTGACCAGATGTTAGACAAAATAGCTGGTAGAGCCTACTATTGTTTCTTAGATGGTTATTCTGGCTATAATCAGATTACTATAGACCCTAAGGACCAAGAGAAGACTACCTTCACTTGCCCTTTTGGAACTTTTGCCTTTCGCAGAATGCCTTTTGGCTTATGCAATGCACCGGCAACTTTTCAAAGGTGCATGATGGCAATCTTCTCTGAGTTGGATGAGTCCATGATAGAAATATTCATGGATGACTTCTCAGTCTTTGGGGACTCATTTACAAACTGTCTAGAAAACCTAGGACAAGTCCTGGCTAGGTGTGAGGAGACCAACCTAGTCCTCAATTGGGAAAAGTGCCATTTCATGGTGGATGAAGGGATTGTCTTAGGTCATAGAGTGTCAAGAGCTGGAGTGGAGGTCGATAGGGCCAAAATAGAGATCATAGAGAAGTTGGTAGAGCCTCAGAATGTTAAGGCCATTAGGAGTTTCTTAGGGCATGCTGGCTTCTACAGAAGGTTCATCAAGGACTTTTCTAAGATAGCCAAGCCTCTATGTGAGCTTCTAGAGCTAAATAGGCCATTCATCTTCTCTAAGGAATGTGTAGTAGCTTGGACCACCCTTAAGAAAGCACTAGTTACAGCACCTGTTATAGTAGGGCCAGATTGGGATCTCCCATTCGAGATGTTATGTGATGCTAGTGACTATGCTGTAGGGGTCATGTTAGGCCAGAAGATTGACAAGCTAACACACCCTGTCTATTATGCTAGTAAGACCTTGAATGAGGCTCAATGTAATTATACAACTACTGAGAAAGAGATGCTTGCTGTAGTGTTTGCTTGCGAAAAATTTAGAAACTATATTGTAGGCACTAGGACAATTGTATACACTGACCATTCTGCCTTGAAATATCTTATGAGGAAGGCTGATGCTAAGCCTAGGTTGATTAGGTGGGTGTTATTGCTGCAGGAGTTTGATTTGGACATTCGAGACAAGAAGGGATGTGAGAATGTGGTTGCAGATCACCTTTCTCGATTGCAGCACAATTGCGAAAAAATTGCGGATCCCGCAATTTCTGATGCTTTTATTGATGAACATGTCTTTGTTTTGACTCATCGTGATAACGATGAGGAACCTTGGTTTGCTGACATTGCTAACTTTCGTGCATCACAGGTATTACCAGTTTTCAAGGGAGGACAAGAGAAGAAGAGGTTCCTTCATGAAGCAAGGAAATTCATCTGGGATGACCCCACACTTTACAGAACCTGTGCTGATGGCCTGCTGAGGAAGTGTGTTTCAGCTGCTGAAGCGAAGTCTGTGCTGCAGCACTGTCACACATCTCCTTATGGTGGACACTTTGGTGGCCAAAGAACAGCTGCAAAGGTATTTCAGAGTGGCTACTATTGGCCAACAATCTTCAAGGATGCCCACAACTATGCCCACAGCTGTGACGAATGCCAAAGAACAGGTAACCTCAGTCGAAAGGATGAGATGCCCCTCACCTACATCTTAGAGTTGGAGCTCTTTGATGTGTGGGGCATTGACTTCATGGGGCCATTCCCTCCATCATCAGGTAACCTTTACATATTAGTAGCAGTGGACTATGTGTCCAAGTGGGTAGAGGCCAAAGCATGTCCTAATAATGATGCTAAAACAGTCACCAACTTCTTGCATAGGCACATTTTTACTAGGTTTGGGACACCTCGTGCCATCATTAGTGATGAGGGGTCACATTTCATTAACAAGGCTATGGAGAGAGTGTTGGCTAAATATAACATTAGACATAGAGTAGCCACTCCTTATCACCCACACTCAAATGGACAAGCTGAAATCTCAAATAGGGAAATTAAGAACATCCTAGAAAAAGTGGTCAAACCTAATAGGAAAGACTGGTCCTTCAAGCTTGAGGATGCACTTTGGGCTTATAGGACAGCATATAAGACACCCCTAGGTATGTCCCCTTATAGGCTGGTATATGGCAAGGCTTGTCACTTACCACTTGAGTTAGAAAACAAAGCATTTTGGGCCATGAAGGAATTGAATTTTTGTGTAAAGGATGCGGGGACACTGAGGTCTTTACAATTACATGAGCTTGATGAGCTTAGGCATATGGCCTATGAAAATGCTAAGATGTACAAGGAAAAAACCAAGATTTGGCACGATAGTAGACTTAGAGTTAAGGACTTTAAGAAGGGTCAACTTGTTTTGTTGTTTAACTCACGGTTGAAACTATTTCCAGGGAAACTTAAGTCTAGATGGTCGGGTCCATTTGTCATTACTAATGTGTTTGTTCATGGTGCAATAGAGATAAAGAACTTGCAGCAAGGCCAACCATTCATGGTTAATGGTGCAAGATTGAAGCACTACTATGAGGAAGGAGATGTGAAGACTCTCTCGGCCTTCCTCTTGACTGAAGCGTGACAATGAGAACGAGAGAGGACGAGTGATTGCTGTGCTCGTCAACATAAGGCTCATGCCTTAGTTTATTTTTTGCAAATTTCCGGTTATCGTTTGTGTGTTTTGTGGTGTGATTTTAATTAAGTATTTAATGTTTGTTTTATTTGTTTTTATAGGGAATCGAAAGAGGGGATCAAGGAGAGTAATCTCAGCTTTAAAAATCAAGAAACGATCGAACCAAATAAAAGATACGGACGAGCAAAGTTTGCCATTTAGATGAAAAAGAATCCCTAAAATTGCGCTGGAATTGCAGGATCCGCAAAATATAGCCGTTGGGATTTAGCCGTTGCCTTTATATCCGTTAGAAGGCGCTCGATCGATACGATTCTCTCACTCTCTGAATTCCAAGAAAGCTGCGATTCTTTTCATCTTTGATTCTTCTCTCCAAATCTCCAAGATTCGACAATGGTGTCCACAAGGGCTGAAAGATCCGCAGCCAAGAAGAAGGCTGATGACGCAGCTGAAGCAGCTGCGAGGGAAGCACTTCTTGCCCTTGCAGATGCTGGTGCTGTTCGCACCGGACCTCTTCCCAAGCTTCCGATCCGTAGGAGGAAGTGGAGGGTTGTCACAGAAATCCCTGCTGGCCCTTCTGAACCAGCGGGCACGCCCAAGAAGCGCCGGTGGAGTGTCGAGACGGCCGCCGAACCAAGCAAAGCAAAGACTCCCTCTGTGGAGAGTCAAGAAACGGATCGTGCGTCCCACGAGTCAACCAAGAAGGGTTCGACGCCGTCTGCCTCACCTGCGCACAGCCCTTCACCATCTGAACCAGTGCGTAGCCCAGAGTTTTCATCATCACCGCCTGCACAGAGCCCTGAGACGCCGTCTTCACCACTGAATTCCATGCAGACGCCTACAGCAGAGCAGAGTGCCACACCTTCGCACACGCCTCCACGACCTGACCCTGAATTCCCCTATGGGGAGTACCAGGAATCCACTCAGGGCAGTGGGGAAGGTGGTGAAGACGAGGTCTTCTCGCCTGCAAGGGAAGCTAGCCCAGAGAGTCCTGCACAGCAGGATGATTCCATGGAAGAGACGCTGGGGGCATGCCTGCAGCAGATCAACATTGAGGCAAAGCTAAAGAAGAAGAAGAAGGCCAAGATCCTTAAAGCCAAGCGATCCAAGAAACTAAAGAAGAAGAAGGCTAAGAAGGTGCCTTCATCAGAGAAGGAGAGCGCTGAGCCATCGCTCAAACGACTCAAAGTTGAGGCTGCAGAGTCAGCCAAGCCAGCAGATAAAGGGAAAGCCAAGCTTTACCCTGAAGATGAGCCTCAGTCAGTGAGGTATGTTTCATCTGACGCTGAGTCCAGGGGCGTTGAGCTGAGGAAGAGGGAGTTGCTGCACGAGAAAGGCTTCCTCGACAGACCTGCTGACCTGCCGCAGTTCTTGCGCGCAGGAGTGATCAACCACGGCTGGGAGGAATTTTGCAGACCGCCCAATCCAGCCTACACGAGCATGGTGTACGATTTCTACGCCAATGTGCTCAGCCCTGAGGATGGCCTGTCTGTGGTCAGAGGGGTAGAAGTGGATTTCTCAGCCAAGGCCATCAACGAAGCCTATGGTCTCAAGGGCCAAACACATACAGATTATGCACGGATTGTTGATGAGCCTACTGAGGCAGTTCTGGAAGAGGCCATTCGGACCATTGGCCAGCCTGAAGCTTCCTGGACCGTGTCACGCAATGGGAGGCACACTCTCATGAGTGCCAACCTCACGGCTAAGGCGGCTGTTTGGTTTTCGTTCGTGAGAAGGAGATTGTCCCCAGTGACTCACGAGACTACAATCAACCAGAGCCGATCGCTGCTGGTGTATGCGATAATGAGAGGTCTCACGATCAACGTGGGAGAAGTCATCACTGCTGCTATTGCTGAGTGCGCCAAGAAAGGTAAGGGACCACTGTTTTTCCCTAACACCATAACCAAGCTATGTTTGCTTGCAGGAGTCCCCACCGAGCGCATGGAGCAGCAAATGGCTTACACAGGCCACTTGGAGCTGCCTGCTAGCCTAAGGCTGAAGAGGAAGGGGAATATGGAGTTTGAACTGGATAGGCTGGCTGCTGATCAGTCCCTATCCATGGCCTGCATGATGGATATGCAGAGGAGAATGGCTCAATGGGCCACTTATGCGCAGGCAAGGGACAAGGAAGTTGCAGACCAACTTGGGTGCATCTTCCCTGACTTCCCCACAAATCTCCTGACTCCATGGGTGCCTCCACGACCACGGCAACCTGATGAGGATGACGACGTTTGAGTGCTGGTTTGAATTGCACTGAAGGGAGTATTGCTGTTCCCTTAGAAAAAAAAAACAATTTTCTGCTTTCTGATAATCATGTGAACTTTGCTGTTTTTAGTCCAATTTTGATCTGTTTTAGATGCTTCGTTTTATGTTTTTTCTTTTGCTCAGTATAGTCTGATGTTAGCTGACTAGGTAGGATAGTTTAGTTTTATTTTTAGAAAGCTTGAGTGACTGGAAAAAACATGCTTAGGGGCCTTAATCAATGTTATATCTGCCCTGACTTGATTGCGAAATAATTGCGGTACCCGCAATTTTTATGACTGAAAGCATGTTTTGGACTGTCTGTTTCGCTAGGCTGTGATCTGTTTAAATTCTATCTTTTGCTGCTAACATGACTACCTTATATAGCTTATCTAAATGCATGCTGGATGAGTGTCATAGGACACCCTTTGATAGTTTAAATCAACCTCTAAAAAGCTCAGCATGCACAGCTTTAAGCCCTTAACTGTCTGTTTTTTTTAATTTACTGCTGCTGTGATATTTTCTTTTAAATGTTCTGTCTATGCCTAGGGCTTTAGATTCTCTTTGTTTTACCTTAGACTAGATGCTTCTAGGATAGTTTGGGGGTGTGCCACCTCAGACACTCATTGGGGACAATGAGTAGTTGAAGTTTTGGGGAGGCCACCCTAGGCCTAGGAACATTCCTCTCTCCCTTAGAAACATAAGCATTCTTCTTCTCCTTTACAAAAAATGATGAACTGAAAAAAAAAATGATGAAAAATAGAATAAAGAGGGGGGTCTCTCTTAGGTTGCTAAGTAATCAGTGCCAAGTGTGTGACCCACAAGTGGCATTGCATCAAAAGGCAACCAAAGGAGAGGCCCCACCTAAGTAAGAAAAAGGGAAAAGAATAGGGAAGAAGAATGTATACCTAGGGGTTATAACTTTGTGGCTTAGGTGTCCTATTTAAAAAGAACTCTGATCCTCAATTAGCTAAGCACAAAGTTGTAACTTGTAGGGTTGTTTAGGGAGATGAGTGTTTTTCCAATGTAGTGATGCCAGGGTTTAGGTTGTTCTTTAAAGTACTACTGTCACCATTAATACTAAGACTGGCATGACTCTAAGGAATCCTAGACACATTAAAAATAAAGCTAGAAGCATGTACTGAGTCTGAGGTAAAGCTAGGCAGAATTTGAAACCTTAGGGATAGTGGCATGATATGACAAAAGCAAATAGATCAGTTGTAGGAAGTTAATGAAAGCAGGTGAGTGTAGGCAGGCGAAGTCAGAAGAAGCTAGATAAGAGGGTAGTTCTAAACTGAGAAGTGTGTCACAGGACAGCAGTGCTGTAGGTAGGGATATAAGGGAGTCAGTAAAGTGGTTAAAAAAAGAAGAAACAGCAGCCTAGGTAAGTCCTTAGTGTGCTTGAGGACAAGCAAAACCTTAAGTTTGGGGGTGTGTTAAGTCTCTGAAAGTGACTTATTTAGGACCCATTTAGCTTAAGAAGATGTACACTTTTAGGTGTTTTTGATAGCATTTAGCCTAAACCTATGCTTAAATATGAGAATGAGAAGAAGGTAACTAAATTAGGACTTATGCACAATAGGAAAGAAAAGGGTTGAAAACCGAAGGAAAAGAATGAAAAAAACTGCATTGCGACAGCATTGCGAAAACATTGTTGAAGCCGCAATTATTCAAGTGAAAACCGTAAGTTGACTGATCCTTTTCTGTTAATTTCCGTAATTTCAGGGATTCGTTCTTTCTCCTCCATCCATTCTGATATATGACGTTGAAGATTGATGGTTCTCCTTGGCCCAAACGCACCTGCAAACTACTATAAAAGGGGGTCAAAGTCGGAGGTTCAAGCATCATCCAAAAGCGTAGAGTCTTCTCGCAGTCCATCTGTTCTCCTGTTTTTCCTTTGCCGTCTGTTGGTTTGCGAAGCTCAGCTGTTGGAGTCGATAATCTGATAGGAAGGAGAGGAGATTCTTCTTCTCTCCCGATTGGATTCATCCAAGCAAGGCTGCTCTTTTTGATCCTTCATTCGAGGCGATTGCGACGAAGCTTTCACGCGTCATTTCCTGCTTTCTGTTTTCCTTTTCTAATTTCCAGCTTTGATCAGTTGTTGTTTCTAGTTTAGTGTTCTGTCTACTGCATTTCGTCGCTGTCTGTCTTTGAATTATTTCCTTTAAGTTTCCTTTTGTCCGTTCAACATTCAAAGTAATCAAATTGCAAGACTTCATTTCACAGTTTCCATCTTCTGCTGCTACGGTTTTGTCTTACTGTTTTGAGTACATTTCCTTTCTAAGCATGTCTGTTTTATCTTATATTTCTGTTCTCTGTATATCCATGAGTAGCTAAGTCACTTAGGGGCATGCTAATGACAGAACTATAGGCTAAAAAACGTGAACCAAGCATGTAGGATAGCTCTCGAACCATTGATTGTATGTAAGCTTCATCCCACGGGCAATTTCGATTGGCCATCCATTTTGTCCAAAGAACTCCTAACCTCTGGAAGGAGTAAGAGTTCAGAGTCGTATAATCATGCTAGCCTTTCATGGTAACCAGGAAACAGCCTAGGAATAGGCGTTTCCCTAGTACAAACTAAACACTTCTGTTTTAACAAGATGCTTAAGACCTTACTTTGAGTCGAGTAAACTAAAGAATCTAATGCATGGAATCGGACGATACATGAGATAGAGTGAGTTTGATGCATAGAGAGTAGATCCAGTGCTTGAGAATCGTATAAAAATGCCTATAGGATAGTCATTAGTAGCCCTCAATTCACCCATTTACACACTTTCGCTGTTATTCAATTGCGGTAAAATTGCGGTGTCCGCAATTCTGCTAAGTTACCATTCTGTTTAGCTGTTTTCTTCTTCGTTTATTAATTCCATCTCTTGTCTTTTGAGTCTAATTTCAACTTGCATTTGTTTATGTTGCATTCCTTTACACATTCAGCAAAAATTAGATAATTAAAAACCAAATTTACCCCATCAAATCCACCCCTTCTTTCTTGACAAATACACTTCGTGAATAGCTAAAAATAAGTCTCTGTGGAAAAAACGAATGAAATATACTTACTACTTGCTGTAAGACCATGTATGCTTGCATGTTCTGAGTGCTCTCTCTACCTTCTTGCCTATTCTTATTAACACATTGAGCACGCAACAGCTCCCAGATCACACAAAGCTCTGCCCACATGTCTGCCTCCCAATTCGACTGGTAAGGTGAAGGAACCAGGATCCTTCTCCTTCTTTGGCAGTTTATTTTGGAGTATGGCACTGCACTCCTCAGTGAGATTCACTATTTCAAATTCACGAATGAATTTTTTGTTAGTAATAATATCTTTTAAGAATTTAACATATGAAGGCATAGATTGCAAAACTTCTACGAAAGAAATATTAACATGCACTTGCTTTAAAATTTCTAAAAATTTATGAAAGTGTGCTTCCTGTTCTTGTTTCTTTTTTAGCCGTCTACGGAATGGTGGTGGTGGCACATAGGTAGGAAAATTAGGTTGCCTGATGACAGGTGGAGGCCTCGGAATTTCTTCTGGTTCCTCAATGATAGGTTCCAGCCTCACCCTTGTTGTGCTTGGTGGTAATTGATCAAGGTTGGGCAGAGAATCCAGTGGAGCACTAGACTCTTCATTCTCTACTCGCTTTGATGCTTCTCTGTTGTTGATCACCAACGGTCTTCCACTTCGAAGTTCAATGGCTTGAACTTGTTCTTTTCCATCCCTTCTTGGCGTTTCAGTGTCTGTAGGCAATCTGCCTTGGGGCCTATTCTTCAGCTCGTTTGCTAACTGCCCGATTTGATTTTCTAAGCTTCTCAGTGTCGCTTGCTGGCTTTGGAGAGTTGCATCATTCTTTGCTATGTACTCCTTCAGCAAGTTCCCCACTCATGTCCCCATTGGTTGGTTGTATTGTTTTTGATAAGGGGGTTGGCTAGTTTGTTGAGTGAAACCAGATGTTCCACTTGGTCTTTGTTGATTTTGCATTTGGTTGGAGTTTTGTTGTCCACCCCAAGAAAGATTTGGGTGGTTCCTCCAACCAGGATTGTACGTGTTTGAGTAGGGGTTGTTCCTTTGTTGTTGACTTCCAACATAACACACCGAGGATGGATTCCCAGGGCAAAAATCATACATGTGCCCTTCCCCACAGAATCCACAGATTAGTGCCTCACCTTGGTTAGCTACTGTGCTTGTTGACACAGCTGCTTCGGTGTTGACACTTTGTTGAATATTCGTTTGAGCCATTTGTTTTACTAGATTGGTTAGAGCATTGATTTGACTGCTCATTGCACTAAGTGCATCCATGTCTTGAGCCTTTCTGGTTGGCTCCACAGGGTTGTCTGACCATCTACAATGTGATGTTGAGATTTTCTCCAAAATCCCATAGGCTTCATTGTAGCTCTTAGATAGCATAGAACCTCCAACTGAGGAATTCAACACTTACTCCGTGTTGGGGTTGCATCCTTTAAAGAACACTTCAATTTGGATACACCATGGGATGCCATGGTGTGGACATTTAAGTAATAGGTCTTTGAATCTAGTCCAAGCTTCATGTAATGATTCGTTTTCGGCTTGCTTGAGTTTGATAATATCATCACGAAAGTTGGAGTTCCTATCTGGTGGGAAGTATTTTACTAGGAACTTTTCAGCTAGATCTGTCCAATTGACCATTGATCTAGAGGGGAAGGAATTTAACCACGTTTTGGCCTTATCTCTTAACGAATAGGGAAAAAGGTAAAGTCTTAAGGCTTCTTGAGACACTCCTGGGATGACAAAGGTGTCACTTACTCCCAAGAAGTTTCTCAAGTGGTTGTGGGGATCTTCGTTCTCCACTCCAAAGAATTGTCCAACGGTGGACAACATTTGAAACATAACGGGTTTTAACTCGAATGAGTGAGCTGTAATCTCGGGGCATATAATGCTCGGATTAAGCTCCTCAGGCATGGGTACTAAGTATGATAGGATGGCACTATCCTTATCATTCGCGATTTCAATGGGGTTGCGAATGATAGGTGCTCGGTTTGGGGCTTCTCTATCCATTTCAGTTTTTTGGGATTGCGATGACTCCGCGTGGTCCGCAATGTATTGAGTTACAGGTGGCTGTTTAAAAAAGCGTTTCTTGGTTTTATTTTTGGCTCTTAGAAGTCTTTCAGGCTCAGGATTTAATTCTAGGTTGATATTTGGAAACTCATTCATAAACTAGCTTGATAGTACCTGTAAAGGAAATGCAAAAAAATTAGCTCCAATAAATATTAAATTTCTTCTAAATTAACACAATTCGTGTTTACTACAAAAAATCCCCGGCAGCGGCGACAAAAACTTGTTGCGTGGTCAGTGTGTAGATAAAATGTAATGCGAAGAGCACTCAGAACATGCAAGCATACATGGTCTGCAGCAAGTGATAAGTATTTTTTAATTCGTTTCCCACAGAGATTGAGTTTAGTTACTAACGAAGTGAGGTGTTAAATTAGAGAGGGTCACTTAAAATGGGTGGATTTGAGGTTGATGTGCCGAAATAACAAAGAATGCAAGAGGGATGCAAGCATAAACGAAAGTAAGTAAAGAGATTAAGCTTTGATGTGGAGAAGAAAGAATTGCGGATCTAACAATGTTCTAGCAATGAAATCGCAAAAGTAAAAGACTGGAAAAAATGCTAAGGCAAAAACAGAACTATAGAATTGCGGTTCTCGCAATTATCTAGCAATTAAATTAGCAACGATTTAAAGGTGAGATAAGGAAACAAGGTCGACTTAAGACTCCTCTATAGGCACTTAACTACGATCATTCAGCAGTAGATTAACTTATCATGCATCGATTTAGCTCAGTCTCATGCATCTCTCGATTACATGCATTAGATCTTTTAGTTCACTCATATCCAAGTAAGACATAAACACCTATTTATACAAGCAAGCTAATGAATCGTACTAGGAAAACGCCTATTCCTAGGTCGTCTTCTGGCTACCATAAAAGACTATCATGAATGGATGACTCTAAACTCTTACTCCTTCCGGAGGTTAGGAATTCTTTAGACAAAATGGATGGCCGATCGAAATTGCCCATGGGATGAAGTACACATACATTCAATGCATTCGAAGCTATCCTACATGCTGAACTCTCGTATTTCTAACCTATAGATTCATCTTTAGCAGACATTTGTGTGATTAGTTACTCATGGTTGGTGGAGAACTAGAAAAGATGGATTGATTAAGCATGATTGAAAGAACTGAATGAAAAGCGATAGACAAAAAAGATAACAAGATGAAGAACTTGAAAAGACTCAAATGATTACTTTCTAAATTAAGGTTCAGAACACAATGTGCGCAGGTATGAAAAACAGTAAAGAACTGAGTAAATTGGAGACGAATCGAATCAGTGTAGCAAATGGAAACAAAAGACAGAAAGCAGTAGAGAAAGCTTGTAAAACGGTGCACGGATCTCCTCGTCACAAGCGCCTCGAATGAAGGGGAAGATTAGCTGTTCTTGGGGATGAATTGCAGAAGAGAAGAAGGATCTTCTCTTCTTCCTCTCGAACTATCGATGCCAAGGGCTGATTTCTTCGTTCCAACAAACGGGGTAAGGAAAATGTATATGCAGATCGTGTTGTGACGGAGAACTCCACGCTTCTGAGCTGTGTTTCTCCTTCACGCTTCACCTCTTTTTATAGCTTTTGCAGGTACCTTCAGCCACGGAGAACCATCCATTCTGAACAACAGTCCTCCACGTGGCAGCAGGGGAAGGCCTAGGCGGCTGAAAGATAGCAACAATGACGACTGACGGCTGGGAAAAGTTCAGCAGCAGTAGCTTGGCATTCCGGTTTCCTTGTGGTGGTCGCAATGTTCATTGCGCTCCCAGCAATGTTTCAGCAATTCTCCTGCAATGTACATTTTAACTCTTTTAGTATCATTTTTCATCCTTTTTCGTTCCTTTTCCAAATAAGTCATATTTTAGCTTCTTTCCTAGAATTCTCACATTTAAGCATGTATTAAGCTAAATTCTAACAAAAACACTCAAGAGATTACATGATTTTAAGGTAAATATGACCCTAAATAATGTACTTTTGGAGAGGTAACAACAATCTTGTTTTCTAGCACGTGTTAACGTTATAGACTAGCGATGTCGTGCCTCTCCTTGTCGACTTAGTAACACAGAACAATAGAACAAATCTAAGCATTGAGTTATGCATGCTGAGTGTTGATTACTTTAGGGTTGCCGGATAGTCAGTTAGCATTTAGGGTGCATAATCGAACGTTCGTCGTGGATAGCTAGTAACTGTTCGGGGTTAATTTGGGGCTGATCACTCTGATGCGATTGCGAATAATGTTTAGTTAGGATTGTTAATTCTAATTAATTAATATGAAGCCGATTACTTTAGGGTTCCCGGGTAACCGTTGGTAACAGGATTTTTGAATATCCTGCTAAATATCAAGTTGTCGAGGCTTGCCAAAATAAATTTATAAACCCGTAGCTTTTAGCTTTGCAGCTAGCGGTAACGGGGTCGAACCACAGAGAGGGAATAAATTTGAGAATTAATCGTTTAAGTTATAATTAAGTTGACCGGTGAAGTTTGTCACAAAAAAAGGGTTTTAAACATGCAAAGTAATGAAAAGTGCTAACGGAAAAATAATAAACTCGAAAATGAAGAGTGTTGGATTTGGGGGATTTCGGGATTTTGCTAAGCGTTCTAACATTTATCATTTAATTCTAAAGTAAGGCTAATCGATAATGACATGCACGCGGTCGGTTACCCAGGACACCCTAAAGTAACCGGCTCCATATTAATTAATTAGACCACACAGTTCTAATTAAACATTGTTCAAAGTCTCGTTAGAGTCATCAGCCCCAATTTAACTCTAAACAGTCACTAGCATACCGCGACGAACATTCGACCATGTAATCAAATTGCTAACTGGCTACCTGCCAACGCTGAATGTAACCAACAACTATCATGCATGACTCGATACTCCGATTTATTTTTATTGTTCTGTGTTACTAGTCGAATAGTGAGAGGCACGACATCGCTACTCTTTAACGCTAACATAAGCTAGAAAACTCGATTGTCAGTCGGCGAAATCTAACGCATGCATAGGATGAAGTAAGAACAATAAATGCATACATAATCAAAGCCAAATCAGAACCATTAAGCATAAATTATCAAAACATTAAAGACTTAGCAAAAATCCCTAATTAACCCAAATCCAAACACAAATACCTTAGCCAACCATGGATGTTTGGAGTTCCAACACTCCCATGGAAGCCTTGGGCATCATCCCCAAGCTAAAATACAGAAAATAAGCTCCAAAATGCCACAAATGGTGGAGAAATGAAGAAGACCCGAGAGCAAATCAAAGATGGGAAGAAGAATCAAGAAGATGGCTGAAAAATCGTCAAAATGACGTTTTATACCGTCGGAGCGTCGAGACGCTGGTGCCCTAAGTGTCGCGCGCGTTTTCGTCGTGATGGCGTCGAGACGCTGCGCGAGCGTCTCGACGCTGTGGCCAATTTCTCCAGCGCGCGCGCTTGCGATGGCGTCGAGACGCCAGGCGAGCGTCTCGACGCTTGCCCGATGTTTTCCAGCGCGCGCGTGCTTCCGGAGCGTCTCGACGCTGGTGCAGGGTCTCGACGCTGCAGCGTTGAGCAAGCGTCTCGACGCTGTTGCTCGACGCTTGCTCTCGGGTTTGGGGCTGAAAAATTGCCTCTCCTAGGCAATTTACTTCATATCTTCATGTGTGAGCTTCCCCTTCTCTCGGAGCACTCCCGAGGCACTAAAACGCCTTCCTTAGCCACAAAACGCACTCAATGGATACCACGAGCTCTATGCCGCAAATCTCCTATAAATGAGACATATTAAACAATTAATCACGACTTTTAGCTAGAGTTAGGGAGTGAAATATAGCTCCAAAATGGAGTGATCAAACACCCCCAACTTAAATCTTGCTAGTCCTCGAGCAAGGCTAATAAAGAATTCGACTCTAGAGGACCATGCATACATGCTTCTAATTCAAACCTCGATGCTTTTTACAAATCTAAACAGAACATAATCATGAAAGCAATCGGCGCATGCATTTAATCAAGAACACATCAAAAATTAACTATCGCTCCCTAACGTGCGTGTGTGCTAGCCAACCTATCCTAAACCAACGTAAGCCCGGAAAAACCGCATGCAACATGTCATCCCGTTTTCCCCTACTTCTAGCATTTAAGAACAGTCTACACTTGATCACATAAGAGAGAGCAATGAATTAAAAGGCCTAACACGATTTTCTCATACTTTTTCTCTTTCTCTTTTGGAGTACTTTGTACTGTTCGTTATGGTTCTTTGAACCCAACTTTATTTTCTTTTTCTTTCCAATCCCGAGTTGCCTAACATGTCAAACTTAAGCTTCAGCTTCACATTTTTAAGGACTAACGTTCACTTCTTAAGTGCGCACTTAAAAAGGAGGAACGCCTCGGGAGAATTTTCTAACCAACATGCTTTTCTATTTTTTTTTTATTAGGCTTAATTAACCACTAACTCTCATGCAACAAGCTAGCCTAAGGGTGCCTTTCGGGGTGACAACAAGAATTATGCAACATGCAATCAAACTAAGCCTACGGAGTCTAAGATGAGGTTGCTAAGTGCTCGATAGATGCAAGGGAGCAACAGAAAAAAATTTAAAATTTTTGACATGAACCTAATAAATGCAAAACAACGTCATACAAAAACTAGATTATGCAAATGCTCAGATTCTAAAAAGACACTTCCTAGATCGTCATAATTAGAAAGCATATAAACAGAGTCTCAAGCACTTCCAATTCAAAATTAGCACTGCTCAACGAACTACACATGCATATCCACAACATCCAACTCCACCCCTAACTTCAGAAGATGGCATTGTCCTCAATGCTTCTCTATCAGATACACAAAAGTAAAGGGAAAAGAAAAACAACACTTCCCTGATCTTTGTGAAGCTGGCGATGGGAAAGAGGGTGCGCTTTCCTTATCCGAGCCCGATTTCCTCAACTTCTCCTTATTTCCTAAAAAAAAAAAAACAAAACAAAACAAAAAACAGCAAGCTAAATTAAGCTAAATTACACTACGAAACTAAACTAAAACAATAATAAACTAAATGACAGAAAAACAGTTCAACACTCGGGTGCCTCCGAGAAGCGCAAAATTTTTAAAGTCGTTTGCTCGACTGAATTCACTCAACGAACTCATCCATACTCCGACAGCGCGGGGGATGTCCCAGACATATCCTCGTCCACACTGTTCCTGCAAACATGATTTAAAAACATTTTTTCTCTTCGTGCCTTGAGCACGTGAACATCATCATTGTTAGTGCAATAAAAAACAGCACCATTATCATTTAAATCCAAATCTTTCTTCCTAACAGAAGCAAAAGAATAGTCCCTCAAGCGCGAGGTCAAATTCTCTTCCTTCACACAATCCACAGACTTTGTCTTTCCATTCTCATCATACACAAAGGACTTCGATGCATTCATAAAAAACTCATTCACAGTTCCATCAAATTCAACAGATAAGGCACCCCTATCAATATCAATCTTGACCTTAGCGGTCTTCATAAATGGGCGTCCTAGTAAGATAGAAGAGGGAACATGCGAAGAGTTTTTGTTCATATTTAACACTTAGAAGTCGCATGGAAACAACAAATCTTTCACTTTAACCAAAATGTCCTCAATTTTCCCTAACGGATGCACATAAGATCGATCGGCTAGTTGGACAACTATATTAGACTCAATTAAATTGCACAGTTCGAGTTCTTTAAACACATCAAAAGACATGATATTAATTGAGGCACCGAGATCTAGCATGGCATTTTCAATCAGTTTAGTACCAATAGTGCATGGGATAGTAAACATACCAGGATCGACGCACTTTGGTGGAAGCGTACCTTGGAAAATTGCAGAGACAGTTTCTTTCTTTACTTCTTCATTTTTGTCCATCTTCTCATCTTCAAGATGGCTCGGGGAGCATTCAATCGGCTTCCCCTTCTCCTCAACAACGGGAGGCAACAAGCGGCTTGGGAAGGGAGCTTTGGGCTTGTAGCCTTTCAAGCTCGGGGGTGCACCCAACTGAGCTCTCTTCCTTTTTGACTCAAGATCCTCGATCTTTTTCTCATCCTTGCCTTCCTCTTTCTCCAAAACAGCGTTAGAAGAAATTTCTCTCCCACTTCGTAGGTTAATGGCACAGACCTGCTCACAGGAACTCATCCTCTCTTGCGGGGGTAGCATCCAAGGATTCTCAGGTGCGGAACTGGAGGGAATATCCCTTCCACTCTTCAGTGCAATACCATTTAGGCGTTCTGCTGCCTGAGTTTCCAACTTACTTATCCTGGCATTGACCTCCGTGATCCCCTCGCTCAGCGACCGAATCTGCGCATTGGTTTCCTTGTTAGTTTCCATGAAGGACTTGAACATTCCTTCAATGGATTGACCTGAAACAGAAGGAAGAATTTGCGATGAGTCTTTTTGTAATTTAAGGATAACGCCACATACCTTGGACAGCTGGTCCTTGAGCTCTTTCATTTCGCTTGCGAGGCGGGCGTGCTCATGTGCTCCATTTCCATTCTGCTGCATATTCTGAGCCATATTAGAGATCAAACGCCGAGCTTCCGCTGGGGTCTTGTCAAGCAACGCCCCTCCACTAGTTGCATCTAGCATCAGTCTATCATGATCACACAAGCCTTCATAGAAGAAGCGAATGAGATCAGCCTCCGAGATCCGATGGTGGGGGAAGTCTTTGCACATTCGGGTATACCGCTCCCAACATTTATGAAAGGTCTCCCCTTCTTCTTGAATGATCCCGTAGATCTCCTTCCTTAGGAACATGGCTCTCAAGGCGGGGAAATATTTGTCTAAAAACAGCCCTTTCAACCCATTCCACGTAGAGATAGTCCCAGGTAAGTAGTGCAGCCAATCCATCGCTTTGTCCTTTAGGGTCAGAGGAAGTGCTCTCAAATTCAACTGATCTTCAGTTACTTCGCTCGTTTTCATCGCAGAACACACCATATGGAATTCTTTAAGGTGCTTGATCGGATCTTCACCTGATTCACCATAAAAAGAAGGAAGTGAGTTAAGCAAACTTGGTTTTAGCTCAAAATTACATGTTATCGGCGGAAATGATATACACAAAGGTCGACAGAGCAAGCCATCCATCGCTTGCTCTTTCAGCGTTTTCTGATTCTCATTATCGTTCTCCAAGACCTCCATATCTTCCGAATGTAACCTGAACTTTAAAAATCTTGGAAGAGAGGACCGTTATCTAAATAAAATAAAAAAAAAACAATTCACTAATTTTTTTTTTTTTAAAAAAACAACCAATCAACCTTAATCAAAAACAAAAATTAATCTCATTTTTAATTGCCCTCCCCGGCAACGGCGCCAATTTTTGGCAACATGATTTTTGAATATCCTGCTATATATCAAGCTGTCGAGGCTTGCCAAAATAAATTTATAAACCCGTAGCTTTTAGCTTTGCATCTAGCGGTAACGGGGTCGAACCACAGAGAGGGAATAAAATTGAGAATTAATCGTTTAAGTTATAATTAAGTTGACCGGTTAAGTTTGTCACAAAAAGGGGGTTTTAAACATGCAAAGTAATCAAAAGTGCTAAGGGAAAAATAATAAACTCGAGAATGAAGAGTGTTGGATTTGGGGGATTTCGGGATCTTGCTAAGCGTTCTAACATTTATCATTTAATTCTAAAGTAAGGCTAATCGATAATGACATGCACACGGTTGGTTACCCAGGACACCCTAAAGTAACTGGCTCCATATTAATTAATTAGACCACACAGTTCTAATTAAACATTGTTCAAAGTCTCGTTAGAGTGATCAGCCCCAATTTAACTCTAAACAGTCACTAGCATACCGCGACGAACATTCGACCACGTAATCAAATTGCTAACTGGCTACCCGCTAACGCTGAATGTAACCAACAACTATCATGCATGACTCGATACTCCGATTTATTTTTATTGTTCTGTGTTACTAGTCGAATAGTGAGAGGCACGACATCGATACTCTTTAACGCTAACATAAGCTAGAAAACTCGATTGCCAGTCGGTGAAATCTAACGCATGCATAGGATGAAGTAAGAACAATAAATGCATACATAATCAAAGCCAAATTAGAACCATTAAGCATAAATTATCAAAACATTAAAGACTTAGCAAGAATCCCTAATTAACCCAAATCCAAACACAAATACCTTAGCCAACAATGGTGTTTGGAGTTCCAACACTCCCATGGAAGCCTTGGGCATCATCCCCAAGCTAAACAGAAAATAAGCTCCAAAAGGCCACAAATGGCGGAGAAATGAAGAAGACCCGAGAGCAAATCGAAGATGGGAAGAAGAATCAAGAAGATGGCTGAAAAATCGTCAAAATGACGTTTTATACCGTCGGAGCGTCGAGACGCTAGGCAAGCGTCTCGACGCTGGTGCCCTAAGTGTCGCGCGCGTTTTCGTCGTGATGGCGTCGAGACGCTGCGCGAGCGTCTCGACGCTGTGGCCAATTTCTCCAGCGAGCGTCTCGACGCTTGCCCGATGTTTTCCAGCGCGCGCGTGCTTCCGGAGCGTCTCGACGCTGGTGCAGGGTCTCGACGCTGCAGCGTTGAGCAAGCGTCTCGACGCTGTTGCTCGACGCTTGCTCTCGGGTTTGGGGCTGGAAAATTGCCTCTCCTAGGCAATTTACTTCATATCTTCATGTGTGAGCTTCCCCTTCTCCCGGAGCACTCCCGAGGCACTAAAACGCCTTCCTTAGCCACAAAACGCACTCAATGGATACCACGAGCTCTATGCCGCAAATCTCCTATAAATGAGACATATTAAACAATTAATCACGACTTTTAGCTAGAGTTAGGGAGTGAAATAAGGAAGAAGGAGCTCCTCCACGAGCGGGGTTTTCTTGATGCGTTGGCGGACCTGCCGCAATTCTTGCGCGCAGGAATCATCACCCATGGCTGGGAGGAGCTGTGCAGACCCCCAATTCCAGCTTACCCCGACATGGTATATGACTTCTACGCTAACCTCACGCACCCTGACGCATGCCTGTCCAAGGTGAGGGGGGTAGAGGTCGACTTCTCTGCCAATGCCATCAATGAGGCCTACAGCCTCAAGGAGTATCCACATTCTGTCTATGCCAAGATTGTTGACTTGCCATCTGAGGCAGTCCTAGAAGAGGCTTTGCACACGATAGGCAAGCCAGAGGCATCGTGGGCGGTGTCAAGGAACGGGAAGCATACCCTGATGAGTGCAACTCTGCGAGACAAGGCGGCCGTCTGGTTCTCTTTTGTGCGCAAGCGTCTCTCCCCTGTGACCCACGTGACGACCATAAACCAGGGGAGATCATTGCTGCTGTACGCCATCATGCAGGGCCTCACCATTAACGTTGGGGAAGTCATTGTCGCCTCCATTGCTGACTGCTCAAAGAAAGGTAAGGGTCAGCTATTTTTCCCGAATACCATAACTAAATTGTGCCTTCGTGCAGGGGTACCAATGGAGAAGAACGAGAAGCAGTTGGCGTACACAGGCCATCTGGAGCTGCCCACCATCTTGAGGATGCGAAGGAGGGGCAACATGGAATTTGAGCTGGACGGCCTGGCTGCTGCTCAATCGCTGAACATGGCTTGTTTGATGGACCTGCAGCGCAAGATGGCTCAATGGGCCGAATATGCACAAGCAAGGGACAGAGATGTGGCTGACCAGCTGGGGTGCATTTTACCTGCCTTCCCTACTGACTTGTTGAAGCCATGGGTGCCTCCTAGAGCAAGGAGAGATGAGGATGAGGAGGATTGAATGCCAGCCTGAACGGCATTCGAGGGAGTTTTCTGATCCCTCTTGAAATTTTTTTTCTTCTGCTTTTCTGTGATTTTCGAATTTTGTTTTAGATGCTGAATCTGTTTAAATTGTTCTTTTGTTTGTTTAGGTTAGTGTAGTTAGGTTGATGGTTTCTGAGTAGTTAGAGTAGCTATTTTACCTATTTTGTGTAGGGAATGATGACTAAAAATCGCATGCCAGGAGCCTTGATCACTGATAAATATGCTCTGTAGGTTTATTGCGGATTCTTTGCGGAGTCCGCAATGTTTTGTTAGTTTTTCGCATGCTATTGGATGAATTTTGGATGGGTTGTTTCTGTTTAAATTTTTGATATCTTGCTGCTTTATTGACTTCAATATGTGATCTATCTGTGAGCATGCTGGATGAGTGTCTTAGTACACCTTTGATAGTTTAAATTAGCTTCCTTAAAATTGCTCAGCATGCACCTCTATAAGCCCTTAACATGCTGTTTTTACAAAAAAAATTGCTGCTGTGTTATCTGCTTTAAGAAGTTCATTCTATGCCTAGGACTTTTAGATTCTACTTGTTTTGCCCTAGACTAGATACTTCTAGGACAAGTTTGGGGGGTGTGCCACCTCAGACTCTCATTGAGGACAATGAGAAGTTTAAGTTTGGGGGAGGCAACCTCTAGGCCTAGGAACATTTCTCTCTTCCCTTTTAGACATAAGCATTCTTCTTCTTGAAAAAAATGATGAAATGAGAAAGAAAAAAAAATAGAATAAAGAGTAGTGTCTCTCTTAGGGTTGCTGAGTAATCAGTGCCGTGTGTGTAACCCACAAATGGCATTGCATCAAAAGGCAGCCAAAGGAAGAGACCCTACCAGAGAAAGAAAGAAAAAGTAAAAGGAAAAAACCAAGGAAGAAGAATGTATGCTTGTCAGTCATAGCTTATGTGCTTAGGTGTCCTGAATAAATGAACTCTGATCCTTAGTTTGCTAAGCACAGAGTTGTGGCTTGTGGGTTTGTCAAGGGAGATGAGTGTTGATCCAACACAGTGATACCAAAGCTTAGTTGTTCTGTGGACTGTACTCTAATTCTTGTATGTGCTAAGCTTGGTATGACTGTGAGGACTCTTAGGTAACTAAAATGAAAATACCTTAGAAGCATGTACTGAGTCTGGGATAAAACTAGGAAGAATTTGAAAACTTAGGGATAGGTGCACAATGAACCTAGTGACTAAGGCAGATAGATCAGTTGTAGGGAGTTTTAAAGACAGTAGGTTTTGCAAGGCAAGAGAAATCAGAATAAGCAAAATGTGGAGGTAGTTTGAACTTAGGAGAGTGTCACAGGACAGCCATGCCTTAGATAGTAAACTTAGGGGAGTCAACAAGTAGTTAGATAGAGTAATAGCAGCCCAAGTAAGTCCTTATATTGCTCGAGGACGAGCAAAACCTTAAGTTTGGGGGTGTGTTACGTCTCCAAAAGTGCATATTTTAGGGACTTGTTTGCTATAGAATGATGTACACTCTTAAGCGTTTTTGATAGAATTAAGTCTAAACATGTGCATATATATGAGAATTTATAGAATGAAGCTAAATCAGGACTTATGTGTAAAAGGAAGGAAAAAGAACCAAAAACAAAGCTAAAGAGTTGAAATTTCCATATTGCAGAAACATTGCGAAAACATTGCTGTCTCAACAATGTTTTAAGTGAAAATTGTTAAGTTGTCTAACCGTTTGCCATTTTGTTACGATCTTTCAGCCGCCCATTCCTTCTCCTGCTGCCACGTGGAAGGTCGTCGTTCAGAATGGATGGTTCTCCTTGGCTGAAGACTACCTGCAAAACACTATAAAAGGAGGTCAAGGGGGAAGGTTAAACACAAGCTGGGAAGCGTAGAACTCCCATCTCAACGCAGTTTTCTCTCTGTTTTCTCTTCCGTTTGTTGGATCGAAGGAACAAGCTCTTGGCGCCGATAATCTAAGAGGAAGAAGGGAAGATCTATCTTCTCTTCTGATTGGATTCATCCCCAAGGAAAGCTCACCTTCGCCCTTCATCCGAGGCGCTCGCGGCGAGGAGTTCACGCACACTTTTATTCGCTTTCTACTACTTTCTGTTTCTGTTTTCGTTTCTGCCTTCTGTCATTTACTTCTATTTGCTACTGCATTTCAATTCGTCTTCAATCATTTAGTCTTTCCTGTTTTGTAATCGTTGCACATTAAGCTTTGAATCTTACGCAATAGAGGAATTATTCGACTACTTCGCAACTCTCTTTACTGCTTTCTTTCTTCTTTTGCTGTCATTTGAATTCTGTTAAGCATGTCTAAACAAGCAAGTCTCTCCAACTCCACATCATCCATGAGTAACTAAACCACATAAGGGTCTGCTAATGATGAATCTATAGGTAGAAATGCGTGAACTCAGCATGTAGGATAGCTTCAAATGCATTGAATGTATGTGTGCTTCATCCCACGGGCAATTTCGATTGGCCATCCATTTTGTCCAAAGAAATCCTAACCTCCGGAAGGAGTAAGAGTTCAGAGTCGTCCATTCATGCTAGCCTTTCATGGTAACCAGAAAACGACCTAGGAATAGGCGTTTTCCTAGCACAATTCATTAACTTGCCTTTATAAATAGATGCTTAAGCCTTACTTGGACATGAGTGAACTAAAGGATCTAATGCATGAAATCGAGAGATACATGAGAATGAGTTAATTTGATGCATGGTAAGTTGATCTACTGCTGAAGAATCGTATGAAAAAGCCTATAGAGGAGTCATTAGTTGCCCTTGTTTCCACACTTCACCCTTAAAACACTGTTAGTACAATTGCTAGAAAATTGCTGTCTGCGCAATTTTCTTAGTTTTATTTTTGCCTTAGCCATTTTTTTCTGTTTTCTGTTTTGCGATTTTATTGCTAGATAATTGCTTTCTCCGCAATTCTTTTTCTTCTACATTCAAGTTAACCTCTTTACTTGTCTTTGTTTATGCTTGCATCTCTCGCACGTTCTTTATTAGTTAGGCACATTAATCCCAATTCTACCCCATTTAAACCATCTTTTCTAATTTAACATCTCACTTCGCTAGTAACTAAGAATAAATCTCTGTGGGAAATCGAATGAAAAAATACTTATTACTTGCTACAAGACCATGTATGCTTGCATGTTCTGGGTGCTCTCACATTGCATTTTAATTTACACATTGAGCACGCAACAAAAGTGAAATGTGTTTACAATAACCTATACCAATGACCAACACCCATGGCGATATATGAGTACTTGAACTTCATGTATGACATGATTGTGGATCAGGCTCAAGTAGACAGTCAAAACGGTCTATAGTATATGGATAAGGTTGGGTACCTTATCCTGGTAACACTATTGGATGCGACTCGCTTTGTATTGTACAAAATAATGTGATCTGAATCGTTTCACATGGAAATGTGCGAGCGAGGGCGTCTTATGCAATGACTTTGCATAAGACTGAACCGCGAAATTAAGTCGCTCTCTCATTATAACACGGTTTATTGATGAGACTGACTATTTCATATGATGATCTAGGTAACTCGAGCTTAATCCTGAGCTTGTTATGAACTCCTATTTATTCGAGAGTATCCTTTGACTTGCACGGGTGAGAGTGGCCAGATCGCCGCTCAATAAGCCTCCATCTTGGGGATAAACTCGAATAAGTGGTTGTGGACATAGTACAGTAAGATGGAATTTACTACTAACCCGCTTTCAGGGTTAGTAGATAGGTTGTTCCCTTAATAGCTTACTCTGGGGCTTGAACAATGAGCGCTCACCCTCTCCTGGCTAGAGAGGGACCTGACCTACTGGTTGGACCACAGATCAATTGTTCATTAGAGTTGTTAGTGGCACTTAAGGAACAAGAAGTAATGCAGAGGTTAAACGGTTTAAATGGCCCAACTGTGATTACGAACGACCTGTGAATGATCGACTTGCCGATGATGGTTATATTAAGAGGACATAATAAATCTACAGTAAGGAGAGTGCAACCCTCAGACTATAGTGGAGTCTCCAGGGGTTTGACGAATGTTGATTAGTTCGGTTGAAAGATTTTTGACCAGATAATCTCGTATCGTTGGAGCTCATGATCTGTAGGTCATTTAGGTTCTCCTGGTAGCTCGGACAAAGCTGTGTAGCAGTGGTATAGGGAAGAATTTGGAGAAATCTGAATTCGGGTTTGTTGATCGAGGTTGGACGTATTTAAATATGATTTAAATATGTAACCGGAGGAAGACATATTTAAATATGATTTCAATATGTGACCGGAAGAAAATATGAATAGAGATTTATATTGGAAAAAACAAGTTTTGGAAAAACCGCGGTTAGTTTTATTATTTAACTAATATTTGATATTAAATTAAATAATGAAATAATTAATTATAATTATTCATTATAATAATTATGATTAATGTGTTCAACTTGCATGTTGAACACATGTACCCCACTTAATCTCCAATTATTGGAGCTTAGGTTGAAAGAAAATTCTTAATTCTTCCAACTTTGAGTAAGATTCAAAATTTCTCTCTCCTCAAGCTTGCTCTTCTCTCTCGGTTCATCTTCAAAGGTTGAAGGTTTATCCATTGATGAAGTGCTAAAGCTTTGGTGAATTGGTGTCAGAATTGAGGTGTTCTTGTGAAGAATTTTGGTAGCTCTAAAATAGAGCTATTATTATATATTTAATACTAGCTAAAAATCATGCTTAATATTGATTAAATGCCTTTTTGTACGTAAATTCATGGTCGAGAGCTCGAGAAGTCCATTCATGACTTTCAGGGCTAAATCGGGCATTTTAGGAGTTTCAGGAAGTGTTCAGGTCAAAGAGATAGGCTGTAATGACCCCAAATTTTCTATATAATTAATTAACTTAAAATGGGATAATTACTCATAACTCATAATTTTCTTTTTAAATAAAACTCTATCCTTCCATAATCATAAGTCTTAACAACAAAAATAAAACTTAAAGTTTATCTGTAGCAGCGGAAATTATAAAACAATGTCTATAAATAAAATAAACATAAACCAAAGTTGTGATCATAAATCATTAAACTTAAAATTTCGGGCACATCTCATGGTTCTTCCTCTTCAATGCCAAGATCATGCTCGATGAATTCACCATCATCTACAGGGCTATCTGAAAAATATAAAACCACGAGAGGTAGTATAAAAATACCTTGTAAGTGGTTCCTATCATAAGGAACCTTCATGCTCAAACACACACAACATGCTTACATGCTTGCATATCACATCCTAACATGTAGACTATGAAACAATCTAGCTTAACATACTTGTACTTGCTTACATATTCTTACATACATACTTATATCCTTGATTTGGCGCCATGCTAAGCAGAAATACCCCATACCATGACCGTCAATTCCGCATGTAATATTTATAAGGTAATTGCCCCTTATAATTATCATTAACATGAACTAATTTTGTTTCCTAGGGCCCAGCCCGTTAGCAGAAACCATACTTGTCATATCATACATCTAGCTGCATAACATAACTGCTTAATTTGGGTATTTCATGCCTAACATATTCTTCCCTAACTCCATGACTCTACTTAGTTGACTCCATGAATGTAATGTAACACACATATATGCCATACTCAACCTAAGCATGCTTCACTAACCAATCAAAGTAACATAGATCATATGAAGTGTATAACCATACAAAAATAACATGACATAACATACTTTGCAAAACATCAAATATCATAAAACAACAAATCAATCAAGTATATATTAAAACAATATAATATAACTCACTTACAATCAATACCACAATAAAAAGATTAATCAAACATCACAACTATACAATACAACAATCAATTCGGCTACTTATGATAGAATCCACTTACCTCAAGCTTCAAATCTAAATCCTTTAAAGCTTCCTAAATAACATATGACACAAATTAAATTAGGTCTAACTTAAATTTAGTTTTGCTAAAGAAACTTCATCCACTAGCTAAAACACACTAACTTTACTAGCTAACCTAATTTGCATATTAATTCCCATAGTTATAATTAATCATAAAATTAATATTCAAAACTCATAAGATACTATTTGTGAACATATTAAGCTCTGATTTATAGATAAAAAAAATACATTAAAATAATTTACTACTTCATAGAATTCATTAAAAATTGACAACACAAATTATACTAGTTTTTACCGAATTTAAGCCCTATGAAAATATGATCATGAAAGTTAATTTGAACTCCTTGAAAATATATTTAAGCTTACTTTATGCTACTGGACATGATAAAAAAAATTCAAAACAAATGTAATTAAACTTCTATATCAATCAATTTCGAGCTAGAACTAGGAAATAGCGTAAACCGATAAACACCATTTTAGAGCAATTTTAAAGATTGTTTTTTAAGCATTTTAATTCTGATTTTCAGCCCCAAAATCAACACTTTAAGATCTAAAACAACACCTAAAATTTTCCATGAGAACCCCTAAACGATTTCAAACAATAGAGAAAAAGAGGCTTACCGATGGTGTGTTTTTCCTCTCTACCGTAAACGATGAATGGAGGAAAATTTCCAGCAACTAATTAGATTCAAATGATGCTGGAATACCTTAGAAAAGATAGGTATGAACATGTTTAGAATCTATGAAAAATATCAAGAAAGAATCACTACGAAACTAGATGGAAAACAACTCATTTCTTACCGATTTGGTGCAACCGATGAACGATCTTGTAAAATCCAAGAACAACACTTGAAGCAACTTGAAAAACAAGTGATCCTTTCTCAAGATGAGATTTACAGAATTAGAATAGGTGCTAGAGAGAAAACCTTGGAGATTTCTTTAGACAATTTTGCAATGACAATGAAAGGACACATAGAACTTAAGAGTAAAGTTCATTGGAATTTGAAGCAACCAAGTGTTTCCTCTTCTCTTTGTATGAACATCCAAGAGGTCTTACAACATGTCCTTTGGCTCTTCAACTCACCCTCATAAATTTCTAATGACCCTTGGGTGAAAGTCTAAAAGATGTCTTAGGAAAACCTAACTAAGATTAAAGAACTTAATAAGTAAGATGACTATTTTCCTCCTCTTTTGTCTACTTAATTTGACTAGGATAAATTATGGAATGTAAATGTCAAGAATTATAGTTTACTTCTTTTATTACCTTGTAGTAAAATAGTTTATAAAATAATATAACTTATGGTAAAAGTTACAATTCACTATACTTATAAGTAACCACATCATACTTCCAATTTAAAGTTACATTCTTTGTTAATTAACCTTTTATGCATAAATATTTGACTCTCCTAATGGATAAATAACTAAATACAAATTCAATAAATTATTAATATATGAAATGAATTTCTCCAATTATAACAATCATAATAAACAAACAACAATAGAAAATTACGAAAATACCCTTAATGGTAATGTGGGACATTACATAGGCAAAAAGGAGCTTGGGAGCCAAAAATACCAAAAACTAGGCCTAGACCCGAGAGGTCAGCGCCCAGGCGCTCAACCGAAGGCATCAGGCAGAAGGCCCAGTGCCCAGGCGCTGACCGACTGCACCCAGGCGCTGCCTCAAACCTCCCAGACCCAGACGCAGCGCCTAGGCGCTCGACCTCGTTCCAGCCCCGAGACGCTAGCGCCCCTGCGCTGGCCGCGCAGCGCCTCTGCGCGAAAACCCGAGAGCTCAGTGGTGCGGCGCTGCCCCGCAGCGCCTAGGCGCCTGACATCGAAAATTCCCAGATCGCCCAGCGGTGCGGCGCTGTCGCACAGCGCCTACGCGCCCGTCATCATTTCTGCCCAGAGAGGTTAGCGCCTAGGCGCTGCCCCGATTTTGCGCGCGCGCGTCCCCAGCGCCTAGGCGCTGACCCGACAGAAAAAATGGGTATAAATACCCATTTTTCTTAATTTAGGGCATTCTCTTTTGGCTCTTCTCCTACCTCTTTCGAATTTTGGGCATTCTTAGACATTTCTGGCTCTCTTCTTCATCTCTATGGATAGCTAAACAAGTAAGTGTTTGATTTCTAGTTTGGGATTGTAATAAATTTGGATTAAGGGGAGATTTGCCCTAATTTGTGTATGAATTAGATTGTCTTCCTTATGCATCTTCTTCCTTGTTCATCATCTAAATAGCTTGGGTAACTGATTAGGAGTGACGCCTGAGTCCTTATGCATGCTTTACCGTTAGATATTAGGACGTATAATTGCCTCAATCGCTAGGTAACACAAATCTTTATATGGGTATTTAGTTTGATCCCAAGTGACAGTTGGGGGTAGAAATTAGATAACCTTCATGTTAGATTTTGGGTAAAGAGGAAAAATCGATTTAGTCTCCGGGTTAATTCGTCGCAATGTTCCCGTCTCTGTCCGTTAATAATTTTAGGATTGATCACCTTATTTTGAGTAACTGTCAAGAACAATTAGACTTGCACTTTTCTAGTTGTATCTTTGGGTCGTTTGAGTTAGAAATAACCAAACGAATTGCGTGCTTTAAGCGTTGTGTCTATGTATTTAGTTATCGATGATCCGAACACCAATTGTGATCAATCCCATTCTTTGAAGTCAAACATGCCATTTAAATTTGTTACTTCACAGTTTTTATTGTTTTAATTTTCCGTTAGCTACAATAGTTAGAGCTCCCTTTTAAAATTCAACTTCCCCTATTTTTACCGTTTGCAATTTAGAATTAATTAAGTTTGAATTAAGCTAATTCCCTGTGGTTCGACCCGGTTATCACTAACTATAAGTTAGTCGGTATAATCGGCTTATAAATATTATTTTGGCAAGCCTCGACAGCTTGAAATTTGTGAACGTACAAAAGTTCACTACCAAAATTGGCGTCGTTGCCAGGGAATTAAATTTAATTCGGCTTGGTTGATTTTAATTTGTTTGTTTTAAAATTTTTCCTTTTGTTTGTACAGTTTTATTCATTTATTTTTAATTTTTCTTGTATTATTTTACCCGTTCCTGTTTGAGTCTTTGAGCGCAGTTATTCTTTGAAAATCCAAAAGAAGGGCTAAAATGGAGGTCGAGGGTAATTATGAGCAGCAAAGAACCTTGAGGCAGCTTGCAGCATCTGAGTTAGGCCGGAACTCATCGAGTATTATGTATCTGGTAGCTTCAGGTAAATTTGAACTTAAAGCTGGTCTGATTAACTTATTACCTTCTTTTTGTGGTAATACAGATGAAGATCCCATCAGACACTGGTGGGAAGGACTTTTGAATGTCCTACTAAATTAAAGTTGTCGAGGCTTGCCAAAATACAATTTATAAACCCGAATGCACCGAGCAATTTGCAGCTTAGTGGTAACGGGGTCGATCCACAGGGAATTGAGAAATTTAATTCAACTTAGTCTAATTTGCTAATTATAAAAAGTATGTGCAAGTTTGATAAAAAGAATGGTAATTTGGTTTGGGGGAAGGCTAACGTGCGATGCTAACGGAAAATTTAAATGACAAAGTGCAAAATTAAATGGTCGCGCTTAACTTCGAGTAATGGGATTGATCGTTATGGACGTTCGGTTCATCGATACAATTTATTAGCTAATCATGCTTCAGCACACAATTCATTTGGCTAATTGCTAGCTCAAATGACCCAAAGATATAATTAGACATGTGCAATTCTAATCGTACTTGGCCAATAATCCATTCAAGGTAGCGACCCCTAAATCGACTATAAGCCAGTAACGGGAACACTGTGACGGCTTAATCCTAAGACTAACCCGGTTTCGCTCTCGCCCTAAGCCTAACATGAAAACGTTAATTAATTCAGATTACCAACTGTCACTTTGGGTTGAATTACTTAGCCATGCTTAAGCCCGTGCTACCTAGCGGTTTGGGCAATTATACGTCCCAATCTTTAGCCCTCTATCATGCATAGGAATTAGAGAGTCAACCTAATTAAGCTACACATGCTAGAATTGGAATAAGAACAAGCAAGATATGCAAGAAACATGCTAATTATCTTCACATTTACAAAGGGGGAAATCTCCCTAAACATCCATAATTCACAAACCCAAACTCGAAATTAAACACTAACCTTTGTTTAGCCTTCCATGGAGGATGAATAAATCAAACCCCCCATGGAAGAGCTTAGTACTGTTGGGTTTTATGTCCTAAAACTCGTAGTTTGTAAACTGTTTGAATGTATATATTTTATTTCAATAAAGTTGTTATTGAATTTTAGTGAATTGTGTTTGTATTAACCTATACCAATAACTAACACCCATGGCGATAGTATGAGTACTTGAACTTCATGTGTGACATGAATGTGGATCAAGTTCAAGTAGACAGCCAAAATGGTTTATAGTATAGGGATAAGGCTGGGTACCTTATCCTGGGGACACTATTGGACGTGGCTCACTTTGTATAGTACAAAACGATGTGATTCGAATCGTTTCATGTAGAGACATATGAGTGAGGGCGTCCTGTGCAATGAGTTTGCACAAGACCGAACCAAGAAATAAAATCGCTCTTTCTTTATAACACCGTTTACTGTAAAGACCGGTTTTTTCATATGATGACTTAGGTAACTCGATCTCAATCCTGAGCTCACTATGAACTCCTGTTTATTTGACCTTATCCTTTGACTTGTACGGGTGAGAGTGGCCAGATCGCCGACTCAATAAGCCTACCATCTTGGGGATAAGATCGAATAAGTGGCTGGGGACATAGTTGTGCGAGATGGAATTCACTCCTACCCGCTTTAAGGGTTAGTAGAGAGGTTGTTCCCTTAAGTGCTGACTCCAGGTCTTGAAAGTGGGCCCATCCTCTCCTGATCAAGGAGGAATCTGATTTGATGGTTGGACCACAAATCAATTGTTCATTAGAGGTGTCAATGGTACTTAAGGAACAAGATATAATACAAGGGTTAAACGGTATAAATGACCCGTTGTGATTATGAACGACCTGTGAAGGATCGACTTACTGATGATAGTTATATCAACAGGACACAATATATCTACAGTGAGGAGAGTCCAGCCCTTGGACTTTAGTGGAGTCTCCGGGGGTTAACGAATGTTGGTTAGTTCGGTTGAAAGAGTTTTGACCGGATAATCTCGTATCGTTGGAGCTCATGATCTGTAGGTCCTTACGGTTCTCCTGGCTAGCTCGGATAAAGTCGTGAAACAATATAAAAGAAAAGAAAAGAATTTGAATCGTTCAAATTCGGGTTTGTGGAAGAATATAGACATATTTAAATATGATTTAAATATGAGATTGGTCTGGAAACATGAATATGATTCATGTGCAAAAAGTCGGTTTTCGGAAAACCGGGTTTAATTATATTATTTAATTAATATTTGATATTGAATTAAATAATATTAATTAATATATATATTTTTTTTATTAATTAAAAAGTCTAATTAATAAAATAATTATTATTATTTTTAATAATAATAATAATAATATATAAATATATATATATATATTTACATGTGACTTACATGCAATGTAAGACACATGTAAAATATATACATAGTATATATTATGATTCATCAGATGAATTAAAAAAAAAAAAAAAACAAAAAAAACAAAAATGTGAGTGCCTTTTTGGGCTCACATAGAAATTGAAATAAGATTTCAATTGTTGTTCTTCTTCGTCTTCTACTCTCAGCCTCTGTTCTCTGGTTTAACAAAAAAGTTTTTTTTTCCCAGTGAGCTTCTTCTTCTTTTTCTTTTGTAAAAGGAGTCCCACTACTCCGTTTCTCGGCCCGAGGATAGCGAGACTACCGTGGGTGGTCCACGAAGGTTTCGTGAGAAGGCTCGTTCAGCTCGTGAGGAGCTTTTGGCGGTGAAAATTGAAGAAATTCGAACGATAAGGGTATGTGTTCTAATTTCTCTTTTTCATTGCGTTTGAATGTTTCCGTTTTGTTTAAATTGATAAAATTAGAGTGTCTATGATCCAAATCGCTTCCGCTGCGTGCCATGCGCTCCATCAATTGGTATCAGAGCGTTTTTGGCCACTCAATTTCCATCAATTTAAGTTATGGTGGGTTTTATTTTAGAAATTGTTTTTGATTGGATTCTAAAGTGAATATCGATTTTGGCATAGTTTCTTTTTGAATTTCATTATTTGTAATTGCCCGAGAATGTATGGGCTTTAATGCATGCTAAAGAGTCTGTATTTTTAGAGTCATTAGAGTCCATATAGATTTCTTTGTGAAAGAAGTTTGAGTTTGAAACTCGCCGAAATGTTCGGTGTAAGTTCAAACTCATTCTAGGCAATACGAGAAGAAATTCGAAGAAAATTTGGCCGAAGCGTTCGGAGAAAGCAAGTTGGTCAAAGGCGGTGCGAAGAGTTCGAAGTCCGCTCAAGACGTAGCTTGTTGATCAAGCTTGTAATAAATTAGTTATTGCTTGTTAAATGCCAAAATCGATCCACTTTAGTATGTTTAATTAATTATGCATTGCGAATGTATGTTTTAATTAAATTCCATGTTTGTATGTGCATAACGTATGCCATATAGATTTAAAATCCCACCGTAGGAAGCATGCTTCATGCATTGAAAATATGTTATAAGTGTTATAATATATCGTATGCATATTTGGCAATTCATGAGTTTTGATATAAAAGTTATATTAATTCATGAATTAGTTGTTGTTAGTTCAATAGAATAATTGATATAAGTGTTATATTAATTATGAAATTGAATGAACAACATAATTTGTCCTAGTTTTATGCACATGGTATATTATAAGTGTTATAATGTATAGGATGCATGTTTATTCATGAGTATTAATATAAGAGTTATATTAATTCATGAATTAGATGTTGTTTGCTTAATAGAATAATTGATATAAGTGTTATATTAATTATGAAATTAAACATCCAACATTAGATGCATTTTGTTTGTTATAAGTGTTATAATGTATAGGATGCATGCTTAATTCAGAGTTTTGATATAAATGTTATATTGATTATGAATTAAGAGTTGAATGTTTAAGAGCATAATCGATATAAGTGTTCTATTGATTATGAAATTAAATATTCAACTTGTCATGCCTTAGTGTTGCATGTTTGAGAAGCATGTAGAAGTTTGTTGTAGTTAGTCTTAGTTTTGCAAAGCGTTGTAAAATTGGCATAGACTTTTAAAATCTATAACAAAGATAAAGGCATGCTCACTTAGGGTTGAATGTATCGTTCCGTTTCATTAGATGAATAGGTCGATATCTTGTAAATGCTAAGGTTACAAGAAACTCACCCGGGGACATCCTGTTCGAGGTTGGAGGTATTTAAGCTGACGGTTTACGGAACACCTCCTACCTGGGGACCATCCGGTACTTGAGTAAAGTTAACCCGGCTTTATGAGCATGCGTGAGTGGTGTGAGGTAATAAAGTGTTTATCACCTAAACATCATAGGTAAAAGTTTGTTTTACCTAGACTTAGGTCTTATTGTCTTAGCCGGATAATGCCTGAGTAATTTACCCATTCCGTCTTAAAATACTTAGTAGAGGTGTTGAGAAGGTATATATGATATGTCCCTCTCCTCCTACATTCTCTGTCAAGTTCACACCGTGAGAATTATGCTCGGCCTCGTGATGTCAATGGGGCATCCCCATTCGGATGGTATTTGCATAATTCAATAGCAAGGTGAATGGAGAAAGTATTTATAGTAAGTGGGAGAAGGAAGTATGTCAATACATCCTGCGGTCTCCTCCATTGGATTGAACCGTGAGATTCCTATGTTCCGCCTGCTAGGTGCCCACAAGAGGTACCGATCCATTCGGAGGGCCGTTTCATAGGAATCGGAACATCTCAATCACCATTTATGGATAAAGAAACATAGAGCCATTCCCAACTTTGACATTTCCATTCGGTTGCATCGTTGGGGCCGCCCTATGAATTCTAAAAATGGAGGGTCACACTTACGAGATTTGCTAAGGAGTTAGTAAATCTTGACCAAACAGCGATAACTAAGATGCTATAGGAATATGAGATATTCTGGTATTAGCATTTAGTCAAGAATGTCTTGATTCAGTGAAGGAATGCTTGACTGCCCCTCGGTAGCGACCATTCTGACCCACTGAAGTATCGTTGCAGTTTAATAATGAGTTTTGGGTACATTATTATTCTTTGCTAAATTCTTGATTGGTGTGTAAATTAGGTTAAAACCTTTTCACTAATATTTATTCATTCTCTTTTCAGCATGTCTAGCTCTTTTATTCACTTACTAGCTTCCGATAAGTTAACCGGCGATAACTACGCGACCTGAAAATCGAACTTGAATACGATTCTCGTTCTAGATGATCTCAGGTTCGTCTTATCAGAGGATTGTCCTCCCCCTCCTAGCTCGGATGCGACTCGAACTGTTCGAGAAGCATATGATAGATGGACAAGGGCTAATGATAAAGCCCGAGTCTATATCTTAGCCAGCATATCTGATGTGTTAGCTAAGAAGCACGAGGATATGGTTTCTGCTAAAGAAATCATGTCTTCATTACAGGCGATGTTTGGACTACCGTCCTCATCGGTCTGTCATGAAGCCCTCAAATACGTTTACAACTCTCGCATGAAGGAGGGTACCCCTGTTAGGGAGCATGTCCTTAACATGATGGTCCACTTCAATGTGGCGGAAGTAAACGGAGCTACTATTGATGAGTCAAGTCAAGTAAGCTTTATCATGGAATCTCTTCCGAAGAGTTTCCTTCAGTTCAGAACCAATATGGTAATGAACAAGATAAAGTATAATTTGACTTCTCTCCTCAGCGAGCTACAGACCTATCAGTCCCTTCACACTTCTAAAGGAAAAGAGAAGGAGGCAAATGTTGTCACTTCTAGGAAATTCCAAAAGGGGTCGTCTTCAGGGAGTAAGTCTGAACTTTCTTCTATTAAGAATAAGAGTATTCAAAAGAAGAAGAAAGATAAAAGGAAGGGAAAAGCACCTGCTGCAGGTAAGAGCAAGACTAAATCTACAGACAAAGGAAAATGTTTCCATTGTGGTGTAGATGGGCACTGGAAACAGAATTGCCCAAAGTATCTTGCAGAGAAAAAGGCTGAGAAGGAAAGACAAGGTAAGTATGATTTATTTGTTGTCGAAACATGTTTAGTAGAACATGATTGTCATACCTGGATACTTGATTCAGGAGCTACTAACCATGTTTGTTCTTCTTTTCAGGAAACTAGTTCTTGGCAGCCACTTTCTCGAGGTGAGATAACTCTCAGAGTTGGAACTGGAGAGGTTGTCTCAGCTAAAGCAGTGGGAGCTGTAAAGTTGTTGTATAGAGATAGTTTCATTTTACTAGAAAATGTACTCCTGGTTCCTACCTTCAAGAGGAATCTTGTATCTATATCTTGTTTGTTAGAACAGTTGTATAAAGTGTCTTTTGTTCATAATGAAGCATTTATTAGCAAAAGAGGTGTACGTATTTGTTCTGCGAAACTTGAAAACAACTTGTATGTGTTAAGACCAACCGAAGCCAAAGCTATTTTGAACACTGAAATGTTTAAAACAGTTGAGACTCAAACTAAAAGGCAGAAACTTTCTCCAAGTACTTATCTTTGGCACTTAAGACTAGGTCACATTAATCTCAATAGGATTGGGAGATTGGTTAAGAGTGGTCTGCTAAATCGTTTAGAGGACAACTCTTTACCGCCATGTGAGTCTTGTCTTGATGGCAAAATGACCAAACGATTTTTTTCTGAAAAAGGTCATAGGTCCAAAGAACCTCTAGAAATCGTGCATTCGGATCTCTGCGGTCCTTTGAATGTCAAAGCACGAGGAGGGTATGAATATTTCATCAGTTTCATTGATGATTATTCTAGGTACGGTTATCTTTATCTAATGCATCATAAGTCCGAAGCTCTTGAAAAGTTCAAAGAGTATAAGGCAGAGGTTGAGAACACATTAGGTAAATCGATAAAAACACTCCGATCAGATCGAGGTGGAGAGTATATGGATTTAAGATTCCAGGACTATATGATAGAACGTGGAATAGTATCTCAACTCTCAGCACCAGGAACACCACAGCAGAATGGTGTGTCCGAGAGGAGAAATAGAACCCTGTTAGACATGGTTCGATCTATGATGAGTTATGCTCATTTGCCTAGTTCGTTTTGGGGATATGCAGTAGAGACTGTAGTATATATTTTGAACATGGTTCCCTCTAAGAGTGTTTCTGAAACACCTTATGAGTTATGGAGAGGGCATACAGGTAGTTTACGTCACTTCAGGATTTGGGGGTGTCCAGCACATGTGCTAGTACCCAATCCAAAGAAGTTGGAACATCGTTCAAAATTGTGCCTATTTGTAGGTTACCCCAAGGAAACGAAAGGTGGTCTATTTTACGATCCTCATGAGAACAAGGTACTAGTATCGACTAATGCCACGTTCTTAGAGGAAGACCACATGAGAGATCATCAACCGTCGAGCAAAATTGTTTTGTCCGAATTTTCCAGGAAAGCTACAGACGGATCAACAAAGGTTGTTGATCAGGCTGGTCCTTCTCAAGAGTTGAGAAAACCTCGACGCAGTGGGGGGGATGTAAGACAGCCTGACCGCTACATCGGCTTGTCTGAAACTCAAGTCGTCATACCTGATGATGGCGTTGAGGATCCATTGACCTTTAAACAGGCAATGAATGACATAGACAAGGACCAGTGGCTTAAAGCCATGGATCTCGAAATGGAGTCTATGTACTTCAATTCGGTCTGGGATCTTGTAGACCAACCAGATAGTGAAAGACCTATCGGTTGCAACTGGATCTACAAGAAAAAACGAGACCAAGCCGAAAAGGTGCAAACCTTTAAGGCTCGACTTGTGAACTATCGCTATAAACTCAAGCTGTCGAGGCTTGCCAAAATACTATTTATAAAGCCTATGACCAAGGCTTTGCAGCCAGTGGTAACAGGGTCGATCCAAGGAGTAGGTAGATTGAAATTACTAATGAAATTGGGATTTAATTAGTTGATTGATTTTCGTAACGGGGGGATTTTTAGCATGCAAGGGAAATAATAATAAAGCTAACGGAAGAATAATAAGTAGAAAAACGCGTGCACGGTTTGGGAGTTTCGGGATTAATTGCTAGACAATTTCGGTTCATCATTTAATGCTAAATTCATGGTATTCAATTTATTATGCACTCGGACGACTACCAGAGAAGCCCCAAAGTAGCCGACTCCATGGATTTTAATCAGACCACACAGTTCCAATTATACGTTATCCAAACTTACATTAAGGTGATCAGCCCTAAGATAAATCTAGAAAGTCACTAGCTAACCGCGACGAACATTTAAGCGTGAATTCTAATTGCTAGTAGATTGCCCGCAAACGCTGTATGCAATCAACAACTATCCTACACGACTTAATACTCCGATTTAGTTTTATCTACCTGTGTTACTTAGTCGAGCAGTGAGAGGCACGGCATCGCTACTCTTTAACATACACAACATGCAAGATGACTCGAGTGTCAATCGTCGAAATCTAACATGCGCGTTGGCTTAAGCAAAGTAGATAAATGCAAATAAACAGAGCCAATATGCATAATCAAAGCGTAAATTATCATAACCAAAATATCTAACAAAATCTCCCTAAACTATTCCCAAACCGTTCACCCTTACCTTAGCCGCTCATGGCGCGGTTTGTCAAATCCGCTCCAACCACGACCATGGAAGGTGTCATCAACGTATTACAAAGAGAGGGGAGCTCACTAACATGCCAACAATGGCGAAGCTTAAAGGAAAATAGAGAAAAATAGAGGAAGAAGAAGATGAAGAACACAAAAAATGGTGAAGAACCTCGCCAAAAGTGCAGAAAATCGTCCTATTTAGCTTCTGCCATCGTCGTAGCGTCGAGACGCTAGGCCAGCGTCTCGACGCTGCGCCCTAAGTAATCCGCGCGCGCCTTCTATGGCGTCGCGACGCAGGGTCAGCGTCGCGACGCTGCCCCGATAAATTTCCTGCGCGCGCCTCCTCCGGAGCGTCTCGACGCCAAGCAGGGTCTCGACGCCAGGCAGCGTCGAGCTAGCGTCTCGACGCTATCACTCGACGCTAGCTCTCGGGTTTTTCCAGCGTCTCGACGCTATAGCTCGACGCTGGCTCTCGGGTTTGGGGGCTGGAACTTTGCCTCTCCTAGGCGGTTTTCGCCCGTTTCTTCACGGATCAACTTCCCCTTTCCCGACGCATTCCCGGGGCGTTAAAACTCCACTTTAAGCACTCGAACGGGCCCAACGGACGCACGAGCTCTTTGCCGCATTTCTCCTACAAACGAGATATATTAATCAATTAAAAGCGGACTTAAGCTATACTTAGGAAGTATTTAATAGCTCCAAAATGGAGTTATCAAACACCCCCAACTTAAACATTGCTAGTCCTCGAGCAAGCATTACAAAGATATTGACTCTAAGGACGCGCCTACATGCAACTAACTCAAACCTCCATGCATATTGAAAACTTAAACACAACATAACCATGGAAGCATTTTGTTCATGCATTTACTACGAACATATCAAAAATTAACTCTTGCTCCCTAACGTGTGTGTGTGCTAGCTAACCACTCCTAAACTCACGTAAACCCGGAAAACCCACATGCAACGCACATCCCGTTTTCCCCTACTTCTAGCGTTTAAGAACAGTCTAGACTTGACTTACACGAGAGAGAGAGAAGCAAATTAAGAGACCTAATTGATTTTCTAAAAAAAAAAAATTATTTTCTCGAGTACTTTGTACTCATTCTTAAGGTTCTTTGAACCAACTTTTTATTTCTTTTTCTTTCCAACTCGAGCTGCCTAACACGTCAAACTTAGGCCTAAGCTTCACGTTTTTAAGGACTGACGCTCACTTCTTAAGCGCTAATAAGAAGGAGGAGCGCCTCGAGAGGAATTTTCTATCAAACATGCTTTTCTATTTTTTTTTTAAATTAGGCTAAGCACATGCTTTCTCAATTAACTAACCACTAACTCTCATGCAACAAGCTACCTATGGGTGCCTTTCGGGGTGACAACGAGAATTAGTGCTACATGCAATTTTCAAGCCTACGGAATCTAGGAAGGGGTTGCTAAGTGCTCGATAAGTGCAAGGGAGCAATAGAAAAAATTTTAAAATTTTTGACATGAACCTAATAAACGCAAAACTCATGCAAAAACTCGATTATGTACATGCTCAGATTTCAAACATGCATTTCCTAGGCTATCATAGTTAGAAAACAGTAAACAGAGTCCCAAGCACTTCAATATCAATATAACACTTCTCAACAAACTACACATGCGTATCCATCAGACCAACTCCACCCCAACTTCAAAATATGGCATTGTCCCCAATGCCATCACAGTCAGATAAAACGAAGTAAAAGGGAAGAAGAAGTACACTTCCCTGACTCTTTGTGAAGCTGGCGAGGGCGAGGAAGCGGCGCACAAAAGCATCGAAGCCCAAAATTGTCTTCTCTTCCTTGACTCCTAAAAGAAAAACAGCAAGCAAATTAAAACTAAGTTAATCTAAAAAGCAATAAAACAAAAAACAACAACTAAACTAAAACATTAAAAACAGTCCATCGCTCGGGTGCCTCCGAGAAGCGCAGAATTTTTAAAGTCGTTTGCTCGACTGTATTCTCTCCAAAGACTCATCCATAGTCTGTAAGTGCGGGGGACGATCCAAACTTGTCCACGTCCACACTTTTCCTGCAGTCAAAATTTGAAACAATTTGCACTCTTCGTGCCTCGGGCCTGTGAATATCAGAATCGTTAGTGCAAAAACCATCATTATTATCCATCAAATTCAAATCAGATTTTGTAACCGAGACATGGGAACCATCCCTCAAGCGCGAGGGTAGACTCCCATTCTTGTCATGCTCAACCATAGAAACATTCTCAGCATTCACAGACGACTTCGATGCATTTATAAAAAACTCATTCACCATTCCATCAAATTCTACCGACAAGGCACCCCTATCAACATCAATTTTGACCTTAGCGGTCTTCATAAACGGGCGGCCTAATAAAATAGAAGAGGAAACATGCGAAGAATTTTCATTCATGTTCAGCACATAGAAATCGCATGGAAACAATAAGTCCTTTACTTTGACTAGAATGTCCTCAATCTTCCCTAACGGATGCACAAAAGATCGATCGGCTAGTTGGACAACTATATTAGACTCAATTAAATCACACAACTCAAGCTCTTTAAACACATCAAAAGACATGACATTAATGGAGGCACCGAGATCTAACATGGCATTTTCAATAAATTTAGTACCGATAGTGCATGGGATAGTAATTATACCAGGATCGATGCACTTCGGTGGAAGATTACCTTGGAAAATTGCGGAGACAGTTTTTTTCTTCGTCTCAGCACTCTTTCTTGACATCCTCTTGCTCGTGCACCACTTCTTGAGGAACTTGGCATATTTCGGCACTTGGCTTACTGCCTCAAGAAGCGGGATATTGACCACCACCTTTTGGAAGGTTCGAAGGACCTCCTCGTCATCGGATTCCAAAGTAGGCTTCGCAAGCCTACTCGGGAATGGTGCTCTGGCAACATCCTCAGGTACACTGACCTTCTCATCTCTTTTCTCATTCTGAATCTCTAGAGCAGGCGGGGCGGACTTGTTCAGGCTGTCCGTAGCTTCCTTCACAGCTCTAGTGGAAAGTTATTTCCCACTCCGCAGCTGAATAGCACTCACGTTTTCACATGAGTTGACCGTAGTTTGGGAAGGAAGCTTCCCTGAGCTCTTGCTCTCAATCTTACTGATAGACACTGCCATTTGTGTCAGCTGCTTGTTCAGATTCTGCAGCTCGGCCTTGTGAGAATTAAGCTCTTCTCGAGCTTCCTTTTGAAACTGGCTGGTGCTTGTCACGATGGTCCTGACCATCTCTTCTAGTGAGCTGGAGGAGCTCGAGGCTTGAGCCTGGGTGGAAGAATTAGGCCTATCCTGAGACTGGCCTTGGAAGCGAGATTGTCCTTCCCTGTTCCCATAGCTAAAATTGGGGTGGTCGCGCCAACCAGGGTTATACGTGTTTGAATATGGGTCGTACTTCCTCGGGTTGGAAGCGTACCCCCCGATCGCATTGACCTCCTCCGCCTCGCGGGTTCCTCCAACGATCTTTTTCAGCATATTTCCTTTCTCGGCCACTTGGGCCCTCATCTCAGTCATCTCGTGGCTCTGAGCCACGCTGTGGACTTGTCCTTGCCCCCGAATACCAAACTGCTGCGAGTTGGTTGCCATGTTCGCTATCAAGGCCCCGCCACTCGCTGCATCAATCATTTGCCGGTCGTGGGGCGTCATCCCCTCGTAGAAATACTGAATCAATAACTGATCGGCAATCTGATGGTGTGGGAAGCTGGTGCACAGGCGCCCAAATCGCTCCCAGTATTCGTGCAGAGACTCACCCACGTCTTGAGTGATCCCATAAATCCTCTTTCGTAGTGTCGTGGCCAAGGATGCGGGAAAATATTTTTCCAAAAATACCCGCTTCATATCCTGCCACGTGGTGATCGATCCGGAGGGCAGGTAATATAGCCAGTCCTTGGCCTTGTCCTTGAGCGTGAAGGGGAATGCCCTCATGTTCAACTGCTCCTCCGTGACTCCTGCGGGCTTCATCCCCGCGCAGACGCAATGGAATTCCATCAGGTGTTTGTTCGCGTCCTCACCTGCATTGCCATGAAAAGAAGGTAACTGGTGAATTAAACCTGACTTTAATTCGAAGTTACCTGCTACCACGGGGTAGTTTATGCACAAAGGCTGCAGGTTCAGATCTGGCGCTGCCAGTTGGTTTAGCGTCCGTGGCGCATCACTTTGCGCCATCTCTTCAAACAAGAAGGGATTGCCTTCTTCTCCTTCAACCGGTCTCTGCCCCTCACGGGCTTCTCTCCTTAACCGCCGCTCCTCTCTATCGATTTATGGGATAAACTGCAATCCACTAACCTCAGAGGAACGGGTCATACACAAACAAAAATTTAAACATACAAGATACAAATAGAAAAAAATTTCAGCCAACCATCAATCAATCAAATTCAAACTTCAATCATAATTTTAATCAAATTGCCTAACTCCCCGACAACGGCGCCAATTTTGGTAACGATATTTTTGAACTATCGCTATAAACTCAAGCTGTCGAGGCTTGCTAAAATACTATTTATAAAGCCTATGACCAAGGCTTTGCAGCCAGTGGTAACAGGGTCGATCCAAGGAGTAGGTAGATTGAAATTACTAATGAAATTGGGATTTAATTAGTTGATTGATTTTCGTAACGGGGGGATTTTTAGCATGCAAGGAAAATAATAATAAAGCTAACGGAAGAATAATAAGCAGAAAAACGCGTGCACGGTTTGGGAGTTTCGGGATTAATTGCTAGACAATTTTGGTTCATCATTTAATGCTAAATTCATGGTATTCAGTTTATTATGCACACGGACGACTACCAGAGAAGCCCCAAAGTAGCCGACTCCATGGATTTTAATCAGACCACACAGTTCCAATTATACATTATCCAAACTTACATTAAGGTGATCAGCCCTAAGATAAATCTAGACAGTCACTAGCTAACCGCGACGAACATTTAAGCGTGAATTCTAATTGCTAGTAGATTGCCCGCAAACGCTGTATGCAATCAACAACTATCCTACACGACTTAATACTCCGATTTAGTTTTATCTACCTGTGTTACTTAGTCGAGCAGTGAGAGGCACGGCATCGCTACTCTTTAACATACACAACATGCAAGATGACTCGAGTGTCAATCATCGAAATCTAACATGCGCGTTGGATTAAGCAAAGTAGATAAATGCAAATAAACAGAGCCAATATGCATAATCAAAGCGTAAATTATCAGAACCAAAATATCTAACAAAATCTCCCTAAACTATTCCCAAACCGTTCACCCTTACCTTAGCCGCTCATGGCGCGGTTTGTCAAATCCGCTCCAACCACGGCCATGGAAGGTGTCATCAACGTATTACAAAGAGAGGGGAGCTCACTAACATGCCAACAATGGCGGAGCTTAAAGGAAAATAGAGAAAAATAGAGGAAGAAGAAGATGAAGAACACAAAAAATGGTGAAGAACCTCGCCAAAAGTGCAGAAAATCGTCCTATTTAGCTTCTGCCATCGTCGTAGCGTCGAGACGCTAGGCCAGCGTCTCGACGCTGGGCCCTAAGTAATCCGCGCGCGCCTTCGATGGCGTCGCGACGCTGGGTCAGCGTCGCGACGCTGCCCCGATAAATTTCCTGCGCGCGCCTCCTCCGGAGCGTCTCGACGCCAAGCAGGGTCTCGACGCCAGGCAGCGTCGAGCTAGCGTCTCGACGCTAGCTCTCGGGTTTTTCCAGCGTCTCGACGCTGGCTCTCGGGTTTGGGGGCTGGAACTTTGCCTCTCCTAGGCGGTTTTGGCTCGTTTCTTCACGGATCAACTTCCCCTTTCCCGACGCATTCCCGGGGCGTTAAAACTCCACTTTAAGCACTCGAACGGGCCCAACGGACGCACGAGCTCTTTGCCGCATTTCTCCTACAAACGAGATATATTAATCAATTAAAAGCGGACTTAAGCTATACTTAGGAAGTATTTAATAGCTCCAAAATGGAGTTATCAACTTGTGGCAAAAGGTTATTCCCAAAGAGAAGGGGTGGACTATGAAGAAACCTTTTCTCGTGTTGCCATGTTAAAGTCGATTAGAATACTCTTATCCATTGCTACATTTTATGATTATGAAATCTGGCAAATGGATGTCAAGACTGCCTTTCTGAATGGTAATCTTGAGGAGAGTATCTATATGGCTCAACCAGAGGGATTCATACTTCAGGGTCAAGAGCACAAGGTTTGCAAGCTTAATCGATCCATTTATGGGTTGAAGCAAGCATCTAGATCCTGGAATATAAGGTTTGATACGGCAATCAAATCTTATGGCTTTGAACAAAATATTGACGAACCTTGTGTTTACAAGAAAGTAGTCAATACTGTTGTAGCTTTCTTAGTCTTGTACGTAGACGATATACTACTCATTGGGAATGATGTAGGGTTCCTAACTGGCGTTAAGAATTGGCTAGCGACCCAATTCCAAATGAAGGATTTGGGAGAGGTCAGTTTGTTCTAGGGATTCAGATCGTAAGGAATCGTAAGAACAAAGTGCTAGCGCTGTCTCAAGCATCTTATATTGACAAGGTGTTGTCAAGATATTCGATGCAGAATTCCAAGAAAGGTTCGCTGCCTTTTAGGCATGGAATTCACTTGTCTAAGGAACAGTCTCCTAAGACACCTCAAGAGGTTGAGGATATCAGACGAATTCCCTATGCATCTGCAGTTGGTAGTCTCATGTACGCTATGTTGTGTACACGACCCGACATCTGCTATGCAGTAGGAATTGTCAGTAGGTTCCAGTCCAATCCAGGATATGATCACTGGACAGCCGTTAAACACGTCCTCAAGTATCTTCGGAGAACGAGAGACTATGTGCTTGTGTATGGCACGAAGGATTTGATCCTTGCAGGATACACTGACTCTGATTTTCAGACTGATATAGATTCTAGGAAATCTACATCAGGATCAGTGTTCACTCTTAACGGAGGAGCAATAGTATGGAGGAGTATAAAGCAAGGTTGTATTGCTGACTCCACCATGGAAGCTGAGTATGTCGCAGCTTGCGAAGCAGCGAAGGAAGCTGTATGACTTAGGAAGTTCTTGACAGATTTGGAAATTGTTCCAAATATGAACTTGCCAATCACCCTTTATTGTGATAACAGCGGTTCAGTGGCAAATTCTAAAGAACCTAGCAGCCATAAGCGTGGAAAGCATATTGAGCGGAAGTATCATCTCATAAGGGAGATAGTGCAACGAGGAGATGTGATCGTCACACAGGTAGCCTCAGAGCACAACATTGTTGATCCGTTTACTAAGTCTCTCACGGCTAAAGTGTTTGAGAGACACCTAAAAAGTCTAGGGCTGCGAGCTGCTCAGTATGACAGTGGGAGAAACTTTAGATATTTGATATTCTAGTTCTCTCGACCAGCATGTACTCCACTGACGTTTTAGTCCAAGTGGGAGTTTGTTGGGTTTTATGTCCTAAAACTCGTAGTTTGTAAACTGTTTGAATGTATATATTTTATTTCAATAAAGTTGTTATTGAATTTTAGTTAATTGTGTTTGTATTAACCTATACCAATAACTAACACCCATGGCGATAGTATGAGTACTTGAACTTCATGTGTGACATGAATGTGGATCAAGTTCAAGTAGACAGCCAAAATGGTCTATAGTATAGGGATAAGGCTGGGTACCTTATCCTGGAGACACTATTGGACGTGGCTCACTTTGTATAGTACAAAACGATGTGATTCGAATCGTTTCATGTAGAGACATGTGAGTGAGGGCGTCCTGTGCAATGAGTTTGCACAAGACCGAACCAAGAAATAAAATCGCTCTTTCTTTATAACACCGTTTACTGTAAAGACCGGTTTTTTCATATGATGACTTAGGTAACTCGATCTCAATCCTGAGCTCACTATGAACTCCTGTTTATTTGACCTTATCCTTTGACTTGTACGGGTGAGAGTGGCCAGATCGCCGACTCAATAAGTCTACCATCTTGGGGATAAGATCAAATAAGTGGCTGGGGACATAGTTGTGCGAGATGGAATTCACTCCTACCCCCTTTAAGGGTTAGTAGAGAGGTTGTTCCCTTAAGTGCTGACTCCAGGTCTTGAACAGTGGGCTCATCCTCTCCTGATCAAGGAGGAATCTGATTTGATGGTTGGACCACAAATCAATTGTTCATTAGAGGTGTCAGTGGTACTTAAGGAACAAGATATAATACAAGGGTTAAACGGTATAAATGACCCGTTGTGATTATGAACGACCTGTGAAGGATCGACTTACTGATGATAGTTATATCAACAGGACACAATATATCTACAGTCAGGAGAGTGCAGCCCTTGGACTTTAGTGGAGTCTCCGGGGGTTAACGAATGTTGGTTAGTTCGGTTGAAAGAGTTTTGACCGGATAATCTCGTATCGTTGGAGCTCATGATCTGTAGGTCCTTACGGTTCTCCTGGCTAGCTCGGATAAAGCCGTGAAACAATATAAAAGAAAAGAAAAGAATTTGAATCGTTCAAATTCGGGTTTGTGGAAGAATATGGACATATTTAAATATGATTTAAATATGAGATTGGTCTGAAAACATGAATATGATTCATGTGCAAAAAGTCGGTTTTCGGAAAACCGGGTTTAATTATATTATTTAATTAATATTTGATATTGAATTAAATAATATTAATTAATATATATATTTTTTTTTTTATTAATTAAAAAGTTTAATTAATAAAATAATTATTATTATTTTTAATAATAATAATAATAATATATAAATATATATATATATATATATATATATATATATATATATATATATATTTACATGTGTCTTACATGCGATGTAAGACACATGTAAAATATATACATAGTATATTATGATTCATCAGATGAATTAAAAAAAAAAAAAAAAACAAAACAAAAATGTGAGTGCCTTTTTGGGCTCACATAGAAATTGAAATAAGATTTCAATTGTTGTTCTTCTTCGTCTTCTGCTCTCAGCCTCTATTCTCTAGTTTAAAAAAAAGTTTTTTTTTCCCAGTGAGGTTCTTCTTCTTTTTCTTTTGTAAATGGAGTCCCACTACTCCGTTTCTCGGCCCGAGGATAGTGGGACTACCGTGGGTGTCCACGAAGGTTTCGTGAGAAGGCTCGTTCAGCTCGTGAGGAGATTTTGGCGGTGAAAATTGAAGAAATTCGAACGACAAGGGTATGTGTTCTAATTTCTCTTTTTCATTGCGTTTGCATGTTTCCGTTTTGTTTAAATTGATAAAATTAGAGTGTCTATGATCCAAATCGCTTCCGCTGCATGCCATGCGCTCCATGAAGTACCATACAAAGAGGAGAAGAAGAAGCTCAAAATCGTGCAACAATGGTGTAGACCCGAGAGGAAGAAGATGGAGGAGAGATAGAATGAAAGTTGGGCAAAAATTAAGCGTTTTCACGCCTTTAATCGTCGGAGAGTCTCGACGCTGGCAGCGTCAAGCGGGCGTTGAGCGCTCGCGCTCGACGCTGGCGCTCGCTCATCTTCAGAAGGCAGTCGGGGCGGCGTCGAGTGGTAGTAGGATTTTTGAATATCCTATAAATTTCGGGTTATCGAGACCCGCCAAAATAAATTTTATATACCTATTAACCTTAGCTTTGCAGCTAGCGGCAACAGGGTCGATCCACAGAGAAGGACGTGATTGAAATTAAAGTTTGAAATAGAAACTAATTGACCAATTGGGTTTTGTAACAAGGGGGAGTTTAAGCATGCAACAAGAGAATAAATAGCTAACGGAAGAATTAAAGAGAAAGAGAATGAAGAGTGATCGATTTGGGGGATGTCGGGATTTTTGCTAGGCATTCTTAGATTTATCATTTAATTCGAAATCTAAGGCTATAAATTGACATGCACGCGATCGGTTACCTGGGAACCCCTTGTGTAACCGGCTCCATATTAATTAATTAGAACTAAGGTCCTAACTAAACATTATTTAAAGCCTCTTTCGAGTGATCAGCCCCAAATTGACTCTAAACAGTCACTACCTAACCGCGACGAACATTCGAATATGCATTCTAATTGCTAATTGGCTACCCGGCAACCCTAGAGTACCCAACAATCAGCATACATACATCGATACTCCGATTTATTTCTTTTATCCTGTGTTACTATGGCGAAAAGGAGAGGCAAGGCATCGCTATTCTTTAACGGTAACATAAGCTAGAAAACTCGATTGTCCGTCGGCGAAATCTAACTTATGCATGGGTTTAAGCAAGAATAACAAATGCAATCAATTATATAAACCTATTCAGAACCATAAGCATTGATTATCAAAATGTAAAAGCCTAACAAATAATCCCTAAATCATCCCGAACCGTTCAAAGTACCTTAGCCGACCATGGAGAGGATCGTCACAAACGCTCCAACGGAGGCAATGGCCATCATCTCTAACCTTATTACAAAGAAAAGCTCCAAAACTAGGCCACAAATGGCGGAGCAAGCTAAAAAGTAGAAGAAAACTCGAGAGGAAGAAGATGAAAATTGAACTTGGCTGCTGGAAAATCGTCCATGGACATCATCTCTAAGCCTATCACAAATAAAAGCTCAAAATCTAGGCCACAAATGGCGGAGCAAAGTAAAAAACGGAAGAAAAATCGAGAGGAAGAAGATGAAGTTCGAAGATTGCTGCTGAAAAATCGTCTTCAGCCTTTTAAAAAATCCGTCGGAGCGTCGAGACGCTGGGACAGCGTCGCGACGCTACGACCTAATGAATCCGCGTGCGCCTCGCGATGGCGTCTCGACGCTGGCCCGATAATTTCCTGCGCCTGAGCAAGCGTCTCGACGCTGTCTGCTCGATGCTTGCTCTCGGGTTTGGGATGAAAAATTGCCTCTCCTAGGCAATTTTGGTCCGGTTCTTCTTGGATCAACTTGCCCTTTTCCCAATGCACTCTCGGGGCGTTAAAACACCGCTCTTAGCTCCGAAACGAGTCCAATGGACGCATGAGCTCTTCACTGCAAATCTCCTATAAATGAGTTAAATTAACCAATTAAATGCGGAATATAGCTAGAATTAGGGAATGAATAATAGCTCCAAAATGGAGTTATCAAACACCCCCAACTTGAATCTTGCTAGTCCTCGAGCAAGGCTAATAAAGAAATTGACTCTAAGGACATGCTTACATGCTACTAATTCAAACCTCGATGCATTTTGCAAATTTAAACATAACATAATCACGAAAGCAATCAACGCATGCATTTACTACGAACATATCAAAAATTAACTATCGCTCTCTAACGTGTGTGTGTGCTAGACAACCTATCCTAAACTCACATAAGCCCGGAAAACCACATGCAACATATCATCCCGTTTTCCCCCTACTTCTAGCGTTTAAGAACAGTCTACACTTGACTTACACGAGAGAGAGTAGCAAACTAAGAGACCTAAATATTTTCTCATTCTTTTTCTTTTCACGAGTACTTTGTACCCCTCATTCAGGTTCTTTGAACCCAATTCTATTCTCTTTTTCTTTCCAACCTCGAGTTTCCTAACACGTCAAATTCATGCATAAACTTCACGTTTTTAAGGACTAACGCTCACTTCTTAGGTGCACCGTTAAGAAGGAGGAGCGCCTCGAGAGATTTTTCTTGCTAACATGCTTTTCTATTTTTTTTTACTTTAGGCTTAGCGTATGCTAACTCGATTAATCGACAACTAACTCTTATGCAACAAGCTACCTAAGGGTGCCTTTCGGGGTGACAACAAGAATTAATGCTACATGCAATCAACTAAGCCTACGGAGGTTAGGACGAGGTTGCTAAGTGCTCGATAGATGCAAGGGAGCAACAAAAAAAAAAATTAATTTTTGACATGAACCTAATGAATGCAAAACTCATCATGCAAAAACTAGATTATGTACATGCTCAGATTTCCAAAATGCATTTCCTAGATTATCATCACTAGCAAGCAGTAAACAAAGTCCCAAGCACTTCAATATTCAAAATTAGCACTGCTCAACCAACTACACATGCAAGTCCACGACATCCACCCCCAACTTCAAAAGTTGGCATTGTCCTCAATGCCACTTAATCAGATACACAAAGTTAAAGGGAAAGAGAAACTACACTTCCCTGACTCTTTGTGAAGTTGGCGAGGGAAAGGACGCGACGCGTTCATCATCGAAGCCCAAAATTTTCCTTAACTTCCTCGATTCCCTAAAAAAAACAGCAAGCTACATTAGCTAAATTAAACTAAAAACAACAAAAACAACAATGAAATTAAAGAGAGAAAAGACAGTTGAACACTCGGGTGCCTCCGAGAAGCGCAGAATTTTTAAAGTCATTTGCTCGACTGAATTCTCTCCAACAACTCATTCATATTCTGACAGTGCGGGGGACGTTCCAGACATGTCCTCTTCCACACTGCACCTGCAATCACCATTCAAAACTTTTTGTTCTCTTCGTGCCTCTAGCACGTGAATATCACAGTGATTAGTACACAAAACAGCACTCACATTCAACAAATTCAAATCAGATTTTTTAACGGAGACATGAGAGTCATCCCTCAAGCGCGAGGTCAAACCCTTAGTCTCGACAAACTCTACACAAGCAACATTCTCCACTGATTTCACCTTAAACAAAGAAAACTCATGCACAGTATAATCAAACTCTAAGGAAATTGCACCCTTGAACACATCAATTTTGACCCTTGCGGTCTTAAGAAAAGGGCGTCCTAACAACATAGAGGACGAAACATGCAAAGATTTTCTATTCATATCAAGCACGAGAAAATCAGCAGGGAACATCATCTCACCTACTCTCACGAGAACATCCTCAACCTTCCCTCTAGGAAATATGCTCGACCCGTTAGCTAACTGGACAACCACGTCACACTCATGCAATTCGTTTAAGTTCAATTCAAGAAATAAAGCATAAGACATGACATTCACAGAAGCTCCAAGATCAAGCATGGCATTTTTAACAATTTTACTACCTATCATGCACGAGATAGTAAACGTACCTGGGTCGTTGCACTTGGTAGACAACGTACCTGGGAGGATTGCGCAGACATTCTCCTTTTTCTTTTCAGTCCCTCTGGACTTCCTCTTCTTTGTGCACCAGCTCTTGAGGAATTTGGCATATTTTGGCACTTGACTCACCGCCTCAAGGAGCGGTATGTTCACCATCACCTTCTGGAAGGTTCTCAAGACCTCCTCGTCTTCGGTCACCAAGGTAGGCTTCGCAAGGCTACTAGGGAAGGGTGCCTTGGGAACATTTTCTTGCACATTCCTTTCTTCTTTCTCATCATTCAGCTCATCAAGAACAACTGGGGAGGACTCATTCAAGCTGTCCTCTGCTTCCTTCACGGCTCTGGAGGGAACTGATTTCCCACTCCTTAGCTGGATTGAGCTCACGTTCTCACATGAGTTCACAGTGGTTTGGGAAGGAAGCTTCCCAGAGCTCTTGCTCTCTATTCTGCTTATCGACACCGCCATTTGCGTCAGCTGCTTGTTCAAATTTTGCAGCTCGGCTTTGTGTGAGTTTAGCTCTTCTCGAGCTTCTTTCTGAAACTGGCTTGTCGACGTCACGATGGTTCTGACCATCTCTTCCAATGAGCTGGAGGAGCTCGAAGCTTGAGCTTGGGTAGAATTGCTAGGCCTATCATAGGACTGGCCTTCGAAGCGTTGTTGTCCTTCCCTACTCCCATAGCTCAAATTGGGGTGGTCACGCCAACCGGAGTTGTATGTGCTCGAATAAGGATCATACTTCCTGGGGTTGGAAGCATATCCTCCGATTGCGTTCACCTCTTCCGCCTCGCGGTTTCCTCCAACAAATTTCTTCAGTAAATTTCTAATCTCGGCCACTTAGGCCTTCATCTCTGTCATCTCATGATTCTGGGTCACACTGTGAACTTGCCCCTGCCCACGAATACCGAACTGCTGCGAGTTGGCCGCCATGTTTGCAATTAACTGCTTGGCCTCAGCTGAGGTCTTGTCAATTAACGCCCCACCACTCGCTGCGTCGATCATCTGCCGATCATGAGGTGTCATACCCTCATAGAAATATTGAATTAAAAGCTGGTCGGCTATCTGATGATGCGGAAAGCTCGCGCACAGGCGCCCGAAGCGTTCCCAATACTCATGCAGGGACTCACCCACGTCCTGAGTGATCCCATAAATCCTTTTTCTCAGCGTTGTGGCAAGGGACGCAGGGAAATATTTTTCTAAGAAGACCCTCTTCATGTCCTGCCACGTCGTAATCGAGCCAGAAGGCAGATAATAAAGCCAGTCCTTGGCTTTATCCTTAAGCGTGAAGGGGAATGCCCTTAAATTCAACTGCTCTTCCGTCACTCCTGCGGGCTTCATCCTCGCACAGACGCAATGAAACTCCATCAAATGCTTGTTCGCATCCTCGCCTGCATTGCCATGGAAAAAAGGCAATTGGTGAATTAAACCGGATTTTAATTCAAAATTACCTGCTACCACGGGGTAGTTGATGCACAAGGGTTGCAAATTCAAATCTGGCGCTGCCAGCTGTTTCAACGTCCTTGGCACTTCTCCTTGTGCCATCTCGTCACCAAAGAAGGGATCGCCTTCTTCCTCAAACAACCTTTGTCGCTCGCGTGCTTCTCTTCTCAACCGTCGCTCTTCTCTTTCGATCTCAGGTATAAACTGTAATCCACTAATCTCAGAAGAACGGGTCATACACAAACAAAATTTTAAACATACAAAAACCAAACAAAAAAAAATTTCAGCACACAATCAATCAACCAAAATCAAAATCAAACATAATTTCAATCAATTTTTGCCTTCCCCGGCAACGGCGCCAATTTTGGTAAACAATCTTTTTGAATGATTGCTAAATTTCAAGCTTTTGAGGCTTGCCAAAATAAAATTTATATACCTATTAACCTTAGCTTTGCAGCTAGCGGCAACAGGGTCGATCCACAGAGAAGGACGTGATTGAAATTAAAGTTTAAAATAGAAAGTAATTGACCAATTGGGTTTTGTAACAAGGGGGGAGTTTAAGCATGCAACAAGAGAATAAATCGCTAACGGAAGAATTAAAGAGAAAGAGAATGAAGAGTGATCGATTCGGGGGATGTCGGAATTTTTGCTAGGCATTCTTACATTTATCATTTAATTCGAAATCTAAGGCTATACATTGACATGCACGCGGTCGGTTACCTGGGAACCCCTTGTGTAACCGGCTCCATATTAATTAATTAGAACTAAGGTCCTAACTAAACATTATTTAAATCCTCTTTAAAGTGATCAGCCCCAAATTGACTCTAAACAATCACTAGCTAACCGCGACGAACATTTGAATATGCATTCTAATTGCTAATTGGCTACCCGGCAACCCTAAAGTACCCAACAATCAGCATACATACATCGATACTCCGATTTATTTTTGTTATCCTGTGTTACTATGGCGAAAAGGAGAGGTAAGGCATCGCTATTCTATAACGGTAACATAAGCTAGAAAACTCGATTGTCCGTCGGCGAAATCTAACTTATGCATGGGTTTAAGCAAGAATAACAAATGCAATCAATTATATAAACCTATTCAGAACCATAAGCATTGATTATCAAAATGTAAAAGCCTAACAAATAATCCCTAAATCATCGCGAACCGTTCAAAGTACCTTAGCCGACCATGGAGAGGATCGTCACAAACGCTCCAACGGAGGCAATGGCCATCATCTCTAACCTTATTACAAAGAAAAGCTCCAAAACTAGGCCACAAATGGCGGAGAAAGCTAAAAAGTAGAAGAAAACTCGAGAGGAAGAAGATGAAAATTGAACTTGGCTGCTGGAAAATCGTCCATGGACATCATCTCTAAGCCTATCACAAATAAAAGCTCAAAATCTAGGCCACAAATGGCGGAGCAAAGCAAGAAACGGAAGAAAAATCGAGAGGAAGAAGATGAAGTTCGAAGATTGCTGCTGAAAAATCGTCTTCAGCCTTTTAAAAAATCCGTCGGAGCGTCGAGACGCTGGGACAGCGTCGCGACGCTACGACCTAATGAATCCGCGTGCGCCTCGCGATGGCGTCTCGACGCTGGCCCGATAATTTCCTGCGCGCGCCTCCCTCGGAGCGTCTCGACGCCACGGCAGGGTCTCGACGCTCGGCAACGTTGAGCAAGCGTCTCGACGCTGTCTGCTCGATGCTTCCTCTCGGGTTTGGGATGAAAAATTGCCTCTCCTAGGCAATTTTGGTCCGGTTCTTCTTGGATCAACTTGCCCTTTTCCCAATGCACTCTCGGGGCGTTAAAACACCGCTCTTAGCTCCGAAACGAGTCCAATGGACGCATGAGCTCTTCACTGCAAATCTCCTATAAATGAGTTAAATTAACCAATTAAATGCGGAATATAGCTAGAATTAGGGAATGAATAATAGCTCCAAAATGGAGTTATCAAACACCCCCAACTTGAATCTTTTCTAGTCCTCGAGCAAGGCTAATAAAGAAATTGACTCTAAGGACATGCTTACATGCTACTAATTCAAACCTCGATGCATTTTGCAAATTTAAACATAACATAATCACGAAAGCAATCAACGCATGCATTTACTACGAACATATCAAAAATTAACTATCGCTCTCTAACGTGTGTGTGTGCTAGACAACCTATCCTAAACTCACATAAGCCCGGAAAACCACATGCAACATATCATCCCGTTTTCCCCCTACTTCTAGCGTTTAAGAACAGTCTACACTTGACTTACACGAGAGAGAGTAGCAAACTAAGAGACCTAAATATTTTCTCATTCTTTTTCTTTTCACGAGTACTTTGTACCCCTCATTAAGGTTCTTTGAACCCAACTTCTATTCTCTTTTTCTTTCCAACCTCGAGTTTCCTAACACGTCAAATTCATGCATAAACTTCACGTTTTTAAGGACTAACGCTCACTTCTTAGGTGCACCGTTAAGAAGGAGGAGCGCCTCGAGAGATTTTTCTTGCTAACATGCTTTTCTATTTTTTTTTACTTTAGGCTTAGCGTAAGCTAACTCGATTAATCGACAACTAACTCTCATGCAACAAGCTACCTAAGGGTGCCTTTCGGGGTGACAACAAGAATTAATGCTACATGCAATCAACTAAGCCTACGGAGGTTAGGACGAGGTTGCTAAGTGCTCGATAGATGCAAGGGAGCAACAAAAAAAAAAATTAATTTTTGACATGAACCTAATGAATGCAAAACTCATCATGCAAAAACTAGATTATGTACATGCTCAGATTTCCAAAATGCATTTCCTAGATTATCATCACTAGCAAGCAGTAAACAAAGTCCCAAGCACTTCAATATTCAAAATTAGCACTGCTCAACCAACTACACATGCAAGTCCACGACATCCACCCCCAACTTCAAAAGTTGGCATTGTCCTCAATGCCACTTAATCAGATACACAAAGTTAAAGGGAAAGAGAAACTACACTTCCCTGACTCTTTGTGAAGTTGGCGAGGGAAAGGACGCGGCGCGTTCATCATCGAAGCCCAAAATTTTCCTTAACTTCCTCGATTCCCTAAAAAAAACAGCAAGCTACATTAGCTAAATTAAACTAAAAACAACAAAAACAACAATGAAATTAAAGAGAGAAAAGACAATTGAACACTCGGGTGCCTCCGAGAAGCGCAGAATTTTTAAAGTCGTTTGCTCGACTGAATCCTCTCCAACAACTCATTCATATTCTGACAGTGCGGGGGACGTTCCAGACATGTCCTCTTCCACACTGCACCTGCAATCACCATTCAAACTTTTTGTTCTCTTCGTGCCTCTAGCACGTGAATATCACAGTGATTAGTACAAAAAACAGCACTCACATTCAACAAATTCAAATCAGATTTTTTAACGGAGACATGAGAGTCATCCCTCAAGCGCGAGGTCAAACCCTTAGTCTCGACAAACTCTACACAAGCAACATTCTCCACTGATTTCACCTTAAACAAAGAAAACTCATGCACAGTATCATCAAACTCTAAGGAAATTGCACCCTTGAACACATCAATTTTGACCCTTGCGGTCTTAAGAAAAGGGCGTCCTAACAACATAGAGGACGAAACATGCAAAGATTTTCTATTCATATCAAGCACGAGAAAATCAGCAGGGAACATCATCTCACCTACTCTCACGAGAACATCCTCAACCTTCCCTCTAGGAAATATGCTCGACCCGTTAGCTAACTGGACAACCACGTCACACTCATGCAATTCGTTTAAGTTCAATTCACGAAATAAAGCATAAGACATGACATTCACAGAAGCTCCAAGATCAAGCATGGCATTTTTAACAATTTTACTACCTATCATGCACGAGATAGTAAACGTACCTGGGTCGTTGCACTTGGTAGACAACGTACCTGGGAGGATTGCGCAGACATTCTCCTTTTTCTTTTCAGTCCCTCTGGACTTCCTCTTCTTTGTGCACCAGCTCTTGAGGAATTTGGCATATTTTGGCACTTGACTCACCGCCTCAAGGAGCGGTATGTTCACCATCACCTTCTGGAAGGTTCTCAAGACCTCCTCGTCTTCGGTCACCAAGGTAGGCTTCGCAAGGCTACTAGGGAAGGGTGCCTTGGGAACATTTTCTTGCACATTCCTTTCTTCTTTCTCATCATTCAGCTCATCAAGAACAACTGGGGAGGACTCATTCAAGCTGTCCTCTGCTTCCTTCACGGCTCTGGAGGGAACTGATTTCCCACTCCTTAGCTGGATTGAGCTCACGTTCTCACATGAGTTCACAGTGGTTTGGGAAGGAAGCTTCCCAGAGCTCTTGCTCTCTATTCTGCTTATCGACACCGCCATTTGCGTCAGCTGCTTGTTCAAATTTTGCAGCTCGGCTTTGTGTGAGTTTAGCTCTTCTCGAGCTTCTTTCTGAAACTGGCTTGTCGACGTCACGATGGTTCTGACCATCTCTTCCAATGAGCTGGAGGAGCTCGAAGATTGAGCTTGGGTAGAATTGCTAGGCCTATCATAGGACTGGCCTTCGAAGCGTTGTTGTCCTTCCCTACTCCCATAGCTCAAATTGGGGTGGTCACGCCAACCGGAGTTGTATGTGCTCGAATAAGGATCATACTTCTTGGGGTTGGAAGCATATCCTCCGATTGCGTTCACCTCTTCCGCCTCGCGGTTTCCTTCAACAAATGTCTTCAGTAAATTTCTAATCTCGGCCACTTAGGCCTTCATCTCTGTCATCTCATGATTCTGGGTCACACTGTGAACTTGCCCCTGCCCACGAATACCGAACTGCTGCGAGTTGGCCGCCATGTTTGCAATTAACTGCTTGGCCTCAGCTGAGGTCTTGTCAATTAACGCCCCACCACTCGCTGCGTCGATCATCTGCCGATCATGAGGTGTCATACCCTCATAGAAATATTGAATTATAAGCTGGTCGGCTATCTGATGATGCGGAAAGCTCGCGCACAGGCGCCCGAAGCGTTCCCAATACTCATGCAGGGACTCACCCACGTCCTGAGTGATCCCATAAATCCTTTTTCTCAGTGTTGTGGCAAGGGACGCAGGGAAATATTTTTCTAAGAAGACCCTCTTCATGTCCTGCCACGTCGTAATCGAGCCAGAAGGCAGATAATAAAGCCAGTCCTTGGCTTTATCCTTAAGAGTGAAGGGGAATGCCCTTAAATTCAACTGCTCTTCCGTCACTCCTGCGGGCTTCATCCTCGCACAGACGCAATGAAACTCCATCAAAGCTTGTTCGCATCGTCGCCTGCATTGCCATGGAAAAAAGGCAATTGGTGAATTAAACCGGATTTTAATTCAAAATTACCTGCTACCACGGGGTAGTTGATGCACAAGGGTTGCAAATTCAAATCTGGCGATGCCAGCTGTTTCAACGTCCTTGGCACTTCTCCTTGTGCCATCTCGTCACCAAAGAAGGGATCGCCTTCTTCCTCAAACAACCTTTGTCGCTCGCGGGCTTCTCTTCTCAACCGTCGCTCTTCTCTTTCGATCTCAGGTATAAACTGTAATCACTTAATCTCAGAAGAACGGGTCATACACAAACAAAATTTTAAACATACAAAAACCAAACAGAAAAAAATTTCAGCACACAATCAATCAACCAAAATCAAAATCAAACATAATTTCAATCAATTTTTGCTTTCCCCGGCAACGGCGCCAATTTTGGTAAACAATCTTTTTGAATGATTGCTAAATTTCAAGCTTTCGAGGCTTGCCAAAATAAAATTTATATACCTATTAACCTTAGCTTTGCAGCTAGCGGCAACAGGGTCGATCCACAGAGAAGGACGTGATTGAAATTAAAATTTGAAATAGAAACTAATTGACCAATTGGGTTTTGTAACAAGGGGGGAGTTTAAGCATGCAACAAGAGAATAAATCGCTAACGGAAGAATTAAAGAGAAAGAGAATGAAGAGTGATCGATTCGGGGGATGTCGGAATTTTTGCTAGGCATTCTTACATTTATCATTTAATTCGAAATCTAAGGCTATACATTGACATGCACGCGGTCGGTTACCTGGGAACCCCTTGTGTAACCGGCTCCATATTAATTAATTAGAACTAAGGTCCTAACTAAACATTATTTAAATCCTCTTTAGAGTGATCAGCCCCAAATTGACTCTAAACAATCACTAGCTAACCGCGACGAACATTTGAATATGCATTCTAATTGCTAATTGGCTACCCGGCAACCCTAAAGTACCCAACAATCAGCATACATACATCGATACTCCGATTTATTTTTGTTATCCTGTGTTACTATGGCGAAAAGGAGAGGCAAGGCATCGCTATTCTATAACGGTAACATAAGCTAGAAAACTCGATTGTCCGTCGGCGAAATCTAACTTATGCATGGGTTTTAGCAAGAATAACAAATGCAATCAATTGTATAAACCTATTCAGAACCATAAGCATTGATTATCAAAATGTAAAAGCCTAACAAATAATCCCTAAATCATCCCGAACCGTTCACAGTACCTTAGCCGACCATGGAGAGGATCGTCACAAACGCTCCAACGGAGGCCATGGACATCATCTCTAAGCCTATTACAAATAAAAGCTCCAAATCTAGGCCACAAATGGCGGAGCAAAGCAAAAAACGGAAGAAAAACCGAGAGGAAGAAGATGAAGTTCGAAGATTGCTGCTGAAAAATTGTCTTCAGCCTTTTAAAATCCGTCGGAGCGTCGTGACGCTGGGACAGCGTCGCGACGCTACGACCTAATGAATCCGCGCGCGCCTCGCGATGGCGTCTCGACGCTGGGACAGCGTCTCGACGCTGGCCCGATAATTTCCTGCGCGCGCCTCCCTCGGAGCGTCTCGACGCCACGGCAGGGTCTCGACGCTCGGCAGCGTTGAGCAAGCGTCTCGACGCTTGCTCTCGGGTTTGGGCTGGAAAATTGCCTTTCCTAGGCAATTTTTCTCCGGTTCTTCTTGGATCAACTTGCCCTTTTCCCGATGCACTCCCGGGGCGTTAAAACACTGCTCTTAGCTCCGAAACGAGTTCAATGGACGCATGAGCTCTTCAACGCAAATCTCCTATAAATGAGATAAATTAACCAATTAAATGCAGAATATAGCTAGAATTAGGGAATGAATAATAGCTCCAAAATGGAGTTATCATCGAGACGCTCGGCCAGCATCTCGATGCCGGCAGCGTCGAGCAAGCGTCGAGCTAGCGTCTCGACGCTGCTGCTCATGCATGCAAGCTCTCGGGTTTGTTGGCCAAAATTTGTCTTTCCAAGGCAATTTTTGCCATTTCTTCGATTCTTCAAGCCCCTTCACTCCCGATGCATCTATAAAGCTCTAAAACGCCACTTTAAGCCCCGAAACGTGTCTTTGGACTTCTCGAGCTCTCGACCATGGAATCACCTACAAAAAGGCATTTTAATCAATAATTGACATGGTTCTAGCCAATATTATGGACATAAAAATAGCTCTATTTTGGAGCTATCAAAATACCTCCGACCTAAATCTTGCTAGTCCTCGAGTAAGGTATACTCTAAATTATCTCCAAAGAATTAATTGCATGCTGAAAACTCTAACCTCAATGCTTGTGAAACAAGGTACTTGGATAAATGCAAAACCATCAAATGCATGCAAACGTTGAAAACATTCCAAAATTTTTATTCCTATTCCCATACGTGTGTGTGTGTGTTTAGCACCTCTCAACCTAGCTCATGCAAGCCCAAAACAACTTTATACAGCCCTATAACTCGTTTTCCCCCTACTTATGGCGATAAGAACAGTCTAACGGTTTTTAGCGATAGAAAAAGCAACAAAACATAAGGCCTATATTTTCATTCTTTTCTTTGAGTACTTTGTACCCATTATTCTTTTTGAACCACTTTTTTTTTTATATATTTCTCCAAGATAGCCTAACACGTCAAGCCAAATTTAGCTTCACGTTTTTAAGGACTATTGCTCACTTCTATTAGTTCCCCTTTCATGTAGTGACAACCGTGGGTTACACAGGCAACACAAGAAGGAGGAGCAACTCTAGAGTTTTTATTTTTCATGCTTTCTCTTTTTTTTTAGGCAATAGCTTCGCTATACAACAAATGAGTTATTACTACTTCTAACACATCAAGCCTCCCTAATGGTACCTTTCGGGGTGACAACAAGGTTTCAGACCAAATAAAATCATTTTAAACCTACAGAACTGAGAATAGAAGGGCTATGTGCTCAGTGAGTGTAGGGAAATAACAGGAAATTTTTTAAAATAGGCTCAAAATGTGCATACATTGTCAAATTTTTCGAATTACACAAATACGGAGTGTTCACAAGCATATCACAGACCGTCCTCATCGGACAACATGCATTCAGATTCTAATCTAAAAATCAGAGTATACATATGCCCGACAACTACTAAGAAGTCTTATCTCTATTCTTTCAACAAACTTCACCCCCCACCTTAAGACATGCATTGTCCCCAATGCATTAAACAATCAAAACAATAAAATCCTAAGGGAACAGAAAACCTCCCCTGAATTTTATGGAGACGACGGGTGGAGATGCACCTCATCGTCTTCCAATCTAAACTCGAATTGTCGGCCATTCCACCATTTCTCCTAAGAAAAGCAAACAAACAACAAATTCAAAAGCTAATATAAACAAAAGCAAAGCAATAAATAACAGAATTACAGTCCAAGCTCGGGTGCCTCCGAGAAGCGGAAATTTTTAGAGTCGATTGCTCGACTGTATTCATTCATCCACTCATCCATAATCGAACTTGGAAGATGCCCCATCCATCTTCCTAATTTCATCCTTCCTGCAAAAATCCATGAACAATTCTTTCTCTTGTGCCTTCTGCGCACATACAACATCAATTTTAATTTTTGCATTGTTCATAAAAGGTTGTTCCCATAAAATTGATGCAAAAACATGAGAGAGATTATCCTTCAGTTCAAGAGTATAAGGATCAGCAGGAAAGTACAGGTCAGCTATTCTACCCAAAACATCTTCCACCTTTTTCAAGGGGTGCACATAGGATTTATCAGCCAATTGCATAATATCACCAGATTCATGCAAGTCATTCATTTTAAGCTCATTAAAAACAGCATGCGACTTAACATTAATCGATGGTTCTAAATCTAGCATGGCTTGATTAATCATTTCATATCCTATAGTGCAAGGTAAAGCGGAAGGGAGTAGCTTAGCAGGATTCTCAACAATTGTCAAGGCAGAAACAGATGAATCACAAAATTCAGTCAAGGGTGGTTCATGCAACTCATGATCATCAAAAAGTTTAGTTAAAAATAATGGGTCATCCCCATCCTCAACAGTCATGCATTCATTCATGCTAAAGATTCAAATGTATCTATTTGACAAAGGGAGAATACATCCTCATCATGCTCTTCTACAATCGGCAAATGCATCTCAACAACCTCTCCGCCATACTCAACAGATAAAATGCCCTTATCAACATTTATCTTAGTTTTAGCAGTTTTCATAAAGGGCCTACCTAATAAGATCGGAGCAGGCGAAGAGGAAGAACTTCCATCCATTTTCAGAACATAAAAATCAACAGGAAAAATTAACTCATTAACCTGCACTAACACATCTTCAAATATTCCTAAGGGATTCACATAAGATTTATAAGCCTATTAACCTTAGCTTTGCAGCTAGTGGCAACAGGGTCGATCCACAGAGAAGGAATAATCAGTTTGAAATTAAAGTTTGGAATGGAAATTAATCGATCAATTGGGTTTTTGTAACAAGAGGGGGATTTAATCATGCAACAAGAGAAATTAATCGCTAACAAAAAAAAAATAAAGAGAAAGAGATTGAAGCGTGATCGATTCGGGGGATGTCCGGATTTTTGCTAGGCATTCTAACATTTATCATTTAATTCAAATCTAAGGCTAATACTTTGACATGCACGCGGTCGGTTACCTGGGAACCCCTTGTGTAACCGGCTCCATATTAATTAATTAGAACTAAGGTCCTAACTAAAAATTATTCAAAGCCTCATTAGAGTGATCTGCCCCAAATTGACCCTAAACAGTTACTAGCTAACCACGACGAACATTCGACCATGCAATCTTAATGCTAACTGGCTACCCGCCAACGCTGAAGTACCCAACATTTATCATGCATAAATCAATACTTCGATTTATTTTGTTATTCTGTGTTACTATGGCGAAAAGGAGAGGCAAGGCATCGCTATTCTATAACAATAACATACGCTAGAAAACTCGATTGTCCGTCGTCGAAATCTAACTTACGCATGGGATTAAGTAAGGATAACAAATGCAATCAATAGTTTAAGCCTATTCAGAACCATAAGCAAAGATTATCAAAATGTAAAAGCCTAACAAATAATCCCTAAATCATCCTGAACCTTTCACAGTACCTTAGCCGACCATGGAGAGGATCGTCACAAACGCTCCAACGGAGGCAATGGCCATCATCTCTAACCTTATTACAAAGAAAAACTCCAAAACTAGGCCACAAATGGCGGAGCAAGCTAAAAAGTAGAAGAAAACCCGAGAGGAAGAAGATGAAAATCGAACTTGGCTGCTGGAAAATCGTCCTTCAGGTTTTTAAATCCGTCGGAGCGTCGAGACGCTGGGACAGCGTCGCGACGCTGCGACCTAATGAATTTGCGTGCGCCTCACAATGGCGTCGAGACGCTAGGCGAGCGTCTCGACGCTGGCCCGATAATTTCCTGCGCGCGCGCCCCTCAGAGCGTCTCGACGCCAAGTAGCGTTGAGCAAGCGTCTCGACGCTGTCTGCTCGACGCTTGCTCTCGGGTTTGGGCTGGAAAATTGCCTCTCCTAGGCAATTTTGGTCCGGTTCTTCTTGGATCAGCTTGCCCTTTTCCCGATGCACTCCCGGGGCATTAAAACACCGCTTTAAGCAACAAAACGAGTTCAATCGACGCATGAGCTCTTCACCGCAAATCTCCTATAAATGAGACATATTAACTAATTAAATGCGGAATTTAGCTAGAATTAGGGAATGAATAACAGCTCCAAAATGGAGTTATCAAACACCCCCAACTTAAATCTTGCTAGTCCTCGAGCAAGGCTAATAAAGAATTCCACTCTAAGGACATGCTTACATGCTACTAATTCAAACCTCGATGCATTTTGCAAATTTAAACATAACATAATCACGAAGGCAATCAGCGCATGCATTTACTATGAACACATCAAAAATTAACTATCGCTCTCTAACGTGTGTGTGTGTGTGGTAGAGGTACTTTTGGGGTACTCTAAATTCAAGCTGTCGAGGCTTGCCAAAATACATTTATAATTCCGCTACAACGGAGCTTTGCAGCTAGTGGTAGTCGGGTGTCGAACCACAGGGAACCAAAATTACTTCCTCTTAACTAATTTCTATTTGTTTTTACAACTAAGACTCTAAAGCAATTAAAATGGGGGGGTTTGACGAAATATAAACTAACGGGAAAATAAATGCGAAAAGTAAAGCGCGGAAAATTAAACGGAACACGTGCTCCTAATTTTAAGGGTCGGGGTTTACTTTGATGCGACTCGATTCATTGGGATTCAAACATACTTAGCAAGAGCATAATTGAACACGTAATTTACTTGCACGAAACTACTAATACAAGTAACCCAAATAATTAATTAGAAACGTGGAGTGCAAAGCGGACTGTTCTTTTATTAATCTAAGGGGATCAGTCCTAAATTAAGTAAAGAACAGAGGCGGATATTCGATTCTAATTAAACGTGGCAATGAATTAATAGGGGGCAAACGCCGCCCATATTGACTAATCGACAGTAACGGGAGCATTACGACGGATGTTTAACTAGGACGCCTGAGCTAATATTCCGATTTGCCTATTTCATCAAGATAAACTGCAACCAAGATCAACTGGAAACCTATGTTATCTATGGCTCAATTTATCGTGTTACTTGGCGATTAAGAGAGGCACGGCATCATAATCTTTAACAATCAAACATGCTTGAAATCAAGGGTGTCTAGGCCTAAATCATTCTTACACATTCATGTGATATGCTTAGAAGAAATAAAATCGCCCAATCAGTCATGCTAAGTCACGGAATTAAGAACGAACCCTCATGAAACGCATCAAAATTCACCCCTAACCTCAAATTAGAGCACTTACCTTAGCTCCCCGTTGTGCAAATCAAGGAAAAACGCTAATGTTGGAGCTTTATTGAAGGTTTAATGGAAGAATAACAAGTTTTGAGCTCCCACCCGAGCCTAACAATGGTGGAAAAACCAAAATCCAAGAAGTGCGGCAAAAAACGGAGAAGAAGGCTTTTAAAGCCGGCGGAGCGTCGAGACGCTAGGGCAGCGTCTCGACGCTGCGCCCTAAATTGGCAGCGCGCGCGCACGGGGTAGCGTCGAGACGCGCGCGCGGCGTCGAGCGAGCGTCGAGACGCTTGCGCTCGACGCTTGCTCTCGGGTGGAATTTCAGAATCACGCTTCAGACTTCGGGGCGTCGAGACGCTCGGCCAGCGTCTCGACGCTGTCGGCGTTGAGCGAGCGTTGAGACGCGCGCTCGACGCTGATGCACGTCTAGCTTGGGGAATCGTCGGGGCAGCGTCGAGCTAGCGTCTAGACGCTGGGGCGCGCGGGCGAGGCGGACACGGGCGAGGGCGCGCTGGCGCGCGCGGACATGGGCGAGGCGGAGCGGGCTGGCGCGCGGGCGCGAGGCGAGGCGGCGCTGTTGCGTGCTCAATGTGTTAATAAGAATAAGAAATAAGAGAGAGAGAGCACTCAGAACATGCAAGCATACATGATCTTATAGCAAGTAGTAAGTATATTTCATTCGTTTTCCCACAGAGACTTATTTTTAGCTATTCGCGAAGTGTTTTGTTAAGAAAGAAGGGGTGGATTTGATGGGGTAAAATTGGTTTTTAATTATCTAATTTTTGCTGAATGTGTAAAGGAATGCAACATAAACAGATGCAAGTTGAAATTAGACTCAAAGGACAAGAGATGGAATTAATAAACGAAGAAGAAAACAGCTAAACAGAATGGTAACTTCGCAGAATTGCGGATACCGCAATGTTATCGCAATTGTAAAAAGAGTAAAAGTGTGTAAAATGGAGAATTAAAGGCTACTAATGACTATCCTATAGGCATTTTTATACGATTCTCAAGCACTGGATCTACTCTCTATGCATCAAACTATCTTAATCTCATGTATCGTCCGATTCCATGCATTAGATTCTTTAGTTTACTCAACTCAAAGTAAGGTCTTAAGCATCTTGTTAAGGCAGAAAAATAAGGTTTGTACTAGGGAAACGCCTATTCCTAGGTCGTTTCCTGGTTACCTTGAAAGGCTAGCATGATTATACGACTCTGAACTCTTACTCCTTCCAGAGGTTAGGAGTTCTTTGGACAAAATGGATGGCCAATCGAAATTGTCCGTGGGATGAAGCTTACATACAACCAATGCTTCGAGAGCTATCCTACATGCTTGATTCACGTTTTTTAGCCTATAGTGTTGTCATTAGCATGCCCCTAAGTGACTTAGCTACTCATGGATATGGAGTAAGTAGAAATACGAGATGAAACCGCCATGCTTAGAAGGAATTTAGAGACAAAACAGTAAAGGAAAGCAGTAGAATGCAGAGGCAAGAAACTGTGAAATGAAGAATGGAGATTCGATTACTTGATTGTTTGATTGGACAAAAGAAAGCTTAAAAGTAAATAACAGCAAGGCAGAAAGCAACGAAATGGAGTGTTCTAGCTATTAGAAAGAGAACAACACAAAGCAGAAATGTAAACTAGAAAAGGAAAGACAGAAAGCAGTAAATGTTGCTTGGGAGCCTCGTCGCAACCGCCTCGGCTGAAGGGCATGAAAGAATAGCTTTGCTTGGATGAATCCAATCGGGAGAGAAGGTGGATCTTCTCTCCTTCCTATCAGATTGTCGATTCCAACAGCTGAGACTCTCACTCCAACAGACGGCAAAGGAAAAACAGGAGAAAAGATGGACTGCGAGAAGACTTCTACGCTTTCGGATGATGCTTGAACCTCCGACTTTGACCCCCTTTTATAGTAGTTTGCAGGTGCGTTTGGGCCAAGGAGAACCATCAATCTTCAACGTCATATATCAGAATGGATGGAGGAGAAAGAACGAATCCCTGAAATCACGGAAATTAACAGAAAAAGATCAGTCAACTTACGGTTTTCACTTGAATAATTGCGGCTTCAGCAATGTTTCCGCAATGCTGTCGCAATGCAGTTTTTTTTCATTCTTTTCCTTCGGTTTTCAACCCTTTTCTTTCCTATTGTGCATAAGTCCTAATTTAGCTACCTTCTTCTTATTCTCATATTTAAGCATAGGTTTAAGCTAAATGCTATCAAAAACACCTAAAAGTGTTCATCTTCTTAAGCTAAATGGGTCCTAAATAAGTCACTTTCAGAGACTTAACACACCCCCAAACTTAAGGTTTTGCTTGTCCTCAAGCACACTAAGGACTTACCTAGGCTGCTGTTTCATCTTCTTTAACCACCTACTGACTTCCTTATACCCCTATCTATAGCAATGTTGTCCTGTGACACACTTCTAAGCTTAAAACTACCCTCTTATCTAGCTTCTTCTGACTTCGCCTGCCTAACACTCCTTCTGTTTTCATTAACTTTCTACAACTGATCTATTTACTTTTGTCATATCATGCCACTATCCCTAAGGTTTTAAATTCTGCCTAGCTTTACCTCAAACTCAGTACATGCTTCTAGCTTTATTTTTAATGTGTCTAGGATTCCTTAGAGTCATGCCAGTCTTAGTATTAACGGTGACAGTAGTACTTTTAGAGAACAACCTAAACCCTGGCATCACTACATTGGATAAACACTCATCTCCCTAAACAACCCTACAAGTTACAACTTTGTGCTTAGCTAATTGAGGATCAGAGTTCTTTTTAAATAGGACATCTAAGCCACAAAGTTATAACTCCTAGGTATACATTCTTCTTCCCTATGCTTTTCCCTTTTTCTTACTTAGGTGGAGCCTTTCCTTTGGTTGCCTTTTGATGCAATGCCACTTGTGGGTTACACACTTGGCACTGATTACTTAGCAACCTAAGAAAGACCCCCCTCTTTATTCTATTTTTCATTTTTTTTTTTTTAGTTCATCATTTTTTTGTAAAGGAGAAGAAGAATGCTTATGTTTCTAAGGGAGAGAGGAATGTTCCTAGGCCTAGGGTGGCCTCCCCCAAACTTCAACTACTCATTGTCCCCAATGAGTGTCTGAGGTGGCACACCCCCAAACTTGTCCTAGAAGCATCTAGTCTAAGGTAAAACAAAGAGAATCTAAAAGACCTAGGCATAGATAGAACATTCTAAAAGAAAATATCATAGCAGCAGGAATTTGAAAAAAACAGACAGATAAGGTCTTAAAGCTGTGCATGCTGAGCTTTTTAGAGGTTAATTTAAACTATCAAAGGATGTCCTATGACACTCATCCAGCATGCTCTTAGATAAGCTATATAAGGTAGTCGTGATAGCAGCAAAAGATGGAATTTAAACAGATCACAGCCTAGCTAAACAGATAGTCCAAAACATGCTTTCAGTAATAAAAATTGCGGGGACCGCAATTATTTCGCAATTAAGTCAGGGCAGATATAACAGTGATTAAGGCCCCTAAGCATGCTCTTTCCAGTCATTCAAGCTCTCCTAAAAATAAAACAAAACTACCCTACCTAGTCACCTATCATCAAGCTATACTAAGCAAAATTAAAAACATAAAACTAAGCATCTAAAACAGATCAAAAGTGTACTAAAAACAGCATAATTCACATAGGCTATCAGAAAGCAGAAAAATGTTTTTTTTTTCTAAGGGAACAGCAATACTCCCTTTAGTGCAATTCAAAACAGCACTCAAACGTCTTCATCCTCATCAGGTTGTCGTGGTCGTGGAGGCACCCATGGAGTCAGGAGATTTGTGGGGAAGTCAGGGAAGATGCACCCAAGTTGGTCTGCAACTTCCTTGTCCCTTGCCTGTGCGTAAGTGGCCCATTGAGCCATCCTCCTTTGCATATCCATCAGGCACGCCATGGATAGTGACTGATCAGCAGCCAGCCTATCCAGTTCAAACTCCATATTCCCCTTCCTCTTCAGCCTCAAGCTAGCAGGCAGCTCCAAGTGGCCTGTGTAAGCCATCTGCTGCTCCAGTCGCTCAGTGGGGACTCCTGCAAGCAAACATAGTTTGGTTATGGTGTTAGGGAAAAACAGTGGTCCCTTACCTTTCTTGGCGCACTCAGCAATGGCAGCTGACATAATTTCCCCCACATTGACCGTGAGACCTCGCATAATGGCGTAGACCAGCAGCGATCTGCTCTGGTTGATGGTCGTCTCATGGGTCACAGGGGCCAGCTTCCTCCGTACAAAGGCAAACCATACAGCTGCCTTTGCTGTCAGGTTGGCACTCATGAGAGTGTGCCTCCCATTGCGTGATACAGTCCACGCTGCTTCAGGTTGGCCAATGGTTCGAATGGCCTCCTCCAGCACTGCCTCAGTAGGCTCATCAACGATCCGTGCATAATCAGTGTGTCTTTGGCCCTTGAGGCCATAAGCTTCGTTGATAGCTTTTGCTGAGTAGTCCACCTCTACTCCCCTCACCACAGAGAGCCCCTCTTCAGAGTTGCGCAGGTTGGCGTAGAAGTCGTATACCATAGCTGTGTAAGCCGGATTGGGTGGCCTACACAACTCCTCCCAGCTGTGATTGATAATCCCTGCGCGCAAGAACTGCGGCAGGTCAGCAGGTCTGTCGAGGAAGCCCTTCTCATGTAGCAACTCCCTCTTCCTCAGCTCAACGCCTCTGGACTCAGCATCAGAGGAAACATACCTCACTGACTGAGGCTCATCTTCAGGGTAGAGCTTGGCCTTCCCTTTATCTGCTGGCTTGGCTGACTCGGCAGCCTCAACCTTGAGTCGTTTAAGCGAAGGCTCAGTGCTTTCGTTGTCTGCTGAAGGCGCCCTTTTGGCCTTCTTCTTTTTCAGCTTCTTGGATCGCTTGGCCTTGACAATCTTGGCCTTCTTCTTCTTCTTGAGCTTTGCCTTGATGTTGATCTGCTGGAGGCATGCCCCCAGCGTCTCTTCCATGGAATCATCCTGCTGCGCAGGGCTCTCGGCACTTGCTTCCCTCATAGGTGAGAAAACCTCCTCGTCCTCACCTTCCCCACTGCCCTACGTTGATTCTTGATAATCCCCATATGGGAATTCAGGGTCAGGCCGTGGGGAAGTGTGTGACGGCGTGGTGTTTTGCTCTGCAGTAGGTGTCTGCGCAGAACTCAGTGGCGAAGATGGCAGTTCAGGACTCTGCGCTGGCGGTGATGACGGCAACTCTGGGCTCTGCACTGGTTCAGATGGTGAAGGGCTGTGCGCAGGCGATGCAGATGGCGACGAACCCTTCTTGGTCGACTCGTGGGACGCACGATCCGTTTCTTGACTCTCCACAGAGGGAGTCTTGGCTTTGCTTGGTTCGGCGGCCGTCTCGACACTCCACCGGCGCTTCTTGGGTGTGCCTGCTGGTTTAGAGGGTCCAGCAGGGATTTCTGTGACAACCCTCCACTTCTTCCTACGGATCGGAAGCTTGGGGAGACGTTCGGTGCGTGCAGCGTCAGCCGTAGCCAAGGCAAGTAGTGCGTCTCTCGCAGCTGTCTCAGCAGCGTCATCAGCCCTCTTCTTGGCCGCAGATCTTTCAGCCCGTGTGAACACCATTGTTGAGTCTTGGAGGTTTGGAGAGAAGGATCAAAGATGAAGAGAATCGCAGCTTTCTTGGAATTCAGAGAGTGAGAGAATCGTATCGATCGAGCGCCTTCTAACGGATATAAAGGAAACGGCTAAATCCCAACGGCTATATTTTGCGGATCCTGCAATTCCAGCGCAATTTTAGGGATTTTTTTTTCATCTAAATGGCAAACTTTGCTCGTCCGTATCTTTTATTTGGCTCGATCGTTTCTTGATTTTTAAAGCTGGAATTACTCTCCTTGATTCCCTCTTTCGATTCCCTACAAAAAGAAATAAAAGCAACATCAAATTCGTAATTAAAATCATACAACAAAACACACAAATGATAACCGGAAAATCGCAAAAAATAAACTAAGGCATGAGCCTTATGTTGACGAGCACAGCAATCACTCGTCCTCTCTCGTTCTTTTTTCATGCTTCAGTCAAGAGGAAGGCCGAGAGAGTCTTCACATCTCCTTCCTCATAGTAGTGCTTCAACCTTGCACCATTAACCATAAATGGTTGGCCTTGCTGCAAGTTCTTTATCTCTATGGCACCATGAACAAACACATTAGTAATCACAAATGGACCTGACCATCTAGACTTAAGTTTCCCTGGAAATAATTTCAACCGTGAGTTAAACAACAAGACAAGTTGACCCTTCTTAAAATCCTTAACTCTAAGTCTACTATCGTGCCAAATCTTGGTCTTTTCCTTATACATTTTAGCATTTTCATAGGCCATATGTCTAAGTTCATCAAGCTCATGTAATTGCAAAGACCTCAGTGTTCCTGCATCCTTTACACAAAAATTCAATTCCTTCATGGCCCAAAATGCTTTGTTTTCTAACTCAAGTGGTAAGTGACAAGTCTTGCCATAAACCAGCCTATAAGGAGACATACCTAGGGGTGTCTTATATGCTGTCCTATAAGCCCAAAGTGCATCCTCAAGCTTGAAGGACCAGTCTTTCCTATTAGGTTTGACCACTTTTTCTAGGATGTTCTTAATTTCCCTATTTGAAATTTCAGCCTGTCCATTCGAGTGTGGGTGATAGGGAGTGGCTACTCTATGTCTAGTGTTATATTTAGCCAACACTCTCTCCATAGCCTTGTTAATGAAATGTGACCCCTCATCACTAATGATGGCACGTGGTGTCCCAAACCTAGTAAAAATGTGCCTATGCAAGAAGTTGGTGACTGTTTTAGCATCATTATTAGGACATGCTTTGGCTTCTACCCACTTGGACACATAGTCTACTGCCACTAATATGTAAAGGTTACCTGATGATGGAGGGAATGGCCCCATGAAGTCAATGCCCCACACATCAAAGAGCTCCAACTCTAAGATGTAGGTGAGGGGCATCTCATCCTTTCGACTGAGGTTACCTGTTCTTTGGCATTCATCACAGCTGTGGGCATAGTTGTGGGCATCCTTGAAGATTGTTGGCCAATAGTAGCCACTCTGAAATACCTTTGCAGCTGTTCTTTGGCCACCAAAGTGTCCACCATAAGGAGCTGCGTGACAGTGCTGCAGCACAGACTTCGCTTCAGCAGCTGAAACACACTTCCTCAGCAAGCCATCAGCACAGGTTCTGTAAAGTGTGGGGTCATCCCAGATGAATTTCCTTGCTTCATGAAGGAACCTCTTCTTCTCTTGTCCTCCCTTGAAAACTGGTAATACCTGTGATGCACGGAAGTTAGCAATGTCAGCAAACCAAGGTTCCTCATCGTTATCACGATGAGTCAAAACAAAGACATGTTCATCAATAAAAGCATCAGAAATTGCGGTGTCCGCAATTTTTTCGCAATTGTGCTGCAATCGAGAAAGGTGATCTGCAACCACATTTTCACAACCTTTCTTGTCTCGAATATCCAGATCAAATTCTTGCAGCAATAACACCCACCTAATCAACCTAGGCTTGGCATCAGCCTTCCTCATAAGATATTTCAAGGCAGAATGGTCAGTGTATACAATTGTCCTTGTGCCTACAATATAGTTCCTGAATTTCTCACAAGCAAACACTACAGCAAGCATCTCTTTCTCAGTAGTTGTATAATTACATTGAGCCTCATTCAAGGTCTTACTAGCATAATAGACAGGGTGTGTTAGTTTGTCAATCTTCTGGCCTAACATGACCCCTACAGCATAGTCACTAGCATCACATAACATCTCAAATGGGAGATCCCAATCTGGCCCTATAATAACAGGTGCTGTAACTAGTGCTTTCTTAAGGGTGGTCCAAGCTACTACACATTCCTTAGAGAAGATGAATGGCCTATTTAGTTCTAGCAGCTCACACAGAGGCTTGGCTATCTTAGAAAAGTCCTTAATGAACCTTCTGTAGAAACCAGCATGCCCTAAGAAACTTCTAATGGCCTTGACATTCTGAGGCTCTACCAACTTCTCTATGATCTCTATTTTGGCCCTATCGACCTCTACACCTGCCCTTGACACTCTATGACCTAAGACAATCCCTTCATCCACCATGAAATGGCATTTTTCCCAATTGAGGACTAGGTTGGTCTCCTCACACCTAGCCAGGACTTGTCCTAGGTTTTCTAGACAGTTTGTAAATGAGTCCCCAAAGACTGAGAAGTCATCCATGAATATTTCTATCATGGACTCATCCAACTCAGAGAAGATTGCCATCATGCATCTTTGGAAAGTTGCCGGTGCATTGCATAAGCCAAAAGGCATTCTGCGAAAGGCAAAAGTTCCAAAAGGGCAAGTGAAGGTAGTCTTCTCTTGGTCTTTGGGGTCTATAGTAATCTGGTTATAGCCAGAATAACCATCTAAGAAACAATAGTAGGCTCTACCAGCTATTCTGTCTAACATCTGGTCAATGAACGGTAGAGGGAAGTGGTCTTTTTTAGTTTCTCTATTTAATTTCCTGTAATCCATGCACACTCTCCACCCTGTGACAGTCCTAGTTGGAATCAGTTCGTTGTTCTCATTGACTACCACAGTCATCCCACCCTTTTTAGGTACACATTGGATAGGACTCACCCACTGGCTACTAGCTATGGGAAAGATCACACCAGCATCTAACCATTTTATTATTTCTTTCTTAACTACCTCTTTCATAGAGGGATTCAGCCTACGTTGATGATCTACTCTAGGTGTGTGCTCTTCCTCTAGTATAATCTTATGCATGCAATAAGAAGGGCTAATGCCTCTAATATCAGCAATAGTCCATGCAATAGCCTTCCTATGTTGCTTAAGCAGTAATATCAGTTCAACCTCATGCTTTTCACTTAGTTTAGAAGAAATGATAACAGGCAGAGTTTCATTACTCCCTAAATATGCATACTTGAGGTGAGTGGGTAGTGGTTTCAGTTCTAAAACAGGTGGATGCTCAATGGATGGCTTTAAAGGATTCACAGATCTATCAGTTAGGTCTATATTCATACATACATGTTGTGGTTTATCTACAGGCATATCCATTATGTCAGATACATTCAAGTCAGCTACATCTAACTGTACATAATCATTAGCATGCTTGGTTAATAATACATGCTCCAATTGTTCTTCCATTAAAGAATCAACAACGTCCATACTAGCACAGGATTCAAGGTCAGCGGGGTACCTCAAAGCTTTATACACACTAAATTTCACCTCTTCATCATGAACCCTCATAGTGAGCTCACCTTTTTGGACGTCTATCAGTGCCCTACCTGTGGCTAGAAATGGTCTGCCTAGCAGGATGGGGACCTCCTTGTCTGCTTCATAATCCAGGATAATGAAATCTGCAAGGAAAATAAATTTGTCAACCTTTACTAAAATATCCTCAATTTTACCTTCTGGATATGCAATGGATCTGTCTGCTAATTGTAAGGTGACAGTGGTTGGTCGTGCTTCTCCTATTCCCAACTGGCGGAATAGTGATAGGGGCATGAGGTTTATGCTGGCGCCCAGGTCACAAAGCGCTCTACCCACGTGCTTGCCTCCAAGTTCTACAGGTAAGGTGAAGGAACCAGGATCCTTCTCCTTCTTAGGCAGCTTGTTTTGGAGTATGGCACTGCACTCTTCAGTGAGGTTTACTGTTTCAAACTCACCAATTATTTTTTTGTTAGTAATAATGTCCTTCAAAAACTTCACATAGGAAGGCATAGACTGTAAAACTTCTACAAAAGGAATGTTGACATGCACTTGCTTAAGAATTTCTAAGAATTTATTAAAATGAACTTCCTGTTCCTGCTTCTTCTTAAGCCTTCGAGGGTATGGAGGTGGTGGCACATATGCAGGCACGTCAGGGCGCCTTAGGATAGGTGGAGGCCTTGGAATTTCTTCTATCTCCTCAATAATTGGCTCTAGCCTGGCTCCTGATGTGCTAGTTGGTGGTGGACCTTGGGTTGGCAGAGACTCCAGTGGAGCACTAGACTCAGTGTTCTCTACTCTCTTTGGTGTGTCCTTTGTGTTGCTCACCAAGGGTCTGCCACTTCTAAGTTCAATTGCTTGAACTTGTTCTTTACCATCTCTCCTTGGCACCTCGGTGTCAGCAGGGAGTCTACCTTGGGGCCTACTCTTGAGTTCATTGGCCAATTGGCCTATTTGGTTCTCTAGGCTCCTAAGAGTAGCTTGCTGGCTTTGAAGAGTAGCATCATTCTTAGCTATGTATTCCTTGAGTAAGTTTTCTACAGAAGATCCTACAGGTTGGTTGTAAGGTTTTTGATACATTGATTGGTTATGTTGGGGAGTGAAACCAGGTGTTCCACTCGGTCTAGGCTGGTTAGGATTTTGGTTAGCATTTTGTTGGCCACCCCATGACAGATTTGGGTGGTTCCTCCAACCAGGGTTGTAAGTATTGGAATAGGGGTTGTTCCTAGGCTGCTGCTGGCTTCCAATGTAGCAGACTGAGGCTGGATTCCCAGGGCAGTATTCATACAGGTGCCCTTCCCCACAGAATCCACATACAAGTGTCTCACCTTGACTTGTTTGGGTGCCCATTGACATGGCGGGTAGCGGTGTTGGCACTTGTTTGGAGATTGGCTTGAGCCATTTGCTTAACTAAGTTGGTCAGGGCATTTATTTGGGTGCTCATTGCACTTAGAGCGTCCTTGTCTTGAGCCCTAGTTGGCTCAACTGGATCATCTGACCACCTACAGTGAGATGCTGAGATCTTCTCCAAGATCTCATAGGCCTCGTTGTAACTTTTGGACAACATGGAACCACCAGCAGATGAATTTAAGACTTGCCTAGTGCTGGGGTTGCATCCTTTGAAAAAGACCTCTATTTGGATACACCATGGGATGCCATGATGTGGACATTTGAGAAGAAGATCTTTGAACCTTGTCCAAGCTTCGTGAAGAGATTCATTATCAGCTTGTTTGAACTTAACTATATCATCACGAAAGGTAGAATTCCTATCAGGTGGGAAGTATTTGACTAGGAATTTCTCTGCTAAGTCTGTCCAATTAAGGACAGATCCAGAGGGTAATGAGTTCAACCATGTTTTGGCTTTGTCCCTCAAAGAGTAAGGGAACAAGTATAGCCTCAAAGCTTCTTGGGACACTCCAGGGATGATGAAGGTATCACTAACTCCTAAGAAGTTCCTAAGATGGTTGTGGGGGTCCTCATTTTCTATTCCAAAGAATTGTCCCACAGTGGACAACATTTGGAACATCACTGGCTTTAACTCGAATGAGTTGGCAGTGATTTCAGGACGGATTATGCTGGGGTTCAGCTCCCCAGGCATAGGTACTAAATATGAAAGAATGGCACTATTCTTGTCATTCGCTATTTCGATGGGGTTGCGAATGACAGGTACCGGATTTGGAACTATCTCGTCCATTTCTTCGATTTCAGGTATGATTTGAGGTATAGGAGGTTGTTTAAAGAGTTGTTTCTTTGCTTTGTTTCTAGCTCTAAGTAGTCTCTCAGGCTCAGGATTGAACTCTAGATATCTACTTGAAGGCTCACTCATAAACTAACCCAATAATACCTGCAAAAGAAATGAAACAGATCAGCTTCAATAAGCAATAAACTTGGTTTTTCAAACTTAACAAACTTCGTTTTCACTTAAAATAAATCCCCGGCAGCGGCGCCAAAAACTTGTTGCGTGCTCAATGTGTTAATAAGAATAAGAAATAAGAGAGAGAGAGCACTCAGAACATGCAAGCATACATGATCTTATAGCAAGTAGTAAGTATATTTCATTCGTTTTCCCACAGAGACTTATTTTTAGCTATTCGCGAAGTGTTTTGTTAAGAAAGAAGGGGTGGATTTGATGGGGTAAAATTGGTTTTTAATTATCTAATTTTTGCTGAATGTGTAAAGGAATGCAACATAAACAGATGCAAGTTGAAATTAGACTCAAAGGACAAGAGATGGAATTAATAAACGAAGAAGAAAACAGCTAAACAGAATGGTAACTTCGCAGAATTGCGGATACCGCAATGTTATCGCAATTGTAAAAATAGTAAAAGTGTGTAAAATGGAGAATTAAGGGCTACTAATGACTATCCTATAGGCATTTTTATACGATTCTCAAGCACTGGATCTACTCTCTATGCATCAAACTATCTTAATCTCATGTATCGTCCGATTCCATGCATTAGATTCTTTAGTTTACTCAACTCAAAGTAAGGTCTTAAGCATCTTGTTAAGGCAGAAAAATATGGTTTGTACTAGGGAAACGCCTATTCCTAGGTCGTTTCCTGGTTACCTTGAAAGGCTAGCATGATTATACGACTCTGAACTCTTACTCCTTCCAGAGGTTAGGAGTTCTTTGGACAAAATGGATGGCCAATCGAAATTGCCCGTGGGATGAAGCTTACATACAACCAATGCTTCGAGAGCTATCCTACATGCTTGATTCACGTTTTTTAGCCTATAGTGTTGTCATTAGCATGCCCCTAAGTGACTTAGCTACTCATGGATATGGAGTAAGTAGAAATACGAGATGAAACCGCCATGCTTAGAAGGAATTTAGAGACAAAACAATAAAGGAAAGCAGTAGAATGCAGAGGCAAGAAACTGTGAAATGAAGAATGGAGATTCGATTACTTGATTGTTTGATTGGACAAAAGAAAGCTTAAAAGTAAATAACAGCAAGGCAGAAAGCAACGAAATGGAGTGTTCTAGCTATTAGAAAGAGAACAACACAAAGCAGAAATGTAAACTAGAAAAGGAAAGACAGAAAGCAGTAAATGTTGCTTGGGAGCCTCGTCGCAACCGCCTCGGCTGAAGGGCATGAAAGAATAGCTTTGCTTGGATGAATCCAATCGGGAGAGAAGGTGGATCTTCTCTCCTTCCTATCAGATTGTCGATTCCAACAGCTGAGACTCTCACTCCAACAGACGGCAAAGGAAAAACAGGAGAAAAGATGGACTGCGAGAAGACTTCTACGCTTTCGGATGATGCTTGAACCTCCGACTTTGACCCCCTTTTATAGTAGTTTGCAGGTGCGTTTGGGCCAAGGAGAACCATCAATCTTCAACGTCATATATCAGAATGGATGGAGGAGAAAGAACGAATCCCTGAAATCACGGAAATTAACAGAAAAAGATCAGTCAACTTACGGTTTTCACTTGAATAATTGCGGCTTCAGCAATGTTTCCGCAATGCTGTCGCAATGCAGTTTTTTTTCATTCTTTTCCTTCGGTTTTCAACCCTTTTCTTTCCTATTGTGCATAAGTCCTAATTTAGCTACCTTCTTCTTATTCTCATATTTAAGCATAGGTTTAAGCTAAATGCTATCAAAAACACCTAAAAGTGTTCATCTTCTTAAGCTAAATGGGTCCTAAATAAGTCACTTTCAGAGACTTAACAGGCGCGCGCGGGCGCGCGCGCGTCTGGCCGTCTGGGCGCGGGCGTGCGGTGCTTGCGAGCGGCGCGCGCGCGTGCTGCCTTCGTTGGGCGCCTGGGCGCTGGGCGCCGGCGCTTGGGCGCTGTCCTCTCGGCTCTTAGCCCACTTTTTGGGTCGTTTTGGCTCCCGAGCTCCGTTTGGCCTATCGTTTTGACCCGAACACTTCCCGAAACATGTTAAATGACCTTTTTAGCCCCGAAAATCATCAATGGACTTCCCGAGCTCTTCACCATGAAATCACCTATAAGAAAGCATTTTAATCAATATCGAGCATGGTTTTAGCTAGAATTAGGGAGTAAATAATAGCTCTAATTTGGAGCTATCAAAATACCCCCAACCTAAATCTTGCTAGTCCTCGAGCAAGGCTAATAAAGAATTTGACTCTAAGGGACCATGCAGACATGCTTCTAACTCAAACCTCGATGCTTTTTACAAATCTAAACAGGACATAAGCATGAAAGCAATTAGCGCATGCATTTAATCAAGATCACATCAAAAATTAACTATTGCTCCCTAACGTGTGTGTGTGCTAGCCAACCTATCCTAAACCATCGTAAGCCTGGAAAAACCACATGCAACATATCATCCCGTTTTCCCCCTACTTCTAGCGATTAAGAACAGTCTAAACTTGACTTACACGAGAGAGAGTAATAAATTAAGAGACCTAAAATTTTCTAATTCCTTTCTCTTTTCTTTGAGTACTTTGTACTCTTTGTTAAGGTTCTTTGAACCCAACTTTTTATTTTCTTCTTCTTTCCCATCCCGAGTTGCCTAACATGTCAAACTTAAGCTTCAGCTTCACATTTTTAAGGACTAACGTTCACTTTTTAAGTGCGCACTTTAAAAAGGAGGAACGCCTCGAGAGAATTTTCTTGAGAACATGCTTTTCTATTTTTTTTTATTTAGGCTTAGCGCAAGCTACTCGATTAATCGACCACTAACTCTCATGCAACAAGCTACCTAGGGGTGCCTTTCGGGGTGACAACAAGAATTAATGCTACATGCAATCAACTAAGCCTACGGAGTCTAAGATGAGGTCGCTAAGTGCTCGATAGATGCAAGGGAGCAACAGGAAAAATTTTAAAATTTTTGACATGAACCTAATAAATGCAAAGCTACATCATGCAAAAACTAGATTATGCAAATGCTCAGATTCCAAAAAGACACTTCCTAGATCATCATAATTAGAAAGCATATAAACAGAGTCCCAAGCACTTCAAATTAGAAATTAGCACTGCTCAACAAACTGCACATGGAATCCATCCAACATACAACTCCACCCCCAACCTAAAATTATACATAGTCCTCTATGTATCAACATTTCAGACTAAGCAGTTAAAATGCACAAAATAGAAAGGAACAGAAAACCTCCCCTGAATTTTGTTAGGTTGTTGGTTGGAGCAGTGCACTCTTCACCTACTGATCCGATCCTTAAGCCACAAAACTCCTACAAAAGAAAGCAAGAAAAAAAACTAAGCTAGGAAAATAAAGACTAAAAGTAAAAACATGAATTTAAAATACTCATGGGTTGCCTCCCAAGAAGCGCAAATTTTTAACGTCGTTATGCTCGACGTGTCTTCCTCTCTGTCAGGGTACGTAAAAAATTTCGTATTTCTTCGGCCCCTTCTTCCTTGAATCAACGAAACCTGCTAAGAGAAGCAAGCTCTTCGACTTTTCGAGGCAGCCGGACAGAGTTGTTATTTTTTTGGTATTTTTGATATATGGGAAAAATAAAGACTCAACAGAATCAAACAAAATAAAGGCAGACTCAACTGACTCAACAGAAAATAAAGACTCGACCAAAGGGGGGATTGTATCAAAATTCCCGAGGCAACCAACATTAACATAGGTACAGATGGAGGGGGGCATGCAAGATAAATCTCCTAGATTACATGAATTATCACGAGGCATAGCACAAGGAGATAAATAATCTAAAGGCACAATTGCCACTTCCTCATCCATCACATCAACATTTTCATAGCATGCTGGTTCTACATCCTCAAAGAAAAGATTTCCTAAAATACTCTCAGTATCAGACAGATGCTCGAGCTCATCAGCGCATGAATTTTCAAATAAATTTTCAATGCAAAAATCATGCTCCAAGTCAAAATCAATCGGTGGAGACATACTTACCTTATAAAACTCTCCGGGTTCCTCTTCATCTGAGAGATATTCTGCTAGAAATTCTTCTAGAGTAACCAACTTTGGAGAAGTCTTAGCTCCACTCCTTAGCTCGTTCGCATCACAAATCTCTTCGGGATGCTCCTCGAGGTCAAGCTCATCCTCCTCGGTCTCACTGTTCTTGTCTCCCCATGTCAGAAATTCAACAATTTCTTCATCAAAATCGGGGTACATCTTGATAATGACCTCCTCCCCAGAAATTCGGAGAAGGTCTTCGGCGCTCATCTTCGTAGCTCGCCCCCAAAATTGCTGTAGAAGATCTGCCATGCTAAAACAAGAAGACACAAGAAAAGGAAAATATTTTTGTGGTTTTTGAACAAATAAAATTTAACTAAGAGAAACTAAATGGTTCCCCGGCAACGGCGCCAATTTTGGTAGAGGTACTTTTGGGGTACTCTAAATTCAAGCTGTCGAGGCTTGCCAAAATACATTTATAATTCCGCTACAACGGAGCTTTGCAGCTAGTGGTAGTCGGGTGTCGAACCACAGGGAACCAAAATTACTTCCTCTTAACTAATTTCTATTTGTTTTTACAACTAAGACTCGAAAGCAATTAAAATGGGGGGGTTTGACGAAATATAAACTAACGGGAAAATAAATGCGAAAAGTAAAGCGCGGAAAATTAAACGGAACACGTGCTCCTAATTTTAAGGGTCGGGGTTTACTTTGATGCGACTCGATTCATTGGGATTCAAACATACTTAGCAAGAGCATAATTGAACACGTAATTTACTTGCACGAAACTACTAATACAAGTAACCCAAATAATTAATTAGAAACGTGGAGTGCAAAGCGGACTGTTCTTTTATTAATCTAAGGGGATCAGTCCTAAATTAAGTAAAGAACAGAGGCGGATATTCGATTCTAATTAAACGTGGCAATGAATTAATAGGGGGCAAACGCCGCCCATATTGACTAATCGACAGTAACGGGAGCATTACGACGGATGTTTAACTAGGACGCCTGAGCTAATATTCCGATTTGCCTATTTCATCAAGATAAACTGCAACCAAGATCAACTGGAAACCTATGTTATCTATGGCTCAATTTATCGTGTTACTTGGCGATTAAGAGAGGCACGGCATCATAATCTTTAACAATCAAACATGCTTGAAATCAAGGGTGTCTAGGCCTAAATCATTCTTACACATTCATGTGATATGCTTAGAAGAAATAAAATCGCCCAATCAGTCATGCTAAGTCACGGAATTAAGAACGAACCCTCATGAAACGCATCAAAATTCACCCCTAACCTCAAATTAGAGCACTTACCTTAGCTCCCCGTTGTGCAAATCAAGGAAAAACGCTAATGTTGGAGCTTTATTGAAGGTTTAATGGAAGAATAACAAGTTTTGAGCTCCCACCCGAGCCTAACAATGGTGGAAAAACCAAAATCCAAGAAGAAGTGCGGCAAAAAACGGAGAAGAAGGCTTTTAAAGCCGGCGGAGCGTCGAGACGCTAGGGCAGCGTCTCGACGCTGCGCCCTAAATTGGCAGCGCGCGCGCACGGGGTAGCGTCGAGACGCTGCGCGGCGTCGAGACGCGCGCGCGGCGTCGAGCGAGCGTCGAGACGCTTGCGCTCGACGCTTGCTCTCGGGTGGAATTTCAGAATCACGCTTCAGACTTCGGGGCGTCGAGACGCTCGGCCAGCGTCTCGACGCTGTCGGCGTTGAGCGAGCGTTGAGACGCGCGCTCGACGCTGATGCACGTCTAGCTTGGGGAATCGTAGGGGCAGCGTCGAGCTAGCGTCGAGCTAGCGTCGAGCTAGCGTCTAGACGCTGGGGCGCACGCAGATCTTCAATGACGGGCGCGCGGGCGAGGCGGACACAGGCGAGGGCGCGCGGGCGCGCGCGGACATGGGCGAGGCGGAGCGGGCAGCGCGCGCGGGCGCGCGCGCGTCTGGCCGTCTGGGTGCGGGCGTGCGGTGCTTGCGAGCGGCGCGCGCGGGCGCGCGCGCGTGCTGCGTTCGTTGGGCGCCTGGGCGCTGGGCGCCGGCGCTTGGGCGCTGTCCTCTCGGCTCTTAGCCCACTTTTTGGGTCGTTTTGGCTCCCGAGCTCCGTTTGGCCTATCGTTTTGACCCGAACACTTCCCGAAACATGTTAAATGACCTTTTTAGCCCCGAAAATCATCAATGGACTTCCCGAGCTCTTCACCATGAAATCACCTATAAGAAAGCATTTTAATCAATATCGAGCATGGTTTTAGCTAGAATTAGGGAGTAAATAATAGCTCTAATTTGGAGCTATCAGTGTGCTAGACAACCTATCCTAAACTCACATAAGCCCGAAAAACCACATGCAACATATCATCCCGTTTTCCCCCTACTTCTAGCGATTAAGATTAGTCTAAGCTTGACTTACACGAGAGAGAGTAATAAATTAAGAGACCTAAAATTTTCTCATTCTTTTTCGTTTCACGAGTACTTTGTACTCTTTATTGAGGTTCTTTGAACCCAACTTTTTATTCTCTTTTTCTTTCCAACCTCGAGTTGCCTGACACGTCAAATTCATGCATTAAACTTCACATTTTTAAGGACTAACGCTCACTTCTTAGGTGCACCAATAAGAAGGAGGAGCGCCTCGAGAGATTTTTCTTGCTAACATGCTTTTCTGATTTTTTTTTTACTTTAGGCTTAGCGTAAGCTAACTCGATTAATTTGACCACTAACTCTCATGCAACAAGCTACCTAATGGTGCCTTTCGGGGTGACAACAAGAATTAATGCTACATGCAATCAACTAAGCCTACGGAGGTTAAGACGAGGTCGCTAAGTGCTCGATAGATGCAAGGGAGCAACATAGAATTTTTTAAAATTTTCGACATGAACCTAATAAATGCAAAACTCATCATGCAAAAACTAGATTATGCAAATGCTCAGATTTCCAAAATGCATTTCCTAGATTATCATCACTAGCAAGCAGTAAACAGAGTCCCAAGCACTTCAAATTCAAAATTAGCACTGCTCAACCAACTACACATGCTAGTCCACGACATCCACCCCCAACTTCAAAAGTTAGAATTGTCCTCAATGCTAGTTAATCAGATACACAAAGTTAAAGGGAAAGAGAAACTACACTTCCCTGATTCTTTGTGAAGTTGGCGAGGGAAAGGACGCGGCGCAATCATCATCGGAGCACAAACTTTCCTCAACTTCCTGATTTCCTAAAAAAAACAGCAAGCTATATTAGCTAAATTGAACTAAACTAAGAATAAAAACAACAATGAAATTAAAGACAGAAAAGACAGTTGAACACTCGGGTGCCTCCGAGAAGCGCATAATTTTTAAAGTCGTTTGCTCGACTGAATTCTTCCCAAAAACTCATCCATATTCCGATAGTGCGGGGGACGTTCCAGTCATGTCCTCTTCCACACTGCACCTGCAAACACCATTCAAAACTTTCTTTTCTCTTCGTGCCTCAAGCACGTGAATATCACATTGATTAGTACAAAAAACAGCATCAATTTCAATCAATTCTAAATCAGATTTTTTCACAGAGACATAAGAGTCATCCCTCAAGCGCGAGGTTAAACCCTTAGTCTCGACAGACTCCACACAAGCAACATTCTCAGCTGAATTCTTTTTAAACAAAGAAAACTCATGCACTGTATCATCAAACTCTAAGGAAATTACGCCCTTGAACACGTCAATTTTGACCTTCGCGGTCTTAAGAAAAGGGCGTCCTAACAACATAGAGGACGAAGCATGCAAGGAATTCCTATTCATATCAAGCACAAGAAAATCAGCAGGAAACATCATTTCACCCACTCTCACAAGAACATCCTCCACCTTCCCTCTACGAAATATGCTAGACCCGTTAGCTAACTGGAGAACCACGTCACACTCATGCAATTCATTTAAGTTCAATTCTAGAAATAAAGCATAAGACATGACATTCACAGAAGCACTGTTGCGCGCTCAATGTGTATGTAAAATGTAAATGCGAAGAGCGCTAAGATCATGCAAGCATACATGGTCTGCAGCAAGTGATAAGTATAATTTAATTCGTTTTCCCACAGAGATTAAGTTTAGTGACTAACGATTTGGTGTGTTAGATTAGATAAGGTAACTTAAATTTGATAGATTTTGGGTTGAGGTACAGGAATATAAAAGATGCAAGAAGAATGTAAACATAAATGCAAAGTTAGCAAAGAGGTAAAGTCATAATGTGGAAAAATAGAATTGCGGTTCTTGCAATAATCTAGCAATAAATTAGCAACGATTTTAATGTAAAGTAAGGCAGCAAGGTCGACTTAAGAATCCTCTATAGGCATTTAACTATGATCATTCAACAGTAGATTAACATCTCATGCATCGTCTTAGCTAGTTCTCATGCATCTTCCGATTACATGCATTAGTTTCTTAGATTACTTCTGTCCAAGTAAAGCTAACAACCTAATCATAAACACATGCTAATAAACGTGCTAGGAGAACGCCTATTCCTAAGTCATTTTCTGATTACCATAAAAGGCTAACATGAATGGATGACTCTAAATTCTTACTCCTTCCAGAGGTTAGGAATTCTTTAGACAAAATGGATGGCCGGTCGAAATTGCCCGTGGGATGAAGATCACATACATTCAATGCAATCATGCTACTCTACATGCTGAATTCTCATGCTTCTAGCATACAGATTCCTCTTTAGCAGACCTCTCTTACATTAGTTACTCATGATTTTTGATAACTCCATTTTGGAGCTATTAAATACTTCCTAATAATTAGCTTAAGTCCGCTTTTAATTGATTAATATATCTCTTTTGTAGGAGAAATGCGGCAAAGAGCTCGTGCGTCCGTTGGGCCTGTTCGAGTGCTTAAAGTGGAGTTTTAGCGCCCCGGGAATGCATCGGCAAGAGGGGAACTTGATCCGTGAAGAAACGGGCCAAAACAGCCTTGGAGAGGCAAAGCTTCAGCCCCAAACCCGAGAGCCAGCGTCGAGCTACAGCGTCGAGACGCTGGCTCGACGCTGGAAAAACTCGAGAGCAAGCGTCGAGTGATAGCGTCGAGACGCTAGCTCGACGCTGCCCTGGCGTCGAGACCCTGCTTGGCGTCGAGACGCTCCGGAGGGGGCGCGCGCAGGAATTTTATCGGGGCAGCGTCGCGACGCCATCGCGAGCGCGCGCGGATTACTTAGGGCACAGCTTCGAGACGCTGGCCTAGCGTCGAGACGCTACGACGATTACAGCAGCTTATATTGACGATTTTCTGCACATTTTTAGAAGTTCTTCTTCACCATTTTGGCTCTCCATCATCTTCTTCTTCCTCGTTTTCTCTCTACTTTCCGTGGAGCTCCGCCATTGTTGGCATGCTAGTGAGCTCCACCTTCATTGTAATACGTTGATGACTCCTTCCATGGCCGTCGTTGGAGCGGAATTGACAACCCGCGCCATGAGCGGCTAAGGTAAGGGTGAACGGTTTGGGATTAGTTTAGGGTGATTTTGTTAGACGTTTTTGGTTTTGATAATCTGATCTTGAATGATGCATATTGATTCTGTTTATTAGCATTTATCTACTTTGCTTAATCCAACGCGCATGTTAAAATACGACGATTGACACTCGAGTAGTTTCGCATGTTGTGTATGTTAAAGAGTAGCGATGCCGTGCCTCTCACTGCTAGACTAAGTAACACAGGTAGATAGAACTAAATCGAAGTATCGGGTCGGGTAGGATAATTGTTGATTGCATACGGCGTTTGCGGGCAATCTACTAGCAATTAGAATTCACGCTCGAATGTTCGTCGCGGTTAGCTAGTGACTGTCTAAATTTACCTTAGGGCTGATCACCTTGATGTAAGCTTAGATAACGTGTAATTAGAACTGTGTGGTCTAATTAAAATCCATGGAGTCGGCTACTTTGGGGCTTCTCTGGTAGTCGTTCGCGTGCTCAATAAACTGAATACCATGAAATTTGCATTAAATGATGAACCGAATTTGTCTAACAATTGATCCCGAAACTCCCCAAACCGTGCACACGTTCTCTTCTTATTATTCTTTCTTCCGTTAGCTTTTTTTTTAATATTTCTCTTGCATGATAAAACCCCCCCCGTTACCAAAAATCTATCAATTAATTAAATCCCAATTTTAATTGTGCTTTTGATCGTTCTTACTCCTTGTATCGACCCTGTTACCACTGGCTGCAAAGCCTTGGTTATAGGCTTTATAAATCGTATTTTGGCAAGCCTCGACAGCTTGAGATTAAGCGATAGTTCAAAATATCGTCCACCAAAATTGGCGCCGCTGCCGGGGAGTAGGCAATTTGATTAAAATTATGATTGAAGTTTGAATTTGATTGATTGATGGTTTGCTGAAAATTTTTCTTGTTTGTATCTTGTATGTTTGGATTTTTGTTTGTGTATGACCCGTTCCTCTGAGGGTAGTAGATTGCAGTTTATCCTAGAGATCGACAGAGAGGAGCGGCGGTTACGGAGAGAGGCCCGTGAGGGGCAGAGACCGGTTGAAGAAGAAGAAGGCAATCCCTTCTTGTTTGACGAGATGGCGCAAGGTGATGCGCCACGGACGCTAAAACAACTGGCAGCGCCAGACCTGAACCTGCAGCCTTTGTGCATAAACTACCCAGTGGTAGCAGGTAACTTCGAATTGAAATCCGGTTTAATTCACCAGTTACCTTCTTTCCATGGCAACGCAAGTGAGGACGCGAACAAACACTTGATGGAATTCCATTGCGTCTGCGCGGGGATGAAGCCCGCAGGGGTCACGGAGGAGCACTTGAATATGAGGGCATTCCCCTTCACACTCAAGAACAAAGCCAGGGACTGGCTGTATTACCTGCCCTCCGGATCGATCAACACGTGGCAGGATATGAAGCGGGTATTTTTGGAGAAATACTTTCCCGCATCCTTGGCCACCACACCGCGGAAGTGGATTTATGGGATCACCCAGGATGTCGGTGAGTCCCTGCACGAATACTGGGAACGTTTCGGGCGCCTGTGCGCGAGCTTCCCACATCATCAGATTGCCGACCAGCTGCTCATACAGTATTTTTATGAGGGTATGACGCCCCATGACCGGCAGATGATTGATGCAGCGAGTGGAGGGGCACTGATTGACAAGACCCCAGTTGAGGCCAAGCAGTTGATTGCAAACATGGCAACAAACTCGCAGCAATTCGGTATTCGGGGGCAAGGACAAGTGCACAGCGTGGCTCAGAGCCACGAGATGACTGAGATGAGGGCCCAGGTGGCCGAGATAGGCAGTATGTTGAAGAAAATCGTTGGAGGACACCGCGAGGCGGAGGAGGTCAACGCGATCGGGGGGTATGCTTCCAACCCAAGGAAGTACGACCCATATGCAAACACTTATAACCCCGGTTGGCGCGACCATCCAAACTTTAGCTATGGGAATAGGGAAGGACAATCTCGCTTCCAAGGCCAGTCCCAGGATAGGCCTAATTCTTCCACCCAGGCTCAAGCCTCGAGCTCCTCCAGCTCACTTGAAGAGATTGTAAGGACCATCGTGACGAGCACCAGCCAGTTTCAGAAAGAAGCTCGAGAAGAGCTTAATTCTCATAAGGCAGAGCTGCATAATTTGAACAAGCAGCTGACACAGATGGCGGTGTCTATCAGTAAACTCGAGAGCAAGAGCTCGGGGAAGCTTCCTTCCCAAACTACAGTCAACTCATGTGAAAACGTGAGTGCCATTCAGCTGCGCAGTGGAAAGTCACTTTCCACTAAGGCTGCGAAGGAAACCACGGACAGCTTGAACAAATCCGCCCCGCCTGCTCCCGAGGTTCAGAATGAGAAAAGAGATGAGAAGGTCAGTGTACCTGAGGATGTTGCCAGAGCACCATTCCCGAGTAGGCTTGCGAAGCCTGTTTTGGAATCCGATGATGAGGAGGTCCTGCGAACCTTCCAAAAGGTGATGGTAAATATCCCGCTCCTAGAGGCAGTCAGTCAAGTGCCCAAATATGCGAAATTTCTAAGGAGCTGGTGCACAACGAAAAGGAAGTCCAGAGGGACCGAGAAAAGAAAGGAGAACGTCTCTGCCATACTCCCAGGTACGTTGCCTGCCAAGTGCAACGATCCAGGTACCTTTACTATCCCTTGCACTATAGGTAGTAAAGTCGTTCGTAATGCCATGTTAGACTTAGGAGCCTCTGTAAATGTTATGTCTTATGCACTGTTTCGTGAACTGAATTTAAATGAAATGCATGAGTGTAATGTTTCTGTTCAGTTGGCTAATGGGTCAAGCATATGTCCTAGGGGGAAGGTAGAGGATGTTCTGGTTAGAGTTGGGGATATGATGTTCCCCGCTGATTTCCTTGTTTTAGACATGAATGAGAAGTCATTGCATGCTTCGTCCTCTATGCTGTTAGGACGCCCTTTTCTTAAGACCGCTAGGGTCAAAATCGATGTGTATAAGGGCGTCGTTTCGTTAGAGTTTGATGATATTTTGCATGAGTTTTCTTTATTTGATGGGAAATCTGTTGCGAATGTTTCTGTTGTTGTTGAGCATGATGAGAATGGGAGTCTACCCTCGCGCTTGAGGGATGGTTCCCATGTCTCAGCTAGGAAATCTGATTTGAATCTGTTTGATGGTAATGCTGGTTTTTGCACTAATTATTCTGATATTCACGTGCCCGAGGCACGAAGAGTGCAAAATATTTTTCAGGATGAATGCAGGAAAGGTGTGGACAAGGACAAGCTTGGATCGTCCCCCGCACTTACAGACTATGGATGAGTCTGTGGAGAGAATACAGTCGAGCAACCGACTTTAAAAATTCTGCGCTTCTCGGAGGCACCCGAGCGATGGACTGTTTTTATGCTTCAGTTTAGTTTAGTTGTTTTTAGGTTAACTTAGTTTTAATTAGCTTGCTGTTTTTTTTTAGGAATCGAGGAAGAGAAGACAATTTTGGGGTCTGATGCGTTTGTGCGCCGCTTCCTCGCCCTCGCCAGCTTCACAAAGAGTCAGGGAAGTGTACTTCTTCTTCCCTTTTTACTTTGTATATCTGACTGGATGGCATTGGGGACAATGCCATATTTTGAAGTTGGGGGTGGAGTTGGTCTGATGGATACGCATGTGTAGTTTGTTGAGAAGTGCTATTATTGATATTGAAGTGCTTGGGACTCTGTTTACTGTTTTCTGACGATGATAGCCTAGGAAATGCATGTTGGAAATTTGAGCATGTGCATAATCGAGGTTTTGCATGAGTTTCGTGTTTATTAGGTTCATGTCAAAAATTTTAAAATTTTTTCTGTTGCTCCCTTGCACTTGTCGCGCACTTAGTAACCTCTCCCTAGATTCCGTAGGCTTTGTAAATCGCATGTTTCGCTAAATTCTCGTTGTCACCCCGAAAGGCACCCTTAGGTAGTTTGTTGCATGAGAGTTAGTAGTTGGTTAATTGAGAAAGCATGTGCTTAGCCTAATAAAAAAAAATAGAAAAGCATGTTTGATAGAAAATTCCTCTCGAGGCGCTCCTCCTTCTCAATAGCGCTTAAAGAAGTGAGCGTCAGTCCTTAAAAACGTGAAGCTTAGGCCTAAGTTTGACGTGTTAGGCAGCTCGAGTTGGAAAGAAAAAGAAATAAAAAGTTGGTTCAAAGAACCTAAATAAAAGAGTACAAAGTACTTATGAAAAGAAAAGGAATAAGAAAAATGATTAGGTCTCTTAATTTGCTTCTTTCTCTCGTGTAAGTCAAGTTTAGACTGTTCTTAAACGCTAGAAGTAGGGGGAAAACGGGATGTGCGTTGCATGTGGGTTTTCCGGGTTTACGTGAGTTTAGGAGTGGTTAGCTAGCACACACACACGTTAGGGGGCAAGAGTTAATTTTTGATATGTCCTAGTTAATGCATGAACAAAATGCTTCCATGATTATACTCGTGTTTGAAATTTCAATATGCATGGAGGTTTGAGTTAGAATGCATGTAAACGCGTCCTTAGAGTCAATGTCTTTGTAGTGCTTCCTCGAGGACTAGCAATGTTTAAGTTGGGGGTGTTTGATAACTCCATTTTGGAGCTATTAAATACTTCCTAATAATTAGCTTAAGTCCGCTTTTAATTGATTAATATATCTCTTTTGTAGGAGAAATGCGGCAAAGAGCTCGTGCGTCCGTTGGGCCTGTTCGAGTGCTTAAAGTGGAGTTTTAGCGCCCCGGGAATGCATCGGGAAGAGGGGAACTTGATCCGTGAAGAAACGGGCCAAAACAGCCTTGGAGAGGCAAAGCTTCAGCCCCAAACCCGAGAGCCAGCGTCGAGCTACAGCGCCGAGACGCTGGCTCGACGCTGGAAAAACCCGAGAGCAAGCGTCGAGACGCTAGCTCGACGCTGCCCTGGCGTCGAGACCCTTCTTGGCGTCGAGACGCTCCGGAGGGGGCGCGCGCAGGAATTTTATCGGGGCAGCGTCGCGACGCCATCGCGAGCGCGCGCGGATTACTTAGGGCACAGCGTCGAGACGCTGGCCTAGCGTCGAGACGCTACGACGATTACAGCAGCTTATATTGACGATTTTCTGCACATTTTTAGAAGTTCTTCTTCACCATTTTGGCTCTCCATCATCTTCTTCTTCCTCGTTTTCTCTCTACTTTCCGTGGAGTTCCGCCATTGTTGGCATGCTAGTGAGCTCCACCTTCATTGTAATACGTTGATGACTCCTTCCATGGCCGTCGTTGGAGCGGAATTGACAACCCGCGCCATGAGCGGCTAAGGTAAGGGTGAACGGTTTGGGATTAGTTTAGGGTGATTTTGTTAGACGTTTTTGGTTTTGATAATCTGATCTTGAATGATGCATATTGGTTCTGTTTATTAGCATTTATCTACTTTGCTTAATCCAACGCGCATGTTAAAATACGACGATTGACACTCGAGTAGTTTCGCATGTTGTGTATGTTAAAGAGTAGCGATGCCGTGCCTCTCACTGCTCGACTAAGTAACACAGGTAGATAGAACTAAATCGAAGTATCGGGTCGGGTAGGATAATTGTTGATTGCATACGGCGTTTGCGGGCAATCTACTAGCAATTAGAATTCACGCTCGAATGTTCGTCGCGGTTAGCTAGTGACTGTCTAAATTTACCTTAGGGCTGATCACCTTGATGTAAGCTTAGATAACGTGTAATTAGAACTGTGTGGTCTAATTAAAATCCATGGAGTCGGCTACTTTGGGGCTTCTCTGGTAGTCGTCCGCGTGCTCAATAAACTGAATACCATGAAATTTGCATTAAATGATGAACCGAATTTGTCTAACAATTGATCCCGAAACTCCCCAAACCGTGCACACGTTCTCTTCTTATTATTCTTTCTTCCGTTAGCTTTTTTTTTAATATTTCTCTTGCATGATAAAACCCCCCCGTTACCAAAAATCTATCAATTAATTAAATCCCAATTTTAATTGTGCTTTTGATCGTTCTTACTCCTTGGATCGACCCTGTTACCACTGGCTGCAAAGCCTTGGTTATAGGCTTTATAAATCGTATTTTGGCAAGCCTCGACAGCTTGAGATTAAGCGATAGTTCAAAATATCGTCCACCAATTTTCGAAGAACTGAGGGAGGGATTGATTGAACATGAATTGAAGAACTCAACAAACCTAGTTGATTGATATATAATTAAATGAAGAACTCAACAAAACAACAAATTGATTAAGGGATGACAGAATGAAGAACTCAATAAACCAATTTATTACTCTTTTAAGAAAGCAATTCATATAATAATTCGTAAACAAACATATGTCAATCCGGAAGCAACAATGAAAGGGAAAAGCAATAAATGATTCAGAACAACATTTAGAGGAAGCAGAAATTAAATTGGAAAACGATAAAGGAAAACAGTAAAGGAAAGCTGTTAATTGCGTGAGGATCTTCCAAGTCGTGAATCGCCTCGGATGAAGGGGAAGATTAGCTGATCTTGGGGATAAATTCAATCAGAAGAGAAGATGGATCTTCTCTTCTTCCTCTCGAATTACCACGCCAAGGGCTTTGTTTCTTCGATCCAACAACCGGGGGAGAAGGATTTCGTCTTCGAGTTCTTCACTATTGAGTTATGTTTGAATTGAGGGGAATTCAATTGCTTTGATCCTTCATCTAACTCTCTTTATATAGCCTCTAGGTGGTTGCAAAAGGCTGCTCAATAATTGTGGATCACCATTCAATTTTGTGAGGTAGTCAAGCTTGACATGTGGCAGCAGCAGGGAGAGTTGACTATTGAAAAAACTCAGTCAATAAAGACCGACGGTTGGAAAAATTCAGCAGCAAAGACTGTTTTATTGCGAGCTCCGCAATTTTTCAGCAATGTTCCTGCAATGTACATTTTAGCTTGTTTTTCATCATTTTTCATTCTTTTTCGTTCCTTTTCCAAATAAGTCCTATTTTAGCATAATTTCTCAAATTCTCGCATTTAAGCACACATTAAGCTAACTCTTAATAAAAACACTCAAGGATGTACAAGATTTTAAGGTAAATATAGCCCTAAATAATGTACTTTTGGCGAGGTAACACATCCCCAAACTTGAGTTATTGCTCGTCCTCGAGCAATATAAAGGCTTACTTTGGCTGCTAAATCTTGTCTTTCACACTCTACCTAGCTGACTTGCTGACTTCCCTAGGTTTACTGTCAAAGGCATTGCTGTCCTGTGACACTCTTCTAAGTTCAAACTAGCTTCATATTCTGCCTATTCTGATTTCCCTTGCCTTTAAAACCTTCTGTTTTTAGTAACTTCCTGTCTTTTGGTTTATCTGTCTATATCATTGAGCTCATTGTGCAGTTATCCCTAAGCTTTCAAATTCTCCCTAGTTTTAACTTAGACTCAGTACATGCTTCTAATGTCTTTATTTTTTTAATTACCTAGGATTCCTTAAAGTCATGCCAGGCTTAGCACACACGAGTAACAGAGTTCAGTATCCATAGAACAAACTAAGCCTTGGCATCACTGTGTTGGATAGACACTCATCTCCCTTGACATACCTTCAAGCTACAGCCCTGTGTTTAGCAAACTAAGGATCAGAGTTCAATTTCACAGGACATCTAAACACTTAGGCCGTAGCTCTTTGGCACACATTCTTCTTCCTTGGTTTTACTTTTCCTTTTTTCTCTTTTGGCAAAGTCTTCTCTTTGAATTGCCTTTTAATGCAGTGCCACTTGTGGGTTACACAAATGGCCCTGATTACTCAGCATCCTTAGAGAGAGACAGTACCCTTTACTTTTCTTTTGCTTTCTTATTCATTTTTTTTAGAAGAAGAATGTCTATTTTTCAAAGGAGAGAGGAGTGTTCCTAGGCCTAGAGGTTGCCTCCCCCAAACTTAAACTTCTCATTGTCCCCAATGAGAGTCTAAGGTGGCACACCCCCAAACTTATCTTAGAAGCATCTAGTCTAAATAAAAACCAGACAGACTTAAAACTCCTAGGGATGGAATGACCCTCATAGTGCAGATACCTCAACAGCAGAAATTTACTAAAACCAACATGGTAAGGTCTAACAGAGGTACATGCTCAGCAATTCATGAAGCTAATTAGAACTAACAAAGGTGTACTTGACACTCATCCAGCATGCTCAATAGACAGACTACCTATGGACATCAGTAATGCAGCCAAATCATGAGATTTAAAGACAGACAACCCATCAGAAAGTCATACACCAGCATGCTTAAACTAACAAAATATTGCGGTGTCCGCAAAGAATTCGCAATGATTCCAACAGAGCAGTTTTAATTGTGATCAAGGCTCCTAGCATGCGATATTCGTTCATAAACAACTACAGAAAATAGCAAAATTATCTAAGCTACCTAATCATACGACATTAAACTAGACTAAACTACTCTACTTAGGCAAATTAAGAATTTAAAACAGAACAAACAGTTGATATTGGTGGGGTAACAGGTCACAAAAAAGCTGATTTTTTCCTTGTTTTTGAGAGGGATCAGAAATACTCCCTCGAATGCCGTTTAAAAATCTCCAATTGCCACATTCCTAAATCACAAAAAACAAACTTAATTAAAGCTAGCAATAACAATATTGTAATCAATCTAAAAGAAAAACAGTAACGGAAGACTATCTATTCCATATTCCTCTGATGATTGAGCATAATGATCATTCCATTGAACGCCCTTGCTCATCCTTTCTTGACTTGCTTTTTAGGCTTCGGAGAAGAGGAAGGCTGAGAGTGTTTTCACATCTCCCTCCTCATAGTAGTGCTTCAATCTAGCACCATTCACCATGAACGGCTGTCCTTGATTCAGATTTCGAATTTCAATAGCACCATGAATAAATAAATTAGTAATCACAAAAGGACCTGACAAACGAGACTTTAATTTGCCAGGAAACAATTTCAATCGTGAGTTAAACAATAGAACATGCTGGCCCTTTTTGAAGTCTTTAATCCTAAGTCTACTATCATGCCAAATTTTAGTCTTTTCCTTATACATTTTAGCATTTTCATATGACATGTGTCTTAGTTCATCCAACTCATGCAATTGCAGAGACCGCAATGTTCTCGCATCGGTCACGCAAAAATTCAACTCTTTTAAAGCCCAAAAAGCTTTGTTTTCTAATTCAAATGGAAGATGACATGCTTTTCCATATACTAGTCTATAGGGGGACATTCCTAAAGGTGTTTTATATGCAGTTCTATATGCCCACAGTGCATCATCAATTCATGCTAAACGACTATGATTGTTGGCACATGATAAATATTTCATTCCCAAAATAAACTACTCCTAACATACGAAATCTAAGCAAAGCATGATAAAATCCTAATTTAAGAGTTTAGGGATCAGAAATCTCCCTTTGTCAATCTGCCTCATATGGATGTTCTTCAATGTTTCGAGGCACCACTTCTGCTCCTTTAAGATACTTAAGTCTTGATTTACGGGATCGGACATTTTGCCACACCTTGAAATTGTTGATTCTTTCAAAGAGACTGCATGTTATAACATCCCAAGGTTTGTACTTTATGTGCGTTTGTTTTGTTTCTACAACATTTGCTACAACATAACTTCGATGCGATGGGACTTCTTTTTCTGGCATATCTCTTTCTAACTCCTTCAGCTGGAGCATTTGTGGTGGTGGTGGCTCAGCTCTTTCATTGGTGGAGAAGCTTGCTGCAACATCAAACATTTCAAATTCTTGTTCCTCAAGCAGCGCATTAGTCTCTTTGGCCTCATCCAGCACAATTTCATTTTTCTCAACTTTCACCAACTCCACCATTTCATATGGAGATTCCATTGGATCACTCTTCTCATATTTGAAGGTAACAAAGGAGTCATCATCATAAAAATCAAACATTTGAGGGTATGGTGGTGGTGACACATAGGTAGGCAAATCAGGTTGCCTAATGACAGGGCGAGGCCTAGAAATTTCTTCTGGTTCCTCAATGATAGGTTCCAGCCTCACCCTTGTTGTGCTTGGTTGTATTTGATCAAAGTTAGGCAGAGAATCCAGTGGAGCACTAGACTCTTCATTCTCTACTCTCTTTGGTGCTTCTCTACTACTCATCACCAATGGCCTTCCACTCCGTAGTTCAATAGCTTGAACTTGTTCCTTACCATCCCTTCTTGGAGTTTCAGTGTCTGCAGGCAGTCTGCCTTGGGGCCTATTCTTCAGGTCGTTTGCCAACTGCCCGATTTGATTCTCTAAGCTTCTGAAGGTTGCTTGCTGGCTCTGCAAAGTTTCATCATTCTTTGCTATGTATTCCTTCAGCAAGTTCTCCACTGATGTTCCCATCGGTTGGTTGTTGACATATTGTTTCTGATATGGGGGTTGACTAGTTTGTTGGTGTTGAGTGAAACCAGGTGGTCCACTCGGTCTTGATTGATTTTGCGTTTGGCTTGTGCTTTGTTGTCCACCCCAAGATAAATTTGGGTGATTCCTCCAACCAGGATTATATGTTTTTGAATAAGGGTTGTTCCTTGGTTGTTGTTGGCTTCCAACATAGCACACCGAAAATGGATTAGCAGGGCAATAGTCATACATATGCCCTTCCCCACAGAATCCACAAACTAGTGCCTCACCTTGGTTGGCTATTGTTATGTTTGTTGAAACAGCTGCCATTGTGTTGACACTTTGTTGAATATTGGGTTGAGTCATTTGCTTCACCAGGTTGGTCAGAGCATTGATCTGGCTGCTCATTGCGCTAAGTGCATCCATGTCTTGAGCCTTCCTTCTGTTTGGCTCCACAGGATCGTCTGACCATTGACAATGTGATGTTGAGATTTTCTCCAAAATCTCATAGGCTTCGTTATAGCTCTTTGACAGCATCGACCCTCCAGCTGAGGAATTCAAGACTTGCCTTGTGCTGGGGTTGCATCTTTTGAAGAATACTTCAATCTGGATACACCATGGAATGCCATGACGTGGACATTTGAGTAGAAGATCTTTGAATCTGATCCAAGCTTCATGCAATGATTCATTTTTGGCTTGCTTGAACTTGATGATGTCAACACGAAAGTCAGAGTTCCTATCTGGAGGGAAGTACTTTACTAGGAACTTTTCAGCAAGGTCTGTTCAATTGACAATTGATTCAGAGGGGAAAGAGTTCAGCCACGTCTTGGCCTTGTCTCTTAATGAATATGGAAAAAGGTAAAGTCTCAAGGCCTCTTGAGACACTCCTGGGAAGACAAAAGTGTCACTTACTCCCAGGAAGTTTCTGAAGTGGTTGTGGGGGTCTTCATTTTCCACTCCAAAGAATTGTCCAACTGTGGACAGCATTTGAAACATGACAGGTTTTAACTCGAATGAGTGAGCTGTAATCTCGGGGCGTATGATGCTCGGATTAAGCTCCTCAGGCATTGATACAAGGTAGGATAAAATAGCATTATCCTTATCATTTGCAATTTCAATGGGGTTGCGAATGATAGGTGCTCGGTTTGGTGCTTCTTCTGCTCGATCCATTTCAGCTTGTTGAGATTGCGATGACTCTGCGTGGTCCGCAATGTGCTGAATTACAGGTTGTTTTGGCTGTTTAAAAAGGCGTTTCTTAATTTTGTTTCTGGCCCTTAAAGTCCTTTCGGGTTCAGGATCAAATTCTAGATTGTGATTTGGAAACTCATTCATAAACCAGCTTTGTTGGTACCTGTAAATGCAGAAGATTAGCTCCAATAAACTAAGCTCTATTAAAATAACACAAATCGTGTTTACTAAACAAAATCCCCGGCAGCGGCGCCAAAAACTTGTTGCGCGCTCAATGTGTATGTAAAATGTAAATGCGAAGAGCGCTAAGATCATGCAAGCATACATGGTCTGCAGCAAGTGATAAGTATAATTTAATTCGTTTTCCCACAGAGATTAAGTTTAGTGACTAACGATTTGGTGTGTTAGATTAGATAAGGTAACTTAAATTTGATAGATTTTGGGTTGAGGTACAGGAATATAAAAGATGCAAGAAGAATGTAAACATAAATGCAAAGCTAGCAAAGAGGTAAAGTCATAATGTGGAAAAATAGAATTGCGGTTCTTGCAATAATCTAGCAATAAATTAGCAACGATTTTAATGTAAAGTAAGGCAACAAGGTCGACTTAAGAATCCTCTATAGGCATTTAACTATGATCATTCAACAGTAGATTAACATCTCATGCATCGTCTTAGTTAGTTCTCGTGCATCTTTCGATTACATGCATTAGTTTCTTAGATTACTTCTGTCCAAGTAAAGCTAACAACCTAATCATAAACACATGCTAATAAACGTGCTAGGAGAACGCCTATTCCTAGGTCATTTTCTGATTACCATAAAAGGCTAACATGAATGGATGACTCTGAATTCTTACTCCTTCCGGAGGTTAGGAATTCTTTAGACAAAATGGATGGCCGGTCGAAATTGCCCGTGGGATGAAGATCACATACATTCAATGCAATCATGCTACTCTACATGTTGAATTCTCATGCTTCTAGCCTACAGATTCCTCTTTAGCAGACCTCTCTTAGATTAGTTACTCATGGTTTTCGAAGAACTGAGGGAGATGGAGTGATTGAACATGAATTGAAGAACTCAACAAACCTAGTTGATTGATATATAATTAAATGAAGAACTCAACAAAACAACAAATTGATTAAGGGATGACAGAATGAAGAACTCAATAAACCAATTGATTACTCTTTTAAGAAAGCAATTCATATAATAATTCGTAAACAAACATATGCCAATCCGGAAGCAACAATGAAAGGGAAAAACAATAAATGATTCAGAACAACATTTAGAGGAAGCAGAAATTAAATTGGAAAGCGATAAAGGAAAGCAGTAAAGGAAAGCTGTTAATTGCGTGAGGATCTTCCAAGTCGTGAATCGCCTCGGATGAAGGGGAAGATTAGCTGATCTTGGGGATAAATTCAATCAGAAGAGAAGATGGATCTTATCTTCTTCCTCTCGAATTATCACGCCAAGGGTTTGTTTCGTCGATCCAACAACCGGGGGAGAAGGATTTCGTCTTCGAGTTCTTCACTATTGAGTTGTGTTTGAATTGAGGGGAATTCAATTGCTTTGATCCTTCATCTAACTCTCTTTATATAGCCTCTAGGTGGTTGCAAAAGGCTGCTCAATAATTGTGGATCACCATTCAATTTTGTGAGGTAGTCAAGCTTGACATGTGGCAGCAGCAGGGAGAGTTGACTATTGGAAAAACTCAGTCAATAAAGACTGACGGTTGGAAAAATTCAGCAGCAAAGACTGTTTTATTGCGAGCTCCGCAATTTTTCAGCAATGTTCCTGCAATGTACATTTTAGCTTGTTTTTCATCGTTTTTCATTCTTTTTCGTTCCTTTTCCAAATAAGTCCTATTTTAGCACCATTTCTCAAATTCTCGCATTTAAGCACACATTAAGCTAACTCTTAATAAAAACACTCAAGAATGTACAAGATTTTAAGGTAAATATAGCCCTAAATAATGTACTTTTGGCGAGGTAACAAGCACCAAGATCAAGCATCGCATTTTTAACTACTTTACTACCTATAGTGCAAGAGATAGTAAAAGTACCTGGATCATTGCACTTGGTAGGCAACGTTCCTGGGAGGATTGCGCAGACATTCTTCTTTTTCTTTTCAGTCCCTCTGGACTTCCGTTTCTTTGTGCACCAGTTCTTGAGGAATTTGGCATATTTTGGCACTTGGCTCGCTGCCTCAAGAAGCGGTATGTTCACCATCACCTTTTGGAAGGTTCTCAGGATCACCTCGTCTTCGCTCACCACATTAGGCTTCGCAAGCCTACTGGGGAAGGGTGCTTTGGGAACATTTTCTTGCACATTCCTTTCTTCTTTCTCATCATTCAGCTCATTAAGAACAATTGGGGAGGACTCATTCAAACTGTCCTCTGCTTCCTTCACGGCTCTGGAGGGAACTGATTTCCCACTCCTTAGCTGGATCGAGCTCACGTTCTCACATGAGTTCACAGTGGTTTGGGAAGGAAGCTTCCCAGAGCTCTTGCTCTCTGCTCTGCTTATCGACACCGCCATTTGCGTCAGCTGCTTGTTCATATTTTATAGCTCGGCTTTGTGTGAGTTTAGCTCTTCTCGAGCTTCTTTTTGGAATTGGCTTGTCGATGTGACGATGGTCCGAACCATCTCTTCCAATGAGCTGGAGGAACTCGAGGCTTGAGCGTGGGTAGAATTGCTAGGCCTATCATAGGACTGGCCTTGGAAGCGTTGTTGTCCTTCTCTATTCCCGTAGCTAGAATTGGGATGGTCACGCCAACTAGAGTTGTATGTGCTCGAGTAAGGATCATACTTCCTGGGGTTGGAAGCATATCCCCCGATTGCGTTGACCTCCTCCTCTCGATTACCTCCTACAAAATTTTTCAGTAAATTTCCAATCTCGGCCGCCTGGGCCCTCATTTCAGTCATTTCATGATTCTGGGTCACACTGTGAACTTGCCCCTGCCCACGAATACCGAATTGCTGCGAGTTGGCCGCCATGTTTGCAATTATCTGCTTGGCCTCAACTGGGGTCTTGTCAATCAACGCCCCACCACTCGCGGCATCGATCATTTGCCGATCATGAGGCGTCATGCCTTCATAAAAGTATTGGATCAGGAGCTGATCGAAAATTTGATGATGCGGAAAGCTTGCGCACAGGCGCCCAAAGGGTTCCCAATATTCATGCAGGGACTCACCTACGTCCTGGGTGATTGATAGCACTCCAAAAGTGCTAATATTTAGCTCCTAAGTCTTGTAAATTAGAGTAATTATTTGGGCTTAATTGATTTATTTGGTATAATTTAATTGCTAAGGGGTAAATCGGGCATTTGCGATAATTAAGAGCTTAAATGAATATTTTATAATATTTTATTAGTTAGTCGTTTTGAGTGATTAAGCTACTTTAATTAAATAATCTAATCTTTACTCAAAATTGATTAGTGGCTTGATGGTGCAGGGCTTGTTAAGAAAATGGTGGTGCCAAGGCTCAAATCTTGGTTGATGCAGGATTTTCCCTTCTTTTTATAAAAGTCAATGGTCAACGGTCAATGGTCAACGGTCAACATCCACGGCCCAGACTCGCCCGCGCGCGCCCACGCCCTGCTCCGCGCGCGCCCATGCGCGTCCTCGCCCCAGCTCCAGCGCCCGCGACCCGCCTGCCGACCCGCGCGGCCCAGCACGCCTTCAGCCCACCCGCGCCCCAGCATCCGCGACCCGCACGCCCGCGCCCATCCGCCCCGCTCCGCGCGCCTGCCGACCCGTCCGCGCGCCCCTGCGCGGCCCAATTGGCCAATTTCGGCCCAAAACTCATTTTTTAGCTTTTTAAGCACTTTGACCTAGTTTTTCAGCCACCATTCACTTAGGAGAGAGAAATTTCGATATTGAGAGTTTTAGCCTCGGGTTTGGTGATATTTTCATCAATTTTCAAGGTTTTTGGACAATTTTGGATCGATTTTCAACACGTTTGGCTAAGGTAAGTGCTCTAATTTGAGGTTAGGGGTAAATTTTGATGCGATTCATGAGGGTTCGTTCTTAATTTTGTGACTTAGCATGACTGATTGGGCATTTATTTCGTCTAAGCATATCACACGAATGTGTTGGAATGATTTAGGACTAGGCACCCTTGATTTTCAGCATGTTTGATTGTTAAAGATTAATGATGTCGTGCCTCTCTTAATCGCCAAGTGACACGGATAAATCGAGCCATAGATAACATTGGATTCCAGTTCATCTTGGTTGCAATTTATCTTGATGAAATAAAACAATCGAAGTATCATATTAAATGTTGTGAATGTTGATTACTTCAGGGTTGTCGGGTAATCAATTAGCATTTAGGATGTTTAATTGAATGTTCGTCATAAAATGCTAGTTACTACTTTAGTTAATTTAGAGCTGATCAATCCGAGTTAGCTAATAGTACCGTTTAATTAGAATTGGAAAATTCTGATTAATATATATGTGGCCGGTTGCTTTAGGGCTTCCGGGCAACCGTTTATGTGTTTAATTATGCCTTGCTAAGTATGTTTGAATCCCAATGAATCGAGTCGCATCAAAGTAAACCCCGACCCTTAAAATTAGGAGCACGTGTTCCGTTTAATTTTCCGTTAGCTAGTTTACATGCTTACTTTAATTTTCCGTTAGCAATCCCCCTTTTATTTATCGTTTTATTTTATTATTTTAGTTAATTAAAAAGCAAATAGAAATTAAATAGGAGAAAATAATTTAGGTTCCCTGTGGTTCGACACCCGACTACCACTAGCTGCAAAGCTCTGTTGTAGCGGAGTTATAAATGTATTTTGGCAAGCCTCGACAGCTTGAATTTAGAGTACCCCAAAAGTACCTCTACCAGTGATCCCATAAATCTGTTTCCTCAATGTCGTGGCAAGGGACGCATGGAAATATTTCTCTAAGAAGACCCTCTTCATGTCCTGCCACGTTGTTATCGATTCATAAGGCAGATAATAAAGCCAGTCCTTGGCTTTATCCTTAAGCGTGAAGGGGAATGCCCTTAAATTCAACTGCTCTTCTGTCACTCCTGGGGGCTTCATCCCCGAACAGACGCAATGAAACTCCATCAAATGCTTATTTTCATCCTCACCTGCATTGCCATGAAAGGAAGGTAATTGGTGAATTAATCCAGATTTCAGCTCAAAATTACCTGCTACCACGGGGTAGTTAATGGACAGGGGTTGCAACTTCAGATCTGGCGTTGTCAGCTGCTTCAACGTCCTTGGCACTTCTCCTTGTGCCATCTCGTCACCAAAGAAGGGATCGCCTTCTTCCTCAAACAGTCTTTGCCCCTCGCGGGCTTCTCTTCTCAACCGCCGCTCTTCTCTTTCAATCTTAGGTATAAACTGTAATCCACTAATCTCAGAAGAACGGGTCATACAACAACAAAAATTTTAAACATACAAAAACAAACAGAAAAAATTTTCAGCACACAGTAAATCAACCAAAATCAAAATCAAACATAATTTCAACCAATTTTTGCCTTCCCCGGCAACGGCGCCAATTTTGGTGAGAGGATTTTTGAATATCCTTTAATTCACAGGTTGTCGAAGCCTGGCCAAAATGAATTTATAAGCCTATTAACCTTAGCTTTGCAAGTAGTGGCAACAGGGTCGATCCACAAAGAAGGAATAATCAGTTTGAAATTAAAGTTTGTAATGGAAATTAATCGATCAATTGGGTTTTTGTAACAAGAGGGGGATTTAATCATGCAACAAGAGAAATTAATCGTTAACGAAAAAAAAATAAAGAGAAAGAGATTGAAGCGTGATCAATTCGGGGGATGTAGGGATTTTTGCTAGGCATTCTAACATTTATCATTTAATTCAAATCTAAGGCTAATACTTTGACATGCACGCGGTCGGTTACCTGGGAGCCCTTTGTGTAACCGGCTACATATTAATTAATTAGAACTAAGGTCCTAACTAAACATTATTCAAAGTCTCATTAGAGTGATCAGCCCCAAATTGACCCTAAACAGTTACTAGCTAACCGCGACGAACATTCGACCATGCAATCTTAATGCTAACTGGTGTCCTTGATCTGCAGAGCTCATCTGCAAAAGGTGAAATAAGGTAACAACGATTTAAAGGTGAGATAAGGTAACAAGGTCGACTTTAGACTCCTCTATAAGCACTTAACTACGATCATTCAGCAGTAGATTAACTTACAATGCATCAATTTAGCTTAGTCTTATGCATCTCTCGATTACATGCATTAGATCCTTTAGTTCACTCATATCCAAGTGAGACATAAACACCTATTTATACAAGCAAGCTAATGAATTGTACTAGGAGAACGCCTATTCCTAGGTCGTTTTCTGGTTACCATAAAAGGCTAGCATGAATGGACGACTCTGATCTCTTACTCCTTCCGGAGGTTAGGAATTCTTTTAGACAAAATGGATGGCCGATCGAAATTGCCCATTGGATGAAGTGCACATACATTCAATGCATTCGAAGCTATCCTACATGTTGAACTCTCGTATTTCTAACCTATAGATTCATCTTTAGTAGACCTTTGTGTGATTAGTTACTCATGGTTGGTAGATACTTAGAGAAGATGGATTGATTAAGCATGCTGTAAAGAACTAAATGAAAGCAGTAGAACAAAGATAACAAAGTGAAGGACTTGGAAAGACTTAAATGATAACTTTCTCAATTAAGGTTCAAACACAACGTGCGAAGGTATAAAGAACAGTAAAGAACTGAGTGAATTGAAGAACGAATCGAAACAATGTAACAGATGGAAACGAAAGACAGAAAGCAGTAAAGAAAGCTTTGTGAAAAGGTGCACGGATCTCCTCGTCGCAAGCGCCTCGGATGAAGGAGAAGATTAGCTGATCTTGGGGATGAATTTGATCAGAAGAGAAGAAGGATCTTCTCTTCTTCCTCTCGATTTATCGACGCCAAGGGCTGATTTCTTCGTTCCAACAAACGGGGTAAGGAAATTGTGTATGCAGATCGCGTTGTGACGGAGAACTCCACGCTTCTGAGCTATGTTTCTCCTTCACCCTTCACCTCTTTTTATAGCGTTTGCAGGTACCTTCAGCCACGGAGAACCAACCATTCTGAACAACAACCCTCCACGTGGCAGCAGGGGAAAGCTTAGGCGGCTGAAAGATTGCAACTATGACGACTGACGCTGGGAAAAACTCAGCAGCAGCAGCTTGGCATTGCGGATTCCTTGCGGTGACCGCAATATGCATTGCGCAAACAACAATGTTTCAGCAATTCTCCTGCAATGTACATTTTAACTCTTTTAGCATCATTTTCTATTCTTTTTCGATCCTTTTCCAAATAAGTCCTATTTTAGCTTCTCTCCTCGAATTCTCACATTTAAGTACGTGTTAAGCTAAATTCTAACAAAAACACTCAAGAGATCACATGATTTTAAGGTAAATATATCCCTAAATTATGTACTTTTGGAGAGGTAACAGAAACCAATTGCATACTCCCCGAGCCATCCTGAAGATGAAAAGTTTGAGAAAAAAGAGGAACTGAAGAAATACGTGCAGGAGAATGTTCCCACAGCACCCTTCCCGAGTAGGCTCGCAAGGCCTATGGTCGTGAATGAAGATGAGGAGCTCCTCAAAACCTTCAAGAAGGTGATGGTGAACATTCCACTCTTGGAGATCGTGAAACAAATTCCGAAATATGCCAAGTTCCTCAAGAGTTGGTGCACGGGTAAAAGAACATCGAGAAAGAACGATGAGAAAAAGAAAGAAATTGTCTCTGCAATTTTCCAAGGTTCGCTTCCACCAAAGTGCGATGATCCAGGTATGTTCACTATCCCATGCACTGTTGGTACTAAATTGATTGAAAATGCCATGCTTGATCTCGGAGCCTCAATTAATGTGATGTCTTTTGACATGTTTAAAGAACTTGAATTGTGTAATTTAGTTGAGACTAGCTTAGTTATCCAACTAGTCGATCAATCTTATGTGCATCCTTTAGGGAAAATTGAGGACATTTTAGTTAAGGTAAATGATCTGTTGTTTCCAGTTGATTTCTACGTGCTAGATATGAACAAAAATTCTTCGCATGTTTCCTCTTTTATCTTACTAGGACGCCCGTTTATGAAGATCGCTAAGGTCAAGATTGATGTTGATAGGGGTGTCTTGTCTGTAGAATTTGATGGAATGGTGAATGAATTTTTTATGAATGCATCGAAATATTCTGTGTATGATGAGAATGAAAATGCATATATGTGGATTGTTTGGATTGTGTGAAAGATATGGATTTGACCTCGAGCTTGAGGGACAATTCTTATGTTTCTGTGAAGAAAAAAGATTTGAATTTGAATGATGATGGTTCTGTTTTTGTGACTAATCATGATGATATTCACGTGCTTGAGGCACGAAGAGAAAAATTGTGTTTGATGGATGTTTGCAGGTCCAGCGCGGACGAGGAAATGATTGGAATGTCCCCCGCACTGTCGGATTACGGTTGACTTTAAGAAGAGAATTCAGTCGAGCAAACGACTTTAAAAATTATGTGCTTCTCGGAGGCACCCGAGTGTTGAACTGTTTTTCTGCTTTTAGTTTTATTTGCCTTTGTTTAAGTTTAGTAGGTTAATTTAGTTTATTTTGCTTGCTGTTTTTTTTAGGAGAAAGAGGAGAAGTTGAGGAAATTGGCCTTGATTGAGAAAGCGTCGCCTCTCGTTCCTCGCCAACCTTGCAAAGATCAGGGAAGTGTCGTTTTCCTCTCTTTTTATTTTGCATATTTGATGAGAAGCATTGGGGACAATGCTATCTTCTGAGGTTGGGGGTGGATGTTATGGATTTCCATGTGCAGTCGTTGAGCAGGAGTAGACTTAGAATTTGAAGTGCTGGGACTCTGTTTATATGATTTCTAATTGTAAAAATCTAGGAAATGTTTTTTTATAATCTGGACATTTGCATATCTAGATTAGCATGACGTAGTTTTGCACTAATTAGGTCCATGTCAAAAAATTTAAATTTTTTTTTCTGTTGCTCCCTCGCATCCATTGAGCACTTAGCAGCTTGTCTTAGACTCTGTGGGCTTAGATTAATCGCATGTTGCATTAATTATTGTTGTCACCCCGAAAGACACATCTAGGGAAGCTTGTTGCATGAGAGTTGGTAATTGATTAATCGAGTTAGCAAAGCTATTAAGCCTGAAGTAAAAAAAATAGAAAAGCATGTTGTTTAGAAAATCCTCCTGAGGCGCTCCTCCTTCTTAAGTGCGCTAAAGAAGTGAGCGTTAGTCCTTAAAAATGTGAAGCTTAGGCCTAAGTGGTAGAGTTACTTTTCGGGTACTTCAATATCAAGCTGTCAAGGCTTGCCAAAATAAAATTTATAAATACCGAAACTACTAAGCTTTGCAGCTAGTGGGAACGGGTCGATCCGTAGGGAACCTAAATCAATCTCTCTTAACTAATTTCTATTTGTCTTTTAAACTTAAACTCAAAATAAAATAAAGGGGGAGTTAATTAAAACTAAACTAAGTAAAAATTAAACTAACGGAAAAAAAAATGCGAAAAGTAAAGAGCGGAAAAATAAATGTAACACGTGCTCCTAATTTTAAGGGTCGGGGTTGACCTTGATGCGACTCGATTCATTGGGATTCAAACATACTTAGCAAAAGCATAATTAAACACATAAACGGTTGCCAGGCAACCCTAAAGCAACCGGCCACATATATATTAATCAGAATTTTCAATTCTAATTAAACGATGCTATTAATTAACTCGGATTGATCAGTTCTAAATTAACTAAAGCAGTAACTAGCATTTTATGACGAACATTCAATTAAACATCCTAAATGTTAATTGATTACCCGGCAACCCTAAAGTAATCAACATTCACAACGTTTAATATGATACTTCGATTTGTTCTACTCCTCTGTGTTACTAAGTCGATGAGGAGAGGCACGACATCGCTAATCTATAACAATAGAGCATGCTAGAAAACGAGATTGTCCGTCTAGAAATCTAACACAGTCATGGATTAAGCAAGAAAGAGTAAATGCCCAATCAGTCATGCTAAGCTCGAAATTAAAGAACCAAAACCCTCATGAATCGCACCAAATTTAACCCCTAACCTCAAATTAGAGCACTTACCTTAGCTCCCCGTTGTGCAAATCAAGAGAAACGATTAATGTTGAAGCTTTATTGAAGAGAAAAGGGAAGAAATCTGAGTTTGGAGCTCCCACTCGAGCTTAAACAATGGTGGAAATCGAAAAAATGGGAAGATAATTCGGCCAAAAATCGGAGAAGGAGGCTTTAAAGTCGTCGGAGCGTCTCGACGCTGTGCCCTAAGTTGGCAGCGCGCGCGCACGGGGTAGCGTCGAGACGCTCGGCCAGCATTGAGCGGGCGTTGAGACGCGCGCGCTCGACGCTTGCTCGCCTAAAATTCCGGAAGGCTGTTGATAACTCCATTTTGGAGCTATATTTCACTCCCTAACTCTAGCTAAAAGTCGTGATTAATTGTATAATATGTCTCATTTATAGGAGATTTGCAGCATAGAGCTCGTGGCATCCATTGAGTGCGTTTTGTGGCTAAGGAAGGCGTTTTAGTGCCTCGGGAGTGCTTCGGGAGATGGGGAAGCTCACACATGAAGATAGGAAGAAAATTGCCTAGGAGAGGCAATTTTTCAGCCCCAAACCCGAGAGCAAGCGTCGAGCAACAGCGTCGAGACGCTTGCTCAACGCTGCAGCGTCGAGACCCTACATCAGCGTCGAGACGCTCCGGAAGCACGCGCGCTGTTACGTCTCCGAAAGTGACCTTTTTAGGACTTATTTATCTTAGAAAGATGTACACTCTTAGGTGTTTTTGATAGGATTTAGCTTAAACCTATGCTTATATATGAGAATTAGAAGAAGGAAGCTAAATTAGGACTTGTGTGCAAAAGGAAAGAAAAGGAATGAAAAACGAAGTTAAAAGAATGAAAAATGTTCATTGCGGCAGCATTGCGGAAACATTGCTGAAACCGCAATGTTTCAAGTAAAATCCGTAAGTTGACTGATCTTTTTCTGTTATTTTCCGTTATTTCAGGGATTCGTTCTTTCTCCTCCATCCATTTTGAAGTATGACGTTGAGGATGGATGGTTCTCCTTGGCCCAAACGCACCTGCAGATTACTATAAAAGGGGGTCAAAGTAGAGGGTTTGATCATCATCCGAAAGCGTAGAAGTCTCTTCGCAGCTCCATCTTTTCTCCTGTTTTTCTTCCCCGTCTGTTGGTTTGAGAGGTTCAGCTGTTGGAGTCGACAATCTGATAGAAAGGAGAGGAGATTCATCTTCTCTCCTGATTGGATTCATCCAAGCAAGGCTACCCTTTCTCTCCCTTCAGCCGAGGGGTTTGCGACGAGGCGTTCAAGCTCAATTACTGCTTTCTGTCTTTTATTTCTCATTTCCAGCTCTGTTTTGTTGTCGTTTCTTTTCTGGTAGCTAGTTCATTTCATTTCGTTGCTTTCTGTCTTTATGTTATTCACTTTAAGTTTCCCTTTGTTCATTCAAACAATCAAGTAATCAAAGCACAATTCAGTATTTCACAGTTTCTTGTCTTCGTTGCCTACTGTTTTTCCTTGTTGTTTTGTCTCTAAATTCCTTCTAAGCATGTCTACTTCATCTCTTATTTTTGTTCTTTCTATATCCATGAGTAACTAAGTCACATAGGGGCATGCTAATGACAATACTATAGGCTAAAAAACGTGAACCAAGCATGTAGGATAGCTCTCGAAGCATTGATTGTATGTAAGCTTCATCCCACGGGCAATTTCGATTGGCCATCCATTTTGTCCAAAGAACTCCTAACCTCTGGAAGGAGTAAGAGTTCAGAGTCATACACTCATGCTAGCCTTTCAAGGTAGCCAGAAAACGACCTAGGAATAGGCGTTTTCCTAGTACAAACCATATCTCTCTGCTTTAACAAGATGCTTAAGACCTTACTTGGACATGAGTAAACTAAAGCATCTAATGCATGAAATCGGAAGATACATGAGAATGAGTTAGTTTGATGCATAGTGAGTTGATCCAATGCTTGAGAATCGTATAAAAATGCCTATAGAGGAGTCGTTAGTAGCCCTTGTTTCTCCATTTTACACACTTTCGCTGTTAGTAACATTGCGGTAGAATTGCTGTTCTCGCAACTCTGCTAAGTTAAAAATTCTGTTTAGCTATTTTCCTCTTCGTTTATTAATCTCTTCTCTTTTCATTTGAGTTTATCTTTGACTTGCACTTGTTTATGTTGCTACCCTTTACATATTCCTTAGAAATTAGACAACTTAAAATCAACTCTACCCCATCAAATCCACCCATTCTTTCTTAACAATACACTTCACGAGTAGCTAATAATAAATCTCTGTGGGAAAACGAATGAAAAAATACTTACTACTTGCTAACAAGATCATGTATGCTTGCATGTTCTGAGTGCTCTCTCTCTCTTATTGCTATTTATTTCACACATTGAGCACGCAACAAGTTTTTGGCGCCGCTGCCGGGGATTTAGTTTAGTGAAAACGAAGTTTGTTAAGTTAGAAAACCAACTCTTAATATCTATTGAAGCTGATTTGTTTTCATTTCTTTTGCAGGTACTAGTTGGGTTAGTTTATGAATGAGCCTTCAAGTAGTGATCTAGAGTTCAACCCTGAGCCTGAAAGATTATTTAAGGCTAGAAATAGAGCCAAGAAACGTCTCTTTAACCAACCCCCTTTACCTCAAATAATTGCTGAAACCGCAGGGTCTCCGCAATCCTCGCAAGAAGAAATGGATAGATTAGTTCCAAATCCGGTACCTATCACTCGCAATCCCATCGAAATAGCGAATGATAAGAATAGTGCCATTCTCTCATACTTAGTTCCCATGCCTGGGGAGCTAAACCCAAGCATAATCCGCCCTGAGATTACTGCCAACTCATTCGAGTTAAAGCCAGTGATGTTCCAAATGTTGTCCACTGTGGGACAATTCTTTGGAGTGGAAAATGAGGATCCCCACAACCATCTTAGAAACTTCCTAGGAGTTAGTGATACCTTCATCATCCCTGGAGTTTCCCAAGAAGCCTTGAGCCTTTACCTCTTCCCTTACTCTTTGAGGGACAAAGCAAAGACGTGGTTAAACTCATTGCCCTCTGGATCAGTCCTCAATTGGACAGACTTGGCGGAGAAATTCCTAGTTAAATACTTCCCACCTGATAGGAATTCTACCTTTCGTGATGACATAGTCAAGTTCAAACAAGCTGAGAATGAGTCTCTTCACGAAGCCTAGACAAGGTTCAAGGACCTTCTACTTAAATGTCCACACCATGGCATTCCATGGTGTATCCAAATAGAGGTCTTTTTCAAAGGATGCAACCCCAGCACTAGACAAGTCTTAAATTCATCTGCTGGAGGTTCCATGTTGTCCAAGAGTTAGAATGAAGCCTATGAGATCTTGGAGAAGATCTCAGCATCTCACTGTAGGTGGTCAGATGATCCAATAGAGCCAAGTAGAGCTCAAGATAAGGACACACTCAATGCTATGAGTAGTCAAATAAGCGCCCTGACCAACCTAGTAAAACAAATGGCTCGAGCCAATCTCCAAACTAGTGTCAACACCGCCACAGCCATGTCAATGGGCACCCAACCAAGTCAAGGTGAGACACTTATCTGTGGATTCTGTGGGGAAGGGCACCTGTATGAATACTGCCCTGGGAATCCAGCCTCAGTCTGCTACGTTGGAAGCCAACAGCAGCCTAGGAACAACCCCTATTCCAATACTTACAATCCTGGTTGGAGGAACCACCCAAACCTTTCATGGGGTGGCCAACAGAATGCTAACCAAGCTCCTAACCAACCAAGACCGAGTGGAACACCTGGTTTCACTCCCCAACATAACCAATCCATGTATAAAAAACCATACAACCAACCAGTAGGGTCTTCTGTAGAAAATCTACTCAAAGAGTACATCGCCAAGAATGATGCTACTCTACAAAGCCAGCAAGCTACCCTCAGGAGCCTAGAGAACCAAATAGGGCAACTAGCCAATGAACTCAAAAGTAGGCCCCAAGGTAGACTTCCTGCTGATACTGAGGTGCCAAGGAGAGATGGTAAAGAACAAGTTCAAGCAATTGAACTTAGAAGTGGGAGACCATTGGTAGAGGTACTTTTGGGGTACTCTAAATTCAAGCTGTCTAGGCTTGCCAAAATACATTTATAACTCCGCTACAACAGAGCTTTGCAGCTAGTGGTAGTCGGGTGTCGAACCACAGGGAACCTAAATTATTTTCTCCTATTTAATTTCTATTTGCTTTTTAATTAACTAAAATAATAAAATAAAACGATAAATAAAAGGGGGATTGCTAACGGAAAATTAAAGTAAGCATGTAAACTAGCTAACGGAAAATTAAACGGAACACGTGCTCCTAATTTTAAGGGTCGGGGTTTACTTTGATGCGACTCGATTCATTGGGATTCAAACATACTTAGCAAGGCATAATTAAACACATAAACGGTTGCCCGGAAGCCCTAAAGCAACCGGCCACATATATATTAATCAGAATTTTCCAATTCTAATTAAACGGTACTATTAGCTAACTCGGATTGATCAGCTCTAAATTAACTAAAGTAGTAACTAGCATTTTATGACGAACATTCAATTAAACATCCTAAATGCTAATTGATTACCCGGCAACCCTGAAGTAATCAACATTCACAACATTTAATATGATACTTCGATTGTTTTATTTCATCAAGATAAATTGCAACCAAGATGAACTGGAATCCAATGTTATCTATGGCTCGATTTATCCGTGTCACTTGGCGATTAAGAGAGGCACGGCATCATTAATCTTTAACAATCAAACATGCTGAAAATCAAGGGTGCCTAGTCCTAAATCATTCCAACACATTCGTGTGATATGCTTAGACGAAATAAATGCCCAATCAGTCATGCTAAGTCACAAAATTAAGAACGAACCCTCATGAATCGCATCAAAATTTACCCCTAACCTCAAATTAGAGCACTTACCTTAGCCAAACGTGTTGAAAATCGATCCAAAATTGTCCAAAAACCTTGAAAATTGATGAAAATATCACCAAACCCGAGGCTAAAACTCTCAATATCGAAATTTCTCTCTCCTAAGTGAATGGTCGCTGAAAAACTAGGTCAAAAGTGCTTAAAAAGCTAAAAAATGAGTTTTGGGCCGAAATTGGCCAATTGGGCCGCGCAGGGGCGCGCGGACGGGTCGGCAAGCGCGCGCGGGCGGGCGCTGGAGCTGGGGCAAGGACGCGCGCCTCGGATGGGTTGCGCATGGGCGCGCGCCTCGGGCCGTGGGCTGTGGATGTTGACCGTTGACCATTGACCGTTGACCGTTGACCATTGACTTTTATAAAAAGAAGGGAAAATCCTACATCAACCAAGATTTGAGCCTTGGCACCACCATTTTCTTAACAAGCCCTGCACCATCAAGCCACTAATCAATTTTGAGTAAAGATTAGATTATTTAATTAATGTAGCTTAATCACTCAAAACGACTAACTAATAAAATATTATAAAATATTCATTTAAGCTCTTAATTATCGCAAATGCCCGATTTACCCCTTAGCAATTAAATTATACCAAATAAATCAATTAAGCCCAAATAATTACTCTAATTTACAAGACTTAGGAGCTAAATATTAGCACTTTTGGAGTGCTATCAACCATTGGTGAGCAACACTAAAGAAGCCCCAAAGAGAGTAGAGAACAATGAGTCTAGTGCTCCACTGGAGTCTCTGCCAAACCAAGGTCAACCATCAACAAGCACATCAGGAGCAAGGCTGGAGCCAATCATAGAAGAGATAGAAGAAATTCCAAGGCCTCCACCTATCCTGAAGCGACCTGAAGTGCCTGCATATGTGCCACCACCTCCATTTCCTCGAAGGCTAAAGAAAAAACAAGAACAGGAAGTGCACTTTAATAAATTTCTAGAGATTCTTAAGCAAGTGCATGTTAATATTCCTTTTGTAGAAGTTTTACAGTCTATGCCCTCCTATGTAAAGTTTTTGAAGGATATTATCACTAACAAGAAAATAATTGGTGAGTTTGAAACAGTAAATCTCACTGAGGAGTGCAGTGCCATACTCCAGAACAAGCTACCCAAGAAGGAGAAGGATCCTGGTTCCTTCACCTTACCAGTAGAGCTAGGAGGCAAGCACGTGGGCAGAGCTCTTTGTGACCTGGGAGCCAGCATAAACCTCATGCCCCTATCACTATTCCGCCAGCTAGGAATAGGAGAAGCACGTCCAACCACTGTCACTTTACAACTAGCAGACAGATCCATAGCCTACCCTGAAGGTAAGATTGAGGATATTCTTGTAAAGGTTGACAAGTTTATTTTCCTTGCAGATTTCATTATCCTGGATTATGAAGCAGACAAGGAGGTCCCCATCCTATTAGGCAGACCTTTTCTAGCCACAGGTAGGGCCCTGATTGATGTCCAAAAAGGTGAGCTCACGATGAGGGTTCATGATGAAGAGGTGAAATTTAGTGTGTATAAAGCCTTAAGGTACCCCTCTGACTCTGAATCTTGTGCTAGCATGGACATTGTAGATTCATTAATGGAAGAACAGCTGGAGCATGTATTATTAACTAAGCATGCTAATGAATATGTACAATTAGATTTAACTGATTTGAATGTTTCTGAAATAATGGATATACCTGTAGATAAAACACAGCATGTATGTATAAATAATGACCTAACTGATAGATCCTTAAATCCTTTAAAACCATCCATTGAGCATCCACCTGTCTTAGAATTGAAACCTCTACCCACTCACCTCAAGTATGCATATTTAGGAAGTAATGAGACTTTGCCTGTGATTATTTCTTCTAAATTAAGTGAAAAGCATGAGGTTGAACTGATTTTATTACTTAAACAACATAGGAAGGCTATTGCATGGACTATTGCTGACATTAGAGGCATTGGCCCTTCTTATTGCATGCATAAGATTATACTAGAGGAAGAGCATACACCCCGAGTAGATCACCAACGTAGGTTGAACCCCTCTATGAAAGAGGTAGTTAAAAAGGAAATAATAAAATGGTTAGATGCTGGTGTGATCTTCCCTATAGCTAGTAGTCAGTGGGTGAGTCCTATACAATGTGTACCTAAGAAGGGGGGGATGACTGTGGTAGTCAATGAGAGCAATGAACTGATTCCAACTAGGACTATCACAGGATGGAGAGTTTGCATGGATTATAGGAAATTAAATAAGGAAACCAAAAAAGACCACTTCCCTCTACCATTCATTGACCAAATGTTAGATAGGATAGCGGGTAGAGCTTACTACTGCTTCTTAGACGGTTATTCAGGATATAACCAGATCACTATAGACCCCAAGGATCAAGAAAAGACTACCTTCACTTGCCCTTTTGGAACATTTGCCTTTCGCAGAATGCCTTTTGGCTTATGCAATGCACCGGCAACATTCCAAAGGTGCATGTTGGCAATCTTCTCTGATTTAGATGAGTCCATGATAGAGATATTCATGGATGATTTCTCAGTCTTTGGTGATTCATTTACAAACTGTCTAGAGAACTTAGGACAAGTCCTGGCTAGGTGTGAGGAGACCAACCTAGTCCTTAATTGGGAGAAGTGCCACTTCATGGTGGACGAAGGGATTGTCTTAGGTCATAGAGTGTCTAGAGCAGGAGTGGAGGTCGATAGGGCCAAGATTGAAATAATAGAGAAGTTGGTAGAACCTCAGAATGTAAAAGCCATTAGAAGTTTCTTAGGACATGCTGGCTTCTATAGAAGGTTCATTAAGAACTTTTCTAAGATCTCCAAGCCTTTATGTGAGCTTCTAGAGCTGAACAAACCATTCATCTTCTCTAAAGAATGTTTCCTAGCCTGGAAAACCCTTAAGGAAGCACTAGTCAAAGCACCTATTATAATAGGGCCAAATTGGGATCTCCCATTTGAGATGTTATGTGATGCAAGTGACTATGCTGTAGGGGTTATGCTAGGACAAAAGATTGACAAGCTAACACACCCTGTATACTATGCTAGTAAGACACTTAATGAGGCACAATGTAATTACACAACCACTGAGAAGGAGATGCTAGCTGTAGTGTTTGCTTGTGAGAAATTTAGGAATTACATTGTAGGCACTAGGACAATCGTGTACACTGACCATTCTGCTTTGAAATACCTCATGAGGAAGGTTGATGCTAAGCCTAGGCTGATTAGATGGGTGTTGTTGCTGCAGGAATTTGATCTGGACATTAGAGATAAGAAAGGATGTGAAAATGTGGTTGCGGATCATCTTTCTAGATTGCAGCATAATTGCGGAAAAATTGCGGAAACCGCAATTTCTGATGCTTTTATTGATGAACATGTCTTTGTATTGACTCATCGTGATAACGATGAGGAACCTTGGTTTGCTGACATTGCTAACTTCCTTGCCTCGCAGGTACTACCAACTTTCAAGGGAGGACAAGAAAAGAAGAGATTCCTTCATGAAGCTAGGAAGTTCATATGGGATGATCCCACACTCTACAAGACATGTGTTGATGGTCTGCTAAGGAAGTGTGTATCAGCTGCTGAGGCGAAGTCCGTGCTGCAGCATTGCCATACAGCCCCCTATGGTGGACACTTTGGTGGCCAGAGAACAGCTGCAAAGGTGTTCCAGAGTGGCTACTATTGGCCAACGATCTTCAAGGATGCCCACAACTATGCACACAGCTGTGATGAATGCCAGAGAACAGGTAATCTTAGTCGAAAGGATGAGATGCCTCTCACTTACATCTTAGAGTTGGAGCTCTTTGATGTGTGGGGCATTGATTTCATGGGACCATTTCCCCCATCATCAGGTAACCTTTACATATTGGTAGCAGTAGACTATGTATCTAAGTGGGTAGAGGCCATAGCATGTCCCAATAATGATGCCAAAACAGTCATAAGATTCCTGCATAGACATATCTTTACTAGATTTGGAACACCTCGTGCTATAATTAGTGATGAAGGGATGATAACTCCATTTTGGAGCTATTAAATACGTCCTAATTATAGCTAAAGTCCGCTTTCAATTGATTAAATATATCTCTTTTGTAGGAGAAAAGCGGCAAAGAGCTCGTGCGTCCGTTGGGCATGTTCGAGAGCTTAAAGTAGAGTTTTAGCGCCCCGGGAATGCATCGGGAAGAGGGGAACTTGTTCCGTGAAGAAACGGGCCAAAACTGCCTTGGAGAGGCAAAGCTTCAGCCCCAAACCCGAGAGCCAGCGTCGAGTGATAGCGTCGAGACGCTAGCTCGACGCTGCCCTGGCGTCGAGACCCTGCTTGGCGTCGAGACGCTCCGGAGGAGGCCCGCGCAGGAAATTTATCGGGGCAGCGTCGCGACGCTGGCCTTGCGTCGCGACGCCATCGCGAGCGCACGCGCGGAAAACTTAGGGCACAGCGTCGAGACGCTGGCCTAGCGTCTCGACGCTACGACGAAGGCAGTAGCTAAAAGACGATTTTTCTGCACATTTTGGAAAATCTTCATCTTCTTCATCTCTCAACGGAATCCGGCAATTTTAGTCTTCTTCTTCCCCATTTTCTCTCTATTTTCCGTGGAGCTCCGCCATTGTTGGCATGCGAGTGAGCTCCATTTTCCATTGTAATATTTAGACGGATCCTTCCATGGCCGTGGTTGGAGCGGGATTGACGCACCGCACCATGAGCGGCTAAGGTAAGGGTGACGGTTTGGGATTTGTTTAGGGGAATTTTGTTAGACATTTATGCTTTGATAATCTGAGTATAGTTTTGCATATTGGAATCTGATTATTAGCATCTGTTTATCTTGCTTAATCCAACGCGCATGCCAAAATACGTTGATTGACACTCGGGTAGTTTCGCATGTTGTGTATGTTAAAGAGTAGCGATGCCGTGCCTCTCACTGCTCGACTAAGTAACACAGGTAAATAGAACTAAATCGAAGTATCGGGTCGGGTAGGATAATTGTTGGTTGCATACGGCGTTTGCGGGCAACCTACTAGCATTTAGAATTCACGCTCGAATGTTCGTCGCGGTTAGCTAGTGACTATCTAAATTCACCTTAGGACTGATCATCTTAACGCGAGCTTAGATAACGTGTAATTAGAACTGTGTGGTCTAATTAAAATCTATGGAGTCGGCTACTTTGGGGCTTCTCTGGTAGTCGTCCGCGTGCTCAATAAACTGTATTCCATGTTATTAGCATTAAATGATAAGCTGAATGTTGTCTAACAATTGATCCCTAGACTCCCAAACCGTGCACGCATTCTCTTCGTATTAATTCTCTCTTTCATTAGCTTTCTTATTATTTCTCTTGCATGATAAAACCCCCCGTTACCAATTAATCAATTAAATCCCAATTTCACTAGTAAATTCATTCTTCCTATTCCTTGGATCGACCCTGTTGCCACTGGCTGCAAAGCCTTGGTCATAGGCATTATAAATCATATTTTGGCAAGCCTCGACAGCTTGAGATTAAGCGGATATTCAAAATTCCGCCCACCAAAATTGGCGCCGCTGCCGGGGAATAGGCATTTGATTGAATTTATGATTGAAGTTTGAATTTGATTTATTGATGGTTGACTGAAAATTTTTCTTGTTTGTATATTGTATGTTTGGAATTTTTGTTTGTGTATGACCCGTTCCTCTGAGGGTAGTTTGCAGTTTATCCCTGAGATGGACAGAGAGGAGCGGCGGTTACGGAGAGAAGCCCGTGAGGGGCAAGGAACGTTGGAAAGAGAAGAAGGCAATCCCTTCTTGGTTGACGAGATGGCGCAAGGTGATGCGCCACGGACGCTTAAGCAACTGGCAGCGCCAGACCTGAACCTGCAGCCTTTGTGCATTAACTACCCCGTGGTAGCAGGTAACTTCGAGTTGAAATTTGGTTTAATTCACCAGTTACCTTCTTTCCATGGCAACGCAGGTGAGGACGCGAACAAACATCTGATGGAGTTCCATTGCGTCTGCGCGGGGATGAAGCCCGCAGGGGTCACGGAGGAGCAGCTGAACATGAGGGCATTCCCCTTCACGCTCAAGGATAAGGCCAAGGATTGGCTGTACTATTTGCCTTCCGGATCCATCACCACGTGGCAGGATATGAAGCGGGTATTTTTGGAGAAATACTTTCCCGCGTCCTTAGCCACTACTCAGCGGAAGAGGATATATGGGATCACCCAGGATGTTGGTGAGTCCCTGCACGAATACTGGGAACGCTTCGGGCGCCTGTGCGCGAGCTTCCCACATCATCAGATTGCCGATCAGTTGTTGATCCAGTACTTTTATGAGGGGATGACGCCCCATGACCGGCAGATGATCGATGCAGCGAGTGGAGGGGCACTGATTGACAAGACCCCAGTTGAGGCCAAACAGCTCATTGCAAATATGGCCACCAACTCGCAGCAATTCGGTATTCGGGGGCAAGGACAAGTGCACAGCGTGGCTCAGAGCCACGAGATGACTGAAATGAGGGCCCAGGTGGCCGAGATAGGTAGCATGTTAAAGAAAATCGTTGGAGGACACCGTGAGGATGCGGAGGTCAACGCGATCGGGGGGTATGCTTCCAACCCAAGGAAGTACGACCCATATGCAAACACTTACAACCCCGGTTGGCGCGACCATCCTAATTTCAGCTATGGGAGTAGGGAAGGACAAACTCGCTTCCAAGGCCAGTCCCAAGATAGGCCTAATTCTTCCACCCAGGCTCAAGCCTCGAGCTCCTCCAGCTCACTAGAGGAGATGGTACGGACCATCGTGACTAGCACCAGCCAGTTCCAGAAAGAGGCTCGAGAAGAGCTTAACTCTCACAAGGCAGAGCTGCAGAATTTGAACAAGCAGCTGACACAGATGGCGGTGTCTATCAGTAAGATCGAGAGCAAGAGCTCGGGGAAGCTTCCTTCCCAAACTACAGTAAACTCATGTGAAAACGTGAGTGTCATCCAGCTGCGCAGTGGGAAGTCACTTTCCACCAGAGCTGCGAAGGAAGCCACGGACAGCCTGAACAAGTCCACCCCGACTGCTCCCGAGACTCAGAATGAGAAAATAAATGAGAAGGTCAGTGTACCTGTGGATGTTGCCAAAGCACCATTCCCGAGTAGGCTTGCGAAGCCTACTTTGGAATCTGATGATGAGGAGGTCCTGCGAACCTTCCAAAAGGTGATGGTAAATATCCCGCTCTTAGAGGCAGTCAGTCAAGTGCCCAAGTATGCAAAATTCCTAAAGAGCTGGTGCACTACGAAGAGAAAGTCCAGAGGGACTGAGAAAAAGAAGGAGAACGTCTCTGCCATACTCCCAGGTACGTTGCCTGCAAAGTGCAACGATCCAGGTACTTTTACTATCCCTTGCACTATAGGTAGTAAAATTGTTCATAATGCCATGTTAGACCTAGGAGCCTCTGTTAATGTTATGTCTTATGCATTGTATCGTGAACTGAATTTAAATGAAATGCATGTATGTAATGTTTCTGTTCAGTTGGCTAATGGGTCGAGCATCTGTCCTAGGGGGAAGGTAGAGGATGTTTTGGTTAGAGTTGGGAATATGACGTTTCCCGCTGATTTCCTTGTTTTAGATATGAATGAAAATTCATCGCATGCTTCGTCCTCCATGTTGTTAGGACGTCCCTTTCTTAAGACCGCTAGGGTCAAAATTGATGCGTATAAGGGCGTTGTTTCTCTGGAGTTTGATGATACTTTGCATGAGTTCTCTTTATTTGGAAAATCTGCTGGAAATGTTTCTGTGGTTGAGCATGTTGAGCACGGGAGTCTACCCTCGCTCTTGAGGGATGGTTCCCATGTCTCAGTTAAAATTTCTGATTTAAATATGTGTGATGATAATGATGTTTTTTGCACTAACACTTCTTATATTCACGTGCCCGAGGCACGAAGAGTGCAAAATATTTTTCAGGTGGATGGTAGGAGAGGTGTGGCCAAGGACAAGTCTGGATCGTCCCCCGCACCTACAGACTATGGATGAGTCTGTTGAGAGAATACAGTCGACCAACTGACTTTAAAAATTCTGCGCTTCTCGGAGGCACCCGAGCGATGGACTGTTTTTATGCTTTAGTTTAGTTTTATTGCTTTTTAGATTAATTCAGTTTTAATTAGCTTGCTGTTTTTTTTTTAGGAATCAAGGAAGAGAAGGCAATTTTGGGCTCTGATGGGTTTATGTGCCGCTTCCTCGCCCTCGCCAGCTTCACCAAGAGTCAGGGAAGTGTATTTCTTCTTCCCTTTTACTTTGTTGTATCTGACTGGTTGGCATTGAGGACAATGCCAAATTTTGAAGTTGGGGGTGGAGTAGTCCGATGGATGTGCATGTGTAGATTGTTGAGCAGTGCTATGAGATATTGAAGTGCTTGGGACTCTGTTTATTGTTTTCTGACTGTGATAGCCTAGGAAATGCATGTTGGAAATCTGAGCATGTTCATAATCGAGTTTTTGCATGAGTTTTGTGTTTATTAGGTTCATGTCAAAAATTTTAAAAAATTTTCTGTTGCTCCCTTGCACTTATCGCGCACTTAGCAACCTCTCCCTAGATTTCGTAAGCTTGGTTTATCGCATGTTTAGCTAATTCTCGTTGTCACCCCGAAAGGCACCCTTAGGTAGCTTGTTGCATGAGAGTTAGTAGTTAGTTAATTGAGAAAGCATGTGCTTAGCCTAATAAAAAAAAATAGAAAAGCATGTTTGATAGAAAATTCCTCTCGAGGCGCTCCTCCTTCTTATTAGCGCTTAAAAGAAGTGAGCGTCAGTCCTTAAAAACGTGAAGCTTTGGCCAAAGTTTGACGTGTTAGGCAGCTCGAGTAGGAAAGAAAAAGAAATGAAAGGTTGGTTCAAAGAACCCAAATAAAAGAGTACAAAGTACTTTTAAAAAGAAAGAAAAAGAATGAAAAAATAATTAGGTCTCTTAATTTGCTTCTCTCTCTCGTGTAAGTCAAGTGTAGCTGTTCTTAAACGCTAGAAGTAGGGGAAAACGGGATGTGCGTTGCATGTTGGTTTTCCGGGTTTACGTGAGTTTAGGAGTGGTTGTCTAGCACACACACACGTTAGGGGGCAAGAGTTAATTTTTGATATGTCCTAGTTAACACATGAACAAAATGCTTCCATGATTATACTCGTGTTTAAATTTCAATATGCATGGAGGTTTGAGTTAGAATATATGTAAACGCGTCCTTAGAGTCAATGTCTTTGTAGTGCTTGCTCGAGGACTAGCAATGTTTAAGTTGGGGGTGTTTGATAACTCCATTTTGGAGCTATTAAATACGTCCTAATTATAGCTAAAGTCCGCTTTCAATTGATTAAATATATCTCTTTTGTAGGAGAAAAGCGGCAAAGAGCTCGTGCGTCCGTTGGCCATGTTCGAGAGCTTAAAGTAGAGTTTTAGCGCCCCGGGAATGCATCGGGAAGAGGGGAATATGTTCCGTGAAGAAACGGGCCAAAACTGCCTTGGAAAGGCAAAGCTTCAGCCCCAAACCCGAGAGCCAGCGTCGAGCTATAGCGTCGAGACGCTGGCTCGACGCTGGAAAAACCCGAGAGCAAGCGTCGAGTGATAGCGTCGAGACGCTAGCTCGACGCTGCCCTGGCGTCGAGACCCTGCTTGGCGTCGAGACGCTCCGGAGGAGGCGCGCGCAGGAAATTTATCGGGGCAGCGTCGCGACGCTGGCCTTGCGTCGCGACGCCATCGCGAGCGCACGCGCGGAAAACTTAGGGCACAGCGTCGAGACGCTGGCCTAGCGTCTCGACGCTACGACGAAGGCAGTAGCTAAAAGACGATTTTTCTGCACATTTTGGAAAATCTTCATCTTCTTCATCTCTCAACGGAATCCGACGATTTTAGTCTTCTTCTTCCCCATTTTCTCTCTATTTTCCGTGGAGCTCCGCCATTGTTGGCATGCGAGTGAGCTCCATTTTCCATTGTAATATTTAGACGGATCCTTCCATGGCCGTGGTTGGAGTGGGATTGACGCACCGCACCATGAGCGGCTAAGGTAAGGGTGACGGTTTGGGATTTGTTTAGGGGAATTTTGTTAGACATTTATGCTTTGATAATCTGAGTATAGTTTTGCATATTGGAATCTGATTATTAGCATCTGTTTATCTTGCTTAATCCAACGCGCATGCCAAAATACGTTGATTGACACTCGGGTAGTTTCGCATGTTGTGTATGTTAAAGAGTAGCGATGCCGTGCCTCTCACTGCTCGACTAAGTAACACAGGTAAATAGAACTAAATCGAAGTATCGGGTCGGGTAGGATAATTGTTGGTTGCATACGGCGTTTGCGGGCAACCTACTAGCATTTAGAATTCACGCTCGAATGTTCGTCGCGGTTAGCTAGTGACTATCTAAATTCACCTTAGGACTGATCATCTTAACGCGAGCTTAGATAACGTGTAATTAGAACTGTGTGGTCTAATTAAAATCTATGGAGTCGGCTACTTTGGGGCTTCTCTGGTAGTCGTCTGCGTGCTCAATAAACTGTATTCCATGTTATTAGCATTAAATGATAAGCTGAATGTTGTCTAACAATTGATCCCTAGACTCCCAAACCGTGCACGCATTCTCTTCATATTAATTCTCTCTTTCATTAGCTTTCTTATTATTTCTCTTGCATGATAAAACCCCCCGTTACCAATTAATCAATTAAATCTCAATTTCACTAGTAAATTCATTCTTCCTATTCCTTGGATCGACCCTGTTGCCACTGGCTGCAAAGCCTTGGTCATAGGCATTATAAATCATATTTTGGCAAGCCTCGACAGCTTGAGATTAAGCGGATATTCAAAATTCCGCCCACCAAGGGACACATTTTATTAATAAAGATATGGAGAGAGTGTTGGCTAAATATAATGTTAGACATAGAGTAGCCACCCCCTATCACCCACATTCGAATGGACAAGCTGAAATTTCAAATAGGGAGATTAAAAACATACTCGAAAAAGTGGTCAAACCCAATAGAAAAGATTGGTCGTTTAAACTCGAGGATGCACTTTGGGCATATAGGACTGCATATAAGACACCCCTAGGTATGTCTCCTTATAGACTTGTGTATGGCAAAGCATGTCACTTACCATTCGAATTAGAAATTAAAGCATTTTGGGCACTAAAAGAGTTGAATTATTGCGTGACCGATGCGGGAACATTGCGGTCTTTGCAATTACATGAGCTTGATGAGCTTAGACATATGTCCTATGAAAATGCTAAAATGTATAAGGAAAAGACCAAGATTTGGCACGACAGTAGACTTAGGATTAAGGACTTTAAGAAAGGCCAGCTTGTCTTATTATTTAACTCACGATTGAAATTATTTCCAAGCAAACTTAAGTCCAGATGGTCAGGTCCTTTTGTAATAACTAACATATTTTTTCATGGTGCAATCGAGATTAAGAACCTGCAGCAAGGGCAACCGTTCATGGTTAATGGTGCAAGATTGAAGCACTACTATGAGGAAGGAGATGTGAAGACTCTCTCGGCCTTCCTCTTGACTGAAACGTGAAAATAAGAACGAGAGAGGACGAGTGATTACTGTGCTCGTCCATGCGAGGCTAATGCCTTAGTTTATTTTTTGCTATTTTTCCGGTTACTGTTTGTGTATATTTTTGTGTGATTTTAATTACGAATTTGATGTTAATTTTATTTCTTTTTGTAGGGAATCGATAGAGGGAATCAAGGAGATGAAATCAAGATAAAAAAAATCGAGGGAGATATTGGGCCAAATCAAAGATTCAGTTGAGAGAAGATTGGCATTTAAACTCAGAAAATCTCCAACGGTCACTAAAATTGCGCTGGATTTGCAGAATCCGCAACGGAAATAGCCGTTGGGATTTCCATCATTACTTATATCCGTTAGAAGCGCGATGATCCGTACGCTTCCACCATTATCTGAACTCCAAGAAATCTGTCTTTCTCTTCATCTGCAATTCCTCTTCCCAGATTCCCACGATTCAACAATGGTGCTAACGAGAGCTGAAAGGTCTGCGTCCAAGAAGAAGGCTGACGACGCTGAAATTGCTGCGAGGGAAGCACTTCTTGCCCTTGCAGATGCTGAGGCTGCGCGCACTGAACGACTCCCCAAGCTGCCTATCCGCAAGAAGAAGTGGAAGGTGGTTACGGAGATCCCTGCTGGACCCTCTGAACCAGCAGGAACGCCCAAGAAACGCAAGTGGAGTATGGCTGTGGCCGAAGAAGCGAGCAAGAAAAAGACTCCCTCTGTGGAGAGTCAAGAAAGTGGCCGTCGGTCACACGAGTCAGCCAAGCAGAGCTCTTCGCCATCTCCACCAGCGCGAAGCCCTGAGCTTTCGCCAACGCCACAGAGCTCTGAACACACTCCACCGGCGCAGAGCCCTGAAGCATCACCCACTTCCCCACAACCTGACCCTGAATTTCCATATGGAGAGCATCAAGAATCGACGCAGGGTAGTGAGGAAGCTGAGGAAGAAGAGGTCTTCTCTCCTTTGAGGGAGGCGAGCCCTGAGAGCCCTGCGCAGAGGGATGATTCAATGAACGAGACACTGGGGGATTGCCTCCAGCAGATCACAACAAAGGCAAGATTGAAAAAGAAGGCCGCCAAGGTTGTCAAGGCCAAACGGCCAAAAACAAAAAAGAAGTCCAAGAAAAAGAAAACCAGGGGTGAGCCTTCATCAAAGAAGGGGAGTGATGAGCCGTCTCTGAAGAAGCTCAAGATTGAGGCTGCGTAGTCAGCCAAACCGAAAGACAAGGGGAAAGCCAAGCTGTACCCCGAAGATGAGCCTCAATCAGTGAGGTATGTGTCCTCTGATGCTGAGTCCAGAGGCACTGAGCTGAGGAAGAGGGAACTGCTGCACGAGAAGGGATTCCTCGACGCACTCGCTGACCTGCCGCAATTCTTGCGCGCAGGGATCACGAATCACGGCTGGGAGGAGCTGTGCAGATCACCCAATCCCGCCTACTCCAGCATGGTGTATGATTTTTACGCCAATTTGATGAATCCTGAGGATGGCCTGTCTGTGGTCAGAGGAGTCGAGGTGGACTTCTCAGCGAAGGTGATCAACGAAGCCTATGGCCTCAAGGGTCAAAAACACACTGATTATGCAAGGATCGTTGATGAGCCAACAGAAGCTGTCCTGGAGGAGGCAATTCGGATCATTGGCCAGCCAGAGGCCTCGTGGACAGTATCGCGCAATGGGAGGCACACTCTCATGAGTGCTAACCTCACAGCTAAGGCGGCTGTCTGGTTTTCCTTCGTGCAGAGGAAGCTGTCCCCAGTGACCCATGAGACCACCATCAACCAAGGCAGATCGCTGCTGGTCTACGCGATCATGAGAGGCCTTACAATCAACGTTGGCGAGGTCATTGCAGCTTCAATCGCTGACTGCGCCAAGATGGGTAAGGGTCCACTTTTCTTTCCTAATACAATTACTAAGCTCTGCTTACGTGCAGGGGTCCCAATCGAGCGAATGGAAAGGCAGCTGGCCTACACGGGGCACTTGGAGCTTCCTACAAGCTTGAGGATGCGAAGGAAGGGGAACATGGAGTTCGAGCTGGATGGCCTGGCTGCTGCTCAGTCTCTGTCCATGGCATGCCTGATGGATCTGCAGAAGAGGATGGCTCAATGGGCCACATATGCGCAGGCAAGAGACAAGGAGGTCGCTGACCAATTGGGATGCATCTTTCCTGAATTCCCCACGAACCTACTGACTCCATGGGCGCCTCCCAGACCAAGACGGGATGATGATGAGGAAGACATCTGAGTGCTAGTTTGAGAAGCACTAAAGGGAGTATTTCTGATCCCTACACAAAAAAAAATCAAACTGTTTTTTGTTGAACCATGTGAATTATGCTGTTTTGAGTTAATATTTTGATCTGTTTTAGTTCTTTAGTTTTAATGTTTAGAGTTGTTTAGTGTAGTCTGATGGTAGCTGAATAGGTAGATTAGTTTAGTTTCCTTTTTTGTATAGCTTAAATGACTGGAAAGAGCATGCATAGGGGCCTTGATCACTGATATATCTGCCCTGTATCTATTGCGAAATAATTGCGGAATCCGCAATTTTTATTAGTAAATGCATGTTTTTGACCGACTGTTTAGCTAGGCTGGTTCTGTTTAAATTTGGTCTTTTGCTGCTATCTTGACTGCCTTATATAGCCTATCTCAAAGCATGCTGGATGAGTGTCATAGGACACCTTTGATAGTTTAAATTAGCCTCTTAAAAGTGCTCAGCATGCATAGCTTTAAGTCCTTACTTGCCTGTTTTTACGAATTTCTGCTGCTGTGATGTTTGCTTTTAGAATGTTCTGTCTATGCCTAGGGCTTTTAGATTCTCTTTGTTTTACCTTAGACTAGATGCTTCTAGGACAAGTTTGGGGGTGTGCCACCTCAGACACTCATTGGGGACAATGAGTAGTTTAAGTTTGGGGGAGGCCACCCTAGGCCTAGGAACATTCCTCTCTCCCTTAAAACATAAGCATTCTTCTTCTCCTTTACAAAAAAAAAATGATGAGCTGAAAAAAAAAATGAAAAATAGAATAAAGAGGGGTGTCTCTCTCAAAGTTGCTGAGTAATCAGTGCCAAGTGTGTAACCCACAAGTGGCATTGCATCAAAAGGCAACCAAAGGAGAGGCTCCACCAAAGTAAGAAAGAAAAAAGGAAGAAGTAGGGAAGAAGAATGTATACCTAGGAGTTGCAACTTTGTGGCTTAGATGTCCTGAATAAAAAGAACTATGATCCTCAATTAGTTGAGCACAAAGTTGTAGCTTGTAGGGTTGTTTAGGGAGATGAATGTATGTCCAATGTAGTGATGCCAGGGTTTAGGTTGTTCTCTAAAAGTACTACTGTCACTGTTAATACTAAGACTGGCATGACTCTAAGGAATCCTAGGTAATGCAAAAGTAAAAACTAGAAGCATGTACTGAGTCTGGGGTAAAGCTAGGTAGAATTTGAAACCTTAGGGATAGATGCACGATATGATAAAAGCAAGTAGATCAGTCGTAGGGAGTTAATGAAACAGCAGGAGTATTAGGCGTGCGAAGTCAGAAGAAGCAATATAAAAGGTTAGTTGTAAACTTAGAAGTGTGTCACAGGACAGCACTGCTATAGATAGGAATGTAGGGGAGTCAGTAAGTGGTTAAAGAAGATGAAACAGCAGCCTAAGCAAGTCCTTAGATTGCTCGAGGACGAGCAAAACCTTAAGTTTGGGGGTGTGTTACGTCTCCGAAAGTGACCTTTTTAGGACTTATATATCTTAGAAAGATGTACACTCTTAGGTGTTTTTGATAGGATTTAGCTTAAACCTATGCTTATATATGAGAATTAGAAGAAGGAAGCTAAATTAGGACTTGTGTGCAAAAGGAAAGAAAAGGAATGAAAAACGAAGTTAAAAGAATGAAAAATGTTCATTGCGGCAGCATTGCGGAAACATTGCTGAAATCGCAATGTTTCAAGTAAAATCTGTAAGTTGACTGATCGTTTTCTGTTATTTTCCGTTATTTCAGGGATTCGTTCTTTCTCCTCCATCCATTTTGAAGTATGACGTTGAGGATGGATGGTTCTCCTTGGCCCAAACGCACCTGCAGATTACTATAAAAGGGGGTCAAAGTAGAGGGTTTGATCATCATCCGAAAGCGTAGAAGTCTCTTCGCAGCTCCATCTTTTCTCCTGTTTTTCTTCCCCGTCTGTTGGTTTGAGAGGTTCAGTTGTTGGAGTCGACAATCTGATAGGAAGGAGAGGAGATTCATCTTCTCTCCTGATTGGATTCATCCAAGCAAGGCTACCCTTTCTCTCCCTTCAGCCGAGGCGTTTGCGACGAGGCGTTCAAGCTCAATTACTGCTTTCTGTCTTTTATTTCTCATTTCCAGCTCTGTTTTGTTGTCGTTTCTTTTCTGGTAGCTAGTTCATTTCATTTCGTTGCTTTCTGTCTTTATGTTATTCACTTTAAGTTTCCCTTTGTTCATTCAAACAATCAAGTAATCAAAGCACAATTCAGTATTTCACAGTTTCTTGTCTTCGTTGCCTACTGTTTTTCCTTGTTGTTTTGTCTCTAAATTCCTTCTAAGCATGTCTACTTCATCTCTTATTTTTGTTCTTTCTATATCCATGAGTAACTAAGTCACATAGGGGCATGCTAATGACAATACTATAGGCTAAAAAACGTGAACCAAGCATGTAGGATAGCTCTCGAAGCATTGATTGTATGTAAGCTTCATCCCACGGGCAATTTCGATTGGCCATCCATTTTGTCCAAAGAACTCCTAACCTCTGGAAGGAGTAAGAGTTCAGAGTCATACACTCATGCTAGCCTTTCAAGGTAGCCAGAAAACGACCTAGGAATAGGCGTTTTCCTAGTACAAACCATATCTCTCTGCTTTAACAAGATGCTTAAGACCTTACTTGGACATGAGTAAACTAAAGAATCTAATGCATGAAATCGGAAGATACATGAGAATGAGTTAGTTTGATGCATAGTGAGTTGATCCAATGCTTGAGAATCGTATAAAAATGCCTATAGAGGAGTCGTTAGTAGCCCTTGTTTCTCCATTTTACACACTTTCGCTGTTAGTAACATTGCGGTAGAATTGCTGTTCTCGCAACTCTGCTAAGTTAAAAATTTTGTTTAGCTATTTTCCTCTTCGTTTATTAATCTCTTCTCTTTTCATTTGAGTTTATCTTTGACTTGCACTTGTTTATGTTGCTACCCTTTACATATTCCTTAGAAATTAGACAACTTAAAATCAATTCTACCCCATCAAATCCACCCATTCTTTCTTAACAATACACTTCACGAGTAGCTAATAATAAATCTCTGTGGGAAAACGAATGAAAAAATACTTACTACTTGCTAACAAGATCATGTATGCTTGCATGTTCTGAGTGCTCTCTCTCTCTTATTGCTATTTATTTCACACATTGAGCACGCAACACGCGCGCTGGAAAACATCGGGCAAGCGTCGAGACACTCGCTTGGCGTCTCGACGCCATCGCGCGCGCGCGCTGGAAAATTTGGCCACAGCGTCGAGACGCTCGCGCAGCGTCTCGACGCCATCACGACGAAAACGCGCGCGACACTTAGGGCACCAGCGTCGAGACGCTGGCCTAGCGTCTCGACGCTCCGACGGCTTAAAACGTCATTTTGACGATTTTTCAGCGAATTTTTACATCTTCTTCTTCCCTTCGATTTTGCTCTCGGGTCTTCTTCATTTTCTCCGCCATTTGTGGCCTTTTGGAGCTTATTTCTTGTATATTAGCTTGGGGATGATGCCCAAAACTTCCATGGGAGTGTTGGAACTCCAAACCTCCATGATTGGCTAAGGTACTTGTGCTTGGATTTGGGTTAATTAGGGATTTTTGCTAAGTTTTTAATGTTTTGATAATGTATGCTTAACGGTTCTGATTTGGCTTTGAGTATATATGCATTTGTCTATCTTGCTTAATCCAACGCGCATGTTAGATTTCGACGATTGACACTCGAGTCATCTTGCATGTTGTGTATGTTAAAGAGTAGCGATGTCGTGCCTCTCACATCTCGACTAAGTAACACAGATAGATAAAACTAAATCGGAGTATCGAGTCGTGTAGGATAGTTGTTGATTGCATACAGCGTTTGCGGGCAATCTACTAGCAATTAGAATTCACACTTGAATGTTCGTCGCGGTATGTTAGTGACTATCTATAGTCAAATTTGGGGCAGATCACCCTAATGCAACTTTAGATAATGTTTGATTAGAACTGTGTGGTCTAATTAATTTCTATGGAGCCGGTTACCTTGGGGCTTCTCGGGTAACTGACCGTGTGCATGTCATCATCAATTAGCCTTACCTTAGAATTAAATGATAAATGTTAAAATGCTTAGCAAGATCAGGAAAATTCCCCAAATCCAACACTCTTCATTCTCAAGTTTATTACTTTTCCGTTAACACTTTTCATTACATTGCATGATTAAAACCCCTTTTTTTGTGACAACCTTACCAATTAACCTAATCACATCTTAAACGATTAATCCTCAATTTTATTCCCTCTCTATGGTTCGACCCCGTTACCGCTAGCTGCAAAGTTAAAAGCTACGGGTTTATAAATTTATTTTGGCAAGCCTCGACCGCTTGAGTTTATAGCGATAGTTCAAAAATATCGTTACCAGCTGTTGAGGCAGCGTCTCGACGCTTGGCCAAGCGTCTTGACGCTGCTGCTCAACGCTTGGTCTCGGGTTTGGTGGCCAAAAATTGCCTTTCCATGGCAATTTTTGCCATTTCTTCAATTCTTCAAGCCCCTTCACTCCCGATGCGTCCATGAAGCTCTAAAACGTCGCTTTAAGCCCCGAAACACGTCCTCGGACTCCTCGAGCTCTCGACCATGAGTTCACCTACAAAAAGGCATTTTAATCAATATTGAGCATGGTTTTAGCTATAATTAGGGAGTAAATAATAGCTTTATTTTGGAGCTATCACTAAACTTGACATGTTAGGCTTCTCAGAGAAGAAAAAGAAAATAAAGTGTTGGGTTCAAAGAATCGAAATTAAGAGTACAAAGTACTCAAAGAAAAAGAAAGAGAAAATTGTTTTAGGCCTCTTAATTCGTTGCTATCTCTGATGTGATTAAGCTATAGACTGTTCTTAAATGCTAGAAGTAGGGGAAACGAGATGACATGTTGCATGAGGTTTTTCCAGGTTTACGTAGGTTTAAGATAGGTTGGCTAGCACACACACACGTTAGGGAACGATAGTAAATTTTTAACATGTTCTTGATTAAATGCATGCTCTGATTGCTTTCTTGAGCATCTAAATGTTTTGATCACTAAAAGCATCGAGGTTTGAATTAGAAGCATGCATGCATAGTTCTTTAGAGTTAAATTCTAGGTTTGCCTTGCTCGAGGACTAGCAAGATTTAGGTTGCAGGTGTTTGATAACTCCATTTGGAGCTATATTTCACTCCCTAATTCTAGCTAAAAGTCGTGTTTAAATGAGTAATTTACCTTGTTTTTAGGTGATTTGCGGCGAAGAGCTCATGGTGTCCGTTGGACGTGTTTCGAGGCTTAGGAAGCCGTTTTGCGCTCCGGGAAAGCATTGCGAAAAGGGGAGCTTCAAGCATGAAGAATTGGGAAAAAATTGCCATGCAAAGGCAATTTTTAGCCCCCAAACCCGAGAGCAAGCGTTGAGCGGAAGCGTCCAGACGTTGTTCAACGCTTGCCCGAGGCCTCGAGACGCTCCAAAGAGGCGCGCGCGCTAGAAATTTAGGGCGCAGCGTCGAGACGCTGCCCTAGCGTCTCGACGCTACCACGACATCAGGCGCTGGAATTTTTAGGGCGCAGCGTCTCCACGCTTCGACAGGTTATAAAACCCATTTTGACAACTTTTCATTATCTTCTCCGCCATTTTTCCTCGGGTTTTCGCCATTGTAGCATCTTTTTTTAGCTTTTCTTCTTCTCTTTTGCTTGGGATGCTTCAAATCTCCATGGAAGGCTAAGGTATTGTGACAGATTTGGGATTAATGTAGGGATTTTGTAAACGTTTTGTAATATTTTGACAATTTAGCCTTTAAATTTTGTCTTGGCATGTTTGTATGATAGCATCTACTCCCCTTTCTTAATCCATGAGTATGTTAGATTGGTAGAATGACGATCTCGATTTCTAGCATGCTTTAACGTTATAGATTAGCGATGTCGTGCCTCTCCTAATCGATTTAGTAACACAGAGGAGTAGAACAAATCGAAGTATCATATTGAGCGTTCTGAATGTTGGTTACTTCAGGGTTGCCGGCTAATCAATTAGCATTTAGGATGTTTAATTGAATGTTCGTCGTGAATTGCTAATGACTGCTTTAGTTATTTCGGGGATGATCATTCTAATGTAATTAATAGCAATGTTTAATTAGGACTGCAAATTCTGATTAATATATATGCAGTCGGTTGGTTCAGGGTTGCCGGGCAACCGTTCACGTGCGCATTTCATCCATCGCCATGCCATAGAATTAAATGATAAATATTACATTATTAAACAAATCCCCAAATCCCCAAATTCATCACGCTTGAATGTCTGTTATATTTCTCCGTTAGCACTTTTTAGAATTAACTTTCATGAGAAACAAACCCCCAATTTGTGACAATTAATCAATCAATCAATTTCCAATTAGAGCATTTAATTTCATCTTGACACGCTCTATGTGGATCGACTCCGTTGCCGCTAGCTGCAAAGCTAAGCAATTTCGGACATATGAATTTCATTTTTGGCAAGCCTCGGCAACTTGAGAAATTAGAAGTACATTCCAAAATGCTCCCACCAATGATTAATCATGCTATGCTAGATTTAGGAGCATCGATTAATGTAATGTCATACACTGTTTTTAAAGAGCTTAAACTAAATGACTTGCATGAAACTGGTGTTATTGTGCAACTGGCTGATAAATCTTATGTGCATCCCTTAGGAAAGGTTGAGGAAGTTCTGGTTAGAGTTAATGATCTGTACTTTCCTGCTGATTTTTATGTTCTTGCAATGAATGATAAACCATCTCATGTCCCTGCATCAATTCTATTAGGACGACCTTTTATGAAAACTGCAAAAGTTAAAATTGATAGTTGATAAAGGTGTCCTGTCTGTTGAGTTTGATGGAGATGTGAATGAGTTTAGAATTGATGAATTAAAATTGCAGGAATCTGTTGGGAATATTGATGTGGTTAATTCTTTGTGCAAGATTGATGTTTTCTATGTGCAGGAAGCGCCAAAGAAAATTATTTTTGAAAAAAGTGAACAAAATGAGTGGATTTGGGAAGATGGACGAGGCATCTTCCAAGATTGATTATGGATGAGTAGAGTGCCATAATGCAGCCGAGCAGTCGACTTTAAAAATTTGCGCTTCTCGGAGGCACCCGAGTTTGAAATGTTATTTCTGTTTGTTTTAGTTTATTGCTTTAAGTAGTTTAGTTTTTAAAGTTTGTCTGTTTGCTTTTGTTTTGTTTGTTTTAGGAGAATAAGAGGAATGCTCGATATTGTGACCTTAAATTGGGAAGGAAAGATAGCGTTCTTTCTCCGCCCACCTTGCAAAGATCAAGGAAGTTTTCGTGTTCCCTTAATTTTGCTCGTTTAATGCTTTATCTGATGGTTGATGCATTGAGGACAATGCATCTCTCTACGGTTGGGGGTGGTTGGTCTGTGGACTTCTGTGTAGTTCGAGCATGGGTATTCTCTGAATTTGATGTGTTGTAGTCTGAATTTGCATGTTGTTCGATGAAGACAATCTAGGATATGCTTTCAAAATCTTCGTTGTTGCATAATAGGAAAAACATGAAATTGCATGTGTTAATTGGGCATTTTTCGAAAAAAATTAAAAAAATTATGTAGCTCCCTTATTTTGGACTCTATAAGCTTAGAACTGCTTTATGTAGCTTGAATTCTTGTTGTCACTCCGAAAGGCACCCCTAGGGAAGGCTTGATGCATGATAAGTTGTAATAGGTTAATCGAGTTATAGCAAAGTTATCGCCTAAATAAAAATAAAAATAAAAGTAAAAAGTGAGTATTAGTCCTTAAAAATGTGAAGCTTACCCGGAGTCAGATACATTGTGCAGTGGAACTACGGGTAAGCTGGAACGAAGGCAAGCCTGACATGTTAGGCTCTCTTGGAGAAGCAAAAGAAAGAAAAGTAAAAAAAATATAATAGTGGTTCTAAAGAAATAAAGGGTACAAAGTACTCAAAAGAAAGAAAAAGAAAATTTTTAGGCCTTTTAATTTGTTACTCTCTTGATTGTTCAAAAGCCATAGACTGTTCTTCATTCCTAGAAGTGGGGAAAAACGAGATGGAGGGCTTCATAAAGCTTTTCTAGGTCTATAAGAGCTAGAATAAGTTTTCTAATCACACACGCACGTAGGGGAGTAACAGTTAAATTTTTGAAATGTTCTTAATTAGTTCATGCATTCGACTGCTTTATTTTGTAAATGCCTTGATTTTAGAAGCATTGAGGTTAGAGTCATCAGCATGCAATTTCATTCTGTAGAGATAATTTAGAGTTTGCCTTGCTCGAAGACTAGCAAGATTTAGGTTGAGCGTATTTTGATACACTACAATAAATATCACATACCACAACGTTAGAAAAACGCTATCGTGGGCTTTCCATAGCGTTTTTGAAACTCTGTCATAGCCCCCGTTATTGAAAGTCCTTGACTTTTCATAGCGATTTTTCAGCGCTACGAAAACCGCTATAGAGAACACAGTTTCGATCACGAATATTTTAGGCTATGGAAACTTTTTTATAGCGGTATGAGAAAACACTATTATAGACTTTTTAATAACGTTAAAAACTTGCTATGAAAATTTTTTATAGCGGTGTAATGAAACGCTATTATAGAGTTTTAATATCGTTTTTAATAACGTCAAAAACACGCTATGGAAACCTTTTCATAGCGCTTTTAAGGACGCAGTGGTAGACCCTGTTATCAAAAGTCCTTCACTTTCTATAGCAGTGTTTCAAAACAATATAAAACGTTGTTGAATAACAATTTTCGATTGCGTAATTGTAACGCTATGGAAACTTTTAATAGCATTTTTAGACACGTTATAGCCGATGTTATTAAAAGTCCGAAACATTTCATAGCGAGTTTTTTTACATTATTATACGTTTTATAGTTTTTTCTTATCAATTAATGCAACAAATATTATGAATTGTCATAATGACCTTCTTTTAGAACTTCTAATAGTGCTATAAACTATGTCATTGTAAAACGATATACCTTTTAACAAAACTTGTTTATAACTACATAAACACAATAGAATTGTATATACATATACAATAAAAAAATATCATAACTTCATCTCTTTATTGAAATTATGAAATTCATTACATCACAAAATAACATATTGAATAAGTTGTGTCCAACAAAATAAAATAAATTCGCAAAGTAATTTCTAACAAGTGCGTAGGCAAATACAAAATTTATAAAATTTTCAAATTAAAGTAACATTGAGTACAAAATTAAAGGGTCAATCAAGTCTTCATGATCTCCATCTCCCAACAAAAACAAATTACAAAAGAATTATATAAACAATCGTTATCTCCATCTACATGCTCATCTCCATCCACATGTTGACTTAACACTTCATAAATAAATAAATAAATCTTTTATAAGAGTATCGAACGACAAGGTAGAAAATCAAGCAATAGCCCTAGCACATCAATCTCAATTTAAGCACACAAGTTTTTATTCAAAACCCATAAAGGGAAAAAAAACCTTAAAAGTTTAAAGCTTTTCAATAAATGAAATGACTAACTCGCACAAGAACTAATTGAGTTATGTTTCGTAGCTGACAACAAATTTGGCACGAAACACCACAAAGCCATGACCTTACTTCTATATTTTGCACCTCGCAAATCTATGAGGCTACACACCTTCTTGCCAAGAGGGCTCCGAATGACAGTAGCTCCAAAAAAAGTTCAATCGATCACGAGTGTCAATCAATCATGATTCATTCCAGAAGTGATAGGTAGACAGGAAGTTCGACATCCACATCACACAACAAGCCAGTTGACAGTAAACTCAACATCATATCAATTCTTTTACTTTACAAATAACTCCTCAAATTTTCATTTTCAAATGGTTAAAAAGTTTGATTCCATTTCAAACAAAGAAGAAAGATCTATAAATAATGTAAAAACCAAAGAGCTCATACCTTAATAGCTAATAGCTGAAAGTCAGGTGTTGTAAGAGGGTGTGCTCCTAACTATGAAGATGGGGTTATGAGCCTTTATCACGGAGGCCAATTAGTTGAGGGGTTTTCAGCATCCAGTAGAGGATCGATAAGAAATATCTAAGTTTGGTGCCATCCTTGTTGTTTCACAAATGTAGACCGATTAATCTATTTATTTACTAACAAACATTTTTAAGTATTCTAATAGTGAAAACTAGTCAAAATCAATATTTAGACTCAAATGTGAAACATAGTGAGAAAGATACACCAGTACAACTAAATAAGAGTACAGTATTCTTAATATTCTTGAGTTTGAAAATATATGGAAGAAGAAAGTAGCACAACTAGAAATGCCAAATAGTATACACGAGGCTGGAACTCCTACCTTGACTTGATCCAACCATTCAAAACAAGTAATGTACTTTCACAGCCTGCTAAATTACCAAAGTTATTAAGGCTTAAAACATGGCATGTTTATTTCCCAAGGTCATAAAAAAAAACTTTCAGAATCACAAACAAAGTCATGGCAAAAACTATAGCTAGCCACACCCACAAACCAAACTACCATGGCAACGATAATTAAGCTAGAATCTCAAACCATTAAACTAGAATATCAAAATTATCAAACCTTGGCCAAAATTATAAAACATCGTCACATGCATATTTGACTTAAGACCAAACTAGAGTACCAATTTCACTTTGAAAGTGAGGGATGTTACTTTCTTTACAAAGGTAAAATAACTCAAACAAAAGACCAATACAAATAATTAAAAAAAAAACCACTTCTTATTTTTTAAGGGGGAAAAAAAATACTCTAGATGGTGATCACATTGAAGATAATCATATTGAAGGCAACTGTAAGGTTCCAATACTTCTGATTTGTATTGAATTCAAGAAAAGCCCGAAGGCAGTTACAATAGTGATCAATTAAGAGGATCACGCTCTCCTTCCTTCTCTCTTGAGAAACTTGATTTAAGCCTCCCTTCTAATCTCCTTACAATCCCTTTTTATAATAGTTCTTAGCAACTAAGTAACTAAGTAACTACCCCAACTAACAACTCATGTAACTATTACAACAACTAATAACCACTATAACCACCTTAAGTACAATCTAGTTACCCTTTACCCATCCTACTCCTCCTCTTGTATTGATGTAGGATCGGTGGCCTAACATTTCCCACGGCTTCAAAATCTACCTTGTCCTCAAGGTGGAATTGCGGGAATTGTGTACGCATTATTCGAACATCCTCCCACGTAGCTTCATGAGGGGGAAGGCCTTTCCAACTAATCAAAGCTTCTGTGGCTCCAGTATGTTCGTTGCGTTGGTAAGCGAATACTTCAAGTGGTTCGGCAATCCACTCAAACTCTTCTGTTAGTACTGGTGGTCCTGTTTGAGCTTCCTCGTGGTGGCCTAATGCTTGTTTGAGCTGAGATACATGGAATACTGGATGTATTCGTGCAGCATCGGGTAATCGTAGCTTATAGGCGACTTGGCCAATACGGGATATAATCTCATATGGCCCAAAATACTTGGGAGATAGTTTTTCATTCTTGCGACGAGCCACTGTAGCTTGTCTATATGGCCTCAGCTTCAAAAAAACCCAATCCCCCACAGAGAATTCACAATCAGTGCGTTTGTCATCTGCAAACTTCTTCATTCTTGTTTGCGCGATGATTAAGTTCTCCTTCAATTGATGAAGGGCTACATCTCTAGCCACGAGCTGTTGGTCTAATGCATCATTCGAAGTACGCATTCCATCATAAGCCAACAATGGTGGAGGGGTTCGTCCATAGACTGCTTGAAAAGGGGTCATCCCAAGCGATATATTGAACGTGGTATTGTACCAATACTCGGCCCAATGTAACCACAATTTCCACTGTTTAGGCCGTTCACCACAAAAACATCGTAAGTATGTCTCCAATCCTTTATTCACTATCTCGGTTTGCCCGTCCGTCTGAGGGTGATAAGAAGTCCTTCTTCGGAGTTGGGTCCCTGCTGCACTGAACATTTCTCGCCAAAAATTGCTCAAAAAGACTTTATCTCGGTCCGAAACTATGGATTGAGGAAATCCATGTAACCGAACAATTTCATTGATAAAAACGTCACTCACTGTTCGCGCTGAAAATGGGTGTTTCAAGGATAAGAAGTGAGCATACTTGCTTAATCGGTCAACCACTACAAAAATGGAATCAAATCCCCCTGATTTTGGTAATCCCTCAATGAAATCCATTGATATATCCTCCCATATTTGTATAGGAATTTCCAGTGGTTGAAGTAATCCCATGGGTGATGTGGCTAAGGATTTGTTCTTTTGGCACACCAAGCATTCAGACACATACTTCTGGACATCTTTTTTCATACCCTCCCAATACAATTCACCGATTAAGCGTTTATAGGTGCGTAAAAATCCAGAATGACCACCAACCACAGAGTCATGATAGGTGTGTAATATGGAGCGAAGTAGAGTGGAAGTTTTTGAAAGAACTAACCTTTTCTTGAAAAGTAAATTTCCTTGATGCCATGAGTAATTAGGACATGCTGCTGGATCTTCTTTAATTTGGTCAATAATTGCCTTCAACTTAGGGTCGTTGAGGACCTCAGTTTGAATGATAACTATGTCCACCAACGCAGGGACTGATAACAGGGCCAATGTAGGCTTGAAAGGTTGTTCTTTCAATGGTACTTCTGTAGAGATTCGTGATAGGGCGTCTGCTGCCTTATTTTCCACTCCTGGTCGGTACTTTACTTCGAAATTGTAGCCCAGTAGTTTAGACAACCATTTTTGATATTGAGGTTGGATCACTCTCTGCTTTAATAAGAATTTCAGGGCTCTCTGATCCGTTTGGACCACAAAGGACTGCCCCAGCAAATAAGGCCTCCATCGTTGTACCGCCATTACAATGGCCATTAGTTCCCTTTCGTATATGGACTTAGCCTGAGCTCGCGCTGACAAGGTATGGCTGTAATAGGCCACTGGTCTTTGTTGCTGTGATAAAACCGCCCCCAATCCAGTCCCTGATGCGTCAGTTTCAATAACGAAAGGTCGAGTAAAGTCGGGTAATGCTAACACTGGTAGGGAGATCATTGTTGTTTTCAGCTTCTGAAAAGCCAAGCCAGCCATATCATTCCAGCCATAGGCCCCTTTTTTGAGCAGCTGAGTGAGCGGGGCCACAATAGTCCCATAGTCCTGCACAAACCGTCGGTAGTAGCCTGTAAGGCCTAAAAAACCTCTTAACTCCCTAATATTTCGGGGTACAGACCATTCTACCATCGCCCTGACTTTCTCAAAGTCAGCCTCTACTCCCGAAGCTGAGATCCAATGTCCCAAATAGCTGATCTTCTTCTTAGCAAAGCTACACTTTTTTTCATTCACCAATAACTGATGTTCTTTAAGCAAAGAAAAGACCAAACAGAGATGGCGTACATGTTCTTCCATAGTCTGGCTATATATCAAAATATCATCAAAAAACACCAAAAGAAATCGCCTCAAGTACGGTTTGAAGACTACATTCATTAAAGACTGGAATGTAGATGGAGCATTGGTCAAGCCAAAAGGCATCACCACGAACTCGTAATGCCCCTCATGTGTTCGAAAGGCTGTCTTAGCAATGTCGTTGTCCTGCATTCGTATTTGATGATAGCCTGATCGGAGATCAAGCTTAGAGAATACGTGTGATCCGTTTAACTCATCTAATAGTTCCTCAACCACCGGGATGGGAAATTTATCAGGAATGGTTGATGAGTTGAGCACCCGGTAATCCACGCAGAAGCGCCATCCCCCATCCTTCTTTTTAACTAATAACACAGGGCTTGAAAATGGACTAACACTGGGTCGAATCACCCCAGATTGTAGCATCTCATCCACCATTTTCTCTATTTCCGCCTTCTGTGTGTATCCGTACCGATATGGTCGGACATTTACTGCCGAAACTCCTTCTCTCAAATGAATTTGGTGATCGATCAGGCGTCGGGGCGGCAGAGTAGTTGGCTTTTGAAACAAACCATCATACTCTTGTATAAGTTGCTGGACTTCTATGGATACATCATCCGAATCCACTGGATCTTCCGAAGAGAATCCTTCCTCCTCAGCCTCAATAGATCGTAGTTCTACCAAGAATCCTTGATCCTCTGGTTCCCACAGCCTTGCCATGCTTTTGAAGGTTACCTTTGACTTTGTTAGACTCGGATCACCCTTTAAAACGATTTGGTTATCGTTCTTTCCAATCCGGATCGTTAACTGCTTCCAATCCACTTCTGTAACTCCCAATGTGTTCAACCATTTCATTCCAAGAACCATGTCAACTTCTCCCAGTTCAATTGGCAAAAAATCTTCACATATTATCATTTCTCCCATCGCGACGGTTATTGATTTACACACTCCCTGCCCTTTGACGGTTGTTCCCGACCCCATGATCACGCCGTAATTGGCGGTTTCTGAAATTGGAATGTGTAGTTCTTCCACCAACCGTCGATTGACAAAGTTGTGGGTAGCTCCACAATCAACTAATATTACCACGTCTCGTTGGGCCATCTTCCCACGGAGCTTAATTGTTCCTGGCGACGAAATTCCCACTACGGAATTTAAGGATAGCTCCACGGCATCCCCCACCTCGATCTTTCTTATTTCCACTTCTCCTTCGTCCTCCGCATTCTCTTCTTTCAACTCTGATTCTTCAAGATTCTCATGAACCACAAGAACTCGGAGTTCCTTAGCTTTACATCGATGTCCAGGCGTAAAGATTTCTTCACACCTAAAACAGAGCCCCTTTTCCCGTCTTGCGCGAAATTACGCATCGGACAATCGTCGAATCGGACCTTCCCTTCGAACTCCCGAATTGGAAGAATTCGATAATGTAATCGTTCGCGTTGCACCAGACGTTCCTCCGCTGTCCCTGGTAGTATTTAGAGCACTCGATACATTTTTAGGGATGGGAAAACTTACTTGGGCTTTTGAAGACTGGATAATGGGCCGTTGGGCCTCCTTTCGCGTTATTTCCATATCCTCCACTAACTGCGCAATCCTCATTATTTCCTTCAATCCCTTAGGTCTCCAGCATCGAACCTCTGCTCTAATGACTGGATCGAGGCCGTTGAGAAACGTATCCTCCCGGACTTCAGCTTGAAGGTGAGATAAAGGGGCGGCGAGCCGATCAAACTCATTTCGGTAGGCTTCTACCGTCGTGATCTGCTTTATCGCCAAGAACTGGGCACACAGGCTGCCCTTCCTTGTGGACCTGAATCTTTCAAGCATTTGGGTTTTTAGATCATTCCAATTGCTAAAAGAGTTCAACTCCTCTTCTCCTCTGAACCAATGCAAAGCCACTCCTGAGAAAGTGATGATAGCCACAGTGAATTTCTCTTCTTCCGTAAGTTTATGAATCTTGAAGTATCTTTCAGCCCGAAACAACCACGCGTCTGGATCATCACCATCAAATATTGGCATTTCAACTTTCTTGAACTTGTTTCTATCGTTACCAGCTTCTTCTCTCTTTCCGTTTGCCTCAGTGGTTATGATTTCTTCAACATCGACCTTCTCCGTTAGATTTTCAGCGTTCTTGTTTTTACCTCTCATCAGTGCCAACTCGGAAGCAATGCCAGTCATCACCATTCTTGTTCCATCCGACACTTTCTGTTGCTCTTCCATCTGAGCCGAGAGCTTTTCCATTGCTTTCCTCATGAGTACCATGTTGTCTTCTATCGCCGGAATTTTTTCCACATCTGCTCGAAGTCCTCCCATCTCGAGCTCATTCATGTCTAACCTCTCCTCCAAGCGTTTTTGAGCCATTTTTTTCTTCTCCAGATCGAACTTGCTCTGATACCAAATGTAAGGTTCCAATACTTCTGATTTGTATTGAATTCAAGAAAAGCCCGAAGGCAGTTACAATAGTGATCAATTAAGAGGATCACGCTCTCCTTCCTTCTCTCTTGAGAAACTTGATTTAAGCCTCCCTTCTAATCTCCTTACAATCCCTTTTTATAATAGTTCTTAGCAACTAAGTAACTAAGTAACTACCCCAACTAACAACTCATGTAACTATTACAACAACTAATAACCACTATAACCACCTTAAGTACAATCTAGTTACCCTTTACCCATCCTACTCCTCCTCTTGTATTGATGTAGGATCGGTGGCCTAACAGCAACCAAGAAAGACATGAAAAGTTACAGTGACTACAAATATTCTTATCACTTGCATGTATTTTCAAGTGGTTGTTTGCTATCATTTCTACTCCCCTTTCCGTGAATGTTACAAGAAATCAAATATATAAATATATATATAAATCGATTAACTTAACTCAATTCCTGCTGTAAAAGTCCAACATATAATGCCCTAGAATTTCTTTAGCTCATAAGGACAAGTTTGATCTTTGCCTAAGAAAAACCTAGTTAGTTCATTAGAGAAATTTTCAACATATGAAGTTTTCTAAAACATATCTTCAAAACGAAATAAAATTACCTTGAGCATCATAGAACCAAGAAGAGAGATTCAAAAAGAAATATAAGAGAAAAAATTTAGAAATATATGTTGAAAGGAAAGCCGATTTGATAACAATAAAGACCGCCTTGAAAGAAGATCTTTGTATATCACTTATATAAACAAATCAAAATCCATTCGGTTCTTACCGTGATTAGCTCCAGCCAGTGTGATCCTGAGTGTAGCCGCTTATGCAAGCATGTAAAGACCAACGTCCACATTATAAAGAGTAGAGAGCCGCTCCATTTCAGGAGCTGGTCTGGAACGTAGCACTTCTGGTGGTAAGTTTGGCTAAAAAACGTGTGCATTGGGAAAATTAGAATAATAGGAGTTCAAAAAGTCTTGATCCGCTATTAATTTAAATTCAAAGTGTCCATCAAAGTTTGAGACTTCTACATCATCCAATTATCCAACAATAAATTTAGAAATTTTGTTTAGAATCATCTAGATTCTCCAATAGAACATCCAATTTAGTAATCATGCATAAAAGGAAGCATAAAATATAAGTAAGATTTAGGGAAATGATCAATTACCTCCAGTGTAAGAGGACAAAGTATTAACTTTGCTCATCATGTCATTGAAAATAGTTTCGGATGGTTCCACAACCATGACGCAAGAATTCAACCTTTCAGAATGCTTTAAGTTGGCACAAAATTTGCTACATTTGAAAAGCTCTTCTATATTTTTCACCACAATTGTATCTGCATCTAAATATAACCACTGCACAATAGTGTAATAGAGATTAAACAAAAAGCAGCTAAACGGTGCTTGTGAAAGGTAGCATACACACAAAGTAAAATGTGTTCTCCGGCCAAAAATCACCACATTGTGGCATCCTTTACCAAGATTTTTGTTTTCCATGATTGAAAAGAACACTATATTTTGTAGATCATAAAGTTTACCTTTCCTATAATCCATCATGTTAAATATTTTCAGCTTTGTATAGACACCCCAATTTTTTTATGGACAAACTTGATTAGGATTTGCCAATAAACTAATCTTCTCCACTATCCACCCATCAGCCTGCACAATTATTTTCAGCAGCAAAACATTTTATAAAAGAGAAGTAATCATTGTAATGAAGAATATAAACACACATACATACATGAACTCCAAAAAGAAAATCAGAACAAATGAGAACATGAATTTATTTAGCACAACGAAAAATATTAATCCACAAACAGTCATTTTATCTACCCGCTTACATCTGTTAATCCATAAACAAAGTCAGGAAAAAGCATCTATAAACGAAAAATGGGAGCATCTGTTAATCCATAAACGAAATGGGATCATCTGTTAATCCATAAACAAAAAATATCTACCCGCCAACATCTGTCAATCCATAAACAAAGCCATTTTACTTTGTCTAATATGAAAAAAACTGAAGCATTATTCATGACAGTGTATATAAGTTTGATCTTGATTGGATAAAACCTGTATTTTCCAAGGCGGCGTGCTAGCTCCTCTGCCAAAGCTTGCCCTGGTTCATCACTATCAATAGCCAAGATAATGCGAGAAACCATGTAGGTTAATACTTTTGTTAGTATTTCAAACTTAAGAAGACGTTTTAAAAAAGTAAAATAACAAAATTAGGAAACTATAACAAGCTTATTTTTAACATTAAAATGCAAAAGCAAAATGGATATCTAACGATCCCAAAATTTGCTTTTCCATTATATTCAGGCACAATGTTACCTTATCTAAGTAGTCTTTGCAGCTCCATAAATATTGATATGCAGTCTCCTGACTTCATCCCACCAAAATATGCACAGAGAACAAGTTTTTGGTAAGAAATCGAGCTTTCATTGAGAACAAATTGAAGTAAACTAGTTTCCAGATGTGTTGAACAATATAAATTAAGAACAATGAATTTGGAGCGTTTTACATGCTTGAAATGGATGAGGGGAAAGTGGTGGATTGTGATTTTGGAGACGACCAAGAGCACTGCTCGCTGGGTTTTTTGGTAAATGTTTGTAAATTTTTTCGATTTTGCTATTTCGTGGAACTGAAATTTTGAGAAGAAGATCCGAGAGAACTGAAAGAAATTTTGCGATGAAAGAAAGATGGGGGAACGTTTGGGGAGATCTAAAATTTTGGGAAGAAGACGAGAGAGAGAGAAATGAAATTTTGAGAGAAATGAGATCAAACCTCTGAAAATAAGCGGGATTTTTTCGCCTCCAACAACGATTCATAGAGGTTTTGAGTTCTGGTTCGAGTCGTGGAGACGTTGCGCCTAAGAAATATATTTGGAATCACGTCTACTCCGCAGCCAGTGAAATCGATTTTCTGTGGGATGAAAGCATCTGATTTCTTCTTTCCATCTGAAGTCCTTACCCAGTCGCCGCCACTCCCCACTTCATAAAACCCTTCTCGCGCGGCAACGATCGCGTCCGATAAAGACCAACCGACGCGGTGCCATTACCCAGTCAGCAGCTCCTTCAGGGTGGTGGTGGCGCGACCCCTTCAGCAGACGACTACTTCTTGAGCTTCCAATTTCCATCACTAGGGATAATTGAAATTTTGAGAGAAAAACAAATGGGGATTTAGGGTTGAAGAAGAAAGTGGGGAATTAGAGAGGAGAAGGAGAGGGAGAAACTTTGCAACAAAAAAAAGGGAAAAAAGAATGAGCGGCAATGTGAAAAAGCGTCACATTTTTTCGGCGGCAAATTAAAAAAAAAAGGAAAAAAGAACGCGCTTATTTTTTTTTTTTTTTGAGGATTTTCTATAGCGGTTTGTATATAGCGCAATAAAAAAGAGCAATAAAAAAGGTTATTTGTTCTAGTGATACCACTCTAAAAGTGCTATTTTATAGATCCTAACTCTTGTGAATTAAGGAATTAATTGTGCTTAATTGTTATATTATGTTGAATTTAATTGCTTAGGGTTAAATCAGACCATTACATTATTTTAGGGCTTAAATGAGTATTTTAGAGGATAATATTAATTAATTGTTCTAAGCGTTTATACTATATAAATTAATTAATCTATTGTCATCCCAATAGTGATGGGTGGTTTGGTGGTGCAGGAGAACCTTGGTTGAACGGGGTGCTTGAGCGTGAGTCCAGTGGAGGACAAAATTTGATTTATTTATGTAAAGTAGAGACGCTTCTCGACACTACGTCGATTATAAAATCCACTTTTTCCGATTTTTAGGTCATTCTATTTTCGTTTTTGGCTCGGGATTGACGTTTTTTCACCATTTTTGGAGCTCTTCTTCTTTATTTGGGTTGTATGAACTCTACAACCTCCATGGAAGCTTGGAATACTTCATCTCCCATGGAAGGCTAGAGGTAAATGCTTGTTTAGTTAGTTGAGGGATTGTTAATCTTTTCTATGTTTAGCAGATTAGTATGAATTATTGTATCTTCTACCTATATTAAGAATGAATGACTTGCCTTTCTAATTAGGAGTGACATCCAGAATTGTTACACATGTTAGTCGGCTAGCATTAATCCTTGATTAGTCTTAATGCAAGTAGCGAAAGTCTAGCCCGTGGCTAATCAATTCGAGCCTAACTGACAGTTGGGGGTAGGAGTTGATAAACGTTTTCACGGTGGGCTTAAGGTTAGGAGAGAAATCGAATTAGACTTAAGAATAATTTGTCTCGATATTACTCGTTACTGTTCTCTGATTAATTTAGAATTAATCACCTTAGATTGATTAAGAGGCATGTTTAATTAGAATTGTCTGTTTCTAATTAATTCATTGCGATGTTTATTGCGGAGACGGGCAAACCTTTCGCGTGCATGAAGCATCTTGGCTAATTCCCATGTTAATCGATGAACCGAAATACAATAGATCAATCCCGATACTTTGTAATTAAGCACTCTTGTCAATTTCATATCTCCCGTTATAAATTTTCGTTCGTGAAATTTCTTGCATGTTTAGCGATTTTCCAAACAAAACCCCCCTTATTTTTACTTCATTAAAAATTAAATTTAATTAAGTTAAGATTATAGATCGCTCCATGTGGATCAACCTGGTTACCACTAACTACAAGTTAGTTGGGTGTAATCGGTTAATAAATATTATTGATGGAACTGATACCAATTGATGGAATTGAATTCCAAAAACAACCAGAGGCGCAGCGGAAAAAGCCTAAACTGGCTGAGGATCTTCGACAATCAATAACCAACAAACGGAAGAGAGAAAAACAAACTAACACTTATCATTTTATCTCGGCCGAGACCCAATGGTAAATCTCATTCCCACCGATAAACCGACCGGTAAAAGTCAACCAGTATGAGTTCACCTGTAAGGGACAACCGGTAAGTCTCCTCAATGTGCCACTAGTAAATCTCAAGGATTTACACCAGTAAATGGCACACCGGTAAGCCTCGACCGATAAAAACCGTGTGAATAAATCAGCACCGGTAAATTCACACCGGTAAAACTGGACCGGTAAGTTTACTACCGAAAAACCGGTTCGGTAAGTATCACATACTCACACCGGTAAACCGGTAAACTTACACCGTTAAGGATAGGACCAATAAACACCGACCGGAAAATCATTATCGGTAAGCCTTGAACCGGTAAACCGGTTGAAAATCTTCCAAGGATTTTCACCGATAAATCAGTAAAGCTCGACCGGTAATACTTACCGGTCAGGCTCTTCGATAAATTCCAACCGAAGAGCCAACGGGAAACGCTTGAACAAAGCGTAAAGCACGCCACCAATAGATTTCCACCGGTATAGTATTACCGGTAAACCGACCGGTAAAATTACCAGAAAACGCGAAGAAGAGGCAAAATATACCTTTTGCAGATGATCGTCTTCTCGTGTCCTCAGCTACTCTACAGCCCCCTTCTACCCTTCACGTCACGAGCTCAGCATGTCGAGGACCACCCTTAGAGGAGTCCCGATTATCCTCGAGCTTAGTAGCAAAGTTGTGGGACTCCTTGAGCTAAGGGGGTTTGTTGGGAGGAGAAGAGGAAGGATATGAATACGGTTATAAGAACGAATAAGAAGATGAACTCACAACTTGGATATGTTGAACACTTCAACAACACCAAGTTATCATCTAACTGCTTCTAGAGCTTCAACAATTGAAGATAAAAGATGAGGGAGAAGAATGAACTCTTCAAGCTTCTTCAATTCTTCACAAGAACACCTCAATTCTTACACCAATTCACCAAAGCTTCAGCACTTCATCAATGGATAAACCTTCAACCTTTGAAGATGAACCGAGAGAGAAGAGCAAGCTTGAGGAGAGAGAAAATTTTAGTCTTACTCAAAGTTGGAAGAATGAAGAATTTTCTTTCAACTTAATCTCCAACTTGGAGATTAGGTGGGTACATGTGTTCAACATGCAAGTTGAATACATTAATCATAATTATAATAATAAATAATTATAATTAATTAAAAAAAAATTAATTATTTAATTTAATATAAAATATTAATTAAATAATAAAACTAACCCCGGTTTTTTCGAAAACCGCTTTTTCTAATATAAATCTCTATTCATATTTTCTTCCGGTCACATATTTAAATACGTCTTCCTTCGGTTACATATTTAAATCATATTTAAATACGTCGAACCTCGATCAACAAACCCGAATTCAGATTTCTCCAAATTCTTTCATATAGCACTGCTACACAGCTTTGTCCGAGCTAACCAGGAGAACCTAAAGAACCTACAGATCATGAGCTCCAACGATACGAGATTATCCGGTCAAAACTCTTTCAACCGAACTAATCAACATTCGTAAAAGCCACAGAGACTCCACGATAGTTCGAGGGCTGCACTCTCCTCAATGTAGATATATTATGTCCTCTTGATATAACCGTCATCGGCAAGTCGATCCTTGACAGGTCGTTCATAATCACAGTTGGGTCATTTAAACCGTTTAACCCCTGCATTACTTCTTCTTCCTTAAGTATCATTGACACCTCTAATGAACAATTGATCTGTAGTCCAACCATCAGATCAGATCCCTCTCTGCTAGGAGAGGGTGACCGTGAAAGAGATTCGGCATGCATAGCGGAAACAACAATGAATCTAAGTACTCTTATTTTGTTAATTTTAAAGGAAAAAAACATGTAATTTGAAAATCAAAGATAATAAATTAGAAATTACCTTTGAAGCTCAAATTCTTCTCGATTCCAAACCCGATCTTCGAACGTAACGGTCACGAACCACCACGAGAGTCTTCCCGACTATTCTCTGGCCTTAGAACGAGATTGTGGGATCCTTGAAGATGGATTTGGAGATAATAGTAGAGAAATTGTCTTTACAATTCTCAAAATTAATCAAAATTTCAAGAATAAGTTAATCTAATTAAGCCTTTGTATATATAGAAGACTACATGCAAAAACATGCAAAATTGAGGTAATATTAGGATGACATCTAGAATCCACTCAATTTAGCGAGATTAGTGGCTTGATGTGGGATGAACATAGCAAAAAAGTTTTAGTCATAAAAACACCAACAAATGGTTTTTCCCACTAACTCAAGAATTAGATTTTTCCACTAGCTTAAGAATTGATTTTTTCCACTACCTTAAGAATTGGATTTTTCCACTAACTTTAGTCATCATATTATCTCTTGACTTTCAAGGTTTAGTGGAGTCAACATTTGACTTTTGACTTTCAAAGTTTTAGTCAATTGTCAACATTTTGACTTTTGACTAACTTTGATCAAATTAATTCAATTTAAAGATTAATTCAAATAATTCATTTTAAATTAAATTAAATAAATATTAATTAAACAATTAAACAATTTAATTAATTCAAATTTAATATCCAATTAATCCAACACTAATCCCGATCATTCCCGATATACTTGATTATGAATCCCTATTCATATTTTTTATATTTAAATCTTATTTAAATATCTTCATCTCTCTCTATTGTTCAATTCGCAATTGAACGTTATGCCGTTAAATATATCACATATATTTAACTGCTAATTCCCTAATATGAATTCGAACACTTTGAATTCACTCGTCACACTGTTCTAAGGTTTAGTCCGATATGAGCTAGCCGGGGGACCTCATGGACCTACAGATCATGAGATCCAATGATCCGAGATTAACTGATTACACTTTTTAACCCAGATAATCAACATTTGTTACCTACCAGGACATTCCACTATAGCCTAGTAGTTGCACTCTCCTCACTGTAGATATATTTATGTCCAGTCGATATAACCATTATTAGTAAGTTCACCCTTTACAGGTTGTTTGTAATTTACGGTTGGGTCAAATATCTATTTTACCCCCGAAATTACATCTTGCTCCTTAAGTCTCACTGATCCTCTAATGAACAATTGGTTTGTGATCCAATCACTAAACCGATTGGTATATGATCTAATCACTATACCGAGTCCCTCTCGGGCCAATGAGAAGGTGGGGCCCCTTGTTCAAGACCTGGAGTCAGCACTTAAGGGAACGACCTATCTACTATCTCTAGTAGCGGGTAGGAGTGAATTCCATCTTGCACCCTATGTCCCTAGCTATTGTTGCGTGCTCAATGTGTAAATAAAATGTGATGCGAAGAGCACTCAGAACATGCAAGCATACATGGTCTGCAGCAAGTGATAAGTATTTTTAATTCGTTTTCCCACAGAGATTGAGTTTAGTTACTAGCGAATTGAGGTGTTAATTTAGAGAGGGTCACTAATATTGGGTGGATTTGAGGTTGATGTACCAAACTAACAAAGAATGTAAGAAAGATGCAAGCATAAACAAAAGCAAATAACGTGATTAAACTATTATGTAGAGCAAAAAGAATTGCGGAGCTAGCAATGTTCTAGCAATAAAATCGCAAAAGTAAAAGACTAGAAAAACGGCTAAGGCAAAAAGAGAATTTTAGAATTGCGGATCCAGCAATTATCTAGCAATTAAATTAACAACGATTTAAGGGCGAGATAAGGAAACAAGGTCGACTTAAGACTCCTCTATAGGCAATTAACTACGATTATTCAGCAGTAGATTAACTTACCATGCATCAATTTAGCTTAGTCTCATGCATCTCTCGATTACATGCATTAGATCCTTTAGTTCACTCATATCCAAGTGAGACATAAACACCTATTTATACAAGCAAGCTAATGAATTGTACTAGGAGAACGCCTATTCCTAGGTCTTTTTCTGGTTACCATATAAGGCTAGCAGGAATGGACGACTCTGAACTCTTACTCCTTCCGGAGGTTAGGAATTCTTTAGACAAAATGGATGGCCGATCGAAATTGCCCATGGGATGAAGTGCACATACATTCAATGCATTCGAAGTTATCCTACATGCTGAACTCTCGTATTTCTAACCTATAGATTCATCTTAAACAGACTTTTATGTGATTAGTTACTCATGGTTGGTGGGGAATTGGAAAGACTAGATTGATTAAGCATGATTCAAAGAACTAAATGAAAGCAAATAACAAATAGCAAGATGAAGAAACCGAATGATTCAAATGATTACTTTCTAAATTACGTTTCAGAACACAACGTGCGAAGGTATGAAAAACAGTAAGAACTGAGTAATATTGGAAACGAATCGAAACAGTGTAGCAAACAGAAGTGAAAGACAAAAAGCAGTAGAGAAAGCTGTATCAAAGTGTGCACGGATCTCCTCGTCGCAAGCGCCTCGAATGAAGGGGAAGATTAGCTGATCTTGGGGATGAATTCGATCGGAAGAGAAGAAGGATCTTCTCTTCTTCCTCTCGAGTTATCGACGCCAAGGGCTGATTTCTTCGTTCCAACAAACGGGGTAAGGAAAATGGATATGTGGATTGCGTTGAGACGGGGAACTCCACGCTTCCGAGCTGTGTTTCTCCTTCACCCTTCACCTCTTTTTATAGCGTTTGCAGGTACCTTCAGCCATGGAGAACCAGCCATTCTGAACAACAACCCTCCACGTGGCAGCAGGGGAAAGCTTAGGCAGCTGAAAGATCGCAACTAAGACGACTGACGGCTGGGAAAAACTCAGCAGCAGCAGCTTGGAATTGCGGATTCCTTGCGGTGACCGCAATGTTCATTGCGCTCCCAGCAATGTTTCAGCAATTCTCCTGCAATGTACATTTTAACTCTTTCAGCCTCATTTTCTATTCTTTTTCGTTCCTTTTCCAAATAAGTTCTATTTTAGCTTATTTCCTCGAATTCTCACATTTAAGCATGTATTAAGCTAAATTCTAACAAAAACACTCAAGAGATCACATGATTTTAAGGTAAATATGTCTCTAAATTATGTACTTTTGGAGAGGTAACAACTATCTATCCGGTCTTACCCCTAAAATGAGAGGCTTATTGAGTCGGCGCTGTTGAGCCACTGTCATCGATGCAGATCTAAGGATAATCCTGAATAAACAGGAGTTCATAGTTAGCTCATGATTAAGGTCAAGTTACATAGGTCATCGTTTTGAAATAGTCAGTCTTTAAAACAGTAAACAACGTTATAAAACAAGAGTGACTTATTTCGCGGTCCGGTTGATAACTCAAATTTGGAGCTATATTTCACTCCCTAATTCTACTAAAAGTCGTGTTTAAATGTGTAATTTACCTTGTTCTTAGGTGATTCGCGGCGAAGAGGTCGTGGTGTCCGTTGGACGTGTTTCCAGGCTTAGGAAGCCGTTTTAGAGCTTCGGGAATGCATTGGGAAAAAGGGAACTTCAAGCATGAAGAGTTGGGAAAAAGTTGTCATGCAAAGGCAAAGTTTAGCCCCCAAACCCGAGAGCAAGCGTTGAGCGGAAGCGTTGAGAAGCTGCTCAACGCTGCCCAAGCGTCGAGACGCTCCGAAGAGGCGCACGCTGGAATTTTTAGGGCGCAGCGTCTCGACGCTGCCCTAGCGTCTCGACGCTCCGACGGGTTATAAAACCAACTTTTGACGATTTTTCATCATCTTCTCCGCCATTCTCCTCGGGTTTTCGCCATTGTAGCCACATTTTGGAGCTTTTCTTCTTCTCTTCTACTTTGTATGACTTCCAAGGCCTCCATGGGAGCTTGGATGCTTCTAAACTCCATGGAAGGCTAAGGTAATGTGACAGATTTGGGATAAATGTAGGGGTTTTGTAAACATTTTGTAATATTTTGATGATTTAGCCTTTAACTTCTGTATTGGCATGTTTGTATTGTAACATCTACTCTATCTTGCTTAATTTATGAGTATGTTAGATTGGTAGACTGACGATCTCAATTTCTAGCATGCTTTAACGTTATAGATTAGTGATGTCGTGCCTCTCCTAATCGATTTAGTAACACAGAGGAGTAGAATAAATTGAAGTATCATGTTACATGTTCTGAATGTCGATTGCTTCGGGGTTGCTAGGTAATCGCTTAGCATTTTGGATGTTTAACTGAATGTTCGTCGTGAAGTGCTAGTTACTGCTTTAGTTATTTTGGGGCTGATCATTCTGATTTAGTTAATAACATTGTTTAATTAGAATTGACCATTCTAGTTAATTTATATGCGATCGATTGCTTCAGGGTTGTCGGGCAATCGTTCACATGCGCATTTCATCCATTGCCATGCTGTAGAATTAAATGATAAAAACAATGAATCCTCAATATTATCATCAAACAAGATAACATTGAGTCATATGAACAAATCAATGTTTGATGGTTTTCTCAACTATTGAGTATAACCAAGACAACTTTCTATAATATAAAGTCTTAACCACAATGTTGTTATCTGATTTAAATAGAACAGAGTATATATCTTTTGTTAAAATGAACAGTTCATTTATATACAACAAAAGATACAATATATACAGAAGTTCTATTGTAGCAGAAATATATATACATATAATTACATAACCAAAGTATGTGATTAAATATATACAAACAACAGTCAAAACAGACAAGCTCCAAAGGGAGCAGCTATGAAGATGTCTTCAAAAGTCATCCAGATGGAGAAACCAACTGTCAGGAACTAGTTTCCTGAAACAGAAAGAACAAACAAGATTAGTGGTTCCTGAAAGATAATTCAGGTATGACATTCATAAATCCACCAAACTATTTTAGACAAATAAATCTTATTTACCTCGTCGTTCTTTCTCGGCACGTTTCTCCTCAAGGTATTTCGGGCAATTTCGCTTCCAGTGCCCGTCTTCGTTACAATGGAAACATTTTCCTTTGTCCGAAGTTTTAACCCTGGCCACAACCATCGGAGCCTTGCCTTTTCTCCTACTTTTCTTCTTTTTACGAATAGTCTTACTACTCGTAGTAATGGCTTCAGACTTAGTTCCCGACCCGGTCCCCTTCTGAAATTTCTTTGAAGTGACTACATTAGCCTCCTTCTCCTTTCCTTTAGAGGCTCGTAAGTCTGCAGCTCATGCAGAAGAGTGGTCAAGTTATATTCAATCTTATTCATGACCATATTAGATCTGAAATTTACAAAGCTCTTCGGAAGAGATTCTAGAATGAAGCTAACTTGACTCTTTTCATCGATCGTAGCCCCGTTTACTTCTGCTGTCATGTAGTGGACCATCATATTAAGGACCTGCTCCCTAACAGATGTGCCCTCCTTCATTCGAGCATTGTAAACGAACTTGAGGGCTTCATGGCGAAGCGTTGAGGACGGTTGTCCAAACATCGCTTGCAATGAAGTCATGATTTCCTTAGCGGAAACCATTACCTCGTGCCTCTTGGCCAAGACATCTTGCATGCTTGCCAAGATATAGACCCGAGCTTTATCATTAGCCCTGATCCAGCGATCGTATGCCTCACGAACACTTCGTGAAGCATTTGCAGCAGGAGTTGGAGGACAGTCCTCCGTTAAGACAAATCTTAGGTCGTCCAACACTAGAATCGTATTCAAGTTGGACTTCCATGTCGCATAATTTTCGCCGGTTAATTTGTCGTTCGCTAACAACTGTACGAAAGAACTCGCCATGCTGAAATAGAATGTAAAACTATCAGTGAAACGGTTTTAACCTATTTAAACCAATTAAAAAATTTAGTAGTAAATATAGGACCCAAACTCTTTATTTACTAACAACGATACTTTAGTAAGTCAGAATGGTCGCTGCCGAATGGCAGTCGAGTCACTCCTTTACTAAATCAAGACAGTCTTGACTAAATGCTAATACCAGAATAACTCATATTCCATTAACATCTTAGTTATCGTTTTTGGTCTAGATTTACTAACTCCTTAGCAAATCCAGTAAGTGTGACCCTCCATTTTTAGAACACACAGGACGACCCCAACATAGCAACCGAATGGAATGTCAGTGTTGGGAATGGCCCTGTGTTTCACTATCCATAAATGGTGACTGAGGTGTTCGATCTTCCATGCCCCGCCCTCTGACTGGATTGGTGCCTCCTAGGGTCACCTTGCAGGCGAAACATGGAAATCTTACGGTTCAGTCCAACAGAGGAGACCATAGGAAGCACCGACGCGCTTCCTTCACCCACTTACTATAGACACTTACTCCATTCACCTTGCTATTGAAAGTTGCAAACACCACCCGACTGGAGATGCCTCTAATGGCATCATGAGGCCCTGCAAAATTCTCACGTTGTGAACTTTAAGGGAGTGCGTAGCAGGAGAGGCATATATCATATATTCCTTCTCAACACTTCTACTAAGCATCGTAGACGATTTTTAAGGGTACTTACTCAGGTTTTATCCGGCTAAGAAAACAAAACCTTAAGTCTAGGCAAACTATTTTACCTGAGATATCTAGGTTATTAACAGATTTAATTAACCTCACACCTCACCCGCACGCTCATAAAGCCTGGTTAACTTTACTCAAGTACCGGATTGTCCCCAGGTAGGAGGTGTTCCGTAAACCGTCAGCTTAAATACCTCCAACCTCGAACAAAATTTCACCAGGTGAGTTTCTCATAACCTTAGCATTTACGAGATAACGACCTATTCATCTAATGAACCGGAGGTATCATTAACCCTAAATGAACATGCAATTCTCTTTGTTATAGATTTTAAAAGTCTAAGTCATTTTTACAACACTTGCAAAAACTAGACTTACTAGAACAAACTTCTATATGCTTCTCAAACATACAAACACTAAGACATGGTTAGTTGAATATTTAAATACATAATCAATATAACGCTTATATCAATTATGGTCTTAAACATACAACTCCTAATTCAAAATCAATATAACGCTTATATTAATTCTAATGAATTAGGCATGCATCATATACATCATAACACTTATAACATACAAAATGCATGAAACATGCTTCCTATGGTGGGATTTGAAATCTACATGACATACTTTATGCACAGGCAAGGGCGTTAATTTAAACCATACATCTCATACATCCTATAAATTAAACACACTAAAACGAATCAGATTATGGCAACAAGCAAGCAACAACTAATTATTACAAGCTCGACCAACCCCGAGCTAGGCTCTTGAAGCTTTTCAAACTCTTCGAACAACCTCAACCTCCTCGGCTTCTGGCTACTTGCACACCATGGCTTCCGCAACAACCTAAAACTCTAAGACTCAACGAATACAGACTCTCAACCAAACATTAAGCCTTAATTAACAGACAAGGCTATTACAAACCGAAAGTAAAGAAGAAGAAATTAAACAGTTGCCATAATCCGATACATTTCAGCCACCCAAGTTAGAAAACAAACTAAACCCACCTAGGACTCAATTCATTCCAAATTGAGAACTAAAAACATGCTATGATACCAATTGCTGGAACCCCCACTCAACCAACTGCGAGGGTCTCGACCCTCGACCAGAGGCGCAGCGGAAGAAAAACTTAAAATAAAAGCCTAAAACTGGTTGATGACCTATTGCAATCAATAAGGAACGAACTAAGAATTGAAGAAACATTTCTAATACTTAGAAAATTTCTTGAATTCGAGTCCACCGGAAAAACCCCGCTCCACCGAGAAACGGACCGATAAAAGTCAACCAAAAAAGTTGACCGGTATATACCACCGGTATAAATCACCGATAAATATATCACCGGTATATATAATATATACACCGGTATATATTAAACCGAGGAAATACTGACCGGTTGGTAGTAGGAATTTTGAATATCCTATAAATTTCGGGGTGTCGAATCCCGCCAAAATAACATTTATAATTCCGCTACAACTGAGCTTTGCAGCTAGTGGTAGTCGGGTCGATCCACAGGGAACCTAAATTATTTTCTCCTAATTAATTTCTATTTTCTTTTTAATTAATAAAACAATAAAATAAAACGATAAATAAAAGGGGGATTGCTAACGGAAAATTAAAGTAAGCATGTAAACTAGCTAACGGAAAATTAAACGTAACATGTGCTCCTAATTTGAGTGCTCGGGATTTACTTGATGCGCTTAGTTCATAGGGATTCTAATTAGCAAAGTAATTTTATTTCATGCACGCAAAATGCCTTGTCCCAACCGGGTCCAACGCACCCCAAAGAATTAATTAGAGATGTTAATTCTAATTAAACATGCTTCTTAATTAATCTAAGGTGATAAGCCATCAATTAATCAGAAAACATTAACGGGTATAATTGCGACGAATTATTTCTTAAGACTAATTCGATTTCTCTCCTAACCTTGAGCCCACCGTGAAAACGTTAATCAACTCATACCCCCACTGTCACTTGGGCTCGAATTGATTAGCCACGAGCTAGACCCTCGCTACAATGCATTAAAGCTTATCAAGAATTAACGCTTAGCCTACTAACATGCGTAACAATTATGAGTGTCAATCCTAATTAGAAAGGCATGACATTCGTTCTTTATACAGATTGGAGATGCAAGAAATCAACAACACAATGCTAGAAATTCATCCAAAAACCCTCACTAAGCATCAAAGTAAATCCCTAACTCAAATTAGAGCACTTACCTTAGCCAAACGTGTTGAAAATCGATCCAAAATTGTCCAAAAACCTTGAAAATTGATGAAAATATCACCAAACCCGAGGCCAAAACTGTCAAAATCGATTTTTCTCTCTCCTAAGTGAATGGTGGCTGAAAAACTAGGTCTAAATGCTTAAAAAGCTAAAAAAATGAGTTTTGGGCCGAAATTGGCCAATTGGGCCGCGCGGACGGGGCGTCTGATGGAGCGGGCCGCGCAGGTCGCGCGCGCGCATGGGCTGCGCACAGGGCGCGTCTGGGCAGATCAGGGGCGCGCGGGCGTGGAGCGGGGCCGTGGGCTGTGGATGTTGACCGTTGACCATTGACCGTTGACTTTTATAAAAATAATGGAAAATCCTGCATCCACCAAGATTTGAACCTTAGCACCCACATTATCTTAATAGGGCCTACACCATCAAGCCACCAATCGATTTTGAGTTAAGATTAGATTATTTAATAAATGTAGCTTAATCACTCAAAACGACTAATTAATAAAATATTATAAAATATTCATTTAAGCTCTTAATTATCGCAAATGCCCGATTTACCCCTTAGCAATTAAATTATACAAAATACATCAATTAAGCCCAAATAATTACTCTAATTTACAAGACTTAGGAGCTAAATATTAGCACTTTTGGAGTGCTATCAAAACCCCCAACCTAAATCTTGCTAGTCCTCGAGCAAGGAAAACTCTGAACTAGCTCCTAAGAATGAAATTGCATGCAACGACTCTAACCTCAATGCTTTCAAAAAACAAGGCACTTACAACAAAAGAAAACAATCAATTGCATGCATAAGCTGAGAACATTTCAAAAATTAAACTACTACTCCCCTACGTGCGTGTGTGATTAGCCAACCTATTCTAGCTCTTATAGACTCGGAAAAACCATATGCAACTCTACATCTCGTTTTCCCCCTACTTCTAGCAATAAAGAACAGTCTACGGCTTTTCAACAATCAAGAGGGTAACAAATTAAAAGGCCTAAATTTTCTTTTTCTTGAGTACTTTGTACTCTTTATTTCTTTTGATCCACTTTTTTTTTACTTTTCTTTTGCTTCTCCAAGAGAGCCTAACACGTCAAGCTTCATTTCGCTTCACGTTTTTAAGGACTAATGCTCACTTTTTAATGTGCACTTTAAGAAGGAGGTGATGGAGCGCTTGGCACGCAGCGGAAGCGATTTGGATCATAGACACTCTAATTTCATCAATTTAAACAAACGGAAACATGCAAAAACAATGAAAAAGAGAAATTAGAACACATACCCTTGTCGTTCGAATTTCTTCAAATTTCACCGCCAGAAGCTCCTCACGAGCTCAACGAGCCTTCTCACGAAATCTTCGTGGACCACCCACGGTAGTCCCGCTATCCTCAGGCCGAGAAACGGAGTAGTGGGACTCCTTTTACAAAAGAAACGGAGGAAGAAGCGCTCTGGAAAAAAAACTCTTTTTTTTTAAACTAGAGAACAGAGGCAAATCGTGGAAGAAGACGAAAGAAATCAAATTGAAATTCTCATTTCAATTGATGTGAACCCAAAAAGGCACTGACGCCATTTTGATTTTTTGATTTTATTTTATTTTATTATATTTTTTTTTTTATTATTTTTTTTTTAATTGATCTGATGAATCAAAAAATATACTATGTATATATCTTACATGTGTCTTACATTGCATGTAAGACACATGTAAATATATATATATATATATATATATATATATATATATATTATTAAAAATAATAATAATTATTTTATTAATTAAACTTTTTAATTAATAAAAAATATATATATATATTAATTAATATTATTTAATTCAATATCAAATATTAATTAAATAATATAATTAAACCCGGTTTTCCGAAAAACCGACTTTTTGCACATGAATCTTATTCATGTTTTCAGACCAATCTCATATTTAAATCATATTTAAATATGTCTATCCTTCTTCCACAAACCCGAATTTGAACGATTCAAATTCTTTTCTTTTCTTTTCTTTTATATTGTTTCACGGCTTTATCCGAGCTAGCCAGGAGAACCGTAAGGACCTACAGATCATGAGCTCCAACGATACGAGATTATTCGGTCAAAACTCTTTCAACCGAACTAACCAACATTCGTTAACCCCCAGAGACTCCACTAAAGTCCAAGGGCTGCACTCTCCTCACTGTAGATATATTGTGTACTGTTGATATAACTATCATCAGTAAGTCGATCCTTCACAGGTCGTTCGTAATCACAACGGGTCATTTATACCGTTTAACCCTTGTATTATATCTTGTTCCTTAAGTACCACTGACACCTCTAATGAACAATTGATTTGTGGTCCAACCATCGAATCAGATTCCTCCCTGATCAGGAGGGGATGAGCCTATTGTTCAAGACCTGGAGTCAGCACTTAAGGGAACAACCTCTCTACTAACCCTTAAAGCGGGTAGGAGTGAATTCCATCTCGCACAACTACGTCCCCAGCCACTTATTCGATTTTATCCCCAATATGGTAGGCTTATTGAGTCGTCGATCTGGCCACTCTCACCCGTACAAGTCAAAGGATAAGGTCGAATAAACAGGAGTTCATAGTGAGCTCAGGATTGAGATCGAGTTACCTAAGTCATCATAAGAAAAAAACCGGTCTTTACAGTAAACGGTGTTATAAAGAAAGAGCGATTTTATTTCTTGGTTCGGTCTTGTGCAAACTCATTGCACAGGACGCCCTCACTCACATGTCTCTACATGAAACGATTCGAATCACATCGTTTTGTACTATACAAAGTGAGCCGCGTCCAATAGTGTCCCCAGGATAAGGTACCCAGCCTTATCCCTATACTATAGACCATTTTGGATGTCTACTTGAACTTGATCCACATTCATGTCACACATGAAGTTCAAGTACTCATACTATCGCCATGGGTGTTAGTTATTGGTATAGGTTAATACAAACACAATTCACTAAAATTCAATAACAACTTTATTGAAATAAAATATATACATTCAAACAGTTTACAAACTACGAGTTTTAGGACATAAAACCCAACAAACTCCCACTTGGACTAAAACGTCAGTGAAGTACATGTTGGTCGAGAGAACTAGAATATCAAATATCTAAAGTTTCTCCCACTGTCCTACTGAGCAACTCGCAGCCCTAGACTTTTTAGGTGTCTCTCAAACACTTTAGCCGTGAGAGATTTAGTAAACGGATCAGCAATGTTGTGCTCCGAGGCTATCTGTGTGACGATCACATCTCCTCGTTGCACTATCTCCCTGATGAGATGATACTTCCGCTCAATATGCTTTCCACACTTATGGCTTCTAGGTTCTTTAGAATTTGTCACTGCACCGCTGTTATCACAATAAAGGGTGATTGGCAAGTTCATATTTGGAACAATTTCCATATCTGTCAAGAACTTCCTAAGCCATACAGCTTCCTTCGCTGCTTCGCAAGCTGCGACATACTCAGCTTCCATGGTGGAGTCAGCAATACAACCTTGCTTTATACTCCTCCATTCTATTGCTCCTCCGTTAAGAGTGAACACTGATCCTGATGTAGATTTCCTGGAATCTATATCAGTCTGAAAATCAGAGTCAGTGTATCCTGCAAGGATCAAATCTTCGCGCCATACACAAGCACATAGTCTCTCGTTCTCCTAAGATACTTGAGGATGTGTTTAACGGCTGTCCAGTGATCATATGCTGGATTGGACTGGAACCTCCTGACAATTCCTACTGCATAGCAGATGTCGGGTCGTGTACACAACATAGCGTACATGAGACTACCAATTGCAGATGCATAGGGAATTCGTCTCATATCCTCAACCTCTTGAGGTGTCTTAGGAGACTGTTCCTTAGACAAGTGAATTTCATGCCTAAAAGGCAGCGAACCTTTCTTGGAATTCTGCATCGAATATCTTGACAACACCTTGTCAATATAAGATGCTTGAGACAGCGCTAGCACTTTGTTCTTACGATTCCTTACTATCTGAATCCCTAGAACAAACTGAGCCTCTCCCAAATCTTTCAGTTGGAATTGGGTCGCTAGCCAATTCTTAACGCCAGTTAGGAACCCTACATCATTCCCAATGAGTAGTATATCGTCTACGTACAAGACTAAGAAAGTTACAACAGTATTGACTACTTTCTTGTAAACACAAGGTTCGTCAATATTTTGTTCAAAGCCATAAGATTTGATCGCCGTATCAAACCTTATATTCCAGAATCTAGATGCTTGCTTCAACCCATAAATGGATCGATTAAGCTTGCAAACCTTTTGCTCTTGACCCTGAAGTATGAATCTCTCTGGTTGAGTGTTACGTCTCCAAAAGTGACTAAATTAGGACTTATTTGTGTTAGGAAGTTGTGCATTTGTAAGTATTTTTGATAGGATTTAGCTTGAACCTAGGCTTATATATGAGAAATAGAAGAATGAAGCTAAATTAGGACTTGTATGCAAAAGGAAAGAAAAGGAATGAAAAACGAAGTTAGAAGAATGAAAACTGTGCATTGCGGAAACATTGCTAAAACCGCAATGTTTTAAGTGAAATCCGTAAGTTGGCTAACCTTTTTCTGTTGTGATCCGATATTTCAGGGATTCGTTCTTTCTCCTCCAGCCACGTAGAAGTACGACGTTGAGGATGGATGGTTCTCCTTGGCCCAATCGCACCTGCAGAATACTATAAAAGGAGGTCAAAGAGGAGGGTTGAAACACATCCGAAAAGCGTAGACTTCTCTTCTCAGCGCAGTCTTTCCCATTCTTTCTCTTCTCCGTCTGTTGGTTTGAGAGGTTCAGCTGTTGGAGTCGACAATCTGATAGGAAGGAGAGAAGATTCATCTTCTCTTCTGATTGGATTCATCCAAGCAAGGCTTGCCTTTCTCTCTACTCAGCCGAGGCGTTCGCAATCGAGAAGACCACGCACAACTTACTGCTTTCTGTTTTAGTTTTCTACTTTCAGTACCGTTTGTTGTTATTTCCTTTCCAGTAGCTACTCTAATTCATTTTGTCGCTTTCTGTCTTTATTTAAGTGTTTCTAAGTCATCATTTGTTCATTCAAACAATTGGTTAATCAACGTACAATTCATCATTTCACAATTTCTCTATTCGTCTCTGCCTACTGTTTTCCCTTTTCTGTTTTGTCTTTAATCTTCTTCTAAGCATGTCTTCTTCATCTACTCTTTCTGTTCTATCTACATCCATGAGTAACTAAGTCACATAGGGGCATGCTAATGACAAGGCTATAGGCTTACACGTGAACCAAGCATGTAGGATAGCTCTCGAATGCATTGATTGTATGTAAGCTTCATCCCACGGGCAATTTCGATTGGCCATCCATTTTGTCCAAAAAACTCCTAACCTCTGGAAGGAGTAAGAGTTCAGAGTCATACACTCATGCTAGCCTCTCAAGGTAGCCAGAAAACGACCTAGGAATAGGCGTTTTCCTAGTACAAATCACAACTTACTGCTTTAACAAGATGCTTAAGACCTTACTTGAACATGAGTAAACTAAAGAATCTAATGCATGAAATCGGAAGATACATGAGAATGAGCTAGTTTGATGCATAGTGAGTTGATCTAATGCTTGAGAATCGTGTGAAAAAACCTATAGAGGAGTCGTTAGTAGTCCTTGTTTCCACATTTTACACACTTTCGCTGTTAAGAACATTGCGGTAAAATTGCTGTTCTCGCAATTCCTTTAAGTTAAAATCTGCCTTAGTCATTTTTTCTCTCCGTTTAATTATCTCTTCTCTTTGCATTTGAGTTTATCATTTACTTGCACTTGTTTATGCATCTATCCTTTACATATTCCTTAGTAATTAGGCAACTTAAAACCAAATCTACCCCATCAAATCTACCCATTCTTGCTTAACAATACACTTCGCGAGTAACTAAGAATAAATCTCTGTGGGAAAACGAATGAAAAAATACTTACTACTTGCTACAAGATCATGTATGCTTGCATGTTCTGAGTGCTCTCTTATTGCATATTTCTTTTAAACATTGAGCACGCAACAAGTTTTTGGCGCCGCTGCCGGGGATTTAGTTTAGTGAAAACGAAGTTTGTTAAGTTAGAAACACGAATTTTAATATCTATTGGAACTAATCTTTTCTCATTTCTTTTGCAGGTACCATTGGGTTAGTTTATGAATGAGCATTCAAGTAGCGATCTAGAATTCAATCCTGAGCCTGAGAGATTATTTAAGGCCAGAAACAAAGCTAAGAAACGTCTCTTTAACCAACCCTCTATACCTCAAATAATTGCTGAAACCGCGGAGTCTCCGCAATTCTATCCAGAAGAAATGGACAGACCAGTCCCGAATCTGGTACCTACCACTCGCAATCCCATCGAAATAGCGAATGATAAGGATAACGCCATTCTCTCCTACCTAGTATCTATGCCTGGGGAACTAAACCTAAGCATAATCCGCCCTGAAATTACTGCCAACTCCTTCGAGTTAAAGCCAGTAATGTTCCAAATGTTGTCCACTGTGGGACAATTCTTTGGAGTAGAAAATGAGGATCCCCACAACCATCTTAGAAACTTCCTAGGAGTTAGTGATACCTTTCTCATACCTGGAGTTTCCCAAGAAGCCTTGAGGCTCTACCTCTTCCCTTACTCATTGAGGGACAAAGCCAAAACGTGGTTAAACTCATTACCCTCCGGATCAGTTCTCAATTGGACAGACTTGGCGGAGAAATTCCTAGTAAAATATTTCCCACCTGATAGGAATTCTACTTTTCGTGACGACATAATCAAATTCAAACAAGCTGAAAATGAGTCTCTTCACGAAGCTTGGACAAGGTTCAAGGACCTTCTACTTAAATGTCCACACGATGGCATTCCATGGTGTATCCAAATAGAGGTCTTTTTCAAAGGATGCAACCCCAGCACCAGGCAAGTGCTAAATTCATCTGCTGGTGGTTTCATGCTGTCCAAGAGTTATAACGAAGCCTATGAGATCCTGGAGAAGATCTCAGCATCTCACTGTAGGTGGTCAGATGATCCAATAGAGCCAAGTAGAGCTCAAGATAAGGACGCACTCAATGCCATGAGTAGTCAAATAAGTGCTCTGACCAACCTAGTAAAAAAAATGGCTCAAGCCAATCTCCAAACTAGTGTCAACACCCCCACAGCCATGTCAATGGGCACACAACCAAGTCAAGGTGAGACACTTATCTGTGGATTCTGTGGGGAAGGGCACCTGTATGAATACTGCCCTGGGAATCCAGCCTCAGTCTGCTATGTTGGAAGCCAACAGCAGCCTATGAACAACCCTTACTCTAACACCTACAATCCTGGTTGGAGGAACCACCCAAATCTCTCATGGGGTGGCCAACAAAATACTAACCAAGCTCCTAACCAACCAAGACCGAGTGGAACACCTGGTTTCACTCCTCAAAATAACCAATCCATGTATCAAAAACCATATAACCAACCAATAGGATCTTCTGTAGAAAACTTACTTAAGGAGTACATTGCCAAGAATGATGCCACTCTGCAAAGTCAGCAAGCTACCCTCAGGAGCCTAGAGAACCAAATAGGGCAACTAGCCAATGAACTCAAAAATAGGCCCCAAGGTAGACTACCTGCTGACACTGAGGTGCCAAGGAGAGATGGAAAAGAACAAGTTCAAGCAATTGAACTTAGAAGTGGGAGACCATTGGTGAGCAACACTAGAGAAACCCCAAAGAGAGTAGAGAACAAAGAGTCTAGTGCTCCACTGGAATCTCTGCCAAACCAAGGTCAACCCTCAACAAGCACATCAGGAGCAAGGCTGGAGCCAATCATAGAAGAGATAGAAGAAATTCCAAGGCCTCCACCTATCCTGAGGCGACCTGAAGTGCCTGCATATGTGCCACCACCTCCATTCCCTCGAAGGCTAAAGAAAAAACAAGAACAGGAAGTGCACTTTAATAAATTTTTAGAAATTCTTAAGCAAGTGCATGTTAATATTCCTTTTGTAGAAGTTTTACAGTCTATGCCTTCTTATGTTAAGTTTTTAAAGGATATAATCACTAACAAAAAAATTATTGGTGAATTTGAAACAGTGAATCTCACTGAGGAGTGCAGTGCTATACTCCAGAACAAGCTACCCAAGAAGGAGAAGGATCCTGGTTCCTTCACCCTACCAGTGGAGTTAGGAGGCAAGCACGTGGGCAGAGCTCTTTGTGACCTGGGAGCCAGCATAAACCTCATGCCCCTATCACTATTCCGCCAGCTAGGAATAGGAGAAGCACGTCCTACCACTGTCACTTTACAACTTGCAGACAGATCCATAGCATACCCTGAGGGTAAGATTGAGGATATTCTTGTAAAGGTTGACAAGTTTATTTTCCTTGCAGATTTCATCATCCTGGATTATGAAGCAGACAAGGAGGTCCCCATCCTATTAGGCAGACCATTTCTAGCCACAGGTAGGGCCCTGATTGATGTCCAGAAAGGTGAGCTCACCATGAGGGTTCATGATGAGGAGGTTAAGTTTAGTGTTTTTAAAGCCCTAAGGTACCCCTCTGACTCTGAATCTTGTGCTAGCATGGACATTGTAGATTCACTGATGGAAGAACAGCTGGAGCATGAATTAGTGACTAAGCATGCTAATAATTATGTACAATTAGATTTAACTGATTTGAATGTTTCTGAAATAATGGACATACCTGTAGATAAAATACAACATGTTTGTATGAATAGTGACTTGACTGACAGATCTATGAATCCATTAAAGCCATCCATTGAGCATCCACCTATCTTAGAACTGAAACCCTTACCCACTCATCTTAAGTATGCATATTTAGGAAGCAATGATACTCTGCCTGTTATTATTTCATCCAAATTAAGTGCAAAGCATGAAACTGAGTTAATCTTATTACTCAAGCAATATAAAAAGGCTATTGCATGGACGATTGCTGACATTAGAGGCATTAGCCCTTCTTACTGCATGCATAAGATAATATTGGAGGAAGAGCATACACCCCGACTAGATCACCAACGTAGGTTGAACCCCTCTATGAAAGAGGTAGTTAAAAAAGAGATCATAAAATGGTTAGATGCAGGTGTAATCTTCCCTATAGCTAGTAGTCAGTGGGTGAGTCCAATACAATGTGTACCTAAGAAGGGGGGGATGACTGTAGTAGTGAATGAGAGCAATGAACTGATTCCAACTAGAACTATTACAGGATGGAGAGTCTGTATGGACTATAGGAAATTGAATAAGGAAACAAAAAAAGATCACTTCCCTTTACCATTTATTGACCAAATGTTAGATAGGATAGCTGGTAGAGCTTATTACTGCTTTCTAGATGGTTATTCTGGATATAACCAAATCACCATAGACCCTGTGGACCAGGAGAAGACAACCTTCACCTGTCCCTTTGGAACATTTGCTTTTCGCAGAATGCCTTTTGGCTTATGCAATGCACCAGCAACGTTCCAAAGGTGCATGTTGGCAATCTTCTCTGACTTAGATGAATCCATGATAGAAATATTTATGGATGACTTCTCAGTCTTTGGTGATTCATTCACAAACTGTTTAGAGAACTTAGGACAAGTCCTGGCTAGGTGTGAGGAGACCAACCTAGTCCTTAATTGGGAAAAGTGCCACTTCATGGTGGAAGAGGGGATAGTTCTAGGTCATAGAGTGTCTAGAGCAGGAGTAGAGGTCGATAGGGCCAAGATTGAAATAATAGAGAAGTTAGTGGAACCTCAGAATGTGAAAGCCATTAGAAGTTTCTTAGGACACGCAGGTTTCTATAGAAGGTTCATTAAGAACTTTTCTAAGATCTCCAAATCATTGTGTGAGCTTCTAGAGCTGACAAAGCCATTCATCTTCTCTAAAGAATGTTTACTAGCCTGGACAACCCTTAAGGAAGCACTAGTCAAAGCACCTATTATAGTAGGACCAAATTGGGACCTTCCATTTGAGATGTTATGTGATGCAAGTGACTATGCAGTAGGGGTTATGCTAGGGCAAAAGATTGACAAGCTAACACACCCTGTATACTATGCTAGTAAGACACTTAATGAGGCACAATGTAATTACACAACCACGGAAAAGGAAATGCTAGCTGTAGTGTTTGCCTGCGAGAAGTTTAGGAATTACATTGTAGGCACTAGGACAATCGTGTACACTGATCATTCTGCACTAAAATACCTTATGAGGAAGGCTGATGCTAAGCCTAGGTTGATTAGATGGGTGTTGTTGCTGCAAGAATTTGATCTAGACATTAGAGATAAGAAAGGTTGCGAAAATGTGGTTGCGGATCATCTTTCTAGGTTGCAGCATAATTGCGATAAAATTGCGGAAACCGCAATTTCTGATGCCTTTATCGATGAGCATGTCTTTGTATTAGCCCATCGTGATAACGATGAGGAACCTTGGTTTGCTGATATTGCTAACTTCCTTGCCTCGCAGGTACTACCAACTTTCAAGGGAGGACAAGAAAAGAAGAGGTTCCTGCATGAAGCTAGGAAGTTCATGTGGGACGACCCTACCCTCTACAAAACATGTGCAGATGGTTTGCTGAGGAAGTGTGTGTCAGCTGCTGAGGCGAAGTCTGTGCTGTAGCACTGCCATACAGCCCCCTATGGTGGACACTTTGGTGGCCAAAGGACAGCTGCAAAGGTGTTCCAGAGTGGCTACTACTGGCCCACGATCTTCAAAGATGCTCACGAATACGCGCACAGCTGTGATGAATGCCAAAGAACAGGTAACCTTAGTCGAAAGGATGAGATGCCTCTCACTTACATCTTAGAGTTGGAGCTCTTTGATGTGTGGGGCATTGACTTCATGGGACCATTTCCCCCCATCAGCAGGTAACCTTTACATACTTGTAGCTGTAGACTATGTATCTAATTGGGTAGAGGCCATAGCATGTCCAACCAATGATGCCAAAACAGTCATTAAGTTCCTTAATAGACATATCTTTACTAGGTTTGGTACACCTCGTGCTATAACTAGTGATGAAGGAACACACTTTATTAATAAAGCTATGGAAAAAGTGTTGGCTAAATACAATGTTAGACATAGAGTAGCCACCCCTTATCACCCACATTCGAATGGCCAAGCTGAAATATCAAATAGGGAGATTAAAAACATACTCGAAAAAGTGGTCAAACCCAATAGAAAAGATTGGTCGTTTAAACTCGAGGATGCACTTTGGGCATATAGGACTGCATATAAGACACCCCTAGGTATGTCTCCTTATAGACTTGTGTATGGCAAAGCATGTCACTTACCATTCGAATTGGAAATTAAAGCATTTTGGGCCTTGAAAGAACTGAATTATTGCGTGACTGATGCGGGAACATTGCGGTCTCTGCAATTACATGAGCTTGATGAGCTGAGACATATGTCTTATGAAAATGCTAAAATGTATAAGGAAAAGACCAAGATTTGGCATGACAGTAGACTTAGGATTAAGGACTTTAAGAAAGGCCAACTTGTCTTGTTATTTAACTAAAGGTTGAGATTATTTCTAGGCAAACTTAAGTCCAGATGGTCAGGTCCTTTTGTGATAACTAACGTGTTTGTTCATGGTGCAATCGAGATTAGGAACCTGCAGCACGGGCAACCGTTCATGGTTAATGGTGCACGATTGAAGCATTATTATGAGGAAGGAGATGTGAAGACTCTCTCGGCCTTCCTCTTGGCTGAAACTTGAAAATAAAACCGAGAGAGGACGAGTGATCACTGTGCTCGTCCATGCGAGGCTATGCCTTAGTTTATTTTTTGCTATTCTTTCGGTTATTATTTATGTATGTTTGTGTGTGATTTTTATTACGAATTTGATGTTGATTTTATTTCTTTTAATAGGGGATCAAAAGAGGGAATCAAGGAGATGAATCCAGGATAAAAAATCGGGGAAGATATTGGGCCAAATCAAAGATTAAGTTGAGAAAATATTGGCATTTGAAACGAGGAAATCTCCAACGGCCATTTAATTGCGATGGATTTGCTGAATCCGCAACAGAAATAGCCGTTGGGATTTTCATCATTACAAATAGCCGTTGGAATAGCGGTGGCCCGTACGCTTCCTTCATTCACTGAACTTCAAGAAATCTCTCTCCGTCTTCCTCTGCAATTCCTCTTTCCAGATTTCTACGATTCCACCATGGTGCTAACAAGGGCTGAGAGATCTGCTTCCAAAAAGAAGGCCACTGAAGCAGAGGTAGCTGCGAGAGAGGCACTCCTTGCCTTGGCAGATGCCGAAGCTGCGCGAACCGAACGCCTTCCCAAGCTCCCTGTCCGCAAGAAGAAGTGGAAGGTGGTGACGGAAATCCCTGCTGGGCCATCTGAACCAGCAGGAACGCCCAAGAAGAGGAAGTGGAAGATGGTTGTTGACGACGCAGCGATCAAGAAAAAGACTCCCTCTGTGGAGAGTCAAGAAAGTGGCCGTCCATCCTACGAGACGGCCAGACAAAGCCATTCTCCATCTCCACCAACGCGAAGCCCTGAGCCTTCTCCATCTCCACAGAGCTCTGAACAAACTCCACCGCCGCAGAGCCCTGAGGCATCACCAGTATCCCAGACGCCTGAGCCTGAAATTCCATATGAAGAGCATCAAGAATCGGCGCAGGGCGATGATGCAGCTGAGGAAGAGGAAGTTTTCTCTCCTTTGAGGAAAGTCAGCCCCGATAGCCCAACAAGGGGGGAAGATTCAATGGATGAAACGTTGGGGGACTGCCTCCAACAGATCACCACGAGGGCACGGTTGAGAAAGGAAGCCACCAAGGTTGCCAAGGCCAAACGGCCAAAAGCTTCGAAGAAGTCCAAGAAAAGGAAGGCCAGAGGAGAGCCATCATCGAAGAAGGTTAGTAATGAGCCCTCTCTGGAGAAGCTAAAGATCGAGGCTGCTGAATCAACCAAAGCAAAAGATAAGGGGAAGGCCAAGCTGTATCCCGAAGATGAGCCTCAAGCTGTGAGGTATGTGTCCTCTGATGCAGAATCAAGAGGCACTGAATTGAGGAAACGGGACCTACTCCATGAGAAGGGGTTCCTTGATGCTCTAGCAGACCTGCCGCAATTCTTGCGCGCAGGGATCACCAATCACGGCTGGGAAGAGCTGTGCAGACCGCCCATCCCCGCCTACTCCAGCATGGTGTACGATTTCTACGCCAACTTGATGAACCCTGAGGATGGCTTGTCTGTGGTCAGAGGAATCGAGGTGGACTTCTCAGCTAAGGCGATCAATGAAGCCTATGGCCTAAAGGGGCAAAAACACACTGACTATGCAAGGATCATTGATGCGCCAACTGAGGCTGTCCTGGAGGAAGCGCTAAGGATCATCGGCCAACCTGAGGCAGCGTGGACGATTTCGCGCAATGGGAAGCACACTCTGATGAGTGCAACCCTGACGGCAAAGGCAGCTGTGTGGTTTTCTTTCGTGCGCAGAAGGCTGTCCCCAGTGACCCACGAGACCACCATCAACCAAGGAAGATCGCTGCTGGTTTATGCGATCATGAGGGGCCTCACAATCAATGTTGGTGAGGTCATTGCAGCCTCAATCGCAGACTGTGCCAAAAAAGGTAAGGGTCCACTTTTCTTCCCCAACACAATCACTAAGCTTTGCTTACGTGCAGGTGTACCAATCGAGCGGATGGAAAGGCAGCTGGCCTACACGGGGCACCTGGAGCTGCCTACAGGCCTGCGAATGCGACGAAAGGGGAACATGGAGTTTGAGTTCGACGGCCTGGCTGCTGCTCAGTCTCTATCGATGGCCTGCCTGATGGACCTACAAAAGAAGATGGCGCAATGGGCTGAGTATGCTCAAGCAAGGGATAAGGATGTTCCTGACCAATTGAGCTGCATCTTTCCTGAATTCCCCACTGATTTGCTGACGCCATGGGCACCTCCACGAGCACGGAGGGATGATGATGAGGACATCTAAGTGCTGGGCTGATTAGCACTCAAAGGGAGTATTTATGTTCCCTATATCAGAAGAAAAAAAAAATCAAACTGCTTTTCGTTAAACTGTGTGAAATCTGTCGGTTTGAATCAATATTTGATCTGTCTTTAGTTCTTTATTTTTGTTGTTTAGGATTGTTTAGTATAGTCTGATGGTAGCTGAATAGGTAGATTATTGTAGTTTCCTTTTTGTATAGCTGAAATGACTGGAAAGAGCATGCATAGGGGCCTTGATCACTGATATATCTGCCCTGTTATCCATTGCGAAATTATTGCGGAATCCGCAATTTTTGTTAGTAATTGCATGTTTTTGACTGACTGATTAGCTAGGCTGGTTCTGTTTTAATTTTGTTCTTTTGCTGCTGTCTTGACTACCTTATATAGCCTATCTATAAGCATGCTGGATGAGTGTCTTAAGGCACCTTGGATAGTTTAAATTAGCCTCTTAAAATTGCTCAGCATGCGTAGCTTTAAGTCCTTCCCTGCCTGTTTTTATAAATTTCTGCTGCTGTGATGTTTGCTTTGAGAATGTTCTGTCTATCCCTAGGGCTTTTAGATTCTCTTTGTTTTACCCTAGACTAAATGCTTCTAGGACAAGTTTGGGGGTGTGCCACCCAGACACTCATTGTGGACAATGAGTAGTTTAAGTTTGGGGAGGCCACCCTAGGCCTAGGAACATTCCTCTCTCCCTTTAAGCTTAAGCATTCTTCTTCTCCTTTACAAAAAATGATAAACTGAAAAAAAAAAATGAAAAATAGAATAAAGGGGGGTGTCTCTCTTAAAGTTGCTGAGTAATCAGTGTCAAGTGTGTAACCCACAAGTGGCATTGCATCAAAAGGCAACCAAAGGAGAGGCTCCACCAAAGTAAGAAAGAAAAAAGGAAAAAATAGGGAAGAAGAATGTATACCTAGGAGTTGCAACTTTGTGGCTTGGATGTCCTGAATAAAAAAAGAACTCTGATCCTCAAGTAGCTAAGCACAAAGTTGTAGCTTGTAGGGTTGTTTAGGGAGATGAATGTATGTCCAATGTAGTGATGCAAGGGTTTAGGTTGTTCTCTAAATGTACTACTGTCACTGTTAATACTAAGACCGGTATGACTCGAAGGAATCCTAGGTAGCTCAAAAGTAAAAACTAGAAGCATGTACTGAGTCTGGGGTAAAGCTAGGTAGAATTTGAAACCTTAGGGATAGTTGCACGATATGACAGAAAAAAGTAGATCAGTCGTAGGGAGTTAATGAAACAGTAGGAGCATTAGGCGTGCGAAGTTAGAAGAAGCAAAATAAGAGGGTAGTTGTAAACTTAGAAGTGTGTCACAGGACAACACTGCCATAGATAGGAATTTAGGGGAGTCAGCAAGTGGTTAGAGAGGATAAAACAGCAGCCTAAGTAAGTCCTTAGGTTGCTCGAGGACGAGCAAAACCTTAAGTTTGGGGGTGTGTTACGTCTCCAAAAGTGACTAAATTAGGACTTATTTGTGTTAGGAAGTTGTGCATTTGTAAGTATTTTTTATAGGATTTAGCTTGAACCTAGGCTTATATATGAGAAATAGAAGAATGAAGCTAAATTAGGACTTATATGCAAAAGGAAAGAAAAGGAATGAAAAACGAAGTTAGAAGAATGAAAACTGTGCATTGCGGAGGCATTGCGGAAACATTGCTAAAACCGCAATGTTTTAAGTGAAATCCGTAAGTTGGCTAACCTTTTTCTGTTGTGATCCGATATTTCAGGGATTCGTTCTTTCTCCTCCAGCCACGTAGAAGTACGACGTTGAGGATAGATGGTTCTCCTTGGCCCAATCGCACCTGCAGAATACTATAAAAGGAGGTCAAAGAGGAGGGTTGAAACACATCCGAAAAGCGTAGACTTCTCTTCTCAGCGCAGTCTTTCCCATTCTTTCTCTTCTCCGTCTGTTGGTTTGAGAGGTTCAGCTGTTGGAGTCGACAATCTGATAGGAAGGAGAGAAGATTCATCTTCTCTTCTGATTGGATTCATCCAAGCAAGGCTTGCCTTTCTCTCTACTCAGCCGAGACGTTCGCAATCGAGAAGACCACGCACAGCTTACTGCTTTCTGTTTTAGTTTTCTACTTTCAGTACCGTTTGTTGTTATTTCCTTTCCAGTAGCTACTGTAATTCATTTCGTCGCTTTCTGTCTTTATTTAAGTGTTTCTAAGTCTTCATTTGTTCATTCAAACAATTGGTTAATCAACGTACAATTCATCATTTCGCAATTTCTCTATTCGTCTCTGCCTACTGTTTTTCCTTTTCTGTTTTGTCTCTAATCTTCTTCTAAGCATGTCTTCTTCATCTACTCTTTCTATTCTATCTACATCCATGAGTAACTAAGTCACATAGGGGCATGCTAATGACAAGGCTATAGGCTAAAACACGTGAACCAAGCATGTAGGATAGCTCTCGAATGCATTGATTGTATGTAAGCTTCATCCCACGGGCAATTTCGATTGGCCATCCATTTTGTCCAAAGAACTCCTAACCTCTGGAAGGAGTAAGAGTTCAGAGTCATACACTCATGCTAGCCTCTCAAGGTAGCCAGAAAACGACCTAAGAATAGGCGTTTTCCTAGTACAAATCACAACTTACTGCTTTAACAAGATGCTTAAGACCTTACTTGGACATGAGTAAACTAAAGAATCTAATGCATGAAATCGGAAGATACATGAGAATGAGTTAGTTTGATGCATAGTGATTTGATCTAATGCTTGAGAATCGTGTGAAAAAGCCTATAGAGGAGTCGTTAGTAGCCCTTGTTTCCACATTTTACACACTTTCGCTGTTAAGAACATTGGGGTAAAATTGCTGTTCTCGCAATTCCTTTAAGTTAAAATCTGCCTTAGTCATTTTTTCTCTTCGTTTAGTTATCTCTTCTCTTTGCATTTGAGTTTATCATTTACTTGCACTTGTTTATGCATCTATCCTTTACATATTCCTTAGTAATTAGGCAACTTAAAACCAAATCTACCCCATCAAATCTACCCATTCTTGCTTAACAATACACTTCACGAGTAACTAAGAATAAATCTCTGTGGGAAAACGAATGAAAAAATACTTACTACTTGCTACAAGATCATGTATGCTTGCATGTTCTGAGTGCTCTCTTATTGCATATTTCTTTTAAACATTGAGCACGCAACATTGAGCCATATAGATACTCTCCTCAAGATTACCATTCAGAAAGGCAGTCTTGACATCCATTTGCCAGATTTCATAATCATAAAATGTAGCAATGGATAAGAGTATTCTAATCGACTTTAACATGGCAACAGGAGAAAAAGTTTCTTCATAGTCCACCCCTTCTCTTTGGGAATAACCTTTTGCCACAAGTCGAGCCTTAAAGGTTTGCACCTTACCGGCTTGGTCTCGTTTTCTCTTGTAGATCCACTTGCAACCGATAGGTCTTTCACTATCTGGTTGGTCTACAAGATTCCAGACCGAATTGAAGTACATAGACTCCATTTCGAGATCCATGGCTTTAAGCCACTGGTCCTTGTCTATGTCATTCATTGCCTGTTTAAAGGTCAATGGATCCTCAACGCCATCATCAGGTATGACGACTTGAGTTTCAGACAAGCCGATGTAGCGGTCAGGCTGTCTTACATCCCTCCCACTGAAGGGAATGAACTCTTCATTCCCCGCAGCGGAAGCGTTTGGAATCGTTACTTGTTTTGTTTAGAATTAAACTAAAAAATACAAGTTCAAGCATATTACCTTTGAAGACTACAAAGCTCTTCTTGTGTTCTTTTTTCCACGAGATCTTCCTCGCTATGACTCGAACACGGGATCAAGCTTGTGGGAGCTCTTTGAAAGAATGAGAGAACAATTCTTTGCAGAGGGGGTGAGTAGTGTGTTTGGTCAACCTTTTGGCTAAACCTAAATGTCTTATTTATAATAAGGCTTTTAGGAATTAATTTTATTTTATAAAATACATTTTAATATCTAATATATTAAAATATGTATTTTATATTTATTTGAATCTTATTCAAATATTATAAAATTAATCTTTTATAATATACTTTAAACCAATTTGAATCACATTCAAATAACATAAGTATATAGTTTTTAATATTAATGTATCATATACATAAACTATTTCCTCTAATATTTAATGTATCAAATACAATAAATATATTTTACTCTTCTACATTTAATATATCAAATATATTAAATATTAATTTGAATATTTCAAATTTTTCTTTCAACTAAATTGATCATTTTAGTGTTACTATGAGCTAGCAAGGGGACCTTATGGACCTACAGATTTATAAGCTCCAATGATACAAAATTAATTAATTAAACTCATTAATTAATTGACTTTCATTCATTAACTCTAGGTCACTCCACTATAGGCCTAGAGTTGCACTCTTATGCACTGTAAGACAAGTTGTGTCCATGGATATAACCATTACATGCAAGTCGATCCTTCACGAGTTGTTCGTAATTACAGCTGGGTCAAAAGTCCGTTTTACCCCTGTAATTACATCTTACACCTTAAGTACCACTGATTCTCTAATGAACAACCTGTTTATGATCCAACCATAAACGAAGTCCCTCTCGGGCCAGTGAGAGGGTGGGGCCCCATTGTTCAAGTCCCGAAATCAGCACTTAAGAGAACTACTCATCTACTTTCCCTATATGGGAAGGAGTGAATTCCATCTTTTGAAACTTATGTTCCCAACTCCCTATTTGGTCAAGTCCCCAAAATGGTAGGCTTATTGAATCGGCTATAAAGACCATTCTCACCCATACAAATCAAAGGACGAGCCCTCACAGACAGGAGTTCATAACTCACTCAGGATTAAGATCGAGTCACATATGATCATCTTGTGAAATATTAATCTTCTCAAATAACGGATTTATAAAGAGAGATTATATATTCCGTGGTTCAGTCTTATACAAACTCATTGTATAGGATACCCCCACTCACATGTCTCTACATGAATGATTTGGATCAAATCATTTGTAACAATTACAAAATGGGCCATATCAATAGTGTGACCAGGATAAGGCACCCAACCTTATCCATATACTATAGACCCTTTAGGTTATTACTTGAACATGATCCTCCCGTATGTCAACTACATACAATTCAAGATTACACTAATAACCTTGGATTTTATTTATATAATGAATATTATAAATTGCAAATAATAATAATAAAATAATTATCAACTAATTTTTAATTAATTACGAGGCTTTAGGGCATAAATCCCAACAATCTCCCACTTGCAGTAAAGCCGGTGAGACATGTATCCTAGGGCATACTCTACACCCAACATGTTCTCCCACTTGCCCTAGTGAAGATGAGACATGTCTCATAATCCTAGACATTCTAGGTGGCTTTCAAACACTTTAGCCTGAAAAGTCTTTTTATATAGATCAAAACGATTGTCAATTTAAAGTCATCTTGGTCCTACCACGATTCTTTCTCTCTCAGGATACCCTATATATTGATGTTATCTAAGTTCCTTAAGTTTAGCCATTACATAAAACGTTTTAGGCTTAACTATATCCGAAACATCTTTCAGACCAATAAGAAATTATTGGAGTTATGCAAGTTCTTTACTTCATAAGTAAGAACATTTAACTTGCATACCATACTCCATCATCTAGGGTAAACATAGATTTCCATAAATCTTTGTTAAAACCAGTGCATCTCGTAAAGATCAAATCTTTAACCTCATGCACAAAAATATAATTTCTCATTTTATCCATAGATATTTTGAGAAAAGTTTTTATTTTTCTGCGCAATGGTCATACCATTGGGTTAAGTAATAAATGCTAACCAATTTTACTGTCAAATGCCATGTCTCAAGTGTACATTAGATTTTCTCCCACTCAAACGTAATAGTCAATCTTATGTTCTCAACATTTTGAAATGTCTTAGGACACTATTCCTTAGACAATCTAAACTTCATGTAAGAATGATACATTATCATTTTTGAAGTACTACATCATAAACTTGACAACAAATTTGTCAATATAAGATGTGTGAGACATAAATAACATTTTGTCCTCGAAAACTCTATTTTAGGACATACACAGTAATTTAAATCATTCATTTGGAATTGGTTAGGTAGTCAACATTTTATGTTGGATTTAAATCTTATAGCATTCACAATGGGTAATAAGTCATCCACATAAAATATGAGAAAATTCCACTAAGTAATTAATGATTTTCTTGCCTATACAATATCATTAATATTGATTCAAAGTCATAGTTTTTTTATACTTTCATCAAACCTTACATTCAAAAATCTAGTGATCAAATTCATTTCATAAATGAACCTTTACTGCTTGCAAACCTTTTGCTTTTGATTTTTGAAATTGAACTCATGTAATTGATTTGTAAATGCATTCTTTAAGACTTCTTTTCAAAAAAGATTTCTTAAACCTTCACTTGACATATCTCATATGCAACTATGAATTAAGAAATGCTTATATACTCTAATATGACAACAAATGAGAAAGTTTATTCATGGTTTACTTTCTCCCACTATATTTGTCATTAGTCTTATTTTGAAGGTTTGTACCTTCTTATTTACAAATCTTTTACTTTTGTAGATATATTCAAAACCTATGGGTTTTACCCCATCACGAATATCTACAAGTTCTAGATAAAGATGAGTACATCTACTCTATCTCGAGATTTATGACTTTGGTCTACTAGTCTTTGTCATTGACCCTCATTTCAACTTTGAGGTCAAGAAGCCCTACATTTTGTCATCTAATACGACAACTTAGGCTTCATATAAGCTCTTGTAACGGTCGGGTCATCTCATAACTCTCCCACTACGATGAGGCTTATCCAATTCATGACTAGGATCCATTTGACTATCAAATGTAATTAAATTGTTAACAACTTTTGTTAACTATTTAGTGGCTTCACTTGGAACCAACTTTTCAACACTATTGAACATATTCAAGTTTCATCATGTATGCTTAAAAAACCCTAAAACTCGAAGGGTTGTAAACTAACTTTACTACTCTTCTATAATCTCAAAGTTGTCTCATGGACACCTTTTAGATAGAATCATGTTCATTATACAATCTATATTGTATATCCTAACAAGAGTCTGATAATAACGTGTAATTCTTTATTGTTCTGACCATGTCTAACAAGGTCTTGTTTCTCCTCTTACACCACAATTTCACACAATTGTACTTTGTGCTAGAGTTGAGATAAAATCTCACTTTCTATCAATTAGTCTTAGTACATAAGGTTCTTGTACTTTTCACTATGATCTGATCATAGTGTCTTGATAGATTTACCTAATTGACCTTCAACTTGAGTCTTATATTCCTTGAACTTTTCAAAATATTCAGACTTATGTTGCATTAGGTTACGATACTTATTTCTTGAATAATCATCAGCTAGAGTGATGAAATGTTCATCAGTGTTCTTTGGCCTGTAGGCTTTTCCAACAAAAACCTATTGATTATCTTGCATGAAAGACAAGATCTTAAGACATATAAAGTAATTAACTCTAACATTTAGAGAATCACTTCGTAGTAGTCTTTTTATTCAAATTGATCAGAATCAATCTTGAATGCCAAAGACAAGTATCATATTTTAGGAGAATATAAATTGTCTTTTATATTCTGGATTCTATAATCCTGAATATCTCACTGTGTAGTATTTTATATGTTAATAATTTAACACATAGAAATTATTCTTATTTTTCAGCTGAATTTTTCAAACAATTTTGAAAATAAAAATTTAGTTCGAAAATATTCATACTATATGAACATTTTATTAGTAATAAAGTTAGAGAAATTGAATTTCTCCTATGGTACTAAAAACACCATATTCAGCATTAAATAATAATTATTTTTTCTGGACATCTTAATGTCTCCCACTACATTAATTGAGATGGGTTTTCTGGTGCCAACAAGTAGAGATCATTCTACATCATTAAGTATTTTCCAAGAACTATATAAAGTGTAATGAAGAACAAATCTAAATAGTGGATCTGAATCTACTATATAGGTGGTAATGATTATTTTCCACAAAAAATCTAGTAAATCAAATTTACTTTTATCCATGTTCTTCTCATAGAAGTATTTCATAAATTCCTCTCATTATGACTACTTTGCTAATTTAGAAACTATTTTCTTTTAGCTACAGTCATATGGTTTCTTTTCTTGGATTTTGTTAAAACTTAATTTTTGAGATTATTTAGATAAATATCTAAATCTAGCTTTTATTGACTTCAATAATATCTCATATGTTGTTGTCATCTTCTTTATCTTCTTAGCTTGACATCTAATATGTCAAATATAAAATTTGTATAAGCCATCTCGTTATATTGATTTATTAATCATGTGCTTCACGAACAATTCGATTAGCATTGGCAACAGGTTTTTGAGAACGTTTCTCAATAAACACAAATTAAAGAAAAAATTTACACTCTCATTATATAGTGTTAACATTATTTTTCCAAGTGATATTATTTTCTCAATTTGACAAATTAGCAACGAAAAATAAAATTGAGAGAAATAGACATAATATTGAAATATATATAAAAAAAAATATTATTTAACAACATGCAATCAATATTCATTCAATTTCAGCATAGAAAACAAACAATTTGATAAATGAACCCTAAAACATTAATTTCTAATGTTATGATACTTTAGTGAGTTAGAACAAGTGCCGCCGTAGGGTAGGTCAAATGCTCCTTCACTAAACCGAGACAATCTCAACCAAGTGTTATCCCAAAATAACTCTTATTTCTATAACATTTAGTTACCATTAGTTTGGTCAAGAAAATCATTAACAATCTTAATGATATCTTTGTAAGTGTAACCCATCATTTTAGATTCTATAATTTTATCCCAACAAGTGCCGCCGTAGGGTAGGTCAAGTATTGGAAATAAAATTACAATCCTATCCTTCTCAGGAGATTCACCCTGATATTGACCCATGTAAACACCTTCCGTAGGGGGACGGTCCAAAAGCCGCCGCGAGGCCCCACATGAATCTCACGTTGTGAACCAATGATAGAGACCGTAGGATATGTTGACACATTTCCTTTCCCACTTACTATTTAAAAATACTTTCTCAAGGGATTCACCCTGATATTGACCCATGTAAACACCTTCCGTAGGGGGACGGTCCAAAGCCGCCTCGAGGCCTCACATGAATCTCCCGTTGTGAATCTATGGTAGAGACCGTAGGGGTATTTTGACATATGTCTTTCTCCCACTAAGTATTATGAAATAGGGTTTTCTATTACTTAGACAAATTAGGCTAATCTCATTTATCTAAGTTTTTCAATCTACCCTTTCATAACCCTTATGTTGGTTGGATTGATTTTAATGTGAATTATCAAGTATATTAAACTATTTAAAACTAATCACATTATGAGCCTGCTTAATGAAATAAAATAAAATTTGACTAATTCAACCCCCAGGCCAGTTCTTAGGTAGAGGTGTTCCTTTTCAGTCAACTTAAATACCTCACCCGAGTAACCTTTCTTAGACAAGGTTCCCTTATAGTCAATTTTTATTTCAAATTCATTAATCTTTAATTAACTATTAATTACTAGATCAATGAACTTAAGTTTATTTTAAGCAATGTTTTTAATCCTATTAAAAACTAATTCACCTTATGGATAATCTTGAATTTTTAACAATTTTAAACCCTTTAAAACAAAATTAAAGATTATCATATATTCTAATCTTATTAGAATAAAAGATAAACTAAATTCAAATATTTAAACTATTTAAAGAATGAATTAAATTATCTTTTAAATAAGGAAAGAAAAAATCTAATCTCAGGAAAATATCCTAAGCTCATTGGGAAAATATCCTAATACTTATTGGGAAAAGATATCTCAATAAAGATTTCCCAATCTTATTAGTAAAAGATTTCCCAAAAAATATCTAATAAAGATTTTCCAATCTTATTAGGAAAAGATTTCCCTGATAACACTATATCTAGGAAAAGATATCCTAATCAATATTAGAAAAATATGGATTCCTATTATAAAAGAAAGTATCCTAATTTAAAATTTCCAAATATAACAATTATATTGTAAATATGGAAATATAAACATATTAGGAAATCATCTAATCAAATTAGAAAGCATTTTAATCATAATATTCCAAATATAACACTTATATTAAAAATAATTAAAATGCATGATCATGCTTAACCTATGGTGGGATTTTAATCTAGATGACATAGTCTATGAAATCAATTAAAATTTAAAACATACATCAACATGCATAATTGAATTAAAAACAACATGCATAATTAAATTAAAAACACAGCAAAATTGACCGGCATATTTGGCATATCCTAAGAAATTGAAAGCAATTTTGAATTACATTAATTTAAATCCAAGACATATCTTGGTCTTCAAAATTCTCCTTTGAGCCTTCCAAATTTAAATCCAATTTCCATAACTCAATTTGGACATTCCAAATCAAATCAATAGACATTCCAAATCAAATCAATAGACATTCCAAATCTAAATTTAAATTTACACATTTTATTTTGGACATTCCAAATATTCTAAATCTGAATCTAAATCTCTAGAATTGATTTTGGACATTCCAAATCAAATCTATAGATATCCCAAATCTGAATTTAAATTTACAGATTTTATTTTGGACATTCCAAATATTCTAAATCTGAATCTAAATCTACCGAATTGATTTTGGACATTCCAAATCAAATCTATAGACATTCCAAATCTGAATCTAAATTTTGAGATTTTATTTTGGACATTCCAAACATTCCAAATCTGAATCTAAATCTACAGAATTGATTTTGGACATTCCAAATCAAATCTATAGACATTCCAAATCTGAAATTCGGTAGGATTCACACAAATTGCATCTTCAATTTCGTAATGGCTTGAATTCCACCATCGTTTTACACCATCTTCAATTCCGTAATGACTTCAAAAAATGATACAGAGAATTCCTATCTCTTTCGAGTTTCACATTTGATCTAATCAAAGCAATAAAACTAATGCCAAAATATGCCTAAACAATCAATTTGCAAACCACATATATCACATATATGAAAAAAAATTCAAATACCCACCATGAACTTTTAATTCTAAACAAAAACAAAGTTGCTCTGATACTAATTGAAGGGAATGAACTCTTCATTCCCCGCAGCGGAAGCGTTTGGAATCGTTACTTGTTTTGTTTAGAATTAAACTAAAAAATACAAGTTCAAGCATACTACCTTTGAAGACTACAAAGCTCTTCTTGTGTTCTTTTTTCCACGAGATCTTCCTCGCTATGACTCGAACACGGGATCAAGCTTGTGGGAGCTCTTTGAAAGAATGAGAGAACAATTCTCTGCAGAGGGGGTGAGTAGTGTGTTTGGCCAACCTTTTGGCTAAACCTAAATGTCTTATTTATAATAAGGCTTTTAGGAATTAATTTTATTTTATAAAATACATTTTAATATCTAATATATTAAAATATGTATTTTATATTTATTTGAATCTTATTCAAATATTATAAAATTAATCTTTTATAATATACTTTAAACCAATTTGAATCACATTCAAATAACATAAGTATATAGTTTTTAATATTAATGTATCATATACATAAACTATTTCCTCTAATATTTAATGTATCAAATACAATAAATATATTTTACTCTTCTACATTTAATATATCAAATATATTAAATATTAATTTGAATATTTCAAATTTTTCTTTCAACTAAATTGATCATTTTAGTGTTACTATGAGCTAGCAAGGGGGCCTTATGGACCTACAGATTTATAAGCTCCAATGATACAAAATTAATTAATTAAACTCATTAATTAATTGACTTTCATTCATTAACTCTAGGTCACTCCACTATAGGCCTAGAGTTGCACTCTTATGCACTGTAAGACAAGTTGTGTCCATGGATATAACCATTACATGCAAGTCGATCCTTCACGAGTTGTTCGTAATTACAGTTGGGTCAAAAGTCCGTTTTACCCCTGTAATTACATCTTACACCTTAAGTACCACTGATTCTCTAATGAACAACCTGTTTATGATCCAACCATAAACGAAGTCCCTCTCGGGCCAGTGAGAGGGTGGGGCCCCATTGTTCAAGTCCCGAAATCAGCACTTAAGGGAACTACTCATCTACTTTCCCTATATGGGAAGGAGTGAATTCCATCTTGTGAAACGTATGTTCCCAACTCCCTATTTGGTCAAGTCCGCAAAATGGTAGGCTTATTGAATCGGCTATAAAGGCCATTCTCACCCATACAAATTAAAGGACGAGCCCTCACAGACAGGAGTTCATAACTCACTCAGGATTAAGATCGAGTCACATATGATCATCTTGTGAAATATTAATCTTCTCAAATAACGGATTTATAAAGAGAGATTATATATTTCGTGGTCCAGTCTTATACAAACTCATTGTATAGGATACCCCTACTCACATGTCTCTACATGAATGATTTGGATCAAATCATTTGTAACAATTACAAAGTGGGCCATATCAATAGTGTTACCAGGATAAGGCACCCAACCTTATCCATATACTATAGACCCTTTAGGTTATTACTTGAACATGATCCTCCCGTATGTCAACTACATACAATTCAAGATTACACTAATAACCTTGGATTTTATTTATATAATGAATATTATAAATTGCAAATAATAATAATAAAATAATTATCAAATAGTTTTTAATTAATTACGAGGCTTTAGGGCATAAATCCCAACACCCACTGCGTCGAGGCTTTCTCAACTCTTGAGAAGGACCAGCCTGATCAACAACCTTTGTTGATTCGTCTGTAGCTTTCCTGGAAAATTCGGACAAAACAATTTTGCTCGACGGTTGATGATCTCTCATGTGGTCTTCCTCTAAGAACGTGGCATTAGTCGATACTAGTACCTTGTTCTCATGAGGATCGTAAAATAGACCACCTTTCGTTTCCTTGGGGTAACCTACAAATAGGCACAATTTTGAACGATGTTCCAACTTCTTTGGATTGGGTACTAGCACATGTGCCGGACACCCCCAAATCCTGAAGTGACATAAACTACCTTTACGCCCTCTCCATAACTCATAAGGTGTTTCAGAAACACTCTTAGAGGGAACCATGTTCAAAATATATACTGCAGTCTCTACTGCATATCCCCAAAACGAACTAGGCAAATGAGCATAACTCATCATAGATCGAACCATGTCTAACAGGGTTCTATTTCTCCTCTCGGACACACCATTCTGCTGTGGTGTTCCTGGCGCTGAGAGTTGAGATACTATTCCATGTTCTATCATATAGTCCTGGAATCTTAAATCCATATACTCTCCACCTCGATCTGATCGGAGTGTTTTTATCGATTTACCTAATGTGTTCTCAACCTCTGCCTTATACTCTTTGAACTTTTCAAGAGCTTCGGACTTATGATGCATTAGATAAAGATAACCGTACCTAGAATAATCATCAATGAAACTGATGAAATATTCATACCCTCCTCGTGCTTTGACATTCAAAGGAACAGAGATCCGAATGCACGATTTCTAGAGGTTCTTTGGACCTATGACCTTTTTCAGAAAAAAGATCGTTTGGTCATTTTGCCCTCAAGACAAGACTCACATGGCGGTAAAGAGTTGTCCTCTAAACGATTTAGCAGACCACTCTTAACCAATCTCCCAATCCTATTGAGATTAATGTGACCTAGTCTTAAGTGCCAAAGATAAGTACTTGGAGAAAGTTTCTGCCTTTTAGTTTGAGTCTCGGCTGTTTTAAACATATTAGTGTTCAAAATAGCTTTGGCTTCGGTTGGTTTTAACACATACAAGTTGTTTTCAAGTTTCGCAGAACAAATACGTACACCTCTTTTGCTAATGAACGCTTCATTATAAACAAAAGATACTTTATACAACTGTTCTAACAAACAAGATATAGATACAAGATTCCTCTTGAAGGTAGGAACCAGGAGTACATTTTCTAGTAAAATGAAACTATCTCTATACAACAACTTTACAGCTCCCACTGCTTTAGCTGAGACAACCTCTCCAGTTCCAACTCTGAGAGTTATCTCACCTCGAGAAAGTGGCTGCCAAGAACTAGTTTTCTGAAAAGAAGAACCAACATGGTTAGTAGCTCCTGAATCAAGTATCCAGGTATGACAATCATGTTCTACTAAACATGTTTCAACAACAAGTAAATCATATTTACCTTGTCTTTCCTTCTCAGCCTTTTTCTCTGCAAGATACTTTGGGTAATTCCGTTTCCAGTGCCCATCTACACCACAATGGAAACATTTTCCTTTGTCTGTAGATTTAGTCTTGCTCTTACCTGCAGCAGGTGCTTTTCCCTTTCTTTTATCTTTCTTCTTCTTTTGAATACTCTTATTCTTAATAGAAGAAAGTTCAGACCTACTCCCTGAAGACGACCCCTTTTGGAATTTCCTAGAAGTGACAACGTTCGCCTCCTTCTCTTTTCCTTTAGAAGTGTGAAGGGACTGATAGGTCTGTAGCTCGCTGAGGAGAGAAGTCAAATTATACTTTATCTTGTTCATTACCATATTGGTTCTGAGCTGAAGGAAACTCTTCAGAAGAGTTTCCATGATAAAGCTTACTTGACTTGACTCATCAATAGTAGCTCCGTTTACTTCCGCCACATTGAAGTGGACCATCATGTTAAGGACATGCTCCCTAACAGGGGTACCCTCCTTCATGTGAGAGTTGTAAACGTATTTGAGGGCTTCATGACAGACCGATGAGGACGGTAGTCCAAACATCGCTTGTAATGAAGACATGATTTCTTTAGCAGAAACCATATCCTCGTGCTTCTTAGCTAACACATCAGATATGCTGGCTAAGATATAGACTCGGGCTTTATCATTAGCCCTTGTCCATCTATCATATACGTCTCGAACAGTTCGAGTCGCATCCGAGCTGGGAGGGGGAGGACAATCCTCTAATAAGACGAACCTGAGATCATCTAGAACGAGAATCGTATTCAAGTTCGATTTTCAGGTCGCATAGTTATCGCCCGTTAACTTATCGGAAGCTAGTAAGTGAATGAAAGAGCTAGACATGCTGAAAAGAGAATGAAAAATATTAGTGAAAAGGTTTTAACCTAATTTACACACCAATCAAGAATTTAGCAAAGAATAATAATGTACCCAAAACTCATTATTAAACTGCAACGATACTTCAGTGGGTCAGAATGGTCGCTACCGAGGGGCAGTCAAGCATTCATTCACTGAATCAAGACATTCTTGACTAAATGTTAATACCAGAATATCTCATATTCCTATAACATCTTAGTTATCGCTGTTTGGTCAAGATTTACTAACTCCTTAGCAGATCTCGTAAGTGTGACCCTCCATTTTTAGAATTCATAGGGCGGCCCCAACGATGCAACCGAATGGAAATGTCAAAGTTGGGAATGGCTCTATGTTTCTTTATCCATAAATGGTGATTGAGATGTTCCGATTCCTATGAAACGGCCCTCCGAATGGATCGGTACCTCTTGTGGGCACCTAGCAGGCGGAACATAGGAATCTCACGGTTCAATCCAATGGAAGAGACCGCAGGATGTATTGACATACTTCCTTCTCCCACTTACTATAAATACTTTCTCCATTCACCTTGCTATTGAATTATGCAAATACCATCCGAATGGGGATGCCCTATTGACATCACGAGGCCGAGCATAATTCTAACGGTGTGAACTTGAAAGAGAACGTAGGAGGAGAGGGACATATCATATATACCTTCTCAACACCTCTACTAAGTATTTTAAGACGGAATGGCTAAATTACTCAGGCATTATCCGGCTAAGACAATAAGACCTAAGTCTAGGTAAAACAAACTTTTACCTATGATGTCTAGGTGATAAACATTTTATTACCTCACACCACTCACGCATGCTCATAAAGCCGGGTTAACTTTACTCAAGAACCGGATGGTCCCCAGGTAGGAGGTGTTCCGTAAACCGTCAGCTTAAATACCTCCAACCTCGAACAGGATGTCCCCGGGTGAGTTTCTTGTAACCTTAGCATTTTCAAGATATCGACCTATTCATCTAATGTAACGGAACGATACATTCAACCCTAAGTGAGCATGCCTTTGTCTTTGTTATAGATTTTAAAAGTCTATGCCAATTTTACAACGCTTTGCAAAACTAAGACTAACTACAACAAACTTCTACATGCTTCTCAAACATGCAACACTAAGGCATGACAAGTTGAATATTTAATTTCATAATCAATAGAACACTTATATCGATTATGCTCTTAAACATTCAACTCTTAATTCATAATCAATATAACACTTATATCAATACTCTGAATTAAGCATGCATCTTATACATTATAACACTTATAACAAACAAAATGCATCTAATGTTGGATGTTTAATTTCATAATTAATATAACACTTATATCAATTATTCTATTAAGCAAACAACATCTAATTCATGAATTAATATAACTCTTATATTAATACTCATGAATAAACATGCATCTATACATTATAACACTTATAATATACCATGTGCATAAAACTAGGACAACCTATGTTGTTCATTCAATTTCATAATTAATATAACAATTATATCAATTATTCTATTGAACTAACAACAACTAATTCATGAATTAATATAAATTTTATATCAAAACAGATGAATTGCCAAATATGCATACGATATATTATAACACTTATAACATATTTTCAATGCATGAAGCATGCTTCCTACGGTGGGATTTTAAATCTATATGGCATACGTTATGCACATACAAACATGAAATTTAATTAAAACATACATTCGCAATGCATAATTAATTAAACATACTAAAGTGGATCGATTTTGGCATTTAACAAGCAATAACTAATTTATTACAAGCTTCAACAACAAGCTACGTCTTGAGCAGACTTCGAACTCTTCGCACCGCCTTTGACCAACTTGCTTCCTCCGAACGCTTCGGCCAAAATTTCTTTGAATTTCTCCTCGTATTGCCTAGAATGAGTTTGAACTTACACCGAACATTTCGGCGAGTTTCAAACTCAAACTTCTTTCACAAAAAAATCTATATGGACTCTAATGACTCTAAAAATACAGACTCTTTAGCATGCATTAAAGCCCATACATTCTCGGGCAATTACAAATAATGAAATTAAAAAAAAAACACTATGCCAAAATCGATATTCACTTTAGAATCCAATCAGAAACAATTTCTAAAATAAAACCCACCATAACTTAAATTGATAGAAATTGAGTCGCCAAAAACGCTCTGATACCAATTGATGGAGCGCTTGGCACGCAGCGGAAGCGATTTGGATCATAGACACTCTAATTTCATCAATTTAAACAAACGGAAACATGCAAAAACAATGAAAAAGAGAAATTAGAACACATACCTTGTCGTTCGAATTTCTTCAAATTTCTCGGCCAGAAGCTCCTCACGAGCTCAACGAGCCTTCTCACGAAATCTTCGTGGACCACCCACGGTAGTCCCGCTATCCTCAGGCCGAGAAACGGAGTAGTGGAACTCCTTTTACAAAAGAAACGGAGGAAGAAGCTCTCTGGAAAAAGACGAAAGAAATCAAATTGAAATTCTCATTTCAATTGATGTGAACCCAAAAAGGCACTGACGCCATTTTGATTTTTTTTTTTTTTTTTTTTTTTTTTTTTTTTTAATTGATCTGATGAATCAAAAAATATACTATGTATATATCTTACATGTGTCTTACATTGCATGTAAGACACATGTAAATATATATATATATATATTTATATATTTATATATTATTATTATTATTATTATTATTAAAAATAATAATAATTATTTTATTAATTAAACTGATGGAGCGCCCAAGGCACGCAGCGGAAGCGAATTTGGATCATGGACACTCTAATTTCATCAATTTAAACAAATGGAAACATGCAAAAGCGAAGAAAAAGAGAAGTTAGAACACATACCCTTGTCGTTCGTAATTCTCCAATTTCACCGCCAGATGCTCCTCACGAGCTCACCGAGCCTTCTCACGAAACGTTCGTGGACCACCCACGGTAGTCCCGCTATCCTCAGGCCGAGAAACGGAGTGGTGGGACTCCTTTAAATCAAGAAAAAGAGGGAAGAAGCTTCAACTGAAAAACTCTTTTTCAGAAGCAGAGGAAGAAGAAGACAGAGAAGTGATAGAGAGAGAGAATCAAATTCTCAAATCTCAAATCGTATACCCCAGATCAAATTCTCAATTGAATCAAAATTCAATTTTTTTTTTTAACTCAATTCTCTTCTGTTCTCTCCTTCTTCAGCCCATAACAAACGTAATATATATATATTGAATCAACATGTGTCTTGCTGCATGCAAGACACATGTATATACATATATATATATATATATATATAATTATTATTATTATTAAAAATAATAATAATAATTTTATTTATTAAACATTTTAATAAATAAAATATATATATAATTATTAATTAAACTTTTTAATTAATAAATATTATTTAATTCAATATCAAATATTGATTAAATAATATAACTAAACTCGGTTTTTCAGAAAAAACCGACTTTTTTCACATGAATCTCATTCATGTTTCAGGCCGATGCCATATTTAAATCATATTTAAATATGTCTATCCTTCTTCCACAAACCCGAATTTGAACGATTCAAATTCTTTTCTTTTCTTTTATACTGTTTCACGGCTTTATCCGAGCTAGCCAGGAGAACCGTAAGGACCTACAGATCATGAGCTCCAACGATACGAGATTATCCGGTCAAAACTCTTTCAACCGAACTAACCAACATTCGTTAACCCCCGGAGACTCCACTAAAGTCCAAGGGCTGCACTCTCCTCACTGTAGATATATTGTGTCCTGTTGATATAACTATCATCAGTAAGTCGATCCTTCACAGGTCGTTCATAATCACAACGGGTCATTTATACCGTTTAACCCTTGTATTATATCTTGTTCCTTAAGTACCACTGACACCTCTAATGAACAATTGATTTGTGGTCCAACCATCAAATCAGATTCCTCCCTGATCAGGAGAGGATGGGCCCATTGTTCAAGACCTGGAGTCAGCACTTTAGGGAACAACCTCTCTACTAACCCTGAAAGCGGGTAGGAGTGAACTCCAATCTTGCTACAACTATGTCCCCAGCCACTTATTCAATCTTATCCCCAAGATGGTAGGCATATTGAGTCGGCAATCTGGCCACTCTCACCCGTACAAATCAAAGGATAAGGTCGAATAAACAGGAGTTCATAGTAAGCTCAGGATTGAGATCGAGTTACCTAAGTCATCACATGAAAAAATCGGTCTTTACAGTAAACGGTGTTATAAAGAAAGAGCGATTTTATTTCTTGGTTCGGTCTTGTGCAAACTCATTGCACAGGACGCCCTCACTCACATGTCTCTACATGAAACGATTCGAATCACATCGTTTTGTACTATACAAAGTGAGCCGCGTCCAATAGTGTCCCCAGGATAAGGTACCCAGCCTTATCCCTATACTATAGACCATTTTTGGCTGTCTACTTGAACTTGATTCACATTCATGTCACACATGAAGTTCAAGTACTCATACTACAGCCATGGGTGTTAGTTATTGGTATAGGTTAATACAAACACAATTCACTAAAATTCAATAACAACTTTATTGAAATATAATATATACATTCAAACAGTTTACAAACTACGAGTTTTAGGACATAAAACCCAACAAACTCCCACTTGGACTAAAACGTCAGTGAAGTACATGTTGGTCGAGAGAACTAGAATATCAAATATCTAAAGTTTCTCCCACTGTCCTACTGAGCAGCTCGCAGCCCTATACTATATAGGTGTCTCTCAAACACTTTAGCCGTGAGAGACTTAGTAAACGGATCAGCAATGTTGTGCTCCGAGGCTACCTGTGTGACGATCACATCTCCTCGTTGCACTATCTCCCTGATGAGATGATATTTCCGCTCAATATGCTTTCCACGCTTATGGCTTCTAGGTTCTTTAGAATTTGCCACTGCACCACTGTTATCACAATAAAGGGTGATTGGCAAGTTCATATTTGGAACAACTTCCAAATCTGTCAAGAACTTCCTAAGCCATACAGCTTCCTTCGCTGCTTCGCAAGCTGCGACATACTCAGCTTCCATGGTGGAGTCAGCAATACAACTTTGCTTTATACTCCTCCATACTATTGCTCCTCCGTTAAGAGTGAACACTGATCCTGATGTAGATTTCCTGGAATCTATATCAGTCTGAAAATCAGAGTCAGTGTATCCTGCAAGGATCAAATCCTTCGCGCCATACACAAGCACATAGTCTCTCGTTCTCCTAAGATACTTGAGGACGTGTTTAACGGCTGTCCAGTGATCATATCCTGGATTGGACTGGAACCTACTAACAATTCCTACTGCATAGCAGATGTCGGGTCGTGTACACAACATAGCGTACATGAGACTACCAACTGCAGATGCATAGGGAATTCGTCTCATATCCTCAACCTCTTGAGGTGTCTTAGGAGACTGTTTCTTAGACAAGTGAATTCCATGCCTAAAAGGCAGCGAACCTTTCTTGGAATTCTGCATCGAATATCTTGACAACACCTTGTCAATATAAGATGCTTGAGACAGCGCTAGCACTTTGTTCTTACGATCCCTTAAGATCTGAATCCCTAGAACAAACTGAGCCTCTCCCAAATCTTTCATTTGGAATTGGGTCGCTAGCCAATTCTTAACGTCAGTTAGGAACCCTACATCATTCCCAATGAGTAGTATGTCGTCTACGTACAAGACTAAGAAAGCTACAACAGTATTGACTACTTTCTTGTAAACACAAGGTTCGTCAATATTTTGTTCAAAGCCATAAGATTTGATCGCCGTATCAAACCTTATATTCCAGGATCTAGATGCTTGCTTCAACCCATAAATGGATCGATTAAGCTTGCAAACCTTTTGCTCTTGACCCTGAAGTATGAATCCCTCTGGTTGAGCCATATAGATACTCTCCTCAAGATTACCATTCAGAAAGGAAGTCTTCACATCCATTTGCCAGATTTCATAATCATAAAATGTAGCAATGGATAAGAGTATTCTAATCGACTTTAACATGGCAACAGGAGAAAAGGTTTCTTCATAGTCCACCCCTTCTCTTTGGGAATAACCTTTTGCCACAAGTCGAGCCTTAAAGGTTTGCACCTTACCAGCTTGGTCTCGTTTTCTCTTGTAGATCCACTTGCAACCGATAGGTCTTTCACTATCTGGTTGGTCTACAAGACCCCAGACCGAATTGAAGTACATAGACTCCATTTCGAGATCCATGGCTTTAAGCCACTGGTCCTTGTCTGTGTCGTTCATTGCCTGTTTAAAGGTCAATGGATCCTCAACGCCATCATCAGGTATGACGACTTGAGTTTCAGACAAGCCAATGTAGCGGTCGGGCTGTCTTACATCCCTCCCACTGCGTCGAGGCTTTCTCAACTCTTGAGAAGGACCAGCCTGATCAACAACCTTTGTTGATCCGTGTGTAGCTTTCCTGGAAAATTCGGACAAAACAATTTTGCTCGACGGTTGATGATCTCTCATGTGGTCTTCCTCTAAGAACGTGGCATTAGTCGATACTAGTACCTTGTTCTCATGAGGATCGTAAAATAGACCACCTTTCGTTTCCTTGGGGTAACCTACAAATAGGCACAATTTTGAACGATGTTCCAACTTCTTTGGATTGGGTACTAGCACATGTGCCGGACACCCCCAAATCCTGAAGTGACGTAAACTACCTTTACGCCCTCTCCATAACTCATAAGGTGTTTCAGAAACACTCTTAGAGGGAACCATGTTCAAAATATATACTGCAGTCTCTACTGCATATCCCCAAAACGAACTAGGCAAATGAGCATAACTCATCATAGATCGAACCATGTCTAACAGGGTTCTATTTCTCCTCTCGGACACACCATTCTGCTGTGGTGTTCCTGGCGCTGAGAGTTGAGATACTATTCCATGTTCTATCATATAGTCCTGGAATCTTAAATCCATATACTCTCCACCTCGATCTGATCGGAGTGTTTTTATCGATTTACCTAATGTGTTCTCAACCTCTGCCTTATACTCTTTGAACTTTTCAAGAGCTTCGGACTTATGATGCATTAGATAAAGATAACCGTACCTCGAATAATCATCAATGAAACTGATGAAATATTCATACCCTCCTCGTGCTTTGACATTCAAAGGACCGCAGAGATCTGAATGCACGATTTCTAGAGGTTCTTTGGACCTATGACCTTTTTCAGAAAAAGATCGTTTGGTCATCTTGCCCTCAAGACAAGACTCACATGGCGGTAAAGAGTTGTCCTCTAAACGATTTAGCAGACCACTTTTAACCAATCTCCCAATCCTATTGAGATTAATGTGACCTAGTCTTAAGTGCCAAAGATAAGTACTTGGAGAAAGTTTCTGCCTTTTAGTTTGAGTCTCAGCTGTTTTAAACATTTCAGTGTTCAAAATAGCTTTGGCTTCGGTTGGTCTTAACACATACAAGTTGTTTTCAAGTTTCGCAGAACAAATACGTACACCTCTTTTGCTAATGAACGCTTCATTATAAACAAAAGATACTTTATACAACTGTTCTAACAAACAAGATATAGATACAAGATTCCTCTGGAAGGTAGGAACCAGGAGTACATTTTCTAGTAAAATGAAACTATCTCTATACAACAACTTTACAGCTCCCACTGCTTCAGCTGAGACAACCTCTCCAGTTCCAACTCTGAGAGTTATCTCACCGCGAGAATGTGGCTGCCAAGAACTAGTTTCCTGAAAAGAAGAACAAACATGGTTAGTAGCTCCTGAATCAAGTATCCAGGTATGACAATCATGTTCTACTAAACATGTTTCAACAACAAGTAAATCATATTTACCTTGTCTTTCCTTCTCAGCCTTTTTCTCAGCAAGATACTTTGGGCAATTCCGTTTCCAGTGCCCATCTACACCACAATGGAAACATTTTCCTTTGTCTGTAGATTTACTCTTGCTCTTAGCAGTAGCAGGTGTTTTTCCCTTCCTTTTATCTTTCTTCTTCTTCTGAATACTCTTATTCTTAATAGAAGAAAGTTCAGACCTACTCCCTGAAGACGACCCCTTTTGGAATTTCCTAGAAGTGACAACATTTGCCTCCTTCTCTTTTCCTTTAGAAGTCTGTAGGGACTGATAAGTCTGTAGCTCGCTGAGGAGAGAAGTCAAATTATACTTTATCTTGTTCATTACCAAATTGGTTCTGAACTGAAGGAAACTCTTCGGAAGAGATTCCAAGATAAAGCTTACTTGACTTGACTCATTTATAATAGCTCCGTTTACTTCCGCCACATTGAAGTGGACCATCATGTTAAGGACATGCTCCTTAACAGAGGTTCCCTCCTTCATGCGAGAGTTGTAAACGAATTTGAGGGCTTCATGACAGACCGATGAGGACGGAAGTCCAAACATCTCCTGTAATGAAGACATGATTTCTTTAGCAGAAACCATATCCTCGTGCTTCTTAGCTAACACATCAGATATGCTGGCTAAAATATAGACTCGGGCTTTATCATTAGCCCTTGTCCATCTATCATATGCTTCTCGAACAGTTCGAGTCGCATCCGAGCTAGGAGGGGGAGGACAATCCTCTGATAAGACGAACCTGAGATCATCTAGAACGAGAATCGTATTCAAGTTCGATTTCCAGGTCGCGTAGTTATCGCCGGTTAACTTATCGGAAGCTAGTAAGTGAATAAAAGAGCTAGACATGCTGAAAAGAGAATGAATAAATATTAGTGAAAAGGTTTTAACCTAATTTACACACCAATCAAGAATTTAGCAAAGAATAATAATGTACCCATAACTCATTATTAAACTGCAACGATACTTCAGTGGGTCAGAATGGTCGTTACCGAGGGGCAGTCAAGCATTCCTTCACTGAATCAAGACATTCTTGACTAAATGCTAATACCAGAATATCTCATATTCCTATAGCATCTTAGTTATCGCTGTTTGGTCAAGATTTACTAACTCCTTAGCAAATCTCGTAAGTGTGACCCTCCATTTTTAGAATTCATAGGGCGGCCCCAACGATGCAACCGAATGGAAATGTCAAAGTTGGGAATGGCTCTATGTTTCTTTATCCATAAATGGTGATTGAGATGTTCCGATTCCTATGAAACGGCCCTCCGAATGGATCGGTACCACTTGTGGGCACCTAGCAGGCAGAACATAGGAATCTCACGGTTCAATCCAATGGAGGAGACCGTAGGATGTATTGACATACTTCCTTCTCCCACTTACTATAAATACTTTCTCCATTCACCTTGCTCTTGAATTATGCAAATACCATCCGAATGGGGATGCCCTATTGACATCACGAGGCCGAGCATAATTCTCACGGTGTGAACTTGACAGAGAACGTAGGAGGAGAGGGACATATCATATATACCTTCTCAACACCTCTACTAAGTATTTTAAGACGGAATGGGTAAATTACTCAGGCATTATCCGGCTAAGACAATAAGGCCTAAGTCTAGGTAAAACAAACTTTTACCTATGATGTCTAGGTGATAAACATTTTATTACCTCACACCACTCACGCATGCTCATAAAACCAGGTTAACTTTACTCAAGTACCGGATCGTCCCCAGGTAGGAGGTGTTCCGTAAACCGTCAACTTAAATACCTCCAACCTCGAACAGAATTTCACCGGGTGAGTTTCTCATAACCTTAGTATTTACGAGATATCGACCTATTCATCTAATGAAACGGAGCGATACATTCAACCCTAAGTGAGCATGCCTTTGTCTTTGTTATAGATTTTAAAAGTCTATGCCAATTTTACAACGCTTTGCAAAACTAAGACTTACTACAACAAACTTCTACATGCTTCTCAAACATGCATCACTAAGGCCTGACAAGTTGAATATTTAATTTCATAATTAATATAACAATTATATCGATTATGATTTTAAATATACAACTCCTAATTCATAAATTAATATAACACTTATATCAATTCTCATGAATTAAGCATGCATCCTATACATTATAACACTTATAACAAACAAAATGCATCTAATGTTGGATGTTTAATTTCATAATTAATATAACACTTATATCAATTATTCTATTAAGCAAACAACATCTAATTCATGAATTAATATAACTCTTATATTAATACTCATGAATTAAACATGCATCCAATATATTATAACACTTATAACCTATAATATGCATAAAACCATGGCAACATATGTTGTATATTTAATTTCATAATTAATATAACACTTATATCAATTATTCTATTAAATTAACAACAACGAATTCATGAATTAATATAACTTTTATATCAAAAATCATGAATTGCCAAATATGCATACGATATATTATAACACTTATAACATATTTTCAATGCATGAAGCATGCTTCCTACGGTGGGATTTTAAATCTATATGGCATACGTTATGCACATACAAACATGGAATTTAATTAAAACATACATTCGCAATGCATAATTAATTAAACATACTAAAGTGGATCGATTTTGGCATTTAGCAAGCAATAACTAATTTATTACAAGCTTGATCAACAAGCCACGTCTTGAGCGGACTTCGAACTCTTCGCACCGCCTTTGACCAACTTGCTTCCTCCGAACGCTTCGGCCAAATTTTCTTCGAATTTCTCCTCGTATTGCCCAGAATGAGTTTGAACTTACACCGAACATTTCGGCGAGTTTCAAACTCAAACTTCTTTCACAAAGAACCCTATATGGACTCTAATGACTCTAAAAAATACAGACTCTTTAGCATGCATTAAAGCCCATACATTCTCGGGCAATTACAAATTTTGAAATTCAAAAGAAACTATGCCAAAATCGATATTCACTTTAGAATTCCATTCAGAAACAATTTCTAAATAAAACCCACCATAATTTAAATTGATTGAAATTGAGTGGCCAAAAACGCTCTGATACCAATTGATGGAGCGCCCAAGGCACGCAGCGGAAGCGAATTTGGATCATGGACACTCTAATTTCATCAATTTAAACAAATGGAAACATGCAAAAGCGAAGAAAAAGAGAAGTTAGAACACATACCCTTGTCGTTCGTAATTCTCCAATTTCACCGCCAGATGCTCCTCACGAGCTCACCGAGCCTTCTCACGAAACGTTCGTGGACCACCCACGGTAGTCCCGCTATCCTCAGGCCGAGAAACGGAGTGGTGGGACTCCTTTAAATCAAGAAAAAGAGGGAAGAAGCTTCAACTGAAAAACTCTTTTTCAGAAGCAGAGGAAGAAGAAGACAGAGAAGTGATAGAGAGAGAGAATCAAATTCTCAAATCTCAAATCGTATACCCCAGATCAAATTCTCAATTGAATCAAAATTCAATTTTTTTTTTTAACTCAATTCTCTTCTGTTCTCTCCTTCTTCAGCCCATAACAAACGTAATATATATATATTGAATCAACATGTGTCTTGCTGCATGCAAGACACATGTATATACATATATATATATATATATAATTATTATTATTATTAAAAATAATAATAATAATTTTATTTATTAAACATTTTAATAAATAAAATATATATATAATTATTAATTAAACTTTTTAATTAATAAATATTATTTAATTCAATATCAAATATTGATTAAATAATATAACTAAACTCGGTTTTTCAGAAAAAACCGACTTTTTTCACATGAATCTCATTCATGTTTCAGGCCGATGCCATATTTAAATCATATTTAAATATGTCTATCCTTCTTCCACAAACCCGAATTTGAACGATTCAAATTCTTTTCTTTTCTTTTATACTGTTTCACGGCTTTATCCGAGCTAGCCAGGAGAACCGTAAGGACCTACAGATCATGAGCTCCAACGATACGAGATTATCCGGTCAAAACTCTTTCAACCGAACTAACCAACATTCGTTAACCCCCGGAGACTCCACTAAAGTCCAAGGGCTGCACTCTCCTCACTGTAGATATATTGTGTCCTGTTGATATAACTATCATCAGTAAGTCGATCCTTCACAGGTCGTTCATAATCACAACGGGTCATTTATACCGTTTAACCCTTGTATTATATCTTGTTCCTTAAGTACCACTGACACCTCTAATGAACAATTGATTTGTGGTCCAACCATCAAATCAGATTCCTCCCTGATCAGGAGAGGATGGGCCCATTGTTCAAGACCTGGAGTCAGCACTTAAGGGAACAACCTCTCTACTAACCCTGAAAGCGGGTAGGAGTGAACTCCAATCTTGCTACAACTATGTCCCCAGCCACTTATTCAATCTTATCCCCAAGATGGTAGGCATATTGAGTCGGCAATCTGGCCACTCTCACCCGTACAAATCAAAGGATAAGGTCGAATAAACAGGAGTTCATAGTAAGCTCAGGATTGAGATCGAGTTACCTAAGTCATCACATGAAAAAATCGGTCTTTACAGTAAACGGTGTTATAAAGAAAGAGCGATTTTATTTCTTGGTTCGGTCTTGTGCAAACTCATTGCACAGGACGCCCTCACTCACATGTCTCTACATGAAACGATTCGAATCACATCGTTTTGTACTATACAAAGTGAGCCGCGTCCAATAGTGTCCCCAGGATAAGGTACCCAGCCTTATCCCTATACTATAGACCATTTTTGGCTGTCTACTTGAACTTGATTCACATTCATGTCACACATGAAGTTCAAGTACTCATACTACAGCCATGGGTGTTAGTTATTGGTATAGGTTAATACAAACACAATTCACTAAAATTCAATAACAACTTTATTGAAATATAATATATACATTCAAACAGTTTACAAACTACGAGTTTTAGGACATAAAACCCAACATAAACTTTTTAATTAATAAAATATATATATATATATTAATTAATATTATTTAATTCAATATCAAATATTAATTAAATAATATAATTAAACCCGGTTTTCCGAAAACCGACTTTTTGCACATGAATCCTATTCATGTTTTCAGACCAATCTCATATTTAAATCATATTTAAATATGTCCATATTTAAATCATATTTAAATATGTCCATATTTAAATATATCTATCCTTCTTCCACAAACCCGAATTTGAACGATTCAAATTCTTTTCTTTTCTTTTCTTTTATATTGTTTCACGGCTTTATCCGAGCTAGCCAGGAGAACCGTAAGGACCTACAGATCATGAGCTCCAACGATACGAGATTATCCGGTCAAAACTCTTTCAACCGAACTAACCAACATTCGTTAACCCCCGGAGACTCCACTAAAGTCCAAGGGCTGCACTCTCCTCACTGTAGATATATTGTGTCCTTTTGATATAACTATCATCAGTAAGTCGATCCTTCACAGGTCGTTCGTAATCACAACGGGTCATTTATACCGTTTAACCCTTGTATTATATCTTGTTCCTTAAGTACCACTGACACCTCTAATGAACAATTGATTTGTGGTCCAACCATCAAATCAGATTCCTCCCTGATCAGGAGAGGATGGGCCCATTGTTCAAGACCTGGAGTCAGCACTTAAGGGAACAACCTCTCTACTAACCCTTAAAACGGGTAGGAGTGAATTCCATCTCGCACAACTACGTCCCCAACCACTTATTCGATCTTATCCCCAATATGGTAGGCTTATTGACTCGGCGATCTAGCCACTCTCACCCGTACAAGTCAAAGGATAAGGTCGAATAAACAGGAGTTCATAGTGAGCTCGGGATTGAGATCGAGTTACCTAAGTCATCATAAGAAAAAAACCGGTCTTTACAGTAAACGGTGTTATAAAGAAAGAGCAATTTTATTTCTTGGTTCGGTCTTGTGCAAACTCATTGCACAGGACGCCCTCATTCACATGTCTCTACATGAAACGATTCGAATCACATCGTTTTGTACTATACAAAGTGAGCCGCGTCCAATAGTGTCCCCAGGATAAGGTACCCAGCCTTATCCCTATACTATAGACCATTTTGGCTGTCTACTTGAACTTGATCCACATTCATGTCACACATGAAGTTCAAGTACTCATACTATCGCCATGGGTGTTAGTTATTGGTATAGGTTAATACAAACACAATTCACTAAAATTCAATAACAACTTTATTGAAATAAAATATATACATTCAAACAGTTTATAAACTACGAGTTTTAGGACATAAAACTCAATAGGAGGAGCATCTCTAGAGTTTTTATTTTCATGCTTACTTACTTACTTTTTTATTTTTTAGGCAACAACTTTGCTATAACACGATTAATTTAATACAACCTATCATGCATCAAGCCTTCCCTAGGGGTGTCTTTCGGGGTGACAACAAGATTTCATGCAACATAAGACAATTCTAAGCCTACAGAACCAATAATAGGATGCTACGTGCTCGATAGATGCAAGGGAGAAACAGAAAAATTTTAAATTTTTTTGAAAAATGCTCAACATGCACATACAATCTCATGCTTTTCTAGATATGTAAATACGAAGAATTTAAAAGCATTTCATAGATTGTCCTCATCGAACAACATGCAACAGCAGACCAAAGCACTTCTAATTCAGAATTTTCACAGCTCAACCACTTCAAAAATCAAACAAATTTCTCCACCCCCAACCTAAAAGGATACGTAGTCCTCTATGTATCACACATCAGACTAAGAAATTAAAATTACAAAATTTAAGGGAACAGAAAACCTCCCTTGAATTTTGTTAGGTTGGTGGATGGAGCAGCGCAGTCCTTGCCCAAATATCTCGTTCCTTAGGCCACAAACCCCTACAAAAAGAAAAGCAAATAAACTAAGCTAGGAAAAATAAAAACAGAAAGTAAAGACAAGAATTTAAGAACACATGGGTTGCCTCCCAAGAAGCGCAATTTTTTAACGTCGTTATGCTCGACGTGTCCTCCACTCTGTCAGGGTACATAAAAATTCTCGTACTTCTTCGGCCCCTTCTTCCTTGAATCAACAAAGCCTGCTAAGAGAAACAAACTCTTCGACTTTTCTAGGCAGCTGGACAGAGTTGTTATCTTTTTGGTATTTTCAATATATGGAAAAAATAAAGACTCAACAAATTCAAACAAAATAAAAGAAGACTCAACTGACTCAACAAAAATAAAAGACTCAACAGAAAATAAAGACTCGACCAAAGGAGGGATCACATCAAAATTCCCAAGGCAACCAACATCAACAGAAGCACAGATGGAAGGGGGCATGCAAGATAAATCTCCTAGAATACATGAATTATCACAAGACATAACAAGAGGAGATAAATAATCTAAAGGCACAATTGCCACTTCCTCATCCATCATAAAAGAATTTTCATAACATGCTGGTTCTACATCATCCATGAAAAGACTCCCAAAAATATTCTCATTAACAGACAGATGCTCGAGCTGATTAGTGCATGAATCCTCAAATAAATTTTCAATACAAAATTCATGCTCTAAGTCAAAATCAATCGGTGGAGATATACTTACCTTGTAAAATTCTCTGAGTTCTTCTTCATCACTGGGAGATGCGAGAAATTCATCCAAACTAACCCACCTTGAAGAAATCTCAGCTCCACTCCTTAGCTCGTTCGCGTCACTAGTCTCTTCGGGATGCTCCTCGAGGTCAATTTCATCCTCCTCGGTCTCACTGTTCTCGCCTCCGCATGTCAGAAATTCCTCGATTCCTTCCTCAAAATCGGGGTACAACTCGATAATGGCCCTCTCCTCAAAGGTTCGGAGAAGGTCTTCGGCGTTGCTCCTTTTAAATTGTCCCCAAAATTGCTGTCGAAAATTTGCCATGCTAAAACAAGAAGACACAAGAAAAGGAAAATATTTTTGTGGTTTTTAAACAAATAAAATTTAACTAAGAGAAACTAAATGGTTCCCCGGCAACGGCGCCAATTTTGGTAGTAGGATTTTTGAATATCCTATAAATTTCGGGGTGTCGAATCCCGCCAAAATAACATTTATAATTCCGCTACAACTGAGCTTTGCAGCTAGTGGTAGTCGGGTCGATCCACAGGGAACCTAAATTATTTTCTCCTAATTAATTTCTATTTGCTTTTTAATTAATAAAACAATAAAATAAAACGATAAATAAAATGGGGATTGCTAACGGAAAATTAAAGTAAGCATGTAAACTAGCTAACGGAAAATTAAATAACGGAAAAATTAAACGTAACACGTGCTCCTAATTTGAGTACTCGGGATTTACTTGATGCGCTTAGTTCATAGGGATTCTAATTAGCAAAGTAATTTTATTTCATGCACGCAAAATGCCTTGTCCCAACCGGGTCCAAAGCACCCCAAAGAATTAATTAGAGATGTTAATTCTAATTAAACATGCTTCTTAATTAATCTAAGGTGATAAGCCATCAATTAATCAGAAAACAGTAACGGGTATAATTGCGACGAATTATTTCTTAAGACTAATTCGATTTCTCTCCTAACCTTGAGCCCACCGTGAAAACGTTAATCAACTCATACCCCCACTGTCACTTGGGCTCGAATTGATTAGCCACGAGCTAGACCCTCGCTACAATGCATTAAAGCTTATCAAGAATTAACGCTTAGCCTACTAACATGCGTAACAATTATGGGTGTCAATCCTAATTAGAAAGGCATGACATTCGTTCTTTATACAGATTGGAGATGCAAGAAATCAACAACACAATGCTAGAAATTCATCCAAAAACCCTCACTAAGCATCAAAGTAAATCCCTAACTCAAATTAGAGCACTTACCTTAGCCAAACGTGTTGAAAATCGATCCAAAAACCTTGAAAATTGATGAAAATATCACCAAACCCGAGGCCAAAACTCTCAAAATCGATTTTTCTCTCTCCTAAGTGAATGGTGGCTGAAAAACTAGGTCTAAATGCTTAAAAAGCTAAAAAAATGAGTTTTGGGCCGAAATTGGCCAATTGGGCTGCGCGGACGGGTCGGCAGGCGCGCGCTGAGGCGGGTCGTGGGCGCGGGTCGGCAGGCGGGCGCTGGGTCGGGGCGTCTGATGGAGCGGGCCGTGCGGGTCGCGCGCGCGATGGGCTGGAGGGCGTGCTGGGCTGCACACAGGGCGCGTCTGGGTGTGGAGCGGGGAAAGCGAGGCGGGTCGCGGGCGCTGGAGCTGGGGCGAGGACGCGCGGATGGGTTGCGCATGGGCGCGCGCGTCTGGGCCGTGGGCTGTAGATGTTGACCGTTGACTTTTATAAAAATAATGGAAAATCCTGCATCCATCAGACGCGCGCTGAGGCGGGTCGTGGGCGCGGGTCGGCAGACGGGCGCTGGGTCGGGGCGTCTGATGGAGCAGGTCGTGCGGGTCGCGCGCGCGCGATGGGCTGAAGGGCGTGCTGGGCTGCGCACAGGGCGCGTCTGGGCGTGGAGCGGGGAAAGCGAGGCGGGTCGCGGGCGCTGGAGCTGGGGCGAGGACGCGCGGATGGGTTGCGCATGGGCGCGCGCGTCTGGGCCGTGGGCTGTAGATGTTGACCGTTGACTTTTATAAAAATAATGGAAAATCCTGCATCCACCAAGATTTGAACCTTAGCACCCCCATTATCTTAACAAGGCCTACACCGTCAAGCCACCAATCGATTTTGAGTTAGGATTAGATTATTTAATTAATGTAGCTTAATCACTCAAAACGACTAATTAGTAAAATATTATAAAATATTCATTTAAGCTCTTAATTATCGCAAATGCCCGATTTACCCCTTAGCAATTAAATTATACAAAATACATCAATTAAGCCCAAATAATTACTCTAATTTACAAGACTTAGGAGCTAAATATTAGCACTTTTGGAGTGCTATCACCGGTATATACCACCGGTATATATATATATCACGGGTAAATAATATATATACCACCGGTATATATCACCGGTATATACCATATATACCACCGGTATATATCACCGGTAAATACTATATATACCACCGGTATATATCACCGGTATATAACATATATACCACCGGTATATATCTCACCGGTATATAACATATATACCACCGGTATATATCCCACCGGTATAAATCCCACCGGTATATATCCCACCGATATATATACCACCGGTATATTTTTAAGCAAAGAGAACTCTTGAAAAAGTACCGGTATATATCATATATACACCGGTATATATTGACAAAATTACCTTCTTTTGACGTTCTTCTTCTCGTCTACCTCAGCACCTCTACTGCCCCCTCGATCTCTACGTCTCCTCCGGTCACGAACTCAGCACGGGCACCAACGAGAACCACCCTTAGAGTATTCTCAACTATTCTTGTGCTTAATAGCGGAGTAGTGGGACTCCTTGAGCTAAGGGGGTTTGTTGAGAGGGAGGAAGAAGGTGATGAACCTTGGATGAGTTTGGATATGAGTTTACCAAGAACTTGATGAACAATTCATCAAGAACATGAAGAACTCAAACAACAAACTCATGAATTTCAACAATTGAAATTCAAAATTAGAGGAATAAGTATAAACAACTTTACACTTACTTGGAGTTCTTCCAAAGAACAAACCTCTAACATTCAAATGTCCAAAGCTTCAAAACAACATCAATCTCAAGCAACAACCAAGAGCTTCTTCTTCAACCCTTGAAGATGTTAGTTCGGTTGAGAGAAAAACCAAGGAGAGAGAGAGCTTGAGAGTAAAGTCAATTCACTTGACTTGGAATATTTTCCAAAATTCCAAAAATGGAGTATGGGAATGGATATGGAATCCACATGGAGCCCATGCACAATGCATGGCTCCATAGTGGATTCTTAATAATAATAATAATAATAATTATAAATAATTATTAATATTATAAATTATTAATTATAATTAAAAAAAATTAATTATAATAATTATTATTAATATTAATATCAAATATTAATATTATAATAAACTATCCACTAAGCCCGGTTTCCGAAAACCGACTATTCCAATATATGAATCAAAATTCAAATTTTCCACCGGTCGATATTTAAATCATATTTAAATACGACTTCTTCCGATTATATATTTAAATCATATTTAAATACATAAAACCTCGAACAACAAACCTGAATTCAGATTTCTCCGAGTTCTACCCTATAGTCCTGCTATATCGCTTTATCCGAGCTAGCCAGGAAAACCTAAAGGACCTACAGATCATGAGCTCCAATAATACGAGATCATTCGGTCAAAACTCTTTTAACCCGAATCGATCAACATTCGTTAACTCCCGGAGACTCCACTATAGTCCAAGAGTTGCACTCTCCTCACTGTAGATATATTATGTCCTCTTGATATAACCGTCATGGGCAAATCGACCCTTTACAGGTTGTTCGTAATCACAGCTGGGTCATATTAACCGCTTAACCCCTGTGTTACATCTTCGTTCCTTAAGTTCCACTGACACCTCTAATGAACAATTGATCAGCGGTCCAACCGACAGATCAGATCCTCTCTCAAACTTGGAGAGAGTGTGCGCAGATTGTTCAAGACTAGATGTCAGCTATTAAGGGAACAATCTATATACTAACCCTGAAGAGCGGGTTAGGAGTAAACTTCTTCTTGCTACACTATGTCCCCAGCTACCTATTCGAGTTTATCCCCAAGTTGGTAGGCTTATTGAGCGGGCGTTCCGCCACTCTCACCCATACAAGTCTAAAGATACTCTCGAATAAGCAGGAGTTCATAGCAAGCTCATGATTCAGATCGAGTTACCTAGGCCATCATAAAGTGAAATAGTCGGTCTCTTCAGTAAACGGTGTTATAAAGAGAGAGCGACTTTTTCGTGGTTCAGTCTTACGCAAACTCATCGCGTAGAACGCCCCCGCCCGCACATCTTGATGTGAAATGATTCAGATCACATCGTTCTGTGTAACACAGAGCAGGCCACATTCAATAGTGTTACCAGGAATAGGTTCCCAGCCTAATCCATATACTATTGACCGTTTTGACTATAAATGCTAGAGCTTGATCCACAATCATGTCATACATGAAGCTCCAGTATTTGGCATATGTCAAGGGTTTTGTGTATTGGTATAGATTAATGCAAAACACGTTTCACTTTATTCCGGTAAACGCATTTACCGAATAAAACTAATAACTGATTATTCTAAATAGTATATTTACAAACATGGTTTACAAACCACGAGTTTAAGGACATTAAACCCAACAGTGTTTATGGATGATTTTACAGTATATGGCAATTCCTTCGATGACTGTTTAAATAATTTATCGCATGTCCTGAAACGGTGTATTGAAATGAACCTTGTTCTAAATTTTGAAAAATGTCATTTTATGGCTAGTCAAGGAATCGTTTTAGGTCATGTAGTTTCTGCTAAGGGTATAGAGGTAGATTAGGCTAAAATAGATGTTATCTCTAATCTGCCATACCCAACGAATATTAGGGAGGCTCGGTCTTTTCTTGGCCATGCAGGGTTTTATCATAGGTTTATCAAGGACTTCTCCAAGGTTTCCATGCCAATGACAGACCTCCTTCAGAAGGATGTCACGTTCGATTTTGGGGAGGAGTGTAGAAAAGCCTTCGATCTGTTGAAGGATAGTTTGACGAGCGCACCCATCATACACCCACCCTAGTGGGACTTGCCTTTCGAGATAATGTGCGACGCCAACAACTATGCCTTGGGAGCAGTGCTTAGTCAGAGGATCAAAAAACAAGAGCCGTGTCATTTATTATGTCTCCACGACGCTCAATCCAACGCATTGCAATTATATGACAACAGAAAAATAACTTCTTTCTATTTTATTTGCACTAGATAAGTTTCGTCCTTATATTATTGGCTCTCAAATAACTGTTTTCTCTGACCATGTAGCTGTTAGGTACCTGATGACCAAGAAAGATTCGAAACCGAGGCTGCTTCGATGGATTTTGCTCCTCCAAGACTTCGACGTGAAAATCAAGGATAGAAGAGGAGCAGAAAACCCGGTAGTCGATCATCTGAGCCGCTTGGTCAGAAAGGAAGACCTCATGCCTCTTAATGAAGATTTCCCCGATGAGACACTCTTCAGAAATCATGCAGTCCTTCCCTGGTATGCTGATATGGTAAATTACTTAGTTACAGGTAATTTTCCATCTGGTTTCTCTTCTGCTAGGAAAGCTAAGCTGAAAAGCTATGCTAAATCCTATGTTTGGGAGGATCCCCGTTTATGGAAGTTTTGTTCTGATCAGATTATTAGGAGATGTGTCCCTGAGCATGAGCATGCATCCATTTTTACTTTCTGTCATAATTATGCATGTGGGGGACATTTTGGGCCTAGGAGGACAGCTAGGAAAATTTTAGATAGTGGGTTTTATTGGACTTCTTTGTTTAAAGATTCATATGAATTTTGTAAAACCTGCGATATATGTCAAAGAGTAGGGTGAATATCTGGTAGAAATGAAATGCCTCAACCCTCTGTTTTAGTTTGTGAAATCTTTGACGTTTGGGGCATGGACTTTATGGGACCCTTCCCTCCTTCTTGTGGTTTTTCTTACATTTTGCTAGCTGTCGATTATGTCTCTAAGTGGGTTGAGGCAAAAGCCACGAAGACTAACTATTCTAATACTGTTGTTAGGTTTGTTCTTTCTAATATTTTTACCAGGTTTTGAATCCCACGAGCCATAATCAGTGACCAGGGAACTCATTTCTGCAACCGATCTGTGGAGGTTTTGCTGAGGAAGTATGGGGTGCATCATCGAGTGTCCACCGCCTACCACCCTCAAGCAAACGGGCAAGTCGAGGTCTCCAACAGAGAGGTAAAATCAATTCTAGAAACCGTGAGACCGAGCAGGAAGAATTGGATAGTTCGTTTGTAGGATGCCTTGTGGGCGTACCGCACCGCCTACAAAACTCCTATTGGTATGTCCCCATACCGGTTCGGTTTTGGGAAGGCTTGCCACTTACCCGTGGAGATTGAGCACAAGGAATTCTGGGCAATCAAGAAGTGTAATATGAGCTCTGACGAAGCTGGCGAGGCACGACTACTTCAGTTACAGGAATTGGACGAGCTGCGTTTGGACTCCTACGAGAACTCCAGGATCTATAAAGAAAAGTCCAAACAGTTTCATGACCGAAAGATCTTAAAGAAAAGTTTCGAAGTCGGTCAGAAAGTTCTGCTGTTCAATTCCGGCCTGAAGTTCGTGCCATGTAAGCTTCGTTCCCGTTGGAAAGGACCCTACATCATAACTAAAATTTTTCCTTATGGCGCTGTAGAGATTTAGAGCTTGGACTCAGATGAGGTGCAGAAAGTGAATGGGCACCGTTTGAAGATTTTCCACGAGGGTGACGCCGAGTGCTATGACGTTACATTACTTCTAGCGCGACTTGAGTACGAGAAGCGATGAAAGGATGCGAGAATACAGTCGAGCAATCGACTCTAAAAATTTGCGCTTTTCAGAGGAACCCGAGCTTGGACTGTAATTCTATTATTTATTGTTTTGTTTTTGTCTATTTTAGCTTTTGAATTTGTTGTTTGTTTATTTATTTTCTTAGGAGAAAAGGTGGAATGGCCGACAGTTCGAATTTATTTTGGAGACGATGATGCACATCTCTACCCGTCGGCCCCACAAAATTCAGGGGAGGTTTTCTGTTCCCTTAGAATTTCGTTGTTTTAATTGTTGAATGCATTGGGGACAATGCATGTCTTACGGTGGGGGGTGGAGTTTGTTGAAAGAAAGACTTCTTTGTAGTTGTCAGGCATGTGTATACTCTGATTTTTAGATTAGAATTTGGTTGCATGTTGTCCGATGAGGACGGTCTGTGATATGCTTGTGAACACTCCGTATTTGTGTAATTCGAAAAATTTGACAATGTATGCACATTTTGAGCCTATTTTAAAAAAAAAATCTGCTATTTCCCTACATTCACTGAGCACAGAGCCCTCTTATTCTCAGTTCTGTAGGCTTAGAATGATTTTATTTGGTCTGAAGCCTTATTGTCACCCCGAAAGGTACCATTAGGGAGGCTTGATGTGTTAGAAGTAGTAATAAGTCAAAATGATCCGCCCCAAATTAACTAAAGCAGTAACTAGCAATTCACGACGAACATTCAATCAAACATCCTAAATGCTAATTGATTACCCGGCAACCCTAAAGTAATCAACATTCAGAACGTTTAATATGATAATTCGATTTGTTCTACTCCTCTGTGTTACTAAGTCGATTAGGAGAGGCATGGCATCGCTAATCTATAACGTTAAAGCATGCTAGAAATCGAGATCGTCATTCTACCAATCTAGCATACTCATAGATTAAGCAAGAGAGAGTAGATGCTAACATACAAACATGTCAAGACAGAAATTAAAGGCTAAATCATCAAAATATTACAAAACGTTTACAAAATCCCTACATTAATCCCAAATTCGTCACATTACCTTAGCCTTCCATGGAGTTTATAAGCATTCAAGCTCCCATGGAGGCCTTGGAAGTCATACCAAGTAAAAGAGAAGAAGAAAAGATCCAAAATGTAGCTTCAATGGCGAAAATCCGAGGAGAACGACGGAGCAGATGATGAAAAATCGTCAAAATGGGTTTTATAACCCGTCGGAGCGTCGAGACGCTAGGCAGCGTCGAGACGCTGCGCCCTAAAATTTCCAGCCCGCGCCTCTTCGGAGCGTCACGGAGCTTCGGGCAAGCGTCTCGACGCTTGAGCAGCGTTGAGCAGCGTCTCGACGCTTCCGCTCAACGTTTGCTCTCGGGTTTGGGGGCTAAATTTTGCCTCTGCATAGCAACTTTTTTCCAACTCTTCATGCTTGAAGCTACCATTTTCCCGATGCATTCCCAAAGCTCTAAAACGGCTTCCTAAGCCTCGAAACACGTCCAACCAACACCATGAGCTCTTCACCGCGAATCACCTAAAAACAAGGTAAATTACACATTTAAACACGACTTTCAGCTAGAATTAAGGAGTGAAATATAGCTCCAAATTAGAGTTATCACGCATCCAATAGTGTTACCAGGATAAGGTACCTAGGCTTATCCGTATACTATAGACCGTTTTGACTGACTACTTGTGCCTGATCCATAATCATGTCATACATGAGGCTCAAGTACTCATATTCAGCCATGGGTGTTGGTCATTGGTATAGGTTAACCTAAACACGTTTCACTGTATTCCAGTAAACTCCTTTACTGAATAAAACTAATAACTCTTTATTCTAAATAAAATATTTACAAACATAACAGTTTACAAACCACGAGTTTTAGGACATAAAACCCAACAATTATAAGCTGGAAAATTCATACAAAACCCTCTCTAAGCATCAAGATTATCCCTAAACCTCAAATTGGAGCACTTACCTTAGTTGCCCGTTGTGAGAATCAAGCAAAACTAACAAGAATCAAGCTTTATTTACAAGAAAAAGGAAGAAAATATGGTTCTAGCTCAAAAACCCGAGCTTACAACAATGGAGAAAAGGAAAAATGCGGAGAAGATGACCTAAAAATCGTTAAAAATGGGTTTTATATCTGTCGTCGACGCTACAGGACCAGCGCGTCAACGCTCCGGAGTTTTCCAGCGCGTGCATCATCGTCGTAGCGTCGGAAAAATATTAGGAAATTATGCCCTCTTCTAGACTCAAACTCAAGCCTATCAACTTGTCAGATTCCTCTTGCAGCACCAGACCACTCATCACAACTGAGATAATATTTGATTAATTAATTTATATGATATAAACACTCAAAACGATTAATTAATAATATGTTCTAAAATGCCCATTTAAACTCTTAATTAATGCAATGGTCTGCCCCTAAGCAATTAAATTCAATATAATATAACAATTAAGGATAATTAATTTCTGAATTCACAAGATTTAGGAACTCTAAATTAACACATTTAGAGTGCTATCAATCTTCTAGCAAAATATAGTTTCATCGAACAGGCTGATTGGGATGCATTTGTTTGAGCGAGATTATCTAAAGAATTTAAGGTAATTTAAATAATTTTACATAACCTATAAGGAAAATGTATTTGTATCATGTGTAAATTTTGTAGTATACATTTTTTGGATTCTTTCTAGAAACATAGTGATGAACAGAAAGAACGAAGAGCGAGTCTTAAATAAAATCATCACATTTCGCGTAAGGGGTATGCAAATTTGGTGGAGGAGTTTGTAGTCTTAATGTCGTTAGTGTTCAAGCGTTCTAGTACTTAGATGATGTACTTAATATCTTTTCAAATTTGAGTTCAGAAACATGCTGGGAAATCGGCACATCGTTCAAGTCTATGTAAAAGTGCGAGATTGAATAAGAAGACAAATGATTACGATGATCATGACACACGTAAAGTGGCATGCAAAATTGTAAGTTTATTTTCTAATGCTAGTATATGTTATGTAATTATGAATATTGAATGAAATTTTATCACTTTGGGATATGATGAGTTAAAGGAAGAATGTGGAGGAGAAGACATTCTATATCACAAGCATTGGGTACACCAGAACATTCTGGACGGGTAAGGGGAGTTGGAGGTTTCGTGACGCATTCTACATATTTTAACACTGTAAGGCCCAAGTCGAAGGAAGAAAAAAAACCAGTTGACGTGGTTTATCCTTCGAAGACCCCAAAAACTAAATCTACCCAAGATGTGGTTGAAAGTAAATAAAAAAATAAAGGTGTTGAATTAGATAAGAATCTTGACGTTGAGATTGAGCAACCTTTAAAGCTAAGCATATGATTCATAAAATATTATTATGCATTAATATATTATATTTTTTAAGTCATTGATGATTTTATTTCATTTGTTTCAAGAGTACACCATGTAACTTAGTAGTAGGCTCAATTTCGAACATTGTTGTCGTTGGCACAATGTTCGAAGGGATGGAGAATGAGAGAGTTCATGACATACTTCTAGGACAACATAATGTTAAGGTCCTTGTGGAGATGATTTATGGACAAGAAGACATTCCTATTCCTATTCCAGTGAAGGGAAAGATGGAGACTCTTTTCGTTTGTCAAGATAACTTAGTTGCTTGGCCTCGTAGCCTTGTTATTCCCATAGTCGAGAAGGTATGTTACTCGAGCAAAGTATTTAAATGTGAATGTTCTCATTGGCCTCGTAGCCTTTTGAATCCCACATTTATCGCATTTAACTTATATATTGTGTTTTTTATAGGATCTTAAACCGATGACACGAATCACACATAATTTTCCTAGAGCATTTGTTCCTCCATGCATCAAGTTGTTGTATCGGTACGCTGAAGATGTCATGTTCCTCTAAGTGAAGATGTCTTTGGAAAAGGGTTAACCCTCTACGTTATGCCAGAAGATGTCATGCAATTCTATGCAATGGTAGAGATATCAAATACGTGCATACTAGTATATATTGCGTAAGTACATATTCTTAATCATACTATAATTTTAGTTACAACTATTACGTGATCTATAGTCTCATGCATATATTTGTGGAAAAATGTGATACAGGTTTCTTTGGAAATCATTGGAGAATCAATGAATACTAGATATGATAAATGTAGTGGACTCAAATGAAATTGCGCCATGTTATGGGACAGTGGAGAATCGAGCAAGAAAGTTGACATCTATTTTTTCACTACAACAACCTGGACAAAAAGTATCCATTCCATATAATCTTGGGTAAGAGTCTACAACTACCTGCATTTTAATATTTCATATGTTCATTACATTTATGCTTCTTATTATTGGTTTTTGAGTATTATGATAGTTGTGTAAATTTTTGGATTTTATTGCTGGTTATGTGCAATAAGACATATTTTGTAGTATGATTTGAGAACCGATATGTTGGGAGTTTATATATTCTTCTTTTCAGGTATGTGTTGGTCAATTTTTCAAACGAAACTCTGCTGAAATATTTATGAATCTATGGTGTCAATTGCCAGTTACTATTTTAAAAATGTGTGTAGTTTTTTTATAATGATAATTACATGGATGGTTTTGATAGTAATCATTGGATATTGTGCGTTGTGGAATTACATGAGAATACGACTTATATTTTCGACTCCCTACATCCTACCATGTTAGACGACCTAAAACGTATCATAAATATTTAAGTTTGTTTAATATTGAAGTTTATTTAGTGTATGGTTATTATGTTTGTTCAAAATTATGCGTTTATTTTACATGGTTTTCAACTTTATTTAGGGCAATGCGAGTTTGTATGGCTCAAAGTATCGTCGTTCGAATACCACGAAAGAATAATACTACTACTTGGATGAGCATGAAGGTAAAATAAATTAATTATAATCAATTGTTATTATATGTTTGACCAATTTTAAATATTCTTATTTATTTCTATATTTTGTATAGTGTCCTCGCCAAGAAGGTAACGTGGAATGTGGGTACTATGTGCTCAAGTTTATGAGAGAGATTTCGTATAATTTACGGACTCCTTTGAACTCTCTTCTATGTAATGCATCTTTACTATTATATTTTGAAATATACATTGTATTTTTTTTCATTTAATCATAATATTTATCTTTTGTTTTCTTGTAGTTTGATAGTAAGAAGTCATTTACACGAAAAGAACTCAACGTAGTACGAACGGAATGAAAAAATCATATTGCAAGCATCGCATTTGGGTAAACTAGTGTAATGTAGTGTACTTTGTAGCTTTTGTGCCAATTTTGTATGTAAATATGAAATATGGGTACACACGTCTTTGTATTTAGACTCTTTACAAGAACCAATACCTTTTGTAGCAATTTTGGATGTAAATATGAAATATTTTGTTGTTTTGAATGAAATAATAAGAATTCTAGTTTTATTTCACATCCAACATTGTATTCATTGAATTAGCAGAATTTCAGTTATTAAACGTCACTGAAACAAAACAACAATAGTTTGTATCAGGTAGCGCCAAAAAATGACATTTTCGCCCGTCATTAAAACAACTTACAAAGACAGTTTCCACCCGTCATTAAACATACATACGATGGCGGTTTATAACCGCCATCTTACCCCTAAAATGGCGAAATGGCGGTTATAAACTGCCATCTTAGGGTTAACATGGCGGTTATAAACTGCCATCTTAAAGTTAACATGGCGGTTTCACAATCCGAAACCGCCATCTTAGGGATAAGATTACGGGTATAAACCGCCATCTTAGGGGTAAGATGGCGGTTTTAAACCGTCATCGTAAGGTTAAGATGGTGGTTCCATTTAATGGCCGCTTAAAACTGCCATTAAAAGATAACCGCCATCATACCCCTAAGATGGCGGTTCAGAACGGCCATCGTAGGTCTAACTTGTTGTAGTACCCTCAGGGTTTCACCCTCAAATTGCCATAAATTGATTCAACGATCCACATTGGATGGCTGCAACGGATAAAGCAGAGTTGTATGAACGATAGGGGACAAGTGCTGCCAATATCACGTGATCAGGTACACTTTTCGCGATTGCTTTGCGCTCGCGAAAAGTTCCTTAAAGTTGCCAACTTTGCTGTCGTGTTGCGCCCGCGAAATCCCTTTGATCTCCGAGTCATCCTTCATGTCCTGATGCATCCTTAGCGACGTTTCAGCAAAACCTGAAGTAAGCACGAATGTGTTTATTTATGAAAAATCAGGCATATGAATTCTTGAGTTTTATGTCCTAAAACTCGTTGGTTGTAAACTGAATGTATATTCTATTTTGCAATAAAGTTGTTATTGAGATTTATTCATTAAAGTTGTTATTGAATAAAGTGAATTGTGTTTACTTTTAACCTAACTCCAATAAAAAAAGAACCCATGGCTATAGGTTGTATACTTGAACTTCATGTGTGACATGATTGTGGATCAAGTTCAAGTAATAGCCAAAACGGTCTATAGTATAGGGATAAGGTTGGGTACCTTATCCTAGGGACACTATGAACTTCATGTGTGACACGATGTGATCGAAATCGTTCATGTGGAGACATGTGAGTGGGGGCGTCCTATGCAATGAGTTTGCATAAGACTGAACCACGAAACAAGTCGCTCTTTCTTTATAACTCTGTTTACTGTAAAGACCGATTTTTTCATATGATGACCTAGGTAACTCGATCTGAATCCTGAGCACACTATGAACTCCTGTTTATTCGGGCTTATCCTTTGACTTGTATGGGTGAGAGTGGCCCGAGATCGCCGACTCAATAAGCCTACCATCTTGGGGATAAGACCGGGTAGGTAGCTGGGAACATAGTCCTACGAGATGGAATTCACTTCTACCCGCCTTGAGGGATTAGTAGAGAGGTTGTTCCCGTAAGTGCAGACTCCGGGTCTTGAACTAGGGATCCCACCCTCTCATTGGCCCGAGAGGGACTTGGTATAGTGATGAGATCACATACCAATCGGTTTGGGGGTTGGACCACAAACCAATAGTGCATTAGAGGATCAGTGGGACTTAAGGAACAAGATGTAATTACGGGGGTAAAACGGTTATTTTGACCCAGCTATAATTACGAACAACATGTGAAGGATCGACTTACTAATGATGGTTATATCAACAGGACGGAAATATATCTACGGTGAGGAGAGTTGTTGCGTACTCAGTGTGTAAATAAAATGTAATGCGAAGAGCACTCAGATCATGCAAGCATACATGGTCTACAGCAAGTGATAAGTATTTTTTAATTCGTTTTCCCACAGAAATTGAGTTTAGTTACTAACGAGTTGAGGTGCTAAATTAGATAAGGTAACTTAATTTGGGTAGATTTGGGGTTGATGTACCGAAATAATAAAGAATGCACAAAGAACGCAAGTGTAAGAACCAAACAAGTAAAGAGATAAAGCTATAATGTGAAGAAGAATAATTGCGGGTCTCGCAATGTTTTAGCAATAAAATCGCAAAGATAAAAAGCTAATAAAAAGACTAAGGCAAAAAGCAGGAATGTTTTATTCCGGTTCTCGCAATAATCTAGCAATAAATTAGCAATGTTTTTAATGTAAAGTAAAGCAGCAAGGTCGACTTAAGACTCCTCTATAGGCACTTAACTACGATCATTCAGCAGTAGATTAACATATCATGCATCGTTTTAGCTCAGTCTCATGTATCTCTCGATTACATGCACTAGATCTTTAGTTCACTCATATCCAAGTAAGACATAAACACCTATTTATACAAGCAAGCTAATGAACGTGCTAGGAGAACGCATATTCCTAGGTCGTTTTCTGGTTACCATAAAAGACTAGCATGAATGGATGACTCTGAACTCTTACTCCTTTCGGAGGTTAGGAATTCTTTAGACAAAATGGATGGCCGGTCGAAATTGCCCGTGGGATGAAGCTTACATACATTCAATGCAATCATACTACCCTACATGCTGAATTCTCGTATTTCTAGCCTACAGATTCATCTTTAGCAGACCTTTCTTAGATTAGTTACTCATGGTTTTCAAAGAACTAAAAGAGATGGATTGGTTGATCATGATTTAAAGAACTTAGTAGAAGCAATTGACTAAGAAATAACAAAATGAAGAACTCAACAAAACTTAATTGATTACTCTCTAAAAATAAGGTTCAAAATGCTTCATAAGAACAACGTGTAATGATATGAAAGCAGTAAAGATCAAGTGTAATGGAGAATGAATCAGAACAATGTCACAAATTGAATCAGTAAAGAGAAAACAGTAAAGAAAGCTGTAAAAGGTGCACGGTTGTCCTCGTCGCAAACGCCACGGATGAAGGAGAAGATTAGCTGATCTTGGGGATGAGTTCAATAAGCAGAGAAGAAGGATCTTCTCTTCTTCCTCTCGAATTATCGACGCCAAGGGCTGATTTCTTCGTTCCAACAAACGGGAGAAGGAAATTCGTCTGCAGATTGCTTTGCAACTAGGATCTCTGATAGCTCCATTTTGGAGCTATAATTATATCCCTAATTCACGTTTATTATTGGCTTAATCTTGTTTATATGTGATTATTGCAGGTGTTCTCGGTAATTCGCCCTCGGGAGCGTTTTGGCGCTTTTCGGGGCTTAATATCGCAATTTAAAGGCCTAAGAACACTTCCCGGGAAGACCCGTGCAAAGACATGAAGGTTGAGCACTTTTGGGAAAATGAAGGCAAAAATCCATGCATCAACCCGAGAGCTAGCGTCGAGCGACAGCGTCGCGACGCTAGCTCGACGCTGCCATAGCGTCTCGACGCTCCGAAGTCTAAAGCGCTGAATTGAAGAAAAACCCGAGAGCAAGCGTCGAGTGATAGCGTCTCGACGCTCCCTCGACGCCGACAGCGTCTCGACGCTGTTCGAGCGTCTCGACGCCACCCCGACTGCGCGCGCGCGGATTATTTAGGGCGCAGCGTCGAGACGCTGCCCTAGCGTCTCGACGCTACGACGGATTACTTAAGTTTCTGTCCGATTTTAGCCGGGGGGATCATCTTCTACCTCGAGCTCCGCGCCTGATTTGACGTCCAGCAGCTGTTTTCCACCATGGGAGGGGCTAGGAAGCTCGATTTGAAGCCGTCCCACACCACACAAGTCATGAGTGAGTAGATTTACCGTTTTTGGCTCGGGATTGTAAGGATAAATGTAGCATGAACTCTTGGTGAGGTTGTAGGATTGAAATTCTGAATTGGTTGGATATTTTATTGAATTGAATTCTATTTCTTAGCTTAATCTATGAGCAAGTTTGAATGATTTAGGACTAGGCACCCTTGATTTTAAGCATGTTCATTTGTTAAAGGATTTGATGCCGTGCCTCTCGTTTCCGCCAAGTAACAAGGAATTGTGGCACCTTGAGCATATTGGCGTCCTTACGCTCTTGGTGTTCGTTCTTCCCGAATTAGAATTCCAAATCGACATACTAATTTCGCGTCCAAATTAGATAGTTGTCACAGTTAGCTTGTTGCTATCGTTCGGTCTTGGGAGAGCGTTGGCCGCCAATGTCCGAACGATATGCTTGATTAGCATGATTATTTATGACTAATTAAATCCATGGAGCATGTCTGGGTTATTTATTAATTTTAGACGAGCTGTGCATTCGTTAATTTATTCAACCATAAAACTCGTCATCCTATGATCCAAGAGGTTTGCTAAATTTATCCCCGATCGTCCCGAGTCGGAAACTCCGTTAGCTAAATTTTCCCATTTGCTTTGTTCCATCTTAGTTACTTAAAAACCAACAATTACCCCTTATTTCACTTATATTAATAGTTTGCAAATTTAATTAAGATTAAGTCAAAATACCTTAATTCCCTGTGGATCGACCCCGTTGCTACTATTCTACAAATAGTTTAGTGATTTCGGGCACTTATAAATTCATTTTGGCGGGTCTCGACAACCCGATGATTGGCGATAGTTCAATAATATCGTTACCAAAATTGGCGCCGTTGCCGGGGAACTAAGTGTAATTCGGCCTAATTTAAATTTGATTTGTAAACTTTTGATTTTTATTTTAATTTTTTTTGTTTATTCTTTTATTATTTGCAATTTTGATCTGTTTGTTTAAGTGTGCTAGAAGTGTCAAATTTTTGTTCAGAAAATGGAGATTGACGATGAGATTGGAGTCCCAAAAACGCTCAGACAGTGGACATCATTTGCTATGGGCCATCAACCCTCTTGCATTTCCTACCCGGAAATTTCAGGTGAGTTTGTGCTTAAATCGGGTTTAATTGACCATTTACCCTCTTTTTGTGGTGAAGCAGATGAGGATCCTTATAAACACCTCAAGGCTTTTCAAATGACAAGTTCTGCGATGAAGCCAGGCGGCATTACCGAAGATCAGCTCTACCTGAGAGCTTTTCCATTCACCTTGACAGGTGAAGCTCGAGATTGGCTGCATTACTTGCCATCGGGGATCATTTTCACTTGGGAGAAGTTGCAGAGTTTATTCTTGGAAAGGTACTTCCCAGCTTCAAAAGCCAGAGCCGTGAAAAAAGATATCCGCCAATTCGAGCAAGGAAAGGACGAGGCATTTCACGAGTGCTGTGAGAGGTTCATTAAACTCTGTGAGAAATGCCCAAACCATTTGATAGCAGAAGCCGAGCTTATCGAATTCTTCTATGAAGGGTTGCTTCCGCATGACTGCCAGATGCTTGATGCAGCAAGTGGAGGAGCCCTCTGGGAGAAAACACCTGCAGAAGCCAGACAATTGATTTCTAATATGGCTGAGAACCGTCGCCAGTACGGAGGGAGGAACGAGTACGCTAAAATGTCTACCGAAATCGCAGAGCTCAAGGAACAAGTATCTCAGGTATTTGGTTTAGTGCATACGATGCAGGAAAAATCATCTCAGGTTGTTTCTTCTGTCTCAGGTCAAGCCATTGAAGGCATGTTCAAATCGCTCATGGAAGCTAGCAATGAGACAAGGTCGCAGATAAAATCTCTAAGAGATGAGTTCTTGGAGGTGAAGGAAAGAATGAGCAAGGTCGAATCCTAAGCGGAAGGTGTTAGTGCGATAAACCTCAGAAGTGGTAAAGAAGTACCATCCCGTACCACTCCCGTGAGTCCTCCAAAAGATTCAGAGATATCTTCAGATAAGTGTTCTCAAGCACCCTCTGAAACTGTTGTAACTCCCCCTATTATTTCTATGAAGTCTTACACTCCCGTTGCTCCTTTTCCTAGTAGGCTAGCAAGGCCATCCAAGGAGGTCGAAGACGCGGATGTTCATGAGACACTGAGAAAGGTTGGGATCAATATACCGCTGCTTGATGCAATTCAGCAAATCCCAAGGTACGCCAAATTTCTGAAGGAAATGTGCACCATGAAGAGGAAGACTAAGAGTCCTGAGAGAGTCGTGGTAAGCAAGAATGTTTCTGCCCTGATAACCCAAGGTATTCCAAACAAGTGTCAGGACCCAGGTATGTTTCTCTTGCCATGTACTATAGGAGATAGAGAAATCGAGCACGCTATGTTAGACTTAGGAGCTTCAATTAATGTTATGCCATACTCAGTCTACAAGAGCCTCAGTTTAGATGGTATGCAGGAAACCAGTATAGTTATCCAGCTAGCTAATAGATCTTCTATTCGTCCTCTAGGATTGATTGAAGATGTGTTGGTTAGGGTAAAAGATTTGATCTTCCCTGCTGATTTTTATGTGATAAAAATGGAAGAAAATGCATCCACCACTTCTGTTTTACTTGGTAGACCATTCATGAAAACCGCTAAAACAAAAATTAATGTGCATGATGGTACCTTATCTGTTGAGTATGAAGGGGATGTATTTGAATTTAATGTATTTGATGCCATGAAACAACGTGCTGATGCGCATTCTGTCTGTAAAATTGACCTGATAGATACTTTAGAACAAGAAGAATGCATGACTGTTATTGATGGGGATGACCCACTCGTTTTTACTGAAATTGTTGGCGGAGTTGAAAGTAGTGTTCCCATATTGACTGATTCTTCTGAACAACCTACTTTTGCTTTAGAGACATGTGAAAAGCCAACTAAAATATTACCATCTCTTTTGCAGGCTCCCAAGTTGGAATTGAAGGAGTTGCCGGGTCATCTCAAGTACGTGTACTTGGGTGAGGTGGAGACACTCCCGGTAATTATTTCCAAGGAGCTTACTTCGGAGCAAGAAGGCGAGTTGATCGGAGTTTTGAAAAAGAACAAAAGAGCCATGGGATGGACATTGGCAGACTTGCACGGGTTAAGTCCAGTGCTGTGCATGCACAAGATTCGGCTGGATGAGGGAGCAAAACCATCCCGAGAGCCTCAACGAAGACTGAACCCTGCAATGAAAGAGGTAGTGTTGTCTGAGATACACAAACTCCTGGATGCAGGTATTATCTTTCCCATTTATGATAGCCAATGGGTTAGCCCTATTCATGTTGTACCTAAAAAGACGGGCATAACTGTTATTAGAAATGATAAGGGGGAGTTAGTACCTAAGAGAGTACAAAATGGGTGGAGAATGTGTATTGATTTTAGAAAGCTGAACGATGTGACTAAGAAGGACCACTTTCCTATTCCCTTCATAGATCAAATGGTGGAGCGTTTAGCTGAGAAACCATTCTTCTGTTTTCTTGATGGTTTTTCTGGGTTTTATCAAATTCCCATAGCCCAGGAAGACCAAGAAAAGACTACTTTTACTTGTCCATTCGGAACTTACGCATATAGGAGGATGCCCTTTGGGCTTTGTAATGCTCCAGGGACTTTCCAGCGATGCATGATGAGCATATTTTCTGAATTTGTAGAAAAATGCATCGAAGTCTTTATGGATGATTTTACTGTATATGGGAGTTCATTTAAAGATTGCCTGTTTAACTTGTCTAGAGTCATGGAAAGATGCATCGAAACTAATCTTGTTTTAAATTTTGAAAAGTGTCATTTCATGGCCAGTCAGGGCATAGTTTTGGGTCACGTTGTGTCTGCTAAGGGGATAGAGGTTGATAAAGCAAAAATTGATGTCATATCTGATTTACCTTACCCCACGAATCTTCGGGAAGTACGTTCTTTTCTTGGTCACGCAGGTTTTTACCGCAGGTTCATTAAAGACTTCTCGAAGATAGTGACTCCGATGACAAGCTTGCTGAAAAAGGATGTTCCATTCTGTTTTGACAAGCAGTGCAAGCTTGCCTTCGATGTTCTGAAGAAGTGCTTGACCAACGCACCCATCATTCATCCACCGCAGTGGGGGACTCCTTTCGAGATCATGTGCGACGCAAGCAATTATGCCGTAGGCGCTGTGTTGGGCCAGAGGATAGACAAGAAGAGCCATGTGATTTATTATGCCTCTAGGACGCTCAATTCCGCGCAGATCGGTTACACAACAACAGAGAAGGAGCTGCTTTCCATAGTTTTCGCTCTTGATAAATTTCGGCCATATATTCTTGGATCTAAAGTAATTGTTTTTTCTGATCATGCAGCAGTTCGATACTTGATGAACAAGAAAGACTCGAAGCCTAGACTGCTCAGATGGGTATTATTACTTCAGGAGTTCGACGTCTCTGTTAAGGACAGAAAAGGATCAGAAAATACCGTTGCTGACCACTTGAGCCGTATTGTGCGTAATGAGGACGATCTGCCTCTGAATGACGAATTCCCTGATGAAGTTCTCTTCCAGGTAAGTGTGGAGACACCATGGTACGCCGACATTGTCAATTACTTGGTCACAGGTACGTTCCCATTCGATTTTTCATATAATCAAAGAGCTAAGCTGAAAAGCGAAGCCAAGACGTATGTTTGGGAAGAGCCCATTTTATGGAAATTTTGCGCTGACCAAGTAATTAGGAAGTGCGTCCCTAAGTCTGAACATAGGTCCATCCTTACCTTTTGCCATGAATTTGCATGTGGGGGACACTTTGGGCAAAATAGGACTGCGAGAAAAATTTTAGATTGTGGGTTTTTCTGGCCATCACTGTTTAAGGACTGTTATGAGTTTTGTAAATCTTGTGATCAGTGTCAGAGAAAAGGGACTATCACTAGTAGGAATGAAATGCTCCAAAACCCCATTCTAACTTGTGAAATTTTCGAGGTTTGGGGTATGGACTTTATGGGACCCTTTCCCCCTTCATTTGGTTTTGTCTATATCTTATTGGCTGTGGACTACGTGTCTAAATGGGTGGAAGCTAAAGCCACCAAAGTTGATACCGCTAATGTTGTTTCCAGTTTTGTCAAATCTAACATTTTTAGCAGGTATGGAGTTCCACGAGCCATCATAAGTGACCAGGGGAGCCACTTCTGCAACAAAACGATCCAAGCCTTGATGAGGAAGTATGGGGTCAATCACAAAATCTCTACCCCGTATCATCCTCAGACCAATGGCCAAGCAGAGGTTTCCAATCGAGAGGTGAAGAGCATCCTCGAGAAAACAGTAAATCCAGGACGGAAGGATTGGAGTCTGAGGCTGGACGATGCTTTGTGGGCTTACCGTACGGCTTACAAAACCCCCATAGGGATGTTTCCCTACCGGATGGTTTATGGTAAAGCCTGTCATCTCCCCGTGGAGATCGAACACAAAGCTTACTGGGCCGTGAAGAAGTGCAACATGGACTTTGACTTGGCGGGCGAAGAAAGACTCCTCAAATTGCAAGAACTGGAGGAGCTTCGCCTGGATGCATATGAGAACTCAAAGACCTACAAGGAAAAGACCAAAATGTTCCACGACAGACGAGTCGTCAGAAAACACTTCGAAGTTGGTCAGAAGGTCCTCTTGTTCAACTCCCGCCTGAAGTTCATGCCAGGTAAACTTCGTTCCAGGTGGCTTGGTCCTTTCATTATCACTGACGTTCATCACTATGGTGCAGTCAAGATTCAGAGCCTGGATACAGAAAAAGAATACACGGTGAATGGCCAGCGATTAAAGATCTTTCATGAGGGAATGTCAGAGGACTTCGACGATCATGCTTACTTGAAAGAGCCTGATTATGAGAAAGGATAAATTGAGTTTTGGTTAAGTCGAGCAATCGACTCTAAAAATTTGCGCTACTCGGAGGCACCCGAGCTTGAACTGTACATGCTTTTTGTTTACTTACCGTCTTTAGGATTAGTTTAGATTTCTACTCTGATGTTGTGAATTTTCAGGTGAAACGATGGCTCATCCTTGCGGTTTATTGGCTAAGGTTAAAGCGCACTCTCCAACCCTCTAAGTCACAATTCAGGGAAGGTTTCCTTTCCTTTTGTTTTGATTGTGCATATTTGGTCCAATGAGGACATTGTCAATTTCTAAGTTGGGGGTGTTGGGTTGTGCCTTATAAAGGATTGTCGAGCTTTGTTGTGGAATCCTGATTAACTTGTTGAGCTATGGAGGAAGCATGCTTGTCCGATTATGAAATTCTGTGATGTACTGTTAAGGTCTTCGTATGTGTGTTTGTTGTGAAATTCAGCATAATTGCATATGTTAAGGTCATTTTGAAAAATTTTCAAAAATATTTTCCTGTTTATGCTCCGCATGTTAGCACTCCATCTGGGATCTGTGGGTTTAGGGTAGCTCTGTTTGTTTTGAAATTCGTTGTCACCTCGAAAGGCAACCTTAGGATGGGGTAAGATTCGCTCTTGCTTGTAATCCATGCGCTTAAAATGTTAATATGATCTTTAGGCTAAAAGAAAAGGAACGCATATTTCATAAAAAGAGTAAGAGTAATCTCATGAGGCGTTCCTCCTTTTTGAGTTGCCTTAGTAGCCAGGGGCGGTCGTGTAACCCACGGTCGCCACTGCATGAAAAGGATGCACAAAGAAGTGAACGCTAGTCCTTAAAAATGTGAATTTTGCCCGTAGTCAGATGCACTGTGCAATGAAATTGCAGGCAAGCTGAAACGAAAGTAAGATTGACATGTTAGGCGCTCATGAAGATCAAAGGAAATGAGAGAAAAGATGCCTTGCGTTACATTACTTGCATAGACGATGAACTGCCCTTAGACTGTTCTGTTAAGCCATAAGTAGGGGGAAAGCGAAGTTTTAGGATGGATAGAGCAGTTCTAAGCCTGTTGAAATCTAAGATCGAGGAGCTAAGTCCGAAGCATAAATAGGGAAGCATCTTTAAATTTTTCGAATTGTTCTTAACTCATGCATGCGTGCAGCTGTTTCCTTCAATTGCAAATGCCCTGTCTTTTCCAATACTGAGAATCGAGTCCCTAGCATGTATTCTCGTTTTATTTGATTAATCAGAACTCCACCTTGCTCGAGGACTAGCAAGATTTAAGTTGGGGGTGTTTGATAGCTCCATTTTGGAGCTATAATTATATCCCTAATTCACGTTTATTATTGGCTTAATCTTGTTTATATGTGATTATTGCAGGTGTTCTCGGTAATTCGCCCTCGGGAGCGTTTTGGCGCTTTTCGGGGCTTAATATCGCAATTTAAAGGCCTAAGAACACTTCCTGGGAAGACCCGTGCAAAGACATGAAGGTTGAGCACTTTTGGGAAAATGAAGGCAAAAATCCATGCATCAACCCGAGAGCTAGCGTCGAGCGACAGCGTCGCGACGCTAGCTCGACGCTGCCCAGCGTCGAGACGCTGCCATAGCGTCTCGACGCTCCGAAGTCTGAAGCGCTGAATTGAAGAAAAACCCGAGAGCAAGCGTCGAGTGATAGCGTCTCGACGCTCCCTCGACGCCGACAGCGTCTCGACGCTGTTCGAGCGTCTCGACGCCACCCCGACTGCGCGCGCGCGGATTATTTAGGGCGCAGCGTCGAGACGCTGCCCTAGCGTCTCGACGCTACGACGGATTACTTAAGTTTCTGTCCGATTTTAGCCGGGGGGATCATCTTCTACCTCGAGCTCCGCGCCTGATTTGACGTCCAGCAGCTGTTTTCCACCATGGGAGGGGCTAGGAAGCTCGATTTGAAGTCGTCCCACACCACACAAGTCATGAGTGAGTAGATTTACCGTTTTTGGCTCGGGATTGTAAGGATAAATGTAGCATGAACTCTTGGTGAGGTTGTAGGATTGAAATTCTGAATTGGTTGGATATTTTATTGAATTGAATTCTATTTCTTAGCTTAATCTATGAGCAAGTTTGAATGATTTAGGACTAGGCACCCTTGATTTTGAGCATGTTCATTTGTTAAAGGATTTGATGCCGTGCCTCTCGTTTCCGCCAAGTAACAAGGAATTGTGGCACCTTGAGCATATTGGCGTCCTTACGCTCTTGGTGTTCGTTCTTCCCGAATTAGAATTCCAAATCGACATACTAATTTCGCGTCCAAATTAGATAGTTGTCACAGTTAGCTTGTTGCTATCGTTCGGTCTTGGGAGAGCGTTGGCCGCCAATGTCCGAACGGTATGCTTGATTAGCATGATTATTTATGACTAATTAAATCCATGGAGCATGTCTGGGTTATTTATTAATTTTAGACGAGCTGTGCATTCGTTAATTTATTCAACCATAAAACTCGTCATCCTATGATCCAAGAGGTTTGCTAAATTTATCCCCGATCGTCCCGAGTCGGAAACTCCGTTAGCTAAATTTTCCCATTTGCTTTGTTCCATCTTAGTTACTTAAAAACCAACAATTACCCCTTATTTCACTTATATTAATAGTTTGCAAATTTAATTAAGATTAAGTCAAAATACCTTAATTCCCTGTGGATCGACCCCGTTGCTACTATTCTACAAATAGTTTAGTGATTTCGGGCACTTATAAATTCATTTTGGCGGGTCTCGACAACCCGATGATTGGCGATAGTTCAATAATATCGTTACCAATCTCCACGCTTCTGAGTGTGTTTCCCCTTCATCATCCGTCTCTTTTTATAGCTTCTAGGTGGTTGCAAAAGCCTGCTTATTAATCGTGGATCGCCATTCAACTTTGTGAGGTAGTCAAGCTTGACATGTGGCAGCAGCAGGGAGAGTTGACGGCTGGAAAATCTCAGTCAATAAAGACTGACGGCTGGAAAGAAATGCAGCAGCAACGACTGTTTCCTTGCGGTTTCCTTGTGAGGGCCGCAATGCTTCATTGCGGCTTCAACAATATTTCCGCAAAGTTTCCTGCAATGTACATTTTAGCTTGTTTTGCACCGTTTTTCATCTTTTTTCGTTCCTTTTCTAAATAAGTCCTATTTTAGCATCATTTCTCAAATTCTCGCATTTAGGCACACATTAAGCTAACTTCTAACAAAAACACTCAAGAATGTACATGATTTAAAGGTAAATATAGCCCTAAATAATGTACTTTTGGCGAGGTAACAAGAGTGCAACGCTTGGACTTTAGTGGAGTCTCCGGGGTTAACGAATGTTGGTTAGCTTGGCTAAAGAGTATGGTCGGGTAAGTCGTGTAACAATATGAGAGAAAAAAGAATTTGAATTTATTCAAATTAATGTTTGGAAGAATGATGGACATATTTAAATATGATTTAAATATGGGATCGGTCTAAAACATGAATAGAGATTCATCTGTGATGATTCGATTTAAGAAACCGAGATTAGTCTTATTATTTAATTAATATTTTATATTGAATTAAATAATAATATTAATTAATTAAAACTTATTTTGTTTATTAAAATTAATTATGAATTAATTTTAAAATGACAACATATTACAAGTGGGATTATCCAAGTTGAGTGAATTTATCCAAGTCAAGTGGATTTATCCAAGTTGAGTGGGTTTATCCAAGTTGTGAAGTGGATTGTGAATCACCAACAACATGCATAAACTTATCAATTGTTGAACACTTGTGATAACTCCATTTTGGAGCTATTAAATACTTCCTAAGTGTAGCTAAAGTCCGCGTTTAATTGTATAATTGATCTCGTTTGTAGGAGAAATGCGGCAAAGAGCTCGTGCGTCCGTTGGACCCGTTTCAGAGCTAAAAGTAGAGTTTTAACGCCCCGGGAGTGCATCGGGAAAGGGCAAGTCGATCCGAGAAGAAACGGACCAAAATTGCCTAGGAGAGGCAATTTTTCCAGCCCCAAACCCGAGAGCCAGCGTCGAGCCATAGCGTCGAGACGCTAGCTCGACGCTGCCAAACCCGAGAGCTAGCGTCGAGACCCTGCTGCGGCGTCGAGACGCTCCGGAGGAGGCGCGCGCAAGGAATTATCGGGCCAGCGTCGAGACGCTGCCCTAGGGTCTCGACGCCATCGCGAGGCGCGCGCGGATCACTTAGGGCGTAGCGTCGCAACGCTGCCCTAGCGTCTCGACCCTACGTCGATTAAAGGGGCTGTAAATGACGATTTATGCACTTCTTCTTCCCCATTCTCAAGCGATTTTTCTTCTTCTTCCTCTCGGTTTTCCATTATTTTTCCCTTAGCTCAGCCATTTGTGGCTTGTTTATGAGCTTTTATCTTGTATTAGTTTGATGACGACTTCCATGGCTTCCCTTGGAGCGGTATTGACAACCCGTTCCATGGACGGCAAAGGTAAGGGTGAACGGTTTGGGAAATATTTGAGGGATTTTTGTTAGACTCTTTTAGTTTTGATAATCCATGCTTAGATTATAAAATGCTGGCTGATTTGTATGCATTTATCTTACTTGCTTCATCCAATGCATATGTTAGATTTCTACGATTGACACTCGAGTTTTCTAGCATGTTGTGAATGTTAAAGAGTAGCGATGTCGTGCCTCTCACTATTCGACTAGTAACACAGATTGATAAAACTAAACCGGAGTATCGAGTCATGCATGATAGTTGTTGATTGCATACGGCGTTTGCGGGCAATCAGTTAGAAATTAGATTACGTGCTTGAATGTCTGTCGCGGTTCGCTAGTGACTATCTAGAATAAATTTGGGGCTGATCACCTTAATGCGATTTTAGATAATGTTTAATTGGAACTGTGTGGTCTGATTAATTTCTATGGAGCCGGTTACCTTGGGGCTTCTCGGGTAATCGTCCGTGTGTACTACAAACTGCATGCCTTGAATTTGTATTAAATGATAAGCTGAAGATGTCTAACAAATAAATCCCGAAAATCCCCAAACCGTGCACGCGTCTCTCTCTTTTTATTCTTCCGTTAGTATTCAATTGCTTACTTTGCATGTTTAAAAATCCCCCCGTTACAAAAACCCAACCAATTAATTAAGTTCAATTTTAATTTAATTTCAGTCATAACTTCTCCGTGGATCGACCCTGTTACCACTGGCTGCAAAGCAATTGAGAATAGGCTTATAAATTGTATTTTGGCGAGTCTCGACAACTCGAATTTAGAGTTCACCTCAAAGTGAGCTCCACCAAAATTGGCGCCGTTGCCGGGGAGAAGGCAAAATTTGATTGAAATTATGATTGACTTTGAATTTGATTGATTGATGGTCTGCTGAAATTTTTTTTCTGTTTGTAGTTGTATGTTTAAATTTTTGTTTGTGTATGACCTGTTCTTCTGAGATTAGTGGATTGCAGTTTATCCCAGAAATCGAAAGAGAAGAGCGGCGGTTAAGGAGAGAAGCCCGGGAGGGGCAGAGATTGTTTGAAGAAGAAGAAGGCAATCCCTTCTTGGTTGAGGAGATGGCGCAAGGAGAAGCGCCGCGGACGCTGAAACAGCTGGCAGCGCCAGACTTGAACTTGCAACCCTTGTGTATAAACTACCCCGTGGTAGCAGGTAACTTTGAGTTAAAGTCAGGTTTAATTCACCAGTTGCCTTCTTTCCATGGTAACGCAGGGGAGGACGCAAACAAGCACTTAATGGATTTTCACTGCGTCTGCGCGGGGATGAAGCCCGCTGGAGTCACGGAGGAGCAGCTGAATATGAGGGCATTCCCCTTCACGCTCAAGGACAAAGCCAAGGATTCGCTGTATTATCTGCCCTCCGGATCGATCACGACGTGGCAGGACATGAAGAGGGTTTTTCTCGAGAAATATTTCCCTGCGTCCTTGGCCACGACCTTGAGGAAGAGAATCTATGGGATCACTCAGGACGTGGGTGAGTCCCTGCACGAGTACTGGGAACGTTTTGGGCGCCTGTGCGCAAGCTTCCCACACCATCAGATTGCCGATCAGCTTCTGATACAGTATTTCTATGAGGGGATGACACCCCACGATCGGCAAATGATAGATGCAGCGAGCGGTGGGGCCTTGATCGACAAGACCCCAGTTGAGGCCAAACAGCTTATTGCGAATATGGCGGCCAACTCGCAGCAGTTTGGTATTCGGGGGCAGGGGCAAGTCCATGGTGTGACCCAGAGCCACGAGATGACAGAAATGAGGGCCCAAGTGGCCGAGATCGGTAATATGCTGAAAAAGATTGTTGGAGGAAACCGCGAGGCGGAGGAGGTGAATGCAATCAGGGGGTACGCTTCCAACCCGAGGAAGTATGACACATATTCAAATACTTACAACCCCGGTTGGCGCGATCACCCCAACTTCAGCTATGGGAACAGGGAAGGACAATCACGCTTCCAAGGCCAGTCTCACGATAGGCCTAACACTTCCACCCAAGCTCAAGCCTCGAGCTCCTCCAGCTCATTGGAAGAAATGGTAAGAACCATTGTCACGACCACCAACCAGTTCCAAAAAGAAGCTCGAGAAGAGCTTAACTCCCACAAGGCCGAGCTGCAAAACTTAAACAAGCAGCTGACACAAATGGCGGTGTCGATTAGCAAAATCGACAACAAGAGCTTAGGGAAGCTTCCTTCCCAAACCACGGTCAACTCATGTGAGAACGTGAGTGCTATTCAGCTAAGGAGTGGAAAATTACTTTCCCTCAGAGCCGTGAAGGAAGTCAAGGACAGCCTGAACGAGTCCGCCCCGACTGCTCCCGAGAATCTGAATGAGAAAAAAGAAAAAGTCAGTGTGCCAGAGGAAGTTGCCAGAGCACCCTTCCCTAGTAGGCTTGCGAAGCCTACTTTGGAATCCGACGATGAGGAGGTCCTTCGTACCTTCCAGAAGGTGATGGTCAACATTCCGCTCCTAGAGGCAGTGAGCCAAGTGCCAAAATATGCCAAAATATGCCAAATTCTTAAGGAGCTGGTGCACGAAGAAAAGGAAGTCCAGAGGGACTGAAAAGAGAAAAGAGAACGTTTCCGCGATCCTCTCAGGTACGTTGCCCGCCAAGTGCAACGATCCAGGTACCTTTACTATTCCTTGTATGATAGGTAGTAAGGTAGTTAGAAATGCCATGCTTGACTTAGGAGCTTCTGTGAACTTTATGTCTTATGCTTTATTCCTTGAACTGAACTTAAATGAACTGCATGAGTGTAACGTGACTGTCCAGTTAGCTAACGGGTCGAGTGTATGTCCTAGAGGGAAAGTGGAAGATGTTCTTGTTAGGGTAGGTGATATGATGTTCCCCGCCGATTTCCTTATACTTGATATGAATGCAAAATCGTTGCATGCTTCGTCCTCTATGCTGTTAGGACGCCCTTTTCTTAAGACCGCTAGGGTCAAAATCGATGTGTTTAAGGGTGTCGTTTCCTTAGAATTTGATGATACGATGCATGAATTTTCATTGCTTGAAAAGAAATCTGTGGAGAATGTTTCTGTTGTTGAGTATGATGAGAACGGGAGTCTTACCTCGCGTTTGAGGGATGATTCCCATGTCTCGGTTAAAAAATCTGACTTAGAATTGAATGATGTGAATGCTGTTTTTTGCACTAATGACTGTGATATTCACGTGCTCGAGGCACGAAGAGTGCAAAATGTTTTGAATGGTGCTAGCAGGACAAGTGTGGATGCAGACAAGTCTGGAACGTTCCCCGCACTTTCAGATTATGGTTGAGTCAGTGGAGAGAATTCAGTCGAGCAAACGACTTTAAAAATTCTGCGTTTCTCGGAGGCACCCGAGCGATGAACTGTTTTTTCTGTTTTAGTTTAGTTGCTGTTTTTTATTGCTTTTTAGTTTAATTTAGTCTTACTTTGCTTGCTGTTTTTTTTTTAGGAATCGAGGAAGAGAGGACAATTTTGGGCTTCGATGATGAGCGCGCCGCTTCCTTACCCTCGCCAGCTTCACAAAGAGTCAGGGCAGTGTAGTTTCTTCTTCCCTTTTACTTTGTATATCTGACTGAGTGGCATTGAGGACAATGCCAACTTTTGAAGTTGGGGGTGGAGTTGGATTCATGGATATGCATGTGTAGTCGGTTGAGCAGTGCTATTTTGATATTGAAGTGCTTGGGACTCTGTTTACTGTTTTCTGATGATGATAATCTCGGAAATGCATGTTGGAAATCTGAGCACGTACATAATCTAGTTTTTGCATGAGTTTTGCATTTATTAGGTTCGTGTCAAAAATTTTAAAAAATTTTCTGTTGCTCCCTTGCATCTTTCGCGCACTTAGCAACCTCATCTTAGATTCCGTAGGCTTTGTGAATTGCATGTAGTGCTAATTCTCGTTGTCACCCCGAAAGGCATCCCATAGGTAGCTTGTTGCATGAGAGTTAGTGGTCGATTAATCGAGGTAGCATACGCTAAGCCTAAAGTAAAAAAAAAAAATAGAAAAGCATGTTGGATAGAAAATTCTCTCGAGGCGCTCCTCCTTCTTATTAGTGCACTTAAGAAGTGAGCGTTAGTCCTTAAAAACGTGAAGTTTATGCATGAATTTGACGTGTTAGGCAGCTCGAGGTGGAAATAAAAAGAGAATAAATTGTTGGTTCAAAGAACCTTAATAAAGAGTACAAAGTACTCGTGAAAAGAAAAAGGAATGAGAAAATACTTAGGTCTCTTAATTTGCTTCTCTCTCTCGTGTAAGTCAAGTGTAGACTGTTCTTAAACGCTAGAAGTAGGGGGAAAACAGGATGTTGTGTTGCATGTGGTTTTTCCGAGTTTAGGAGAGTTTAGGAGTGGTTGGCTAGCACACACACACACGTTAGGGGGCAATAGTTAATTTTTGATATGTTCATAGTAAATGCATGCACGAATTGCTTTCATGATTATGTTGTGTTTAAATTTTTAAAATGCATGGAGGTTTGAGTTAGTAGCATGTAGGCGTGTCCTTAGAGTCAATTTCTTTGTAGCCTTGCTCGAGGACTAGCAAGATTCAAGTTGGGGGTGTTTGATAACTCCATTTTGGAGCTATTAAATACTTCCTAAGTGTAGCTAAAGTCTGCGTTTAATTGTATAATTGATCTCGTTTGTAGGAGAAATGCGGCAAAGAGCTCGTGCGTCCGTTGGACCCGTTTCGGAGCTAAAAGTGGAGTTTTAACGCCCCGGGAGTGCATCGGGAAAGGGCAAGTCGTTCCGAGAAGAAACGGACCAAAATTACCTAGGAGAGGCAATTTTTCCAGCCCCAAACCCGAGAGCCAGCGTCGAGACGCTAGCTCGACGCTGCCAAACCCGAGAGCCAGCGTCGAGACGCTAGCTCGACGCTGCCAAACCCGAGAGCTAGCGTCGAGACCCTGCTGCGGCGTCGAGACGCTCCGAAGGAGGCGCGCGCAAGGAATTATCGGGCCAGCGTCGAGACGCTGCCCTAGCGTCTCGACGCCATCGCGAGGCGCGCGCGGATCACTTAGGGCGTAGCGTCGCGACGCTGCCCTAGCGTCTCGACGCTACGTCGATTAAAGGGGCTGTAAATGACGATTTCTGCACTTCTTCTTCCCCATTCTCAAGCGATTTTTCTTCTTCTTCCTCTCGGTTTTCCATTATTTTTCCCTTAGCTCAGCCATTTGTGGCTTGTTTATGAGCTTTTATCTTGTATTAGTTTGATGACGACTTCCATGGCTTCCCTTGGAGCGGTATTGACAACCCGTTCCATGGACGGCTAAGGTAAGGGTGAACGGTTTGGGAAATATTTGAGGGATTTTTGTTAGACTCTTTTAGTTTTGATAATCCATGCTTAGATTATAAAATGCTGGCTGATTTGTATGCATTTATCTTTCTTGCTTCATCCAATGCATATGTTAGATTTCTACGATTGACACTCGAGTTTTCTAGCATGTTGGGAATGTTAAAGAGTAGCGATGCCGTGCCTCTCACTATTCGACTAGTAACACAGATTGAGAAAACTAAATCGGAGTATCGAGTCATGCATGATAGTTGTTGATTGCATACGACGTTTGCGGGTAATCGGTTAGCAATTAGATTACGTGTTTGAATGTTTGTCGCGGTTCGCTAGTGACTATCTAGAATAAATTTGGGGCTGATCACCTTAATGCGATTTTAGATAATGTTTAATTGGAACTGTGTGGTCTGATTAATTTCTATGGAGCCGGTTACCTTTAAGCTTCTCGGGTAATCGTCTGTGTGTACTACAAACTGCATGCCTTGAATTTGTATTAAATGATAAGCTGAAGATGTCTAACAAATCAATCCCGAAAATCCCCAAACCGTGCACGCGTCTCTCTCTTTTTATTCTTCCGTTAGTATTCAATTGCTTACTTTGCATGTTTAAAAATTCCCCCGTTACAAAAACCCAACCAATTAATTAAGTTCAATTTTAATTTAATTTCGGTCATAACTTCTCCGTGGATCGACCCTGTTACCACTGGCTGCAAAGCCATTGAGAATAGGCTTATAAATTGTATTTTGGCGAGTCTCGACAACTCGAATTTAGAGTTCGCCTCAAAGTGAGCTCCACCAACTTGTGTGAAGACTAATTCATCCAATTTGAGGTGTCATGCTAAGCAAAGAGTTTGTTGCATGTGAATTGCCTATAAATTGGATGAAGTTTAAATGGTTTGAGGTTGATGAATTTTCAAAGAGTTTGAATATATGGATGAACATTCATGTTACTTGAGAAATTAGAAAGCTAAGTGTTAGATATTTCTCACAAAATCCTCATCACTTTCATCTTCCCATCTTCTTCTTCCAAACTTTTTCTTTCATAAAGAAGTCCCACCACTCCGTTGCTCGGCTCGAGGATAGCGTGACTACTGGAGGTGGTTCTCGGAGAGTTCGAGAGAAACTTTGAAGGGTTCGTGAAAAGATTCGAGCATCGGAATAGAAGTCCTTAGAACTACAAGAGGTATGTGTTCTAATTCCTTTTATTTCAAAGCTTTGAGCATGTTTCTTATTTAGCTAAATTGATGAAATTAGAGTGTCATTGATCTGACTCGCTTCCGCTGCGCTACATGCGCTCCATCATGAATGTACATTTATCACACAAGGACCCAAAAGCAAGCTTTCACTCAAATATATGTTATTCCTTTGAAACGTTACTTAAAACACATGAAATACTCACCGAAGACTCTATACTCCTTCTATTTTTGCTCTAAATAACTCTCATTTGGAGAGTTATCTGACCCCCTAGGAAAGAACCAAAAGGGTGACCCTCCACGTGAGAAAACCAAGAAGACAACCCCATTGGGAGCCTAGAGAACCAACCCTTATAACGGTCGACTAAGTGTAAGAGTGAGGTGTTGACCTTATGAGGGTCAACCAAGCCTCAAGAAAACGACAAGGTCTAGGAGAGGTTGACCCGATGAGGGTCGACCAATCCTCAAAACGGTCCACGAAGCCTCAAAGTGGTGGACCTCGACGGGCATCGACCAAAGAGGAATAAAAATTATCAACCCCTATTGGGAGATTGTCAAACATGTCTTGACAAAATGAACAAAAGAGGAATAAAAAAGACTACCCTCTATTGGGAGGTTGTCAAAATTGTCCCGACTAAATCGACCCAAGAGGAATAAAAAGACCAACCCCTATTGGGTAGTTGTCAATTGTCATGACAAAAGTACATAAGTTCCCAACAAATGAACTCTCGACCCGAGTACTAGCAAGTGACTAGAAAAAGAACATCCCATGGATTACTCGAAGGCTGCAAGGCCCAAACTTGAGCCAAAGAGGTCGCCACCCTCGGATCGCCCAAGACCCCGCAAGGGCCGACCTCCTCGGGTCGGCCACAACCCAATAGAGCGGACCCCCATGAGGTCGACCACAACCCAACAAGGTCGACCCTTCTTAGTTGCCCACAGTTCAACTCTAGCAGATCATCTCTGACAAAAAAACTCTGAAAGATCAGCTCTGGCACATCATCTCCGACGAAATGACTCTAACAGATCATCTCTGAAAGATCCACTTCGACCGACAACCTCTAACAAATTAGCTCCAAAAGATCAACTCTAACATATCAACTCTGAAATATCAACTCCGAAATATCAGCTCTAACAGACCAGCTTCGATGGGTAAACTCCGACAGCCCAACGAGGGTCGACCCATCGAATAAAGGCTTTCAAGAGTGACCACCCCCGTGTCAACCCGACCTACCTATTAAGAACTGAACCCCCTCGAGTCGGCCTGGCCAAGAGAAGGTCGACTCCGTTGGGTCAGCCAAAGGCCTTCAAGTGTCGATCCCCCTCGGGTTGGCCCGACCTACCTATGAAGAACTGACCTCCTTTAGGGTCGACCTTAGCCCAATTATGGTAGCTCCAAGATGTTCAGAGTCGACTAGTGTGTAGTCACTCCCCTCGGGTAAAACGTCTTAAATCCCATCAATACATCCCATTTAATTTGACGATTTTTATTACAACTATGTTTACTATAAGTAGACAAGAATGACAAACGGAAAGGTACGCCAAAGATTACGCTCAAACTTACTACTAAGATACTCTCATACACGAGTCTAACTTGATCGTCAGAGTATTCAATGGTGTTAGATCGCTTACTCTCTTTTGTCTTGCAGGTTCGTTCGTTCTCGCAATACAAAATTCACGGTTTATACCATTTTTTGATATCAACAAGATGTATGTGGAAAGGGTTCGACATCCTAAATTCCACCGAAAATTTTCTCGCATATCAACTCAATATGAACAAGTCTACCAAACTTCCCCAGCTTTTTCAAATTATAAAGGGTTTCCCCCACTTTTAATATTATATTTTATATATGTTTATATCTTAGGCAATGTTTGGGAAAATGCTTAAAAAAGAAAGAAAAAGACATTACATTAAAGTAATATACTTGCCCATGGAAAAAAAAACCCCGCATTTCCAAGAAACTTCGTCTATTTGGAAGTTTCTATGCGTGTGTCAAAAGTGACAGATTCCCAACAAAACTCAATTATTTAATTGCTACCATCATTCTCTTAATGTAAACATTACTACAAATATTTTCATTTATTCCTTTAATTTTATACAAACTATCTCTCTTATAAAGTTTGCTTCTTATTCTAAGTTTGTTGTGTGGATCACTTTGTTTTACAAAATCGGAGCATTACATATTTTATCAAAAGTTTGACTGCATCTTCGATTAATAAAATCAAATCAAAACTTGTGATTCATAACTTCATGACAGGGTGTCCAAAAGTCTCACTACAATAGTTAAAAAGAAATCTGAAAATTCATTGAAACTCTAATATTTGACTCATAATTTTTTAAACAATTTAGATTAATGAAAAAGCTTAATTTTGTTTAACATGTTTTAATTATCAAAAATACAATAACTCTACACAATACACAATGTGAGATTAGGTGTGTAGTATAATTTTTTTTTTTTTTGACAGCATGTTGGGGTGTTGAACCTAAGACCTTATGGTCAGCAATACATCATGTCGTCGAGTTATGTTTTTGTTGGTGTGTAGTATAAATTTCTAAAGCCCAAAATTAAATAACTTAACAGTTTAGGGTTTAACCCACATAAATAACAAACCCGGAACAACTTACAATTTGTAAACTCAAGTCATCTACTACTACACATTCACTCAACTTTACAAAACTTTAAAGTCCAACTAAAATAAATGTTAATCAGTTTTTTGCGTTTTTGATGTTTTGTTTTTGATTTTTCTTGTTTCTGTTTTTTAAAAATAAAAATAAAAATTTGATATCGATTTTTTTGTTTTCTATTTTTAAAAAATAGAAAATATAATTGATGTTTGGTTTTTGAAAATTCAATGTGGTTGTTTTGTATTTTTTTATAAAATAAAAAATATATTTTTTAAATATGTTAATTTATTAGAAAGTAAAAATTGCAACATTTATAAAAATTTAATTAAGGTCCAATTATAAGATTCAATTAGTTGATAAAATTAAAAATTTAGAGTAAAAAATGATTTCGTCTAAAATAAAATAAAAATTATTGTGTCAATAGTTTAATATATTAGACAATCTTTAGTTGACGTTTATCATCTCTAAAGTTAGGAAAATAAAATATGTTAAGTATGTAGAGTGTATAGGTATATTGGTGTACCGTCAAAATAATATTAAAATATAATATAATAGAAAAAAATGTAATTAAAAAAAATTATAATATTATATTAATAATATTTTTATACTAAAAAATATTAATAATATATATATATATATATTTTAAAAGAATATATTACTAATATTAATAACAATTTTCATTACAAAAATATGAATGACAATTTTATTCTAATTTCATTTTATATATATATATATTTTAAAGAATATATTAATAATATTAATAACAATTTTCATTAAAAAAATATGAATAACAATTTTATTTTAATTTCAATAAATAAACATTTCAAAATAATTTCAATAATTATATTTAATTTGTGGACAATTTAAATAGAGTTGAGAGAAAAAAAAAACTGATTTAAAAAAAAAAAACCACTTTTAAAATTTGTTAATAAATGTAAAAATATTTTTAGAAACTTAAAAACTTTAAATTCAATTGGTTACACATGTTTTTAAAAAATGAAAAACCAAAGATAAAAAACAAAATTGAATGCGTTATCAAACGGTCTCTAAATTATCGTTTTTAGTCTTTGTACTTTAGAATTTGTTTCACTCTAAGTTTTGTAATTTCAAATGTCTAAATTAAGTTTCCTTCCCAACCCTGCAGCAAAGAAAAAGTTCTTTCCCTAAATCAGGTCCGGGACATTCGACGAAAAAAGAGGACCCGGTGTTATGCTCTTTCTCCCCAAAAAGATTGTAGAATTAGTTTATGGTTAATTTTTCAAAAACAAAATAGTCTATATAAATTTTGGAATGATATAAACATGGTGTGTTTTTATTGTGTATTTTTATGTATGAAATTGGATAAAGTTGAATTTCAAACTAAGAATGAAGATTAGTTTTAAAATTTTTATACATAGACAAAGGTGATATGAGTTCCAAAGGCGGACACTAAATTTGATATAAGGTGTAAGATGTGAACAACCATCTTGATGTCCCCTCCCCTCATAGTCGGTAACCAAACAAAGAAGATGCCAGGTAGGGCCCACTTCTTTTGTTTTCTCAGAATATGATAAAGAGAAAAAATGGAGGAAGTTTCCTAACAACATCTTGTCACGTTGAACATTATTCAATCTTAAATGCACATCTTCTTCTCGTTCACAACTCGCAGCAATAAGCTGGTAATTTCAAATACCAACTTCAAAAATCTGAGCATCTCATATTAGTTGCTTTATATACACCTCTTTTACATCCCCAATTCACAAAAATCTGCATCCATGTTCTTTAGATTCGAGTATTTAATCACAATGCAGAACCAGGTAACCGACGCCAATGTGCAGCTCGTGTTCGTCGATCGAATCTCGCTAATTTTTCCGATTATATTCTCCTTTGCAGACAGATTACATGACCTGATTTCTCTACCTTTGTCACTGTTTCAATCACCTACCAAAGAAAAGGCTTTCTCACAAAGTACTACCTCAGAATCTCATGAGCTAATCACCCAACACAAGAATTGCTCAATGACCAGAGAAGAAGTCAAATTTGTGATGGCAAAAATTGAGTTGTTTTGCAGCCAAGAAAGTGATGGGGAAATTGGGGAATGTTTTGGAGCTAATGAGCTAACTGCCATGTTTGAGGAGACTGAACCAAGCTTGGAAGAGTTGAAGCAAACATTTAATGTGTTTGATAAAAACAGAGATGGATTCATTGATGGAGAGGAATTGCACAGAGTTTTGGTCTTGTTTGGGTCTGATAATGGGATATTCATCCATGACTGCAACAGAATGATTGCAAGATTTGATCACAACAAAGATGGTAAAATTGATTTCAATGAGTTTCTTAAGTTTATGGAAATTGCCTTGTCCTGATTTTTTTTTTTTTTTATTTGTACGAGGCTGTTGAATTTCCGTCCACGTGTTGATCGACATTTTCATATGTTTATGGTTTCATGTCGACTTTTTTATATCATAAAAAAGTCAACCAAATATGAAGAAAACAAAAAAGTAAACAAAATATCATTAATCTGAATGTAGTAAGAAATTTTAAGTTACTTAAAACTGGTAAAATAATTATTCATTAATTTAAATATTATTATTATTATTTTTTTTATAAATTTTAACATAAATATTTATGAAATCCGCATGTTATTATTGACATTTTAAGACTTCAAAATTTTCTGAATTTCCTTCATCTATATAGGTGTTAATGTCAACATGAACATAGCTCAACATTCATATTGTATAGACTAATGATTAAGAAGTCACGGGTTGGATCCCCACCCAACATGTTATAAAATATATATATATATATATATATATATATATATATATATGGGGTTTAATTATAGGACTGGTTGCACAAACAACAATCAGGCCAAAAATAATTGCAAATTTAACAAACTTTAAAACCTTTTGCAAATATGACAAAACAATCAGTGGCTATCACTGATAGACTTTATGACTATTACCGATAGACTTCTATCAGTGATAGACTTCTATCACTGATAGACTATTATCACTAACAAAATTCTATAAAAAAGACTACTATCAGCGATAGACTTCTATCCGCGATAAACTTCTATCAGCGATAGACCATACTATCAGTGATAGAAATTGTCATATCCGCAATTTTTTTTAAAAATTGCTATATTTTTAATTATTTTACTCTAAATCGACATGTGTTATAATTTCTCTTAATTATATACTTCTAAGCAATGAAAAGAAAACAAATGGTAAACACAAAAACAGAGACGAAATTGGGCTGTTAAAACTACATCTCTCATGAATCATGATATGTGAAAATTATATCCTAAAAACTTGTTCAACATCATTTTGGTTCCTATACTTTGGACGACATCTATTTTAGTCCATATATTTTTAAATGTCGAAAATTTAGTTATCGTATTTTCAATAAATATTAAAATCAGTTTAAGTATTGTTAATTTTTGGTTTTTGAAATCAGTTTCAGAAATTTGAACATTTAAAAGTATAAGGACTAAAATGACGGTGACTAAATTTGAACATTTAAAAGTATAAAGACTAAAATGAAATGTAATCCAAATTACATGAAACTGCAACGAAAAACAAACAGAACAAAGAGTGGAAACAAGAGTTAAATTGCACGAATGACCAATAACCCACAAACTATACTTCTAACCTTCAAAATCTCCATAATCATTCCCACTGAGCTTAGGAATCACATTCATATCCTAATTAAAAAACCCTAATTGATTGACACTAACATTAACTTCTAATAAGTAAAAATTAACTAAGTCAAATTTCTTGCTTAATAAGTTTGCAATATGTTTTAACAGACCCCCTTAGTGCAAACCTAACGTCAACAACTTCGAGTGTATTCGTGAGTTCTTCAAACCTAGGTTCACCAAGTGTCTTCGTAAATGTATCAACAACTTGCTCCTTTGAATGTATCTTTTGCAATTGGATTTCTTGCTTCAAAATATTCTCTTGCATAAAGTGAAAATTTGTTTTCATGTGTTTTGTAAGAGCATGAAAGAGTGTCCCAGCAAGCTTGATTAAACCTTCATTGTCACAAAAAATGAAATTTGGATAGTCTAAATTGGAAAAGATTTCTCCCATACCTGTTTAGCCAAATAAACTTTTGAGTAGTCATATTACATATTCTACTTCACAAATTTAAAGAAAAATAGAGGCTTACTTCTTAGTGCACCATGAAATAGCCACGAAACTTGTATTAAAAAAATATATGATTGTGGAACATTTCCCATTTACGTAACCAGCCCAATTTGAATCACCAAAACTAGTTACAATGAAAGATGTAGCTTGTTTATAAAACAAGTCAAAACACATGGCACTCTCACTACTACAAATATGACATAAGATATTGTTCGTAAACTTTCTATAGCATTTTAGAAACACGGTGGTAACCCATGTTATTGAAACTCCCCGACTTTTCATAGCTTTTTTTCAACACTATAAACAACGCTATAAAAAGCGTTAGCAAAAAACGCTATGATTGATCTTTAATAGCGTTTTGTGTAGTAGTGATAAAATTCTATAGAAAGCTGATACACTTGGAGTTTAGTAGTTAAAATGTTGTTCGCACATATATATACGTAAATCACTCTAGGTACGTGGCAATAGATGCTGATAGAACTATGTGTTTCTGCAAAGTAGAGGATAGTTAGTAGACACGGGTTGTCGAGTCCCGACCAAATTAATATTTATAAACTGCCTATGCTCCTCTATTTTTGTAGATAACAGTAGTCAGGTCGATCCGCAGGGAGCTAGGTCCAATCTAGACGTAATTAAATTGATTTTGCAATAAAAATATTGGGGGTTTTGGTTTGAATCAGAAATATGCGAGAACATAAAGCTAACAGAAGAAAATAACCAATTAAACAAATGTGCTTGACTTGAGGAACCAAGATTGTCAATCAATGTAAATCATATCATCAAATTTCTACAAACTTAGCTAGAAAGATTCAAACACACAAATTGTCTACTCGGAACTGCCGTAGCAAACAAGCCCAATTAATTAGCTAGAGGCATGCAATTCTACCTAAACTTGACAATAAACTAATCTAAGGTGATCAGTCCCAAATTAAATCAAGCGAGTGACGGGAAAATTGTGACGAATATTTGACTTGGATAGCCGAAGTCAATATTCTGATTTCTCTACTTCTTCAACGTTAGCCGAATGCAATCAAAGGTAAACATGCAATGTTACCTAAGGCTCAACTCATCCCCTATTACCTTGGCGATGAGAAGAGGCACAACATCACTAATCTAATTAACAGTTTAACATGCATAAACAACTTGAGTCTCAATAAAATCAAAGATACATGCTAATAGGAATATGCTTGGAAGAAGAAGATGCTTGAATAGTAAAGACTAAGTAGAATTAAATGTGTTAATCTCCCATCAATACATCAAATGAACAATCCCTTAAATCCTCAAATCAGAGAAATTACCTCTAGCCTGCCATGGGAGATGGAGTATTTCAAGCTTCCATGGAGATTCTAGAGCTCACACAACACAAGGGAGGAACAAAACTCTAAAAATGGTGGAAAAATCGTCAATCCCGAAGCTAAAACCGAAGAGAGAATGACCTAAAAATTGTAGAAGATGACTTTTATAATCGACGTAGCGTCGAAACGCTACGAAGGAAAAGTCTGCGCGCGCGCCAATTTGGAGAGGCTCTATAGTGGGTCAAAAGGATCGTTATCTTATATTCTCTCTCCTAAAATTCTCACTGTTCTCTCTTCTCGTAACAATGGGGGACTGATTTTTTTGAAGGGGCAACGCCGTCCACGGTGGATTGGGACTATCCATGGATGCTGGTTGAAGCTTGGTAAAGCATGCTGATCAAGGTTGCGGAGCTGGGCGCATCACCGAGGTAAGTTCTTCTCACTCTTTGTTTTGCGTTTTGTCCTTTTGTTTTTAGTTTTTTCGTTCTGCTCTGTTTTTGGTGTTCTTTGGTGTTCTGTGCTGTGGGAGTTAAGGGTGTTCTTCAATTTCGGATTCACGTCTTGGGTGTTCGACTATGAGGAAGAAGAAATCCCCACTGAAAAAGCCATTTGCTCAGAGCAATGGCCCGTCCTCAGTACAAAACGGATTGCGACTTCTGAAATCCGCAGCTAATTTAGGGGCAGGCCAACCAGTGGCTGTGAGTGGGGAGCATTCGAATGTCCTTCCTAATTCTATAGGTAAGGTATTGTTGCGTGCTCAATGTGTAAATTAAAATGGAATGTGAGAGCACTCAGAACATGCAAGCATACATGCTCTTGTAGCAAGTAATAAGTATTTTTTCATTCGATTTCCCACAGAGATTTATTCTTAGTTACTAGCGAAGTGAGATGTTAAACTAGAAATAATGGTTGAATGGGGTAGAATTGGGATTAAAGTGCCTAACTAATAAAGAACGTGCAAGATATGCAAGCATAAACAAAGACAAGTAAAGAGGTCAACCTAAATGTAGGGGAAAAAGAATTGCGGAGAAAGCAATTATCAAGCAATAAAATCGCAAAGCAAAAAACTAAGAAAAATGGCTAAGGCAAAATTTAAACTAAGAAAATTGCGGAAACAACAATTTTCTAGCAATTGTACTAACAGCGTTTTAAGGGTAAAGTGTGGAAACAAGGGCTACTAACGACTCCTCTATAGGCTTTTTCATACGATTCTTCAGCAGTAGATCAACTTACCATGCATCAAATTAACTCATTCTCATGTATCTCTCGATTTCATGCATTAGATCCTTTAGTTTACTCATGTCCAAGTAAGGCTTAAACATCTATTTATATAAGCAAGTTAATGATTTGTGCTAGGAAACCGCCTATTCCTAGGTCGTTTTCTGGTTACCATGAAAGGCTAGCATGAATGGACGACTCTGAACTCTTACTCCTTCCAGAGGTTAGGAGTTCTTTAGACAAAATGGATGGCCAATCGAAATTGTCCGTGGGATGAAGCACACATACATTCAATGCATTCGAAGCTAACTTACATGCTGAATTCATGTATTTCTACCTATAGATTCATCATTAGCAGACCCTTATGTGGTTTAGTTACTCATTGATGAAGATGGAGTGGAAAGATTTGAGTATTTAAACATGCTCGACAGTATTCAAGGAGAAACGGCAGAAAACAGAAGCAATGGAGAACTTGCGAAGTGATGAAATAATGCTTTGATTAACCAAGATTTGAACTAAACAAATAACAACTTTAAAACAACTACGGCTAAACAGAAGAGTACGAAATAGAGTGGAGTAGCAGACAGAAGTGAAATAACAACAGACAGAAACGAAAAGGGAAACAAAAACAGCAGAAAGCAGTAAAGTATGCGTGTGAATTCCTCGCCGCAACGCCTCGGATGAAAGCCGAAGGTGAGCTTGATCGTGGATGAATCCAATCAGAAGAGATGAAAGATCCTCTCTTCTTCCTCTTAGATTATCGATTCCACCAGCTGAGACCTTCACGCCAACAACCGGAAGAGAAAACAATGAGAAACTGCGTTGAGAAGGGAGATCTACGCCTTCGAGTGTGTTTCTGTCCTTCCCCCTTTACCTCCTTTTATAGTGTTTTGCAGGTACAATTCGGCCAAGGAGAACCATCCATTCTGAACAACAACGTTCCACGTGGCAGAAGGAGAAAAAATGGGCAGCTGAAAGATCGTAACAAAATAGAAAACGGTTAGACAACTTAACAAATTTCACTTAAAACATTGCTGAGACCGCAATGTTTTCGCAATGTTTCAGCAATATGGAAATTTCAACTCTTTAGCTTTGTTTTTGGTTCTTTTTCCTTCCTTTCACACATAAGTCCTAATTTAGCTTCATTCTACAAATTCTCATTTAAAAGCACATGTTTAGGCTAAATGCTACCAAAAACGCTTAAGAGTTCACCTAATTCTATAGCAACTAAGTCCCTAAATTAGTCACTTTTGGAGACGTAACACACCCCCAAACTTGAGTTATTGCTCGTCCTCGAGCAATATAGGACTTACTTAGGCTGTTATCACTCTATCTAACTGCTTTTTGACTTCCCTAAGTTCACTATCTAAGGCATAGCTGTCCTGTGACACTCTTCTAAGTTTAAAAACTAGCTTCTCATTTCGCTTCTTCTGATTTCTCTCGCCTTATACTCCTACTGTCTTTATAAACTCCCTACAACTGATCTATCTGCTTTGATCCTTAGGTTCATTGTGCAACTATCCCTAAGTTTTCAAATTCTACATTGCTTTACCCTAGACTCAGTACATGCTTCTAATGTTTTTCTTTTGAGCTACCTAGGATTCCTTAGAGTCATGCCAGTCTTAGTATAAACCAGTGACAGTAGTACTTTTCATAGAACAACCTAAACCCTGACATCACTACATTGGATATACATTCATCTCCCTTAACAAACCTACAAGCTACAACCCTGTGCTTAGTTAATTGAGGATCAAAGTTCATTTACATAGGACACCTAAGCACATAAGCTATAACTCATAGGCATACATTCTTCTTCCTTGGTTTTTTCCTTTTTTCTTTCCTTCTTTGGTAGGGCCTCTCCTTTGGTTGCCTTTTGATGCAATGCCACTTGTGGGTTACACACATGGCACTGATTACTCAGCCACCTCAAGAGAGACACCACTCTTTATTCTTTTTTCATTTTTTTTTTTTTTCAGTTCAATTTTTCCCAAAGAAAAAGAAGAATGCTTATGTTAAAAAGGGAGAGAGGAATGTTCCTAGGCCTAGGGCTGCCTCCCCCAAACTAAAACTTCTCATTGTCCCCAATGAGAGTCTGAGGTGACACACCCCCAAACTTGTCCTAGAAGCATCTAGTCTAGGGCAAAACATGTAGAATCTAAAAGTCCTAGGCGTAGAATGACCTTCCTAATACAGATATCACAGCAGCAGAATTGTTTTGTAAAGACAGCATGTTAAGGGCTTAACGAGGTGCATGCTGAGCAATTTTAAAGAACTAATTTAAACTATCAAAGGTGTACTAAGACACGCATCCAGCATGGTCACAGATAGATCACATATTGAAGTCAAGAAAACAGCAAGATAGCAAAATGTAAACATAACCAGCCTATCAAAAAGTCAGCCAATAGCATGCGAAAAACTAACAAAACATTGCGGACTCCGCAAAGAATCCGCAATAAGCCTGCAGAGCATATTTGTCAGTGATCAAGGCTCCTAGCATGCTATTTCCAATTATCATCCACTACACAAAACAAGTAAACTAACTAAGCTAACTACTCAGAAACCATCAAACTACTAAACTAAACTAAACAATCAAAAGAACAATTCAAAACAGATCAAGCGTTCGATTAAAACAGAATTCAAAAATCACAGAAAAGCAGATTTTTTTCAAGAGGGATCAGAAAACTCCCTCGAATGCCGTTCAGGCTGGCATTCAATCCTCCTCATCCTCATCTCTCCTTGCTCTAGGAGGCGCCCATGGCTTCAACAGGTCAGTGGGGAAGGCAGGGAAGATGCATCCTAGCTGGTCAGCCACATCCTTGTCCCTGGCTTGTGCATATTCGGCCCACTGAGCCATCTTGCGCTGTAAGTCCATCAGACACGCCATGTTCAGCGATTGAGCAGCAGCCAGGCCGTCTAGCTCAAATTCCATGTTGCCCCTTGTTAAGTCTCTGAAAGTGACTTATTTAGGACCCATTTAGCTTAGGAAGATGTACACTTTTAGGTGTTTTTGATAGCATTTAGCCTAAACCTATGCTTTAATATGAGAATTAGAAGAAGGTAGCTAATTTAGGACTTATGCACAATAGGTAGAAAAAGGGTTGAAAACCGAAGGAAAAGAATGAAAAAATGAGCATTGCGAATGAATTGCGAAAACATTGCGGTGACCGCAATTATTCAAGTTAAAACCGTAAGTTGGCTGATCTTTTTCTGTTTAGATCCGACTTTTCAGGGATTCGTTCTTTCTCCTCCATCCATTCTGATATATGACGTTGAAGATTGATGGTTCTCCTTGGCCCAAACGCACCTGCAAACTACTATAAAAGGGGGTCAAAGTCGGAGGTTCAGTCATCACTCGAAGCGCAGAAGTCTTCTCGCAGTCCACCATTTCCATCTGTTTTCCTTTGCCGTTTGTTGGAGTGAGAGTCTCAGCTTTTGGAGTCGATAATCTGATAGGAAGGAGAGGAGATTCTTCTTCTCTCTCGATTGGATTCATCCAAGCAAGGCTGACTTTTCATCACCTTCATTCGAGGCGACTGCCACGAAGTTTTCAGCAAACCTTTACTGCTTTTCTGTTCTGTTCTTCTTATTTCCATTTCTGATTATTGTTGTTCTTAGTTTAGTAGTTTACTTACTGCATTTCGTTGTTGTCTGTCTTGGATTCATTTCTAGAAAGCTTTCCTTTGTCATTCAAACACTCAAAGTAATCGAAGTACAATTCTGCATTTTACAGTTTCCACCATCTTCTGCTACGGGTTTTGTTTACTGTTTTTAGCACATTTCCCTTCTAAGCATGTCTATCTTATCTACCATTTTTGTTCTCTATATATCCATGAGTAGCTAAGTCACTTAGGGGCATGCTAATGACAGAACTATAGGCTAAAAAACGTGAACCAAGTAGGCAGATTAACACTCGAACGTTGATTGTATGTAAGCTTCATCCTACGGGCAATTTCGATTGGCCATCCATTTTGTCCAAAGAACTCCTAACCTCTGGAAGGAGTAAGAGTTCAGAGTCATATAATCATGCTAGCCTTTCATGGTAATCAGGAAACGGCCTAGGAATAGGCGTTTCCCTAGTACAAACTAAACACTCCTGCTTAAACAAGATGCTTAAGTCCTTACTTTGAGATCGAGTAAACTTAAGACTCTAATGCATGGAATCGGACGATACTTGAGATAGAGTGAGTTTGATGTATAGAGAGTTGATCCAATGCTTGAGAATCGTAAGAAAATGCCTATAGGATAGTCATTAGTAGCCCTTAATTCGCCCATTTACATATTTTTGCTGTTGAGTTAATTGCGGATTAATTGCGGTTCTCGCAATTCTGCTAAGTTGCATTCTGTTTAGCTGTTTTCTTCCTCGTTTATTAATTCCATCTCTTGTCCTTTGCATCTAATTTCAACTTGCATTTGTTTATGTTATATCCCTTTATACATTCAGCAAAAATTAGAGAATTAAAAACCAATTTTACCCCATCAAATTCATCCCATCTTTCTTAACAAACACACTTCGCGAATAGCTAAAAATGAGTCTCTGTGGAAAAAACGAATGAAATATACTTACTACTTGCTGTGAGACCATGTATGCTTGCATGTTCTAAGTGCTCTATCTACACTTTTGCATAATTATCTTTACACACTGAGCACGCAACAAGTTTTTGGCGCCGCTGCCGGGGACTTATTTTAAGTGAAAACGAAGTTTGTTAAGTCTGAAACATCAAATTATTTTCCATTGAATTTGATCCATCTTCATTTCTTTTTCAGGTACCATTTAGGGTAGTTTATGAATGAGACTCCAAGTAGTGATCTAGAGTTCAACCCTGAGCCCGAGAGATTACTTAGAGCTAGGAATAGAGCCAAGAAACGTCTCTTTAAACAAACCCTTTTACCTCCAATCATTGCAGAGACTACAATTCCTCCGCAATTACCTCAAGAAGAAATGGCTGGAGTAAATCAAAACCTGGTGCCTGTCACTCGCAATCCCATTGAAATAGCGAATGACAAGGATAGCGCCATCCTTTCATATTTAGTACCTATGCCTGGGGAGCTGAACCCCAGCATAATCCGTCCTGAAATCACTGCCAACTCATTTGAGTTAAAGCCAGTGATGTTCCAAATGTTGTCCACTGTGGGGCAATTCTTTGGAATAGAAAATGAGGACCCCCATAATCACCTTAGGAACTTCCTAGGAGTTAGTGACACCTTCCTAATCCCTGGAGTTTCCCAAGAAGCCCTGAGGCTATATCTTTTCCCTTACTCTTTGAGGGACAAAGCCAAAACATGGTTAAATTCTTTACCCTCAGGATCTGTCCGCAATTGGACAGATTTAGCAGAAAAATTCCTAGTCAAATATTTCCCACCAGATAGGAATTCGACCTTTCGTGATGATATCATAAAATTCAAACAAGCTCCAAGTGAGTCTCTTCACGAAGCTTGGACAAGATTCAAAGACCTTCTCATTAAATGTCCACACCATGGCATTCCATGGTGTATCCAAATAGAAGTCTTCTTTAAAGGATGCAACCCCAGCACCAGACAAGTTTTAAATTCATCTGCTGGAGGTTCTATGTTGTCCAAGAGTTACAACGAAGCTTATGAGATCTTGGAGAAGATCTCAACATCTCACTGTAGGTGGTCAGACGATCCAGTAGAGCCAACTAGGGCTCAAGACAAGGATGCTCTAAGCGCCATGAGCACCCAAATAAACGCCCTGACCAACCTAGTTAAGCAAATGGCTCAGGCCAATCTCCAAACCAGTGCCAATACCGCCACAGCCATGTCAATGGGCACCCAACCAAGTCAAGGCGAGGCACCAATCTGTGGATTCTGTGGGGAAGGGCACCCTTATGAATATTGCCCTGGGAATCCATCCTCGGTCTGCTATGTAGGAAGCCAGCAGCAGCCAAGGAACAACCCCTACTCACAAACTTACAATCCTGGTTGGAGAAACCACCCTAACCTGTCATGGGGTGGCCAACAGAACCCTAACCAAAATCCTAACCAACCAAGGCCGAGTGGAACACCTGGTTTCACTCCCCAACATAACCAGTCAATGTACCAAAAGCCTTACAATCAACCTGTAGGATCTTCTGTAGAAAACCTACTCAAGGAATATATAGCTAAGAATGATGCTACTCTTCAGAGCCAGCAAGCTACTCTTAGGAGCCTGGAGAACCAAATAGGCCAATTAGCCAATGAACTTAAAAGTAGGCCCCAAGGTAGACTCCCTGCTGACACCGAGGTACCAAGGAGAGATGGCAAGGAACAAGTTCAAGCAATTGAACTCAGGAGTGGAAGACCATTGGTGAGCAACACGAAGGACACACCAAAGAGAGTAGAGAACACTGAGTCTAGTGCTCCACTGGAGTCTCTGCCAAGCCAAGGTCCACCACCAACTAGCACATCAGGAGCCAGGCTAGAGCCAATTGTTGAGGACGTAGAAGAAATTCCAAGGTCTCCACCTATCCTAAGGCGCCCTGACATACCTGCATATGTGCCACCACCTCCATACCCTCGAAGGCTTAAGAAGAAGCAGGAACAGGAAGTTCATTTTAATAAATTTTTAGAAATACTTAAGCAAGTGCATGTGAACATTCCTTTTGTAGAGGTTTTACAGTCTATGCCTTCATATGTAAAGTTTTTGAAGGACATTATTACTAACAAAAAAATAATTGGTGAGTTTGAAACAGTAAACCTCACCGAGGAGTGCAGTGCCATCCTCCAGAACAAGCTGCCCAAGAAGGAGAAGGATCCTGGTTCCTTCACCTTACCTGTAGAACTTGGAGGCAAGCACGTGGGCAGAGCGCTTTGTGACCTGGGCGCCAGCATAAATCTCATGCCCCTGTCCCTATTCCGCCAGTTGGGAATAGGAGAAGCACGTCCAACTACTGTCACTTTACAGCTAGCAGACAGATCCATCGCATATCCAGAAGGTAAGATTGAGGATATTCTAGTTAAAGTTGACAAATTCATTTTCCTTGCAGATTTCATTGTCCTGGACTATGAGGCAGACAAGGAGGTCCCCATCCTGCTAGGTAGACCATTTTTAGCCACAGGTAGGGCACTAATAGATGTTCAGAAAGGTGAGTTAACTATGAGAGTTCATGATGAAGAGGTAAAATTTAGTGTTTATAAAGCTTTAAAGTATCCCTCTGACCTTGAATCCTGTGCTAGCATGGATATTGTTGACTCACTAATGGAAGAACAGTTAGAGCATGTACTGTTAACCAAGCATGCTAGTGAATATGTACAAGTAGATGTAGCTGACTTAAATGTATCTGACATAATGAATATGCCTGTAGATAAACCACAGCATGTATGTATGAATATAGATTTAACTGATAGAACTATAAATCCGTTAAAGCCGTCCATTGAGCATCCACCTATTCTAGAATTGAAACCACTACCTACTCACCTCAAATATGCATATTTAGGAGATAATGACACGCTGCCTGTAATTATTTCTTCTAAGCTAAGTGAACAGCATGAGGTTGATTTAATTTTACTGCTTAAGCAACATAGGAAGGCTATAGCATGGACTATTGCTGATATTCGAGGCATTAGCCCTTCTTATTGCATGCACAAAATTATACTAGAGGAAGAGCACACACCTAGGGTAGATCACCAGCGTAGGTTAAACCCCTCTATGAAAGAGGTAGTGAAGAAGGAAATAATCAAGTGGTTAGATGCAGGAGTAATTTTCCCCATAGCTAGTAGCCAGTGGGTGAGCCCCATCCAATGTGTACCTAAAAAGGGGGGAATAACGGTGGTAGTCAATGAGAACAACGAACTGATTCCAACAAGGACTGTCACAGGGTGGAGGGTATGTATGGATTATAGAAAGTTAAATAAAGAAACTAAAAAAGACCATTTCCCTATACCGTTTATTGACCAGATGTTAGACAGAATAGCTGGTAGAGCCTACTATTGTTTTTTAGATGGGTACTCTGGCTATAATCAAATTACTATAGACCCTAAGGATCAAGAGAAGACTACCTTCACTTGCCCTTTTGGAACGTTTGCCTTCCGCAGAATGCCTTTTGGCTTATGCAATGCACCGGCAACTTTCCAAAGGTGTATGATGGCAATCTTCTCTGAGTTGGACGAGTCCATGATAGAAATATTCATGGATGACTTCTCAGTCTTTGGGGACTCATTTAAAACCTGTCTAGAAAACTTAGGACAAGTCCTGACTAGGTGTGAGGAGACCAACCTAGTCCTGAATTGGGAAAAGTGCCATTTTATGGTAGATGAAGGGATTGTCTTAGGACATAGAGTGTCAAGGGCAGGTGTGGAAGTGGATAGGGCAAAAATAGAGATCATAGAGAAGTTGGTAGAGCCCCAGAATGTCAAGGCTATTAGGAGCTTCTTAGGGCACGCTGGCTTCTACAGAAGGTTCATTAAGGACTTTTCTAAGATAGCCAAGCCTCTGTGCGAGCTTCTAGAGCTAAATAGACCATTCATCTTCTCTAAGGAATGTGTAGTAGCTTGGAAAACCCTTAAGGAAGCACTGGTCACAGCACCAATCATAGTAGGACCAAATTGGGATCTCCCATTTGAGATGCTATGTGATGCCAGTGACTATGCTGTAGGAGTCATGTTAGGACAGAAGATTGACAAGCTCACACATCCGGTCTATTATGCTAGTAAGACCTTGAATGAGGCTCAATGTAATTATACGACTACAGAGAAAGAGATGCTTGCTGTAGTCTTTGCTTGTGAAAAATTTAGAAACTATATTGTAGGAACTAGGACCATTGTATATACTGACCATTCTGCTTTAAAATATCTTATGAGAAAGGCTGATGCTAAGCCTAGATTGATTAGATGGGTGTTATTGCTGCAGGAATTTGATTTGGACATTCGGGACAAGAAAGGTTGTGAAAATGTGGTTGCAGATCACCTGTCTCGATTGCAGCACAATTGCGAAAAAATTGCGGAGACCGCAATTTCTGATGCTTTTATAGATGAACATGTATTTGCTTTAGCTCATCGTGATAACAATGAGGAACCTTGGTTTGCTGACATTGCTAACTTCCGTGCTTCACAGGTATTGCCAGTGTTCAAGGGAGGACAAGAGAAGAAGAGGTTCCTTCATGAAGCAAGGAAATTCATCTGGGATGACCCCACACTTTACAGAACTTGTGCTGATGGGTTGTTGAGGAAGTGTGTTTCAGCTGCTGAAGCGAAGTCTGTGCTACAGCACTGTCACTCATCTCCTTATGGTGGACACTTTGGTGGCCAAAGGACAGCTGCGAAGGTATTTCAGAGTGGCTACTACTGGCCAACAATCTTCAAGGACGCACACGACTATGCCCACAGCTGTGATGAGTGCCAAAGGACAGGTAATCTCAGTCGCAAGGATGAGATGCCCCTCACCTACATCTTAGAGTTGGAGCTCTTTGATGTGTGGGGCATTGATTTCATGGGACCATTCCCTCCATCATCAGGTAACCTGTACATTTTAGTAGCAGTAGACTACGTGTCCAAGTGGGTAGAAGCCAAAGCATGTCCTAATAATGATGCTAAAACAGTCACTAACTTCTTGCATAGGCACATTTTCACTAGATTTGGGACTCCTCGTGCTATCATTAGTGATGAGGGGTCGCATTTCATTAATAAGGCTATGGAGAAGATACTGGCTAAGTATAACATTAGACATAGAGTAGCTACTCCCTACCACCCACACTCAAATGGTCAAGCTGAAATTTCCAATAGGGAGATAAAGAACATCCTAGAAAAGGTAGTCAAACCAAATAGGAAAGACTGGTCATTTAAGCTTGAGGATGCACTTTGGGCTTATAGAACAGCATATAAGACACCCCTAGGCATGTCTCCCTATAGGTTGGTGTATGGCAAGGCTTGCCACTTGCCACTCGAGTTAGAAAACAAAGCATTTTGGGCCATGAAGGAATTGAATTTCTGTGTAAAGGATGCGGGGACATTGAGATCTTTGCAGCTACATGAACTTGATGAGCTTAGGCATATGGCCTATGAGAATGCCAAAATGTATAAAGAAAAGACCAAAATATGGCACGACAGTAGACTTAGGATCAAAGACTTTAGGAAAGGCCAACTTGTCCTATTATTTAACTCACGTTTAAAGATATTTCCAGGCAAACTAAAGTCTAGATGGTCGGGTCCATTTGTTGTTACTAATGTCTTTGTTCATGGTGCAATAGAGATAAAGAACTTGCAGCAAGGTCAGCCATTTATGGTCAATGGTGCTAGGTTGAAGCACTACTATGAGGAAGGGGATGTGAAGACTCTCTCGGCCTTCCTCTTGACTGAAGCATGACAAAAAGAACGAGAGAGAACGAGTGGTTACTGTGCTCGTTTAGTCAAGGCCAATGCCTTAGTTTATTTTTTCTGTTTTTCCGATTATCGTTTGTATGATTTGTGGTGTGTTTTTAATTGCGTATTTAATGTTTGTTTGATTTGTTTTTGTAGGGAATCGAAAGAGGGGATCAAGGAGAGTAAATCCCACTTTAAAAATCAAGAAACGGTTGAGCCAAATAAAAGATACGGACGGGCAAAGTTGGAGATTTCAATGAAATAATATCCCTGGAATTGCGTTAAAATTGCTGGATCCGCAAAAAGAGCCGTTGGGATTTTATCCGTTGCCTTTATATCCGTTGGAAGCCGCTTGATCATTACGATTATCTCTCTCTTTGCTCTCCAAGAATTCAGCGATTCTCTCCATCTTTGATTCCTCTCCCAAGATCTTCAAGAATCAGCAATGGTGGCCACACGTGCTGAACGATCCGCAGCCAAGAAGAAGGCTGATGACGCAGCTGAAGCAGCTGCGAGGGAAGCGCTTCTCGCCCTTGCAGACGATGGTGCCGTTCGCACCGGTCCTCTTCCCAAGCTTCCTATTCGTAGGAAGAAGTGGAGGGTGGTCACTGAGATCCCCGCTGGGCCATCTGAGCCAATGGGCACGCCCAAGAAACGCCGGTGGAGCGTCAAGACGGCCGCCGACCCAAGCACAACCAAGACTCCCTCTGTGGAGAGTCAAGAACCTGATCGTGCACCCCACGAGTCAGCCAGAGAAGGATCGTCGCCGTCTGCCTCACCTGCGCGCAGCCCTCTCCCATCTGAACCGGTGCCAAGCGCAGAGTCGTCACCGCCAGCACAGAGCCCTGAGTCGTCTCCAGCACCTCAGAGTTCTGATCCGACACCTGCAGCAGCGCAGAGCCCTGAGCTGCAGTCTTCGCCACTGAGTTCTGCGCCGACACCATCAGCAGCGCACAATTCTCCACGGCCTGATCCTGAATTCCCTTATGGGGATTATCAGGAGTCTACGCAAGGCAGTGGAGATGCTGGGGAAGAAGAAGTCTTCTCTCCTATGAGGGAAGACAGCCCTGCCGAGCCTACACAGCAGGACGATTCTATGGAAGAAACCTTGGGGGCATGCCTCCAGCAGTTCAATATCAAAGCCAGACTCAAGAAGAAGAAGAAGGCCACGATTGGCAAGGCCAAGAAGTTGAAGAAAAAGAAGGCCAAGAAGATGCCCTCGGCGGACAAGGAGAGTGCTGAGCCTTCGCTCAAACGCCTCAAGGTGGAGGCTGCTGCATCATCCAAACCAGCAGATAAGGGGAAGGCTAAACTCTACCCTGAAGACGAACCTCCGTCAGTGAGGTATGTCTCATCTGATGCGGAATCCAGGGGTGTTGAGCTCAGGAAGAGAGACCTATTACACGAGAAGGGATTCCTTGATCGACTTGCTGACCTGCCGCAGTTCTTGCGCGCAGGGGTGATCAACCATGGCTGGGAAGAATTCTGCAGACCGCCTAATCCAGCATACACGAGCATGGTGTATGATTTCTACGCTAATGTGCTCAGCCCTGAGGATGGCCTGTCCGTGGTCAGAGGGGTGGAAGTTGATTTTTCAGCCAAGGCCATCAATGAAGCCTTTGGTCTCAAGGGCCAAGCGCACACAGATTATGCACGGATAGTTGATGAACCGACTGAGGCCGTGCTGGAAGAGGCCATTCGCACAATTGGCCAGCCTGAAGCAGCGTGGACTGTCTCACGCAATGGTCGGCACACCTTGATGAGTGCCAATCTGACAGCAAAGGCGGCTGTGTGGTTTGCCTTTGTGAGGAGAAAGCTGTCCCCGGTGACTCACGAGACGACAATCAACCAGAGTAGATCACTGCTGGTTTATGCCATCATGCGCGGTCTCACGGTCAATGTAGGGGAGATCATGTCAGCTGCCATTGCTGAATGCGCCAGAAAAGGTAAGGGGCCATTATTTTTCCCCAACACTATAACAAAATTGTGTTTGCTTGCAGGAGTCCCCACCGAGCGCTTGGAGCAGCAGATGCCGTACACAGGCCATTTGGAGCTGCCTGCGAACCTGAGGCTGAGAAGAAAGGGGAATATGGAGTTTGAGTTGGATAGGCTGGCTGCTGACCAGTCCCTATCCATGGCCTGCTTAATGGACATGCAGAGGAGAATGGCTCAATGGGCCAACTATGCGCAGGCAAGGGACAAAGAAGTTGCAGACCAGTTGGGATGCATCTTCCCGGACTTCCCCACCAACTTCCTAACTCCATGGGTGCCCCCACGACCAAGGCAACCAGATGAGGATGATGAGAATTGAGTGCTGGTTTGAAGTGCACTAAAGGGAGTATTGCTGTTCCCTTAAGAAACAAAAGACAATTTTTCTGCTTTCTGATAGGATTGTGAATTATGCTGTTTGTGTTCAATTTTTGATCTGTTTTTAATGTTTAGTTTTATGTTTTTTCTTTTGCTTAGTCTAGTCAGATGTTAGTTGAATAGGTAGGATAGTTTAGTTTTATTTTTAGGATGCATGAGTTACAGGAAAAAGCATGCTAGGGGCCTGAGTCAATGTTATATCTGCCCGGATGGAATTGCGAAATAATTGCGGTTCCCGCAATTTTTGTGACTGATTGCATGCTTTGGACTGTCGGTTTAGTTGGCTGTGATCTGTTAAATTCTATCTTTTGCTGCTAGCATGACTACCTTATATAGTTAATCTTGAAGCATGCTGGATGAGTGTCATAGGACACCCTTTGATAGTTTAAATTTGCCTCTGAATAGTGCTCAGCATGCATAAACCATAAGTCCTTAAGACTTTCTGTTTTTTCAAATTTTCTGCTGCTGGACTAGTTGCTTTTAGAATGTTTTGCCTATGCCTAGGATTTTTTTTAGATTCTCTTTGTTTCACTTTAGACTAGATGCTTCTAGGACAAGTTTGGGGGTGTGCCACCTCAGACACTCATTGGGGACAATGAGTAGTTGAAGTTTGGGGGAGGCCACCCTAGGCCTAGGAACATTCCTCTCTTCCTTAGGACATAAGCATTCTTCTTCTCCTAAAAAAAATTTTTTTTTGTGATAAATGGAAAAAGTGAAAAATAGAATAAAGAGGGGAGTCTCTCTCAAGTGCTGAGTAATCAGTGCCAAGTGTGTAAACCACAAGTGGCATTGCATCAAAAGGCAACCCAAGGAGAGACTCCACCTAAGTAAAGAAGGGAAAAGGAGAAATAGGGGAAGAAGAATGTATGCTTAGGAGTTATAATCTTGTGGCTTAGATGTCCTATTTAAAAAAAGAACTCTGATCCTCAATGAGCTAAGCACAAGGTTGTAGCTTTTAGGTTTGTCTAGGGAGATGAATGTATATCCAATGTAGTGATGCCAGGGCTTAGGTTGTTCTCTAAAAGTACCACTGTCACTGTTAATACTAAGACTGGCATGACTCTAAGGAATCCTAGACACATTAAAAATAAGCTAGAAGCATGTACTGAGTCTGGAGTAAAGCTTGGTAGAATTTGAAACCCGAGGGATAGAGGCATGACATCATAAAAGTAGCTAGATCAGTAGTAGGGGGTTAACAAAACCAGCAGGTATAGTAGGCAGGTGAAGTCAGAAGAAGCTTGATAAGAGGTTAGTTCTAAACTTAGAAGTGTGTCACAGGACAGCACTGCTAGAGATAGGGATATAAGGGAGTCGGTAGGTAGTTAAAGAAGAGAAAACAGCAGCCTAAGTAAGTCCTTAGTATGCTTGAGGACAAGCAAAGCCTTAAGTTTGGGGGTGTGTTAAGTCTCTGAAAGTGACTTATTTAGGACCCATTTAGCTTAGGAAGATGTACACTTTTAGGTGTTTTTGATAGCATTTAGCCTAAACCTATGCTTTAATATGAGAATTAGAAGAAGGTAGCTAATTTAGGACTTATGCACAATAGGTAGAAAAAGGGTTGAAAACCGAAGGAAAAGAATGAAAAAATGAGCATTGCGAATGAATTGCGAAAACATTGCGGTGACCGCAATTATTCAAGTTAAAACCGTAAGTTGGCTGATCTTTTTCTGTTTAGATCCGACTTTTCAGGGATTCGTTCTTTCTCCTCCATCCATTCTGATATATGACGTTGAAGATTGATGGTTCTCCTTGGCCCAAACGCACCTGCAAACTACTATAAAAGGGGGTCAAAGTCGGAGGTTCAGTCATCACTCGAAGCGCAGAAGTCTTCTCGCAGTCCACCATTTCCATCTGTTTTCCTTTGCCGTTTGTTGGAGTGAGAGTCTCAGCTTTTGGAGTCGATAATCTGATAGGAAGGAGAGGAGATTCTTCTTCTCTCTCGATTGGATTCATCCAAGCAAGGCTGACTTTTCATCACCTTCATTCGAGGCGACTGCCACGAAGTTTTCAGCAAACCTTTACTGCTTTTCTGTTCTGTTCTTCTTATTTCCATTTCTGATTATTGTTGTTCTTAGTTTAGTAGTTTACTTACTGCATTTCGTTGTTGTCTGTCTTGGATTCATTTCTAGAAAGCTTTCCTTTGTCATTCAAACACTCAAAGTAATCGAAGTACAATTCTGCATTTTACAGTTTCCACCATCTTCTGCTACGGGTTTTGTTTACTGTTTTTAGCACATTTCCCTTCTAAGCATGTCTATCTTATCTACCATTTTTGTTCTCTATATATCCATGAGTAGCTAAGTCACTTAGGGGCATGCTAATGACAGAACTATAGGCTAAAAAACGTGAACCAAGTAGGCAGATTAACACTCGAACGTTGATTGTATGTAAGCTTCATCCTACGGGCAATTTCGATTGGCCATCCATTTTGTCCAAAGAACTCCTAACCTCTGGAAGGAGTAAGAGTTCAGAGTCATATAATCATGCTAGCCTTTCATGGTAATCAGGAAACGGCCTAGGAATAGGCGTTTCCCTAGTACAAACTAAACACTCCTGCTTAAACAAGATGCTTAAGTCCTTACTTTGAGATCGAGTAAACTTAAGACTCTAATGCATGGAATCGGACGATACTTGAGATAGAGTGAGTTTGATGTATAGAGAGTTGATCCAATGCTTGAGAATCGTAAGAAAATGCCTATAGGATAGTCATTAGTAGCCCTTAATTCGCCCATTTACATATTTTTGCTGTTGAGTTAATTGCGGATTAATTGCGGTTCTCGCAATTCTGCTAAGTTGCATTCTGTTTAGCTGTTTTCTTCCTCGTTTATTAATTCCATCTCTTGTCCTTTGCATCTAATTTCAACTTGCATTTGTTTATGTTATATCCCTTTATACATTCAGCAAAAATTAGAGAATTAAAAACCAATTTTACCCCATCAAATTCATCCCATCTTTCTTAACAAACACACTTCGCGAATAGCTAAAAATGAGTCTCTGTGGAAAAAACGAATGAAATATACTTACTACTTGCTGTGAGACCATGTATGCTTGCATGTTCTAAGTGCTCTATCTACACTTTTGCATAATTATCTTTACACACTGAGCACGCAACACCCCTCCGTCGCATCCGCAAGCCTGTGGGCAGTTCCAGATGATCGGTGTAGGCCAGCTGTCTCTCCTTCCTCTCGATAGGCACACCTGCACGCAAGCAGAGTTTAGTAATGGTGTTTGGGAAGAAAAGAGGGCCCTTACCTTTCTTTGCACAGTCGGCTATGGAGGCGGCAATGACCTCACCAACATCTATGGTGAGGCCCCTCATAATGGCGTACAACAGCAAAGATCTCCCCTGGTTTATGGTCGTCTCGTGGGTCACAAGGGAGAGACGCCTCCGCACAAAGGAAAACCAGACGGCCGCCTTGTCCTTGAGGGTTGCACTCATCAAGGTGTGTGGTGGTAGAATTTTGGGTATATCCTACTAATTTCACAGGCTGTCGAGGCCTGACCAAAATGAAATTTATAAATACCGAAACTACTAAGCTTTGCAGCTAGTGGTAACGGGTGTCGAACCACAGGGAACCTAAATTATTCTCTCCTAGCTAAGTTCTATTTGTTTTAATTCTAAAACTCAAAAGCAAATAAAAGGGGGAGTTTGATTAAATCTAAACTAGCGGGAAAATAAATGCGAAAAGTAAAGCGCGGAAAATTAAACGGAACACGTGCTCCTAATTTTAAGGGTCGGGGTTTACTTTGATGCGACTCGATTCATTGGGATTCAAACATACTTAGCAAAAGCATAATTAAACACATAAACGGTTGCCCGGAAACCCTGAAGCAACCGGCCACATATATATTAATAAGATTTTTTCAATTCTAATTAAACGATACTATTAGTTAACTCAGATTGATCAGTTCTAAATTAACTAAAGTAGTAACTAGCATTTTATGACGAACATTCAATTAAACATCCTAAATGCTAATTGATTACCCGACAACCCTGAAGTAATCAACATTCACAACGTTTAATATGATACTTCGATTTGTTCTATTTCATCAAGATAAATTGCAACCAAGATCAACTGGAATCCAATGTTATCTATGGCTCGACTTATCCGTGTTACTTGGCGATTAAGAGAGGCACGACATCATAATCTTTAACAATCAAACATGCTGGAAATCAAGGGTGCCTAGTCCTAAATCATTCAAACACATTCATGTGATATGCTTAGATGAAATAAATGCCCAATCAGTCATGCTAAGTCACAAAATTAAGAACGAACCCTCATAAATCGCATCAAAATTTACCCCTAACCTCAAATTAGAGCACTTACCTTAGCTCCCCGTTGTGCAAATCAAGCAAAAACGCTAATGTTGAAGCTTTATTGAAGATATAATGGAAGATATAAAAGTTTAGAGCTCCCACCCGAGCCTAACAATGGTGGAAAAACCAAAATCCAAGAAGAAGTTTTGCTAAAATCGGAGAAGAAAGACTTTTAAAGTCGTCGGAGCGTCGAGACGCTAGGGCAGCGACTCGACGCTGTGCCCTAAGTTGGCAGCGCGCGCGCACGTGGTAGCGTCGAGACGCTCGGACAGCGTCTCGACGCTGTCGGCGTTGAGCGAGCGTTGAGATGCGCGCGCTCGACGCTGGGGCGCGACAAAAATCTGGAAATCTTCGGGGCGGCGTCGAGTCGCTGGGCAGCGTTGAGCCAACGTCTCGACGCTGCCGCTCAACGCTTGCTCTCGGGTTTGTTGGCCAACTTTTGCCTTTCAATGGAAAATTTTGCCATTTCTTCAATTCTTCAAGCCCCTTCACTCCCGATGCGTCCATGAAGCTCTAAAACGTCTCTTTTAGCCCCAAAACACGTCATCGGACTCCTCGAGCTTTCTACCATGAGGTTACCTACAAAAAGGCATTTTAATCAATATTGAGCATGGTTTTAGCTAATATTAGGGAGTAAATAATAGCTCTATTTTGGAGCTATCAAAATACCCCCAACCTAAATCTTGCTAGTCCTCGAGCAAGGCTAATAAAGAATTTGACTCTAAAGGACCATGCATACATGCTTCTAATTTAAACCTCGATGCTTTTTACAAATCTAAACAGAACATAATCATGAAAGCAATCGGCGCATGCATTTAATCAAGATCACATCAAAAATTAACTATCGCTCCCTAACGTGTGTTTGTGCTAGCCAACCTATCCTAAACCATCGTAAGCTCGGAAAAACTGTATGCAACATGTCATCCCGCTTTCCCCCTACTTCTAGCGATTAAGAACAGTCTAAGCTTGACTTACACAAGAGAGAGTAATAAATTAAGAGACCTAAAATTTTTCTCATTCCTTTTTCTTTTCTTTGAGTACTTTGTACTCTTTGTTAAGGTTCTTTGAACCCAACTTTATTTTCTTTTTATTTCCCATCCCGAGTTGCCTAACATGTCAAACTTAGGCCTAAGCTTCACATTTTTAAGGACTAACGCTCACTTCTTTAGTGCGCACTTAAGAAGGAGGAACGCCTCGGGAGAATTTTCTAGCAAAACATGCTTTTTCTAATCATTTTTTTTTTATTTAGGCTTAGCTCATGCTACTCGATTAATTGACCACTAACTCTCATGCAACAAGCTACCTAGGGGTGCCTTTCGGGGTGACAACAAGAATTAACGCTACATGCAATCAACTAAGCCTACGGAGTCTAGGATGAGGTTGCTAAGTGCTCGTAGATGCAAGGGAACAACAGGAAAAATTTTAAAATTTTTGACATGAACCTAATAAATGCAAAGCTACATCATGCAAAAACTAGATTATGCAAATGCTCAGATTCCAAAAAGACACTTCCTAGATCATCATAATCAGAAAACATATAAACAGAGTCCCAAGCACTTCAAATTTTAAATTAGCACTGCTCAACAAACTGCACATGGAATCCATCCAACAGACAACTCCACCCCCAACCTAAAATTATACATAGTCCTCTATGTATCACACTTCAGACTAAGCAGATAAAACGCACAGAATAAAAGGGAACAGAAAACCTCCCCTGAATTTTGCTAGGTTGTCGGTTGGAGCGGTGCACTATTCGCCCACTGTCCCGATCCTTAAGCCACAAGACATCCTACAAAAGAAAGCAAGAAAAAGCTAAGCTAGGAAAATAAAAACTAAAAGTAAAAACATGAATTTAAAATACTCATGGGTTGCCTCCCAAGAAGCGCAAATTTTTAACGTCGTTATGCTCGACGTGTCCTCCTCTCTGTCAGGGTACGTAAAAATTTTCGTACTTCTTCGGCCCCTTCTTCCTTGAATCAACGAAACCTGCTAAGAGAAGCAAGCTCTTCGACTTTTCTAGGCAGCCGGACAGAGTTGTTATTTTTTTGGTTTTTTCGATATATGGGAAAAATAAAGACTCAACAGAATGAAATAAAACAAAACAAGACTCAATTGAAAATAAAGACTCAACAGGGGAAAAAGGAAGAAAGCATGCTTCGATAGAAGGGAGTTCAGGAAATAAAATAGAAAGAGACTCGTCAGCCTCGAACTCTATCACCTGAAATTCCTTCAAGATAGTCGGCTCGACTCTCTTCTTTTTCCATAAGATCTCATTGTCATATGGCGGGGCAATCATGACTCCTAAGGTGCGGGTGGGGCGTAGTTCCTCGAGCATAAAATCAATCTGCTCCTTCATATCTTCAGTCGTGAAATCAAGAGAGAGGGAGGATTGATTTTCTAACTTGGGATGCTCTTGTGCGGGGTAGACATCAAGGAGACCGGTTGGTGGCGACTCAGGGCATGCGTAGGGAGTATGACCCCCTACCGAGCAAGCACAACACTTTGCTCTCGCATGTGTCTCTCTAACAAACGTCCACCAAACCTCGGAGTGCAGCTTGCGCATTTGACTCTTATATCCTCTCATAGCCTGCGAACTCCTTCTCATCCCCTCACGTTTGTTGGAATCTTTTGAAGCTATTAGAATCTCCATGTCATACCATGCCATTTCGTCATTAAAAGCAATTTCTGAGGATTCACACCATGAAGCTTTCACCCAATCTTCTAAGTGAATGCCTGCCATACTCAAACAAGAAGACACAAGAAAAGAAAAAATATTTTTGTGGTTTTCTAACAAATAAAATTTAACTAAGAGAAACTAAATGGTTCCCCGGCAACGGCGCCAATTTTGGTGGTAGAATTTTGGGTATATCCTACTAATTTCACAGGCTGTCGAGGCCTGACCAAAATGAAATTTATAAATACCGAAACTACTAAGCTTTGCAGCTAGTGGTAACGGGTGTCGAACCACAGGGAACCTAAATTATTCTCTCCTAGCTAAGTTCTATTTGTTTTAATTCTAAAACTCAAAAGCAAATAAAAGGGGGAGTTTGATTAAATCTAAACTAGCGGGAAAATAAATGCGAAAAGTAAAGCGCGGAAAGTTAAACGGAACACGTGCTCCTAATTTTAAGGGTCGGGGTTTACTTTGATGCGACTCGATTCATTGGAATTCAAACATACTTAGCAAAAGCATAATTAAACACATAAACGGTTGCCCGAAAACCCTGAAGCAACCGGCCACATATATATTAATAAGAATTTTTCAATTCTAATTAAATGATACTATTAGTTAACTCGGATTGATCAGTTCTAAATTAACTAAAGTAGTAACTAGCATTTTATGACGAACATTCAATTAAACATCCTAAATGCTAATTGATTACCCGGCAACCCTGAAGTAATCAACATTCACAACGTTTAATATGATACTTCGATTTGTTCTATTTCATCAAGATAAATTGCAACCAAGATCAACTGGAATCCAATGTTATCTATGGCTCGACTTATCCGTGTTACTTGGCGATTAAGAGAGGCACGGCATCATAATCTTTAACAATCAAACATGCTGGAAATCAAGGGTGCCTAGTCCTAAATCATTCAAACACATTCATGTGATATGCTTAGAAGAAATAAATGCCCAATCAGTCATGCTAAGTCACAAAATTAAGAACGAACCCTCATAAATCGCATCAAAATTTACCCCTAACCTCAAATTAGAGCACTTACCTTAGCTCCCCGTTGTGCAAATCAAGCAAAAACGCTAATGTTGAAGCTTTATTGAAGATATAATGGAAGATATATAAGTTTAGAGCTCCCACCCGAGCCTAACAATGGTGGAAAAACCAAAATCCAAGAAGAAGTTTTGCTAAAATCGGAGAAGAAAGAATTTTAAAGTCGTCGGAGCGTCGAGACGCTAGGGCAGCGACTCGACGCTGTGCCCTAAGTTGGCAGCTCGCGCGCACGGGTTAGCGTCGAGATGCTCGGACAGCGTCTCGACGCTGTCGGCGTTGAGCGAGCGTTGAGACGCGCGCGCTCGACGCTGGGGCGCGACAAAAATTTGGAAATCTTCGGGGCGGCGTCGAGACGCTAGGGCAGCGTCTCGACGCTGAGCAGCGTTGAGCCAGCGTCTCGACGCTGCCGCTCAACGCTGCCGCTCAACGCTTGCTCTCGGGTTTGTTGGCCAACTTTTGCCTTTCAATGGCAAATTTTGCCATTTCTTCAATTCTTCAAGCCCCTTCACTCCCGATGCGTCCATGAAGCTCTAAAACGTCTCTTTTAGCCCCAAAACACGTCATCGGACTCCTCGAGCTCTCTACCATGAGGTTACCTACAAAAAGGCATTTTAATCAATATTGAGCATGGTTTTAGCTAATATTAGGGAGTAAATAATAGCTCTATTTTGGAGCTATCAGTGTGCTTCCCATTCCTTGAAATTGTCCAAGCCGCCTCAGGTTGGCCTATGATGCGCAGGGCTTCTTCCAGGACAGCTGTAGATGGTGATTCGACGATTCTCGCATAGTTAGTGTACTTATGCCCTTTGAGGGCATAAGCTTCATTGATGGCTTTGGCCGAGAAGTCGACCTCAATTCCCCTCACCATGGACACACCATCTTCGGGGTGCGTCAGGTTGGCGTAGAAATCATACACCATGTCGGAGTAGGCGGGAATGGGCGGTCTGCACAGCTCTTCCCAGCCATGGTTGGTGATCCCTGCGCGCAAGAATTGCGGCAGGTCCGCCGGTGCATCAAGAAAACCCTTCTCATGGAGTAGGTCTCTCTTCCTCAACTCAATGCCCCTAGTCTCTGCATCTTGAGAGACATACCGCACGGCTTGAGGATCGTCTTCGGGGTACAATTTTTCCTTCCCCTTCTCCTTTGCCTTGGCCGACTCAACAGCCTCAACTTTCAACTTCTTTAAAGAAGGTTCACCACTGACCTTCTTCTTCTTGGATCGCTTGGAAGCTTTTGGCCGCTTGGCCTTCACAATCTTGGGCGCCTTCTTCCTCAGCCGAGCCCTGGTTGTCATTTGTTGGAGACAATCCCCTTCCATGGAGTCTTTACTCCCCCCCTCTGCAGGGCTGTTAGGACTGACCTCTCTCAAGGGGGAAAAGACCCCCTCGTCTTCAGGCGCCTCTTCACTTTGCACCGAGTCTTGGTGCTCTTCAGAAGGTGCTTCGTGCTCGGGCGTCTGCGGGGAAGGAGATGGTGCTTCGTGCTCTTCAGAAGGTCCTTGATGTCTGCAGGGCTCTGTCTGGCCGTCTCATAGGATGGGCGGCCACTCTCATGACTCTCCTCGGTGTGAGTCTTTTCTTTGATCGGTGCATCCTCGACTGCCACCTTCCACTTCCTCTTCTTAGGTGTACCGACTGGTTCAGACGGACCAGCAGGGATCTCCGTCACAACTTTCCACTTCTTTCGGCGCACCGGTAGCTTTGGAGGCAGTGAGGGCTGCGCAGCATCGGCATCTGCTAAGGCAAGCAGCGCCTCTCTCGCAGCTTCTTCTGCGTCAGGTGACTTCTTTTTGGGCGTGGAACGATCGACCTGTGTGGATACCATTTTCGTTCTTGGAAGGTCTGGAGGTAGGAGATGCAGAGGAAGAAGAAGAATGAAATCTTGAGGTCCAACGAATGAAGAAAGCGTAAGGGACAACGATGATCTAACGGCTATTTGTACTCGAGTGGATCCCAACGGCTCTATTCTGTTGCGGACTCAGCAAATCTACCGCAATTAAATAGCCTAGCCGTTGGGATTTCTTGATTTAAGTTGCAAGATTTAATCAACCGAATCTTTGATCTAGCCCGATCTCTTCATGGATTCTCTTCCCTTGATTCATCTCCTTGATCTCCTCTTAAAGATCTCCCATTTGAATTCACCTAATTACAACAAAATCCGTAAATAAAATCACAAATAAACACATAAAACACAAACCGAAAAATTCTGGAAAAGAGAAAAAAACTAAGGCATAGCCTTCTGTTGGATGAGCACAGTGGTCACTTATCCCCTCTCGATTTGATTCTCAAGCTTCAGATAAGAGGAAGGCCGAGAGTGTCTTCACATCTCTTTCCTCGTAGTAATGCTTCAATCGTGCACCATTGACCATAAACGGCTGCCCGTGCTGCAGATTTCTAATCTCAATCGCACCATGAACAAACACGTTAGTTATCACAAAAGGACCTTACCATCTGGACTTAAGTTTGCCTGGAAATAATCTTAACCTTGAGTTAAATAATAAGACATGCTGGCCTTTCTTAAAGTCCTTAATCCTAAGTCTACTATCATGCCAAATTTTAGTTTTTTCCTTATACATTTTGGCATTTTCATAGGACATATGTCTCAGCTCATCGAGCTCATGTAATTGCAGAGACCGCAATGTTCCTGCATCGGTCACGCAATAATTCAGTTCTTTTAAGGCCCAAAAGGCTTTGATTTCCAACTCGAAGGGTAAATGACATGCCTTTCCATATACTAGCCTATAAGGAGACATACCTAAGTGTGTTTAATATGCAGTCCTATACGCCCAAAGTGCATCGTCCAACTTAAAAGACCAGTCTTTTCTATTAGGTTTGACCACTTTTTCAAGTATGTTTTTGATCTCTCTATTGGATATTTCAGCTTGTCCATTTGAGTGTGGGTGATAAGGGGTTGCTACTCTATGTCTAACATTGTATTTAGCTAACACCTTTTCCATAGCTTTATTAATAAAGTGGGTTCCCTCATCACTAATTATAGCACGGGGTGTCCCAAACCTTGTAAAAATATGCCTATTTAAAAACTTAATGACTGTTTTGGCATCATTTGATGGACATGCTATGGCTTCTACCCATTTAGATACATAGTCTACAGCTACAAGTATATAAAGGTTACCTGCTGATAGCTCCAAAATAGAGCTATTATTTACTCCCTAATTATAGCTAAAACCATGACAAATATTGATTAAAATGCCTTCTTGTAGGTGATTTCATGGTAGAGAGCTCGAGGAGTCCGAGGACGTGTTTCGAGGCTAAAAACGACGTTTTAGAGCTTAATGGATGCATCGGGATTGAAGGAGCTTGAAGAATTGAAGAAATGGCAAAATTTGCCATTGAAAGGCAAAAGTTGGCCACCAAACCCGAGAGCTAGCGTTGAGCGGCAGTGTCGAGACGCTGGCTCAACGCTGCTTGGCGTCGAGACGCTGGCCTAGCGTCTCGACGCTGCCCCGACGATTCCTGAAGATGGACGAGCGCCAACGTCGAGCGCGCGCGTCTCAACGCTCACTCAACGCCGACAGCGTCGCGACGCTGGCCTAGCGTCTCGACGCTCCGAAGTCTGAGGCGCACATTTGAAATTCCACCCGAGAGCAAGCGTCTCGACGCTCGCTCGACGCCGCGCAAGCGTCTCGACGCTGCGCGAGCGTCTCGACGCTAACCCGTGCGCGCGCGCTGATAATTTAGGGCACAGCGTCGAGACGCTGCCCTAGCGTCTCGACGCTCCGACGGATATAAAATCACATTTTCCGATTTTTAATGGATCTTCTTCTTTTTTCCCCTCGGGATTGCCGTTTTCTCCCCTAAATTTCTGGTTTTGCCCATTTTTGGGTTGTATGTTGAAGACAAACTCCATGAATGCTTGGGAAACCTTCATCTACATGGAAAGCTAAAGAGGTTAGTGGTTGATTAGTTAAGTTTAGGGATTGATTACTTTTGTATTAGGTGAGGTTTAAGCTTAATTGAATATGTTTAGCATGAATGAATGAATTTCTTGCATCTCTTGGTCTGTATTAAGAACGACTAACTTGCCTTTCCGATTAGGAGTGACGTCCATAATTAGTTACGCATGCTTAGTGGGCTAATATTGATTTTTGACAAACCTCAATACTTAGTAGCTAGCTCGTGGCTAATCAATTCGAGCCCAAGTGGCGGTTGGGGGTAGGAATTGATTAACGTTCTCACGGTGGGCTTAAGACTAGGAGATAAATCGAATTAGTTTCAGGATTAATCCGTCTCAATGATACCCGTTACTGTTCGTTAATTAATTTAAGAGTCATGAACTTAGATAAATTAATGGGCATGTTTAATTAGGATTGCACTTACCTAATTAATTCATTGGGATGTTTTGGACCCGTTTGGGACATAACATTTTGTGTGCATGAAACGTCTCGGCTAATTTCCATGTCAATCAATGAACCAAAATACATTAGTTCAATCCCGACACTTGCTAATCAATCGAATTCGTCAATTTCATACTTCCCGTTCTAATTTTTCAGTTAGCGTAAGTTTAATTTTCGCCACTGTTTTCTCAAACAAATCCCCCTATTTTAGCATTGCAAATTCAGTTCAATTAATTTAGGATTATTAATCACTCCCTGTGGATCGACCCCGTTACCACTTAGCTGCAAATTACTCGGTGCGTTCGGGTTTATAAATTTCATTTTGGCGGGACTCGACATCCCGAAATTTGTGAACGTACAAAAGTTCACTACCAAAATTGGCGCCGTTGCCGGGGAGTAAAATATAATCTTGATTGATTGAATTTTATTTGGTTTGTGTTTTTATTTTTATTTTATTTTTCTTTTGTAAATAATTTTATTTTATTTTATTTCTTTTTTTTTATTTTCTTGGTTTCTGTTTACTTTTATTCTTCTTGTACAGTATGACGAGGTTCTTTTAAGTTTTTGTGTACAGTTTTATTTTAAATTTTGAGGAGAGCTGAAGAGATGGAGGCTGAGGCTAATTTTGAGGATCAAAGGACCATGAAACAGTTGGCATTACCGGACGTAGACCGCCAACCACTGTGTATAGTGTATCCGGTAGTTCCAGGTAATTTTCAATTAAAATCTGGATTAATTAACCAACTACCTTCTTTTTGTGGTAATGCAGGTGAGGATCCTCAGAAGCATCTTAAGGAATTCCATCTGGTATGTTCGGGGATGATGCCCCAAGGAGTGACTGAAGACCAACTGTGCTTAAGGGCCTTTCCTTTCACTTTGAAGGAAAAGGCAAAAGACTGGTTGTATTGTCTCCCATCTGGGTCTGTCACGACATGGAACAGACTGAAGGGCCTATTTTTGGAGAAGTACTTCCCTGCCTCAAAAGCCACTGAAATCCGGAGTCAAATCTGTAGGATCAAGCAGGGAGCTGAGGAGAATTTATTTGAATGTTGGGAGCGGTACAACCGATTGTGCGGGAGCCATCCCAATCACCAGATAGCTGAGGATCTCCTCGTTCTTTATTTTTACGATGGTATGCTTCCTCGAGACCGCCAGATGATCGATGTTGCTAGTGGAGGATCTCTTCTTGATAAGACGCCCGCGGAGGCCAGAATTCTGATCTCTAATATGGCTGGGAACCTTCAGCAGTATGGTGGTGGAGGAGTAGAGAATACCCGTCTCTCAAAAGAACTGAAGGAACTCAAAGCCCAAGTACTCGAGGTAAGTAACTCACTTCTTATAGTAGCCAAAGGCTTACAAAAACCTCAATCTTCTGTTGCAGATCGAAATGTCGAGGAGATGGTGAGTTCTTACTTGGGGAAATTTTCGGCCATGTTCGAGAGTTGTGGAGCTCAAAGTGCGAGGTCTGGCTGATGTAATAAAGAGGCTAGATGAAAGGCTCAGTAAGGTGGAGGATCAGTGCTCTCGAATACCGCCGCAACAACCGATGGTGAACACTTGTGAACAAGTGTGCGCCATAACCTTGAGAAGCGGGAAGGAAATCTCTACACCAGTGGAAGAGAGTCCTGAGCCAAGATGGAAAGGGGTAAATTTTGATCCCACCTGTACTAGAGTGTATGTGCCTAAAGCCCTCTTCCCGAGCAGATTGATGGATCCTCCAGCCCAGTTAGAGAGCGAAAAGAAGAAAAGTCCTCCAGTTGTCCCAAAGTATGTGCACAAGCCTCCCAATCCAAGAAAACAGCTGAGTCCCAGAATTATGGAAGAAGAGGACCAAGATGAGGAATCTCCTGTGCCTAAGCAAGAGCGTGTTCCAGTTGCGCCATTCCCAAGTAGGCTGGCTAAGCCAAAGCCTAAGGTTGATAAGGAAGATAAAGAAGTCTTGGAGACTTTTAAGAGGGTTGTGGTGAACATTCCCCTTTTGGAAGCCATCAAGCAAATCCCTAAGTACTCGAGGTTTCTTAAGAGTTGGTGCACCTCCAAAAGAAAGCAAAAGGCGGAAGAAGAAGTGAAAAGCTTGAATGACTCAAGAATGTCCAACATTGTTCTACCAACGAAATGCAAGGATCCAGGTAAGTTTACTTTACCTTGCATATTAGGGGACAAAATGATTCATGATGCCATGTTAGATTTAGGATCATCAGTTAATGTGATGTCTTATGATGTTTTTCAAGATCTTAAATTGAAATATATGCATAGATCTGATGTTATAGTACAACTGGCTGATAAATCATTTGTGCATCCTATGGGAAAAGTTGAGGATATTCTTGTTAAGGTCAACAATATGTACTTCCCCGCTGACTTTCATGTGCTTGAAATGAATGAAAACTCATCTCGTATGCCCACGTCAATTCTTTTAGGACGTCCTTTCATGAAAACTGCTAAGGTTAAAATTGATGTGGATAAAGGAGTCTTATCTGTTGAATTTGATGGGGATAAGTGTGAGTTTAAAATGGATGCATTAACTGATGAACCTGATGGGAATGTGAATGTGGATACTGTGAATGCATTGTTTGGAAATGATGTTGTTAGTGTGCAGGAGAAGCCTAGGAAATTGTTTTCTGTGGACTTTGGCAGGAAGGATGGATATAGGAAGATGGATGGAGTATCTTCCAAGATGTTGGACTATGGATGAGTAGAGTCCGAGAATACAGTCGAGCAATTGACTTTAAAAATTTGCGCTTCTCGGAGGCACCCGAGTTTGAACTGTTATTTCTGTTTGTTTTAGTTTATTACTTTAAGTAGCTTAGTTTTTAATACTTGCTTGTTTTGTTTCGTTTTTCTTAGGTGAATAAGGAGATTGCCGGCTTCAAATTGGAAAGAAAAGATAGTGCCCTCTCCCCGCCAACCTTGCAAAGATCAGGGAAGTTCTCGTGTTCCCTCATTTCGCTTGTTTATTGCTTTATCTGATGGTTGATGCATTGAGGACAATGCATTTCTCTAGGTTGGGGGTGGTTTGTCTGTGGACTTCGGTGTAGTTGTCGAGCATGGGTTTTCTCTGAATTTGAAGTGTCGTGGTCTGAATTTGCATGTTGTTCGATGAGGATAATCTTTGATATGCTTTTAAAATCTTCGTTGTGCATAATAGGAAAAGCATGAGATTGTATGCGTTAATTGAGCATTTTTCGAAAATTTTTAAAATTTTTTGTCGTTGCTTCCTTGCATCTATCGAGCACGTAGCATCTTATTCTGGACTCCGTAGGCTTAGAATTTCCTTATTTAGCCCGAAATCAGGTTGTCACCCCGAAAGGCACCTTTAGGGAAGGCTTGATGCATGATAGGTTGTGATAGGTTAATCGAAGTGTAGCGAAGCTATAGCCTAGTAAAAAAAAGCATAAAAATAAAAGCTCTTGAGGTGCTCCTCCTTCTTAGAATCGCGACTAAGAAGTGAGCATTTGCCCTTAAAAATGTGAAGCTTGCCCGTAGTCAGATACATTGTGCAATGAAATTGCAGGTAAGCTGAAACGAAGGCAAGTTTGACATGTTAGGCTCTCCTAGAGATGCAAAAGAAAGAAAAAAGTAAAAATTTAGCAAGTTCAAAAGAAAAGAAAAATTAGGCCTTTTAATTTGTTGCTCTCTTGATTGTTGAAAAGCCGTAGACTGTTCTGTATTGCTAGAAGTAGGGGGAAAACGAGACGTAAGGTTGCATAAAGTTTTTCCGGGTCTATGTGAGCTAGAATATGTTCGCTAAACACACACACACGTAGGGGAGTAACGGTTAGATTTTCGGAATGTTCTCAATCAGTGCATGCGATTAATTGCTTTCTTGTTAAGTAAATGCCTTGATCATTGAAGCATTGAGGTTTGAGTCGATAGCATGCAAAAATTCTGTTCTGTGGTAATAATTTAAGAATAGCCTTCCTCGAGGACTAGCAAGAATTAGGTTGGGGGTATTTTGATAGCTCCAAAATAGAGCTATTATTTACTCCCTAATTATAGCTAAAACCATGACAAATATTGATTAAAATGCCTTCTTGTAGGTGATTTCATGGTAGAGAGCTCGGGGAGTCCGAGGACATGTTTCGAGGCTAAAAACGACGTTTTAGAGCTTAATGGATGCATCGGGATTGAAAGAGCTTGAAGAATTGAAGAAATGGCAAAATTTGCCATTGAAAGGCAAAAGTTGGCCACCAAACCCGAGAGCTAGCGTTGAGCGGCAGCGTCGAGACGCTGGCTCAACGCTGCTCGGCGTCGAGACGCTGGCCTAGCGTCTCGACGCTGCCCCGACGATTCCCGAAGATGGACGAGCGCCAGCGTCGAGCGCGCGCGTCTCAACGCTCACTCAACGTCGACAGCGTCGCGACGCTGGCCTAGCGTCTCGAGGCTCCGAAGTCTGAGGCGCACATTTGAATTTCCACCCGAGAGCAAGCGTCGAGCGCAAGCGTCTCGACGCTCGCTCGACGCTCGCTCGACGCCGCGCAAGCGTCTCGACGCTACCCCGTGCGCGCGCGCTGATAATTTAGGGCACAGCGTCGAGACGCTGCCCTAGCGTCTCGACGCTCCGACGGATATAAAATCACATTTTCCGATTTTTAACGGATCTTCTTCTTTTTCCCCCTCGGGATTGCCGTTTTCTCCCCTAAATTTCTGGTTTTGCCCATTTTTGGGTTGTATGTTGAAGACAAACTCCATGGATGCTTGGGAAACCTTCATCTACATGGAAAGCTAAAGAGGTTAGTGGTTGATTAGTTAAGTTTAGGGATTGATTACTTTTGTATTAGGTGAGGTTTAAGCTTAATTGAATATGTTTAGCATGAATGAATGAATTTCTTGCATCTCTTGGTCTGTATTACGAACGACTAACTTGCCTTTCCGATTAGGAGTGACGTCCATAATTAGTTACGCATGCTTAGTGGGCTAATATTGATTTTTGACAAACCTCAATACTTAGTAGCGAAAGTCTAGCTCGTGGCTAATCAATTCGAGCCCAAGTAACGGTTGGGGGTAGGAATTGATTAACGTTCTCACGGTGGGCTTAAGACTAGGAGATAAATCGAATTAGTTTCAGGATTAATTCGTCTCAATGATACCCGTTACGGTTCGTTAATTAATTTAAGAGTCATGAACTTAGATAAATTAATGGGCATGTTTAATTAGGATTGCACTTACCTAATTAATTCATTGGGATGTTTTGGACCCGTTTGGGACATAACATTTTGTGTGCATGAAACGTCTCGGCTAATTTCCATGTCAATCAATGAACCAAAATACATTAGTTCAATCCCGACACTTGCTAATCAATCGAATTCGTCAATTTCATACTTCCCGTTCTAATTTTTCCGTTACCATAAGTTTAATTTTCGCCACTGTTTTCTCAAACAAATCCCCTATTTTAGCATTGCAAATTCAGTTCAATTAATTTAGGATTATTAATCACTCCCTATGGATCGACCCCGTTACCACTTAGCTGCAAATTGCTCGGTGCGTTCGGGTTTATAAATTTCATTTTGGCGGGACTCGACATCCCGAAATTTGTGAACGTACAAAAGTTCACTACCACCTGCAGATGGGGGAAATGGTCTCATGAAGTCAATGCCCCACACATCAAAGAGCTCCAACTCCAAGATGTAGGTGAGAGGCATCTCATCCTTCCGACTAAGGTTACCTGTTCTTTGACATTCATCGCAGCTGTGTGCATGGTCGTGTGCATCTTTGAAGATCGTGGGCCAGTAGTAGCCACTCAGGAAAACCTTTGCAGCTGTTCTTTGGCCACCAAAATGTCCACCATAGGGAGATGTATGGCAATGCTGCAGCACAGACTTCGCTTCAGCAGCTGACACACACTTCCTTAGTAAACCATCTGCACAAGTCTTGTAAAGTGTAGGATCGTCCCAGATGAACTTCCTAGCTTCATGTAGAAACCTCTTCTTTTCTTGTCCCCCTTTGAAATTGGTAGTACCTGCGAGGCAAGGAAGTTAGCAATATCCGCAAACCAAGGTTCCTCATCGTTATCACGATGAGCTAACACAAAGACATGCTCATCGATAAAGGCATCAGAAATTGCTGGCTTAGCAATTTTATCGCAATTATGCCGCAATCGAGATAAATGGTCAGCAACGACATTTTCGCATCCTTTCTTATCTCTAATGTCTAGATCAAACTCTTGCAACAATAATACCCATCTAATTAACCTAGGCTTAGCATCAGCCTTCCTCATTAGGTATTTTAATGTAGAGTGATCGGTGTACCCAATGGTCCTAGTGCCTACAATGTAATTCCTAAACTTCTCACAGGCAAACACTACAGCTAGCATTTCCTTCTCCGTGGTTGTGTAAATACATTGTGCTTCATTCAGTGTCTTACTTGCATAGTATACAGGATGTGTTAGTTTATCAATTTTTTGTCCTAGCATGACTCCTACTGCATAGTCACTCGCATCACACATCATCTCAAATGGTAGATCCCAATTTGGTCCTACTATAATTGGTGCTTTGACTAATGCTTCTTTGAGTGTGGTCCATGCTAAGAAACATTCTTTTGAGAAGATGAATGGTTTGTTAAGTTCTAGAAGTTCACACAGAGGCTTAGAAATTTTTGAAAAATTCTTAATGAATCTCCTATAGAAACCTGCGTGTCCTAAGAAACTTCTAATAACTTTTACATTCTGAGGCTCCACTAGCTTCTCTATTATCTCTATCTTGGCCCTATCGACCTCTACTCCTGCTCTAGACACTCGATGACCTAGGACTATTTCTTCTTCCACCATAAAGTGGCATTTCTCCCAATTTAGGACTAGGTTGGTCTCCTCACACCTAGCTAGGACTTGCCCTAAGTTCTCTAAACAATTACTAAAAGAATCACCAAAGACCGAGAAGTCATCCATAAATATTTCTATCATGGATTCATCTAAGTCAGAGAAAATGGCCAACATGCACCTTCGAAACGTTGCTGGTGCATTGCACAAGCCAAAAGGCATTCTGCGAAAAGCAAATGTTCCAAAGGGACATGTAAAGGTTGTTTTCTCCTAGTCCACAGGGTCTATGGTGATTTGGTTATATCCAGAATAACCATCTAAGAAACAGTAGTAGGCTCGACCAGCTATTCTATCTAACATTTGATCTATAAACGGTAAAGGAAAGTGATCTTTTTTTGTTTCTTTGTTTAATTTTCTATAGTCCATACAGACTCTCCATCCTGTAATAGTTCTAGTTGGAATTAGTTCATTACTCTCATTAACTACTATAGTCATCCCCCCTTCTTAGGCACACATTGAATTGGACTCACCCACTGACTATTGGCTATAGGGAAGATCACACCTGCATCTAACCATTTGATTATTTCTTTTTTTACTACCTCCTTCATGGAGGGGTTCAATCTACGTTGGTGATCTACTCTAGGTGTATGTTCCTCTTCCAACAATATCTTATGCATGCAATAAGAAGGACTAATACCTCTTATGTCAGCAATCGTCCATGCAATAGCTTTTTTATGTTGCTTAAGCAGCAATATTAGGGCAATTTCATGCTTTTCACTCAATTTGGACGAAATGATAACAGGCAAAGTATCCTGCTCTCCTAGATATGCATACTTAAGATGATCAGGCAATGGTTTTAATTCTAAGAGAGGTGGATGCTCAATGGATGGTTTCAATGGATTCATGGATCTTTCAGACAAGTCATTAGTCATACAAACATGCTGAGGTTTATCCACAGGTATATCCATTATTTCAGAAATGTTTAAGTCAGTTACATCTACTTGTACATAATCATTAGCATGCTTAATTAACAGTTCATGCTCAAGCTGTTCTTCCATCAGTGAATCTACTACATCTACACTTGCACAAGATTCAGAATGAGAAGGATACCTTAGAGCTTTAAAGACACTAAACTTAACCTCCTCATCATGAACCCTCATGGTGAGCTCACCTTTTTGGACATCGATCAAGGCCCTACCTGTGGCTAGAAATGGTCTGCCTAGTAAGATTGGTACTTCCTTGTCTGCCTCGTAGTCGAGAATGATGAAGTCTGCAAGAAAAATGAATTTGTCAACCTTGACAAGAATATCCTCAATCTTACCCTCAGGGTATGCTATGGATCTGTCTGCAAGCTGCAAGGTGACAGTAGTAGGACGTGCTTCTCCTATTCCAAGCTGGCGGAATAGTGATAAAGGCATGAGATTTATGCTGGCTCCCAGGTCACAAAGAGCTCTGCCCACGTGCTTGCCTCCCAACTCGACTGGTAAGGTGAAGGAACCAGGATCCTTCTCCTTCTTTGGTAGCTTGTTTTGGAGTATAGCACTGCACTCCTCAGTGAGATTCACTGTTTCAAATTCACCAATGATTTTCTTGTTAGTAATAATATCCTTCAAAAACTTAACATAAGAAGGCATAGGTTGCAAAACCTCTACAAATGGAATATTAACATGCACTTGCTTTAAAATTTCTAAAAACTTATTAAAGTGCACTTCCTGTTCTTGTTTTTTTCTCAGCCTTCTAGGGAATGGAGGTGGTGACACATATGTAGGCAATTCAGTTCGCCTAAGGACAGGTGGAGCTCTTGGAATTTCTTCTGGTTCCTCTATGATAGGTTCCAGCCACACCCTTGATGTGCTTGGTGGTGGTTGATCATGGTGTGGCAGAGAATCCAGTGGAGCACTAGACTCTTCATTCTCTACTCGCTTTGGTGCTTCTCTATTGTTGCTCACCAATGGTCTTCCACTACGAAGTTCAATTGCGTGAACTTGTTCTTTTCCATCCCTTCTTGGCACTTCAGTGTCAGCAGGCAATCTACCTTGGGGCCTATTTCTCAATTCATTTGCTAACTGCCCTATTTGGTTATCTAAGCTCCTAAGGGTGGCTTGCTGACTTTGTAGGGTTGCATCATTCTTTGCAATGTACTCCTTAAGTAAATTTTCTACTGATGACCCTATTGGTTGGTTATATGGCTTTTGGTACATGGATTGGTTATTTTGTTGAGTAAAACCAGGTGTTCCACTCGGTCTTGGTTGGTTTTGAGCTTGGTTAGTGCTTTGTTGCCCACCCCAAGAAAGATTTGGGTGGTTCTTCCAACCAGGATTATAGGTGTTAGAATAGGGGTTGTTCCTAGGCTGCTGTTGACTTCCAACATAGCAGACTGAGGCCGGATTCCCAGGGCAGTAATCATACAAGTGCCCTTCCCCACAGAATCCACAGATTAATGTCTCACCTTGACTAGTTGGTGCACCCATTGAAACGGCTGCTGCGGTGTTGACACTAGATTGGAGATTGGTTTGAGCCATTTGGTTAACTAGATTGGTCAGGGCATTGATTTGGCTGCTCATTGTACTGAGTGCGTCCTTGTCTTGAGCTCTCCTAGGCTCTACAGGATCGTCTGACCATCTACAATGGGAAGTTAAGATTTTCTCCAAGATCTCATAGGCTTCATTGTAGCTCTTAGAAAGCATGGAACCACCAGCTGAAGAATTTAGCACTTGCCTTGTGTTGGGGTTGCATTCTTTAAAGAACACTTCTATTTGGATACACCATGGAATGCCATGGTGTGGACATTTAAGCAAAAGGTCCTTGAACCTTGTCCAAGCTTCGTGAAGAGATTCGTTTTCGGCTTGTTTGAACTAGATTATGTCATCACGAAAGTTGGAATTCCTATCAGGTGAGAAGTATTTGACTAGGAATTTCTCAGCCAGATCTGTCCAATTGACAACTGATCCGGAGGGTAAGGAATTTAACCACGTTTTGGCTTTATCTCTTAATGAGTAAGGGAAGAGGTAGAGCCTCAAAGCTTCTTGAGAAACTCCAGGGATAAGGAAGGTATCACTAACTCCTAGGAAATTTCTTAAATGGTTGTGGGGGTCCTCGTTTTCCACTCCAAAGAATTGTCCCACAGTGGACAGGATTTGGAACATTACTGGCTTTAACTCGAATGAGTTGGCAGTAATCTCAGGGCGTATAATGCTTGGGTTTAGCTCCCCAGGCATGGGAACTAAGTATGAGAGGATGGCACTATCCTTGTCATTCGCTATTTCGATGGGGTTGCGAATGGTAGGTGCTGGATTTGGGACTGGTCTATCCATTTCTACTTGATGGAATTGCGATGACTCCGCAGAGTCAGCAATGTTTCGAGTTATAGGGGGTTGTTTAAAGAGACGTTTCTTAGCTTTGTTTCTGGCCCTAAGTAATCTTTCAGGCTCAGGATTGAACTCTAGATCGCTACTTGAATGCTCATTCATAAACTAACCCAATGGTACCTATAAAAGAAATGAGAATAGATTAGTTCCAATAGATATTAAGCTTTGTGTTTCTAACTTAACAAACTTCGTTTTCACTAAACAAAATCCCCGGCAGCGGCGCCAAAAACTTGTTGCGAGCTCAATGTGTAAATTAAAATGGAATGTGAGAGCACTCAGAACATGCAAGCATACATGGTCTTGTAGCAAGTAATAAGTATTTTTTCATTCGATTTCCCACAGAGATTTATTCTTAGTTACTAGCGAAGTGAGATGTTAAACTAGAAATAATGGTTGAATGGGGTAGAATTGGGATTAAAGTGCCTAACTAATAAAGAACGTGCAAGATATGCAAGCATAAACAAACACAAGTAAAGAGGTCAACCTAAATGTAGGGGAAAAAGAATTGCGGAGAAAGCAATTATCTAGCAATAAAATCGCAAAGCAAAAAACTAAGAAAAATGGCTAAGGCAAAATTTAAACTAAGAAAATTGCGGAAACAACAATGTTCTAGCAATTGTACTAACAGCGTTTTAAGGGTAAAGTGTGGAAACAAGGGCTACTAACGACTCCTCTATAGGCTTTTTCATACGATTCTTCAGCAGTAGATCAACTTACCAAGCATCAAATGAACTCATTCTCATGTATCTCTCGATTTCATGCATTAGATCCTTTAGTTTACTCATGTCCAAGTAAGGCTTAAGCATCTATTTATATAAGCAAGTTAATGATTTGTGCTAGGAAACCGCCTATTCCTAGGTCGTTTTCTGGTTACCCTGAAAGGCTAGCATGAATGGACGACTCTGAACTCTTACTCCTTCCATAGGTTAGGAGTTCTTTAGACAAAATGGATGGCCAATCGAAATTGTCCGTGGGATGAAGCACACATACATTCAATGCATTCGAAGCTAACTTACATGCTGAATTCATGTATTTCTACCTATAGATTCATCTTTAGCAGACCCTTATGTGGTTTAGTTACTCATGGATGAAGATGGAGTGGAAAGATTTGAGTATTTAAACATGCTCGACAGTATTCAAGGAGAAACGACAGAAAACAGAAGCAATGGAGAACTTGCGAAGTGATGAAATAATGCTTTGATTAACCAAGATTTGAACTAAACAAATAAAAACTTTAAAACAACTACGGCTAAACAGAAGAGTACGAAATAAAGTGGAGTAGCAGACAGAAGTGAAATAACAACAGACAGAAACGAAAAGGGAAACAAAAACAGCAGAAAGCAGTAAAGTATGCGTGTGAACTCCTCGCCGCAACGCCTCGGATGAAAGCCGAAGGTGAGCTTGATCGTGGATGAATCCAATCAGAAGAGATGAAAGATCCTCTCTTCTTCCTCTAAGATTATCGATTCCACTAGCTGAGACCTTCGCGCCAACAACCGGAAGAGAAAACAATGAGAAACTGCGTTGAGAAGGGAGATCTACGCCTTCGAGTGTGTTTCTGTCCTTCCCCCTTGACCTCCTTTTATAGTGTTTTGCAGGTACAATTCGGCCAAGGAGAACCATCCATTCTGAACAACAACCTTCCACATGGCAGCAGGAGAAAGAATGGGCAGCTGAAAGATCGTAACAAAATAGAAAACGGTTAGACAACTTAACAAATTTCACTTAAAACATTGTTGAGACCGCAATGTTTTCGCAATGTTTCAGCAATATGGAAATTTCAACTCTTTAGCTTTGTTTTTGGTTCTTTTTCCTTCCTTTCACACATAAGTCCTAATTTAGCTTCATTCTACAAATTCTCATATAAAAGCACATGTTTAGGCTAAATGCTACCAAAAACGCTTAAGAGTTCACCTAATTCTATAGCAACTAAGTCCCTAAATTAGTCACTTTTGGAGACGTAACAGGTATCTGGAGGGTTGGCACCTAGGAGATCGATTTCGGAGGCTCCGTCTGCGGGTTTAATTTCTGGGAAAAAATAGACTATTGGCTGTGAGGTTTCTGAGTTGGGTAAGTTGTCGGCTGCTCACGATGTAAATTTCAGTTCCTTAAAGGTAGGGAGTTCTGGGGAGGCAAACTCTAAACTATGTAAGGAGAGTGTTCAAAGAAAGTCATCTGTAATTTCTGGGCAGATCTCAAATTCTTTGAAAAAGGGAAAAACAGGGGGTCATCTCCCTCAGCTGGATTCCAACTCCGTAGGAGATGCCTGCGGTGTACCTCAGCATGGACCTTCTGAGAAAGAGGAAGCGGTTTCTTCATCTTCTAACTTTCGGCGTATTGAAGCAGGCAAAAATCGGCTGGAGGTAGAAGATGATGGGTTAGGGCAACCTGTATCTTCTTCCATGGCTGCGCCGACTGCTGTCCGAGCATTGAATGGGTTTCCTATTGAAGGAAAGTCTATTAAACGTATAGGAGAGATGGATTAGAGTGTCAACTTTAGCTGCCTTTCTTCCCCCGTGATTAGTGCGGATGGATTGAATGGGCGGGGTGCAAATTTTGAATCCCGTCAAGCTGGCCGTTTAAATCATCTACCCCCTTTGACAAATATGGTAAGTTTGAGAAGCCAATTGAATGGGGATTGTTCTCTCTCTGTGAAGCGTGATCCTCCGTTGACTAATAAGGTAAATTTGGGAAGCCAATTGAATGAGGATTCTACTCTCTCGGTGGGTAATTTATTGTGTTCTAATGGCCTATTGGGCTTGAACAACCAAGTTGGAAAGGCTGCCAAGTCTATTCCTCTAGTTGGGCTGAACCGTGAGGCTTTAAAGTCCACTCCAAGGGGTGATGCCCAAATTACCTTCCCTAATGGGCTTGGCCCAAATGGAATTAACACCAATGGGCTTGGCCCAAACGGGATTGACTCCAATGGGCTTAGTGCAAAAGGGCTTGACCAAATTGGGCTTGATGGGATTGACCCAACTAGGCTTTACCAAAATGGGCTTGGCCCAATGGGGATGGGCCCGATTATGAACGGCTTAGGGCAAGGAGTTTTTCCAATTGGGTCGTCTTCCTATAGCCCAATAGGGCGTGGGCAGTTGGGCAACTTGGTGGCTCGACGTATTATTTCCCCTAGGGATGAGGTAGCTGAGAATTTGCCCCTCAAGGGGAAGGATGGTGATCGTGAGTTTGGGATGGGGATCAACTCGCTTGGGCCGAGGGTTAGATCGGGGTTTCCAGGAAAGTTTCCTATGTTAGGCCAATCGCGTTCTGAGATGGTAGCTAGTGAGGGGGACGCTGCATCTACGGGTCCTTTGGGTGGTTTTGGGTTGGATCCTATTCGGCCTTTTGGGCCTAACAGTTCTAATGGTGAGGGCCATAAGGCGAGTTGGGCCAATTTGTTCGGGCCTAAATGGACTTCCTCCGTTGATGAACCCCTAGTCTATAACCCCCCAGTTGAGAGGAATGGGATTATGTTTGCAGTTCCCTCGGATGAGGTAATTGAGGAGGGCATCGCAGTTTGGAGAGGCTCTATAGTGGGTCAGTTTCTAGATGGTAGACTCTCGTTTATTGTTCTTGATCGGTTCGTCCGGAGGATTTGGGGTCATGTGGAAGTTTCAACCATTAACTTATTTGATAATGGTTTGATCATCTTCAGGTTCAAAAAGGACTCAGCACGGGACTGGGTCCTGGAGAACGGCCCTTGGCACATTGGGGGGAAGCATATCCTTCTCAGGCAGTGGGTCCCTGGGATAGTGCCCCAGACCTTTGTGTTCGATAAAATCCCTGTGTGGGTCAAGTTTTTTCATGTCCCAATGGAAATGTAATATTGGGTTGAGTAATATTGCGAGCACGGTTGGTGTTCCCCTGCGTTTGGACAAGCCTACCAAGGAGAAAACGTGCTCCTCGTATGCTCGGGTGTGTGTGGAGGTTGCTGTTGATGCCCCTCTTCCTAGTAGGGTTGGGGTTACTGTCTATGGAGTGGATCATACAATCCCAATTGAATACGAATGGAAGCCCAAAGGTGCTTGTCTTGTCGTGTGTTTGGTCATTCGGATACAGGATGTCCGAAACAGACTGTGGGTAGTATTGATCCCATCCACTCTCCTCAGGGGTCTGCTGAGGTTGAGGTTGACAGTGTGCTGCCCCAGATGGGAAGTGAGGTATTGGGCTCGGATCAGGGGATGGTTGTTAGTGGTGGGGGCCAGCAGGTTTCCTCTTTTGGGGGTGCTGATGATTTTCTCCCTGTTGAAGGGAAATCTGGTAGGCGTAAACGGAACAGGAAGAAGGCTGACAAATCCTTGGCTGAGATAGGTATGCCTGTGCATCCTATCGCCTTGGTAGGTTTCCCGAGCTCTCCTACTGGCTCCGCCCCTAGGCGCTCCCTTACTCTTGAGCGACCTAAGGGGGTGCACGTGACCAACTCTTTTGATTCTTTAGCTGGTACCTGATAACTCCATTTTGGAGCTATTAAATACTTCCTAATTATAGCTAAAGTCCGCATTTAAATGTTTAATTTATCTCGTTTGTAGGAGAAATGCGGCAAAGAGCTCGTGCGTCCATTGGACCCGTTTTGGAGCTTAAAGCGGAGTTTTAACGCCCCGGGAGTGCATCGGGAAAGGGCAAAGCGATCCAAGAAGAAACGGACCAAAATTGCTTGGAGAGGCAATTTTTCCAGCCCCAAACCCGAGAGCTAGCGTCGAGACGCTAGCTCGACGCTGCCAAAACCCGAGAGCAAGCGTCGAGTGATAGCGTCGAGACGCTAGCTCGACGCTGCCGAAGCGTTGAGACCCTGCTGCGGCGTCTAGACGCTTCGGAGGAGGCGCGCGCAAGGAATTATCGGGCCAGCGTTGAGACGCTGCCCTAGCGTCTCGACGCCATCGCGAGGCGCGCGCGGATCACTTAGGGCGTAGCGTCGCGATGCTGCCCTAGCGTCTCGACGCTACGTCGATTACAGAAGCTGTAAATAACGATTTTCTACGCAAAAAAATTTCATCTTATTCACAACCTAGGCGATTTGTCTTCTTCTTCCTCTCGGTTTTCCATTATTTTTCCTTTAGCTCAGCCATTTGTGGCTTGTTTATGAGCTTTTATCTTGTATTAGTTTGATGACAACTTCCATGGCTTCCCTTGGAGCGGTATTGACAACCCGTTTCATGGACGGCTAAGGTAAGGGTGAACGGTTTGGGAAATATTTGAGGGATTTTTGTTAGACGCTTTTAGTTTTGATAATCCATGCTTAGATTATGATTTGGTGGCTGATTTGTATGCATTTATCTCTCTTGCTTAAACCTATGCATGTGTTAGAATTCGACAATTGACACTCGAGTCTTCTACCATTTTGTGAATGTTAAAGAGTAGCGATGTCGTGCGTCTCACTGCTCGACTAAGTAACACAGATTGATAAAACTAAACCGGAGTATCGAGTCATGTATGATGGTTGTTGATTGCATACAGCGTTTGCGGGCAATCAGTTAGCAATTAGATTACGTGCTCGAATGTCTGTCGCGGTTAGCTAGTAACTATCTAGAATAAATTTGGGGCTGATCACCTTAATGCAATTTTAGATAATGTTTAATTAGAACTGTGTGGTCTAATTAATTTCTATGGAGCCGGTTACCTTGGGGCTTCTCGGGAAATCGTCCGTGTGTACTACAAACTGCATGCCTTGAATTTGTGATTAAATGATAAGCTGAAAATGTCTAACAATTAAATCCCGAAAATCCCCAAACCGTGCACACGTCCCTCTCGTTTTATTCTCCCGTTAGCGTTTAATTGCTTTCTTTGCATGCTGAAAAATCCCCCCGTTACAAAACCAATCAATTAGTTGATTTCAATTTTAATATTAATTTCGACCATAACTTCTCCTTGGATCGACCCTGTTACCACTGGTTGCAAAGCCTTGGTTATAGGCTTATAAATTGTATTTTGGCGAGTCTCGAAAACTCGAATTTGGACTACCCCAAAAGTACGTCTTACCAAAATTGGCGTCGTTGCCGGGGAGAAGGCAAAAATTTGATTGAAATTATGATTGACTTTGAAATTGATTGATTGATGGTCTGCTGAAATTTTTTTCTGTTTGTAGTTGTATGTTTAAATTTTTGTTTGTGTATGACCCGTTCTTTTGAGAATAGTGGATTGCAGTTTATCCCGGAAATCGAAAGAGAAGAGCGGCGGTTAAGGAGAGAAGCCCGGGAGGGGGAGAGATTGTTTGGAGAAGAAGAAGGCAATCCCTTCTTGTTTGAGGAGATGGCGCAAGGCGAAGCGCCGCAGACGCTGAAACAGTTGGCAGCGCCAGATTTGAACCTGCAACCCCTATGTATCAACTACCCCGTGGTAGCAGGTAACTTTGAGTTAAAGTCAGGTTTAATTCACCAGTTACCTTCTTTTCATGGTAATGCAGGGGAGGACGCAAATAAACATTTGATGGAGTTTCACTGCGTCTGCGCGGGGGTGAAGCCCGCTGGAGTCACGGAGAAGCAACTGAACATGAGGGCATTCCCCTTCACGCTCAAAGACAAAGCCAAGGATTGGCTGTACTATCTGCCCTCCGGATCAATCACAACGTGGCAGGACATGAAGCGGGTATTTCTGGAAAAATACTTCCCCGCATCCTTGGCCACGACATTGAGAAAGAGAATATATGGGATCACTCAGGACGTGGGTGAGTGCTTGCACGAATACTGGGAACGTTTTGGGCGCCTGTGCGCAAGCTTCCCGCACCATCAGATTGCTGATCAGCTGTTGATACAGTATTTTTATGATGAGATGACGCCCCACGATCGGCAGATGATAGACGCAGCGAGCGGTGGGGCTCTGATTGATAAGACCCCGGTTGAGGCCAAACAGCTTATAGCCAACATGGCAACCAACTCGAAGCAGTTTGGTATTCGAGGGCAAGGGCAAGTCCACAGTATGACCCAGAGCCATGAGATGACAGAAATGAGGCCCAGGTGGCCGAAATCGGAAATATGTTGAAAAAGATTGTTGGAGGAAACCGCGAGGCGGAGGAGGTGAATGCAATCGGGGGGTATGCTTCCAACCCGAGGAAGTATGATCCATATTCAAATACTTACAACCCCGGTTGGCGCGATCACCCCAACTTCAGCTATGGGAATAGGGAAGGACAACCACGCTTCCAGGGCCAGTCTCACGATAGGCCGAACACTTCCACCCAAGCTCAAGCCTCGAGCTCCTCCAGCTCGTTAGAAGAAATGGTTAGGACCATTGTCACGACGACCAGCCAGTTTCAGAAAGAAGCTCGAGAAGAGCTAAACTCCCACATGGCCGAGCTGCAAAACTTGAACAAGCAGCTGACGCAAATGGCTGTGTCAATTAGAAAAATCGAGAGCAAGAGCTCAGGGAAGCTTCCTTCCCAAACCACGGTCAACTCATGTGAAAACGTGAGCGCTATTCAGCTAAGGAGTGGAAAGTCACTTTCCCCAGAGCTGTTGCGTGCTCAATGTGTAAAGATAATTATGCAAAAATGTAGAGAGAGCACTTAGAACATGCAAGCATACATGGTCTCACAGCAAGTAGTAAGTATATTTCATTCGTTTTTTCCACAGAGACTCATTTTTAGCTATTCGCGAAGTGTGTTTGTTAAGAAAGATGGGATGAATTTGATGGGGTAAAATTGGTTTTTAATTATCTAATTTTTGCTGAATGTATAAAAGGATATAACATAAACAAATGCAAGTTGAAATTAGATGCAAAGGACAAGAGATGGAATTAATAAACGAGGAAGAAAACAGCTAAACAGAATGCAACTTAGCAGAATTGCGAGAACCGCAATTAATCCGCAATTAACTCAACAGCAAAAGTGTGTAAATGGGCGAATTAAGGGCTACTAATGACTATCCTATAGGCAGTTTATTACGATTATCAAGCTTTGGATCAACTCTCTATACATCAAACTCACTCTATCTCAAGTATCGTCCGATTCCATGCATTAGAGTCTTAAGTTTACTCGATCTCAAAGTAAGGACTTAAGCATCTTGTTAAAACAGGAGTGTTTAGTTTGTACTAGGGAAACGCCTATTCCTAGGCCGTTTCCTGATTACCATGAAAGGCTAGCATGATTATATGACTCTGAACTCTTACTCCTTCCAGAGGTTAGGAGTTCTTTGGACAAAATGGATGGCCAATCGAAATTGCCCGTAGGATGAAGCTTACATACAATCAATGTTCGAGTGTTAATCTGCCTACTTGGTTCACGTTTTTTAGCTTATAGTTCTGTCATTAGCATGCCCCTAAGTGACTTAGCTACTCATGGATATGTAGAGAACAGAAATGGCAGATAAGATAGACATGCTTAGAAGGGAAATGTGCTAAAAACAGTAAGCAAAACCCGTAGCAGAACAAGATAAGAACTGTAAAATGCAGAATTGTACTTTGATTACTTTGAGTGTTTGAATGACAAAGGAAAGCTCTGAAAGAAATGAATCCAAGACAGACAACAACGAAATGCAGTAATTAAAACTCTAAACTAAGAACAACAGTGATCAGGAATGGAAATAAGAAGAACAGAACAGAAAACATTAAAGGATTGCTGAAAAACTTCGTGGCAGTCGCCTCGAATGAAGGGGATGAAAGATCAGCCTTGCTTGGATGAATCCAATCGAGAGAGAAGAAGAATCTTCTCTCCTTCCTATCAGATTATCGATTCCAACAGCTGAGACTCTCACTCCAACAGACGGCAAAGGAAAACAGATGGAAATGGTGGACTGCGAGAAGACTTTTGCGCTTCGAGTGATGACTGAACCTCCGACTTTGACCCCCTTTTATAGTAGTTTGCAGGTGCGTTTGGGCCAAGGAGAACCATCAATCTTCAACGTCATATATCAGAGTGGATGGAGGAGAAAGAACGAATCCCTGAAAAGTCGGATCTAAACAGAAAAAGATCAGCCAACTTACGGTTTTAACTTGAATAATTGCGGTCACCGCAATGATTTCGCAATTCATTCGCAATGTTTATTTTTTTTATTCTTTTCCTTCGGTTTTCAACCCTTTTTCTACCTATTGTGCATAAGTCCTAAATTAGCTACCTTCTTCTAATTCTCATATTAAAGCATAGATTTAGGCTAAATGCTAACAAAAACACCTAAATGTGTACATCTTCTTAAGCTAAATGGGTCCTAAATAAGTCACTTTCAGAGACTTAACACACCCCCAAACTTAAGGCTTTGCTTGTCCTCAAGCATACTAAGGACTTACCTAGGCTGTTATTTTATCTTCTTTAACTACTTGCCGACTCCCCTATATCCCTATCTCTAGCAGTGCTGTCCTGTGACACACTTCTAAGATTAGAATTAACCTCTTATCAAGCTTCTTCTGACTTCACCTGCCTACTATACCTGCTGGTTTTGTTAACCCCCTACTACTGATCTAGCTACTTCTATGATGTCATGCCACTATCCCTCGGGTTTCAAATTCTACCAAGCTTTACTCCAGACTCAGTACATGCTTCAAGCTTATTTTTAATGTGTCTAGGATTCCTTAGAGTCATGCCAGTCTTAGTATTAACAGTGACAGTGGTACTTTTAGGGAACAACCTAAGCCCTGGCATCACTACATTGGATATACATTCATCTCCCTAGACAAACCTAAAAGCTACAACCTTGTGCTTAGCTCATTAAGGATCAGAGTTCTTTTTACATAGGACATCTAAGCCACAAGATTATAACTCCCAAGCATACATTCTTCTTCCCTATTTCTCCCTTTTTCCTTTTTTACTTAGGTGAAGTCTCCCCTTGGTTTGCCTTTTGATGCAATGCCACTTGTGGTTTACACACTTGGCACTGATTACTCAGCAACTTGAGAAAGACTCCCCTCTTTATTCTATTTTTCACTTTTTTTTTTTCTTTTTTTTTTTTTAGGAGAAGAAGAATGCTTATGTCCTAAGGAAGAGAGGAATGTTCCTAGGCCTAGGGTGGCCTCCCCCAAACTTCAACTACTCATTGTCCCCAATGAGTGTTTAAGGTGGCACACCCCCAAACTTGTCCTAGAAGCATCTAGTCTAAAGTAAAACAAAGAGAATCTAAAAATCCTAGGCATAGGCAAAACATTCTAAAAGCAACTACTCCAGCAGCAGAAAATTCGAAAAAACAGAAAGTCTTAAGGACTTATGGTTTATGCATGCTGAGCACTATTCAGAGGCAAATTTAAACTATCAAAGGGTGTCCTATGACACTCATCCAGCATGCTTCAAGAACAGCTATATAAGGTAGTCATGCTAGCAGCAAAAGATAGAATTTAACAGATCACAGCCTAACTAAACAGACAGTCCAAAGCATGCAATCAATCACAAAAATTGCGGGAACCGCAATTATTTCGCAATTCAATCCGGGCAGATATAACATTGATTCAGGCCCCTAGCATGCTTTTTCCTGTAACTCATGCATCCTAAAAATAAAACTAAACTATCCTACCTATTCAGCTAACATCAGACTAGACTAAGCAAAAGAAAAAAACATAAAACTAAACATTAAAAACAGATCAAAAGTTGAACACAAAACAGCATAATTCACAATATCCTATCAGAAAGCAGAAAAATTGTCTTTTGTTTCTTAAGGGAAACAGCAATACTCCCTGTAGTGCTCTTCAAACCAGCACTCAATTCTCGTCATCCTCATCTGGTTGCCTTGGTCGTGGGGGCACCCATGGAGTTAGGAGGTTGGTGGGGAAGTCCGGGAAGATGCATCCCAACTGGTCTGCAACTTCTTTGTCCCTCGCCTGCGCATAGTTGGCCCATTGAGCCATTCTCCTCTGCATGTCCATCAAGCAGGCCATGGATAGGGACTGTTCACCCGCCAGCCTATCCAACTCAAACTCCATATTCCCCTTTCTTCTCAGCCTCAGGTTAGCAGGCAGCTCCAAATGTCCTGTGTAAGGCAGCTGCTGCTCCAAGCGCTCGGTGGGAACTCCTGCAAGTAAACACAATTTTGTTATAGTGTTGGGGAAAAATAATGGCCCCTTACCTTTTCTGGCACACTCAGCGATGGCAGCAGTGATGACTTCTCCCACGTTGATCGTGAGACCTCTCATTATAGCATAAACCAGCAGCGAGCGGCTCTGGTTAATTGTAGTCTCATGAGTTACTGGGGAGAGTCTTCTTCTGACGAATGAAAACCACACAGCTGCCTTAGCCGTGAGATTGGCACTCATGAGAGTGTGCCTCCCATTGCGTGAGACAGTCCAGGAGGCTTCAGGCTGGCCAATTGTGCGAATGGCCTCTTCTAGCACGGCCTCAGTCGGCTCATCAACTATCCGTGCATAATCTGTGTGCGCTTGGCCCTTGAGACCAAAGGCTTCATTGATGGCCTTGGCTGAGAAATCAACTTCCACCCCTCTGACCACAGATAGGCCATCCTCAGGGCTGAGCACATTGGCGTAGAAATCGTACACCATGCTCGTGTAGGCTGGATTGGGAGGTCTGCAGAATTCCTCCCAGCCATGGTTGAGCACCCCTGCGCGCAAGAACTGCGGCAGGTCAGCAAGTCGATCAAGGAAACCTTTCTCGTGCAATAGGTCCCTCTTCCTCAGCTCAACACCCCTGGATTCAGCATCAGATGAGACATACCTCACTGATGGAGGTTCATCTTCAGGGTAGAGTTTAGCCTTCCCCTTATCGGCTGGTTTGGATGATTCAGCAGCCTCCACCTTGAGGCGTTTGAGTGATGGCTCCGTGCTTTCTTCGTCTGCTGAAGGCACTCTTTTGGCCTTCTTCTTCTTCAGCTTCTTGGATTTCTTGGCCTTGACAATCTTGGCCTTCTTCTTCTTTTTCTTAATGTTGATCTGCTGGAGGCAAGCCCCCAACGTCTCCTCCATGGAATCATCCTGCTGGGCAGGAACATCAGGGCTGTCTTCTCTCATGGGAGAGAAGACTTCTTCTTCCCCAGCATCTCCACTACCTTGCGTAGACTCCTGATAATCCCCATAAGGGAATTCAGGATCAGGCCGTGGAGGATTGTACTCTGCTGATGGTGTCTGCGCAGAACTCAATGGCGAAGATGGCAGCTCAGGGCTCTGCGCTGCTGCAGGCGTCGGATCAGAACTCTGAGGTGCTGGAGACAACTCGGCGCTCTGTGCAGGTGGTGACAACTCTGCGCTTGGCACTGGTTCAGATGGGAGGGGACTGCGCGCAGGTGATTCAGACGGCGACGATCCTTCTTTGGCTGACTCGTGGGATGCACGATCAGGTTCTTGACTCTCCACAGAGGGAGTCGTGGCTGTGCTTGTTTCGGCGGCTGTCTTGACGCTCCACCGGCGTTTCTTGGGCGTGCCCATTGGCTCAGATGGCCCAGCAGGGATCTCAGTGACCACCCTCCACTTCTTCCTACGGATAGGAAGCTTAGGAAGGGGACCGGTGCGAACGGCACCATCGTCTGCAAGGGCGAGAAGCGCTTCCCTCGCAGCCGCTTCAGCTGCGTCGTCGGCCTTCTTCTTGGCGGCGGATCTCTCCGATCGTGTGAACACCATAGCTAAATCTTGAAGATCTTGAGAGAAGAATCAAAGATGGAGAGAATCGCTGAAGTCTTGGAGATCAAAGAATGGGAGAATCGTATCGAACGAGCGCGGTCTAACGACTATAAATACAACGGAAAAATCCCAACGGCTCTTTTTGCGGATCCAGCAATTTTAGCGCAATTGTAGGGATATTATTTCATAAAAATCTCCAACTTCGCTCGTCCGTATCTTTTATTTGGCTCAACCATTCCTTGATTTTTAAAGCTTGATTTACTCCCCTTGATCCCCTCTTTCGATTCCCTACAAAAACAAATAAAACAAACATTAAATACGCAATTAAAAACACAACACAAAACATACAAACGATAAGCGAAAAAAACAGTAAAAATAAACTAAGGCATTGGCCTTGACTAAACGAGCACAGTAACCACTCGTTCTCTCTCATTCTCTTTGTCATGCTTCAGTCAAGAGGAAGGCCGAGAGAGTCTTCACATCTCCTTCCTCATAGTAGTGCTTCAACCTGGCACCATTGACCATAAATGGCTGTCCTTGCTGCAAATTTTTAATCTCTATTGCACCATGAACAAAGACATTAGTAATAATAAATGGACCTGACCATCTAGACTTTAGTTTGCCTGGAAACAGTTTTAATCGTGAGTTAAATAATAGTACAAGTTGGCCCTTCCTAAAGTCTTTGATCCTGAGTCTACTGTCGTGCCATATTTTTGTCTTTTCTTTATACATTTTGGCATTCTCATAGGCCATATGCCTAAGCTCATCAAGTTCATGTAGCTGCAAAGATCTCAATGTCCCCGCATCCTTTACACAAAAATTCAATTCCTTCATGGCCCAAAATGCTTTGTTTTCTAACTCAAGTGGCAAGTGGCAAGCCTTGCCATACACCAACCTATAGGGAGACATTCCTAGAGGTGTCTTATATGCTGTTCTATAAGCCCAAAGTGCATCCTCAAGCTTAAATGACCAGTCTTTTCTATTAGGTTTAACTACCTTTTCTAGGATGTTCTTTATCTCCCTATTGGAAATTTCAGCTTGACCATTTGAGTGTGGGTGGTAGGGAGTAGCTACCCTATGTCTGATGTTATACTTAGCCAATATTTTCTCCATAGCCTTATTAATGAAATGTGACCCCTCATCACTAATGATAGCACGAGGAGTCCCAAATCTAGTGAAAATGTGCCTATGCAAGAAGTTAGTGACTGTTTTAGCATCATTATTAGAACATGCTTTAGCTTCTACCCACTTTGACACGTAGTCTACTGCTACTAAGATGTACAGGTTACCTGATGATGGAGGGAAGGGTCCCATGAAATCAATGCCCCACACATCGAAGAGCTCCAACTCTAAGATGTAGGTGAGGGGCATCTCATCCTTGCGACTGAGGTTACCTGTCCTTTGGCATTCGTCACAGTTGTGGGCATAGTTGTGGGCGTCCTTGAAGATTGTTGGCCAGTAGTAGCCACTCTGAAATACTTTAGCAGCTGTTCTTTGACCACCAAAGTGCCCACCGTAAGGAGATGAGTGACAGTGCTGCAGCACAGACTTTGCTTCAGCAGCTGAAACACACTTCCTCAACAACCCATCAGCACAGGTTCTATAAAGTATGGGGTCATCCCAGATGAATTTCCTTGCTTCATGGAGGAACCTCTTCTTTTCTTGTCCTCCCTTGAACACTGGTAATACCTGTGATGCACGGAAGTTAGCAATGTCAGCAAACCAAGGTTCCTCATCGTTATCACGATGAGTCAAAGCAAAGATATGTTCATCTATAAAAGCATCAGTAATTGCGGGGTCCGCAATTTTTTCGCAATTGTGCTGCAATCGAGACAGGTGATCTGCAACCACGTTTTCACAACCTTTCTTGTCCCGAATGTCCAAATCAAATTCCTGCAGCAATAACACCCATCTAATCAATCTAGGCTTAGCGTCAGCCTTTCTCATAAGATATTTTAAAGCAGAATGGTCAGTATATACAATGGTCCTAGTTCCTACAATATAGTTTCTAAATTTTTCACAAGCAAAGACTACAGCAAGCATCTCTTTCTCTGTAGTTGTATAATTACATTGAGCCTCATTCAAGGTCTTGCTGGCATAATAGACAGGATGTGTGAGCTTGTTAATCTTCTGTCCTAACATGACTCCTACAGCATAGTCACTGGCATCACATAGCATCTCAAATGGGAGATCCCAATTTGGTCCTACTATGATTGGTGCTGTGACCAGTGCTTCCTTAAGGGTTTTCCAAGCTATTACACATTCTTTAGAGAAGATGAATGGCCTACCTAGCTCCAGTAGCTCACATAGAGGCTTGGCTATCTTAGAAAAGTCCTTGATGAACCTTCTGTAGAAGCCAGCATGTCCTAAGAAACTCCTAATAGCCTTGACATTCTGGGGCTCTACCAACTTCTCTATGACCTCTATTTTTGCCCTATCCACTTCTACACCTGCCCTTGACACTCTATGTCCTAAGACAATCCCTTCATCTACCATAAAATGGCACTTTTCCCAATTTAAGACTAGGTTGGTCTCCTCACACCTAGCCAGGACTTGTCCTAGGTTCTCTAGACAGGTTTTAAATGAGTCCCCAAAGACTGAGAAGTCATCCATGAATATTTCTATTATGGACTCATCCAACTCAGAGAAGATTGCCATCATGCACCTTTGGAAAGTTGCCGGTGCATTGCATAAGCCAAAAGGCATTCTGCGGAAGGCAAACGTTCCAAAAGGGCAAGTGAAGGTAGTCTTCTCTTGATCCTTAGGGTCTATAGTGATTTGATTATAGCCAGAGTACCCATCTAAAAAACAATAGTAGGCTCTACCAGCTATTCTGTCTAGCATCTGGTCAATGAATGGTAGAGGGAAATGGTCTTTTTTAGTTTCTTTATTTAACTTTCTGTAATCCATACACACTCTCCACCCTGTGACAGTCCTTGTTGGAATCAGTTCGTTGTTCTCATTGACTACCACAGTTATTCCCCCCTTTTTAGGTACACATTGGATGGGGCTCACCCACTGGCTACTAGCTATGGGGAAAATTACTCCTGCATCTAACCACTTTATTATTTCTTTCTTCACTACCTCTTTCATAGAGGGGTTTAACCTACGCTGGTGATCTACCCTAGGTGTGTGCTCCTCCTCTAGTATAATTTTGTGCATGCAATAAGAAGGGCTAATGCCTCGAATATCAGCAATAGTCCATGCTATAGCCTTCCTATGTTGCTTAAGCAGTAAAATTAAATCAACCTCATGCTGTTCACTTAGCTTAGAAGAAATAATTACAGGCAGCGTATCATTATCTCCTAGATATGCATATTTGAGGTGAGTTGGTAGTGGTTTCAGTTCTAAAACAGGTGGATGCTCAATGGAGGGCTTTAACGGATTTACAGTTCTATCAGTTAAATCTATATTCATACATATATGCTGAGGTTTATCTACAGGCATATTCATTATGTCAGATACATTCAGGTCAGCTAAATCCACTTGTACATATTCACTAGCATGCTTGGTTAACAGTACATGCTCTAATTGTTCTTCCCTTAGTGAGTCGACAACATCAATGCTAGCACAAGATTCAGAATCGGAGGGATATCTTAAAGCTTTATAAACACTAAATTTTACCTCTTCATCATGAACCCTCATAGTTAACTCACCTTTTTGCACATCTATTAGTGCCCTACCTGTGGCTAGGAACGGTCTACCTAGCAGGATGGGGACCTCCTTGTCTGCCTCATAGTCCAGGACAATGAAATCTGCAAGGAAAATAAATTTGTCAACTTTAACTAGAATATCCTCGATCTTACCTTCTGGATATGCGATGGATCTGTCTGCTAGTTGTAAAGTGACTGTGGTTGGACGTGCTTCTCCCATTCCCAACTGACGGAATAAGGACAGGGGCATGAGATTTATGCTGGCGCCCAGGTCACAAAGCGCTCTGCCCACGTGCTTGCCTCCAAGTTCTACAGGTAAGGTGAAGGAACCAGGATCCTTCTCCTTCTTGGGCAGCTTGTTCTGGAGGATGGCACTGCACTCCTCGGTGAGGTTCACTGTTTCAAACTCACCAATTATTTTTTTGTTAGTAATAATGTCCTTCAAAAACTTTACATATGAAGGCATCGATTGTAAAACCTCTACAAAAGGAATGTTAACATGCACTTGCTTAAGTATTTCTAAGAATTTATTAAAATGAACTTCCTGTTCCTGCTTCTTCTTAAGCCTTCGAGGGTATGGAGGTGGTGGCACATATGCAGGCACGTCAGGACGCCTTAAGATAGGTGGAGGCCTTGGAATTTCTTCTACGTCCTCAACAATTGGCTCTAGCCTGGCTCCTGATGTGCTAGTTGGTGGTGGACCTTGGCTTGGCAGAGACTCCAGTGGAGCACTAGACTCAGTGTTCTCTACTCTCTTTGGTGTGTCCTTTGTGTTGTTCACCAAGGGTCTACCACTTCTAAGTTCAATTGCTTGAACTTGTTCTTTGCCATCTCTCCTTGGTACCTCGGTATCAGCAGGGAGTCTACCTTGGGGCCTACTTTTAAGTTCATTGGCTAATTGGCCTATTTGGTTTTCCAGGCTCCTAAGAGTAGCTTGCTGGCTCTGAAGAGTAGCATCATTCTTAGCTATATATTCCTTGAGTAGGTTCTCTACAGAAGATCCTACAGGTTGATTGTAAGGTTTTTGGTACATTGATTGGTTATGTTGGGGAGTGAAACCAGGTGTTCCACTCGGCCTTGGTTGGTTAGGATTTTGGTTAGTGTTTTGTTGGCCACCCCATGACAGGTTAGGGTGGTTTCTCCAACCAGGGTTATAGGTGTTGGAGTAGGGGTTGTTCCTAGGCTGCTGCTGGCTTCCAACATAGCAGACTGAAGATGGATTCCCAGGGCAGTATTCATAAGGGTGCCCTTCCCCACAGAATCCACAGATTGGTGCCTCGCCTTGACTTGGTTGGGTGCCCATTGACATGGCTGTGGCGGTATTGGCACTGGTTTGGAGATTGGCCTGAGCCATTTGCTTAACTAGGTTGGTCAAGGCGTTTATTTGGGTGCTCATGGCGCTTAGAGCATCCTTGTCTTGAGCCCTAGTTGGCTCTACTGGATCGTCTGACCACCTACAATGAGATGTTGAGATCTTCTCCAAGATCTCATAAGCTTCGTTGTAACTCTTGGACAACATGGAACCACCAGCAGATGAATTTAGAACTTGTCTGGTGCTGGGGTTGCATCCTTTAAAGAAGACTTCTATTTGGATACACCATGGGATGCCATGGTGTGGACATTTAATGAGAAGGTCTTTGAATCTTGTCCAAGCTTCGTGAAGAGACTCACTTGGAGCTTGTTTGAACTTTATGATATCATCACGAAAGGTAGAATTCCTATCAGGTGGGAAGTATTTGACTAGGAATTTTTCTGCTAAATCTGTCCAATTGCGGACAGATCCTGAGGGTAAAGAATTTAACCATGTTTTGGCTTTGTCCCTCAAAGAGTAAGGGAAAAGATATAGCCTCAGGGCTTCTTGGGAAACTCCAGGGATTAGGAAGGTGTCACTAACTCCTAGGAAGTTCCTAAGGTGGTTATGGGGGTCCTCATTTTCTATTCCAAAGAATTGTCCCACAGTGGACAACATTTGGAACATCACTGGCTTTAACTCAAATGAGTTGGCAGTGATTTCAGGACGGATTATGCTGGGGTTCAGCTCCCCAGGCATAGGTACTAAATATGAAAGGATGGCGCTATCCTTGTCATTCGCTATTTCAATGGGATTGCGAGTGACAGGCACCAGGTTTTGATTTACTCCAGCCATTTCTTCTTGAGGTAATTGCGGAGGAATTGTAGTCTCTGCAATGATTGGAGGTAAAAGGGTTTGTTTAAAGAGACGTTTCTTGGCTCTATTCCTAGCTCTAAGTAATCTCTCGGGCTCAGGGTTGAACTCTAGATCACTACTTGGAGTCTCATTCATAAACTACCCTAAATGGTACCTGAAAAAGAAATGAAGATGGATCAAATTCAATGAAAAATAATTTGATGTTTCAGACTTAACAAACTTCGATTTCACTTAAAATAAGTCCCCGGCAGCGGCGCCAAAAACTTGTTGCGTGCTCAATGTGTAAAGATAATTATGCAAAAATGTAGAGAGAGCACTTAGAACATGCAAGCATACATGGTCTCACAGCAAGTAGTAAGTATATTTCATTCGTTTTTTCCACAGAGACTCATTTTTAGCTATTCGCGAAGTGTGTTTGTTAAGAAAGATGGGATGAATTTGATGGGGTAAAATTGGTTTTTAATTATCTAATTTTTGCTGAATGTATAAAAGGATATAACATAAACAAATGCAAGTTGAAATTAGATGCAAAGGACAAGAGATGGAATTAATAAACGAGGAAGAAAACAGCTAAACAGAATGCAACTTAGCAGAATTGCGAGAACCGCAATTAATCCGCAATTAACTCAACAGCAAAAGTGTGTAAATGGGCGAATTAAGGGCTACTAATGACTATCCTATAGGCAGTTTATTACGATTATCAAGCTTTGGATCAACTCTCTATACATCAAACTCACTCTATCTCAAGTATCGTCCGATTCCATGCATTAGAGTCTTAAGTTTACTCGATCTCAAAGTAAGGACTTAAGCATCTTGTTAAAACAGGAGTGTTTAGTTTGTACTAGGGAAACGCCTATTCCTAGGCCGTTTCCTGATTACCATGAAAGGCTAGCATGATTATATGACTCTGAACTCTTACTCCTTCCAGAGGTTAGGAGTTCTTTGGACAAAATGGATGGCCAATCGAAATTGCCCGTAGGATGAAGCTTACATACAATCAATGTTCGAGTGTTAATCTGCCTACTTGGTTCACGTTTTTTAGCTTATAGTTCTGTCATTAGCATGCCCCTAAGTGACTTAGCTACTCATGGATATGTAGAGAACAGAAATGGCAGATAAGATAGACATGCTTAGAAGGGAAATGTGCTAAAAACAGTAAGCAAAACCCGTAGCAGAACAAGATAAGAACTGTAAAATGCAGAATTGTACTTTGATTACTTTGAGTGTTTGAATGACAAAGGAAAGCTCTGAAAGAAATGAATCCAAGACAGACAACAACGAAATGCAGTAATTAAAACTCTAAACTAAGAACAACAGTGATCAGGAATGGAAATAAGAAGAACAGAACAGAAAACATTAAAGGATTGCTGAAAAACTTCGTGGCAGTCGCCTCGAATGAAGGGGATGAAAGATCAGCCTTGCTTGGATGAATCCAATCGAGAGAGAAGAAGAATCTTCTCTCCTTCCTATCAGATTATCGATTCCAACAGCTGAGACTCTCACTCCAACAGACGGCAAAGGAAAACAGATGGAAATGGTGGACTGCGAGAAGACTTTTGCGCTTCGAGTGATGACTGAACCTCCGACTTTGACCCCCTTTTATAGTAGTTTGCAGGTGCGTTTGGGCCAAGGAGAACCATCAATCTTCAACGTCATATATCAGAGTGGATGGAGGAGAAAGAACGAATCCCTGAAAAGTCGGATCTAAACAGAAAAAGATCAGCCAACTTACGGTTTTAACTTGAATAATTGCGGTCACCGCAATGATTTCGCAATTCATTCGCAATGTTTATTTTTTTTATTCTTTTCCTTCGGTTTTCAACCCTTTTTCTACCTATTGTGCATAAGTCCTAAATTAGCTACCTTCTTCTAATTCTCATATTAAAGCATAGATTTAGGCTAAATGCTAACAAAAACACCTAGCTCGACGCTGCCCTGGCGTCGAGATCCTGATTGGCGTCGAGACGCTCCGGAGGAGGCGCGCGCAGGAAATTTATCGGGGCAGCGTCGCGACGCTGGCCTTGCGTCTCGACGCCATCGCGAGCGCGCGCGGAAAACTTAGGGCACAGCGTCTCGACGCTGGCCTAGCGTCTCGACGCTACGACGAAGGCAGTAGCTAAAAGACGATTTTTCTGCACATTTTTGGAGAGCTTCTTCTTCTTCATCTCTCAACGGATTCCGGCGATTTTAGTCTTCTTCTTCCCCATTTTCTCTCTATTTTCCGTGGAGCTCCGCCATTATTGGCATGCGAGTGAGCTCCACTTTCCATTGTAATATTTAGACGGATCCTTCCATGGCCGTGGTTGGAGCGGGATTGACGCACCGCGCCATGAGCGGCTAAGGTAAGGGTGACGGTTTGGGATTTGTTTAGGGGAATTTTGTTAGACATTTATGCTTTGATAATCTGAGTATAGTTTTGCATATTGGAATCTGATTATTAGCATCTGTTTATCTTGCTTAATCCAACGCGCATGCTAAAATACGTTGATTGACACTCGGGTAGTTTCGCATGTTGTGTATGTTAAAGAGTAGCGATGCCGTGCCTCTCACTGCTCGACTAAGTAACACAGGTAAATAGAACTAAATCGAAGTATCGGGTCGGGTAGGATAATTGTTGGTTGCATACGGCGTTTGCGGGCAACCTACTAGCATTTAGAATTCACGCTCGAATGTTCGTCGCGGTTAGCTAGTGACTATCTAAATTCACCTTAGGACTGATCATCTTAACGCGAGCTTAGATAACGTGTAATTAGAACTGTGTGGTCTAATTAAAATCTATGGAGTCGGCTACTTTGGGGCTTCTCTGGTAGTCGTCCGCGTGCTCAATAAACTGTATTCCATGTCATTAGCATTAAATGATAAGGTGAATGTTGTCTAACAATTGATCCCTAGACTCCCAAACCGTGCACACATCCTCTTCATATTATTTCTTTCTTTCGTTAGCTTTCTTATTATTTCTCTTGCATGATAAAACCCCCCGTTACCAATTAATCAATTAAATCCCAATTTCACTAGTAAATTCATTCTTCCTATTCCTTGGATCGACCCTGTTGCCACTGGCTGCAAAGCCTTGGTCATAGGCATTATAAATCGTATTTTGGCAAGCCTCGACAGCTTGAGATTAAGCGGATATTCAAAATTCCGCCCAACCAGAGGCGCGCGGATCACTTAGGGCGCAGCGTCGAGACGCTGGCCTAGCGTCGAGACGCTGGCCTAGCGTCGAGACGCTACGTCGATTACAGAAACATAAATGACGATTTTCTGCGCGGATTTTTGGATGATCATCACTTTTTGAGCGATTCTTCTTCTTCTTCCTCTCGTTTTCTCTTAGATTTCCTTTAGCGCAACCATTGTTGGCATGTTGAAGAGCTTTCTTCTTGTAATTTGTTGATGACATCTTCCATGGCTTACCTTGGAGCGGAATTGACAACCCGTTCCATGGACGGCTAAGGTAAGAGTGAACGGTTTGGGAATTGTTTAAGGGATTTTTGTTAGATGTTTTAGTTTTGATAATCTATGCTTTGATTACATTTTGGTGGCTGTTTATTTGCATTTATTTCTCTTGCTTCATCCAACGCATATGTTAGATTTCGACGATTGACACTCGAGTTGTCTTGCATGTTGTGTATGTTAAAGAGTAGCGATGTCGTGCCTCTCACTGCTCGACTAAGTAACACAGATTGATAAAACTAAATCGGAGTATCGAGTCGTGTATGATGGTTGTTGATTGCATACAGCGTTGGCGGGCAATCAGTTAGCAATTAGATTATGCACTTGAATGTTCGTCGCGGTTAGCTAGTGACTATCTAGAATAAATTTAGGGCTGATCACCTTAATGCAATTTTGGATAATGTTTAATCGGAACTGTGTGGTCTGATTAATTTCTATGGAGCCGGCTACCTTGGGGCTTCTCGGGTAGTCGTCCGTGTGTATTATAAATTGTTTGCCATGAATTTTGTATTAAATGATAAGCTGAATTTGTCTAACAATTAATCCCGAAAATCCCTAAACCGTGCACGCGTCTCTCTCTTTTATTTCTTCCGTTAGCATTTATTTCATTGCTTGCATGCTGGAAACCCCCCGTTACAGAAAACCAATCAATTAATTAATCTCAATTTTAACATTAATTTCGATCATACCTTCTCCTTGGATCGACCCTGTTACCACTGGCTGCAAAGCCATTGAGAATAGGCTTATAAATTGTATTTTGGCGAGTCTCGACAACTCGAATTTGGACTACCCTAAAAGCAAGTCTACCAAATCTGAATGAGAAAAAAGAAGAAATCAGTGTGCAAGAGGAAGTTGCCAGAGCACCCTTCCCTAGTAGGCTTGTGTTACGTCTCCAAAAGTGACTATTTTAGGACTTGTTTGCTATGGAAAGTTGTGCATTTGTAAGTGTTTTTGGTAGGATTTAGCTTGAACTTATGCTTATATATGAGAATTAGAAGAATGAGGCGAAATTAGGACTTATCTGCAAAAGGAAAGAAAAAGAACCAAAAACGAAGTTAAAGGATTGAAAATTGCACATTGCTGAAGCATTGCGAAAACATTGCTAAAACCGCAATGTTTTAAGTGAAATCCGTAAGTTGTCTAACCATTTTCTGTTTTGTTCCGATCTTTCAGGGATCCATTCTTTCTCCTGCAGCCACGTAGAAGTACGGCGTTGAGAATGGATGGTTCTCCTTGGCCCAATCGTACCTGCAGAACACTATAAAAGGAGGTCAAGATGGAAGGTTGAAACACACTCGAAAGGCGTAGAACTCTCTTCTCAGCGCAGTCTTTTCTCCTGTTTTTCTCATCCGGTTGTTGGATTGAAGGTCTCAGCTATTGGAGTCGATAATCTGAAAGGAAGAAGAGAAGTTTGGTCTTCTCTTCTGATTGGATTAATCCAAGCAAAGCTTGCCTTCTTCCCCCTTCAGCCAAGGCGTCTGCGACGAGGCGATCACGCTCGGATTTAATTGCTTTCTGCTTTAGCTGTCTGTTTAGCTTGTTGTTTGTTGTCATTTCACTTTCGTTAGCTACTCTATTTCATTTCGTTGATTTCTGTTTTACTTTAGTGACTTAAGTCTGTCAATTGTTCAGTTCAAACTGTAGTTAATCGAAGTATTATTTTCGTCAATTCACAAGTTCTTCATCTCGTCTACTCACTGTCTTTAGCCTCTGTTTTATCGTTAATATTCTATTAAGCATGTCATCTTCATTTACTTCTCCCATTCCATCTTCATCCATGAGTAACTAAATCACATAAGGGCAGGCTAATGACAAATCTATAGGTAGAAACACGTGAGTCAAGCATGTAGGATAGCTCTCGAATGCATTGAATGTATGTAAGCTTCATCCCACGGGCAATTTCGATTGGCCATCCATTTTGTCCAAAGAACTCCTAACCTCTTGAAGGAGTAAGAGTTCAGAGTCATACACTCATGCTAGCCTCTCAAGGTAGCTAGAAAACGACCTAGGAATAGGCGTTTTCCTAGTACAAACCAATACTTGCTGTTATAAAAAGATGCTTAAGAACTTACTTGGACATGAGTAAACTAAAGGAATCTAATGCAGGAAATCGGAAGATACATGAGAATGAGTTAGTTTGATGCATTATGAGTTGATCTACTGCTTGAGAATCGTGTGAAAAAGCCTATAGAGGAGTCGTTAGTAGCCCTTGTTTCCCCACTTTGCACTCAATTCGTTGTTCGTAACATTGCTAAATAATTGTTGTTTCCGCAATTCCCTTAGTGAAAATTTTGCCTTAGTCATTTTTCTCTTCATTTGCTATTCTCTTCTCTTTGCATTCAAGTTTATTATTTACTTGCACTTGTTTATGCTTCCATCCTCTACATATTCCTTAGTAATTAGGCACCTTAAAACCAAATCTACCTCATTTAATCCACCCCTTCTCACTTAACAAAACACTTCGCTAGTAACTAAGAATAAATCTCTGTGGGAAATCGAATGAAAAAAATACTTATTACTTGCTACAAGATCATGTATGCTTGCATGTTCTGAGTGCTCTATCATTGCATATTTCTTTTAAACATTTGAGCACGCAACAAGTTTTTGGCGCCGCTGCCGGGGATTTAGTTTAGAGAAAACGAAGTTTGTTAAGTTAGAAACACAAATCTTAATATCTATTGGAGCTGATCTATTTTCATTTCTTTTGCAGGTACCATTGGGTTAGTTTATCAATGAGCATTCAAGTAGCGATCTAGAGTTCAATCCTGAGCCTGAGAGATTACTTAGGGCCAGAAACAGAGCTAAGAAACGTCTCTTCAACCAACCCTCTATACCTCCAAACCTTGCTCACTCTACTGAGTCATCACAATCCCATCAAATAGAAATGGATAGAACAAACCCAAATCCAGCACCTACCATTCGCAACCCCATCGAAATAGCGAATGACAAGGATAGTGTCATTCTCTCCTACCTAGTTCCCATGCCTGGGGAGCTAAACCCAAGCATCATACGCCCTGAAATTACTGCCAACTCATTCGAGTTAAAGCCAGTAATGTTCCAAATGTTGTCCACTGTGGGACAATTCTTTGGAGTGGAAAATGAGGACCCCCACAACCATCTAAGAAACTTCCTAGGAGTTAGTGATACCTTCCTTATCCCTGGAGTTTCCCAAGAAGCCTTGAGGCTTTACCTCTTCCCTTACTCATTAAGAGATAAAGCCAAAACGTGGTTAAACTCATTACCTTCCGGATCAGTTGTCAATTGGACAGATCTGGCTGAGAAATTCCTAGTCAAATACTTTCCGCGTGATAGGAATTCAAACTTTCGTGATGACATTATTAAATTCAAACAGGCTGAAAATGAGTCTCTTCACGAAGCTTGGACAAGGTTCAAGGACCTTCTGCTTAAATGTCCACACCATGGCATCCCATGGTGTATCCAAATAGAAGTCTTTTTCAAAGGATGCAACCCCAGCACAAGGCAAGTGCTGAATTCGTCAGCTGGTGGTTCCATGCTTTCTAAAAGCTATAATGAAGCCTATGAGATCTTGGAAAGATCTCAGCATCTCACTGTAGGTGGTCAGATGATCCAGTTGAGCCTAGGAGAGATCAAGACAAGGATGCTCTTAGTGCAATGAGCAACCAAATAAACGCCCTGACTAACCTAGTCAAACAAATGGCTCAAACCAATCTCCAATCCAGTGTGAACACTGCAACAACCATCTCAATGGGGGCACAAACAAGTCAAGGTGAGACACTGATCTGTGGATTCTGTGGGGAAGGGCACCTGTATGAAAACTGCCCTGGGAATCCAGCCTCAGTCTGCTATGTTGGAAGCCAACAGCAGCCTAGGAACAACCCCTACTCTAACACTTACAACCCTGGTTGGAGAAACCACCCAAATCTTTCTTGGGGTGGCCAACATAACACTAACCAAGCTCCAAACCAGCCAAGACCGAGTGGAACACCTGGTTTCACTCCCCAAAATAACCAATCCATGTATCAAAAACCATATAACCAACCAATAGGGTCATCTGTAGAAAATCTACTTAAGGAGTACATTGCAAAGAATGATGCTACTCTACAAAGTCAGCAAGCTACCCTTAGGAGCCTAGAGAACCAAATAGGGCAATTAGCCAATGAACTAAAAAGTAGGCCCCAAGGTAGACTGCCTGCTGACACTGAGGTGCCTAGAAGGGATGGTAAAGAGCAGGTTCAAGCAATTGAACTTCGGAGTGGAAGACCATTGGTGAGCAACACTAGAGAAACACCAAAGAGAGTAGAGAATGAAGAGTCTAGTGCTCCACTGGATTCTCTGCCTAACCAAGGTCAACCACCAACAAGCACATCAAGGGCGAGGCTGGAACCTATCATAGAGGAACCAGAAGAAATTCCAAGGCCTCCACCTGTCCTTAGGCGACCTGAAGTGCCTACATATGTGCCACCACCTCCATTCCCTAGAAGGCTAAAGAAAAAACAAGAACAGGAAGTGCACTTTAATAAATTTTTAGAAATTCTAAAGCAAGTGCATGTTAATATCCCATTTGTAGAGGTTTTGCAATCTATGGCTTCTTATGTTAAGTTTTTGAAGGATATAATTACTAACAAGAAAATTATTGGTGAATTTGAAACAGTGAATCTCACTGAGGAGTGCAGTGCGATACTCCAAAACAAGCTACCAAAGAAGGAGAAGGATCCTGGTTCCTTCATCTTACTAGTGGAGTTGGGAGGCAAGCACGTGGGCAGAGCTCTTTGTGACCTGGGAGCCAGCATAAATCTCATGCCCCTATCACTATTCCGTCAGCTTGGAATAGGGGAAGCACGTCCTACCACTATCACCTTGCAGTTGGCAGACAGATCCATAGCCTACCCTGAGGGTAAGATAGAGGATATTCTTGTCAAGGTTGACAAGTTCATTTTTCTTACAGACTTCATCATTCTGGATTATGAAGTAGACAAGGAGGTCCCCATCCTATTAGGCAGACCATTTCTAGCCACAGGTAGGGCCTTAATTGATGTCCAGAAAGGTGAGCTCACCATGAGGGTTCATGATGAGGAGGTTAAGTTTAGTGTCTTTAAAGCCCTAAGGTATCCTTCTGACTCTGAATCTTGTGCAAGTATGGACATAGTAGATTCACTAATGGAAGAACAACTTGAGCATGAACTACTGATTAAGCATGCCAATGATTATGTACAATTAGATGTAACTGACTTAAATATTTCTGAAATAATGGATATACATGTGGATAAACCTCAGCATGTTTGTATGACTTGACTGAAAGATCCATGAATCCATTGAAACCATCCATTGAGCATCCACCCATCTTAGAATTGAAACCACTGCCTGATCATCTTAAGTATGCATATCTAGGAAATGATGATACTTTGCCTGTTATTATTTCGTCCAAATTGAGTGAAAAGCATGAAATTGAGTTGATATTACTGCTTAAGCAACATAAAAAGGTTATTGCATGGATGATTGCTGACATTAGAGGTATTAGCCCTTCTTACTGCATGCATAAGATAATATTGGAAGAAGAGCATACACCCCGAGTAGATCACCAACGTAGGTTGAACCCCTCCATGAAGGAGGTAGTTAAAAAAGAGATAATAAAGTGGTTAGACGCAGTGTAATCTTCCCTATAGCTAGTAGTCAGTGGGTGAGCCCAATACATTGTGTACCTAAGAAGGGGGGATGACTGTAGTAGTGAATGAGAGCAATGAACTGATTCCAACTAGAACTATTACAGGATGAAGAGTCTGTATGGACTATAGAAAATTAAATAAAGAAACAAAAAAATATCACTTTCCCTTACCGTTTATAGACCAGATGTTAGATAGGATAGCTGGCCGAGCCTACTACTGCTTTCTAGATGGTTATTCTGGATATAACCAAATCACCATAGACCCTGTGGACCAGGAGAAAACAACCTTCACATGTCCCTTTGGAACGTTTGCTTTTCGCAGAATGCCTTTTGGCTTATGCAATGCACCAGCAACATTCCAAAGGTGTATGTTGGCCATTTTCTCTGACTTAGATGAATCCATGATAGAGATATTTATGGATGACTTCTCAGTCTTTGGTGATTCTTTTACAAACTGTTTAGAGAACTTAGGACAAGTCCTAGCTAGGTGTGAGGAGACCAACCTAGTCCTTAATTGGGAAAAATGCCACTTTATGGTGGAAGAAGGGATAGTCCTAGGTCATAGAGTGTCTAGAGCATGAGTAGAGGTCGATAGGGCCAAGATTGAAATAATAGAGAAGTTAGTGGAACCTCAGAATGTAAAAGCTATTAGAAGTTTCCTAGGACACGCAGGTTTCTATAGAAGGTTCATTAAGAACTTCTCCAAGATCTCCAAACCTTTGTGTGAGCTTCTAGAGCTGAATAAGCCATTCATCTTCTCAAAAGAATGTTTCTTAGCCTGGACAACCCTTAAGGAAGCATTAGTCAAAGCACCTATTATAGTAGGACCAAATTGGGACCTCCCATTTGAGATGTTATGTGATGCGAGTGACTATGCAGTAGGGGTTATGCTAGGACAAAAGGTTGACAAACTAACACATCCTGTATACTATGCTAGTAAGACACCGAATGAGGCACAATGTAATTACACAACCACGGAGAAGGAAATGCTAGCTGTAGTGTTTGCTTGTGAGAAGTTTAGGAATTACATTGTAGGCACTAGGACAATCGTGTAGACTGATCATTCTGCACTAAAATACCTTATGAGGAAGGTTGATGCTAAGCCTAGGTTAATTAGATGGGTATTGTTGCTGCAAGAGTTTGATCTAGACATTAGAGATAAGAAAGGATGCGAAAATGTGGTTGCGGATCATCTTTCTAGGTTGCAGCATAATTGCGATAAAATTGCGGAAACCGCAATTTCTGATGCCTTTATCGATGAACAAGTCTTTGTGTTAGCACATCGTGATAACGATGAGGAACCTTGGTTTGCTGATATTGCTAACTTCCTTACCTCGCAGGTACTACCAACTTTCAAGGGAGGACAAGAAAAGAAGAGGTTTCTACATGAAGCTAGGAAGTTCATCTGGGACGATCCTACACTCTACAAGACATGTGCAGATGGGTTACTGAGGAAGTGTGTGTCAGATGCTGAAGCGAAGTCTGTGCTGCAGCACTGCCATACATCTCCCTATGGTGGACACTTTGGTGGCCAAAGAACAGCTGCAAAGGTGTTCCAGAGTGGCTACTATTGGCCTACGATCTTCAAAGATGCCCACGACCATGCACCCAGCTGCAATGAATTCCAGAGAACAGGTAACCTTAGTCGGAAGGATGAGATGCCTCTCACTTACATCTTAGAGTTGGAGCTCTTTGATGTGTGGGGCATTGACTTCATGGGACCATTTCCCCTATCAGCAGGTAACCTTTATATACTTGTAGCTGTAGACTATGTATCTAAATGGGTAGAAGCCTGATAACTCCATTTTGGAGCTATTAAATACGTCCTAATCATAGCTAAAGGCCGCTTCCAATTGATTAAATGTATCTCTTTTGTAGGAGAAAAGCGGCAAAGAGCTCGTGCGTCCATTGGGCATGTTCGAGAGCTTAAAGTAGAGTTTTAGCGCCCCGGGAATGCATCGGGAAGAGGGGAACTTGTTCCGTGAAGAAACGGGCCAAAACAGCCTTGGAGAGGCATTACATCAGCCCCAAACCCGAGAGCCAGCGTCGAGCTATAGCATCGAGACGCTGGCTCGACGCTGGAAAAACCCGAGAGCAAGCGTCGAGTGATAGCGTCGAGACGCTAGCTCGACGCTGCCCTGGCGTCGAGACCCTGCTTGGCGTCGAGACGCTCCGGAGGAGGCGCGCGCAGGAATTTCATCGGGGCAGCGTCGCGACGCTGGCCTTGCGTCGCGACGCCATCGCGCGCGCGCGCGGATTACTTAGGGCACAGCGTCGAGACGCTGGCCTAGCGTCTCGACGCTACGACGATTACAGCAGCTAAAAGACGATTTTCTGCATAATTTTTGACAATCTTCATCTTCTTCATCTCTCAACGGATTTGGACGATTTTTGGCTCCTTCTTCCCTATTTTCTCTCTATTTTCCGTGGAGCTCCGCCATTGTTGGCATGCTTGTGAGCTCCACTCTCCATTGTAATAGGTAGATGAACTCTTCCATGGTCGTTGGTGGAGCGGGATTGACGAACCGCGCCATGAGCGGCTAAGGTAAGGGTGACGGTTTGGGATTTGTTTAGGGGAATTTTGTTAGACTTTTATTGCTTTGATAATCTGAGTATACATTTTGCATATTGGTTCTGTTTACATTGCATCTATTTACTTTGCTTAATCCAACGCGCGTGCTAAAATACGTTGATTGACACTCGGGTAGTTTCGCATGTCGTGTATGTTAAAGAGTAGCGATGTCGTGCCTCTCACTGCTCGACTAAGTAACACAGGTAAATAGAACTAAATCGAAGTATCGGGTCGGGTAGGATAATTGTTGGTTGCATACGGCGTTTGCGGGCAACCTACTAGCAATTAGAATTCACGCTCGAATGTTCGTCGCGGTTAGCTAGTGACTATCTAAATTCATCGTAGGACTGATCATCTTAGTGTGAGATTAGATAACGTGTAATTAGGACTGTGTGGCCTAATTAAAATCCATGGAGTCGGCTACTTTGGGGCTTCTCTGGTAGTCGTCCGCGTGCTTAGTAAACTGAATTCCATGCTATTAGAATTAAATGATAAGTTGTATTTGTCTAGCAATTGACCCCGAGACTCCCCAAACCGTGCACACGTTTTCTACATATTATTTCTTTTTTCCGTTAGCTTTCTCATTATTCCCTTTGCATGATTAAAACCCCCCGTTACCAATTAATCAATCAAATCCCAATTTCTCTAGTAAATTCAATTCTCCTATTCCTTGGATCGACCCTGTTACCACTGGCTGCAAAGCCTTGGTCATAGGCTTTATAAATCATATTTTGGCAAGCCTCGACAGCTTGAGATTAAGCGGATATTCAAAATTCCGCCCACCAAAATTGGCGCCGTTGCCGGGGAATAGGAAATTGATTGAATTTATGATTGAAGTTTGAATTTGATTCATTGATGGTCGACTGAAAAATTTTTCTTGTTTGTAATTTGTATGTTTAGATTTTTGTTTGTGTATGACCCGTTCCTCTGAGGGTAGTTTGCAGTATATTCCTGAGATTGACAGAGAGGAGCGGCGGTTACGTAGAGAAGCCCGGGAGGGGCAAGGAACGTTGGAAAGAGAAGAAGGCAATCCCTTCTTATTTGACGAGATGGCGCAAGGTGAAGCGCCACGGACGCTTAAGCAACTGGCAGCGCCAGACCTGAACCTGCAGCCCTTGTGCATTAACTACCCCGTGGTAGCAGGTAACTTCGAGTTGAAATCTGGTTTAATTCACCAGTTACCTTCTTTCCATGGAAACGCAGGTGAGGACGCGAACAAGCATTTGATGGAGTTCCATTGCGTCTGCGCGGGGATGAAGCCCGCAGGGGTCACGGAAGAGCAGCTGAACATGAGGGCATTCCCCTTTACGCTCAAGGATAAGGCCAAGGATTGGCTGTACTATTTGCCTTCCGGATCCATCACCACGTGGCAGGATATGAAGCGGGTATTTTTGGAGAAATACTTTCCCGCATCCTTAGCCACCACTCTGCGGAAGAGGATTTATGGGATCACCCAGGATGTAGGTGAGTCCCTGCATGAGTATTGGGAACGCTTTGGGCGCCTGTGCGCGAGTTTCCCACACCACCAGATCGCCGATCAGCTGCTCATACAGTATTTTTATGAGGGGATGACGCCCCATGACCGGCAGATGATCGATGCAGCGAGTGGAGGGGCACTGATTGACAAGACCCCAGTTGAGGCCAAACAGCTCATTGCAAATATGGCCACCAACTCGCAGCAATTCGGTATTCGGGGGCAAGGACAAGTGCACAGCGTGGCTCAGAGCCACGAGATGACTGAAATGAGGGCCCAGGTGGCCGAGATCGGTAGCATGTTAAAGAAAATAGTTGGAGGACACCGTGAGGATGCGGAGGTCAACGCGATCGGGGGGTATGCTTCCAACCCAAGGAAGTACGACCCATATGCAAACACTTACAACCCCGGTTGGCGCGACCATCCTAACTTCAGCTATGGGAATAGGGAAGGACAGACTCGCTTCCAAGGCCAGTCCCAAGATAGGCCTAATTCTTCCACCCAGGCTCAAGCCTCGAGCTCCTCCAGCTCACTAGAGGAGATGGTACGGACCATCGTGACTAGCACCAGCCAGTTTCAGAAAGAAGCTCGAGAGGAGCTTAATTCTCACAAGGCAGAGCTGCAGAATTTGAACAAGCAGCTGACACAGATGGCGGTGTCTATTAGTAAGATTGAGAGCAAGAGCTCGGGGAAGCTTCCTTCCCAAACTACAGTAAACTCATGTGAAAACGTGAGTGCCATTCAGCTGCGCAGTGGGAAGTCACTTTCCACCAGAGCTGCGAAGGAAGCCACGGACAGCTTGAACAAGTCCACCCCGACTGCTCCCGAGACTCAGAATGAGAAAATAAATGAGAAGGTCAGTGTACCTGTGGATGTTGCCAAAGCACCATTCCCGAGTAGGCTTGCGAAGCCTACTTTGGAATCTGATGATGAGGAGGTCCTGCGAACCTTCCAAAAGGTGATGGTAAATATCCCGCTCCTAGAGGCAGTCAGTCAAGTGCCCAAATATGCAAAATTCCTAAGGAGCTGGTGCACTACGAAGAGGAAGTCCAGAGGGACTGAGAAAAAGAAGGAAAACGTCTCTGCCATACTCCTAGGTACGTTGCCTGCAAAGTGCAATGATCCAGGTACTTTTACTATCCCTTGCACTATAGGTAGTAAAATTGTTCATAATGCCATGTTAGACCTAGGAGCCTCTGTTAATGTTATGTCTTATGCATTATATCGTGATCTGAATTTAAATGAAATGCATGAATGTAATGTTTCTGTTCAGTTGGCTAATGGGTCGAGCATCTGTCCTAGGGGGAAGGTAGAGGATGTTTTAGTTAGAGTTGGGAATATGACGTTTCCCGCTGATTTCCTTGTTTTAGATATGAATGAAAACTCATCGCATGCTTCATCCTCCATGTTGTTAGGACGTCCCTTTCTTAAGACCGCTAGGGTCAAAATTGATGTGTTTAAGGGCGTTGTTTCTCTGGAGTTTGATGATACTTTGCATGAGTTCTCTTTATTTGGAAAATCTGCTGGAAATGTCTCTGTTTGTGAGCATGTTGAGAATGGGAGTCTACCCTCGCGCTTGAGGGATGGTTCCCATGTCTCAGTTAAAATTTCTGATTTAAATATGTGTGATGATAATGATGTTTTTTGCACTAACACTTCTTATATTCACGTGCCCGAGGCACGAAGAGTGCAAAATATTTTTCAGGTGGATGGTAGAAAAGGTGTGGCCATGGACAAGTATGGATCGTCCCCCGCACCTACAGACTATGGATGAGTCTGTTGAGAGAATACAGTCGAGCAACCGACTTTAAAAATTCTGCGCTTCTCGGAGGCACCCGAGTGTTGAACTGTTTTTATGCTTTAGTTTAGTTTTATTGCTTTTTAGATTAATTTAGTATTAATTAGCTTGCTGTTTTTTTTTAGGAATCAAGGAAGAGAAGGCAATTTTGGGCTCTGATGGGTTTATGTGCCGCTTCCTCGCCCTCGCCAGCTTCACCAAGAGTCAGGGAAGTGTATTTCTTCTTCCCTTTTACTTTGTTGTATCTGACTGGTTGGCATTGAGGACAATGCCAAATTTTGAAGTTGGGGGTGGAGTAGTCCGATGGATGTGCATGTGTAGTTTGTTGAGCATGGCTATTAAGATATTGAAGTGCTTGGGACTTTGTTTACTGTTTTCTGACTATGATAGCCTAGGAAATGCATGTTGGAAATCTGAGCATGTTCATAATCGAGTTTTTGCATGAGTTTTGTGTTTATTAGGTTCATGTCAAAAAATTTTAAATTTTTTTTGTTGCTCCCTTGCACTCATCGCGCACTTAGCAACTTCTCCCTAGATTCCGTAAGCTTGGTTTATCGCATGTTTAGCTAATTTTCGTTGTCACCCTGAAAGGCACCCTTAGGTAGCTTGTTGCATGAGAGTTAGTAGTTAGTTAATTGAGAAAGCATGTGCTTAGCCTAATGAAAAAAAAAAATAGAAAAGCATGTTGGTAGAAAATTCCTCTCGAGGCGCTCCTCCTTCTTATTAGCGCTTAAAAGAAGTGAGCGTCAGTCCTTAAAAACGTGAAGCTTTGGCCAAAGTTTGACGTGTTAGGCAACTCGAGTAGGAAGGAAAAAGAAATGAAAGGTTGGTTCAAAGAACCCAAATAAAAGAAGTACAAAGTACTTTTGGAAAGAAAGAAAAAGAATGAGAAAATAATTAGGTCTCTTAATTTGCTTCTTTCTCTCGTGTAAGTCAAGTGTAGCTGTTCTTAAACGCTAGAAGTAGGGGGAAAATGGGATGTGCGGTGCATGTTGGTTTTCCGGGTTTACGTGAGTTTAGGAGTGGTTGTCTAGCACACACACACGTTAGGGGGCAAGAGTTAATTTTTGATATGTCCTAGTTAATACATGAACAAAATGCTTCCATGATTATACTCGTGTTTAAATTTCAATATGCATGGAGGCTTGAGTTAGAATATATGTAAACGCGTCCTTAGAGTCAATGTCTTTGTAGTGCTTGCTCGAGGACTAGCAATGTTTAAGTTGGGGGTGTTTGATAACTCCATTTTGGAGCTATTAAATACGTCCTAATCATAGCTAAAGGCCGCTTCCAATTGATTAAATGTATCTCTTTTGTAGGAGAAAAGCGGCAAAGAGCTCGTGCGTCCGTTGGGCATGTTCGAGAGCTTAAAGTAGAGTTTTAGCGCCCCGGGAATGCATCGGGAAGAGGGGAACTTGTTCCGTGAAGAAACGGGCCAAAACAGCCTTGGAGAGGCATTACATCAACCCCAAACCCGAGAGCCAGCGTCGAGCTATAGCGTCGAGACGCTGGCTCGACGCTGGCTCGACGCTGGAAAAACCCGAGAGCAAGCGTCGAGTGATAGCGTCGAGACGCTAGCTCGACGCTGCCCTGGCGTCGAGACCCTGCTTGGCGTCGAGACGCTCCGGAGGAGGCGCGCGCAGGAATTTCATCGGGGCAGCGTCGCGACGCTGGCCTTGCGTCGCGACGCCATCGCGCGCGCGCGCGGATTACTTAGGGTACAGCGTCGAGACGCTGGCCTAGCGTCTCGACGCTGGCCTAGCGTCTCGACGCTACGACGATTACAGCAGCTAAAAGACGATTTTCTGCATAATTTTTGACAATCTTCATCTTCTTCATCTCTCAACGGATTTGGACGATTTTTGGCTCCTTCTTCCCCATTTTCTCTCTATTTTCCGTGGAGCTCCGCCATTGTTGGCATGCTTGTGAGCTCCACTCTCCATTGTAATAGGTAGATGAACTCTTCCATGGTCGTTGGTGGAGCGGGATTGACGAACCGCGCCATGAGCGGCTAAGGTAAGGGTGACGGTTTGGGATTTGTTTAGGGGAATTTTGTTAGACTTTTATTGCTTTGATAATCTGAGTATACATTTTGCATATTGGTTCTATTTACATTGCATCTATTTACTTTGCTTAATCCAACGCGCGTGCTAAAATACGTTGATTGACACTCGGGTAGTTTCGCATGTCGTGTATGTTAAAGAGTAGCGATGTCGTGCCTCTCACTGCTCGACTAAGTAACACAGGTAAATAGAACTAAATCGAAGTATCGGGTCGGGTAGGATAAATGTTGGTTGCATACGGCGTTTGCGGGCAACCTACTAGCAATTAGAATTCACGCTCGAATGTTCGTCGCGGTTAGCTAGTGACTATCTAAATTCATCTTAGGACTGATCATCTTAGTGTGAGATTAGATAACGTGTAATTAGGACTGTGTGGCCTAATTAAAATCCATGGAGTCGGCTACTTTGGGGCTTCTCTGGTAGTCGTCCGCGTGCTTAGTAAACTGAATTCCATGCTATTAGAATTAAATGATAAGTTGTATTTGTCTAGCAATTGACCCCGAGACTCCCCAAACCGTGCACACGTTTTCTACATATTATTTCTTTTTTCCGTTAGCTTTCTCATTATTCCCTTTGCATGATTAAAACCCCCTGTTACCAATTAATCAATCAAATCCCAATTTCTCTAGTAAATTCAATTCTCCTATTCCTTGGATCGACCCTGTTACCACTGGCTGCAAAGCCTTGGTCATAGGCTTTATAAATCATATTTTGGCAAGCCTCGACAGCTTGAGATTAAGCGGATATTCAAAATTCCGCCCACCAAAGCCATAGCATGTCCAACCAATGATGCCAAAACAGTCATTAAGTTCCTTAATAGACATATCTTTACTAGGTTTGGTACACCTCGTGCTATAATTAGTAATGAAGGGACTCACTTTATTAATAAAGCTATGGAAAAAGTGTTGGTTAAGTACAATGTTAGACATAGAGTAGCCACCCCTTATCACCCCCATTCGAATGGACAAGCTGAAATATCAAATAGGGAGATTAAAAACATACTCGAAAAAGTGGTCAAACCCAATAGAAAAGATTGGTCGTTTAAGTTTGAAGATGCACTTTGGGCATATAGGGCTGCATATAAGACACCCCTAGGTATGTCTCCTTATAGACTTGTGTATGGCAAAGCATGTCACTTACCATTCGAATTGGAAATCAAAGCATTTTGGGCCCTAAAAGAGCTAAATTATTGCGTGACCGATGCGGGAACATTGCAGTCTCTGCAATTACATGAGCTTGATGAGCTGAGACATATGTCCTATGAAAATGCTAAAATGTATAAGGAAAAAACTAAAATTTGGCATGATAGTAGACTTAGGATTAAGGACTTTAAGAAAGGCCAGCATGTCTTGTTATTTAACTCAAGGTTGAGATTATTTCCGGGCAAACTTAAGTCCAGATGGTGAGGTCCTTTTGTTATAACTAATGTGTTTTCTCATGGTGCAATTGAGATTAGGAACCTGCAGCACGGGCAACCGTTCATGGTCAATGGTGCACGTTTGAAGCACTACTACAAGGAAGGAGATGTGAAGACACTCTCGGCCTTCCTTTTATCTGAAGCTTGGAAATAAACCCGAGAGAGAGGACAAGTGATTACTGTGCTCGTCCATGCGAGGCTATGCCTTAGTTTTTTTTTTGTTATTTTGAATTTCTTCGGTTGTTATTTTTGTATGTTTAGGTGTGATTTTTATTATGAATTTAATGTTAATTTTGTATGTTTTAATAGGGAATCAAAAGAGGAAATCAAGGAGATGAATCAAGGGTAAAGAATCGGGGAAGAAATCGGGCCGAATTAAAGATTGAGTTGTGAGAATCTTGGGATTTAAATCAAGAAAATCTCCAACGGCCATTTAATTGCGGTGGATTTGCTGAAACCGCAACAGAAATAGCCGTTGGGATTCACTTGATTACAAATAGCCGTTAGAACAGCTGTGGCCCGTACGCTTCCTTCACTCGTTGAACTTCAAGAAATCTATCTTCTTCTTCCTCTGCAAATCCTATTTTCAGATCTCTCCGATTCGACAATGGTGCTTACACGGGCTGAGAGATCTGCTTCCAAGAAGAAGGCAACCGACGCAGAGGCAGCTGCGAGAGAGGCACTACTTGCCTTGCCAGATGCCGAAGCTGCGCGACCCGAACGACCTTCTAAGCTTCCTATCCGCAAGAAGAAGTGGAAGGTGGTGACCGAAATCCCTGCTGGTCCATCTGAACCAGTAGGTACGCCCAAGAAGAGAAAGTGGAAGATGGCTGTCGAAGACGCACCGATCAAGGAAAAGACTCCCACTGTGGAGAGTCAAGGGAGTGGTCGTCCATCCTACGAGACGGCCAGACAAAGCCCCGAGCCATCTCCACCTCCACAAAGCCCTAAGGCATCGCCATCGTCGCAAACGCCCGAGCCTGAAATTCCAATTGAAGAACATCAAGAATCAGGGCCGGGCGAAGAGACGGCTGAGGAAGATGAGGTCTTCTCTCCTTTGAGGGAAGTCTGCCCCGATAGCCCAGCAAAGGGGGAAGACTCAATGGATGAGACGTTGGGGTACTGCCTTCAGCATATCACCACCAGGGCACGGCTGAGGAGGAAAGCACCCAAGTTTGTCAAGGTCAAACGGCCAAAAGCTTCAAAGAAATCCAAGAAGAAGAAGGTCAGTAGTGAGCCTTCATTGAAGAGGCTAAAGGTCGAGGCTGCTGAGTCGGCCAAGGCACGGGATAAGGGGAAAGCCAAATTATACCCCGAAGATGAACCTCAAGCTATGAGGTATGTGTCTTCTGATGCAGAGTCAAGGGGCACTGAACTGAGAAAAAGAGACCTACTCCATGAGAAGGGGTTTCTTGACACATTGGCAGACCTGCCGCAATTCTTGCGCGCAGGGATCACCAACAACGGCTGGGAAGAGCTGTGCAGACCGCCCATCCCTGCCTACTCCAGCATGGTGTACGACTTCTATGCAAATCTGACGCACCCCGAGGATGGTCTATCCATGGTGAGGGGAATTGAGGTGGATTTTTCAGCAAAGGCTATTAATGAAGCCTATGGCCTCAAGGGGCAGAAGTATACCGACTACGCAAGGATCACCGACGCACCAACTGAGGCTGTCCTGGAAGATGGTAACGATATTATTGAACTATCGCCAATCATCGGGTTGTCGAGACCCGCCAAAATAAATTTATAAATGCCCGAAATCACTAAACTATTTGTAGAATAGTAGTAACGGGGTCGATCCACAGGGAATTAAGGTACTTTGACTTAATTTTAATTAAATTTCCAAACAATTACTATAGACCAAATAAGGGGGAATTGTTGGTTTTACGTGACTAAATTGGAACAAAGCAAATAGAAAAATTAGCTAACGGAGTTTCCGACTCGGGACGATCGGGAGTAAATCTAGCAACTCTCTTGGATCATAGATTGACGCGTGTAATGGCTAAGTAATTTTAACGAATGCACGGCCCGTCCAAAATTACTAAATAACCCGGACATGCTCCATGGATTTAATTAAACATAATTAATTATGCTAATCAAGCATACCGTTCGGACATTGGCGGCCAACGCTCTCCCAAGACCGAACGGTAGCAACAAGCTAACCGTGACGACTATCTAATTTGGACGCGAAATTAGTATGTCGATTTGGAATTCTAATTCGGGAATAATGAACATCAAGAGCGTAAGGACGCCAATACGCTCAAGGAGCCACAATTCCTTGTTACTTGGCGGAAACGAGAGGCACGGCATCAAATCCTTTAACTAATGGACATGCTCAAAATCAAGGGTGCCTAGTCCTAAATCATTCAAACATGCTCATAGATTAAGCAAAGAAATAGAATTCAATTCAATAAAAATCCAACCAATTCAGAATTTTAATCCTACAACCTCACCAAGAATCCTTACTACATTTATCCCTACAATCCCGAGCCAAAAACGGTAAATCTACTCACTCATGACTTGCGTAGTGTGGAACGGCTTCAAATCGAGCTTCCTAGCCCCTCCCATGGTGGAAAACAGCTGCTGGACGTCAAATCAGGCGCGGAGCTCGAGGTGGAAGATGATAATGGCGGCTAAAATCGGACAAAAATGTTAAGTAGTCCGTCGTAGCGTCGAGACGCTAGGGCAGCGTCTCGACGCTGCGCCCTAAATAATCCGCGCGCGCGCTCGGGGTGGCGTCGAGACGCTCGCACAGCGTCGAGACGCTTGTGCGGCGTCGAGCTAGCGTCGAGACGCTATCACTCGACGCTTGCTCTCGGGTTTTATCTTCAATTCAGCGCTTCAGACTTCGGAGCGTCGAGACGCTAAGGCAGCGTCTCGACGCTGGGCAGCGTCGAGCTAGCGTCGCGACGCTGTCGCTCGACGCTAGCTCTCGGGTTTTTGCATGGAATTTCGCCTTCAATTTCCCCAAAGCGCCCAAACTTCATCTCTTTGCATGGATCTTCCCGGGAAGCGTTCTTATGCCTTTAAATCGCGATATTAAGCTCCGAGACGCGCCGAAACGCTCTCGAGAGCGAAGCACCGAGAACACCTACAATAATTACATAAAAGCAAAATTAAGCCAATAATAAACGTGAATTAGGGACATAATTATAGCTCCAAAATGGAGCTATCAAACACCCCCAACTTAAATCTTGCTAGTCCTCGAGCAAGGTGGAATTCTGATTAATTAAATGGAACGAGAATGCATGCTAGGGACTCGATTCTCAATACTGGAAAAGACAAGGCAATTGCATTTGAAGGAAACAACCGCATGCATGCATTGGTTAAGAACAATTTGGAAAATTTAAAGATGTTTCCCTATTTACGCCTCGGACTTAGCTCCTCGATCTTAGATTTCAACAGGCTTAGAACGGCTCTATCTATCCTAAAATTTCGCTTTCCCCCTACTTATGGCTTAACAGAACAGTCTAAGGGCAGTTCATCGCTTATGCAAGTAATATAACGCAAGGCATCTTTTCCTCAATTTCATTGAACTTATCTTCATGAGCGCCTAACATGTCAATCTTACTTTCGTTTCAGCTTGCCTGCAATTTCATTGCACAGTGCATCTGACTACGGGCAAAATTCACATTTTTAAGGACTAGCGTTCACTTCTTTGTGCATCCTTTTCATGCAGTGGCGACCGTGGGTTACACGACCGCCCCTGGCTACTAAGGTAACTCAAGAAGGAGGAACGCCTCACGAGATTATTTTCTTTTTATAAACTTGCATTCATTTTTCTTTAAGTCTAAGCATCATATTAAAATTTTAAGCGCACGGGTTACAAACAAAAGCGAATCTTGGCCCATCCTAAGGTTGCCTTTCGAGGTGACAACGAATTTCAAAACAAACAGAGCTACACTAAACCCACAGATTCAAGATAGAGTGCTAACATGCGAAGCTTAAACAGGGAAATATTTTTGAAAAAATTTTCAAAATGGCCTTAACATATGCAATTATGCTGAATTCATGACAAATACAAATACGAAGACCTCAGCAGTACATCACAGAATTTCATAGTCAGACTAGCATGCTTTCACCATAACTCAACAAGTAAATAAGGATTCCACAACTAAACTCGACAATCACTATAAGGCACAACCCACCACCCCCAACTTAGAAATTGACAATGTCCTCATTGGACCAAGTATGCACAGTCAAAACAAAAGCGAAGGAAACCTTCCCTGAGTTGTGACTTAGAGGGTTGTAGAGCGCGCGTTATCCTTAGCCAATAAACCGCAAGGATGAGCCATTGTTTCACCTGAAAATTCACAACATCAGAGTAGAAATCTAAACTAATCCTAAAGACGGTAAGTAAAGAAAAAGCATGTACAGTTCAAGCTCGGGTGCCTCCGAGTAGCGCAAATTTTTAGAGTCGATTGCTCGACTTTACCAAAACTCAATTTATCCTTTCTCATAATCAGGCTCTTTCAAGTAAGCATGGTCGTCGAAGTCCTCTGACATTCCCTCATGAAAGATCTTTAATCGCTGGCCATTCACCGTGTATTCTTTTTCTGTATCCAGGCTCTGAATCTTGACTGCACCATAGTGATGAACATCAGTGATAATGAAAGGACCAAGCCACCTGGAACGAAGTTTACCTGGCATGAACTTCAAGCGGGAGTTGAACAAGAGGACTTTCTGACCAACTTCGAAGTGTTTCCTGACGACTCGTCTGTCGTGGAACATTTTGGTCTTTTCCTTGTAGGTCTTCGAGTTCTCATATGCATCCAGACGAAGCTCCTCCAGTTCTTGCAATTTGAGGAGTCTTTCTTCGCCCGCCAAATCAAAGTCCATGTTGCACTTCTTCACGGCCCAGTAAGCTTTGTGTTCGATCTCCACGGGGAGATGACAGGCTTTACCATAAACCATCCGGTAGGGAGACATCCCTATGGGGGTTTTGTAAGCCGTACGATAAGCCCACAAAGCGTCGTCCAGCCTGAGGCTCCAATCCTTCCTTCCTGGACTTACTGTTTTCTCGAGGATGCTCTTCACCTCTCGATTGGAAACCTCCGCTTGACCATTGGTCTGAGGATGATACGGGGTAGAGATTTTATGGTTGACCCCATATTTCCTCATCAAGGCCTGGATCGTTTTGTTGCAGAAGTGGCTCCCCTGGTCACTTATGATGGCTCGTGGAACTCCATACCTGCTAAAAATGTTAGATTTGACAAAACTGGAAACAACATTAGCGGTATCAACTTTGGTGGCTTTAGCTTCCACCCATTTAGACACGTAGTCCACAGCTAATAAGATATAGACAAAACCAAATGAAGGGGGGAAGGGTCCCATAAAGTCCATACCCCAAACCTCAAAAATTTCACAAGTTAAAATGGGGTTTTGGAGCATTTCATTCCTACTAGTGATGGTCCCTTTTCTCTGACACTGATCACAAGATTTACAAAACTCATAACAGTCCTTAAACAGTGATGGCCAGAAAAACCCACAATCTAAAATTTTTCTCGCAGTTCTATTTTGCCCGAAGTGTCCCCCGCATGCAAATTCATGGCAAAAGGTAAGGATGGACCTATGTTCAGACTCAGGGACGCACTTCCTAATTACTTGGTCAGCACAAAACTTCCATAAAATGGGCTCTTCCCAAACATATGTTTTGGCTTCGCTTTTCAGCTTAGCTCTTTGATTATATGAAAAATCGAATGGGAACGTACCTGTGACCAAGTAGTTGACAATGTCGGCGTACCATGGTGTCTCTACACTTACCTGGAAGAGGACTTCATCGGGGAATTCGTCATTCAGAGGCAAGTCATCTTCGTTACGCACGATGCGGCTCAAGTGGTCAGCAACGGTATTTTCTGATCCTTTTCTGTCTTGAACAGAGACGTCGAACTCCTGGAGTAATAGTACCCATCTGAGCAGTCTAGGCTTCGAGTCTTTCTTGTTCATCAAGTATCGAACCGCTGCATGATCAGAAAAAACAATTACTTTAGATCCAAGAATATATGGCCGAAACTTATCAAGAGCGAAAACTATGGAAAGCAGCTCCTTCTCTGTTGTTGTGTAACCGATCTGCGCGGAATTGAGCGTCCGAGAGGCATAATAAATCACGTGGCTCTTCTTGTCAATCCTCTGGCCCAACACAGCGCCTACGGCATAATTGCTTGCGTCGCACATGATCTCGAAAGGAGTCCCCCACTGCGGTGGATGAATGATGGGTGCGTTGGTCAAGCACTTTTTTAGAACATCAAAGGCAAGCTTGCACTGTTTGTCAAAACAGAATGGAACATCCTTTTTCAGCAAGCTTGTCATCGGAGTCACTATCTTCGAGAAGTCTTTAATGAACCTGCGGTAAAAACCTGCGTGACCAAGAAAAGAACGTACTTCCCGAAGATTTGTGGGGTAAGGTAAATCAGATATGACATCAATCTTAGCTTTATCAACCTCTATCCCCTTAGCAGACACAACATGACCCAATACTATGCCCTGACTGGCCATGAAATGACACTTCTCAAAATTTAAAACAAGATTAGTTTCGATGCATCTTTCCATGACTCTAGACAAGTTAAACAGGCAATCTTTAAATGAACTTCCATATACAGTAAAATCATCCATAAAGACTTCGATGCATTTTTCTACAAATTCAGAAAATATGCTCATCATGCATCGCTGAAAAGTCCCTGGAGCATTACAAAGCCCAAAGGGCATTCTCCTATATGCGTAAGTTCCGAATGGACAGGTAAAAGTAGTCTTTTCTTGGTCTTCCTGGGCTATGGGAATTTGATAAAACCCAGAAAAACCATCTAGAAAACAGAAGAATGGCTTCCCAGCTAAACGCTCCACCATTTGATCTATGAAGGGAATAGGAAAGTGGTCCTTCTTAGTCACATCATTCAGTTTTCTAAAATCAATACACATTCTCCACCCGTTTTGTACTCTCTTAGGTACTAACTCCCCCTTATCATTTCTAATAACAGTTATGCCCGTCTTTTTAGGTACAACATGAATAGGGCTAACCCATTGGCTATCAGAAATGGGAAAGATAATACCTGCATCCAGGAGTTTGTGTATCTCAGACAACACTACCTCTTTCATTGCAGGGTTCAGTCTCCGCTGAGGCTCTCGGGATGGCTTTGCTCCCTCATCCAGCCGAATCTTGTGCATGCACAGTACTGGACTCAACCCGTGCAAGTCTGCCAATGTCCATCCCATGGCTCTTTTGTTCTTTTTCAAAACCTCGACCAACTCGCCTTCTTGCTCCGATGTGAGCTCCTTGGAGATAATTACCGGAAGTGTCTCCACCTCACCCAAGTACACGTACTTGAGATGACCCGGCAACTCCTTCAATTCCAACTTGGGAGCCTGCAAAAGAGACGGTAATATTTTAGTTGGCTTTTCACATGTCTCTAAAGCAAAGGTAGGTTGTTCAGACAATTCAGTGAATATGGGAACACTACTTTCAACTTCGCCAACAATTTCAGTAAAAACGAGTGGGTCATCCCCATCAACAACAGTCATGCATTCTTCTTGTTCTAAAGTATCTATCAGATCAATTTTACAGACAGAATGCACATCAGCACGTTGTTTCATGGCATCAAATACATTAAATTCGAACACATCCCCTTCATACTCAACAGACAAAGTTCCATCATGCACATTAATTTTCGTTTTAGCGGTTTTCATGAATGGTCTACCAAGTAAAACAGATGTGGTGGATGTGTTTTCTTCCAAATTTATCACATAAAAATCAGCAGGGAAGATTAAATCCTTAACCTTAACTAACACATCCTCAATCAACCCTAGAGGATGAATAGAAGACCTATTAGCTAACTGGATAACTATACTAGTTTCCTGCATACCTTCTAAACCGAGGCTCTTGTAGACTGAGTATGGCATAACATTGATTGAAGCTCCTAAGTCTAGCATAGCGTGCTCGATTTCTCTATCCCCTATAGTACATGGCAAGAGGAACATACCTGGGTCCTGGCATTTGCTTGGAATACCTTGGGTTAGCAGGGCAGAAACATTCTTGCTTACCACGACTCTCTCAGCGCTTTTAGTCTTCCTCTTCATAGTGCACATCTCCTTAAGGAATTTAGCGTACCTTGGGATTTGCTGAATTGCATCAAGCAGTGGTATATTGATCCCAACCTTCCTCAGTGTTTCAAGTACATCCGCGTCGTCGGCCTCCTTAGATGATCTTGCAAGCCTACTAGGAAAAGGAGCAACGGGAGTGTAAGACTTCATAGAAATAATAGGAGGAGGCGTTACAACAGTTTCGGAGGGTGCTTGAGAACACTTATCTGGAGATATCTCTGAGGTAAATGGAGGACTCACGGGAGTGGTTTGAGATGGCACTTCTTTACCACTTCTGAGGTTTATAGCACTAACCCCTTCCGCTTTGGACTCAATTCTACCCATTCTTTCCTTCACCTCTGTGAATTCATCTCTTAGAGACTTAATCTGCGACCTTGTCTCGTCGCTAGATTCCATGAGCGATTTGAACATGCTTTCAATGGCTTTTCCTGAAATAGAAGAAACATCCCGAGATGATTTTTCTTGCATCGTATGAACTAAACCAAATACCTGAGACACTTGTTCTTTGAGCACTTCTATGTCGGAAGACATCTTAGAATGTTCGTTTCTTCCTCCGTACTGGCGACGGTTCTCAGATATGTTGGAGATCAACTGACGAGCTTCCGCAGGCGTTTTCTCCCAAAGGACTCCTCCACTTGCCGCATCAAGCATCTGGCGGTCATGCGTGAGCAACCCACCATAGAAGCATTCGATAAGCTCGACTTCCGCTATTAGGTGGTTCGGACATTTTTCACAGAGTTTAATGAACCTCTCCCAGTATTCGTAAAATGCCTCGTCCTTTCCTTGCTTAAATTGTCGTATATCTTTTTTCACGGCTCTGGCTTTTGAAGCTGGGAAATACCTTTCCAAGAATAGACTCTGCAACTTCTCCCAAGTAAAGATGGTCCCCGATGGCAAGTAATGTAGCCAATCTCGAGCTTCACATAATTATAGCTCCAAAATGGAGCTATCAGAAGAAGCACTGCGCATCATAGGCCAACCTGAGGCGGCGTGGACAATCTCACGCAACGGGAAGCACACTCTGATGAGTGCGACCCTTACGGCAAAGGCAGCCGTGTGGTTCTCCTTCGTGCGCAGACGTCTGTCCCCGGTAACCCACGAAACCACAATCAATCAGGGGAGATCGTTGCTGGTGTATGCAATTATGAGGGGCCTCACTATAGATGTAGGGGAGGTCATTGCAGCCTCAATTACCGACTGCGCTAAGAAAGGTAAGGGCCCTCTTTTCTTCCCAAACACCATCACTAAGCTTTATTTACGTGCAGGTGTACCAATCGAGAGGATGGAGAGGCAGCTGGCCTACACGGGTCATCTGGAGCTGCCTACAGGCCTGAGGATGCGCAGGAAGGGGAACATGGAGTTTGAGCTAGATGGCCTGGCTGCTGCTCAATCCCTCTCTATGGCCTGCCTGATGGACCTTCAGAAGAAGATGGCGCAATAGGTCGAGTATGCTCAGGCGAGGGACAAAGACGTGGCTGATCAGTTGGCCTGCATCTTCCCTGCCTTCCCCACTAATCTACTGAAGCCATGGACGCCTCCAAGAGCACGGAGGGATGATGATGAGGATGTTTGAGTGCCATTCTGAAGGGCACTCGAGGGAGTACTTCTGTTCCCTCTAAAAGAAAAAAAATCAAACTGCTTTTCGTTAAACTGTGTGAATTCTGTTATTTTGAATCAATATTTGATCTGTTTTTAGTTCTTTCTTTTGGTTGTTTAGGATAGTTTAGGATAGATAGATGGTATCTGATTAAGTAGGTTGTTTTCGTTTTCCTTTTGGTATAGCTGTGATAACTGGAAATAGCATGCAAAAGCGGCTGCTTACTGATATATCTGCCCTGTAAATTCATTGCGAAATTATTGCGGACTCCGCAATTTTTGTTAGTTATCGCATGCTTTTGACTGACTGATTAGCTAGGCTGGTTCTGTTTCAGTTTTGTTCTTTTGCTGCTTTCTTGACTACCATATATGACCTATCTATAAGCATGCTGGATGAGTGTCTTAAGGCACCTTTGATAGTTTAAATTAGCTCTCTTAAGTTGCTCAGCATGCGTAGCTTTAAGTCCTTACCATACTGTTTTTACAAATTTCTGCTGCTAAGTTATTTGCTTTACGAATGTTCTGTCTATGCCTAGGATTTTTAGATTCTCTTTGTTTTGCCCTAGGCTAGATGCTTCTAGGACAAGTTTGGGGGTGTGCCACCGTAGACTCTCATTAGGGACAATGAGAAGTTTAAGTTTGGGGGAGGCCACCCTAGGCCTAGGAACATTCCTCTCTCCCTTTAAGCATAAGCATTCTTCTTATCCTTTTGAAAAAATGATGAACTGAAAAAAAAAAAAAAAATGAAAATAGAATAAAGAGGGGTGTCTCTCTTGGAGTTGCTGAGTAATCAGTGCCATGTGTGTAACCCACGCATCAAAAGGCAACCAAAGGAGAGGCTCCACCAAAGAAAGAAAGGAAAAGGAAAAACTAAGGAAGAAGAATGTATGCCTAGGAGTTGCAGCTTTGTGCTTAGATGTCCTGAATAAAAGATCTCTGATCCTAAATTAGCTAAGCACAAGGTTGTAGCTTGTAGGTTTGTGTAGGGAGATGAATGTATATCCAATGTAGTGATGCCCGGGTTTAGGTTGTTCTATGAATGTACTACTGTCACTGGTTTATACTAAGACTGGCATGACTCTAAGGAATCCTAGGTAGCTCAAAAGAAAAACATTAGAAGCATGTACTGAGTCTGGGGTAAAGCTAGGTAGAATTTGAAACCTTAGGGATAGTTGCACAATGAACTTAATGACCAAAGCAAATAGATCAGTTGTGGGAAGTTAATGAAACAGTAGGATCATAAGGCGTGCGAAGTCAGAAGAAGCAAAATGAGAAGTTAGCTTTAGACTTAGAAGTGTGTCACAGGACAACTTTGCTGTAGATAAGGAACTTAGGGGAGTCAGCAAGTGGTTAGAGAAGTGTAAACAGCAGCCTAGATAAATGCCTTAGATTGCTCGAGGACGAGCAAAACCTTAAGTTTTGGGGTGTTGATAGCACTCCAAAAGTGCTAATATTTAGCTCCTAAGTCTTGTAAATTAGAGTAATTATTTGGGCTTAATTGATTTATTTGGTATAATTTAATTGCTAAGGGGTAAATCGGGCATTTGCGATAATTAAGAGCTTAAATGAATATTTTATAATATTTTATTAGTTAGTCGTTTTGAGTGATTAAGCTACATTAATTAAATAATCTAATTTTTACTCAAAATTGATTAGTGGCTTGATGGTGCAGGGCTTGTTAAGAAAATGGTGGTGCCAAGGCTCAAATCTTGGTTGATGCAGGATTTTCCCTTCTTTTTATAAAAGTCAACGGTCAACATCCACAGCCCACGGCCCAGACTCGCCCGCGCGCGCCCACGCCTCGCCCTGCTCCGCGCGCGCCCATGCGCGGCCCACCACGCCTCGCTTGCCCCGCTCCGCGCCCCGCCTGCCGACCCGCGCGCGGCCCGCCCCAGCGCGCCCACGACCCGCCTCAGCGCGCGCCTGCCGACCCGTCCGCGCGCCCCTGCGCGGCCCAATTGGCCAATTTCGGCCCAAAACTCATTTTTTAGCTTTTTAAGCACTTTTGACCTAGTTTTTCAGCCACCATTCACTTAGGAGAGAGAAAAATCGATTTTGAGAGTTTTGGCCTCGGGTTTGGTGATATTTTCATCCATTTTCAAGGTTTTTGGACCATTTTTGATCGATTTTCAACACGTTTGGCTAAGGTAAGTGCTCTAATTTGAGTTAGGGATTTACTTTGATGCTTAGTGAGGGTTTTTGTATGAATTTCTAGCATTTTGTTGTTGATTTCTTGCATCTCCAATCTGTATAAAGAACGAATGCCATGCCTTTCTAATTAGGATTGACACCCATAATTGTTACGCATGTTAGTAGGCTAAGCGTTAATTCTTGATAAGCTTTAATGCATTGTAGCGAGGGTCTAGCTCGTGGCTAATCAATTCGAGCCCAAGTGACAGTGGGGGTATGAGTTGATTAACGTTTTCACGGTGGGCTCAAGGTTAGGAGAGAAATCGAATTAGTCTTAAGAAATAATTCGTCGCAATTATACCCGTTACTGTTTTCTGATTAATTGATGGCTTATCACCTTAGATTAATTAAGAAGCATGTTTAATTAGAATTGACACCTCTAATTAATTCTTTGGGGTGCTTTGGACCCGGTTGGGACAAGGCATTTTGCGTGCATGAAATAAAATTACTTTGCTAATTAGAATCCCTATGAACTAAGCGCATCAAGTAAATCCCGAGCACTCAAATTAGGAGCACGCGTTACGTTTATTTTTTCCGTTATTTAATTTTCCGTTAGCTAGTTTACATGCTTACTTTAATTTTCCGTTAGCAATCCCCCTTTTATTTATCGTTTTATTTTATTGTTTTAGTTACTTAAAAAGCAAATAGAAATTAATTAGGAGAAAATAATTTAGGTTCCCTGTGGATCGACCCGACTACCACTAGCTGCAAAGCTCAGTTGTAGCGGAATTATAAATGTTATTTTGGCGGGATTCGACACCCCGAAATTTATAGGATATTCAAAAATCCTAGTACCAGGTGTGTTACGTCTCCAAAAGTGACTATTTTAGGACTTGTTTGCTATGGAAAGTTGTGCATTTGTAAGTGTTTTTGGTAGGATTTAGCTTGAACTTATGCTTATATATGAGAATTAGAAGAATGAGGCTAAATTAGGACTTATATGCAAAAGGAAAGAAAAAGAACCAAAAACGAAGTTAAAGGATTGAAAATTGCACATTGCTGAAGCATTGCGGAAACATTGCTAAAACCGCAATGTTTTAAGTGAAATCCGTAAGTTGTCTAACCATTTTCTGTTTTGTTCCGATCTTTCAGGGATCCATTCTTTCTCCTGCAGCCACGTAGAAGTACGACGTTGATAATGGATGGTTCTCCTTGGCCAAATCGTACCTGCAGAACACTATAAAAGGAGGTCAAGATGGAAGGTTGAAACACACTCGAAAGGCGTAGAACTCTCTTCTCAGCGCAGTCTTTTCTCCTGTTTTTCTCATCCGGTTGTTGGATTGAAGGTCTCAGCTATTGGAGTCGATAATCTGAAAGGAAGAAGAGAAGTTTGGTCTTCTCTTCTGATTGGATTCATCCAAGCAAAGCTTGCCTTCTTCCCCCTTCAGCCGAGGCGTCTGCGACGAGGCGATCACGCTCGGATTTAATTGCTTTCTGCTTTAGCTGTCTGTTTAGCTTGTTGTTTGTTGTCATTTCACTTTCGTTAGCTACTCTATTTCATTTCGTTGCTTTCTGTTTTACTTTAGTGACTTAAGTCTGTCATTTGTTCAGTTCAAACTGTAGTTAATCGAAGTATTATTTTCGTCAATTCACAAGTTCTTCATCTCGTCTACTCACTGTCTTTAGCTTCTGTTTTATCGTTAATATTCTATTAAGCATGTCATCTTCATCTACTTCTCCCATTCCATCTTCATCCATGAGTAACTAAATCACATAAGGGCAGGCTAATGACAAATCTATAGGTAGAAACACGTGAGTCAAGCATGTAGGATAGCTCTCGAATGCATTGAATGTATGTAAGCTTCATCCCACGGGCAATTTCGATTGGCCATCCATTTTGTCCAAAGAACTCCTAACCTCTGGAAGGAGTAAGAGTTCAGAGTCATACACTCATGCTAGCCTCTCAAGGTAGCCAGAAAACGACCTAGGAATAGGCGTTTTCCTAGTACAAACCAATACTTGCTGTTATAAAAAGATGCTTAAGACCTTCCTTGGACATGAGTAAACTAAAGGAGGATCTAATGCATGAAATCGGAAGATACATGAGAATGAGTTAGTTTGATGCATGATGAGTTGATCTACTGCTTGAGAATCGTGTGAAAAAGCCTATAGAGGAGTCGTTAGTAGCCCTTGTTTCCCCACTTTGCACTCAATTCGTTGTTAGTAACATTGCTAAATAATTGTTGTTTCCGCAATTCCCTTAGTGAAAATTTTGCCTTAGTCATCTTTCTCTTCATTTGCTATTCTCTTCTCTTTGCATTCAAGTTTATTATTTACTTGCACTTGTTTATGCTTCCATCCTCTACATATTCCTTAGTAATTAGGCACCTTAAAACCAAATCTACCTCATTTAATCCACCCCTTCTCACTTAACAAAACACTTCGCTAGTAACTAAGAATAAATCTCTGTGGGAAATCGAATGAAAAAAATACTTATTACTTGCTACAAGATCATGTATGCTTGCATGTTCTGAGTGCTCTATCATTGCATATTTCTTTTAAACATTTGAGCACGCAACAACTTGCGAAGCCTACTTTGGAATCCGACGATGAGGAGGTCCTTCGTACCTTCCAGAAGGTGATGGTCAACATTCCGCTCCTAGAGGCAGTGAGCCAAGTGCCTAAATATGCCAAATTCTTAAGGAGCTGGTGCACGAAGAAGAGGAAGTCCAGAGGGACTGAGAAGAGAAAAGAGAACGTTTCCGCGATCCTCCCAGGTACGTTGCCCGCCAAGTGCAACGACCCAGGTACCTTTACTATCCCTTGCATGATAGGTAGTAAAGTAGTCAAAAATGCCATGCTTGACTTAGGAGCTTCTGTGAACGTTATGTCTTATGCTTTATTTCTTGAACTGAACTTAAATGAACTGCATGAGTGTAACGTGGTTGTCCAGTTAGCTAACGGGTCGAGTATATGTCCTAGAGGGAAGGTCGAGGATGTTCTCGTTAGGGTAGGTGATATGATGTTCCCCGCTGATTTTCTTATACTTGATATGAATGAAAAATCTCTGCATGCTTCGTCCTCTATGCTGTTAGGACGCCCTTTTCTTAAGACCGCTAGGGTCAAAATCGACGTGTTTAAGGGTGTCGTTTCCTTAGAGTTTGATGATACAATGCATGAATTTTCATTATTTGAAAAGAAATCTGTGGAGAATGTTTATGTTGTTGAGTATGATGGGAATGAGAGTCTTACCTCGCGCTTGAGGGATGATTCTCATATCTCGGTAAAAAAATCTGACTTAAAATTGAATGATGTGACTGCTGATTTTTGCACTAATGACTGTGATATTCACGTGCTCGAGGCACGAAGAGTGCAAAATGTTTTTAATGGTGCTTGCAGGAAGAGTGTGGATGCGGACAAGATTGGAACGTCCCCCGCACTATCAGATTATGGTTGAGTCAGTGGAGAGAATTCAGTCGAGCAAACGACTTTAAAAATTCTGCGCTTCTCGGAGGCACCCGAGTGATGAACTGTTATTTCTGTTTTAGTTTAGTTGCTGTTTTTTATTGCTTTTTAGTTTAATTTAGTCTTACGTAGGTTGCTGTTTTTTTTTAGGAATCGAGGAAGAGAGGAAATTTTGGGCTTCGATGATGAGCGCGCCGCTTCCTTACCTCCGCCAGCTTCACAAAGAGTCAGGGAAGTGTAGTTTCTCTTTCCCTTTTACTTTATGTATCTGACTGAGTGGCGTTGAGGACAATGCCAACTTTTGAAGTTGGGGGTGGAGTTGGATTCATGGATAAGCATGTGTAGTCGGTTGAGCAGTGCTATTTTGATATTGAAGTGCTTGGGACTCTGTTTACTGCTTTCTAATGATGATAATCTAGGAAATGCATGTTGGGAATCTGAGCACGTACATAATCTAGTTTTTGCATGAGTTTTGCATTTATTAGGTTCATGTTAAAAGTTTTAAATTTTTTTCCTATTGCTCCCTTGCATCTATCGAGCACTTAGCAACCTCATCCTAGATTCCGTAGGCTTTGTAAATTGTATGTAGCGTTAATTCTCGTTGTCACCCCGAAAGGCACCCCATAGGTAGCTTGTTGCATGAGAGTTAGCGGTAGATTAATCGAGTTAGCTTATGCTAAGCCTAAAGTAAAAAAAAATAGAAAAGCTTGTTGGTTAAAAAATCCTCTCGAGGCGCTCCTCCTTCTTATTAGTGCACTTAAGAAGTGAGCGTTAGTCCTTAAAAACGTGAAGTTTATGCATGAATTTGACATGTTAGGCAGCTCGAGGTTGGAAAGAAAAAGAGAATAAATTTTTTGGTTCAAAGAACCTCGATAAAAGAGTACAAAGTACTCATGAAAAGAAAAAGAAAGAGAAAATATTTAGGTCTCTTAGTTTGCTTCTCTCTCTCGTGTAAGTCAAGTTTAGACTGTTCTTAAACGCTAGAAGTAGGGGGAAAACGGGATGTGATGTTGCATGTGGTTTTTCCGATTTTACGTGAGTTTAGGATAGGTTGTCTAGCACACACACACGTTAGGGGGCAATAGTTAATTTTTGATATGTTCGTAGTAAATGCATGCACGAATTGCTTTCATGATTATGTTGTGTTTAAATTTTCAAAATGCATGGAGGTTTGAGTTAGTAGCATGTAGGCGTGTCCTTAGAGTCAATTTCTTTGTAGCCTTGCTCGAGGACTAGCAAGATTCAAGTTGGGGGTGTTTGATAACTCCATTTTGGAGCTATTAAATACTTCCTAATTATAGCTAAAGTCCGCATTTAAATGTTTAATTTATCTCGTTTGTAGGAGAAATGCGGCAAAGAGCTCGTGCGTCCATTGGACCCGTTTTGGAGCTTAAAGCGGAGTTTTAACGCCCCGGGAGTGCATCGGGAAAGGGCAAAGCGATCCAAGAAGAAACGGACCAAAATTGCCTTGGAGAGGCAATTTTTCCAGCCCCAAACCCGAGAGCTAGCGTCGAGACGCTAGCTCGACGCTGCCAAAACCCGAGAGCAAGCGTCGAGTGATAGCGTCGAGACGCTAGCTCGACGTTGCCGAAGCGTCGAGACCCTGCTGCGGCGTCGAGACGCTCCGGAGGAGGCGCGCGCAAGGAATTATCGGGCCAGCGTCTCGACGCCATCGCGAGGCGCGCGCGGATCACTTAGGGCGTAGTGTTGCGTGCTCAATGTTTAAATAAATATGCAATGAGGGAGCACTTAAATCATGCAAGCATACATGATCTTGCAGCAAGTAGTAAATATTTTTTCATTCGTTTTCCCACAGAGACTTATTATTAGTTACTCGCGAAGTGTGTTGTTAAGCAAGAATGGGTGGATTTGATGGGGTAAATTTGGTTTTTAATTGCGTAATTACTAATGAATATATAAAGGATAGCAACATGAACGAGTGCAAGTCAATGATAAACTTAAATGCAAAGAGAAGAGAATAATAAACGAAGAGAAAAATGGCTAAACAGAATTTTTAACTTAACAGAATTGTGAGAACAGCAATTCTACCGCAATGTTAATGACAGCGAAAGTGTGTAAAATGGAGAAACAAGGGCTACTAACGACTCCTCTATAGGCATTTTCACACGATTCTCAAGCATTGGATCAACTCACTATGCATCAAACTAACTCATTCTCATGTATCTTCCGATTTCATGCATTAGATTCTTTAGTTTACTCATGTCCAAGTAAGGTCTTAAGCATCTTGTTAAAGCAGTAAGTTATGATTTGTACTAGGAAAACGCCTATTCCTAGGTCGTTTTCTGGCTACCTTGAGAGGCTAGCATGAGTGTATGAATCTGAACTCTTACTCCTTCCAGAGGTTAGGAGTTCTTTGGACAAAATGGATGGCCAATCGAAATTGCCCGTGGGATGAAGCTTACATACAATCAATGCATTCGAGAGCTATCCTACATGCTTGGTTCACGTGTTTTAGCCTATATAATTGTCATTAGCATGCCCCTATGTGACTTAGCTACTCATGGATGTAGAGAGAACATAATTAATAGATGAAGTAGACATGCTTAGCAGGAAATTAAAGACAAAACAGCAAGGAAAAACAGTAGACAGCAGAGACAAAGACCATGAAATAACGAAGTGTGCTTTTGATTTATAAAGTGCTTGAATGAAACAAATGGAAACTCAGAGTTCTAAAGTAAAGACAAAAAGCTACGAAAAGGAATGGATTAACTACTGGAAAATAAATAACAACAAATAATGCTGGAAATAAAAAGCTAAAGACAGAAAGCAATAAAATGAGCTTGATCGCCTTGTCGCAAACGCCTCGGCTGAAGGGAGAGAAAGGTGAGCCTTGCTTGGATGAATCCAATCAGGAGAGAAGATGAATCTTCTCTCCTTCCTATCAGATTGTCGACTCCAACAGCTGAACCTCTCAAACCAACAGACGGAGAAGAAAATGAATGGGGAAGACTGCGCTGCGAAGAGACTTCTACGCTTTCGGATGATGCTTGAACCTTCCTCTTTGACCTCCTTTTATAGTATTCTGCAGGTGTGATTGGGCCAAGGAGAACCATCCATCCTCAACGTCGTACTTCAAAATGGATGGAGGAGAAAGAACGAATCCCTGAAATATCGGATCACAACAGAAAAAGGTTAGCCAACTTACGGATTTCACTTAAAACATTGCGGTTTTAGCAATGTTTCCGCAATGCTTCCGCAATGCTTCCGCAATGCACAATTTTCATTCTTCTAACTTCGTTTTTCATTCTTTTTCTCTCCTTTTGCACACAAGTCCTAATTTAGCTTCCTTCTTCTAATTCTCATATATATGCAAAGGTTTAAGCTAAATCCTATCAAAAACACCTAAAAGTGTACATCTTTCTAAGATAAATAAGTCCTAAAAAGGTCACTTTTGGAGACGTAACACACCCCCAAACTTAAGGTTTTGCTCGTCCTCGAGCAATCTAAGGACTTGCTTAGGCTGATATTTTATCCTCTTTAACCACTTGCTGACTCCCCTACATTCCTATCTATAGCAGTGCTGTCCTGTGACACACTTCTAAGTTTACAACTATCCTCTTGGTTTGCTTCTTCTGACTTCGCATGCCTAAAACTCCTACTGTCTCATTAACCCCTTACAGCTGATCTACTTGCTTCTGTCATATTGTGCAACTATCCCTAAGGTTTCAAATTCTACCTAGCTTTACCCCAGACTCAGTACATGCTTCTAGTTTTTACTTTTGAGCTACCTAGGATTCCTTAGAGTCATGCCAGCCTTAGTATAAACCAGTGACAGTAGTACATTTAGAGAACAACCTAAACCCTGGCATCACTACATTGGACATACATTCATCTCCCTAAACAACCCTACAAGCTACAACTTTGGGCTCAACTAATTGAGGATCAGAGTTTTTTTTATTCAGGACATCTAAGCCACAAAGTTGCAACTCCTAGGTATACATTCTTCTTCCCTATTTCTTCCTTTTTTCTTTCTTACTTTGGTGGAGCCTCTCCTTTGGTTGCCTTTTGATGCAATGCCACTTGTGGGTTACACACTTGGCACTGATTACTCAGCAACCTAAGAGAGACACCCCTCTTTATTCTATTTTTCATTTTTTTTTTTCAGCTCATCATTTTTTGTAAAGGAGAAGAAGAATGCTTATGCTTTAAGGGAGAGAGGAATGTTCCTAGGCCTAGGGTGGCCTCCCCCAAACTTAAACTGCTTATTGTCCCCAATGAGTGTCTGAGGTGGCACACCCCCAAACTTGTCCTAGAAGCATCTAGTCTAAGGTAAAACAAAGAGAATCTAAAAGCCCTAGGCATAGACAGAACATTCTAAAAGCAAACATCACAGCAGCAGAAATTTATAAAAACAGGCAGGGAAGGACTTAAAGCTACGCATGCTGAGCAATATTAAGAGGCTAATTTAAACTATCAAAGGTGCCTTATGACACTCATCCAGCATGCATTTAGATAGGCTATATAAGGCAGTCAAGATAGCAGCAAAAGAAAAAATTTAAACAGAACCAGCCTAGCTTAAACAGTCAGTCAAAAACATGCATTTACTAATAAAAATTGCGGATTCCGCAATTATTTCGCAATGGATACAGGGCAGATATATCAGTGATCAAGGCCCCTATGCATGCTCTTTCCAGTCATTTACACTATACAACAAGGAAACTAAACTAATCTTCTATTCAGCTACCATCAGACTACACTAAACAACTTTAAACACTAAAACTAAAGAACTAAAACAGATCAAAATATTAACTCAAAACAGCCAAATTCACATGGTTCAACGAAAAGCAGTTTGATTTTTTTTTTCTTTAAGGGAACAGCAATACTCCCTAGAGTGCTAATCAGCCTAGCACTCAGATGTCTTCCTCATCAACATCATTCCTTCGTGGCCTTGGAGGCGCCCATGGTGTCAGTAGGTCCGTGGGGAACTCAGGAAAGATGCAGCCCAATTGGTCTGCCACATCTTTATCTCTTGCCTGCGCATATGTGGCCCACTGAGCCATCTTCTTCTGCAGGTCCATCAGACAGGCCATTGACAGAGACTGAGCAGCAGCCAGGTGATAGCTCCATTTTGGAGCTATAATTATGTCCCTAATTCACGTTTATTATTGGCTTAATCTTGTTTATATGTGATTATTGCAGGTGTTCTCGGTAATTCGCCCTCGGGAGCGTTTCAGCGCTTTTCGGGGCTTAATATCGCAATTTAAAGGCCTAAGAACACTTCCCGGGAAGACCCGTGCAAAGGCATGAAGGTTGAGCACTTTTGGGAAAATGAAGGCAAAAATCCATGCATCAACCCGAGAGCTAGCGTCGAGCGACAGCGTCGCGACGCTAGCTCGACGCTGCCCAGCGTCGAGACGCTGCCATAGCGTCTCGACGCTCCGAAGTCTGAAGCGCTGAATTGAAGAAAAACCCGAGAGCAAGCGTCGAGCGATAGCGTCTCGACGCTCGCTCGACACCGATAGCGTCTCGACGCCACCCCGACTGCGCGCGCGCGGATTATTTAGGGCGCAGCGTCGAGACGCTGCCCTAGCGTCTCGACGCTACGACGGATTACTTAAGTTTCTGTCCGATTTTAGCCGCCATTATCATCTTCTACCTCGAGCTCCGCGCCTGATTTGACGTCCAGCAGCTATTTTCCACCATGGGAGGGGCTAGGAAGCTCGATTGGAAGCCGTCCCACACCACACAAGTCATGAGTGAGTAGATTTACCGTTTTTGGCTCGGGATTGTAAGGATAAATGTAGTATGAACTCTTGGTGAGGTTGTAGGATTGAAATTCTGAATTGGTTGGATATTTTATTGAATTGAATTCTATTTCTTAGCTTAATCTATGAGCACGTTTGAATGATTTAGGACTAGGCACCCTTGATTTTGAGCATGTTCATTTGTTAAAGGATTTGATGTCGTGCCTCTCGTTTCCGCCATGTAACAAGGAATTATGGCTCCTTGAGCGTATTGGCGTCCTTACGCTCTTGGTGTTCGTTCTTCCCGAATTAGAATTCCAAATCGACATACTAGTTTCGCGTCCAAATTAGATAGTCGTCACAGTTAGCTTGTTGCTACCGTTCGGTCTTGGGAGAGCGTTGGCCGCCAATGTCCGAACGGTATGCTTGATTAGCATGATTATTTATGTCTAATTAAATCCATGGAGCATGTCTGAGTTATTTATTAATTTTAGACGGGCTGTGCATTCGTTAATTTATTCAACCATAATATTCATCAACCTATGATCCAAGAGGTTTGCTAAATTTATCCCCGATCGTCCCGAGTCGGAAACTCCGTTAGCTAAATTTTCCCATTTGCTTTGTTCATCTTTGTTAATTGAAAACCAACAATTACCCCTTATTTCACTTATATTAATAGTTTACAAATTTAATTAAGATTAAGTCAAAATACCTTAATTCCCTGTGGATCGACCCCGTTGCTACTATTCTACAAATAGTTTAGTGATTTCGGGCATTTATAAATTCATTTTGGCGGGTCTCGACAACCCGATGATTGGCGATAGTTCAATAATATCGCTACCAAAATTGGCGCCGTTGCCGGGGAACTAAGTGTAATTCGGCCTAATTTAAATTTGATTTGTAAACTTTTGATTTTCACTTTAAAATTTTTGTTTATTCTTTTATTATTTGCAATTTTGATCTGTTTGTTTAAGTGTGCTAGAAGTGCCAAATTTTTATTGAGAAAATGGAGATTGATGATGAGATTGGAGTCCCAAAAACGCTCAGACAGTGGACATCATTTGCTATGGGCCACCAACCTTCTTGTATTTCCTACCCGGAAATTTCAGGTGAGTTTGTGCTTAAATCGGGTTTAATTGACCATTTGCCCTCTTTTTGTGGTGAAGCAGATGAGGATCCTTATAAACATCTCAAGGCTTTTCAAATGACAAGTTCTGCGATGAAGCCAGGCGGCATTACCGAAGATCAGCTCTACCTGAAAGCTTTTCCATTCACCTTGAGAGGTGAAGCTCGAGATTGGCTGCATTACTTGCCATCGGGGATCATTTTCACTTGGGAGAAGTTGCAGAGTCTATTCTTGGAAAGGTACTTCCCAGCTTCAAAAGCCAGAGCCGTGAAAAAAGATATCCGACAATTTGAGCAAGGAAAGGACGAGGCATTTCACGAATGCTGGGAGAGGTTCATTAAACTCTGTGAGAAATGCCCAAACCATTTGATAGCAGAAGCCGAGCTTATCGAATTCTTCTATGAAGGGTTGCTTCCGCATGACTGCCAGATGGGTATTATTACTCCAGGAGTTCGACGTCTCTGTTTAGGACAGAAAAGGATCAGAAAATACCGTTGCTGACCACTTGAGCCGTATTGTGCGTAATGAGGACGATTTGCCTCTGAATGATGAATTCCCTGATGAAGTTCTTTTCCAGGTGAGTGTGGAGACACCATGGTACGCCGACATTGTCAATTACTTGGTCACAGGTACGTTCCCATTCGACTTTTCATATAACCAAAGAGCTAAGCTGAAAAGCGAAGCCAAGACGTATGTTTGGGAAGAGCCCATTTTATGGAAATTTTGTGCTGACCAGGTAATTAGGAAGTGCGTCCCTAAGTCTGAACATAGGTCCATCCTTACCTTTTGCCATGAATTTGCATGTGGGGGACACTTTGGGCAAAATAGGACTGCGAGAAAAATTTTAGATTGCGGGTTCTTCTGGCCATCACTGTTTAAGGACTGTTATGAGTTTTGTAAATCTTGTGATCAGTGTCAGAGAAAAGGGACCATCACTAGTAGGAATGAAATGCTCCAAAACCCCATTCTAACTTGTGAAATTTTCGAGGTTTGGGGTATGGACTTTATGGGACCCTTTCCCCCTTCATTTGGTTTTGTCTATATCTTATTGGCTGTGGACTACGTGTCTAAATGGGTGGAAGCTAAAGCCACCAAAGTTGATACCGCTAATGTTGTTTCCAGTTTTGTCAAATCTAACATTTTTAGCAGGTATGGAGTTCCACGAGCCATCATAAGTGACCAGGGGAGCCACTTCTGCAACAAAACGATCCAAGCCTTGATGAGGAAGTATGGGGTCAATCACAAAATCTCTACCCCGTATCATCCTCAGACCAATGGCCAAGCAGAGGTTTCCAATCGAGAGGTGAAGAGCATCCTCGAGAAAACAGTAAGTCCAGGAAGGAAGGATTGGAGCCTCAGGCTGGACGACGCTTTGTGGGCCTACCGTACGGCTTACAAAACCCCCATAGGGATGTCTCCCTACCGGATGGTTTATGGTAAAGCCTGTCATCTCCCCGTGGAGATCGAACACAAAGCTTACTGGGCCGTGAAGAAGTGCAACATGGACTTTGACTTGGCGGGCGAAGAAAGACTCCTCAAATTGCAAGAACTGGAGGAGCTTCGCCTGGATGCATATGAGAACTCGAAGACCTACAAGGAAAAGACCAAAATGTTCCACGACAGACGAGTCGTCAGAAAACACTTCGAAGTTGGTCAGAAGGTCCTCTTGTTCAACTCCCGCCTGAAGTTCATGCCAGGTAAACTTCGTTCCAGGTGGCTTGGTCCTTTCATTATCACTGATGTTCATCACTATGGTGCAGTCAAGATTCAGAGCCTGGATACTGAAAAAGAATACACGGTGAATGGCCAGCGATTAAAGATCTTTCATGAGGGAATGTCAGAGGACTTCGACGATCATGCTTACTTGAAAGAGCCTGATTATGAGAAAGGATAAATTGAGTTTTGGTAAAGTCGAGCAATCGACTCTAAAAATTTGCGCTACTCGGAGGCACCCGAGCTTGAACTGTACATGCTTTTTGTTTACTTACCGCCTTTAGGATTAGTTTAGATTTCTACTCTGATGTTGTGAATTTTCAGGTGAAACAATGGCTCGTCCTTGCGGTTTAATTGGCTAAGGTTAAAGCACACTCTCCAACCCTCTAAGTCACAATTCAGGGAAGGTTTTCTTTCCTTTTGTTTTGACTGTGCATATTTGGTCCAATGAGGACATTGTCAATTTCTAAGTTGGGGGTGGTGGGTTGTGCCTTATAAAGGATTGTCGAGCTTTGTTGTGGAATCCTGATTAACTTGTTAAGCTATGGAGAAAGCATGCTTGTCCGATTATGAAATTCTGTGATGTACTGTTAAGGTCTTCGTGTGCGTGTTTGCTGTGAAATTGAGTATAATTGCGTATGTTAAGGCCGTTTTGAAAAAAAATTTCAAGTTATTTCCCTGTTTAAGCTTCGCATGTTAGCACTCTATCTTGGATCTGTGGGTTTAGGGTAGCTCTGTTTGTTTTGAAATTCGTTGTCACCTCGAAAGGCAACCTTAGGATGGGGTAAGATTCGCTCTTGTTTGTAATCCATGCGCTTAAAATGTTAATATGATCTTTAGGCTAAAAGAAAAGGAACGCATATTTCATAAAAAGAGTAAGAGTAATCTCATGAGGCGTTCCTCCTTCTTGAGTTGCCTTAGTAGCCAGGGGCGGTCGTGTAACCCACGGTCGCCACTGCATGAAAAGGATGCACAAAGAAGTGAACGCTAGTCCTTAAAAATGTGAATTTTGCCCGTAGTCAGATGCACTGTGCAATGAAATTGCAGGCAAGCTGAAACGAAAGTAAGATTGACATGTTAGGCGCTCATGAAGATCAAAGGAAATGAGAGAAAAGATGCCTTGCGTTATATTACTTGCATAGACGATGAACTGCCCTTAGACTGTTCTGTTAAGCCATAAGTAGGGGGAAAGCGAAGTTTTAGGATAGATAGAGCTGTTCTAAGCCTGTTGAAATCTAAGATCGAGGAGCTAAGTCCGAAGCATAAATAGGGAAGCATCTTTAAATTTTTCGAATTGTTCTTAACTCATGCATGCGTGCAGCTGTTTCCTTCAAATGCAAATGCCCTGTCTTTTCCAATACTGAGAATCGAGTCCCTAGCATGTATTCTCGTTTTATTTGATTAATCAGAATTCCACCTTGCTCGAGGACTAGCAAGATTTAAGTTGGGGGTGTTTGATAGCTCCATTTTGGAGCTATAATTATGTCCCTAATTCACGTTTATTATTGGCTTAATCTTGTTTATATGTGATTATTGCAGGTGTTCTCGGTAATTCGCCCTCGGGAGCGTTTCGGCGCTTTTCGGGGCTTAATATCGCAATTTAAAGGCCTAAGAACACTTCCCGGGAAGACCCGTGCAAAGGCATGAAGGTTGAGCACTTTTTGGAAAATGAAGGAAAAAATCCATGCATCAACCCGAGAGCTAGCGTCGAGCGACAGCGTCGCGACGCTAGCTCGACGCTGCCCAGCGTCGAGACGCTGCCATAGCGTCTCGACGCTCCGAAGTCTGAAGCGCTGAATTGAAGAAAAACCCGAGAGCAAGCGTCGAGCGATAGCGTCTCGACGCTCGCTCGACGCCGACAGCGTCTCGACGCTGTCGAGCGTCTCGACGCCACCCCGACTGCGCGCGCGCGGATTATTTAGGGCGCAGCGTCGAGACGCTGCCCTAGCGTCTCGACGCTACGACGGATTACTTAAGTTTCTGTCCGATTTTAGCCGCCATTATCATCTTCTACCTCGAGCTCCGCGCCTGATTTGACGTCCAGCAGCTATTTTCCACCATGGGAGGGGCTAGGAAGCTCGATTGGAAGCCGACCCACACCACACAAGTCATGAGTGAGTAGATTTACCATTTTTGGCTCGGGATTGTAAGGATAAATGTAGTATGAACTCTTGGTGAGGTTGTAGGATTGAAATTCTGAATTGGTTGGATATTTTATTGAATTGAATTCTATTTCTTAGCTTAATCTATGAGCACGTTTGAATGATTTAGGACTAGGCACCCTTGATTTTGAGCATGTTCATTTGTTAAAGGATTTGATGCCGTGCCTCTCGTTTCCGCCAAGTAACAAGGAATTATGGCTCCTTGAGCGTATTGGCGTCCTTACGCTCTTGGTGTTCGTTCTTCCCGAATTAGAATTCCAAATCGACATACTAGTTTCGCGTCCAAATTAGATAGTCGTCACAGTTAGCTTGTTGCTACCGTTCGGTCTTGGGAGAGCGTTGGCCGCCAATGTCCGAACGGTATGCTTGATTAGCATGATTATTTATGTCTAATTAAATCCATGGAGCATGTCTGAGTTATTTATTAATTTTAGACGGGCTGTGCATTCGTTAATTTATTCAACCATAATATTCATCAACCTATGATCCAAGAGGTTTGCTAAATTTATCCCCGATCGTCCCGAGTCGGAAACTCCGTTAGCTAAATTTTCCCATTTGCTTTGTTCATCTTTGTTAATTGAAAACCAACAATTACCCCTTATTTCACTTATATTAATAGTTTACAAATTTAATTAAGATTAAGTCAAAATACCTTAATTCCCTGTGGATCGACCCCGTTGCTACTATTCTACAAATAGTTTAGTGATTTCGGGCATTTATAAATTCATTTTGGCGGGTCTCGACAACCCGATGATTGGCGATAGTTCAATAATATCGTAACCACCAGGCCATCCAACTCGAACTCCATGTTCCCCTTCCTTCGCATCCTCAAGGCAGTAGGCAACTCCAGGTGCCCCGTGTAGGCCAGCTGCCTTTCCATCCGCTCGATTCGTACCCCTGCACGTAAGCAAAGCTTAGTGATTGTATTGGGAAAGAAAAGTGGACCCTTACCCTTTTTGGCGCAGTCAGCGATTGAGGCTGCAATGACCTCACCAACGTTGATTGTGAGGCCCCTCATGATCGCATAGACCAGCAGCGATCTGCCTTGGTTGATGGTGGTCTCGTGGGTCACTGGGACAGCTTCCTCCGCACGAAGGAAAACCAGACAGCCGCCTTGGCTGTGAGGGTAGCACTCATCAGGGTGTGCTTCCCATTGCGTGAAACTGTCCACGCTGCCTCAGGCTGGCCGATGATCCGAATTGCTTCCTCCAGGACAGCTTCTGTTGGCTCATCAACGATCCTGGCATAGTCAGTGTGTTTTTTACCCTTGAGGCCATAGGCTTCATTGATTGCCTTCGCTGAGAAGTCCACCTCGACTCCTCTGACCACAGATAGGCCATCCTCAGGGTTCATCAAATTGGCGTAAAAATCATACACCATGCTGGAGTAGGCGGGGATGGGCGGTCTGCACAGCTCTTCCCAGCCATGATTTGTGATCCCTGCGCGCAAGAATTGCGGCAGGTCTGCTAGCGCGTCGAGGAACCCTTTCTCGTGCAGCAAGTCCCTCTTCCTTAACTCAGTGCCTCTGGACTCAGCATCAGAGGACACATACCTCACAGATTGAGGCTCATCTTCAGGGTACAGCTTGGCTTTCCCTTTGTCTTTTGCTTTGGCTGATTCCACAGCCTCGATCTTGAGCTTCTTTGGGGATGGCTCACCACTATCCTTCTGTGATGAAGGCTTACCCCTGGCTTTCTTTTTCTTGGACTTCTTCGAAGCCTTTGGCCGTTTGGCTTTGACAACCTTGGGGGCTTTCTTTCTCAGTCTCGCCTTGGTGGTGATCTGTTGGAGGCAATCCCTCAACGTCTCGTCCATTGAATCATCCCTCTCTGCAGGGCTGTCGGGGCTGACTTCCCTCAAAGGAGAGAAGACCTCTTCTTCTTCAGCTTCTTCACCGCCCTGCGCCGATTCTTGATGCTCTGCATCTGGGATTTCAGGTTCAGGCGTCAGGGAGATGGGTGATGCGTCAGGGCTCTGCGGCGGTGGAGAGTGTTCAGAGCTCTGTGCTGGTGGAGATGGAGAATGGCTTTGCCTGGCCGTCTCATAGGATGGACGGCCACTTTCTTGACTCTCCACAGAGGGAGTCTTCTTCTTGACTGCCGCGTCAGCCACAGCCATACTCCACTTCCTTTTCTTGGGCGTTTCTGCTGGTTCAGATGGTCCAGCAGGGATCTCTGTCACTACCTTCCACTTCTTATTGCGAACAGGAAGCTTGGGAAGGCGTTCAGTACGCGCGGCCTCAGCGTCTGCCAAGGCAAGGAGTGCCTCTCTCGCAGCAACCTCAGCGTCGTCAGCCTTCTTCTTGGACGCAGATCTCTCAGCTCTCGTTAGCACCATGGTGGAATCGTAGGAATCTGGAAAGAGGGATTGCAGAGGAAGAAGGAGAGAGCTTTCTTGGAGTTCAGGGAATGAGGGAAGCGTACGGATCAGAGCGCTTCTAACGGCTATAAGTAATGATGGAAATCCCAACGGCTATTTCTGTTGCGGATTTCGCAAATCTACCGCAATTAAATGGCCGTTGGAGGTTTCCTTCGTTTCATCTGCCCATATTTCCTCAACTCAATCTTCGATTTGGCCCAATATCTTCCCCGATTTTTAATCCTGGATTCATCTCCTTGATTCCCTCTATCGATCCCCTATTAGAAGAAATAAAATCAACGTCAAATTCGTAATTAAAATCACACAAAAATATACAAACAGTAACCGAAAAAATAGCAAAAAATAAACTAAGGCATTAGCCTCGCATGGACGAGCACAGTGATCACTCGTCCTCTCTCGTTCTTATTTTCACGTTTCAGTCAAGAGGAAGGCCGAGAGAGTCTTCACATCTCCTTCCTCATAATAGTGCTTCAATCTTGCACCATTAACCATGAACGGTTGCCCTTGCTGCAGGTTCCTAATCTCGATTGCACCATGAACAAACACGTTAGTTATCACAAAAGGACCTGACCATCTGGACTTAAGTTTGCCTGGAAATAATCTCAACCGTGAGTTAAATAACAAGACAAGCTGGCCTTTCTTAAAGTCCTTAATCCTAAGTCTACTATCATGCCAAATCTTAGTCTTTTCCTTATACATTTTAGCATTTTCATAGGACATATGTCTAAGCTCATCAAGCTCATGTAATTGCAAAGACCGCAATGTTCCCGCATCGGTTACGCAATAATTCAGTTCTTTTAAGGCCCAAAATGCTTTAATTTCTAACTCGAATGGTAAGTGACATGCTTTGCCATACACAAGTCTATAAGGAGACATACCTAGGGGTGTCTTATATGCAGTCCTATATGCCCAAAGTGCATCCTCGAGTTTAAAAGACCAATCTTTTCTATTAGGTTTGACCACTTTTTCGAGTATGTTCTTAATCTCCCTATTGGATATTTCAGCTTGGCCATTCGAATGTGGGTGATAAGGGGTGGCTACTCTATGTCTAACATTGTATTTAGCCAACACTCTCTCCATAGCTTTATTAATGAAGTGTGTCCCTTCATCACTAATTATAGCACGAGGTGTTCCAAACCTAGTAAAGATATGTCTATGAAGGAACTTAATGACTGTTTTGGCATCATTATTTGGACATGCTATGGCTTCTACCCATTTAGATACATAGTCTACAGCTACAAGTATGTAAAGGTTACCTGCTGATGGGGGAAATGGTCCCATGAAATCAATGCCCCACACATCAAAGAGCTCCAACTCTAAGATGTAAGTGAGAGGCATCTCATCCTTTCGACTCAGGTTACCTGTTCTCTGGCATTCGTCACAGCTGTGTGCGTACTCGTGGGCATCCTTGAAGATTGTGGGCCAGTAATAGCCACTCTGGAACACCTTCGCAGCTGTTCTTTGGCCACCAAAGTGTCCACCATAGGGGGCTGTATGGCAGTGCTGCAGCACAGACTTCGCCTCAGCAGCTGACACACACTTCCTCAGCAAACCATCTGCACATGTCTTGTAAAGTGTAGGATCATCCCATATGAACTTCCTAGCTTCATGCAGGAACCTCTTCTTCTCTTGGCCTCCCTTGAAAGTTGGTAGTACCTGCGATGCAAGGAAGTTAGCAATGTCAGCAAACCAAGGTTCCTCATCGTTATCACGATGTGCTAAAACAAAGACATGCTCATCGATAAAAGCATAAGAAATTGCGGTTTCCGCAATGTTATCGCAATTATGTTGCAATCTTGAAAGATGATCCGCAACCACATTTTCACAACCTTTCTTATCTCTAATGTCTAGATCAAATTCCTGCAGCAACAACACCCATCTAATCAACCTAGGCTTAGCATCAGCCTTCCACATGAGGTACTTTAAGGCAGAATGGTCAGTGTACACGATTGTCCTAGTGCCTACAATGTAATTCCTAAACTTCTCACAGGCAAATACTACAGCTAGCATCTCCTTTTCCGTGGTTGTGTAATTACATTGTGCCTCATTAAGTGTCTTACTAGCATAGTATACAGGGTGTGTTAGTTTGTCAATCTTTTGTCCTCGCATAACCCCTACAGCATAGTCACTTGCATCACATAACATCTCAAATGGGAGGTCCCAATTTGGCCCCACTATAATAGGTGCTTTGACTAGTGCTTCCTTAAGGGTTTTCCAGGCTATTAAACATTCTTTAGAGAAGATGAATGGCTTATTCAGCTCTAGAAGCTCACACAAGGGCTTGGAGATCTTCGTAAAGTTATTAATGAACCTTCTATAGAAGCCTGCGTGTCCTAAGAAACTTCTAATGGCTTTCACATTCTGAGGTTCCACCAACTTCTCTATTATTTCAATCTTGGCCCTATCGACCTCTACTCCTGCTCTAGAAACTCTATGACCTAGGACTATCCCTTCTTCCACCATGAAGTGGCATTTCTCCCAATTAAGTACTAGGTTGGTCTCCTCACACCTAGCCAGGACTTGTCCTAAGTTCCCTAAACAGTTTGTAAATGAATCCCCAAAGACTGAGAAGTCATCCATAAATATTTCTATCATGGATTCATCTAAGTCAGAGAAGATTGCCAACATGCACCTTTGGAACGTTGCTGGTGCATTGCATAAGCCAAAAGGCATTCTGCGAAAGGCAAATGTTCCAAAAGGGCAAGTGAAGGTTGTCTTCTCCTGGTCCTTAGGGTCTATAGTGATCTGGTTATATCCTGAATAACCGTCTAGAAAGCAGTAATAAGCTCTACCAGCTATCCTATCTAACATTTGGTCAATAAATGGTAGAGGGAAGTGATCCTTTTTTGTTTCCTTATTCAATTTCCTATAATCCATACAAACTCTCCATCCTGTAATAGTTCTAGTTGGAATCAGTTCATTGCTCTCATTCACTATTACAGTTGTTGCGTGCTCAATGTGTGAAATAAAGAAGCAATAAGAAAGAGAGAGCACTCAGAACATGCAAGCATACATGATCTTGTAAGCATGTAGTAAGTATTTTTTCATTCGTTTTCCCACAGAGATTTATTATTAGCTACTCGTGAAGTGGATTGTTAAGAAAGAATGGGTGGATTTGATGGGGTAGAATTGGTTTTAAATTGTCTAATTTCTAAGAAATATGTAAAGGGTAGCAACATAAACAAGAGCAAGTCAATGATAAACTCAAATGAAAAGAGAAGAGATTAATAAACGAAGAGGAAAATAGCTAAACAAAATTTTTTAACTTCGCAGAATTGCGAGAACAGCAATTCTACCGCAATGTTACTAACAGCGAAAATGTGTAAAATGGAGAAACAAGGGCTACTAACGACTCCTCTAGAGGTATTTTTATACGATTCTCAAGCACTGGATCAACTCACTATGCATCAAACTAACTCAATCTCATGTATCTTCCGATTTCATGCATTAGATTCTTTAGTTTACTCATGTCCAAGTAAGGTCTTAAGCATCTTGTTAAAGCAGAAAGATATGGTTTGTACTAGGAAAACGCCTATTCCTAGGTCGTTTTCTGGTTACCTTCAAAGGCTAGCATGAGTGTATGACTCTGAACTCTTACTCCTTCCAGAGGTTAGGAGTTCTTTGGACAAAATGGATGGCCAATCGAAATTGCCCGTGGGATGAAGCTTACATACAATCAATGCTTCGAGAGCTATCCTACATGCTTGGTTCACGTTTTTTAACCTATAGGATTGTCATTAGCATGCCCCTATGTGACTTAGTTACTCATGGATATAGAAAGAACAGAAAGAAGAGATGAAGTAGACATGCTTAGAAGAGAAATAAACTTAAAACAGCAAGGCAAAACAGTACACAGCAAAGATAAGAAACTGTGAAATAATGAATTGTGCTTTGATTACTTGATTGTTTGAATGAACAAAGGGAAGCTTAAAGTGAATAACATAAAGACAGAAAGCAACGACATGAAATGAACTAGCCACTAGAAAAGAAACAACAACTAAACAGAGCTGGAAATTAGAAATAAAAGACAGAAAGCAGTAATTGAGCTTGAACGCCTCGTCGCAAATGCCTCGGCTGAAGGGAGAGAAATAATAGCCTTGCTTGGATGAATCCAATCAGGAGAGAAGATGAATCTACTCTCCTTCCTATCAGATTGTCGACTCCAACAGCTGAACCTCTCAGACCAACAGACGGGGAAGAAAAACAGGAGAAAAGATGGAGCTGCGAAGAGACTTCTACGCTTTCAGATGATGATCAAACCCTCTACTTTGACCCCCTTTTATAGTAATCTGCAGGTGCGTTTGGGCCAAGGAGAACCATCCATCCTCAACGTCATACTTCAAAATGGATGGAGGAGAAAGAACGAATCCCTGAAATAACGGAAAATAACATAAAAAGATCAGTCAACCATCCATCCAGCTCGAACTCCATGTTCCCCTTCCTTCGCATCCTCAAGCCTGTGGGCAGTTCCAAGTGCCCTGTGTAGGCCAGCTGCCTTTCCATTCGCTCGATTGGGACCCCTGCACGTAAGCAGAGCTTAGTAATTGTATTAGGAAAGAAAAGTGGACCCTTACCCTTCTTGGCGCAGTCAGCAATTGAAGCTGCAATGACCTCGCCCACGTTGATTGTGAGACCTCGCATGATCGCGTAGACCAGCAGCGATCTGCTTTGGTTGATGGTGGTCTCATGGGTCACTGGGGATAGCTTCCTCCGCACGAAGGAAAACCATACAGCCGCCTTGGCTGTGAGGTTGGCACTCATGAGAGTGTGCCTCCCATTGCGCGATACTGTCCACGATGCCTCTGGCTGGCCAATGATCCGAATTGCCTCCTCCAGGACAGCTTCTGTTGGCTCATCAACGATCCTTGCATAGTCAGTGTGTTTTTGGCCCTTGAGGCCATAGGCTTCGTTGATCGCCTTCGCTGAGAAGTCCACCTCGACTCCTCTGACCACAGACAGGCCATCCTCAGGATTCATCAAATTGGCGTAAAAGTCATACACCATGCTGGAGTAGGCTGGATTGGGTGGTCTGCACAGCTCCTCCCAGCCGTGATTCGTGATCCCTTCGCGCAAGAATTGCGGCAGGTCTGTGAGGGCGTCTAGGAATCCCTTCTCGTCCAGCAGTTCCCTCTTCCTCAGCTCAGTGCCTCTGGACTCAGCATCAGAGGACACGTACCTCACTGATTGGGGCTCATCTTCAGGGTAAAGCTTGGCTTTCCCTTTGTCTTTCGGTTTGGCTGACTCAGCAGCCTCAATCTTGAGCTTCTTCAGAGACGGCTCATCACTCCCCTTCTCTGATGAAGGCGCCCTCCTGGATTTCTTTTTCTTGGACTTCTTTGGCCGTTTGGCCTTGACAACCTTGGCTGCCTTCTTCTTCAACCTTGCCTTGGTTGTGATCTGCTGGAGTCAATCCCCCAGTGTCTCGTCCATTGAATCATCCCTCTGTGCAGGGCTCTCAGGGCTGGCTTCCCTCAAAGGAGAGAAGACCTCTTCGTCTTCAGCTTCCTCACTACCCTGCGTTGATTCTTGATGCTCTCCATATGGAAATTCAGGGTCAGGTTGTGGGGAGGTGGGTGATGCTTCAGGGCTCTGCGACGGTGGAGTGTGTTTAGAGCTCTTTGGTGAAGGCGAAAGCTCAGGGCTTCGCGCTGGTGGAGATGGCGAAGAGCTCTGCTTGGCTGACTCGTGTGACCGACGGTCACTTTCTTGACTCTCCACAGAGGGAGTCTTTTTCTTGCTCGCTTCTTCGGCCACCGCCATGCTCCACTTGCGTTTCTTGGGTGTTCCTGCTGGTTCAGAGGGTCCAGCAGGTATCTCCGTAACTACCTTCCACTTCTTCTTGCGGATCGACAGTTTGGGGGGTCGTTCAGTGCGCGCAGCCTCAGCATCTGCAAGGGCAAGAAGTGCTTCCCTCGCAGCAATTTCAGCGTCGTCAGCCTTCTTCTTGGACGCAGATCTTTCAGCTCTCGTTAGCACCATTGTTGAATCGTGGGAATCTGGAAAGAAGAATTGCAGATGAAGAGGGAGAGAGATTTCTTGGAGTTCAGATAATGGGGAAATCGTACGGATCATCGCGCTTCTAACGGATATAAGTAATGATGGAAATCCCAACGGCTATTTCCGTTGCGGATTCTGCAAATCCAGCGCAATTTTAGTGACCGTTGGAGATTTTCTGAGTTTAAATGCCAATCTTCTCTCAACTGAATCTTTGATTTGGCTCGATATCTCCTCGATTTTTTTATCTTGATTTCATCTCCTTGATTCCCTCTATCAATTCCCTATTAAAAGAGATAAAATCAACATCAAATTCTTAATTAAAATCACACAAAAATATACACAAACAGTAACCGGAAAAATAGCAAAAAAAATAAACTAAGGCATGAGCCTCGCATGGACGAGCACAGTGATCACTCGTCCTCTCTTGTTCTTATTTTCACGTTTCAGTCAAGAGGAAGGTCGAGAGAGTCTTCACATCTCCTTCCTCGTAGTAATGCTTCAATCTTGCACCATTAACCATGAGCGGTTGTCCTTGCTGCAGGTTCTTAATCTCGATTGCACCATGAACAAACACATTAGTTATTACAAATGGACCTGACCATCTGGACTTAAGTTTGCTTGGAAATAATTTCAATCGTGAGTTAAATAATAAGACAAGCTGGCCTTTCTTAAAGTCCTTAATCCTAAGTCTACTGTCGTGCCAAATCTTGGTCTTTTCCTTATACATTTTGGCATTCTCATAGGACATATGTCTAAGCTCATCAAGCTCATGTAATTGCAAAGACTGCAATGTTCCCGCATCGGTCACGCAATAATTCAGCTCTTTTAGGACCCAAAATGCTTTAATCTCTAACTCGAATGGTAAGTGACATGCTTTGCCATACACAAGTCTATAAGGAGACATACCTAGGGGTGTCTTATATGCAGTTCTATATGCCCAAAGTGCATCCTCGAGTTTAAACGACCAGTCTTTTCTATTGGGTTTGACCACTTTTTCGAGTATGTTTTTAATCTCCCTATTTGAAATTTCAGCTAGGCCATTCGAATGTGGGTGATAAGGGGTGGCTACTCTATGTCTAACATTATACTTAGCCAACACTCTCTCCATAGCTTTGTTAATGAAATGTGTCCCCTCATCACTGATTATAGCACGAGGTGTCCCAAATCTAGTAAAAATATGTCTATGCAAGAATCTTATGACTGTTTTGGCATCATTATTTGGACAAGCTATGGCCTCTACCCACTTAGATACATAGTCTACTGCTACCAATATGTAAAGGTTACCTGATGATGGGGGAAATGGTCCCATGAAGTCAATGCCCCACACATCAAAGAGCTCCAACTCTAAGATGTAAGTGAGAGGCATCTCATCCTTTCGACTAAGGTTACCTGTTCTCTGGCATTCATCACAGTTGTGTGCATAGTTGTGAGCATCCTTGAAGATCGTTGGCCAATAGTAGCCACTCTGGAACACCTTTGCAGCTGTCCTTTGACCACCAAAATGTCCACCATAGGGGGCTGTATGGCAGTGCTGCAACACAGACTTTGCCTCAGCAGCTGACACACACTTCCTTAGCAGACCATCAGCACATGTCTTGTAAAGTGTGGGATCATCCCATATGAACTTCCTAGCTTCATGAAGGAACCTCTTCTTCTCTTGGCCTCCCTTGAAAGTTGGTAGTACCTGCGATGCAAGGAAGTTAGCAATGTCAGCAAACCAAGGTTCCTCATCGTTATCACGATGAGTCAATACAAAGACATATTCATCAATGAAAGCATCAGAAATTGCGGTTTCCGCAATTTTTCCGCAATTATGCTGCAATCTAGAAAGATGATCCGCAACCACATTTTCACATCCTTTCTTATCTCTAATGTCCAGATCAATACCCATCTAATCAACCTAGGCTTAGAATCAGCCTTCCTCATAAGGTACTTTAGTGCAGAGTGATCTGTATACACGATTGTTCTGGTGCCTACAATGTAATTCCTAAACTTCTCACAGGCAAATACTACAGCTAGCATCTCCTTCTCAGTGGTTGTATAGTTACATTGTGCCTCATTAAGTGTCTTACTAGCATAGTATACAGGGTGTGTTAATTTGTCAATCTTTTGTCCTAGCATGACCCCTACAGCATAGTCACTTGCATCACATAACATCTCAAATGGAAGGTCCCAATTAGGCCCTACTATAATAGGTGCTCTGACTAGTGCTTCCTTAAGGGTTTTCCAGGCTAGGAAACATTCTTTAGAGAAGATGAAGGGTTTGTTTAGCTCTAGAAGCTCACATAAAGGCTTGGAGATCTTAGAGAAGTTCTTAATGAACCTTCTATAGAAGCCTGCATGTCCTAAGAAACTTCTAATGGCTTTGACATTCTGAGGTTCTACCAACTTCTCTATTATTTCAATCTTGGCCCTATCGACCTCCACTCCTGCTCTAGACACTCTATGACCTAGGACAATCCCTTCGTCCACCATGAAGTGGCACTTCTCCCAATTAAGAACTAGGTTGGTCTCCTCACACATAGCCAGGACTTGTCCTAAGTTCTCTAAACAGTTTGTAAATGAATCCCCAAAGACTGAGAAATCATCCATGAATATCTCTATCATGGACTCATCCAAATCAGAGAAGATTGCCAACATGCACCTTTGGAATGTTGCCGGTGCATTGCATAAGCCAAAAGGCATTCTGCGAAAGGCAAATGTTCCAAAAGGGCAAGTGAAGGTAGTCTTTTCTTGGTCTTTGGGGTCTATAGTGATCTGGTTATATCCTGAATAACCGTCTAAGAAGCAGTAATAGGCTCTACCAGCTATCCTATCTAACATTTGGTCAATGAATGGTAGAGGGAAATGGTCTTTTTTGGTTTCCTTATTTAATTTCCTATAATCCATGCAAACTCTCCATCCTGTGATAGTCCTAGTTGGAATCAGTTCATTGCTCTCATTGACTACCACAGTCATCCCCCCCTTCTTAGGTACACATTGTATAGGACTCACCCATTGACTACTAGCAATAGGGAAGATCTCACCAGCATCTAACCATTTTATTATTTCCTTTTTAACTACCTCTTTCATAGAGGGGTTCAACCTACGTTAGTGATCTACTCGGGGTGTATGCTCTTCCTCTAATATAATCTTATGCATGCAATAAGAAGGGCTAATGCCTCTAATGTCAGCAATAGTCCATGCAATAGCCTTCCTATGTTGCTTAAGTAATAAAATCAGTTCAACCTCATGCTTTTCACTTAGTTTAGAAGAAATCATTACAGGTAGAGTTTCATTACTTCCTAGATATGCATACTTCAGATGTGTGGGCAGTGGTTTTAATTCTAAGACAGGTGGATGCTCAATGGATGGTTTTAAAGGATTCAAGGATCTATCAGTCAGGTCATTATTCATACAAACATGCTGTGTTTTATCTACAGGTATATCCATTATTTCAGAAACATTTAAATCAGTTAAATCTAATTGTACATATTCATTAGCATGCTTAGTCAATAATACATGCTCCAACTGTTCTTCCATTAATGAATCTACAATGTCCATGCTAGCACAAGATTCAGAGTCTGAGGGGTACCTTAAGGCTTTATATACACTAAATTTCACCTCTTCATCATGAACCCTCATCGTGAGCTCACCTTTTTGGACATCTATCAGGGCCCTACCTGTGGCGAGAAAAGGTCTGCCTAATAGGATGGGGACCTCCTTGTCTGCTTCATAATCCAGGATAATGAAATCTGCAAGGAAAATAAACTTGTCAACCTTTACAAGAATATCCTCAATCTTACCCTCAGGGTAGGCTATGGATCTGTCTGCTAGTTGTAAAGTGACAGTGGTTGGACGTGCTTCTCCTATTCCTAGCTGGCGGAATAATGATAGGGGCATGAGGTTTATGCTGGCTCCCAGGTCACAAAGAGCTCTGCCCACGTGCTTGCCTCCTAGCTCTACTGGTAGGGTGAAGGAACCAGGATCCTTCTCCTTCTTGGGTAGCTTGTTCTGGAGTATTGCACTGCACTCCTCAGTGAGATTTACTGTTTCAAACTCACCAATTATTTTCTTGTTAGTGATAATATCCTTCAAAAACTTTACGTAAGAGGGCATAGACTATAAAACTTCTACAAAAGGAATATTCACTAAACCTGCAAAAGAAACTTTACGTTGAACTAGTACCTGCAAAAGAAATGAAAACAGATCAGCTTCAATAGATATTAAGAGTTGGTTTTCTAACTTAACAAACTTCGTTTTCACTAAACTAAATCCCCGGCAGCGGCGCCAAAAACTTGTTGCGTGCTCAATGTGTGAAATAAATAAGCAATAAGAAAGAGAGAGCACTCAGAACATGCAAGCATACATGATCTTGTAAGCAAGTAGTAAGTATTTTTTCATTCGTTTTCCCACAGAGATTTATTATTAGCTACTCGTGAAGTGTATTGTTAAGAAAGAATGGGTGGATTTGATGGGGTAGAATTGGTTTTAAATTGTCTAATTTCTAAGGAATATGTAAAGGGTAGCAACATAAACAAGTGCAAGTCAATGATAAACTCAAATGAAAAGAGAAGAGATTAATAAACGAAGAGGAAAATAGCTAAACAGAATTTTTTAACTTCGCAGAATTGCGAGAACAGCAATTCTACCGCAATGTTACTAACAGCGAAAGTGTGTAAAATGGAGAAACAAGGGCTAATAACGACTCCTCTAGAGGTATTTTTATACGATTCTCAAGCACTGGATCAACTCACTATGCATCAAACTAACTCAATCTCATGTATCTTCCGATTTCATGCATTAGATTCTTTAGTTTACTCATGTCCAAGTAAGGTCTTAAGCATCTTGTTAAAGCAGAAAGATATGGTTTGTACTAGGAAAACGCCTATTCCTATGTCGTTTTCTGGTTACCTTGAAAGGCTAGCATGAGTGTATGACTCTGAACTCTTACTCCTTCCAGAGGTTAGAAGTTCTTTGGACAAAATGGATGGCCAATCGAAATTGCCCGTGGGATGAAGCTTACATACAATCAATGCTTCGAGAGCTATCCTACATGCTTGGTTCACGTTTTTTAACCTATAGGATTGTCATTAGCATGCCCCTATGTGACTTAGTTACTCATGGATATAGAAAGAACAGAAAGAAGAGATGAAGTAGACATGCTTAGAAGAGAAATAAACTTAAAACAGCAAGGCAAAACAGTACACAGCAAAGATAAGAAACTGTGAAATAATGAATTGTGCTTTGATTACTTGATTGTTTGAATGAACAAAGGGAAGCTTAAAGTCAATAACATAAAGACAGAAAGCAACGACATGAAATGAACTAGCCACTAGAAAAGAAACAACAACTAAACAGAGCTGGAAATTAGAAATAAAAGACAGAAAGCAGTAATTGAGCTTGAACGCCTCGTCGCAAATGCCTCGGCTGAAGGGAGAGAAAGAATAGCCTTACTTGGATGAATCCAATCAGGAGAGAAGATGAATCTACTCTCCTTCCTATCAGATTGTCGACTCCAACAGCTGAACCTCTCAGACCAACAGACGGGGAAGAAAAACAGGAGAAAAGATGGAGCTGCGAAGAGACTTCTACGCTTTCGGATGATGATCAAACCCTCTACTTTGACCCCTATTTATAGTAATCTGCAGGTGCGTTTGGGCCAAGGAGAACCATCCATCCCCAACGTCATACTTCAAAATGGATGGAGGAGAAAGAACGAATCCCTGAAATAACGGAAAATAACAGAAAAAGATCAGTCAACTTACGGATTTCACTTGAAACATTGCGGTTTCAGCAATGTTTCTGCAATGCTACTGCAATGAACATTTTTCATTCTTTTAACCTCGTTTTTCATCCCTTTTCTTTCCTTTTGTGCACAAGTCCTAATTTATCTTCCTTCTTCTAATTATCATATATAAGCATAGGTTTAAGCTAAATCCTATCAAAAACACCTAAGAGTGTACATCTTTCTAAGATAAATAAGTCCTAAAAAGGTCACTTTTGGAGATGTAACAACAGTCATCCCCCCCTTCTTAGGTACACATTGTATAGGACTCACCCACTGACTACTAGCTATAGGGAAGATCACACCTGCATCTAACCACTTTATGATTTCTTTTTTTACTACCTCTTTCATAGGGGGTTCAACCTACGTTGGTGATCTACTCGGGGTGTATGTTCTTCCTCTAAGATTATCTTATGCATGCAGTAAGAAGGGCTAATGCCTCAAATGTCAGCAATAGTCCATGCAATAGCCTTTTTATGCTGCTTAAGTAATAATATCAGCTCAACCTCATGCTTTTCACTTAATTTAGAAGAAATAATCACAGGCAAAGTATCATTATTTCCTAGATATGCATACTTGAGGTGAGTGGGTAAAGGTTTTAATTCTAAGACAGGTGGATGCTCAATGGATGACTTTAAAGGATTCAGGGATCTGTCAGTCAAGTCTTTATTTATACATACATGCTGTGTCTTATCTACAGGTATATCCATTATCTCAGAAACATTCAAATCAGTTAAATCTAATTGTACATATTCATTAGCATGCTTAGTTAATAATTCATGCTCCAGCTGTTCTTCCATGAGTGAATCTACAATGTCCATGCTAGCACAAGATTCAGAGTCAGAGGGGTACCTTAAGGCTTTATAAACACTAAATTTAACCTCCTCATCATGAACCCTCATAGTGAGCTCACCTTTCTGGACATCTATCAGGGCCCTACCTGTGGCTAGAAAAGGTCTGCCTAATAGGATGGGGACCTCCTTGTCTGCTTCATAATCCAGGATGATGAAATCTGCAAGGAAAATAAACTTGTCAACCTTTACAAGAATATCCTCTATCTTACCCTCAGGGTATGCTATGGATCTGTCTGCAAGTTGTAAGGTGACAGTGGTGGGACGTGCTTCTCCTATTCCTAGCTGGCGGAATAGTGATAGGGGCATGAGGTTTATGCTGGCTCCCAGGTCACAAAGAGCTCTGCCCACGTGCTTGCCTCCTAGCTCTACTGGTAAGGTGAAGGAACCAGGATCCTTCTCCTTCTTTGGTAGCTTGTTCTAGAGTATGGCACTGCACTCCTCAGTGAGATTCACTGTTTCAAATTCACCAATTAATTTTTTGTTAGTGATTATATCCTTTAAAAACTTAACATTAGAGGGCATATACTGTAAAACTTCTACAAAAGGAATATTCACATGCACTTGTTTAAGAATTTCTAAAAATTTATTAATGTGCACTTCCTGTTCTTGTTTTTTCTTTAGCCTTCGAGGAAATGGAGGTGGTGGCACATATGCAGGCACTTCAGGTCGCCTCAGGATAGGTGGAGGCCTTGGAATTTCTTCTATCTCTTCTATGATTGGCTCCAGCCTTGCTCCTGATGTGCTTGTTGAGGGTTGACCTTGGTTTGGCAGAGACTCCAGTAGAGCACTAGACTCATTGTTCTCTACTCTCTTTGGGGCTTCTTTAGTGTTGCTCACCAATGGTCTCCCACTTCTAAGTTCAATTGCTTGAACTTGTTCTTTACCATCTCTCCTTGGCACCTCTGTGTCAGCAGGAAGTCTACCTTGGGGCCTACTTTTGAGTTCATTGGCTAGTTGCCCTATTTGGTTCTCTAGGGTCCTAAGGGTAGCTTGTTGACTTTGCAGGGTGGCATCATTCTTAGCTATGTACTCTTTGAGAAGATTTTCTACAGAAGACCCTACTGGTTGGTTGTATGGTTTTTGATACATGGACTGGTTATGTTGGGGAGTGAAACCAGGTGTTCCACTCGGTCTTGGTTGGTTAGGAGCTTGGTTAGCATTTTGTTGGCCACCCCATGAAAGGTTTGGGTGGTTCCTCCAACCAGGATTGTAGGTGTTAGAATAGGGGTTGTTCCTAGGCTGCTGTTGGCTTCCAACATAGCAGACTGAGGCTGGATTCCCAGGGCAGTATTCATACAGGTGCCTGGTAGAGGTACTTTTGGGGTACTCCAAATTCAAGCTGTCGAGGCTTGCCAAAATACAATTTATAAACCCGAATACACCGAGCTATTTGTAGCTAAGTGGCAACGGGGTCGATCCACAGGGAAATAAGAAATTTAATCTAACTAAGTCTAAATTGCTAGAAATAAAAGAATGCACAAATTAAAGAATGGTAATTTGGTTTTGGGGGAAGGGAGCTCCTAATTATGCTAACGGAAAATTAAATGATAACGTGCAAAAATTAAACGGTTGTGCTCAACTTCGAGAAATGGAATTGCTCGTTATGGATGTTAGGATCATCGATACAATTAACGCGTTAGCCATGTTCATGCACACAATTCATTTAGTTATTCCTAACTCAGATGACCCAAGGATTTAATTAGACTCGTGCAATTCTAATTAAACTTGGCCAATAATCTATCTACGGTAGCGATCCCTAAATCGATTACGTGCCAGTGACGGGAACATTGCGACGGTCTAATCCTAAGACTAACCCGGTTTCTCTCTTGCCTTAAGCCTAACATGAAAACGTTAATTAATTCAGTTTACCAATGTCACTTTGGGCCGAACTAATTAGCCATGCTTAGACCCGTGCTACCTAGCGGTATAGGCAATTATACGTCCCAACCTTTAGCCCTCTATCATGCATAAGAATTAGATTGTCAAACTAATTTAGCTACACATGCTAGAATTGGATGAAGAACAAGCAAGAAATGCATAAACAAGCTAAATGGCTTAACATTCACAAAGGGGAAAATCTCCCCAAACATCCATAATTTACAAATCCAAACCCAAAATCAAGCACTTACCTTGGTTTAGCCTTCCATGGAGGTTAGATTAATCCAACCTCCCATGGAAGAGCTTGGAATCATGCACAAGAAGGAGAAGAAGTACAAAAATGGCGGAAAAATGGAGGTAGACCCGAGAGGAGAAGCTTGAGGAAGAAGGAGGATTGAAAAGTGGCTGCAAAACTGAAGGTTTCACGCCTTTTAAGCTCGGAGCGTCGAGACGCTAGGCCAGCGTCTCGACGCTGTGCCCTAAGTTGGCAGGCGCGCGTGTTAAGTCTCTGAAAGTGACTTATTTAGGACCCATTTAGCTTAAGAAGATGTACACTTTTAGGTGTTTTTGATAGCATTTAGCCTAAACCTATGCTTTAATATGAGAATTAGAAGAAGGTAGCTAATTTAGGACTTATGCACAATAGGTAGAAAAAGGGTTGAAAACCGAAGGAAAAGAATGAAAAAATGAGCATTGCGAATGAATTGCGAAAACATTGCGGTGACCGCAATTATTCAAGTGAAAACCGTAAGTTGACTGATCCTTTTCTGTTAATTTCCGTAATTTCAGGGATTCATTCTTTCTCCTCCATCCATTCTGATATACGACGTTGAAGATTGATGGTTCTCCTTGGCCCAAACGCACCTGCAAACTACTATAAAAGGGGGCCAAAGTCGGAGGTTTGATCATCATTCGAAGCGCAGAAGTCTTCTCGCAGTCCATCATTTCTCTCTGTTTTCCTTTTCCGTCTGTTGGAGTGAGAGTCTCAGCTGTTGGAATCGATAATCTGATAGGAAGGAGAGAAGATTCTTCTTCTCTCTCGATTGGATTCATCCAAGCAAGGCTAACCTCTCACCCTTTCCATTCGAGGCGACTGCACGAAGCTTTCAAAGCAACCTTTACTGCTTTTCTGTCTCTTTCTTCTCATTTTCAGCTTTGATTAGTTGTTGTTCTAGTTTAGTGTTTTACTTACTGCATTTCGTTGTTGTCTGTCTTGGAATCATTTCTTTCAAAGCTTTCCTTTGTCGTTCAAACACTCAAAGTAATCAAAGTACAATTCTGCATTTCACAGTTTCCACTTTTTTTCTGCTACGGTTTTGTCTTGCTGTTTTAAGCACATTTCTCTTCTAAGCATGTCTGTTTTATCTACCCTTTCTGTTCTTCATATATCCATGAGTAGCTAAGTCACTTAGGGGCATGCTAATGACAGAACTATAGGCTAAAAAACGTGAACCAAGCATGTAGGATCGCCTTCGAACATTGATTGTATGTAAGCTTCATCCCACGGGCAATTTCGATTGGCCATCCATTTTGTCCAAAGAACTCCTAACCTCTGGAAGGAGTAAGAGTTCAGAGTCATATAATCATGCTAGCCTTTCATGGTAATCAGGAAACGACCTAGGAATAGGCGTTTCCCTAGTACAAACTAAACACTCCTGTTTTAACAAGATGCTTAAGACCTTACTTTGAAGTCGAGTAAACTTAAGACTCTAATGCATGAAATCGGACGATACTTGAGATAGAGTGAGTTTGATGTATAGAGAGTTGATCCAAGGCTTGGGAATCGTAATAAAATGCCTATAGGATAGTCATTAGTAGCCCTTAATTCACCCATTTGCACACTTTCGCTGTTATTTAATTGCGGTAACATTGCGGTCCTCGCAATTCTGTTGTTTTATCATTCTGTTTAGCTGTTTTCTTCTTCGTTTATTAATTCCATCTCTTGTCTTTTGAGTCTAATTTCAACTTGCATTTGTTTATGTTATATTCCTTTACACATTCAGCAAAACTTAGATAATTAAAAATCAATTTTACCCCATCAAATCCACCCCATCTTTCTTAACAAATACACTTCGCGAATAGCTAAAAATGAGTCTCTGTGGAAAAAACGAATGAAATATACTTACTACTTGCTGTGAGACCATGTATGCTTGCATGTTCTAAGTGCTCTCTCTACCCATTTGCATATTTATCTTTACACATTGAGCACGCAACAAGTTTTTGGCGCCGCTGCCGGGGACTTATTTTAAGTGAAAACGAAGTCTGTTAAGTTTGAAAAACCAAGTTTATTATTGAGTGAAACTAATCTGTTTCATTTCTTTTGCAGGTACTATTAGGGTAGTTTATGAGTGAGCGTTCACGTAGCAATTTAGAGTTCGATCCTGAACCTGAAAGATCACTTCGAGCTAGAAACAAAGCGAAGAAACGTCTCTTTAAACAACCTCCTATACCTCAAATCATACCTGAAATCGAAGAAATGGACGATATAGTTCCAAATCCGGTACCTGTCATTCGCAACCCCATCGAAATAGCGAATGACAAGAATAGTGCCATTCTTTCATATCTAGTACCTATGCCTGGGGAGCTGAACCCCAGCATAATCCGTCCTGAAATCACTGCCCACTCATTCGAGTTAAAGCCAGTAATGTTCCAAATGTTGTCCACTGTGGGACAATTCTTTGGAATAGAAAATGAGGACCCCCACAACCATCTTAGGAACTTCTTAGGAGTCAGTGATACCTTTATCATCCCTGGAGTGTCCCAAGAAGCTTTAAGGCTATACTTGTTTCCTTATTCTTTGAGGGACAAAGCCAAAACATGGTTGAACTCATTACCCTCTGGATCTGTCCGCAATTGGACAGATTTAGCAGAAAAATTCCTAGTCAAATACTTCCCACCTGATAGGAATTCTACCTTTCGTGATGACATAGTCAAGTTTAAACAAGCTGATAATGAGTCTCTTCACGAAGCTTGGACTAGATTCAAAGATCTTCTTCTTAAATGTCCACATCATGGCATCCCATGGTGTATCCAAATAGAGGTCTTTTTCAAAGGATGCAACCCCAGCACTAGGCAAGTCTTAAATTCATCTGCTGGTGGTTCCATGTTGTCCAAGAGTTACAACGAGGCCTATGAGATCTTGGAGAAGATCTCAGCATCTCACTGTAGGTGGTCAGACGATCCAGTAGAGCCAACTAGGGCTCAAGACAAGGATGCTCTAAGCGCCATGAGCACCCAAATAAATGCCCTGACCAACCTAGTTAAGCAAATGGCTCAGGCCAATCTCCAAACCAGTGCCAATACCGCCACAGCCATGTCAATGGGCACCCAACCAAATCAAGGCGAGGCACCTATCTGTGGATTCTGTGGGGAAGGGCACCCGTATGAATACTGCCCTGGGAATCCATCTTCAGTCTGCTATGTTGGAAGCCAGCAGCAGCCTAGGAACAACCCCTACTCCAATACCTATAACCCTGGTTGGAGAAACCACCCTAACCTGTCATGGGGTGGCCAACAGAACACTAACCAAAATCCTAACCAACCAAGGCCGAGTGGAACACCTGGTTTCACTCCCCAACATAACCAGTCAATGTACCAAAAACCTTACAATCAGTCTGTAGGATCTTCTGTAGAGAACCTACTCAAGGAATACATAGCTAAGAATGATGCTACTCTTCAAAGCCAACAAGCTACTCTTAGGAGCCTAGAGAACCAAATAGGCCAATTGGCCAATGAACTTAAGAGTAGGCCCCAAGGTAGACTCCCTGCTGACACCGAGGTGCCAAGGAGAGATGGTAAAGAGCAAGTTCAAGCAATTGAACTTAGAAGTGGTAGGCCCTTGGTGAGCAACACAAAGGACACACCAAAGAGAGTAGAGAACACTGAGTCTAGTGCTCCACTGGAGTCTCTGCCAAACCAAGGCCCACCACCAACTAGCACATCAGGAGCCAGGCTGGAGCCAATCATTGAGGAGATAGAAGAAATTCCAAGGCCTCCACCTATCCTAAGGCGTCCTGACGTGCCTGCATATGTGCCACCACCTCCATACCTTCGAAGGCTTAAGAAGAAGCAGGAACAGGAAGTTCATTTTAATAAATTCTTAGAAATTCTTAAGCAAGTGCATGTCAACATTCCTTTTGTAGAAGTTTTACAGTCTATGCCTTCATATGTAAAGTTTTTGAAGGACATTATTACTAACAAAAAAATAATTGGTGAGTTTGAAACAGTAAACCTCACCGAGGAGTGCAGTGCCATCCTCCAGAACAAACTGCCCAAGAAGGAGAAGGACCCTGGTTCCTTCACCTTACCTGTAGAACTTGGAGGCAAGCACGTGGGCAGAGCGCTTTGTGACCTGGGCGCCAGCATAAATCTCATGCCCCTGTCCCTATTCCGCCAGTTGGGAATGGGAGAAGCACGTCCAACCACAGTCACTTTACAACTAGCAGACAGATCCATCGCATACCCTGAAGGTAAGATTGAGGATATTCTAGTGAAAGTTGACAAATTTATTTTCCTTGCAGATTTCATTGTCCTGGACTATGAGGCAGACAAGGAGGTCCCCATCCTGCTAGGTAGACCATTTCTAGCCACAGGTAGGGCACTAATAGATGTTCAAAAAGGTGAGCTTACTATGAGGGTTCATGATGAAGAGGTAAAGTTTAGTGTATATAAAGCTTTACGGTATCCCTCTGACCTTGAATCCTGTGCTAGCATGGATATTGTTGACTCACTGATGGAAGAACAATTAGAGCATGTATTATTTACCAAGCATGCTAATGAATATGTAGGATTAGATGTAGCTGATTTAAATGTATCTGACATAATGGATATGCCTGTAGATAAACCACAGCATGTATGTATGAATATAGATTTAACTGACAGAACTGTAAATCCTTTGAAGCCCTCCATTGAGCATCCACCTGTTTTAGAACTAAAACCACTACCCACTCACCTCAAATATGCATATTTAGGAAATAATGATACACTGCCAGTAATTATTTCTTCTAAACTAAGTGAACAGCATGAGGGTGAATTAATTTTACTGCTTAAACAACATAGGAAGGCTATAGCATGGACTATTGCTGATATTCGAGGCATTAGCCCTTCTTATTGCATGCACAAAATTATACTAGAGGAAGAGCACACACCTAGGGTAGATCACCAGCGTAGGTTAAACCCCTCTATGAAAGAGGTAGTGAAAAAGGAAATAATCAAATGGTTAGATGCAGGAGTGATTTTCCCCATAGCTAGTAGCCAGTGGGTGAGCCCCATCCAATGTGTACCTAAGAAGGGGGGAATAACTGTGGTAGTCAATGAGAATAACGAACTGATTCCAACAAGGACTGTCACAGGGTGGAGAGTGTGTATGGATTACAGAAAGTTAAATAAAGAAACTAAAAAAGACCATTTCCCTATACCGTTTATTGACCAGATGCTAGACAGAATAGCTGGTAGAGCCTACTATTGTTTTTTAGATGGGTACTCTGGCTATAATCAAATTACTATAGACCCTAAGGATCAAGAGAAGACTACCTTCACTTGCCCTTTTGGAACGTTTGCCTTCCGCAGAATGCCTTTTGGCTTATGCAATGCACCGGCAACTTTCCAAAGGTGCATGATGGCAATCTTCTCTGAGTTGGATGAGTCCATGATAGAAATATTCATGGATGACTTCTCAGTCTTTGGGGATTCATTTAAAACCTGTCTAGAAAACCTAGGACAAGTCCTGGCTAGGTGTGAAGAGACCAACCTAGTCCTAAATTGGGAAAAATGCCATTTTATGGTAGATGAAGGGATTGTCTTAGGACATAGAGTGTCAAGGGCAGGTGTAGAAGTGGATAGGGCAAAAATAGAGATCATAGAGAAGTTAGTAGAGCCTCAGAATGTCAAAGCCATTAGAAGCTTCTTAGGGCATGCTGGTTTTTACAGAAGGTTCATCAAGGATTTTTCTAAGATAGCCAAGCCTCTGTGCGAGCTTCTAGAGCTAAATAGGCCATTTATCTTCTCTAAGGAATGTGTAGTAGCTTGGAAAACCCTTAAAGAGGCATTAGTCACAGCACCTATCATAGTCGGACCAAATTGGGATCTCCCATTTGAGATGCTATGTGATGCCAGTGACTATGCTGTAGGAGTCATGTTAGGACAGAAGATTGACAAGCTGACACACCCTGTCTATTATGCTAGTAAGACCTTGAATGAGACTCAATGTAATTATACAACTACAGAGAAAGAGATGCTTGCTGTAGTATTTGCTTGTGAAAAATTTAGAAACTATATTGTAGGCACTAGGACAATTGTATACACTGACCATTCTGCCTTGAAATATCTTATGAGGAAGGCTGATGCTAAGCCTAGATTGATTAGATGGGTGTTATTGCTGCAGGAATTTGATTTGGACATTCGGGACAAGAAAGGATGTGAAAATGTGGTTGCAGATCACCTGTCTCGATTGCAGCACAATTGCGAAAAAATTGCGGAGACCGCAATTTCTGATGCTTTTATCGATGAACATGTCTTTGCTTTGGCTCATCGTGATAACGATGAGGAACCTTGGTTTGCTGACATTGCTAACTTCCGTGCATCACAGGTAGTGCCAGTGTTCAAGGGAGGACAAGAGAAGAAAAGGTTCCTTCATGAAGCAAGGAAATTCATCTGGGATGACCCCCAACTTTACAGAACCTGTGCTGATGGCTTGCTAAGGAAATGTGTTTCAGCTGCTGAAGCGAAGTCTGTGCTGCAGCACTGTCACTCATCTCCTTATGGTGGACACTTTGGTGGCCAAAGAACAGCTGCAAAGGTATTTCAGAGTGGCTACTACTGGCCAACGATCTTCAAAGATGCCCACAACTATGCCCACAGCTGTGATGAATGCCAAAGAACAGGTAACCTCAGTCGGAAGGATGAGATGCCCCTCACATACATTTTAGAGTTGGAGCTCTTTGATGTATGGGGCATTGACTTCATGGGACCATTCCCTCCATCATCAGGTAACCTATACATATTAGTGGCAGTGGATTATGTGTCCAAGTGGGTAGAGGCCAAAGCATGTCCTAATAATGATGCTAAAACAGTCACTAACTTCTTGCATAGGCACATTTTCACTAGATTTGGGACTCCTCGTGCTATCATTAGTGATGAGGGGTCACATTTCATTAATAAGGCTATGGAGAAAGTATTGGCTAAATATAACATTAGACATAGAGTAGCCACTCCCTACCACCCACACTCGAATGGCCAAGCTGAAATTTCCAATAGGGAGATAAAGAACATCCTAGAAAAAGTGGTCAAACCTAATAGGAAAGACTGGTCCTTTAAGCTTGAGGATGCACTTTGGGCTTATAGGACAGCATATAAGACACCTCTAGGTATGTCTCCTTATAGGCTGGTATATGGCAAGGCTTGTCACTTACCACTTGAGTTAGAGAACAAAGCATTTTGGGCCATGAAGGAATTGAATTTTTGTGTAAAGGATGCGGGGACACTGAGGTCTTTGCAGCTACATGAACTTGATGAGCTTAGGCATATGGCCTATGAGAATGCCAAAATGTATAAAGAAAAGACCAAAATATGGCACGACAGTAGACTTAGGATCAAAGACTTTAGGAAAGGCCAACTTGTCCTATTATTTAACTCACGTTTAAAGATATTTCTAGGCAAACTAAAGTCCAGATGGTCGGGTCCATTTGTTATTACTAATGTCTTTGTTCATGGTGCGATAGAGATAAAAAACTTGCAGCAAGGACAACCATTTATGGTGAATGGTGCAAGGTTGAAGCACTACTATGAGGAAGGGGATGTGAAGACTCTCTCGGCCTTCCTCTTGCGTGAAGCATGAAGTTAAAAACGAGAGAGAACGAGTGGTTACTGTGCTCGTTTAGTCAAGGCCAATGCCTTAGTTTATTTTTTCTGTTTTTCCGATTATCGTTTGTATGTTTTGTGGTGTGATTTTAATTGCGTATTTAATGTTTGTTTTATTTGTTTTTGCAGGGATTCGAAAGAGGGGATCAAGGAGAGTAAATCCAACTTTTTAAATCAAGAAACGGTTGAGCCAAATAAAAGATACGGACGAGCAAAGTTTGAGATTTTGATGAAAAAATATCCCTGGAATTGCGCTGGAATTGCTGGATTCGCAAAAAAAGAGCCGTTGGGATTCGTCCGTTGCCTTTATATCCGTTGGAAAGCGCCCGATCGATACGATTCTCTCATTCTTTGATTTCCAAGAACTCTGAGATTCTCTTCATCTTTGATTCTTCTCTCAAGATCTCCAAGACTCGACGATGGTGTTCACACGGGCTGAAAGATCCGCAGCCAAGAAGAAGGCTGATGACGCAGCTGAAGCGGCTGCGAGGGAAGCACTGCTCACCCTTGCCGATGATGGTGCCGTTCGCACCGGACCTCTTCCCAAGCTTCCAATCCGTAGGAAGAAGTGGAGGGTTGTCACTGAAATCCCTGCTGGACCCTCTGAACCAGCAGGTACGCCCAAGAAACGCCGGTGGAGTGTCGAGATGGCCGCCGAACCAAGCACAGCAAAGACTTCCTCTGTGGAAAGTCAAGAAACTGATCGTGCACCCCACGAGTCAGCCAAAGAGGGTTCGTCGCCATCTGCATCACCTGTGCACAACCCTTCACCATCTGAACCAGTGCCAAGCGCAGAATCGTCACCGCCTGCGCCGAGCTCCGAGTTGTCTCCAGCACTTCAGAGTTCTGACCCGACACCTGCAGCAGCGCAGAGTCCTGAACTGCCATCTTCGCCACTGAGTTCTGCGCAGACACCATCAGCAGAGCACAATCCCACGCCATCGCACAATTCTCCACGGCCTGATCCTGAATTCCCATATGGGGATTATCAAGAGTCCACGCCGGGCAGTGGAGATGCTGGGGAAGACGAAGTCTTCTCTCCTATGAGGGAAGATAGCCCTGTTGATCCTGCACAGCAGGATGATTCCATGGAGGAGACATTGGGGGCATGCTTCCAGCAGATCAACATTAAGATCAAGAAGAAAAAGAAGGCCAAGATTGTCAAGGCCAAGAGATCCAAGAGGCTGAAGAAGAAGAAGGCCAAGAGAGTGCCTTCAGCAGACAAAGACAGCACGGAGCCATCACTCAAAAGGCTCAAGGTTGAGGCTGCCGAGTCAGCCAAGCCAGCAGATAAGGGGAAGGCCAAGCTCTACCCTGAAGACGAGCCTCAGTCAGTGAGGTATGTCTCATCTGATGCTGAATCCAGGGGTGCTGAGTTAAGGAAGAGGGAGTTGCTGCACGAGAAAGGCTTCCTCGACCGACCTGCTGACCTGCCGCAGTTCTTGCGCGCAGGGTTGATCAACCACGGCTGGGAGGAGTTCTGCAGACCGCCTAATCCAGCGTACACGAGCATGGTGTATGATTTCTACGCCAATGTGCTCAGCCCTGAGGATGGCCTGTCTGTGGTCAGAGGGGTAGAAGTAGATTTCTCAGCCAAGGCCATCAATGAAGCCTTTGGTCTCAAGGGCCAAACTCATACAGATTATGCCCGGATTGTCGATGAGCCTACTGAGGCAGTTTTGGAAGAGGCCATCCGGACTATTGGCCAGCCTGAAGCCTCTTGGACCGTGTCACGCAACGGGAGGCACACTCTCATGAGTGCCAACCTCACGGCCAAGGCGGCTGTTTGGTTTTCATTCGTGCGAAGGAGATTGTCCCCGGTGACTCACGAGACTACAATAAACCAGAGCCGATCACTGCTGGTGTATGCGATAATGAGGGGTCTCACGATCAACGTGGGAGAAGTCATCTCTGCTGCCATTGCTGAATGCGCCAAGAAAGGTAAGGGACCACTGTTTTTCCCTAATACCATAACCAAACTATGTTTGCTTGCAGGAGTCCCCACCGAGCGCCTGGAGCAGCAGATGGCCTACACGGGCCACTTGGAGCTGCCTGCTAACCTGAGGCTGAGAAGGAAGGGGAATATGGAGTTTGAACTGGATAGGCTGGCTGCTGAACAGTCCCTATCCATGGCCTGCTTGATGGATATGCAGAGAAGAATGGCTCAATGGGCCACTTATGCGCAGGCGAGGGACAAGGAAGTTGCAGACCAGCTGGGGTGCATCTTCCCTGAATTCCCTACCAATCTCCTAACTCCATGGGTGCCCCCAAGACCAAGGCAACCAGATGAGGATGAAGAAGTTTAAGTGCTGGTTTGAAGTGCACTAAAGGGAGTATTGCTGTTCCCTTAGAAAAAAAAACAATTTTCTGCTTTCTGTTAGGACCATGTGAATTATGCTGTTTTTGGTTCAATTTTGATCTGTTTTAGATGTTTAGTTTTATGTTTTTCCTGTTGCTTAGTATAGTCTGATGTTAGATGACTAGGTAGGATACTTTAGTTTCATTTTTAGGATGCTTGAGTTACTGGAAAAAGCATGCTTAGGGGCCTAAATCAATGTTATATCTGCCCTGATCTAATTGCGAAATAATTGCGGTACCCGCAATTCTCATGACTAAAAGCATGTTTTGGACTGTCTGTTTAGCTAGGCTGAGATCTGTTTCAAATCTTTCTTTTGCTGCTATCATGACTGCTCTATATCGCTTATCTAAATGCATGCTGGATGAGTGTCATAGGACACCCTTTGATAGTTTAAATTAACCTCTAAATAGCTCAGCATGCACAGCTTTTAGACCTTCATCTGTCTGTATTTTTAAATTTCTGCTGCTGTGATGTTTTCTTTTCAAATGTTCTGTCTATGCCTAGGGCTTTAGATTCTCTTTGTTTTACCTTAGACTAGATGCTTCTAGGACAAGTTTGGGGGTGTGCCACCTCCGACACTCATTGGGGACAATGAGTAGTTGAAGTTTGGGGGAGGCCACCCTAGGCCTAGGAACATTCCTCTCTCCCTTAGAAACATAAGCATTCTTCTTCTCCTGTAAAAAAAAAAAAATGATGAACTGAAAAAAAATGAAAAAAGAATAAAGGGGGGGAGTTTCTCTTAGGTTGCTGAGTAATCAGTGCCAAGTGTGTAACCCACAAGTGGCGTTGCATCAAAAGGCAACCAAAGGAGAGGCTCCACCTAAGTAAGGAAAAGGAAAAATAGGGAAGAAGAATGTATACCTAGGAGTTATAACTTTGTGGCTTAGATGTCCTATTTTAAAAAAAAGAACTCTGATCCTCAAAGTAGCTAAGCACAAAGTTGTAACTTGTAGGGTTGTTTTAGGGAGATGAGTGTTTATCCAATGTAGTGATGCCAGGGTTTAGGTTGTTCTCTAAAAGTACTACTGTCACCGTTAATACTAAGACTGGCATGACTCTAAGGAATCCTAGACACTTTAAAAAAAAAAAAAGCTAGAAGCATGTACTGAGTCTGAGGTAAAGCTAGGCAGAATGTGAAACCTTAGGGATAGTGGCATGATGTGACAAAAGTGAATAGATCAGTTGTAGGAAGTTTATGAAAACAGAAGGAATGTTAGGCAGGCAAGGGCAGAAGAAGCTAGATAAGAGGGTAGTTTTAAACTAAGAAGTGTGTCACAGGACAGCATTGCTATAGACAAGAATATAAGGGAGTTAGTAAGTGGTTAAAGAAGGTGAAACAGCAGCCTAGGTGAGTCCTTAGTATGCTTGAGGACAAGCAAAACCTTAAGTTTGGGGGTGTGTTAAGTCTCTGAAAGTGACTTATTTAGGACCCATTTAGCTTAAGAAGATGTACACTTTTAGGTGTTTTTGATAGCATTTAGCCTAAACCTATGCTTTAATATGAGAATTAGAAGAAGGTAGCTAATTTAGGACTTATGCACAATAGGTAGAAAAAGGGTTGAAAACCGAAGGAAAAGAATGAAAAAATGAGCATTGCGAATGAATTGCGAAAACATTGCGGTGACCGCAATTATTCAAGTGAAAACCGTAAGTTGACTGATCCTTTTCTGTTAATTTCCGTAATTTTAGGGATTCATTCTTTCTCCTCCATCCATTCTGATATACGACGTTGAAGATTGATGGTTCTCCTTGGCCCAAACGCACCTGCAAACTACTATAAAAGGGGGTCAAAGTCGGAGGTTTGATCATCATTCGAAGCGCAGAAGTCTTCTCGCAGTCCATCATTTCTCTCTGTTTTCCTTTGCCGTCTGTTGGAGTGAGAGTCTCAGCTGTTGGAATCGATAATCTGATAGGAAGGAGAGAAGATTCTTCTTCTCTCTCGATTGGATTCATCCAAGCAAGGCTAACCTCTCACCCTTTCCATTCGAGGCGACTGCACGAAGCTTTCAAAGCAACCTTTACTGCTTTTCTGTCTCTTTCTTCTCATTTTCAGCTTTGATTAGTTGTTGTTCTAGTTTAGTGTTTTACTTACTGCATTTCGTTGTTGTCTGTCTTGGAATCATTTCTTTCAAAGCTTTCCTTTGTCGTTCAAACACTCAAAGTAATCAAAGTACAATTCTGCATTTCACAGTTTCCACTTTTTTTCTGCTACGGTTTTGTCTTGCTGTTTTAAGCACATTTCTCTTCTAAGCATGTCTGTTTTATCTACCCTTTCTGTTCTCCATATATCCATGAGTAGCTAAGTCACTTAGGGGCATGCTAATGACAGAACTATAGGCTAAAAAACGTGAACCAAGCATGTAGGATCGCCTTCGAACATTGATTGTATGTAAGCTTCATCCCACGGGCAATTTCGATTGGCCATCCATTTTGTCCAAAGAACTCCTAACCTCTGGAAGGAGTAAGAGTTCAGAGTCATATAATCATGCTAGCCTTTCATGGTAATCAGGAAACGGCCTAGGAATAGGCGTTTCCCTAGTACAAACTAAACACTCCTGTTTTAACAAGATGCTTAAGACCTTACTTTGAAGTCGAGTAAACTTAAGACTCTAATGCATGGAATCGGACGATACTTGAGATAGAGTGAGTTTGATGTATAGAGAGTTGATCCAAGGCTTGGGAATCGTAATAAAATGCCTATAGGATAGTCATTAGTAGCCCTTAATTCACCCATTTGCACACTTTCGCTGTTATTTAATTGCGGTAACATTGCGGTCCTCGCAATTCTGTTGTTTTATCATTCTGTTTAGCTGTTTTCTTCTTCGTTTATTAATTCCATCTCTTGTCTTTTGAGTCTAATTTCAACTTGCATTTGTTTATGTTATATTCCTTTACACATTCAGCAAAACTTAGATAACTAAAAATCAATTTTACCCCATCAAATCCACCCCATCTTTCTTAACAAATACACTTCGCGAATAGCTAAAAATGAGTCTCTGTGGAAAAAACGAATGAAATATACTTACTACTTGCTGTGAGACCATGTATGCTTGCATGTTCTAAGTGCTCTCTCTACCCTTTTGCATATTTATCTTTACACATTGAGCACGCAACAGCGCGCGCGGGGCAGCGTCGAGACGCTTGCGCTCGACGCTTGCTCTCGGGTGGAACTCCAGAATCACGCTTCAGACTTCGGAGCGTCGAGACGCTCGGCCAGCGTCTCGACGCTGTTCGGCGTTGAGCGAGCGAGGCGGACACGGGCGAGGGTGCGCGGGCGTGGGCGCGCGCGGACATGGGCGAGGCGAGGCGGCGCGCGCGGGCGCGCGCGCGTCTGGCCGTCTGGGCGCGTGATAGCTCCATTTTGGAGCTATAATTATGTCCCTAATTCACGTTTATTATTGGCTTAATCTTGCTTTTATGTAATTATTGTAGGTGTTCTCGGTGCTTCGCTCTCGAGAGCGTTTCGGCGCTTTTCGGAGCTTAATATCGCGATTTAAAGGCATAAGAACACTTCCCGGGAAGATCCATGCAAAGAGATGAAGTTTGGGTGCTTTGGGGAAATTGAAGGCGAAATTCCATGCAAAAACCCGAGAGCTAGCGTCGAGCGACAGCGTCGCGACGCTAGCTCGACGCTGCCCCTAGCGTCTCGACGCTCCGAAGTCTGAAGCGCTGAATTGAAGAAAAACCCGAGAGCAAGCGTCGAGCGATAGCGTCTCGACGCTCGCTCGACGCCGACAGCGTCTCGACGCTGAGCGAGCGTCTCGACGCCACCCCGAGCGCGCGCGCGGATTATTTAGGGCGCAGCGTCGAGACGCTGCCTGGTGGGCGGATTTTTGAATATCCGCTTAATCTCAAGCTGTCGAGGCTTGCCAAAATACGATTTATAAGGCCTATAACCAAGGCTTTGCAGCCAGTGGTAACAGGGTCGATCCAAGGAATAGGAGAGTTGAATTTACTAGTGAAATTGGGATTTGATTGATTAATTGGTAACGGGGGGGTTTTATCATGCAAATAGGAAATAATGAGAAAGCTAACGGAAGAAGGAAATAATAAGAAGAGAACGTGTGCACGGTTTGGGGAGTCTCGGGGTCAATTGTTAGACAAATACAACTTATCATTTAAATCTAATAACATGGAATTCAATTTACTAAGCACGCGGACGACTACCAGAGAAGCCCCAAAGTAGCCGACTCCATGGATTTTAATTAGGCCACACAGTCCTAATTACACGTTATCTAATCTCACATTAAGATGATCAGTCCTAAGATGAATTTAGACAGTCACTAGCTAACCGCGACGAACATTCGGGCGTGAATTCTAATTGCTAGTAGGTTGCCCGCAAACGCTGTATGCAACCAACAATTATCCTACCCGACCCGATACTTCGATTTAGTTCTATTTACCTGTGTTACTTAGTCGAGCAGTGAGAGGCACGGCATCGCTACTCTTTAACATACACAACATGCGAATCTACCCGAGTGTCAATCAACGTATTTTAGCATGTGCGTTGGATTAAGCAAAGTAAATAGATGCAATGTAAACAGAACCAATATGCAAAATCATAATCAGATTATCAAAGCAATAATGTCTAACAAAATTCCCCTAAACAAATCCCAAACCGTCACCCTTACCTTAGCCGCTCATGGCGCGGTTCGTCAATCCCGCTCCACCAACGACAATGGAAGAGTTCATCTACCTATTACAAAGGAAAGTGGAGCTCGCTCGCATGCCAACAATGGCGGAGCTCCACGGAAAATAGAGAGAAAATGGGGAAGATGAAGGGAAGAATCGCCGGAATCGCTTGGGAGAAGAAGGAGAAAAAGCTCCTCAAAAATCTGCAGAAAAATCGTCTTTTAGCTACTGTCTTCGTCGTAGCGTCGAGACGCTGGGCCTAGCGTCTCAACGCTGTGCCCTAAGTGATCCGCGCGCGCGCGCGCTGGCGTCGCGACGCAAGGCCAGCGTCGCGACGCTGCCCCGATGAAATTCCTGCGCGCGCCTCCTCCGAAGCGTCTCGACGCCAAGCAGGGTCTCGACGCCAGGGCAGCGTCGAGCTAGCGTCTCGACGCTATCACTCGACGCTTGCTCTCGAGTTTTCCCAGCGTCGAGCCAGCGTCTCGACGCTGTAGCTCGACGCTGGCTCTCGGGTTTGGGGCTGATGCAATGCCTCTCCAAGGCTGTTTTGGCCCGTTTCTTCACGGAACAAATTCCCCTCTTCCCGATGCATTCCCGGGGCGCTAAAACTCTGCTTTAAGCTCTCGAACATGCCCAATGGACGCACGAGCTCTTTGCCGCTTTTCTCCTACAAAAGAGATACATTTAATCAATTGGAAGCGATCTTTAGCTATGATTAGGACGTATTTAATAGCTCCAAAATGGAGTTATCACTGCCCTAGCGTCTCGACGCTACGACGAATTACTTAAGTTTCTGTCCGATTTTTAGCCGCCATTATCATCTTCTACCTCGAGCTCCGCGCCTGATTTGACGTCCAGCAGCTATTTTTCACCATGAGAGGGGCTAGGAAGCTCGATTTGAAGCCGTCCCACACCAAACAAGTCATGAGTGAGTAGATTTACCGTTTTTGGCTCGGGATTGTAAGGATAAATGTAGTAAGAACTCTTGGTGAGGTTGTAGGATTAAAATTCTGAATTGGTTGGATATTTTATTAATTGAATTCTATTTCTTTGCTTAATCTATGAGCACGTTTGAATGATTTAGGACTAGGCACCCTTGATTTTGAGCATGTTCATTAGTTAAAGGATTTGATGTCGTGCCTCTCGTTTCCGCCAAGTAACAAGGAATTATGGCTCCTTGAGCGTATTGGCGTCCTTACGCTCTTGGTGTTCGTTCTTCCCGAATTAGAATTCCAAATCGACATACTAATTTCGCGTCCAAATTAGATAGTCGTCACGGTTAGCTTGTTGCTACCGTTCGGTCTTGGGAGAGCGTTGGCCGCCAATGTCCGAACGGTATGCTTGATTAGCATAATTAATTATGTTTAATTAAATCCATGGAGCATGTCCGAGTTATTTATTAATTTTGGACGAGCTGTGCATTCGTTAAAATTACTTAGCCATTACACGCGTCAATCTATGATCCAAGAGGTTTGCTAGATTTATTCCCGATCGTCCCGAGTCGGAAACTCCGTTAGCTAAATTTTCCATTTGCTTTGTTCCATTTTAGTCACGTAAAAACCGACAATTCCCCCTTATTTGGTCTATAGTAATTGTTTGCAAATTTAATTAAGATTAAGTTAATATCCTTAATTCCCTGTGGATCGACCCCGTTACTACTATTCTACAAATAGTTTAGTGATTTCGGGCACTTATAAATTTATTTTGGCGGGTCTCGACAACCCGATAATTGGCGATAGTTCAATAATATCGTTACCAAAATTGGCGCCGTTGCCGGGGAATTAAGTGTAATTCGGCTTAATTTAAATTTGATTTGTAAAATTTTAATTTTTACTTTAAAAATTCTGTTTATTCTTTTATTATTTGCAATTTTGATCTGTTTGTTTAAGTGTGCTAGAAGTGCCAAATTTTTATTGAGAAAATGGAGATTGATGATGAGATTGGAGTCCCAAAAACGCTAAGACAGTGGACATCATTTGCTATGGGCCACCAACCTTCTTGTATTTCCTACCCGGAAATTTCAGGTGAGTTTGTGCTTAAATCAGGTGTGATTAACCTTTTACCCTCTTTTTGTGGTGAAGCAGATGAAGATCCTTACAAACATCTCAAGGAGTTTCAAATGGTAAGCTCCGCGATGAAGCCTGGCGACATAACAAAAGATCAGCTCTACCTGAGAGCTTTTCCATTCACCCTGAAAGGTGAAGCTCGAGATTGGCTGCATTACTTGCCATCGGGAACCATCTTTACTTGGGAGAAGTTGCAGAGTCTATTCTTGGAAAGGTATTTCCCAGCTTCAAAAGCTAGAGCAGTGAAAAAAGATATACGACAATTTGAGCAAGGAAAGGACGAGGCATTTCACGAATGCTGGGAGAGGTTCATTAAACTCTGTGAAAAATGTCCGAACCATTTGATAGCGGAAGTCGCGCTTATCGAATGCTTCTATGATGGGTTGCTCACGCATGACCGCCAGATGCTTGATGCAGCAAGTGGAGGAGCCCTTTGGGAGAAAACGCCTGCGGAAGCCCGTCAGTTGATCTCCAACATAGCTGAGAACCGTCGCCAGTACGGAGGAAGAAACGAGCATTCTAAGATGTCTTCCGACATAGAAGTGCTCAAAGAACAAGTGTCTCAGGTATTTGGTTTAGTTCATACGATGCAAGAAAAATCATCTCAGGATGTTTCTTCTATTTCAGGTAAAGCAATTGAAAGCATGTTCAAATCGCTCATGGAAGCTAGCGATGAGACAAGGTCGCAGATTAAGTCTCTAAGAGATGAATTCACGGAGGTGAAGGAAAGAATGGGTAGAATTGAGTCCAAAGCGGAAGGGGTTAGTGCTATAAACCTCAGAAGCGGTAAAGAAGTGCCATCTCAAACCACTCCCGTGAGTCCTCCAAACGATTCAGAGATATCTCCAGATAAGTGTTCTCAAGCGCCCTCTGAAAATGTTGTAACACCTCCTATTATTTCTATGAAGTCTTACACTCCCGTTGCTCCTTTTCCTAGTAGGCTAGCAAGGCCATCTAAAGAGGTTGAAGACGCGGATGTACTTGAGACGTTGAGGAAGGTTGAGATCAATATACCGCTGCTTGATGCAATTCAACAAATCCCAAGGTACGCTAAATTCCTTAAGGAGATGTGCACTATGAAGAGGAAGACTAAGAGTCCTGAGAGAGTCGTGGTAAGCAAGAATGTTTCTGCCCTGATAACCCAAGGTATTCCAAGCAAATGCCAGGACCCAGGTATGTTCCTCTTGCCATGTACTATAGGGGATAGAGAAATCGAGCACGCTATCCTAGACTTAGGAGCTTCAATTAATGTTATGCCATATTCAGTCTACAAGAGCCTCGGTTTAGAAGGTATGCAGGAAACTAGTATAGTTATCCAGTTAGCTAATAGGTCTTCTATTCATCCTTTAGGATTGATTGAGGATGTGTTAGTTAAAGTTAAAGATTTAATCTTCCCTGCTGATTTTTATGTGATAAATTTGGAAGAAAACACATCCACCACTTCTGTTTTACTTGGTAGACCATTCATGAAAACCGCTAAAACGAAAATTAATGTGCATGATGGAACTTTGTCTGTTGAGTATGAAGGGGATGTGTTCGAATTTAATGTATTTGATGCAATGAAACAACGTGCTGATGTGCATTCTGTCTGTAAAATCGATCTTATAGATACTTTAGAACAAGAAGAATGCATGACTGTTGTTGATGGGGATGACCCCCTCGTTTTTACTGAAATTGTTAGCAAAGTTGAAAGTAGTGTTCCCATATTGACTGAATTGTCTGAACAACCTACTTTTGCTTTAGAGACATGTGAAAAGCCAACTAAAATATTACCATCTCTTTTGCAGGCTCCCAAGTTGGAATTGAAGGAGTTGCCGGGTCATCTCAAGTACGTGTACTTGGGTGAGGTGGAGACACTTCCGGTAATTATCTCCAAGGAGCTTACATCGGAGCAAGAAGGCGAGTTGGTCGAGGTTTTGAAAAAGAACAAAAGAGCCATGGGATGGACATTGGCAGACTTGCACGGGTTGAGTCCAGTGCTGTGCATGCACAAGATTCGGCTGGATGAGGGAGCAAAGCCATCCCGAGAGCCTCAGCGGAGACTGAACCCTGCAATGAAAGAGGTAGTGTTGTCTGAGATACACAAACTCCTGGATGCAGGTATTATCTTTCCCATTTCTGATAGCCAATGGGTTAGCCCTATTCATGTTGTACCTAAAAAGACGGGCATAACTGTTATTAGAAATGATAAGGGGGAGTTAGTACCTAAGAGAGTACAAAATGGGTGGAGAATGTGTATTGATTTTAGAAAACTGAATGACGTGACTAAGAAGGACCACTTTCCTATTCCCTTCATAGATCAAATGGTGGAGCGTTTAGCTGGGAAACCATTCTTCTGTTTTCTTGATGGTTTTTCTGGGTTTTATCAAATTCCCATAGCCTAGGAAGACCAAGAAAAGACTACTTTTACTTGTCCGTTCGGAACTTACGCATATAGGAGAATGCCCTTTGGGCTTTGTAATGCTCCAGGGACTTTTCAGCGATGCATGATGAGCATATTTTCTGAATTTGTAGAAAAATGCATCGAAGTCTTTATGGATGATTTCACTGTATATGGAAGTTCATTTAAAGATTGCCTGTTTAACTTGTCTAGAGTCATGGAAAGATGCATCGAAACTAATCTTGTTTTAAATTTTGAAAAGTGTCATTTCATGGCCAGTCAGGGCATAGTACTGGGTCACGTTGTGTCTGCTAAGGGGATAGAGGTTGATAAAGCTAAAATTGATGTCATATCTGATTTACCTTATCCCACGAATCTTCGGGAAGTACGTTCTTTTCTTGGTCACGCAGGTTTTTACCGCAGGTTCATTAAAGACTTCTCGAAGATAGTGACACCGATGACAAGCTTGCTGAAAAAGGATGTTCCATTCTGTTTTGACAAAGAGTGCAAGCTTGCCTTTGATGTTCTGAAGAAGTGCTTGACCAATGCACCCATCATTCATCCACCGCAGTGGGGGACTCCTTTCGAGATCATGTGCGACGCAAGCAATTATGCCGTAGGCGCTGTGTTGGGCCAGAGGATAGACAAGAAGAGCCATGTGATTTATTATGCCTCTAGGACGCTCAATTCCGCGTAGATCAGTTACACAACAACAGAGAAGGAGCTGCTTTCCATAGTTTTCGCTCTTGATAAATTTCGGCCATATATTCTTGGATCTAAAGTAATTGTTTTTTCTGATCATGCAGCAGTTCGATACTTGATGAACAAGAAAGACTCGAAGCCTAGACTGCTCAGATGGGTATTACTACTCCAGGAGTTCGACGTCTCTGTTCAGGACAGAAAAGGATCAGAAAATACCGTTGCTGACCACTTGAGCCGTATTGTGCGTAATGAGGACGATCTGCCCCTGAATGACGAATTCCCTGATGAAGTTCTTTTCCAGGTGAGTGTGGAGACACCATGGTACGCCGACATTGTCAATTACTTGGTCACAGGTACGTTCCCATTCGACTTTTCATATAATCAAAGAGCTAAGCTGAAAAGCGAAGCCAAAACATATGTTTGGGAAGAGCCCATTTTATGGAAATTTTGCGGTGACCAAGTAATTAGGAAGTGCGTCCCTAAGTCTGAACATAGGTCCATCCTTACCTTTTGCCATGAATTTGCATGTGGGGGACACTTTGGGCAAAATAGAACTGCGAGAAAAATTTTAGATTGTGGGTTTTTCTGGCCATCACTGTTTAAGGACTGTTATGAGTTTTGTAAATCTTGTGATCAGTGTCAGAGAAAAGGGACCATCACTAGTAGGAATGAAATGCTCCAAAACCCCATTTTAACTTGTGAAATTTTTGAGGTTTGGGGTATGGACTTTATGGGACCCTTCCCCCCTTCATTTGGTTTTGTCTATATCTTATTGGCTGTGGACTACGTGTCTAAATGGGTGGAAGCCAAAGCCACCAAAGTTGATACCGCTAATGTTGTTTCCAGTTTTGTCAAATCTAACATTTTTAGCAGGTATGGAGTTCCACGAGCCATCATAAGTGACCAGGGGAGCCACTTCTGCAACAAAACGATCCAGGCCTTGATGAGGAAATATGGGGTCAATCATAAAATCTCTACCCCGTATCATCCTCAGACCAATGGTCAAGCGGAGGTTTCCAATCGAGAGGTGAAGAGCATCCTCGAGAAAACAGTAAGTCCAGGAAGGAAGGATTGGAGCCTCAGGCTGGACGACGCTTTGTGGGCTTACCGTACGGCTTACAAAACCCCCATAGGGATGTCTCCCGACCGGATGGTTTATGGTAAAGCCTGTCATCTCCCTGTGGAGATCGAACACAAAGCTTACTGGGCCGTGAAGAAGTGCAACAAGGACTTTGACTTGGCGGGCGAGGAAAGACTTCTCAAATTGCAAGAACTGGAGGAGCTTCGCCTGGATGCATATGAGAACTCGAAGACCTACAAGGAAAAGACCAAAATGTTCCACGACAGGCGAGTCGTCAGGAAACACTTCGAAGTTGGTCAGAAGGTCCTCTTGTTCAACTCCCGCTTGAAGTTCATGCCAGGTAAACTTCGTTCCAGGTGGCTTGGTCCTTTCATTATCACTGATGTTCATCACTATGGTGCAGTCAAGATTCAGAGCCTGGATACAGAAAAAGAATACACGGTGAATGGCCAGCGATTAAAGATCTTTCATGAGGGAATGTCAGAGGACTTCGACGACCATGCTTACTTGAAAGAGCCTGATTATGAGAAAGGATAAATTGAGTTTTGGTAAAGTCGAGCAATCGACTCTAAAAATTTGCGCTACTCGGAGGCACCCGAGCTTGAACTGTACATGCTTTTTGTTTACTTACCGTCTTTTAGGATTAGTTTTGATTTCTACTCTGATGTTGTGAATTTTCAGGTGAAACAATGGCTCATCCTTGCGGTTTATTGGCTAAGGTTAAAGCGCGCTCTACAACCCTCTAAGTCACAATTCAGGGAAGGTTTTCTTTCCTTTTGTTTTGACTGTGCATATTTGGTCCAATGAGGACATTGTCAATTTCTAAGTTGGGGGTGGTGGGTTGTGCCTTATAGTGATTGTCGAGTTTAGTTGTGGAATCCTGATTTACTTGTTGAGTTATGGTGAAAGCATGATAGTCTGACTAGCTAGTCTGATTATGAAATTCTGGGATGTACTGCTGAGGTCTTCGTATTTGTATTTGTCATGAAATTCAGCACAATTGCATATGTTAAGGCCATTTTGAAAATTTTTCAAAAATATTTCCCGGTTTAAGCTTCGCATGTTAGCACTCTATCTTGGATCTGTGGGTTTAGTGTAGCTCTGTTTGTTTTGAAATTCGTTGTCACCTCGAAAGGCAACCTTAGGATGGGCTAAGATTCGCTTTTGTTTGTAATCCGTGCACTTAAAGTTTTAATATGATTTTTAGTCTAAAAGAAAAAAAAAAAAAAAAAAAAAATGAATGCAAGTTTATAAAAAGAAAATAATCTCATGAGGCGTTCCTCCTTCTTGAGTTGCCTTAGTAGCCAGGGGCGGTCGTGTAACCCACGGTCGCCACTGCATGAAAAGGATGCACAAAGAAGTGAACGCTAGTCCTTAAAAATGTGAATTTTGCCCGTAGTCGGATGCACTGTGCAATGAAATTGCAGGCAAGCTGAAACGAAAGTAAGATTGACATGTTAGGCGCTCATGAAGATCAATGAAAATGAGAAAAAGATGCCTTGCGTTATATTACTTGCATAAGCGATGAACTGCCCTTAGACTGTTCTGTTAAGCCATAAGTAGGGGGAAAGCGAAATTTTAGGATAGATAGAGCTGTTCTAAGCCTGTTGAAATCTAAGATCGAGGAGCTAAGTCCGAAGCGTAAATAGGGAAGCATCTTTAAATTTTCCAAATTGTTCTTAATCAATGCATGCATGCAGCTGTTCTTTCAAATGCAAATGCCCTGTCTTTTCCAGTATTGAGAATCGAGTCCCTAGCATGCATTCTCGTTCTATTTAATTAATCAGAATTCCACCTTGCTCGAGGACTAGCAAGATTTAAGTTGGGGGTGTTTGATAGCTCCATTTTGGAGCTATAATTATGTCCCTAATTCACGTTTATTATTGGCTTAATCTTGCTTTTATGTAATTATTGTAGGTGTTCTCGGTGCTTCGCTCTCGAGAGTGTTTCGGCGCTTTTCGGAGCTTAATATCGAGATTTAAAGGCATAAGAACACTTCCCGGGAAGATCCATGCAAAGAGATGAAGTTTGGGTGCTTTGGGGAAATTGAAGGCGAAATTCCATGCAAAAACCCGAGAGCTAGCGTCGAGCGACAGCGTCGCGACGCTAGCTCGACGCTGTCCAGCGTCGAGACGCTGCCCCTAGCGTCTCGACGCTCCGAAGTCTGAAGCGCTGAATTGAAGAAAAACCCGAGAGCAAGTGTCGAGCGATAGCGTCTCGACGCTGAGCGAGCGTCTCGACGCCACCCCGAGCGCGCGCGCGGATTATTTAGGGCGCAGCGTCGAGACGCTGCCCTAGCGTCTCGACGCTACGACGGATTACTTAAGTTTCTGTCCGATTTTTAGCCGCCATTATCATCTTCTACCTCGAGCTTCGCGCCTGATTTGACGTCCAGCAGCTATTTTTCACCATGGGAGGGGCTAGGAAGCTCGATTTGAAGCCGTCCCACACCAAACAAGTCATGAGTGAGTAGATTTACCGTTTTTGGCTCGGGATTGTAAGGATAAATGTAGTAAGAACTCTTGGTGAGGTTGTAGGATTAAAATTCTGAATTGGTTGGATATTTTAGTGAATTGAATTCTATTTCTTTGCTTAATCTATGAGCACGTTTGAATGATTTAGGACTAGGCACCCTTGATTTTGAGCATGTTCATTAGTTAAAGGATTTGATGCCGTGCCTCTCGTTTCCGCCAAGTAACAAGGAATTATGGCTCCTTGAGCGTATTGGCGTCCTTACGCTCTTGGTGTTCGTTCTTCCCGAATTAGAATTCCAAATCGACATACTAATTTCGCGTCCAAATTAGATAGTCGTCACGGTTAGCTTGTTGCTACCGTTCGGTCTTGGGAGAGCGTTGGCCGCCAATGTCCGAACGGTATGCTTGATTAGCATAATTAATTATGTTTAATTAAATCCATGGAGCATGTCCGAGTTATTTATTAATTTTGGACGAGCTGTGCATTCGTTAAAATTACTTAGCCATTACACGCGTCAATCTATGATCCAAGAGGTTTGCTAGATTTATTCCCGATCGTCCCGAGTCGGAAACTCCGTTAGCTAAATTTTCCATTTGCTTTGTTCCATTTTAGTCACGTAAAAACCGACAATTCCCCCTTATTTGGTCTATAGTAATTGTTTGCAAATTTAATTAAGATTAAGTTAAAATACCTTAATTCCCTGTGGATCGACCCCGTTACTAATATTCTACAAATAGTTTAGTGATTTCGGGCACTTATAAATTTATTTTGGCGGGTCTCGACAACCCGATAATTGGCGATAGTTCAATAATATCGTTACCAGCGCGGGCGTGCGGTGCTTGCGAGCGGCGCGCGCGGGCGCGCGCGCGTTCTGCGTTCGTTGGGCGCCTGGGCGCTGGGCGCCGGCGCTTGGGCGCTGCCCTCTCGGCTCTTAGCCCACTTTTGGGTCGTTTTGGCTCCCGAGCTCCGTTTGGCCTATCGTTTTGACCCGAACACTTCCCGAAACATGTTAAATGACCTTTTTAGCCCCGAAAATCATCAATGGACTTCCCGAGCTCTTCACCATGAAATCACCTACAAGGAAGCATTTTAATCAATATATATCATGGTTTTAGCTAGAATTAGGGACATTAAGATAGCTCTATTTTGGAGCTATCAAAATACCCCCGACCTAAATCTTGCTAGTCCCCGAGCAAGGTATACTCTAAATAATCTCCAAAGAATCAAATGCATGCTTGAACTCTAATCTCAATGCTTGTGAAACAAGGTACTTGTAGTAAATTCAAAACCATCAAAAGCATGCAAACGTTGAAATCATTTCAAAATTTAAACTCCTATTCCCTTACGTGTGTGTGTGCTTAGCACCTCTCAACCTAGCTCACGCAAGCCCGGAATAACCTTATATAGTCCTATAACTCGTTTTCCCCCTACTTATGGCGATAAGAACAGTCTAACGGCTTTTAGTGATAGGAATAGCAACAAAACATAAGGCCTAATTTTTATTCTTTTCTTTGAGTACTTTGTACCCATTTTCTTTTCTTTTGAACAACTTTTTTTTTATTTTTCTCCAAGAGAGCCTAACACGTCAAACCAAATTTTAGCTTCACGTTTTTAAGGACCATTGCTCACTTCCATTAGTTCCCCTTTCATGCAGTGACAACCGTGGGTTACACGATCGCCCCTGGTTACACGGGCAACACAAGAAGGAGGAGCAACTCTAGAGGTTTTATTTTTCATGCATACTTTTTTTTTTTTGGCAATAGCTTCGCTATACACAAATGAGTTATTACTACTTCTACACATCAAGCCTCCCTAGTGGTACCTTTCGGGGTGACAAAAAGGTTTCAGACAAAATAAGATCAGTCTAGACCTACAGAACTGAGGATAAGAGTGCTATGTGCTCAGTGAATGTAGGGAAATAACAGAAAAAATTTTAAAATAGGCTCAAAATGTGCATACATCGTCAAATTTTCGAATCATGCAAATACGGAGTGTTCACAAGCAAATCACAGACCGTCCTCATCGGACACATGCATTCAGATTCTAATCTAACAGCCAGAGTACACGTATGCTCGACAACTACTAAGAAGTCTCATCTCTATGTATCAACAAACTCCACCCCCCACCTTAAGATATGCATTGTCCCCAATGCGGTCAACTATAAAAACAATAAAATCCTAAGGGAACAGAAAACCTCCCCTGAATTTTGTGGAGCTGACGGGTGGAGATATGCACCATCGTCCTCCAATGGGCTCTCGAGTCGTCGACCTTCCACCTTTTCTGCTAGGAAAACAAGAAAACAAACAACAACTCAAAAGCAAATATATACAAGAACAAAGCAATAAAGAACAGAATTACAGTCCAAACTCGGGTGCCTCCGAGAAGCGCAAATTTTTAGAGTCGATTGCTCGACTGTATTCTCTTGACCACTCATCCATAGTCGAACTTGGAAGATGCCCCATCCATCTTCCTAATCACCTCTTTCCTGCGAAAATCCATGAACAATTCTTTCTCTCGTGCCTTCTGTGCACATACAACATCAAATTTAAATTTTGCAGGTTTAACAAAAGGTTGATCCCATAAAATTGATGCAAAAATGTGAGAGAAATTTTGATGCATTCCAGAAGCATAAGGATCAGCAGGAAAGAACGGGTCATTTACTTTGCCCAAAACATCTTCCACCTTTTCCAAGGGGTGCACATAAGAATTATCAACCAATTGCAAGGTAGAACCAGATTCATGCAAGTCATTCATTTTGGGCTCATTAAAAACAGCATGCGACTCAACATTAACCGATGGCTCTAAATCTAGCATGGGTTGATTAGTCATTTCATTTCCAGTAGTGCAAGGTAAAGTGGAAGGAAGTAGATTAGCAGAGTTCTCAACAATTGTCAAAGCAGAAACAGATGAATCACAAAATTCAGTCGAGGATGGTTCATGCAACTCATGATCATCAAAAAGTTCAGTTAAAAATAATGGGTCATCCCCATCCTCAACAGTCATGCATTCATTATGAGCTACAGATTCAAATGTGTCTACTTGACAAAGAGAGAATACATCATCAACATGCTCTTCTACATCGGGAAAATGCATCTCAACAACCTCTCCGCCATACTCAACAGATAAAATGCCCTTATCCACATTTATTTTAGTTTTAGCAGTTTTCATAAAGGGCCTACCTAATAAGATCGAAGCAAGCGAAGAGGAATAATTTTCATCCATTTTCAGAACATAAAAGTCAACAGGAAAAATTAATTCATTAACTTGCACTAACACATCTTCAATAATTCCTAAAGGATGCACAGAAGTTCTATCAGCAAGTTGAATAATTGTTCCTGTTTTATTCATTCCTTTCAGTTTCAGTTTCTGATAAATGGAGTATGGCATAACACTAATGGAGGCTCCTAGATCAAGCATTGCTCTTCTAATATGCATGCCTCCAATCTTACAAGGGAAAGAAAACATACCTGGATCGTCGCATTTAACCGGTAAGTTCTTTGTGAGCAAGGCAGAAACGTTCTCACTTACCACGACGCGTTCACTCTCCTTTGTCTTCCTCTGGTTGGTGCAAATTTTCCTGAGGAACTTGGCGTACCTCGGAATTTCCTTCAGAGCGTCCAACAGAGGGATGTTGATCTCTACCTTTTTGAATGTGTCCAGGAACTCCTTCTCGTAGTCCTCCTTAGGCGGTCTCGCTAACCTGCTAGGAAAAGGAGCCTTAGGCACATAAACTCTAGTGCACGTAGGATCGAAATTTACCCCATGCCACCGTGGTTCGGGATTTTCTGTCTGTGGCTCGACATGGCCATGATCGACTTCCACTAGCGGGGTACTAGTGGGAAGCTACTTCCCACTTCTCAAAGTGATGGCACCAGCGCTCTCCGCGTTCTTATGCTCCATCACTGTCACCTTTTTAGCCATCTGAGACACTTCCTTGCCCAGATCTTGCACTAACATTCCAAAACCGTCCATTCTTTCCCGAGTGTCCTTCTGAAATTCCCGAGTGTCCTCCTGAAATTTCCGGTTAGCTGAAACAAAATCTTGCAAAATATTTTCAATAAAATTACCTGAAAATGATGTCTGAGCTTGCACAGAAGCTTGAGAAACATTTTCCGCTAACCGGATCATCGCATTGCCTAATTCTGACACTCGAGCATTAAGCGCGCTTAACTCAGCTGAGAAACGGTCTTGCTCACCCCCTTTACCTGCGTAATGGTGCGAATTCTCAGCCATATTTGAGATCAGCTGTCTTGCTTCTTCAGGTGTTTTATCCATGAGTGAACCTCCACTGGCGGCATCAATAAACTGCCGAACACGTGGAAGCAAGCCATCACAAAAATACTGAATGAGGAGTTGATCTGTTATTTGATGGTTAGGACAACTCTCGCACAAACGATTAAACCTTTCCCAACAGTCATAAAGGTTTTCTCCTTCTGCTTGCAAGATACCGCATATTTGCTTCCTGAGAGAGGCAACCTTGGGAGGCGGAAAATACTTCGCATAAAACGCTCTCTGCAGCTCTTCCCAAGAAGTGATGGACCCAGTCGGTAGGTAATGCATCCAATCTCTCGCCTTCTCTTTCAGAGTGAAGGGGAAAGCCTTGAGATGGAGTTGATCTGCAGTGATGCTGTCGGTCCTGAATGCCGAACACACCGTCTGGAATGCCTTGAGGTGTCTGACGGGATCCTCATCTGTATTACCACAAAAAGAAGGTAATAAGTTAATCAGACCAGCTTTAAGTTCAAAATTACCTGCAGCTACCGGATACAAGATACTCGATGTGTTCCGGCCTAGCTCAGATGATGCAAGCTCCCTCATGGTTCTTTGACGCTCATAATTACCCACGACCTCCATCTTGGCGCTTTTTTTGAATTTTCAAAGAATGCTGCGCTCCAAAAACTCAAACAAAACGCGTAAAATAATACAAAAGAATTAAACTGTACAAAAAGGAATAAAGAAAATTTTTAAAACCAACAAACTAAACTTAACTAAACTAAATTAATTAGTTCCCCGGCAACGGCGCCAATTTTGGTAGAGGTACTTTTGGGGTACTCCAAATTCAAGCTGTCGAGGCTTGCCAAAATACAATTTATAAACCCGAATACACCGAGCTATTTGTAGCTAAGTGGCAACGGGGTCGATCCACAGGGAAATAAGAAATTTAATCTAACTAAGTCTAAATTGCTAGAAATAAAAGAATGCACAAATTAAAGAATGGTAATTTGGTTTTGGGGGAAGGGAGCTCCTAATTATGCTAACGGAAAATTAAATGATAACGTGCAAAAATTAAACGGTTGTGCTCAACTTCGAGAAATGGAATTGCTCGTTATGGATGTTAGGATCATCGATACAATTAACGCGTTAGCCATGTTCATGCACACAATTCATTTAGTTATTCCTAACTCAGATGACCCAAGGATTTAATTAGACTCGTGCAATTCTAATTAAACTTGGCCAATAATCTATCTACGGTAGCGATCCCTAAATCGATTACGTGCCAGTGACGGGAACATTGCGACGGTCTAATCCTAAGACTAACCCGGTTTCTCTCTTGCCTTAAGCCTAACATGAAAACGTTAATTAATTCAGTTTACCAATGTCACTTTGGGCCGAACTAATTAGCCATGCTTAGACCCGTGCTACCTAGCGGTATAGGCAATTATACGTCCCAACCTTTAGCCCTCTATCATGCATAAGAATTAGATTGTCAAACTAATTTAGCTACACATGCTAGAATTGGATGAAGAACAAGCAAGAAATGCATAAACAAGCTAAATGGCTTAACATTCACAAAGGGGAAAATCTCCCCAAACATCCATAATTTACAAATCCAAACCCAAAATCAAGCACTTACCTTGGTTTAGCCTTCCATGGAGGTTAGATTAATCCAACCTCCCATGGAAGAGCTTGGAATCATGCACAAGAAGGAGAAGAAGTACAAAAATGGCGGAAAAATGGAGGTAGACCCGAGAGGAGAAGCTTGAGGAAGAAGGAGGATTGAAAAGTGGCTGCAAAACTGAAGGTTTCACGCCTTTTAAGCTCGGAGCGTCGAGACGCTAGGCCAGCGTCTCGACGCTGTGCCCTAAGTTGGCAGGCGCGCGCGCGGGGCAGCGTCGAGACGCTTGCTCTCGGGTGGAACTCCAGAATCACGCTTCAGACTTCGGAGCGTCGAGACGCTCGGCCAGCGTCTCGACGCTGTTCGGCGTTGAGCGAGCGAGGCGGACACGGGCGAGGGTGCGCGGGCGTGGGCGTGGGCGCGCGGGCGCGCGCGGACATGGGCGAGGCGGAGCGGGCTGGCGCGCGGGCGCGAGGCGAGGCGGCGCGCGCGGGCGCGCGCGTGTCTGGCCGTCTGGGCGCGGGCGTGCGGTGCTTGCGAGCGGCGCGCGCGGGCGCGCGCGCGTGCTGCGTTCGTTGGGCGCCTGGGCGCTGGGCGCCGACGCTTGGGCGCTGCCCTCTCGGCTCTTAGCCCACTTTTGGGTCGTTTTGGCTCCCGAGCTCCGTTTGGCCTATCGTTTTGACCCGAACACTTCCCGAAACATGTTAAATGACCTTTTTAGCCCCGAAAATCATCAATGGACTTCCCGAGCTCTTCACCATGAAATCACCTACAAGGAAGCATTTTAATCAATATATATCATGGTTTTAGCTAGAATTAGGGACATTAAGATAGCTCTATTTTGGAGCTATCAGTGCCCTTCCCCACAGAATCCACAGATTGGTGTCTCACCTTTACTTGGTTGTGTGCCCATTGACATGGCTGTGGCGGTGTTGACACTAGTTTGGAGATTGGCTTGAGCCATTTGTTTAACTAGGTTGGTCAGGGCGCTTATTTGACTACTCATAGCATTGAGTGCGTCCTTATCTTGAGCTCTACTTGGCTCTATTGGATCATCTGACCACCTACAGTGAGATGCTAAGATCTTCTCCAAGATCTCATAGGCTTCATTATAACTCTTGGACAGCATGGAACCTCCAACAGATGAATTTAACACTTGTCTGGTGCTGGGGTTGCATCCTTTGAAAAAGACCTCTATTTGGATACACCATGGGATGCCATGGTGTGGACATTTAATCAGAAGGTCCTTGAACCTTGTCCAAGCTTCGTGAAGAGACTCATTCTCAGCTTGTTTGAACTTTATTATATCATCACGAAAGGTAGAATTCCTATCAGGTGGAAAGTATTTTACTAGGAATTTCTCCGCCAAGTCTGTCCAATTGAGGACTGATCCAGAGGGTAATGAGTTTAACCACGTCTTTGCTTTGTCCCTCAATGAGTAAGGGAAGAGGTAGAGCCTCAAGGCTTCTTGGGAAACTCCAGGGATGAGAAAGGTATCACTAACTCCTAGGAAGTTTCTAAGATGATTGTGGGGGTCCTCATTTTCCACTCCAAAGAATTGTCCCACAGTGGACAACATTTGGAACATTACTGGGTTTAACTCGAATGAGTTGGCAGTAATTTCAGGGCGGATTATGCTTGGGTTTAGTTCCCCAGGCATAGGTACTAGGTAAGAAAGAATGGCACTATCCTTATCATTCGCTATTTCGATGGGATTGCGAGCGGTAGGTACCGGATTTGGGATTGGTCTTTCCATTTCTATGTGTAGGGATTGCGAAGACTCCGCAGAATCAGCAATTAATTGAGATATAGAGGGTTGGTTAAAGAGACGTTTCTTAGCTTTGTTTCTGGCTCTAAGTAATCTCTCAGGCTCAGGATTGAATTCTAGATCGCTACTTGAATGCTCATTCATAAACTAACCCAATAGTACCTGCACAAGAAATGAGAAAAAGATCAGTTCCAATAGATATTAAACTTTGTGTTTCAAACTTAACAAACTTCGTTTTCACTAAACTAAGTCCCCGGCAGCGGCGCCAAAAACTTGTTGCGTGCTCAATGTTTAAATAAATATGCAATGAGGGAGCACTTAAATCATGCAAGCATACATGATCTTGCAGCAAGTAGTAAATATTTTTTCATTCGTTTTCCCACAGAGACTTATTATTAGTTACTCGTGAAGTGTGTTGTTAAGCAAGAATGGGTGGATTTGATGGGGTAAATTTGGTTTTTAATTGCCTAATTACTAATGAATATATAAAGGATAGCAACATGAACGAGTGCAAGTCAATGATAAACTTAAATGCAAAGAGAAGAGAATAATAAACGAAGAGAAAAATGGCTAAACAGAATTTTTAAGTTAACAGAATTGCGAGAACAGCAATTCTACCGCAATGTTAATGACAACGAAAGTGTGTAAAATGGAGAAACAAGGGCTACTAACGACTCCTCTATAGGCATTTTCACACGATTCTCAAGCATTGGATCAACTCACTATGCATCAAACTAACTCATTCTCATGTATCTTCCGATTTCATGCATTAGATTCTTTAGTTTACTCATGTCCAAGTAAGGTCTTAAGCATCTTGTTAAAGCAGTAAGTTATGATTTGTACTAGGAAAACGCCTATTCCTAGGTCGTTTTCTGGCTACCTTGAGAGGCTAGCATGAGTGTATGACTCTGAACTCTTACTCCTTCCAGAGGTTAGGAGTTCTTTGGACAAAATGGATGGCCAATCGAAATTGCCCGTGGGATGAAGCTTACATACAATCAATGCATTCGAGAGTTATCCTACATGCTTGGTTCACGTGTTTTAGCCTATAGAATTGTCATTAGCATGCCCCTATGTGACTTAGCTACTCATGGATGTAGAGAGAACATAATTAATAGATGAAGTAGACATGCTTAGCAGGAAATTAAAGACAAAACAGCAAGGAAAAACAGTAGACAGCAGAGACAAAGACCATGAAATAACGAAGTGTGCTTTTGATTTATAAAGTGCTTGAATGAAACAAATGGAAACTCAGAGTTCTAAAGTAAAGACAGAAAGCTACGAAAAGGAATGGATTAACTACTGGAAAAGAAATAACAACAAATAATGCTGGAAATAAAAAGCTAAAGACAGAAAGCAATAAAATGAGCTTGATCGCCTTGTCGCAAACGCCTCGGCTGAAGGGAGAGAAAGGTGAGCCTTTCTTGGATGAATCCAATCAGGAGAGAAGATGAATCTTCTCTCCTTCCTATCACATTGTCGACTCCAACAGCTGAACCTCTCAAACAAACAGACGGAGAAGAAAATGAATGGGGAAGACTGCGCTGCGAAGAGACTTCTACGCTTTCGGATGATGCTTGAACCTTCCTCTTTGACCTCCTTTTATAGTATTCTGCAGGTGTGATTGGGCCAAGGAGAACCATCCATCCTCAACGTCGTACTTCAAAATGGATGGAGGAGAAAGAACGAATCCCTGAAATATCGGATCACAACAGAAAAAGGTTAGCCAACTTACGGATTTCACTTAAAACATTGCGGTTTTAGCAATGTTTCCGCAATGCTTCCGCAATGCACAATTTTCATTCTTCTAACTTCGTTTTTCATTCTTTTTCTCTCCTTTTGCACACAAGTCCTAATTTAGCTTCCTTCTTCTAATTCTCATATATAAGCAAAGGTTTAAGCTAAATCCTATCAAAAACACCTAAGAGTGTACATCTTTCTAAGATAAATAAGTCCTAAAAAGGTCACTTTTGGAGACGTAACACGTAGCGTCGCGACGCTGCCCTAGCGTCTCGACGCTACGTCGATTACAGAAGCTGTAAAAGACGATTTTCTGCGCAAAAAACTTTCATCTTATTCACAACCTAGGCGATTTCTCTTCTTCTTCCTCTCGGTTTTCCATTATTTTTCCTTTAGCTCAGCCATTTGTGGCTTGTTTATGAGCTTTTATCTTGTATTAGTTTGATGACAACTTCCATGGCTTCCCTTGGAGCGGTATTGACAACCCGTTCCATGGACGGCTAAGGTAAGGGTGAACGGTTTGGGAAATATTTGAGGGATTTTTGTTAGACGCTTTTAGTTTTGATAATCCATGCTTAGATTATGATTTGGTGGCTGATTTGTATGCATTTATCTCTCTTGCTTAAACCTATGCATGTGTTAGAATTCGACGATTGACACTCGAGTCTTCTACCATTTTGTGAATGTTAAAGAGTAGCGATGTCGTGCCTCTCACTGCTCGACTAAGTAACACAGATTGATAAAACTAAACCGGAGTATCGAGTCATGTATGATGGTTGTTGATTGCATACAGCGTTTGCGGGCAATCAGTTAGCAATTAGATTACGTGCTCGAATGTCTGTCGCGGTTAGCTAGTAACTATCTAGAATAAATTTGGGGATGATCACCTTAATGCAATTTTAGATAATGTTTAATTAGAACTGTGTGGTCTAATTAATTTCTATGGAGCCGGTTACCTTGGGGCTTCTCGGGTAATCGTCCGTGTGTACTACAAACTGCATGCCTTGAATTTGTGATTAAATGATAAGCTGAAAATGTCTAACAATTAAATCCCGAAAATCCCCAAACCGTGCACACGTCTCTCTCGTTTTATTCTTCCGTTAGCGTTTAATTGCTTTCTTTGCATGCTGAAAAATCCCCCCGTTACAAAACCAATCAATTAGTTGATTTCAATTTTAATATTAATTTCGATTATAACTTCTCCTTGGATCGACCCTGTTACCACTAGCTGCAAAGTCTTGGTTATAGGCTTATAAATTGTATTTTGGCGAGTCTCGACAACTCGAATTTGGACTACCCCAAAAGTCCGTGTGTACTACAAACTGCATGCCTTGAATTTGTGATTAAATGATAAGCTGAAAATGTCTAACAATTAAATCCCGAAAATCCCCAAACCGTGCACACGTCTCTCTCGTTTTATTCTTCCGTTAGCGTTTAATTGCTTTCTCTGCATGCTGAAAAATCCCCCCGTTACAAAACCAATCAATTAGTTGATTTCAATTTTAATATTAATTTCGATCATAACTTCTCCTTGGATCGACCCTGTTACCACTGGCTGCAAAGCCTTGGTTATAGGCTTATAAATTGTATTTTGGCGAGTCTCCACAACTCGAATTTGGACTACCCCAAAAGTACGTCTTACCAGTACCTCGGGGAATGATTTGGACTTCCCTAGGGTGGTTTCCATAGTGGAAAAGGTGCTGTGTGACAGTGTTGACCCTCGACGGTGTCAAGATGCTACTGTTTCCCCTACTGTTCCCTATGTCTAGTTGGTGCTCTTGGAATGTGCGCGGTCTCACTGACCTGGCAAAAGGACGATGTGTTCGTTCTTTTCTTCAGTCTGCGAATATTGGTTTCTGTTGTCTGGTAGAAACCAAGGTGAAGGCTCATCAGTTTGATTTCGTGTTCCGTTCCTTTGGAGCCGATTGGCAGTGTGTGTGTAGCTATGGGGAAAGCGGGCTGGGTAGAATTTGGGTGTTATGGCGATCTCGTCGTTTCTCCTTCTCTCCTAGTTTGCTCAGTCCTCAGTTGGTTACTGGTTCTCTGGTGGATTTCACCTCTCAGGTGGTGACCCAGATTGCTTGTGTTTATGGGTCCAATCTCGAGGCCGAACGCTCTACTTTATGGAGGGAGTTGACTTTGGCTTGTTCGGGTTGGACTTCACCGAGAGTGGTTATGGGAGACTTTAATGAGACTAGGCGGCTGACCGAAAGGAGTGGTGGTAACCACAGCATCACTGCGATGGGAGTGTTTGATAGGGCTCTCCTTGAGGCTGACTTGTTAGAGCTTCCGGTTCACGGGAATTGGTTCACGTGGACTAGCCGCCCGCGTGGAGGCCCGGGGGGTCAATTGGGGAGGTTGGATACAGTGTTGGTGAATGCTGAGTGGGCTGCTGCTCGTCCGCTTTGTGTGGTGCAGGCGCATGATTGGGGTGTCTCTGATCACTGCCCGCTGGTTTTCTCTCCGGGCCCTTTGAGTGCCCGTCGGTCTCCTTCTTTTCGGTTCTTCAACCATTGGGAGGAGTCTGATAGGTTTTTGTCTGTGGTCGCTAGTGGTTGGGTAACCCATGTTTGGGTTTCTCCGCTTGTTAGCTTCTCTCGCAACTTAAAGAGCTTAAAGAGATCTCTCAGGCAGAAGTTTGGGAAGCCTATAGTCGTGCTCAGTTAGCAAGTGGTTGACCTTCGCTCTGCCATGGAGGCTGCTCAGGCGGGAGTGTTGGCTGACCCCCTGTCTCCTTCCCTCCAGCATCAGGCGTCTGAGGCTTCGGATAGGTTTTGGGCAGCAACTAGGTGTGAAGAAGCTTCTCTTCGGCAGAAATCGACGGTTAAATGGCTGGCGTTGGGGGACAGGAACTCGGGTTTCTTTCACAGGAGCGTGAAAGTTAGGGCAGCTCGGAATGGTTTATCCTCTCTAGTTGACGATTCTAGGGCCAGGTTGTCATCCCATGAGGACATCTCGAGAGTTGTGGTTCAGTATTTCCATGGGCTCTTGGGTTCTCAGAGGGTTGGTTACCGAGACCTTACAGAGCAGTTAAAACCGATTGTGGGGTTTTCGTGGTAAGATCAGTGTGTAACTGATCTCATCCGTCCCATCTCGAGAGATGAGGTTCGAGCTGTTCTTTTTTCCATGAGTAGTGCTACGGGTCCGGGCCCGAATGGTTTTCCTGTGGGGTTTTTCAAAGCGGCTTGGAGTGTTGTTGGGGATGATTTTTGCTCCGCAGCTCTTCACTTCTTTGATACTTCCTTCCTTCCTCCTGGTATCAATGCCACCTCTCTTACCATGATTCCAAAGAAGGTTGGTGCCTCTCGGGTAGAGGATTTTAGGCCCATTTCCTGTTGTAATGTGTTGTATAAATGCATTGCAAAGGTTTTGGCTAATCGTCTCCGTGTGAGGCTGCCTTCCTTCATTAGTCCGAATTAGTCGGCCTTTGTTCAAGGGAGGAGTATTGTGGATAACATTCTGCTCTGCCAAGAGTTGGTTGAGGGGTACCACCTCAATAAGGGGAGCCCGCGGTGTGTGCTGAAGGTCGACCTGCAGAAAGCTTATGATTCTATCCAGTGGGATTTTCTCTTTGGCTTGCTGCTCTCGATTGGTACGTCTTGCCAGTTTGTCAACTAGATCCGGGCTTGCGTTACTTCGCCTATGTTCTCCATTTCGGTGAATGGGTCCTCTGAGGGTTTCTTTGCAGGTAGGAGGGGTCTTCGTCAGGGAGATCCCTTGTCCCCTTACCTGTTTGTCATGTTGATAGCCTTGAAATAGAGTTATAATTATAGCCTCAAATCTAGCTAAATGCCATGCTTAATTTAGTTAAATTGCCTTATTATAGGTGTTTTCGTGGCGAAGAGCTCGGGAAGTCCATTTATGATTTTCGGGGCTAAAACGGTTATTTAAGAGGTTTCGAGAAGTGTTCGGGTAAAAAAGATAGGCCAAACGGAGCTCGGGAGCCAAAACGACCCAAAATTGGGCTTAGACCCGAGAGGGCAGCGCCCATCGGAGCCAGACGCATGCGCCCACGCCCAGACGACCGCACGCCCACGCCCAGACGGCCAGACGCCCGCGCGCCCGTCATCGAAGGTCCGCGCGCGCGCCGCCTCGCCTCGCCCGCGCACGCGTCGCTCGCCCGCCTCAGCGCCCGTCATCGTAAGTCCGCGCGCGCCGCTCGCCCTCGCCCGCGCGCGCACCCCTTCCCTGACGCAAAATGCCTGTCATCTAAAGTCAGCTGAAGCCCGTCCTTAAAAGTCAACAAAAATGCCCGGTTTGTAAATTTTCTAGAGAGCTCAGCGCCTTGGCGCTGACTTATGGCGCCTAGGCGCTGTCTCGATTCTTTGCGCGCGCGCCCGTGGCGCCTAGGCGCTGACTTATGGCGCCTAGGCGCTAGTCTGACGCAGAAATGGGTATTTAAGTCTGTTTTTGCTGATTTTAGGTGATTCTCTCCCAATTTTTCCGCCCCCATTTGTTGTAGAGCTCAATTCTTGAGCCAAAACATATTTCTTATCCATTCCAATAGATTAGAGTTGATTTCTTGTTGATTTCTCTTGGATTTCACAACTGGCAACTAAGGCGATTTTCCACCATTTTTGGGCTTCTTCTTCTCCTCTTTGTATGCTACTAAGCTCTTCCATGGGGGATTGGATTTATCCATCCTCCATGGAAGGCTAAACTAAGGTTAGTGCTTAATTTTGAGTATGGATTTGTAAGTTTTGGATGTTTGGGGAGATTTGCCCCTTTGTAAATGTGAAGCCGATTAATATGTTTATGCATTCTCTTGCTTGTTCTTCATAAAATCTAGCATGTGTAGCCAAATTAGGTTGACGCCCTAGTTCCTATGCATGATAGAGGGCTAAAGGTTGGGACGTATAATTGCCCAAACCACTAGGTAGCACGGGCTTAAGCATGGCTAATTAATTCAACCCAAAGTGACAGTTGGTAATCTGAATTAATTAACGTTTTCATGTTAGGCTTAAGGCAAGAGAGAAACCGGGTTAGTCTTAGGATTAAACCGTCACAGTGTTCCCGTCACTGGCTTATAGTCGATTTAGGGGTCGCGACCTTGGATAGATTATTAGCCAAGTATAATTAGAATTGCACGTGTCTAATTATTTCTTTGGGTCATTTGAGCTAACACTTAGCCAAATGAATTGTGTGCTGAAGCATGGCTAGTTCATCAATTGTATCGATGATCCGAACATCCATAACGATCAATCCCATTTCTCGAAGTTAAGCACGACCGTTTAAATTCTTGCACTCGTCATTTAATTTTCCGTTAGCTTGCATAATAGGAGCTCCCTTCCCCCCCAAACCAAATTACCATTCTTTTATTGTGCATACCTTTTTTATAATTAACAAATTAGGCTTAGTTAAATTAAATTTCTTATTTCCCTGTGGATCGACCCCGTTGCCACTTAGCTACAAATAGCTCGGTGTATTCGGGTTTATAAATTATATTTTGGCAAGCCTTGACAACTTGAATTTGGAGTACCACATAAAGTGCTCTACCAAAATTGGCGCCGTTGCCGGGGAACTAAGTTTAATTTAGTTTAGTTAAGTTTAGTTTGTTGGTTTTAAAATTTTCTTTACTTTTTTTTTGTACAGTTTAATTCTTTTGTATTATTTTACCCGTTTTTTTTGTAGTTTTTGGAGCGCAGTCATTCTTTGAAAATTCAAAAGAAGCGCCAAGATGGAGGTCGTGGGTAATTATGAGCATCAAAGAACCTTGAGGGAGCTTGCATCACCTGAGCTAGGCCGGAACTCATCGAGTATTATGTATCCGGTAGCTGCAGGTAATTTTGAACTTAAAGCTGGTCTGGTTAACTTATTACCTTCTTTTTATGGTAATACAGATGAGGATCCCGTCAGACACCTCAAGGCATTCCAGATGGTGTGTTCCTCATTTAGAACCGATGACACCACTGCAGATCAACTCCATCTTAGGACCTTTCCTTTCACCTTGAAGGAGAAGGCGAGAGATCGGATGTATTACCTACTGGTAGAGGTATGTTACGTCTCCAAAAGTGACCTTTTTAGGACTTAATTATCTTAGAAAGATGTTCACTCTTAGGTGTTTTTGATAGCATTTAGCCTAAACCTATGCTTAAACATAAGAATTAGAAGAAGGTATCTAAATTAGGACTTATGTACGATAGGAAAGAAAAGGGTTGAAAACCGAAGGGAAAGAATGAAAAACAAGCATTGCGACAGCATTGCGGAAACATTGCGGTTTCAGCAATGTTTCAAGTGAAAACCGTAAGTTGACTGATCTTTTTCTGTTAATTTCCGTTATTTCAGGGATTCGTTCTTTCTCCTCCATCCATTCTGAAGTACGACGTTGAAGATTGATGGTTCTCCTTGGCCCAAATGCACCTGCAGACTACTATAAATAGGGGTCAAAGTCGAGGGTTCAAGCATCATCCGAAAGCGTAGAAGTCTTCTCGCAGCTCCATCTTTCTTCGTGTTTTCCTTTGCCGTCTGTTGGTGTGAGAGTCTCAGCTGTTGGAATCGACAATCTGATAGGAAGGAGAGAAGATTCATCTTCTCTCCCGATTGGATTCATCCAAGCAAAGCTATTCTTTCATCCCCATCAGCCGAGGCGGTTGCGACGAGGCTTTCAAGCATCATTTACTGCTTTCTGTCTTTCAATTCTAAATTTCAGTTCTGTTTAGTTGCTGTTTCTCTTCTAATAGCTAGATCATTTCATTTCGTTGCTGTCTGTCTCTACATTATTTACTTTAAGCTTCCCTTTTTGTTCATTCAAACAATCAAGTAATCAAGGCACAATTCTCCATTTCACAGTTTCTTCGCTTTGCTGTTGCTATTTTTCCCTTACTGTTTGTCTTCATTTCTCTCCTAAGCATGTCTATTTTATCTCTTCTTCCTGTTCTCCCTATATCCATGAGTAACTAAGTCACATAGGGGCATGCTAATGACAACACTATAGGCTAAAAAACGTGAACCAAGCATGTAGGATAGCTCTCGAAGCATTGATTGTATGTAAGCTTCAACCCACGGGCAATTTCGATTGGCCATCCATTTTGTCCAAAGAACTCCTAACCTCTGGAAGGAGTAAGAGTTCAGAGTCGTGCACTCATGCTAGCCTTTCAAGGTAGCCAGAAAACGACCTAGGAATAGGCGTTTTCCTAGTACAAACCACATCTTCTGCTTTAAGAAGATGCTTAAGACCTTACTTTCATATGAGTGAACTAAAGAATCTAATGCATGGAATCGGACGATACATGAGATTGAGATAGTTTGATGCATAGAGAGTTGATCCAATGCTTGAGGATCGTAAGAAAAAGCCTATAGGATAGTCGTTAGTAGCCCTTAATTCATCATTTTACACACTTTCGTTGTTATTAAAATTGCGGTAGAATTGCTGTTTCCGCAATTCTGCTTAAGTTACAACTCTGACTAGCTGTTTTTGCCTTCGTTTATTAATCTCGTCTCTTTTCATTTGAGTTTAGCTTTGACTTGCTCTTGTTTTATGTTGCTACCCTCTACGTATTCAGTAGGAAATAGACAAATTAAAACCAAGTTTACCCCATCAAATCCACCCCTTCTTTCTTAACTTTACACTTCATGAATAGCTTATAATAAATCTCTGTGGGAAAACGAATGAAAAAATACTTACTACTTGCTATAAGATCATGTATGCTTGCATGTTCTGAGTGCTCTCTCTATCTTATTGCCTAAATATTTTAACACATTGAGCACGCAACAAGTTTTTGGCGCCGCTGCCGGGGATTTATTTAAGTGAAAACGAAGTTTGTTAAGTTTGAAACACCGAGGTTATTGTCTGTTGTAACTAATCTAGTTCATTTCTTTTACAGGTACCATCGGGTTAGTTTATGAGTGAGCCTTCAAGTAGTGATCTAGAGTTCAATCCTGAGCCTGAGAGGTTACTTAGGGCCAGAAATAGAGCCAAGAAACGTCTCTTTAAACAACCCCATTTACCTCAAATAATTGCGGGAACCACAATTCCTCCGCAATTGTCTCAAGAAGAAATGGCTGGAATAGTTCCAAATCCGGTACCTGTCACTCGCAATCCCATCGAAATAGCGAATGACAAGAATAGTGCCATTCTCTCATACTTAGTTCCTATGCCTGGGGAGCTGAACCCCAGCATAATCCGTCCTGAAATCACTGCCAACTCATTCGAGTTAAAGCCAGTGATGTTCCAAATGTTGTCCACTGTGGGACAATTCTTTGGAGTGGAAAATGAGGATCCCCACAACCATCTTAGGAACTTCTTAGGAGTCAGTGATACCTTTATCATCCCTGGAGTTTCCCAAGAAGCCTTGAGGCTATACCTGTTCCCTTACTCTTTGAGGGACAAAGCCAAAACGTGGTTAAACTCATTACCCTCTGGATCTGTCCTTAATTGGACAGACTTAGCAGAGAAATTCCTAGTCAAATACTTCCCACCTGATAGGAATTCTACCTTTCGTGATGACATAGTTAAATTCAAACAAGCTGAGAATGAGTCTCTTCACGAAGCTTGGACAAGGTTCAAGGACCTTCTTCTCAAATGTCCACATCATGGCATCCCATGGTGTATCCAAATAGAGGTCTTTTTCAAAGGATGCAACCCCAGCACTAGACAAGTCTTAAATTCATCTGCTGGAGGTTCCATGTTGTCCAAGAGTTACAACGAAGCCTATGAGATCTTGGAGAAGATCTCAGCATCTCACTGTAGGTGGTCAGATGATCCAGTTGAGCCAACTAGAGCTCAAGACAAGGATGCTCTAAGTGCAATGAGCAGCCAAATAAATGTCCTGACCAACCTAGTTAAGCAAATGGCTCAAACCAATCTCCAAACAAGTGTCAACACCGCTACAGCCATGTCAATGGGCACCCAACCAAGTCAAGGTGAGACACTACCCTGTGGATTCTGTGGGGAAGGGCACCTGTATGAATACTGCCCTGGGAATCCAGCCTCAGTCTGCTACGTTGGAAGTCAGCAGCAGCCTAGGAACAACCCCTATTCCAATACTTACAACCCTGGTTGGAGGAACCACCCAAACCTTTCATGGGGTGGCCAACAAAATGCTAACCAAGCTCCTAACCAACCAAGACCGAGTGGAACACCTGGTTTCACTCCCCAACATAACCAGTCAATGTATCAAAAACCATACAACCAACCTGTAGGATCTTCTGTAGAAAACTTACTTAAGGAATACATAGCCAAGAATGATGCCACTCTACAGAGTCAGCAAGCTACTCTTAGGAGCCTAGAGAACCAAATAGGCCAATTAGCCAATGAACTCAAGAGTAGGCCCCAAGGTAGACTCCCTGCTGACACCGAGGTGCCAAGGAGAGATGGTAAAGAGCAAGTTCAAGCAATTGAACTTAGAAGTGGTAGACCATTGGTGAGCAACACCAAGGACACACCAAAGAGAGTAGAGAACACTGAGTCTAGTGCTCCACTGGAGTCTCTGCCAAACCAAGGTCCACCACCAACAAGCACATCAGGGCAAAGGCTGGAGCCAATCATAGAGGAGATAGAAGAAATTCCAAGGCCTCCACCTATCCTAAGGCGACCTGAAGTGCCTGCATATGTGCCACCACCTCCATATCCTCGAAGGCTAAAGAAAAAACAAGAACAGGAAGTGCACTTTAATAAATTTCTAGAAATTCTTAAGCAAGTGCATGTTAATATTCCTTTTGTAGAAGTTTTACAGTCTATGCCTTCTTATGTAAAGTTTTTGAAGGATATTATAACTAACAAGAGAATAATTGGTGAGTTTGAAACAGTCAATCTCACTGAGGAGTGCAGTGCTATACTCCAAAACAAGCTACCCAAGAAGGAGAAGGATCCTGGTTCCTTCACCTTACCTGTAGAGCTAGGAGGCAAGCACGTGGGCAGAGCTCTTTGTGACCTGGGAGCCAGCATAAACCTCATGCCCCTATCACTATTCCGCCAGTTGGGAATAGGAGAAGCACGTCCAACCACTGTCACTTTACAACTAGCAGACAGATCCATCGCATACCCTGAAGGTAAGATTGAGGATATTCTAGTGAAAGTTGACAAATTTATTTTCCTTGCAGATTTCATTATCCTGGATTATGAAGCAGACAAGGAGGTCCCCATCCTATTAGGCAGACCGTTTCTTGCCACAGGTAGGGCCCTGATCGACGTCCAAAAAGGTGAGCTCACTATGAGGGTTCATGATGAAGAGGTGAAATTTAGTGTGTATAAAGCTTTAAGGTACCCCTCTGACCTTGAATCCTGTGCTAGCATGGACGTTGTAGATTCTTTAATGGAAGGACAATTGGAGCATGTATTATTAACCAAGCATGCTAATGAATATGTAGGATTAGAATTAACTGACTTAAACATAGCTGAGATAATGGACATACCTGTAAATAACCCTCAGCATGTTTGTATGAATATTGACTTAACCGAAAAATCTTTGAATCCATTAAAACCATCCATTGAGCATCCACCTGTCTTAGAATTAAAACCTCTCCCCACTCACCTCAAGTATGCATATCTAGGAAGTAATGATACTTTGCCTGTGATTATTTCTTCTAAATTAAGTGAAAAGCATGAGGTTGAACTGATTTTACTACTTAAGCAACATAGGAAGGCTATTGCATGGACTATTGCTGATATTAGAGGCATTAGCCCTTCTTATTGCATGCATAAGATTATACTAGAGGAAGAGCATACACCTAGAGTAGATCACCAACGTAGGCTGAATCCCTCTATGAAAGAGGTAGTTAAGAAAGAAATAATTAAATGGTTAGATGCTGGTGTGATCTTCCCCATAGCTAGTAGTCAGTGGGTGAGCCCTATACAATGTGTACCTAAGAAGGGGGGGATGACTGTGGTAGTCAATGAGAACAATGAACTGATTCCAACTAGGACTATCACGGGGTGGAGAGTTTGCATGGATTATAGGAAGCTAAATAAAGAGACCAAAAAAGACCATTTCCCTCTACCATTTATTGACCAAATGTTAGACAGAATAGCTGGTAGAGCCTACTACTGTTTCTTAGACGGTTATTCAGGGTATAACCAGATTACTATAGACCCTAAAGACCAAGAGAAGACTACCTTCACTTGCCCTTTTGGAACTTTTGCCTTTCGCAGAATGCCTTTTGGCTTATGCAATGCACCGGCAACTTTCCAAAGGTGCATGTTAGCAATCTTCTCTGATTTGGATGAGTCCATGATAGAGATATTCATGGATGATTTCTCAGTCTTTGGGGATTCATTTACAAACTGTCTAGAGAACTTAGGACAGGTCTTGGCTAGATGTGAGGAGACCAACCTAGTCCTAAATTGGGAAAAGTGCCATTTCATGGTGGATGAAGGGATTGTCTTAGGTCATAGAGTGTCAAGGGCAGGTGTAGAAGTTGACAGGGCAAAAATTGAAATAATAGAGAGATTGGTAGAACCCCAAAATGTCAAAGCCATTAGAAGTTTCTTAGGGCATGCTGGTTTCTATAGAAGGTTCATTAAGGACTTTTCTAAGATCTCCAAGCCTCTATGTGAGCTTCTAGAGCTAAACAAACCATTCATTTTCTCTAAAGAGTGTGTCCTAGCTTGGAAAACCCTTAAGAAAGCACTAGTCACAGCACCTATTATAGTAGGGCCGAATTGGGATCTCCCATTTGAAATGTTATGTGATGCTAGTGACTATGTTGTAGGGGTTATGTTAGGACAAAAGATTGACAAGTTAACACACCCTGTCTATTATGCTAGTAAGACACTTAATGAGGCACAATGCAACTACACAACCACTGAGAAGGAGATGCTAGCTGTAGTGTTTGCTTGTGAGAAATTTAGGAACTATATTGTAGGTACCAGAACAATTGTGTATACTGACCATTCTGCTTTAAAGTACCTTATGAGGAAGGCTGATGCTAAGCCTAGGTTGATTAGGTGGGTACTGCTGCTGCAAGAGTTTGATCTAGACATTAGAGATAAGAAAGGAAGTGAAAATGTGGTTGCAGATCATCTTTCTAGATTGCAGCATAATTGCGAAAAAATTGCGGAACCCGCAATTTCTGATGCTTTCATTGATGAACATGTCTTTGTATTAACTCATCGTGATAACGATGAGGAACCGTGGTTTGCTGACATTGCTAATTTCCTTGCATCACAGGTACTACCAGCTTTCCAGGGAGGACAAGAGAAGAAGAGGTTCCTTCATGAAGCAAGGAAATTCATATGGGATGACCCCACACTTTACAAAACATGTGCTGACGGCTTGCTAAGGAAGTGTGTTTCAGCTGCTGAGGCGAAGTCTGTGCTGCAGCACTGCCACACAGCTCCTTATGGTGGACACTTTGGTGGCCAAAGAACAGCTGCAAAGGTATTTCAGAGTGGCTACTATTGGCCAACGATCTTCAAGGATGCCCACAACTATGCCCACAGCTGTGATGAATGCCAAAGAACAGGTAACCTCAGTCGCAAGGATGAAATGCCTCTCACCTACATCTTAGAGTTGGAGCTCTTTGATGTATGGGGCATTGACTTCATGGGACCATTTCCCCCATCCTCAGGTAACCTTTACATATTAGTGGCAGTAGACTATGTATCCAAGTGGGTAGAGGCCATAGCATGTCCCAATAATGATGCCAAAACAGTCATAAAATTCTTGCATAGGCACATTTTTACTAGGTTTGGAACACCACGTGCTATCATTAGTGATGAGGGGACACATTTCATTAATAAGGCTATGGAGAGAGTGTTGGCTAAGTATAACATTAGACATCGAGTAGCCACTCCCTATCACCCACACTCGAATGGTCAGGCTGAAATTTCAAATAGGGAGATTAAGAACATCCTAGAAAAAGTGGTCAAACCTAATAGAAAGGACTGGTCATTTAAACTCGAGGATGCACTTTGGGCATATAGGACTGCATATAAGACACCCCTAGGTATGTCTCCTTACAGACTTGTGTATGGTAAAGCTTGTCATCTTCCATTTGAGTTGGAAATTAAGGCATTTTGGGCACTAAAAGAGTTGAATTATTGCGTGACCGATGCGGGAACGTTGCGGTCTCTGCAATTACATGAGCTTGATGAGCTTAGACATATGTCTTATGAAAATGCCAAAATGTATAAGGAAAAGACCAAGATTTGGCACGACAGTAGACTTAGGATCAAGGACTTTAAGAAAGGCCAACTTGTTTTATTATTTAACTCACGATTGAAATTATTTCCAGGCAAACTTAAGTCTAGATGGTCAGGTCCGTTTGTAATTACTAATGTGTTTGTTCATGGTGCCATCGAGATAAAGAACCTGCAGCAAGGTCAACCATTCATGGTTAATGGTGCAAGGTTGAAGCACTACTATGAGGAAGGAGATGTGAAGACTCTCTCGGCCTTCCTCTTGACTGAAGCGTGAAATTAAGAACGAGAGAGGACGAGTGATTGCTGTGCTCGTCAACATGAGGCTCATGCCTTAGTTTATTTTTTGCGATTTTCCGGTTATCATTTGTGTATAAGTTTGTATGATTTTAATTACGAATTTGATGTTGATTTTATTTCTTTTTGTAGGGAATCGATAGAGGGAATCAAGGAGAGTAAATCCAGCTTTAAAAATCAAGAAAATATTGGGCCAAATCAAAGATACGGTTGAGCAAAGATTGACATTTAGATGAAAAAAATCTCCAACGGTCACTAAAATTGCGCTGGATTTGCAGGATCCGCAAAAATATAGCCGTTGGGATTTTTCCGTTTTCTTTATATCCGTTAGAAGGCGCGTTGATCTGTACGATTTTCCCATTATCTGAACTCCAAGAAAGCTGCGATTCTCTTCATCTGTGATTCTTCTCTCCAAACCTCCACGATTCAACAATGGTGCTCACGAGGGCTGAAAGATCTGCGGCCAAGAAGAAGGCTGACGACGCTGAAACGGCTGCGAGAGACGCACTGCTTGCCTTGGCTGAGGCTGATGCTGCGCGAACTGAACGACTTCCCAAACTTCCGATTCGCAAGAAGAAGTGGAAGGTCGTCACAGAGATACCTGCTGGACCCTCTGAACCAGCAGGCACACCCAAGAAGCGCAGATGGAGTTTAGCGGTGGCCGCAGAACCGAGCAAAGAAAAGACTCCCTCTGTGGAGAGTCAAGAAACTGATCTCGTGTCCCACGATTCGGCCAAGAAGAGTTCTTCGCCATCTGCACCACCAGCGCACAGCTCTTCACCATCACCACCAGCGCAGAGCCCTGAACTGCCTTCATCACCGCAGAGTTCTGAGCATACTCCGCCAGAAGAGAGCCCTGAGGCATCACCCACTTCCCCACAACATGACCCTGAATTCCCGTATGGTGAATATCAAGAGTCGACGCAGGGCAGTGGGGAAGGTGAGGAAGAGGAAGTTTTCTCTCCTATGAGGGAAGCTAGCCCGGAGAGTCTTGCACAGAAGGATGACTCAATGGAGGAGACACTGGGGGCGTGCCTCCACCAGATCACCATCGAGGCAAAGCTCAAGAAGAAGAAGAAGGCCAAGATTCTCAAGGCCAAGCGGTCCAAGAAGCTGAAAAAGAAGAAGACCAAGAGGGCGCCTTCATCAGAGAAGGAAAGCACTGAGCCATCGCTCAAGAGACTCAAGGTTGAGGCTGCGGAGTCAGCCAAACCAACAGACAAAGGGAAGGCCAAGCTTTACCCTGAAGATGAGCCTCAATCAGTGAGGTATGTGTCCTCTGACGCTGAGTCCAGAGGCATTGAGCTGAGGAAGAGGGAGTTGCTGCACGAGAAGGGCTTCCTCGACAGACCTGCTGACCTGCCGCAGTTCTTGCGCACAGGAATTACAAATCATGGATGGGAGGAGTTGTGCAGACCACCCAATCCGGCTTACACAAGCATGGTGTATGACTTCTACGCCAACCTGAGGAATTCTGAGGAGGGGTTGTCTGTGGTCAGGGGGGTAGAAGTGGACTTCTCAGCAAAAGCCATCAACGAAGCCTATGGCCTCAAGGGCCAAAAACATACTGACTATGCACGGATTGTTGATGAGCCTACTGAGGCAGTCCTGGAAGAGGCCATTCGGACCATTGGCCAGCCTGAAGCATCCTGGACCGTGTCACGCAATGGGAGGCACACTCTCATGAGTGCCAACCTCACAGCTAAGGCGGCTGTATGGTTTGCCTTTGTAAGGAGGAAGCTGTCCCCCGTGACTCATGAGACCACCATCAACCAGAGCAGATCGCTGCTGGTCTATGCAATCATGCGAGGTCTCACGGTCAACGTGGGTGAAGTCATGTCAGCCGCCATTGCTGAGTGCGCGAAGAAAGGTAAGGGTCCATTGTTTTTCCCTAATACTATAACTAAACTCTGTTTGCTTGCAGGAGTCCCTATTGAGCGAATGGAGCAGCAAATGGCTTACACGGGCCACTTGGAGCTCCCTGCTGGCTTGAGGCTGAAAAGGAAGGGGAACATGGAATTCGAGCTGGATAGGTTGGCTGCTGATCAGTCGCTGTCCATGGCTTGCCTGCTGGATATGCAGAAGAGGATGGCTCAATGGGCCACTTACGCGCAGGCACGGGACAAGGAAGTTGCTGACCAACTTGGGTGCATCTTCCCTGACTTCCCCACAAATCTCCTGAATCCATGGGTGCCTCCACGACGACGACGACCTGATGAGGATGAAGACATCTGAGTGCTGGTTTGAATTGCACTCAAGGGAGTATTGCTGTTCCCTTAGAATAATAAAAAAAAAAAAAAAATCTGCTTTCTGATAGACCATGTGAATTATGCTGTTTTTAGTAAAATTTTGATCTGTTTTAGTTGCTTAGTTTTACGTTTTTTAAATTGCCTAGTATAGCCTGCTGCTAGCTGATTAGGTAGGATAGTTTAGGTTTATTTTTGTCGAGCTTGAATGACTGGATAAAGCATGCTTAGGGGCCTTAGTGACTGATATATCTGCCCTGACTTGATTGCGAAATAATTGCGGTACCCGCAATTTTTATTACTGAATGCATGTTTTGGACTGTCTGTTTAGCTAGGCTGTGATCTGTTTAAATTCTATCTTTTGCTGCTGTCATGATTACCTTATATAGCTTATCTAAATGCATGCTGGATGAGTGTCATAGGACATCCTTTGATAGTTTAAATTAACCTCTAAAAAGCTCAGCATGCATAGCCGTAAGTCCTTGCCTGTCTGTTTTTTCAAGTTTTCTGCTGCTGTGATATTTTCTTTTAGAATGTTCTGTCTATGCCTAGGGCTTTTAGATTCTCTTTGTTTTACCTTAGACTAGATGCTTCTAGGACAAGTTTGGGGGTGTGCCACCTCAGACACTCATTGGGGACAATGAGTAGTTGAAGTTTGGGGGAGGCCACCCTAGGCCTAGGAACATTCCTCTCTCCCTTAAAGCATAAGCATTCTTCTTCTCCTTTAGAAAAAAAATGAGTTGAAAAAGAAAAAGATGAATAAAGGGGGGGGAGTCTCTCTTAGGTTGCTGAGTAATCAGTGCCAAGTGTGTAACCCACAAGTGGCATTGCATCAAAAGGCAACCAAAGGAGAGGCTCCACCTATGAAAAAAAAAAAAAAGAGGAAAAAGTAGGGAAGAAGAATGTATACCTAGGAGTTGCAACTTTGTGGCTTAGATGTCCTGTTTAAAAAGAACTCTGATCCTCAATTAGCTAAGAGCAAAGTTGTAGCTTGTAGGGTTGTTTAGGGAGATGAGTGTATATCCAATGTAGTGATGCCAGGGTTTAGGTTGTTCTCTTAAAGCACTACTGTCACTGTTAATACTAAGACTGGCATGACTCTAAGGAATCCTAGGTAGCTCATAAGTATAAACTAGAAGCATGTACTGAGTCTGGGGTAAAGCTAGGTAGAATTTGAAACCTTAGGGATAGTGGCAGGATATGACAAAAGCAGGTAGATCAGTGTAGGGAGTTAATAAAGACAGTAGGAGTATTAGGCATGCGAAATCAGAAGAAGCTAAATGAGAGGGTAGTTTAAAGCTTAGAAGTGTGTCACAGGACAGCACTGCTATAGATAAGAATTTAGGGGAGTCAGTAAGTGGTTAAAGAAGAAGAAACAGCAGCCTAGGAAAGTCCTTAGATTGCTCGCGGACAAGCAAAACCTTAAGTTTGGGGGTGTGTTACGTCTCCAAAAGTGACCTTTTTAGGACTTAATTATCTTAGAAAGATGTTCACTCTTAGGTGTTTTTGATAGCATTTAGCCTAAACCTATGCTTAAACATAAGAATTAGAAGAAGGTAGCTAAATTAGGACTTATGTACGATAGGAAAGAAAAGGGTTGAAAACCGAAGGGAAAGAATGAAAAACAAGCATTGCGACAGCATTGCGGAAACATTGCAGTTTCAGCAATGTTTCAAGTGAAAACCGTAAGTTGACTGATCTTTTTCTGTTAATTTCCGTTATTTCAGGGATTCGTTCTTTCTCCTCCATCCATTCTGAAGTACGACGTTGAAGATTGATGGTTCTCCTTGGCCCAAATGCACCTGCAGACTACTATAAATAGGGGTCAAAGTCGAGGGTTCAAGCATCATCCGAAAGCGTAGAAGTCTTCTCGCAACTCCATCTTTCTTCGTGTTTTCCTTTGCCGTCTGTTGGTGTGAGAGTCTCAGCTGTTGGAATCGACAATCTGATAGGAAGGAGAGAAGATTCATCTTCTCTCCCGATTGGATTCATCCAAGCAAAGCTATTCTTTCATCCCCTTCAGCCGAGGCGGTTGCGACGAGGCTTTCAAGCATCATTTACTGCTTTCTGTCTTTCAATTCTAAATTTCAGTTCTGTTTAGTTGTTGTTTCTCTGCTAATAGCTAGATCATTTCATTTCGTTGCTGTCTGTCTCTACATTATTTACTTTAAGCTTCCCTTTTTGTTCATTCAAACAATCAAGTAATCAAGGCACAATTCTCCATTTCACAGTTTCTTCGCTTTGCTGTTGCTATTTTTCCCTTACTGTTTGTCTTCATTTCTCTCCTAAGCATGTCTATTTTATCTCTTCTTCCTGTTCTCCCTATATCCATGAGTAACTAAGTCACATAGGGGCATGCTAATGACAACACTATAGGCTAAAAAACGTGAACCAAGCATGTAGGATAGCTCTCGAAGCATTGATTGTATGTAAGCTTCAACCCACGGGCAATTTCGATTGGCCATCCATTTTGTCCAAAGAACTCCTAACCTCTGGAAGGAGTAAGAGTTCAGAGTCGTGCACTCATGCTAGCCTTTCAAGGTAGCCAGAAAACGACCTAGGAATAGGCGTTTTCCTAGTACAAACCACATCTTCTGCTTTAAGAAGATGCTTAAGACCTTACTTTCATATGAGTGAACTAAAGAATCTAATGCATGGAATCGGACGATACATGAGATTGAGATAGTTTGATGCATAGAGAGTTGATCCAATGCTTGAGGATCGTAAGAAAAAGCCTATAGGATAGTCGTTAGTAGCCCTTAATTCATCATTTTACACACTTTCGTTGTTATTAAAATTGCGGTAGAATTGCTGTTTCCGCAATTCTGCTTAAGTTACAACTCTGACTAGCTGTTTTTGCCTTCGTTTATTAATCTCGTCTCTTTTCATTTGAGTTTAGCTTTGACTTGCTCTTGTTTATGTTGCTACCCTCTACGTATTCAGTAGGAAATAGACAAATTAAAACCAAGTTTACCCCATCAAATCCACCCCTTCTTTCTTAACTTTACACTTCATGAATAGCTTATAATAAATCTCTGTGGGAAAACGAATGAAAAATTACTTACTACTTGCTATAAGATCATGTATGCTTGCATGTTCTGAGTGCTCTCTCTATCTTATTGCCTAATTATTTTAACACATTGAGCACGCAACAAGGTACTTTTGGGGTACTCCAATTTCAAGCTGTAGAGGCTTGCCAAAATAACATTTATAATACCGAAACTACTAAGCTTTGCAGCTAGTGGTAACGGGTGTCGAACCACAGGGAACCTAAGTTATTTTCTCCTAGCTAATTTCAATTTGTCTTTTAACAAAAACTCAAAAGCAAATAAAGGGGGAGTTAATTAAAACTAAACTAAGCTAACGGAAAAATAATTGCGAAAAGTAAAGAGCGAAAAGCAATTAAATGTAACACGTGCTCCTAATTCGAGTGTCGGGATTTATCTTGATGCGCTTAGTTCATAGGGATTCTAATTAGCAAGGTAATTCTATTTCATGCACACAAAATGCTTCGTCCCAAACGGGTCCAAAACACCCCAAAGAATTAATTAGGGAAGTGCAATCCTAATTAAACATGCCCACTAATTAATCTAAGTTCATGACGCTTAAATCAATTAACAAACAGTAACGGGTATCATTGAGACGAATTAATCCTAGAACTAATTCAATTTATCTCTTAGTCTTAAGCCCGCCGTGAGAACGTTAATCAATTCCTACCCCCAACTGTTACTTAGGCTCGAATTGATTAGCCACGAGCTAGACTTTCGCTACTAAGTATTGAAGTTTGTCAAAAATCAATAATAGCCAACTAAGCATGCGTAACTAATTATGGACGTCACTCCTAATCGGAAAGGCAAGTTATTCGTTCTTAATACAGACCAAGAGATGCAAGAAATTAACAAAACCAAGCAAGAGATTCATATAAACCCTCCCTAAGCATCAAGATAACCCCTAATACCCGAATTAGAGCACTTACCTTAGCTCACCGTTGTGTGAATCAAGAGAAATCAATAATATATGAGCTTTATTGAAGAAGTAATGGAAGAAATACAAGTTTAGAGCTCCCACCCGAGCCTAACAATGGGGGAGAAACCAAAAATGGAACAAAACTTCCGGCTAAAAACGGAGAAGAAAGGCTTTTAAAGACGTCGGAGCGTCGAGACGCTAGGGCAGCGTCTCGACGCTGTGCCCTAAGTTGGCCGCGCGCGCGCACGGGGTAGCGTCGAGACGCTTGCGCGGCGTCGAGCGAGCGTCGAGACGCTATCACTCGACGCTTGCTCTCGGGTGCGAATTCAATTTTGTGCTTCAGACTTCGGAGCGTCGAGACGCTCCGACAGCGTCGCGACGCTGTCGGCGTTGAGTGAGCGTTGAAACGCGCGCGCTCGACGCTGGCGCTCGTCCATCTTCTGGAATCGTCGGGGCAGCGTCGAGACGCTAGGCCAGCATCTCGACGCCGAGCAGCGTTGAGCCAGCGTCTCGACGCTGCCGCTCAACGCTAGCTCTCGGGTTTGGTGGCCAACTTTTGCCTTTCAATGGCAAATTTTGCCATTTCTTCAATACTTCAAGCTCCTTCAATCCAGATGCATCCATTAAGCTCTAAAACGTTGCTTTTAGCCCCGAAACACGTCCTTGGACTCCTCGAGCTCTCAACCATGAATTTACCTACAAAGAGGGATTTTAATCAATATCGAGCATGGTTTTAGCTATAATTAGGGAGTAAATAGTAGCTCTATTTTGGAGCTATCACCTACCGACTGGATCCATCACGACTTGGAAGGAGCTGAATGGGGCGTTTTTAGAGAAGTATTTTCCTGCTTCAAAGGCCGTCGCCTTCAGAAGGGAGATACACAAAATTGAGCAAGGAAAGGAAGAAACCGTCCTTGAGTGCTGGGAGAGGTTTGGTCGGTTATGCGAGGATTGTCCCAATCATCAAATAACCGAGCAATCCCTCATCCAGAGTTTCTACTACGGTTTGCTTCCCCAAGGCCAGCAGATGATAGACGCCGCCAGTGGAGGTTCGCTTATGGATAAGACACCCGCTGAAGCTAGAGTTTTAATTTCTAACGTAGCTAGAAGCTTGGAGTGGGGTGCAGATAGAGACAAGGAACATACTCGCCTGAGAAGGGACGTGGACGAGCTTAAAGCCCAACTTTTAATGGTAAGTAGCGCTGTTCTTGCTTTGAAAGATCACTTACAGCCTCGTCCTTCTGTTTCAGGTAGATCCTTGGAAGAAATGCTTGAATCACAACATAGGGAAACTCGAGAGCAGTTTCAAACTCTGAGCGATGCAGTGATTCAAGTGAGTAAGAGGTTGACAGTGATGGAGCACCAGAACGTAGAGAACGCTAGTGCCGTCACCTTGAGAAGTAGGAAGCATCTTGGTAACGATATTTTGGAACTATCGCCAATCATCGGGTTGTCGAGACCCGCCAAAATGAATTTATATTAACCCGAATTCACTGAACTATTAGTAGATTAGTGGCAACGGGGTCGATCCACAGGGAATTAAGCTAATTTGACTTAATCTTAATTAAATTTGCAAACTATGAAAATAAATGAAATATGAGGGATTTGTCGGTTTTTAATTTACTAAGAGGGAACAATGCAAACGGGAAAATTTAACTAACGGAGCGTTCGACTCGGGACGATCGGGAATAAAATTAGCATGCCTTTGGATCATTGGTTGACGATAATAATGGCCAAATAAATGAACGAATACGCAGCCCGTCTTAAATCAATAAATTAATTTAGACATGCTCCATGGATATTAATTAGACACAATTAATCATGCTAATCAAGCATATCGATTGGACATTGGCGGCCAACGCTCTCCCAAGACCAATCGATAGCAACGAGCTAACTACGACGATTATCTAATTTGGACGCGAAATTAGTGTATCGATTTCAGATTCTAATTCGAGAAGAACGAAAACCAAGAACGCAAGGACGCCTATGCGCTCAAAGGTGTCGTAAATATTTGTTACTTGGCGGTTTAGAGAGGCACGACATCAAAACCTTTAACAAATGAAACATGCTCGATATCAAGGGTGCCTAGTCCTAAATCAATCAATCACGTTCTTGGAATAAGCAAAGAAATAGAAACTAATTCAATCAATCATTCAAGCCAAATCAGGATTTAGTTCAACAATCCTCACCAAAGGTTAAACCTACATTATTCCTTTACAATCCCGAGCCAAAAACGCTAAAGACTACTCACTCATGTTGTGTGTGATGTGGGATGGCTCCATTCCAAGCTTCCTAGCCTCTCCCATGGTGAAAACAACTGCTGAAACGTCTAATCAGGTGCGGAGCCCGAGGTAGGAGATGATGATGGCGGCTAAAAAATCGGACAAAAACTTAAGTAATCCGTCAGAGCGTCGAGACGCTAGGGCAGCGTCTCGACGCTGCGCCCTAAATAATCAGCGCGCGCAGTCGGGGTGGCGTCGAGACGCTCGCGCAGCGTCGAGACGCTGTCACTCGACGCTTGTTCTCGGGTGGATTTTCGATTTCACGCCTCAGACTTCGGAGCGTCTCGACGCTCTGGCAGCGTCTCGAAGCTCTGGCAGCGTCGAGCTAGCGTCGTGACGCTGTCGCTCGACGCTAGCTCTCGGGTTTTTGCATGGTATTTTGCCTTCAATTTCCCCAAAACGCCCAATCTTCATGTTTTTGTATGGTCCTTCCCCGGAAGTGTTCTTAGGTCTTTAAAATGCGATATTAAACCTCGAAAAGCGCCGAAACGCTCCGGAGGGCGAATTACCGAGAACACCTGCAATTAACACATAAAAGCAAGATTAAGCAAGTAATAATCGTGAATTAGGGACATAATTATAGCTCTAAAATGGAGTTATCAAACACCCCCAACTTAAATCTTGCTAGTCCTCGAGCAAGGTGGAATTCTGTTGAATCAAAATAAAAAGAATACGCATGCTAGGGACTCAATTCTCAGTACTGGAAACGACAAGGCATTTGCATTTGAAAGAAACAGCTGCATGCATGCATTGGCTAAGAACAATTCGAAAAATTTAAAGATGCTTACCTATTTATGCTTCGGACTTAGCTCCTCGATCTTAGATTTTTACAGGCTTAGAACAGCTCTACCCATCCCAAAACTTCGCCTTCCCCCTACTTATGGCTAAACAGAACAGTCTAAGGGCTATTCATCGTCTAAGCAAGTAATAGATCGCAAGGCATCTTTTGTCTCTTTTCTCTGATCTCCATGAGCGCCTAACATGTCAATTTTACTTTCGTTTCAGCTTGCCTGCAATTTCATTGCACAGTGCATCTGACTACGGGCAAAATTCACATTTTTAAGGACTAGCGTTCGCTTCTTTGTGCTTTGATAACTCCATTTTGGAGCTATTAAATACTTCCTAATTATAGCTTAAGTCCGCTTTTAATTGGTTAATATATCTCGTTTGTAGGCGAAATGCGGCAAAGAGCTCGTGCGTCCGTTGGGCCCGTTCGAGTGCTTAAAGTGGAGTTTTAGCACCCCGGGAATGCGTCGGGAAAGGCGAAGTTGATCCGTGAAGAAACGGGCCAAAACCGCCTAGGAGAGGCAAAGTTCCAGCCCCCAAACCCAAGAGCCAGCGTCGAGCTATAGCGTCGAGATGCTGGCTCGACGCTGGAAAAACCCGAGAGCAAGCGTCGAGACGCTAGCTCGACGCTGCCCTGGCGTCGAGACCCTGCTTGGCGTCGAGACGCTCCAGAGGAGGCGCGCGCAGGAAATTTATCGGGGCAGCGTCGCGACGCTGACCCAGCGTCGCGACGCCATCGAAGGCGCGCGCGGAAAACTTAGGGCACGGCGTCGAGACGCTGGCCTAGCGTCTCGACGCTACGACGATTGCAGAAGTTAAATGACGATTTTTCTGCAGATTTTTGGGAGCTTTTTGACCATTTTTAGTCTTCTTCATCTTCTTCTTCCTCAATTGTTCTCGATTTTCCTTTGGAGCTCCGCCATTGTTGGCATGCTAGTGAGCTCCCCTTCCTTTGTAATACGCTGATGACGCCTTCCATGGCCGTGGTTGGAGCGGATTTGACAAACCGCGCCATGAGCGGCTAAGGTAAGGGTGAACGGTTTGGGAATAGTTTAGGGAGATTTTGTTAGATATTTGGGTTCTGATAATTTACGTTTCGATTATGCATATTGGTTCTGTTTATTTGCATTTATCTACTTTGCTTAATCCAACGCGCATGTTAGATTTTGACGATTGACACTCGAGTCATCTTGCATGTCGTGTATGTTAAAGAGTAGCGATGCCGTGCCTCTCACTGCTCGACTAAGTAACACAGGTAGATAAAACTAAATCGAAGTATTAAGTCGTGTAGGATAGTTGTTGATTGCATACAGCGTTTGCGGGCAATCTACTAGCAATTAGAATTCACGCTTAAATGTTCGTCGCGGTTAGCTAGTGACTGTCTAGATTTATCTTAGGGCTGATCACCTTAATGTAAGTTTGGATAACGTATAATTGGAACTGTGTGGTCTGATTAAAATCCATGGAGTCGGCTACTTTGGGGCTTCTCTGGTAGTCGTCCGTGTGCATAATAAACTGAATACCATAAATTGAGCATTAAATGATGAACCGAAATTATCTAGCAATTAATCCCGAAACTCCCAAACCGTGCACGCGTTTTTCTGCTTATTATTCTTCCGTTAGCTTTATTAATATTTTCCTTGCATGCTAAAAATCCCCCCGTTACAGAATCAATCAATTAATTAAATCCCAATTTCACTAGTAATTTTGATCGTTCTTACTCCTTGGATCGACCCTGTTACCACTGGCTGCAAAGCCTTGGTCATAGGCTTATAAATTACATTTTGGCAAGCCTCGACAGCTTGAGTTTATAGCGATAGTTCAAAATATCGTCTACCATGCTTCCTTTTCATGCAGTGGCGACCGTGGGTTACACGACCGCCCCTGGCTACTAAGGCAACTCAAGAAGGAGAAACACCTCAGGAGATTACTTTCTTTTTATAAAATATGCATTCATTTTCTTTTTAGCCTAAAAATCATGTTAAAATTTTGAGCGCATGGATTACGAACAAGAACGAAACTTAGCCCATCCTAAGGTTGCCTTTCGAGGTGACAACGAATTTCAAAACAAACAGAGCTACCCTAAACCCACAGATCCAAGATAGAGCGCTAACAGGCGAAGTTTAAACAGGGAAATAACTTGAAAAAAATTTCAAAATGGCCCCAACAAATGCAATCATGCTGAATTTCACAATAAGCACAAATACGAAGACCTTAACAGTACATCACAGAATTTCATAGTCCAACTAACGTGCATTCATCGCAACAGAATATGCTTATCAGAATTCCACAACTAAACTCGACAAACACTGTAAGGCACAACCCACCACCCCCAACTTTGAGATGGACAATGTCCTCATTGGACTAAATAGGCACAACCAAAATTCTAAGGAAAGAAAACCTTCCCTGAATTGTGACGTAGAGGGTTGGAGAGTGCGCTTAATCCTTAGCAAATAAACCTCAAGGACGAGCCATTGTTTCACCTGAAAACTCACAACATGAGAGTAAGAAACTAAGCTACTCCTAAAAACGGTAAGTAAACAAAAAGCATGTACAGTTCAAGCTCGGGTGCCTCCGAGTAGCGCAAATTTTTAGAGTCGATTGCTCGACTTTACCAAAACTCATTTCATCCTTTCTCATAATCGGGCTCTTTCAAGTGGGCATGCTCGTCGAAGTCCTCTGACATTCCCTCATGAAAGATCTTCAGGCGTTGGCCATTCACCGTGAATTCCTTCTCTGAATCTAGGCTCTGAATCTTTACTGCACCATAGTGATGGACATCGGTTATAATAAAAGGACCAAGCCACCGGGAACGAAGTTTACCTGGCATAAACTTCAGACGTGAGTTGAACAAGAGGACCTTCTGGCCAACTTCGAAGTGTTTCCGGATGACTCGTCTGTCGTGGAACATCTTGGCCTTTTCCTTGTAGATCTTCGAGTTCTCATAAGCGTCGAGGCGAAACTCCTCTAGTTCTTGCAATTTGAGGAGTCTTTCTTCGCCCGCCTTGTCAAAGTCCATATTACACTTCTTCACGGCCCAGTAAGCTTTGTGCTCGATCTCCACTGGGAGATGACAGGCTTTCCCAAAAACAATCCGATAAGGAGACATCCCTATGGGGGTTTTGTAAGCCGTGCGATAGGCCCACAAAGCGTCGTCTAGCCTGAGACTCCAATCCTTCCTTGCTGGACTTACTGTTTTCTCGAGGATGCTCTTCACCTCTCGATTGGAGACTTCTGCTTGGCCATTGGTTTGAGGATGGTACGGGGTTGAGATTTTGTGATTTACCCCATACTTCCTCATCAATGCCTGGATCGTCTTGTTGCAAAAGTGGCTCCCCTGGTCGCTTATGATGGCTCGTGGAACTCCATACCTGCTAAAAATGCTATATTTGACAAAACTGGAAACAACATTAGCAGTATCAACTTTGGTGGCCTTAGCCTCCACCCACTTAGACACGTAGTCCAAAGCCAACAAGATATAGACAAAACCAAATGAAGGGGGAAAGGGTCCCATAAAGTCCATACCCCAAACCTCAAAAATTTCCCAAGTTAAAATGGGGGTTTGGAGCATTTCATTCCTACTTGTGATGGACCCTTTTCTCTTGCACTGATCACATGATTTGCAAAATTCATAACAGTCCTTAAACAGTGATGGCCAGAAAAACCCACAATCTAATATTTTCCTCGCTATCCTATTTTGCCCAAAGTGTCCCCCACATGCAAATTCATGGCAAAATATAAGTATGGACCTATGCTCAGACTTAGGGACACACTTCCTAATTACTTGGTCAGCGCAAAATTTCCATAAAACAGGCTCTTCCCAGACATAAGACTTGGCTTCGCTTCTCAGCTTAGCTCTTTTGTTATATGAAAAGTCGAATGGGAACGTACCTGTGACCAAGTAATTGACAATGTCGGCGTACCATGGTGTCTCCATACTCACCTGGAAGAGGACTTCACCAGGGAACTCGTCATTCAAAGGCAAGTCATCCTTGTTACGCACAATGCGGCTCAAGTGGTCAGCAACTGTATTTTCTGATCCTTTCCTATCCTGGACTGAGACGTCGAACTCCTGGAGTAGTAGTACCCATCTGAGCAGTCTAGGCTTCGAGTCTTTCTTGTTCATCAAGTAACGAACTGCTGCATGATCAGAAAAAACAATAACTTTAGATCCAAGAATATAAGGCCGAAATTTATCAAGAGCGAAAACAATGGAAAGCAGCTCCTTCTCTGTTGTGGTGTAACCGATCTGTGCAGAGTTTAGCATTCTAGAGGCATAATAAATTACGTGGCTTTTCTTGTCTATCCTCTGGCCCAACACAGCGCCAACGACATAATTGCTTGCATCGCACATAATCTCGAAAGGAGTCCCCCACTGCGGTGGATGGATGATGGGTGCGTTGGTCAAGCACTTCTTCAGAACATCGAAAACCAGCTTGCACTCCTTGTCAAAGCAGAATGGGACATCTTTTTTCAGCAAGCTCGTTATCGGAGTCACTATCTTCGAGAAGTCTTTGATGAACCTGCGGTAGAAACCTGCATGACCAAGAAAAGAAAGCACTTCCCGAAGATTCGTGGGGTAAGGTAAATCAGATATAACATCTATTTTAGCTTTATCGACCTCTATCCCCTTAGCTGACACAACGTGGCCTAAGACTATGCCCTGACTGGCCATGAAATGAGACTTCTCAAAATTTAAAACAAGATTAGTCTCAATGCATCTTTCCATGACTCTAGACAAGTTAAACAGGCAATCCTCAAATGAACTCCCATATACAGTGAAATCATCCATAAAGACTTCGATGCATTTCTCTACGAATTCAGTAAATATGCTCATTATGCATCGCTGAAAAGTCCCCGGAGCATTACAAAGCCCGAAGGGCATTCTCCTATATGCGTCAGTTCCGAATGGACAGGTAAAAGTAGTCTTTTCTTGGTCTTCCTGGGCTATGGGAATTTGATAAAACCCAGAAAAACCATCTAGAAAACAGAAGAATGGCTTCCCAGCTAAACGCTCCACCATTTGATCTATGAAGGGAATCGGAAAATGGTCCTTCTTAGTCACATCATTCAGTTTTCTAAAATCTATACACATCCTCCACCCATTTTGCATTCTCTTAGGTACTAACTCACCCCTCTCATTTCTAATAACAGTTATGCCCGTCTTTTTAGGTACAACATGAATTGGGCTAACCCACTGGCTATCAGAAATGGGAAAGATAATACCTGCATCAAGGAGTTTGTGTATTTCAGACAACACTACCTCTTTCATTGCTGGGTTCAGTCTCCGCTGAGGCTCTCGGGATGGCTTCGCTCCCTCATTCAGCCGAATCTTGTGCATACACAGAACTGGACTCAACCCATGCAAGTCTGCCAACGTCCATCCTATCGCTCTTCTATTCTTTTTCAAGACCTCCACCAACTTGCCTTCTTGCTCCGATGTAAGCTCCTTGGAGATAATTACCGGAAGTGTCTCCACCTCACCCAAGTATACGTACTTGAGATGACCCGGCAACTCCTTAAGTTCCAACTTGGGAGCCTGCAAAAGAGATGGTAATATTTTAGTTGGCTTTTCACACGCCTCTAAAGCAAAAGTAGTTTGTTCAGATGAGTCAGGCAATATGGGAACACTAGTTTCAACCTCGCTGTTACGTCTCCAAAAGTGACCTTTTTAGGACTTATTTATCTTAGAAAGATGTACACTCTTAGGTGTTTTTGATAGGATTTAGCTTAAACCTATGCTTATATATGATAATTAGAAGAAGGAAGCTAAATTAGGACTTGTGCACAAAAGGAAAGAAAAGGGATGAAAAACGAGGTTAAAAGAATGAAAAATGTTCATTGCAGTAGCATTGCGGAAACATTGCTGAAACCGCAATGTTTCAAGTGAAATCCGTAAGTTGACTGATCTTTTTCTGTTATTTTCCGTTATTTCAGGGATTCGTTCTTTCTCCTCCATCCATTTTGAAGTATGACGTTGAGGATGGATGGTTCTCCTTGGCCCAAACGAACCTGCAGATTACTATAAAAGGGGGTCAAAGTAGAGGGTTTGATCATCATCCGAAAGCGTAGAAGTCTCTTCGCAGCTCCATCTTTTCTCCTGTTTTTCTTCCCCGTCTGTTGGTCTGAGAGGTTCAGCTGTTGGAGTCGACAATCTGATAGGAAGGAGAGTAGATTCATCTTCTCTCCTGATTGGATTCATCCAAGCAAGGCTATTCTTTCTCTCCCTTCAGCCGAGGCATTTGCGACGAGGCGTTCAAGCTCAATTACTGCTTTCTGTCTTTTATTTCTAATTTCCAGCTCTGTTTAGTTGTTGTTTCTTTTCTAGTGGCTAGTTCATTTCATGTCGTTGCTTTCTGTCTTTATGTTATTCACTTTAAGCTTCCCTTTGTTCATTCAAACAATCAAGTAATCAAAGCACAATTCATTATTTCACAGTTTCTTATCTTTGCTGTGTACTGTTTTGCCTTGCTGTTTTAAGTTTATTTCTCTTCTAAGCATGTCTACTTCATCTCTTCTTTTTGTTCTTTCTATATCCATGAGTAACTAAGTCACATAGGGGCATGCTAATGACAATCCTATAGGTTAAAAAACGTGAACCAAGCATGTAGGATAGCTCTCGAAGCATTGATTGTATGTAAGCTTCATCCCACGGGCAATTTCGATTGGCCATCCATTTTGTCCAAAGAACTCCTAACCTCTGGAAGGAGTAAGAGTTCAGAGTCATACACTCATGCTAGCCTTTCAAGGTAACCAGAAAACGACCTAGGAATAGGCGTTTTCCTAGTACAAACCATATCTTTCTGCTTTAACAAGATGCTTAAGACCTTACTTGGACATGAGTAAACTAAAGAATCTAATGCATGAAATCGGAAGATACATGAGATTGAGTTAGTTTGATGCATAGTGAGTTGATCCAGTGCTTGAGAATCGTATAAAAATACCTCTAGAGGAGTCGTTAGTAGCCCTTGTTTCTCCATTTTACACACTTTCTGATGGAGCGACATGCGCAGCGGAAAGCGATTTCGGACCGATGATACTCTAATTTCATCAATTTAACAAATAGAAAAAAAGCTCTTAAAGCGGAAATAAGAAAAATAGAAAACATACCCTTGAAGTTCTACTTTTCTTCGCGTTCCGCCGGCCGTTCCTCGTCACGAACTCTTCCGGCCTCTTCTCACGTACACCCCGAGGACCACCCCAGGTAGTCCCGCTATCCTCGGCGCCGAGCAACGGAGTTGTGGGACTCCGAAGCAAAGAGAAAAGAAAGCAAAAGAGATGAAGAAGAAGGAGAATGGCCAAGGAAAATTAGAACACAGAAGCAAAAATAAAACAAAACTTCAAAATGAAGTTTTCAAATTTTTCTTCTGGAAAACGTAAAACCCAGAACTACTTTTAACCATATATATATATAAATATATATTAACTTCCATGTGTCTTACATGCAAAATGCATGTAAGACACATAAATATATATTTTATTATTATTTTTAAAAATTAATTCTCAATTAATTTTAAATAATAATAAATATTTTATTTATTAAACTTTTTAATAAATAAATAAAAATATATATATATATTTATTAATTAAACTTTTTAATTAATAAATATTATTTAATTCAATATCAAATATTAATTAAATAATATGGCTAAAGCCGGTTTTCCGAAAAACAACTTTTTTAAACATGAATCCTATTCATGTTTTAGGCCATTCTCATATTTAAATCATATTTAAATATGTCCATCATTCTTCCACAAACCGAATTTGAACAATTCAAATTCATTTTCTTTTTCTTTTCTTTTATTCTGTTGCACGGCGTTATCCGAGCTAGCCAGGAGAACCTAAAGGACCTACAGATCATGAGCTCCAACGATACGAGATTATCCGGTCAAAACTCTTTTAACCGAACTAACCAACATTCGTTAACCCCCGGAGACTCCACTATAGTCCGAGGGTTGCACTCTCCTCACTGTAGATATATTATGTCCTCTTGATATAACCATCATGGGTAAGTCGATCCTTCACAGGTGTTCGTTATCACAGCTAGGTCTTTTAAACCGTTTAACCTCTGTGATACCTCTTGTTCCTTAAGTACCACTGACACCTCTAATGAACATTTGATCTGTGATCCAATCATCAGATCAGAATCCTCTTCACACAGAAGAGGATGAGGCCTCATGTTCAAGCCCCGGAGTCAGCTATTAAGGGAACACCTATCTACTATACCCTAAAGAGGGTAGGAGTGAATTCCATCTTGCTACACTATGTCCCCAGCTACCTATTCCAGTTTATCCCCAAGTTGGTAGGCTTATTGAGCGGGCGACCTGCCACTCTCACCCATACAAGTCTAAGGATACTCTCGAATAAACAGGAGTTCATAGTAAGCTCAGGATTAAGAACGAGTTACCTTAGGTCATCAAAAGTGATAAAATCGGTCTCACCAGTAAACGGCGTTATAAAGAGAAAGCGACTTTATCGTGGTTCTGTCTAATGCAAACTCTTTGCATAGGACGCCCCCGCTCGCACATCTCCATGTGAAACGATTCGGATCACATCGTTTTGTACAATACAAAGCGAGCCGCATCCAATAGTGTTACCAGAATAAGGTACCCGACCTTATCCGTATACTATAGACCATTTTGACTGACTACTTGAGCTTGACCCACAATCATGTCATACATGAAGCTCAAGTACTCATATTCAGCCAAGGATGTTGTTATTGGTACAGGTTAATGCAAACACGTTTCACTATATTCAATAAACACCTTTACTGAATAAACCTCAATAACTCTTTATTGCGTTAATAGACATATTACATTTACAACGTTTACAAACCACGAGTGTTAGGACATAAAACCCAACAAACTCCCACTTGGACTAACATGTCTGTGGGACGAATGCTGGTCAGGAATACAAAGTATCTCCCACTGGCCTATTTAGCAGCTCGCAACCCCAGACTCTCCAGGTGTCTCTCAAACACTTTAGCCGTGAGAGACTTTGTAAACGGATCAGCAACATTGTGCTCCGAGGCAATCTGTGTGACGATCACATCTCCTCGTTGCACTATCTCCCTGATAAGGTGATATTTCCGCTCGATGTGCTTCCCGCGCTTATGACTCCGAGGTTCTTTAGAATTTGCCACAGCACCACTGTTATCACAATAAAGTGTGATGGGCAAATTCATATTTGGAACAACTTCCAAATCTGTCAAGAACTTCCTGAGCCATACTGCTTTCTTCGCTGCTTCACAAGCTGCGACGTATTCAGCTTCCATGGTGGAGTCAGCAATACAACCTTGCTTGATACTTCTCCACACTATAGCCCCTCCGTTAAGAGTGAACACTGATCCTGATGTAGATTTCCGAGAATCTATATCAGTCTGAAAATCAGAGTCAGTGTATCCTGCCAGGATCATATCCTTAGGCCCATACACGAGCACATAGTTCCTCGTTCTCCTAAGATACTTGAGGATATGTTTAACGGCGGTCTAATGATCATATCCTGGATTAGACTGGTACCTACTGACAATTCCGACTGCAAAGCAGATGTCAGGTCTAGTGCATAACATAACATACATCAGACTGCCAACTGCAGATGCATACGGAATCCGTCTCATGTCCTCAACCTCTTGAGGTGTCTTAGGAGACTGTTCCTTAGACAAATGAATTCCATGCCTAAACGGCAGCGAACCTTTCTTGGAATTCTGCATCGAATATCTAGATAACACCTTATCTATATATGATGCCTGAGACAGTGCTAGCGTTCTGTTCTTGCGATTCCTTACGATCTGAATCCCAAGAACAAACTGAGCCTCTCCCAAATCTTTCATTTGGAATTGGGTTGCTAGCCACAGTTTTACGTCAGTAAGAACCCCTACATCATTCCCAATGAGTAGTATGTCGTCTACATACAAGACTAAGAAAGCTATAGCCTTATTGACAATCTTCTTGTAAACACAAGGCTCGTCAATATTCTGTTCAAAGCCATAAGATTTGATCGCAGTATCAAACCTTATATTCCAGGATCTAGATGCCTGTTTCAACCCATAAATGGATCGATTCAGCTTGCAAACCTTTTGCTCTTGACCCTGAATTATGAACCCCTCTGGTTGGACCATATAGATACTCTCTTCAAGATTGCCATTCAGAAAGGCAGTCTTGACATCCATTTGCCAGATTTCATAATCATAAAATGCGGCAATGGACAAGAGTATTCTAATCGACTTTAACATGGCAACAGGAGAAAAGGTTTCTTCATAGTCCACCCCTTCTCGCTGGGTAAAACCCTTTGCCACAAGTCGGGCCTTAAAGGTTTGCACCTTACCGGTCTGGTCTCGTTTCCTCTTGTAGATCCACTTGCAACCGATGGGTCTTTCACCATCTGGTTGATCTACAAGACTCCAGACTGAATTGAAGTACATAGACTCCATTTCGAGGTCCATGGCTTTGAGCCACTGATCCTTGTCTACATCTGTCATTGCCTGTTTAAAGGTCAATGGATCCTCAATTCCATCATCAGGTATGACGAATTGAGTCTCAGACAAGCCGATGTAGCGGTCGGGTTGTCTCACATCCCTCCCACTGCGTCGAGGCTCTCTCAACTCTTGAGAAGGACCAGCCTGATCAACAACTCTTGTTGATCCCTCTGTAGCTTCCCTGGATAATTCGGACAAAACTATTTTGCTCGAAGGTTGATGATCTCTCATGTGGTCCTCCTCTAAGAACGTGGCATTAGTCGACACTAATACCTTGTCCTCTCGAGGATCGTAAAAGAAACCACCTTTCGTTTCTCTGGGATAGCCTACAAACAGGCACAATTTCGAACGATATTCCAATTTCTTTGGACCGGGTACTAGCACATGTGCCGGGCACCCCCAAATTCTGTAATGACGTAAACTAGCTTTACGCCCTTTCCAGAGCTCAAAAGGTGTTTCAGAAACACTTTTCGAGGGAACAGCATTCAAAATGTATACAGCAGTCTCTACTGCGTATCCCCAAAACGAACTAGGCAGCTGAGCATAGCTCATCATAGAACGAACCATGTCCAACAGGGTTCTATTTCTCCTTTCGGATACACCGTTCTGCTGCGGTGTTCCGGGCGCCGAGAGTTGAGATACGATTCCATGTTCTATCATATAGTCATGGAATCTAGTATCCATATACTCTCCACCTCGATCACATCGGAGTGTTTTTATCGATTTACCTAATGTGTTCTCAACCTCTGCCTTATACTCAATGAACTTTTCAAGAGTTTCGGACTTACGATGCATTAGGTAAAGATAGCCGTACCTAGAATAATCGTCAATGAAGCTGACAAAATATTCATACCCTCCTCGTGCTTTGACATTCAAAGGACCGCAGAGATCCGAATGCACGATTTCTAGAGGTTCTTTTGACCTATAACCTTTTCCAGTAAAAGGTCGTTTAGTCATCTTGCCCTCAAGACATGACTCACATGGCGGTAAAGAGTTGTCCTCTAAACGATTTAGGAGACCACTCTTAACCAACCTCCCAATCCTATTGAGATTAATGTGGCCTAGTCTCAAGTGCCAAAGATAGGTACTAGGAGAAAGCTTTTGCCTTTTAGTTTGAGTTTCAGCTGTTTTAAACATCTCAGTGTTCAAAATAGCTTGAACCTCTGTCGGTCTTAACACATATAAGTTCTTCTCAAGTTTAGCAGAACAAATTTGTACACCTCTTTTGCTAATGATAGCTTCATTATCAGCAAAAGATACTTTATACATTTGTTCTAATAAACAAGCTATAGAGACTAGGTTCCTCTTGAAGCTAGGAACCAATAGCACATTTTCCAATAAAATGAAACTATCTCTATAGGACAACTTAACAGTTCCCACTGCTTTAGCTGAGACAACCTCTCCAGTACCAACTCTGAGAGTTATCTCATCTTTAGCTAGCGGCTGCCAGGAACTAGTTTCCTGAAACGAAGAACAAACGTGATTAGTGGCTCCTGAATCAAGGATCCAGGCATGACTATCATTTTCCACTAAACACGTTTCTACAACAAGCAAATCATATTTACTTTGTTGTTTCTTCTCAGCAGGACTCATTACTGAGCTGGGAAGAGGACAATCCTCTGTTAAGACAGACCTAAGATCATCACGAACAAGAATCATATTCGAGTTCGTTTTCCAGGTCTCGTAATTTTCGCCAGTTAACTTAACCGAAGCTAATACGTTTTTAAATGAGCTAGACATGCTGAAAAGAAATGTAAATCTATTAGTGAAACGGTTTTAACCTATTTAAACCAATCAGAAAGTTTAGCAGTAAATAAAGTACCCAAGCTCTTTATTTAGATGCAACGATACTTTAGTGAGTCAGAATGGTTGCTACCGTAGGGCAGTCAAGCACCCTTTCACTAAACCAAGACATTCTTGACTAAATGCTAATACCAGAATAACTCTTATTCCTATAGCATCTTAGTTATCGTTTTTGGTCAAGATTTACTAACACCTTAGCAAATCTGCAAGTGTAACCCTCCATTTTTAGAACACACAGGACGACCCCAACATAGCAACCGTATGGAATGTCAGTGTTGGGAATGACCCTATGTTTCTTTATCCAAAAATGGTGATTGAGGTGTTTGATCTCCCATGCCCAGCCCTCCGTTTGGATGGTGCCCCAAGGGCAGCCTGCAGGCGGAACATGGGAATCTCACGGTTCAATCCAATGGAGGAGACCGTAGGATGTACTGACGTACTTCCTTCTCCCACTTACTATAGATACTTACTCCATTCACCTTGCTATTGAAAGTTGCAAACACCACCCGTCTGGAGATGCCCCATATGGCATCATGAGGCCAAGCAAAATTCTCACGATGTGAACTTTAGGGAGTGCGTAGCAGGAGAGGGATATATCATATATTCCTTCTCAACACATCTACTAAGTATCATATTCGGTTTTAGGGTAAATTACTCAGGTCTTATCCGGCTAAGAAATTTAAAACCTTAAGTCTAGGTAAACTTTTTACCTGAGATATCTAGGTTATTTAACAAGTTTAATTAACCTCATACCTCTCGCGCACGCTCATAAAACCAGGTTAACTTTACTCAAGTACCGGATCGTCCCCAGGTAGGAGGTGTTCCGTAAACCGTCAACTTAAATACCTCCAACCTCGAACAGAATTTCACCGGGTGAGTTTCTCATAACCTTAGTATTTACGAGATAACGACCTATTCATCTAATGAACTGGACGTCTCATTTAACCCTAAATGAACATGCGTTTCTTTGTTATAGATTTTAAAAGTCTATCCAATTTTACAACGCTTTGCAAAAACTTAGACTTACTATAACAACTCTACATGCTTCTCAAACATGCATCACTAAGGCATGGAAAATTGAATGTTTAACTTCATAATTAATATAACACTTATACTAATTATGCTCTTAAACATACAACTCTTAATTCATGAATTAATATAACACTTATATCAATTATTATGAATTAAGCATGCATCCTATACATTATAACACTTATAACCTATAATATGCATAAAACGAGGGCATCCTATGATTGTATATTTAATTTCATAATTAATATAACACTTATATCAATTATTCTATGAAAATAACAACATCTAATTCATGAATTAATATAACTCTTATATTAATACTCATGAATTCCCAAATATGCATACTATAAATTATAACACTTATAACATATTTACAATGCATGGAGCATGCTTCCTACGGTGGGATTTTAAATCTATATGGCATACTATATGCACATACAAACATGGAATTTAATTAAAACATACATTCACAATGCATAATTAATTAAACACACTAAAGTGGATCGATTTTGGCATTTAACAAGCAATAACTAATTTATTACAAGCTTGAACAACAAGCTAAGTCTTGAGCGGACTTCGAACTCTTCGCACCGCCTTTGACAAGCTTGCTTCCTCCGAACGCTTCGGCCAATATTTCTTCGAGCTTCTCTTCGAATTGCCTAGAACGAGTTTGAACTTATACCGAACATTTCGGCGAGCTCAAAACTCGAGCTTCTTTCACAAAGAAACCTATATGGACTCTAATGACTCTAAAAATACAGACTCTTCAGCGCACATTAAAGCCCATACATTCTCGGGCAATTACAAATAAGAAAATTCAAAAAGAAACTATGCCAAAATCGATATTCACTTTAGACGCCAATTCAGAAACAATTTCTAAATTAAAATACCCACCAACTTAAATTGATGCAAATTGAGTTAATCACAAAATCGCTCTGATACCAATTGATGGAGCGACATGCGCAGCGGAAAGCGATTTCGGACCGATGATACTCTAATTTCATCAATTTAACAAATAGAAAAAAAGCTCTTAAAGCGGAAATAAGAAAAATAGAAAACATACCCTTGAAGTTCTACTTTTCTTCGCGTTCCGCCTGCCGTTCCTCGTCACGAACTCTTCCGGCCTCTTCTCACGTACACCCCGAGGACCACCCCAGGTAGTCCCGCTATCCTCGGCGCCGAGCAACGGAGTTGTGGGACTCCGAAGCAAAGAGAAAAGAAAGCAAAAGAGATGAAGAAGAAGGAGAATGGCCAAGGAAAATTAGAACACAGAAGCAAAAATAAAACAAAACTTCAAAATGAAGTTTTCAAATTTTTCTTCTGGAAAACGTAAAACCCAAAACTACTTTTAACCATATATATATATAAATATATATTAACTTCCATGTGTCTTACATGCAAAATGCATGTAAGACACATAAATATATATTTTATTATTATTTTTAAAAATTAATTCTCAATTAATTTTAAATAATAATAAATATTTTATTTATTAAACTTTTTAATAAATAAATAAAAATATATATATATATATTTATTAATTAAACTTTTTAATTAATAAATATTATTTAATTCAATATCAAATATTAATTAAATAATATGGCTAAAGCCGGTTTTCCGAAAAACAACTTTTTTAAACATGAATCCTATTCATGTTTTAGGCCATTCTCATATTTAAATCATATTTAAATATGTCCATCATTCTTCCACAAACCGAATTTGAACAATTCAAATTCATTTTCTTTTTCTTTTCTTTTATTCTGTTGCACGACGTTATCCGAGCTAGCCAGGAGAACCTAAAGGACCTACAGATCATGAGCTCCAACGATACGAGATTATCCGGTCAAAACTCTTTTAACCGAACTAACCAACATTCGTTAACCCCCGGAGACTCCACTATAGTCCGAGGGTTGCACTCTCCTCACTGTAGATATATTATGTCCTCTTGATATAACCATCATGGGTAAGTCGATCCTTCACAGGTGTTCGTTATCACAGCTAGGTCTTTTAAACCGTTTAACCTCTGTGATACCTCTTGTTCCTTAAGTACCACTGACACCTCTAATGAACATTTGATCTGTGATCCAATCATCAGATCAGAATCCTCTTCACACAGAAGAGGATGAGGCCTCATGTTCAAGCCCCGGAGTCAGCTATTAAGGGAACACCTATCTACTATACCCTAAAGAGGGTAGGAGTGAATTCCATCTTGCTACACTATGTCCCCAGCTACCTATTCCAGTTTATCCCCAAGTTGGTAGGCTTATTGAGCGGGCGACCTGCCACTCTCACCCATACAAGTCTAAGGATACTCTCGAATAAACAGGAGTTCATAGTAAGCTCAGGATTAAGAACGAGTTACCTTAGGTCATCAAAAGTGATAAAATCGGTCTCACCAGTAAACGGCGTTATAAAGAGAAAGCGACTTTATCGTGGTTCTGTCTAATGCAAACTCTTTGCATAGGACGCCCCCGCTCGCACATCTCCATGTGAAACGATTCGGATCACATCGTTTTGTACAATACAAAGCGAGCCGCATCCAATAGTGTTACCAGAATAAGGTACCCGACCTTATCCGTATACTATAGACCATTTTGACTGACTACTTGAGCTTGACCCACAATCATGTCATACATGAAGCTCAAGTACTCATATTCAGCCAAGGATGTTGTTATTGGTACAGGTTAATGCAAACACGTTTCACTATATTCAATAAACACCTTTACTGAATAAACCTCAATAACTCTTTATTGCGTTAATAGACATATTACATTTACAACGTTTACAAACCACGAGTGTTAGGACATAAAACCCAACACTTTCGCTGTTAGTAACATTGCGGTAGAATTGCTGTTCTCGCAATTCTGCGAAGTTAAAAAATTATGTTTAGCTATTTTCCTCTTCGTTTATTAATCTCTTCTCTTTTCATTTGAGTTTATCATTGACTTGCACTTGTTTATGTTGCTACCCTTTACATATTCCTTAGAAATTAGACAATTTAAAACCAATTCTACCCCATCAAATCCACCCATTCTTTCTTAACAATACACTTCACGAGTAGCTAATAATAAATCTCTGTGGGAAAAAGAATCAAAAAATACTTACTACTTGCTTACAAGATCATGTATGCTTGCATGTTCTGAGTGCTCTCTCTTTCTTATTGCTTATTTATTTCACACATTGAGCACGCAACAAGTTTTTGGCGCCGCTGCCGGGGATTTAGTTTAGTGAAAACGAAGTTTGTTAAGTTAGAAAACCAACTCTTAATATCTATTGAAGCTGATCTGTTTTCATTTCTTTTGCAGGTACTAGTTGGGTTAGTTTATGAATGAGTCTTCAAGTAGTGATCTAGAGTTCAACCCTGAGCCTGAGAGATTATTTAAGGCTAGAAATAGAGCCAAGAAACGTCTCTTTAACCAACCCCCTTTACCTCAAATAATTGTTGAAACCGCAGAGTCTCCGCAATCCTCTCAAGAAGAAATGGATAGATTAGTTCCAAATCCGGTACCTATCACTCGCAATCCCATTGAAATAGCGAATGATAAGAATAGTGCCATTCTCTCATACTTAGTTCCCATGCCTTGGGAGCTAAACCCAAGTATAATCCGTCCTGAAATCACTGCCAACTCATTCGAGTTAAAGCCAGTGATGTTCCAAATGTTGTCCACTGTGGGACAATTCTTTGGAGTGGAAAATGAGGATCCCCACAACCATCTTAGAAACTTTCTAGGAGTTAGTGATACCTTCATCATCCCTTGAGTTTCCGAAGAAGCCTTGAGGCTCTACCTCTTCCCTTACTCATTGAGGGACAAAGCAAAGACGTGGTTAAACTCATTACCCTCTGGATCAGTCCTCAATTGGACAGACTTGGCGGAGAAATTCCTAGTTAAATACTTCCCACCTGATAGGAATTCTACCTTGCGTGATGACATAGTCAAGTTCAAACAAGCTGAGAATGAGTCTCTTCACGAAGCTTGGACAAGGTTCAAAGACCTTCTTCTTAAATGTCCACACCATGGCATTCCATGGTGTATCCAAATAGAGGTCTTTTTCAAAGGATGCAACCCCAGCACTAGGCAAGTCTTAAATTCATCTGCTGGAGGTTCCATGTTGTCCAAGAGTTATAATGAAGCCTATGAGATCTTGGAGAAGATCTCAGCATCTCACTGTAGGTGGTCGGATGATCCAATAGAGCCAAGTAGAACTCAAGATAAGGACACACTCAATGCCATGAGTAGTCAAATAAGCGCCCTGACCAACCTAGTAAAACAAATGGCTCAAGCCAATCTCCAAACTAGTGTCAACACCGCCACAGCCATGTCAATGGGCACCCAACCAAGTCAAGGTGAGACACTTATCTGTGGATTCTGTGGGGAAGGGCACCTGTATGAATACTGCCCTGGGAATCCAGCCTCAGTCTACTACGTTGGAAGCCAGCAGCAGCCTAGGAACAACCCCTATTCCAATACTTACAACCCTGGTTGGAGGAACCACCCAAACCTGTCATGGGGTGGCCAACAAAATGCTAACCAAGCTCCTAACCAACCAAGACCGAGTGGAACACCTGGTTTCACTCCCCAACATAACCAATCTATGTATCAAAAACCATACAACCAACCAGTAGGGTCTTCTGTAGAAAATCTACTCAAGGAGTACATCGCCAAGAATGATGCTACTCTACAAAGCCAGCAAGCTACTATTAGGAGCCTAGAGAACCAAATAGGGCAACTAGCCAATGAACTCAAAAGTAGGCCCCAAGGTAGACTTCCTGCTGACACTGAGGTGCCAAGGAGAGATGGTAAGGAGCAAGTTCAAGCAATTGAACTGAGAAGTGGGAGACCATTGGTGAGCAACACTAAAGAAGCCCCAAAGAGAGTAGAGAACAATGAGTCTAGTGCTCCACTGGAGTCTCTGCCAAACCAAGGTCAACCATCAACAAGCACATCAGGAGCCAGGCTGGAGCCAATCATAGAAGAAATAGAAGAAATTCCAAGGCCTCCACCTATCCTGTGGCGACCTGAAGTGCCTACATATGTGCCACCACCTCCATTTCCTCGAAGGCTAAAGAAAAAACAAGAACAGGAAGTGCACTTTAATAAATTTCTAGAAATTCTTAAGCAAGTGCATGTTAATATTCCTTTTGTAGAAGTTTTACAGTCTATGCCCTCTTACGTAAAGTTTTTGAAGGATATTATCACTAACAAGAAAATAATTGGTGAGTTTGAAACAGTAAATCTCACTGAGGAGTGCAGTGCCATACTCCAGAACAAGCTACCCAAGAAGGAGAAGGATCCTGGTTCCTTCACCCTACCAGTAGAGCTAGGAGGCAAGCACGTGGGCAGAGCTCTTTGTGACCTGGGAGCCAGCATAAACCTCATGCCCCTATCATTATTCCGCCAGCTAGGAATAGGAGAAGCACGTCCAACCACTGTCACTTTACAACTAGCAGACAGATCCATAGCCTACCCTGAGGGTAAGATTGAGGATATTCTTGTAAAGGTTGACAAGTTTATTTTCCTTGCAGATTTCATTATCCTGGATTATGAAGCAGACAAGGAGGTCCCCATCCTATTAGGCAGACCTTTTCTCGCCACAGGTAGGGCCCTGATAGATGTCCAAAAAGGTGAGCTCACGATGAAGAGGTGAAATTTAGTGTATATAAAGCCTTAACCCCTCTGACTCTGAATCTTGTGCTAGCATGGACATTGTAGATTCATTAATGGAAGAACAGCTGGAGCATGTATTATTGACTAAGCATGCTAATGAATATGTACAATTAGATTTAACTGATTTAAATGTTTCTGAAATAATGGATATACCTGTAGATAAAACACAGCATGTTTGTATGAATAATGACCTGACTGATAGATCCTTGAATCCTTTAAAACCATCCATTGAGCATCCACCTGTCTTAGAATTAAAACCACTGCCCACACATCTGAAGTATGCATATTTAGGAAGTAATGAAACTCTACCTGTGATTATTTCTTCTAAACTAAGTGAAAAGCATGAGGTTGAACTGATTTTATTACTTAAGCAACATAGGAAGGCTATTGCATGGACTATTGCTGACATTAGAGGCATTAGCCCTTCTTATTGCATGCATAAGATTATATTAGAGGAAGAGCATACACCCCGAGTAGATCACCAACGTAGGTTGAACCCGTCTATGAAAGAGGTAGTTAAAAAGAAAATAATAAAATGGTTAGATGCTGGTGTGATCTTCCCTATAGCTAGTAGTCAGTGGGTGAGTCCTATACAATGTGTACCTAAGAAGGGGGGGATGACTGTGGTAGTCAATGAGAGCAATGAACTGATTCCAACTAGGACTATCACAGGATGGAGAGTTTGCATGGATTATAGGAAATTAAATAAGGAAACCAAAAAAGACCACTTCCCTCTACCATTCATTGACCAAATGTTAGATAGGATAGCTGGTAGAGCCTATTACTGCTTCTTAGACGGTTATTCAGGATATAACCAGATCACTATAGACCCCAAAGACCAAGAAAAGACTACCTTCACTTGCCCTTTTGGAACATTTGCCTTTCGCAGAATGTCTTTTGGCTTATGCAATGCACCGGCAACATTCCAAAGGTGCATGTTGGCAATCTTCTCTGATTTGGATGAGTCCATGATAGAGATATTCATGGATGATTTCTCAGTCTTTGGGGATTCATTTACAAACTGTTTAGAGAACTTAGGACAAGTCCTGGCTAGGTGTGAGGAGACCAACCTAGTTCTTAATTGGGAGAAGTGCCACTTCATGGTGGACGAAGGGATTGTCCTAGGTCATAGAGTGTCTAGAGCAGGAGTGGAGGTCTATAGGGCCATGGTAGAGGTACTTTTGGGGTACTCCAATTTCAAGCTGTCGAGGCTTGCCAAAATACATTTATAACTCCGCTACAACAGAGCTTTGCAGCTAGTGGTAACGGGTGTCGAACCACAGGGAACCTAAATTATTTCCTCCTAATTAAATTCTATTTGCTTTTATTTAAACTCAAACTAAAACGATAAAATAAAACATTAAAGTAAAGGGGGGATTGGTTATGGAAAAATAAAGTAAAGCATAAAAAGTAGCTAACGGAAAATTAAATCTAATTACATGTGCTCCTAATTTTAAGGGTCGGGATTTACTTTGATGCGACTCGATTCATTGGGATTCAAACATACTTAGCAAGGCATAATTAAACACATAAACGGTTGCCCGGAAGCCCTAAAGCAACCGGCCACATATATATTAATCAGAATTTTCCAATTCTAATTAAACGGTACTATTAGCTAACTCGGATTGATCAGCTCTAAATTAACTAAAGTAGTAACTAGCATTTTATGACGAACATTCAATTAAACATCCTAAATGCTAATTGATTACCCGGCAACCCTGAAGTAATCAACATTCACAACATTTAATATGATACTTCGATTGTTTTATTTCATCAAGATAAATTGCAACCAAGATGAACTGGAATCCAATGTTATCTATGGCTCGATTTATCCGTGTTACTTGGCGATTAAGAGAGGCACGGCATCATTAATCTTTAACAATCAAACATGCTGAAAATCAAGGGTGCCTAGTCCTAAATCATTCCAACACATTCGTGTGATATGTTTAGAGGAAATAAATGCCCAATCAGTCATGCTAAGTCACAAAATTAAGAACGAAAACCCTCATGAATCGCATCAAATTTAACCCCTAACCTCAAATTAGAGCACTTACCTTGCTCGGGATGAAAATCAAGCTAAATCCAACAAAATCTTACTTTGATATAGAAGAAAAGGGGAGAAAACCCCAAGAATTTGAGAGAGAAATCGGCCAAAAGAAGCCAAAACCGAGAGAGAATGCCCTAAAAATCGTCAAAATATGGGTTTTATACAGTCGGAGCGTCGAGACCCTACAGGCAGCGTCTCGACGCTCGTACGGAAATTTCCAGCGCCTGTTGTCGGGGTAGCGTCGAGACCCTACAGGCAGCGTCTCGACGCTATGTCTGTGCCTGAAGGAAAAATAACCAAAATTCTGTCCTCCTCTGGACTCGAACTCAAGCCTATCAACTTGCTAAATTCCTCCTGCACCACCAAACCACTTATCACAATTGAGATATAATTTGATTAATTAATATACATAGTATAAACACTCAGAATGATTAATCTAAATTATCCTCTAAACGTTCTTTTAAGCTCTTAATTAATTCAATGGTCCGATTTGACCCTAAGTAATTAAATTATACAAAATATATTAATTAAGCACAATTAATTACTTAATTCGCAAGACTTAGGAGCTAAATATTAGCACTTTTTGAGTGCTATCAAAACCCCCAACCTAAATCTTGCTAGTCCTCGAGCAAGGAAAACTCTAAAATAGCTCCTAAGGACTATACATGCATGCTTCTAACTCAAATCTTGATGCTTTAAGAATCAAGACATTTACATAAACAAGTAAGCAATCGATCGCATGCACTTAATCAATGAACATGTCAAAAATTAACTACTACTCCCCTACGTGTGTGTGTGATAGCGAACCTCTCCTAAACCATGCAAGCTCGGAAAAACAACATGCTACAATTCATCTTGTTTTCCCCCTACTTCTAGCATTGAAGAACAGTCTATAACTTAATCACATCAGAGAGAGCAACAAATTAAGAGGCCTAAAACAATTTTCTCATACATTTTTTTTTTCTTTTTGAGTACTTTGTACCCTTGGTTAAGGTTCTTTGAACCCAACTTTTTATTTTCTTTTTCTTTCCCATCCCGAGTTGCCTAACATGTCAAACTTAGGCCTAAGCTTCACATTTTTAAGGACTAACGCTCACTTCTTTAGCGCTAATAAGAAGGAGGTGCGCCTCGAGAGAATTTTCTTGCCAAACATGCTTTTCTATTTTTTTATTTAGTTTAGGCTAATAGCTTTGCTAACTCGATTAACCTATTGCAAACTCTCATGCAACAAAGCTTCCCTAGGGGTGCCTTTCGGGGTGACAACAAGAATCCATGCAACATGTGGTCAATCTAAGCATACGGAGTCTAAGAGAAGTTGCTAAGTGCTCTTTAGATGCAAGGGAGCAACAGAAAAAATTTTAAATTTTTTGACATGGACCTAATTAGTGCAAACTACTTCATGCTAATCTAGATATGCAAATATGAAGATTCTAAAAACATTTCCTAGATTGTCATTATTAGAAAGCATGTAAACAGAGTCCCAAGCACTTCAAATTCAAAATCTCCACAACTCAACAACTACAGGAATCCAACAGACAACTCCACCCCCAACCTTCGAAAGATACATAGTCCTCTATGTATCCATCCATCAGATAAAGCAATAAAAACTACAAAATTAAAGGGAACAGAAAACCTCCCCTGAATTTCGCGAGGTGGGTGGTTGGAGTGGCGCGGTCTTTGCCCATTATCTCGTTGTTTAGGCCAAACCCCTACAAAAGAAGGCAAACTACAAAAAGGAAAAACAAACAAATAAAATCCAAATAAGAGAAATTAAATGGTTCCCCGGCAACGGCGCCAATTTTGGTAGAGGTACTTTTGGGGTACTCCAATTTCAAGCTGTCGAGGCTTGCCAAAATACATTTATAACTCCGCTACAACAGAGCTTTGCAGCTAGTGGTAACGGGTGTCGAACCACAGGGAACCTAAATTATTTCCTCCTAATTAAATTCTATTTGCTTTTATTTAAACTCAAACTAAAACGATAAAATAAAACATTAAAGTAAAGGGGGATTGGTTATGGAAAAATAAAGTAAAGCATAAAAAGTAGCTAACGGAAAATTAAATCTAATTACATGTGCTCCTAATTTTAAGGGTCGGGATTTACTTTGATGCGACTCGATTCATTGGGATTCAAACATACTTAGCAAGGCATAATTAAACACATAAACGGTTGCCCGGAAGCCCTAAAGCAACCGGCCACATATATATTAATCAGAATTTTCCAATTCTAATTAAACGGTACTATTAGCTAACTCGGATTGATCAGCTCTAAATTAACTAAAGTAGTAACTAGCATTTTATGACGAACATTCAATTAAACATCCTAAATGCTAATTGATTACCCGGCAACCCTGAAGTAATCAACATTCACAACATTTAATATGATACTTCGATTGTTTTATTTCATCAAGATAAATTGCAACCAAGATGAACTGGAATCCAATGTTATCTATGGCTCGATTTATCCGTGTTACTTGGCGATTAAGAGAGGCACGGCATCATTAATCTTTAACAATCAAACATGCTGAAAATCAAGGGTGCCTAGTCCTAAATCATTCCAACACATTCGTGTGATATGCTTAGACGAAATAAATGCCCAATCAGTCATGCTAAGTCACAAAATTAAGAACGAAAACCCTCATGAATCGCATCAAATTTAACCCCTAACCTCAAATTAGAGCACTTACCTTGCTCGGGATGAAAATCAAGCTAAATCCAACAAAATCTTACTTTGATATAGAAGAAAAGGGGAGAAAACCCCAAGAATTTGAGAGAGAAATCGGCCAAAAGAAGCCAAAACCGAGAGAGAATGCCCTAAAAATCATCAAAATATGGGTTTTATACAGTCGGAGCGTCGAGACCCTACAGGCAGCGTCTCGACGCTCGTACGGAAATTTCCAGCGCCTGTTGTCGGGGTAGCGTCGAGACCCTACAGGGAGCGTCTCGACGCTATGTCTGTGCCTGAAGGAAAAATAACCAAAATTCTGTCCTCCTCTGGACTCGAACTCAGCCCTATCAACTTGCTAAATTCCTCCTGCACAACCAGACCACTTATCACAATTGAGATATAATTTGATTAATTAATATACATAGTATAAACACTCAGAATGATTAATCTAAATTATCCTCTAAACGTTCTTTTAAGCTCTTAATTAATTCAATGGTCCGATTTACCCCTAAGTAATTAAATTATACAAAATATATTAATTAAGCACAATTAATTACTTAATTCGCAAGACTTAGGAGCTAAATATTAGCACTTTTTGAGTGCTATCAGGCCAAGATTGAAATAATAGAGAAGTTGGTAGAACCTCAGAATGTCAAAGCCAGTAGAAGTTTCTTAGGACATGCAGGCTTCTATAGAAGGTTCATTAAGAACTTCTCTAAGATCTCCAAGCCTTTATGTGAGCTTCTAGAGCTAAACAAACCCTTCATCTTCTCTAAAGAATGTTTCCTAGCCTGGAAAACCCTTAAGAAAGCACTAGTCAGAGCACCTATTATAGTAGGGCCTAATTGGGACCTTCCATTTGAGATGTTATGTGATGCAAGTGACTATGTGATAGCTCCATTTTGGAGCTATAATTATGTCCCTAATTCACGTTTATTATTGGCTTAATCTTGCTTTTATGTAATTATTGTAGGTGTTCTCGGTGCTTAGTTCTCGAGAGCGTTTCGGAGCTTAATATCGCGATTTAAAGGCATAAGAACGCTTCCCGGGAAGATCCATGCAAAGAGATGAAGTTTGGGCGCTTTGGGGAAATTGAAGGCAAAATTCCATGCAAAAACCCGAGAGCTAGCGTCGAGCGACAGCGTCGCGACGCTAGCTCGACGCTGCCCAGCGTCGAGACGCTGCCTTAGCGTCTCGACGCTCCGAAGTCTGAAGCGCTGAATTGAAGAAAAACCCGAGAGCAAGCGTCGAGTGATAGCGTCTCGACGCTAGCTCGACGCCGCACAAGCGTCTCGACGCTGTGCGAGCGTCTCGACGCCACCCCGAGCGCGCGCGCGGATTATTTAGGGCGCAGCGTCGAGACGCTGTCCTAGCGTCTCGACGCTACGACGGACTACTTAACATTTTTGTCCGATTTTAGCCGCCATTATCATCTTCCACCTCGAGCTCCGCGCCTGATTGGACGTCCAACAGCCATTTTTCACCATGGGAGGGGCTATGAAGCTCGATTTGAAGCCGTCCCACGTCACACAAGTCATGAGTGAGTAGATTTACCGTTTTTGGCTCGGGATTGTAAGGATAAATGTAGTATGAATTCTTGGTGAGGTTGTGGATTGAAATTCTGAATTGGTTGGATATTTTATTGAATTGAATTCTACTTCTTAGCTTAATCTATGAGCACGTTTGAATGATTTAGGACTAGGCACCCTTGATTTTGAGCATGTTCATTTGTTAAAGGATTTGATGCCGTGCCTCTCGTTTCCGCCAAGTAACAAGGAATTATGGCATCTTGAGCGTATTGGCGTCCTTACGCTCTTGGTGTTCGTTCTTCCCGAATTGGAATTCCAAATCGACATACTAGTTTCGCGTCCAAATTAGATAGTCGTCACAGTTAGCTCGTTGCTACCGTTCGGTCTTGGGAGAGCGTTGGCCGCCAATGTCCGAACGGTATGCTTGATTAGCATAATTAATTATGTTTAATTAAATCCATGGAGCATGTTTGAGTTATTTATTAATTTTAAACGAGCTGTGCATTCATTAAATTGTTTAACCATAATACTATCAACCTATGAACCAAGAAGCATGCTAAATTTATTCCGATCGTCCCGAGTCGGAAACTCCGTTAGCTTAATTTTCCCATTTGATTGTTTCTATCTTAGTTACTTGAAAACCAACAATTACCCCTTATTTCACCCATATTAACAGTTTGCAAATTTAATTGAGATTAAGCCAAAATTCCTTAATTCCCTGCGGATCGACCCCGTTACTACTATTCTACAAATAGTTTAGTGATTTCGGGCATTTATAAATTTATTTTGGCGGGTCTCGACAACCCGATGATTGGCGATAGTTCAATAATATCGTTACCAAAATTGGCGCCGCTGCCGGGGAACTAAGTGTAATTCGGCCTGATTTAAATTTGATTTGTGAACTTTTAATTTTTTTTACTTTAAAAATTCTGTTTATTCTTTTATTATTTGCAATTTTGATCTGTTTGTTTAAGTGTGCAAGAGGTGCCAAATTTTTATTGAGAAAATGGAGATTGATGATGAGATTGGAGTCCCAAAAACGCTCAGACAGTGGACATCATTTGCTATGGGCCACCAACCTTCTTGTATTTCCTACCCGGAAATTTCAGGTGAGTTTGTGCTTAAATCAGGTATGATTAATCTTTTACCCTCTTTTTGTGGTGAAACAGATGAAGATCCTTACAAACATCTCAAGGAGTTTCAAATGGTAAGCTCCGCGATGAAGCCTGGCGACATAACAAAAGATCAGCTCTACCTGAGAGCTTTTCCATTCACCCTAAAAGGTGAAGCTCGAGATTGGCTGCATTACTTGCCATCGGGGACCATCTTTACTTGGGAGAAGTTGCAGAGTCTATTCTTGGAAAGGTATTTCCCAGCTTCAAAAGCCAGAGCCGTGAAAAAAGATATACGACAATTTAAGCAAGGAAAGGACGAGGCATTTTACGAATACTGGGAGAGGTTCATTAAACTCTGTGAAAAATGTCCGAACCATCTGATAGCGGAAGTCGAGCTTATCGAATGCTTCTATGGTGGGTTGCTCACGCATGACCGCCAGATGCTTGATGCGGCAAGTGGAGGAGTCCTTTGGGAGAAAACGCCTGCGGAAGCTCGTCAGTTGATCTCCAACATAGCTGAGAACCGTCGCCAGTACGGAGGAAGAAACGAGCATTCTAAGATGTCTTCCGACATAGAAGTGCTCAAAGAACAAGTGTCTCAGGTATTTGGTTTAGTTCATACGATGCAGGAAAAATCATCTCAGGATGTTTCTTCTATTTCAGGTAAAGCCATTGAAAGTATGTTCAAATCGCTCATGGAATCTAGCGATGAGACAAGGTCGCAGATTAAGTCTCTAAGAGATGAATTCACGGAGGTGAAGGAAAGAATGGGTAGAATTGAGTCCAAAGCGGAAGGGGTTAGTGCTATAAACCTCAGAAGCGGTAAAGAAGTGCCATCTCAAACCACTCCCGTGAGTCCTCCAAACGATTCAGAGATATCTCCAGATAAGTGTTCTCAAGCGCCCTCTGAAACTGTTGTAACACCTCCTATTATTTCTATGAAGTCTTACACTCCAGTTGCTCCTTTTCCTAGTAGGCTTGCAAGGCCATCTAAGGAGGCCAACAACGCGGATGTACTTGAGACATTGAGGAAGGTTGGGATCAATATACCGCTGCTCGATGCAATTCAGCAAATCCCAAGGTACGCTAAATTTCTAAAGGAGATGTGCACTATAAAGAGGAAGACTAAAAGTGCTGAGAGAGTCGTGGTAAGCAAGAATGTTTCTGCCCTGCTAACCCAAGGTATTCCAAGCAAATGCCAGGACCCAGGTATGTTCCTCTTGCCATGTACTATAGGGGATAGAGAAATCGAGCACGCTATGCTAGACTTAGGAGCTTCAATTAATGTTATGCCATATTCAGTCTACAAGAGCCTCGGTTTAGAAGGTATGCAGGAAACTAGTATAGTTATCCAGTTAGCTAATAGGTCTTCTATTCATCCTCTAGGGGTGATTGAAGATGTGTTGGTTAAAGTTAAGGATTTAATCTTCCCTGCTGATTTTTATGTGATAAACTTGGAAGAAAACACATCCACCACTTCTGTTTTACTTGGTAGACCATTCATGAAAACCGCGAAAACGAAAATTAATGTGCATGATGGAACTTTGTCTGTTGAGTATGAAGGGGATGTGTTCGAATTTAATGTATTTGATGCCATGAAACAACGTGCTGATGTGCATTCTGTCTGTAAAATTGATCTGATAGATACTTTAGAACAAGAAGAATGCATGACTGTTGTTGATGGGGATGACCCACTCGTTTTTACTGAAATTGTTAGCAAAGTTGAAAGTAGTGATCCCATATTGACTGATTTGTCTGAACAACCCACTTTTGCTTTAGAGACATATGAAAAGCCAACTAAAATATTACCATCTCTTTTGCAGGCTCCCAAGTTGGAATTGAAGGAGTTGCCGGGTCATCTCAAGTACGTGTACTTGGGTGAGGTGGATACACTTCCGGTAATTATCTCCAAGGAGCTTACATCGGAGCAAGAAGGCGAGTTGGTCGAGGTTCTGAAAAAGAACAAAAGAGCCATGGGATGGACATTGGCAGACTTGCACGGGTTGAGTCCAGTGCTGTGCATGCACAAGATTCGGCTGGATGAGGGAGCAAAGCCATCCCGAGAGCCTCAGCGGAGACTGAACCCTGCAATGAAAGAGGTAGTGTTGTCTGAGATACACAAACTCCTGGATGCAGGTATTATCTTTCCCATTTCTGATAGCCAATGGGTTAGCCCTATTCATGTTGTACCTAAAAAGACGGGCATAATTGTTATTAGAAATGATAAGGGGGAGTTAGTACCTAAGAGAGTACAAAACGGGTGGAGAATGTGTATTGATTTTAGAAAACTGAATGATGTGACTAAGAAGGACCACTTTCCTATTCCCTACATAGATCAAATGGTGGAGCGTTTAGCTGGGAAGCCATTCTTCTGTTTTCTAGATGGTTTTTCTGGGTTTTATCAAATTCCCATAGCCCAGGAAGACCAAGAAAAGACTACTTTTACCTGTCCATTCGGAACTTACGCATATAGGAGAATGCCCTTTGGGCTTTGTAATGCTCCAGGGACTTTTCAGCGATGCATGATGAGCATATTTTCTGAATTTGTAGAAAAATGCATCGAAGTCTTTATGGATGATTTTACTGTATATGGAAGTTCATTTAAAGATTGCCTGTGTAACTTGTCTAGAGTCATGGAAAGATGCATTGAAACTAATCTTGTTTTAAATTTTGAGAAGTGTCATTTCATGGCCAGTCAGGGCATAGTATTGGGTCACGTTGTGTCTGCTAAGGGGATAGAGGTCGATAAAGCTAAGATTGATGTCATATCTGATTTACCTTATCCCACGAATCTTCGGGAAGTACGTTCTTTTCTTGGTCACGCAGGTTTTTACCGCAGGTTCATTAAAGACTTCTCGAAGATAGTGACCCCGATGACAAGCTTGCTGAAAAAGGATGTTCCATTCTGTTTCGACAAAGAGTGCAAGCTTGCCTTTGATGTTCTGAAGAAGTGCTTGACCAACGCACCCATCATCCATCCACCGCAGTGGGGGACTCCTTTCGAGATCATGTGCGACGCAAGCAATTATGCCGTAGGCGCTGTGTTGGGCCAGAGGATAGACAAGAAGAGCCATGTGATTTATTATGCCTCGAGGACGCTCAACTCTGCGCAGATCGGTTACACAACAACAGAGAAGGAGCTGCTTTCCATAGTTTTCGCTCTTGATAAATTTCGGCCATATATTCTTGGATCTAAAGTAATTATTTTTTCTGATCATGCAGCAGTTCGATACTTGATGAACAAGAAAGACTCGAAGCCTAGACTGCTCAGATGGGTATTATTACTTCAGGAGTTCGACGTCTCTGTTCAGGACAGAAAAGGATCAGAAAATACCGTTGCTGACCACTTGAGCCGCATTGTGCGTAATGAGGAGGACTTGCCTCTGAATGATGAGTTCCCTGATGAAGTTCTTTTCCAGGTAAGCGTGGAGACACCATGGTACGCCGACATTGTCAACTACTTGGTCACAGGTACGTTCCCATTCGACTTTTCATATAATCAAAGAGCTAAGCTGAAAAGCGAAGCCAAAACATATGTTTGGGACGAGCCCATTTTGTGGAAATTTTGCGCTGACCAAGTAATTAGGAAGTGCGTCCCTAAGTCTGAACATAGGTCCATCCTTACCTTTTGCCATGAATTTGCATGTGGGGGACACTTTGGGCAAAATAGAACTGCGAGAAAAATTTTAGATTGTGGGTTTTTCTGGCCTTCGCTGTTTAAAGACTGTTATGACTTTTGTAAATCTTGTGATCAGTGTCAGAGAAAAGGGACCATCACTAGTAGGAATGAAATGCTCCAAAACCCCATTTTAACTTGTGAAATTTTTGAGGTTTGGGGTATGGACTTTATGGGACCCTTCCCCCCTTCATTTGGTTTTGTCTATATCTTATTGGCTGTGGACTACGTGTCTAAATGGGTGGAAGCTAATGCCACCAAAGTTGATACCGCTAATGTTGTTTCCAGTTTTGTCAAGTCTAACATTTTTAGCAGGTATGGAGTTCCACGAGCCATCATAAGTGACCAGGGGAGCCACTTCTGCAACAAAACGATCCAGGCCTTGATGAGGAAATATGGGGTCAATCATAAAATCTCTACCCCGTATCATCCTCAGACCAATGGTCAAGCGGAGGTTTCCAATCGAGAGGTGAAGAGCATCCTCGAGAAAACAGTAAGTCCAGGAAGGAAGGATTGGAGCCTCAGGCTGGACGACGCTCTGTGGGCTTATCGTACGGCTTACAAAACCCCCATAGGGATGTCTCCCTACCGGATGGTTTATGGTAAAGCCTGTCATCTCCCCGTGGAGATCGAACACAAAGCTTACTGGGCCGTGAAGAAGTGCAACATGGACTTTGATTTGGCGGGCGAAGAAAGACTCCTCAAATTGCAAGAACTGGAGGAGCTTCGCCTGGATGCATATGAGAACTCGAAGACCTACAAGGAAAAGACCAAAATGTTCCACGACAGGCGAGTCGTCAGGAAACACTTCGAAGTTGGTCAGAAGGTCCTCTTGTTCAACTCCCGCCTGAAGTTCATGCCAGGTAAACTTCGTTCCAGGTGGCTTGGTCCTTTCATTATCACTGATGTTCATCACTATGGTGCAGTCAAGATTCAGAGCCTGGATACAGAAAAAGAATACACGGTGAATGGCCAGCGATTAAAGATCTTTCATGAGGGAATGTCAGAGGACTTCGACGACCATGCTTACTTGAAAGAGCCTGATTATGAGAAAGGATAAATTGAGTTTTGGTAAAGTCGAGCAATCGACTCTAAAAATTTGCGCTACTCGGAGGCACCCGAGCTTGAACTGTACATGCCTTTTGTTTACTTACCGTCTTTAGGATTAGTTTAGATTTCTACTCTGATGTTGTGAATTTTCCGGTGAAACAATGGCTCATCCTTGCGGTTTATTGGCTAAGGATAACGCGCGCTCTACAACCCTCTAAGTCACAACTCAGGGAAGGTTTTCTTTCCCTTTGTTTTGACTGTGCATACTTGGTCCAATGAGGACATTGTCAATTTCTAAGTTGGGGGTGGTGGGTTGTGCCTTATAGTGATTGTCGAGTTTAGTTGTGAAATCCTGATTTACTTGTTGAGTTATGGTGAAAGCATGCTAGTCTGACTATGAAATTCTGTGATGTACTGCTGAGGTCTTCGTATTTGTATTTGTCATGAAATTCAGCATAATTGCATATGTTAAGGCCATTTTGAAAATTTTTTCAAAAATATTTCCCTGTTTAAGCTTCGCATGTTAGCACTCTATCTTGAATCTGTGGGTTTAGTGTAGCTCTGTTTGTTTTGAAATTCGTTGTCACCTCGAAAGGCAACCTTAGGATGGGCCAAGATTCGCTTTTGTTTGTAACCCGTGCGCTTAAAATTTTAATATGATGCTTAGACTTAAAGAAAAATGAATGCAAGTTTATAAAAAGAAAATAATCTCGTGAGGCGTTCCTCCTTCTGGAGTTACCTTAGTAGCCAGGGGCGGTCGTGTAACCCACGGTCGCCACTGCATGAAAAGGATGCACAAAGAAGTGAACGCTAGTCCTTAAAAATGTGAATTTTGCCCGTAGTCAGATGCACTGTGCAATGAAATTGCAGGCAAGCTGAAACGAAAGTAAGATTGACATGTTAGGCGCTCATGAAGATAAGTTCAATGAAATTGAGAAAAAGATGCCTTGCGTTATATTACTTGCATAAGCGATGAACTGCCCTTAGACTGTTCTGTTAAGCCATAAGTAGGGGGAAAGCGAAATTTTAGGATAGATAGAGCCGTTCTAAGCCTGTTGAAATCTAAGATCGAGGAGCTAAGTCCGAGGCGTAAATAGGGAAACATCTTTAAATTTTCCAAATTGTTCTTAACCAATGCATGCATGCAGCTGTCTTTCAAATGCAATTGCCTTGTCTTTTCCAGTATTGAGAATCGAGTCCCTAGCATGCATTCTCGTTCTATATAATTAATCAGAATTCCACCTTGCTCGAGGACTAGCAAGATTTAAGTTGGGGGTGTTTGATAGCTCCATTTTGGAGCTATAATTATGTCCCTAATTCACGTTTATTATTGGCTTAATCTTGCTTTTATGTAATTATTGTAGGTGTTCTCGGTGCTTAGTTCTCGAGAGCGTTTCGGAGCTTAATATCGTGATTTAAAGGCATAAGAACGCTTCCCGGGAAGATCCATGCAAAGAGATGAAGTTTGGGCGCTTTGGGGAAATTGAAGGCAAAATTCCATGCAAAAACCCGAGAGCTAGCGTCGAGCGACAGCGTCGCGACGCTAGCTCGACGCTGCCCAGCGTCGAGACGCTGCCTTAGCGTCTCGACGCTCCGAAGTCTGAAGCGCTGAATTGAAGAAAAACCCGAGAGCAAGCGTCGAGTGATAGCGTCTCGACGCTAGCTCGACGCCGCACAAGCGTCTCGACGCTGTGCGAGCGTCTCGACGCCACCCCGAGCGCGCGCGCGGATTATTTAGGGCGCAGCGTCGAGACGCTGTCCTAGCGTCTCGACGCTACGACGGACTACTTAACATTTTTGTCCGATTTTAGCCGCCATTATCATCTTCCACCTCGAGCTCCGCGCCTGATTGGACGTCCAGCAGCCATTTTTCACCATGGGAGGGGCTATGAAGCTCGATTTGAAGCCGTCCCACGTCACACAAGTCATGAGTGAGTAGATTTACCGTTTTTGGCTCGGGATTGTAAGGATAAATGTAGTATGAATTCTTGGTGAGGTTGTGGATTGAAATTCTGAATTGGTTGGATATTTTATTGAATTGAATTCTACTTCTTAGCTTAATCTATGAGCACGTTTGAATGATTTAGGACTAGGCACCCTTGATTTTGAGCATGTTCATTTGTTAAAGGATTTGATGCCGTGCCTCTCGTTTCCGCCAAGTAACAAGGAATTATGGCATCTTGAGCGTATTGGCGTCCTTACGCTCTTGGTGTTCGTTCTTCCCGAATTGGAATTCCAAATCGACATACTAGTTTCGCGTCCAAATTAGATAGTCGTCACAGTTAGCTCGTTGCTACCGTTCGGTCTTGGGAGAGCGTTGGCCGCCAATGTCTGAACGGTATGCTTGATTAGCATAATTAATTATGTTTAATTAAATCCATGGAGCATGTTTGAGTTATTTATTAATTTTAAACGAGCTGTGCATTCATTAAATTGTTTAACCATAATACTATCAACCTATGAACCAAGAAGCATGCTAAATTTATTCCGATCGTCCCGAGTCGGAAACTCCGTTAGCTTAATTTTCCCATTTGATTGTTTCTATCTTAGTTACTTGAAAACCAACAATTACCCCTTATTTCACCCATATTAACAGTTTGCAAATTTAATTGAGATTAAGCCAAAATTCCTTAATTCCCTGCGGATCGACCCCGTTACTACTATTCTACAAATAGTTTAGTGATTTCGGGCATTTATAAATTTATTTTGGCGGGTCTCGACAACCCGATGATTGGCGATAGTTCAATAATATCGTTACCACTATGCTGTAGGGGTCATGCTAGGACAAAAGATTGACAAGTTAACACACCCTGTATACTATGCTAGTAAGACACTTAATGAGGCACAATGTAATTACACAACTACTGAGAAGGAGATGCTAGCTGTAGTGTTTGCTTGTGAGAAGTTTAGGAATTACATTGTAGGCACTAGGACAATCGTGTACACTGACCATTTTGCTTTAAAGTACCTCATGAGGAAGGCTGAGTCTAAGCCTAGGTTGATTAGATGGGTGTTGTTGTTGCAGGAGTTGGATCTAGACATTAGAGATAAGAAAGGATGTGAAAATGTGGTTGCGGATCATCTTTCTAGATTGCAGCATAATTGCGAAAAAATTGCGGAAACCGCAATTTCTGATGCTTTTATTGATGAACATGTCTTTGTATTGACTCATCGTGATAACGATGAGGAACCTTGGTTTGCTGACATTGCTAACTTCCTTGCATCACAGGTATTACCAATCTTCAAGGGAGGCCAAGAGAAGAAGAAGTTCCTGCATGAAGCTAGGAAGTTCATATGGGATGATCCTACACTCTACAAGACATGTGCTGATGGTCTGCTAAGGAAGTGTGTTTCAGCTGCTGAGGCAAGGTCTGTGTTGCAGCACTGCCATACAGCACCCTATGGTGGACATTTTGGTGGTCAAAGGACAGCTGCAAAGGTGTTCCAGAGTGGCTACTATTGGCCAACGATCTTCAAGGATGCCCACAACTATGCACACAGCTGTGATGAATGCCAGAGAACAGGTAACCTTAGTCGAAAGGATGAGATGCCTCTCACTTACATCTTAGAGTTGGAGCTCTTTGATGTGTGGGGCATTGACTTCATGGGACCATTTCCCCCATCATCAGGTAACCTTTACATATTGGTAGCAGTAGACTATGTATCTAAGTGGGTAGAGGCCATAGCTTGTCCAAATAATGATGCCAAAACAGTCATAAGATTCTTGCATAGACATATTTTTACTAGATTTGGGACACCTCGTGCTATAATCAGTGATGAGGGGACACATTTCATTAACAAAGCTATGGAGAGAGTGTTGGCTAAGTATAATGTTAGACATAGAGTAGCCACCCCTTATCACCCACATTCGAATGGCCAAGCTGAAATTTCAAATAGGGAGATTAAAAAGATACTCGAAAAAGTGGTCAAACCCAATAGAAAAGACAGGTCGTTTAAACTCGAGGATGCACTTTGGGCATTTAGAACTGCATATAAGACACCCCTAGGTATGTCTCCTTATAGACTTGTGTATGGCAAAGCATGTCACTTACCATTCGAGTTAGAGATTAAAGCATTTTGGGCCCTAAAAGAGCTGAATTATTGCGTGACCGATGCGGGAACATTGCGGTCTTTGCAATTACATGAGCTTGATGAGCTTAGACATATGTCCTATGAGAATGCCAAAATGTATAAGGAAAAGACCAAGATTTGGCACGACAGTAGACTTAGGATTAAGGACTTTAAGAAAGGCCAGCTTGTCTTATTATTTAACTCACGATTGAAATTATTTCCAGGCAAACTTAAGTCCAGATGGTCAGGTCCTTTTGTAATAACTAACGTGTTTGTTCATGGTGCAATCGAGATTAAGAACCTGCAGCAAGGGCAACCGTTCATGGTTAATGGTGCAAGATTGAAGCACTACTATGAGGAAGGAGATGTGAAGACTCTCTCGGCCTTCCTCTTGACTGAAACGTGAAAATAAGAACGAGAGAGGACGAGTCATCACTGTGCTCGTCCATGCGAGGCTCATGCCTTAGTTTATTTTTTTTGCTATTTTTCCGGTTACTGTTTGTGTATATTTTTGTGTGATTTTAATTAAGAATTTGATGTTGATTTTATCTCTTTTAATAGGGAATCGATAGAGGGAATCAAGGAGATGAAATCAAGATAAAAAAATCGAGGAGATATCGAGCCAAATCAAAGATTCAGTTGAGAGAAGATTGGCATTTAAACTCAGAAAATCTCCAACGGTCACTAAAATTGCGCTGGATTTGCAGAATCCGCAACGGAAATAGCCGTTGGGATTTCCATCATTACTTATATCCGTTAGAAGCGCGATGATCCGTACGATTTCCCCATTATCTGAACTCCAAGAAATCTCTCTCCCTCTTCATCTGCAATTCTTCTTTCCAGATTCCCACGATTCAACAATGGTGCTAACGAGAGCTGAAAGATCTGCGTCCAAGAAGAAGGCTGACGACGCTGAAATTGCTGCGAGGGAAGCACTTCTTGCCCTTGCAGATGCTGAGGCTGCGCGCACTGAACGACTCCCCAAACTGCCGATCCGCAAGAAGAAGTGGAAGGTAGTTACGGAGATACCTGCTGGACCCTCTGAACCAGCAGGAACACCCAAGAAACCCAAGTGGAGCATGGCGGTGGCCGAAGAAGCGAGCAAGAAAAAGACTCCCTCTGTGGAGAGTCAAGAAAGTGACCGTCGGTCACACGAGTCAGCCAAGCAGAGCTCTTCGCCATCTCCACCAGCGCGAAGCCCTGAGCTTCCTCCATCGCCGCAGAGTTCTGAACATACCCCACCAGCAGAGAGCCCTGAAGCATCACCCACTTCCCCACAACATGACCCTGAATTTCCATATGGAGAGCATCAAGAATCGACGCAGGGTAGTGAGGCAGCTGAGGAAGAAGAGGTCTTCTCTCCTTTGAGGGAAGCCAGCCCTGAGAGCCCTGCGCAGAGGGATGATTCGATGGACGAGACACTGGGGGATTGCCTCCAGCAGATCACAACCAAGGCAAGGTTGAAGAAGAGGGCAGCCAAGGTTGTCAAGGCCAAACGACCAAAAAAGTCCAAGAAAAATAAATCCAGGAGGGCGCCTTCATCAGAGAAGGGGAGTGATGAGCCGTCTCTGAAGAAGCTCAAGATTGAGGCTGCTGAGTCAGCCAAACCGAAAGACAAAGGGAAAGCCAAGCTTTACCCTGAAGATGAGCCTCAATCAGTGAGGTACGTGTCCTCTGATGCTGAGTCCAGAGGCACTGAGCTGAGGAAGAGGGAACTGCTGCACGAGAAGGGATTCCTAGACGCCCTCACAGACCTGCCGCAATTCTAGCGCGCAGGGATCACGAATCACGGCTGGGAGGAGCTGTGCAGACCACCCAATCCAGCATACTCCAGCATGGTGTATGACTTTTACGTCAATTTGATGAATCCTGAGGATGGCCTGTCTGTGGTCAGAGGAGTCGAGGTGGACTTCTCAGCGAAGGCGATCAACGAAGCCTATGGCCTCAAGGGCCAAAAACACACTGACTATGCAAGGATCGTTGATGATCCAACAAAAGCTGTCCTAGAGGAGGCAATTCGGATCATTGGCCAGCCAGAGGCATCGTGGACAGTATCGCGCAATGGGAGGCACACTCTCATGAGTGCCAACCTCACAGCCAAGGCGGCTGTATGGTTTTCCTTCGTGCGGAGGAAGCTATCCCCAGTGACCCATGAGACCACCATCAACCAAAGCAGATCGCTGCTGGTCTACGCGATCATGCGAGGTCTCACAATCAACGTGGGCGAGGTCATTGCAGCTTCAATTGCTGACTGCGCCAAGAAGGGTAAGGGTCCATTTTTCTTTCCTAATACAATTACTAAGCTCTGCTTACGTGCAGGGGTCCCAATCGAGCGAATGGAAAGGCAGCTGGCCTACACAGGGCACTTGGAACTGCCCACGGGCTTGAGGATGCGAAGGAAGGGGAACATGGAGTTCGAGCTGGATGGTTTGGCTGCTGCTCAGTCTCTGTCCATGGCATGCCTGATGGATCTGCAGAAGAGGATGGCTCAATGGGCCACATATGCGCAGGCAAGGGACAAGGAGGTCGCTGACCAATTGGGATGCATCTTCCCTGAATTTCCCACGAACCTACTGACTCCATGGGCGCCACCAAGACCAAGAAGGAATGATGATGATGAGGACATATGAGTGCTAGGCACTCAAGGGAGTATTGTTGTTCCCTTAAAATAAAAAGAAAAAAATCAAACTGCTTTTTGTTGAACCATGTGAATTATGCTGTTTTGAGTTAGTATTTTGATTTGTTTTAGTTCTTTAATTGTAGTATTTAAATTTGTTTAGTGTAGTCTGATGATAGCTGAATAGGTAGATTCGTTTAGTTTCATTTTTGTATAGCTTGAATGACTGGAAAAAGCATGCATAGGGGCCTTGATCACTGATATATCTGCCCTGTATCTATTGCGAAATAATTGCGGAATCCGCAATTTTTATTAGTAAATGCATGTTTTTGACTGACTCTTTAGCTAGGCTGGTTCTTTTTAAATTCCGTCTTTTGCTGCTATCTTGACTACCTTATATAGGTTATCTCAAAGCATGCTGGATGAGTGTCATAGGACACCCTTTGATAGTTTAAATTAACCTCTAAAAAGTGCTCAGCATGCATAGCTTTAAGTCCTTACCTGACTGTTTTTATAAATTTCTGCTGCTGTGATATTGACTTTTAAAATGTTCTGTCTATGCCTAGGGCTTTTAGATTCTCTTTGTTTTACCTTAGACTAGATGCTTTTAGGACAAGTTTGGGGGTGTGCCACCTCAGACACTCATTGGGGACAATGAGTAGTTTAAGTTTGGGGGAGGCCACCCTAGGCCTAGGAACATTCCTCTCTCCCTTAAAGCATAAGCATTCTTCTTCTCCTTTACAAAAAAAAATATGAGCTGAAAAAAAAAATGAAATGAAAAATAGAATAAAGAGGGGTGTCTCTCTTAGGTTGCTGAGTAATCAGTGCCAAGTGTGTAACCCACAAGTGGCATTGCATCAAAAGGCAACCAAAGGAGAGGCTCCACCAAAGTAAGAAAGAAAAAAGGAAGAAGTAGGGAAGAAGAATGTATACCTAGGAGTTGCAACTTTGTGGCTTAGATGTCCTGAATAAAAAGAACTCTGATCCTCAATTAGCTGAGCACAAAGTTGTAACTTGTAGGGTTGTTTAGGGAGATGAATGTATGTCCAATGTAGTGATGCCAGGGTTTAGGTTGTTCTCTAAAAGTACTACTGTCACTGTTAATACTAAGACTGGCATGACTCTAAGGAATCCTAGGTAATGCAAAAGTAAAAACTAGAAGCATGTACTGAGTCTGGGGTAAAGCTAGGTAGAATTTGAAACCTTAGGGATAGATGCACGATATGATAAAAGCAAGTAGATCAGTCGTAGGGAGTTAAGGAGACAGCAGGAGTATTAGGCGTGCGAAGTCAGAAGAAGAAATATGAAAGGTTAGTTGTAAACTTAGAAGTGTGTCACGGGACAGCACTGCTATAGATAGGAATGTAGGGGAGTCAGTAAGTGGTTAAAGAAGATGAAACAGCAGCCTAGGCAAGTCCTTAGATTGCTCGAGGACGAGCAAAACCTTAAGTTTGGGGGTGTGTTACGTCTCCAAAAGTGACCTTTTTAGGACTTATTTATTCTAGAAAGATGTACACTCTTAGGTGTTTTTGATAGGATTTAGCTTAAACCTATGCTTATATATGATAATTAGAAGAAGGAAGCTGATTAGGACAATCCTCGCATAACCGACCAAACCTCTCCCAGCACTCTAGGACGGTTTCTTCCTTTCCTTGCTCAATTTTGTGTATCTCCCTTCTGAGGGCGACGACCTTTGACACAGGAAAATACCTTTCTAAAAACGCCCCATTCAACTCCTTCCAAGTCGTGATGGAACCGGTCGGTAGGTAAATTATCCAATCTCTCGCCTTCTCCTTCAAGGTGAAGGGAAAGGTCCTGAGATGGAGTTGATCTGCAGTGGTGTCATCGGTTCTGAATGACGCACACACCATCTAGAATGCCTTGAGGTGTCTGACGGGATCCTCATCTGTATTACCACAAAAAGAAGGTAATAAGTTAATCAGACCAGCTGTAAGTTCAAAATTACCTGAAGCTACCGGATACGATATACTCGATGTGTTCCGGCCTAGCTCAGATGATGCAAGCTCCCTCATGGTTCTTTGATGCTCAAGATTACCCACGACCTCCATCTTGGCGCTTCTTTTGAATTTTCAAAGAATGCTGCGCTCCAAGAACTCAAACAAAACGCGTAAAATAATACAAAAGAATTAAACTGTACAAAAAGAAATAAAGAAAATTTTAAAACCAACAAACTAAACTTAACTAAACTAAATTAATTAATTCCCCGGCAACGGCGCCAATTTTGGTAGAGGTACTTTTGGGGTACTCCAAATTCAAGCTGTCGAGGCTTGCCAAAATACAATTTATAAACCCGAATACACCGAGCTATTTGTAGCTAAGTGGCAACGGGGTCGATCCACAGGGAAATAAGAAATTCAATCTAACTAAGTCTAATTTGCTAGAATTAAAAGAATGCACAAATTAAAGAATGGTAATTTGGTTTTGGGGGAAGGGAGCTCCTAATTATGCTAACGGAAAATTAAATGACAAAGTGCAAAAATTAAACGGTCGTGCTTAACTTCGAGAAATGGAATTGCTCGTTATGGATGTTCGGATCATTGATACGATTAACGCGTTAGCCAGTTTCATGCACACAATTCATTTGGTTATTCCTAACTCAAATGACCCAAGGATTTAATTAGACTCGTGCAATTCTAATTAAACTTGGCCAATAATCTATCTACGGTAGCGATCCCTAAATCGATTACGTGCCAGTGACGGGAACATTGCGACGGTCTAATCCTAAGACTAATCCGGTTTCTCTCTTGCCTTAAGCCTAACATGAAAACGTTAATTAACTCAGTTTACCAATGTCACTTTGGGCCGAACTAATTAGCCATGCTTAGACCCGTGCTACCTAGCGGTATAGGCAATTATACGTCCCAACCTTTAGCCCTCTATCATGCATAAGAATTAGATTGTCAAACTAATTTAGCTACACATGCTAGATTTTGATGAAGAACAAGCAAGAAATGCATAAACAAGCTAAATGGCTTAACATTCACAAAGGGGAAAATCTCCCCAAACATCCATAATTTACAATCCAAAGCTCAAAATCAAGCACTAACCTCGGTTTAGCCTTCCATGGAGGTTGGATTAATCCAATCCCCCATGGAAGAGCTTGAAATCATGCACAAGAAGGAGAAGAAGTACAAAAATGGTGGAAAAATCGCCTTGGAACCGAGAGGAGAAGCTTGAGGAAGAAGGAGGATTGAAAAGTGGCTGCAAATCTGCAACTTTCACGCCTTTTAAGCTCGGAGCGTCGAGACGCTAGGCCAGCGTCTCGACGCTGTGCCCTAAGTTGGCAGGCGCGCGCGCGCGGGGCGGCATCGAGCGAGCGTCGAGCTGCTTGCGCTCGACGCTTGCTCTCGGGTGGAACTCCAGAATCACGCTTCAGACTTCGGGGCGTCGAGACGCTGCGCGAGCGTCTCGACGCTGTCGCGCGCGGACATGGCGAGGCGGACACGGGCGAGGGCGAGGCGGAGCGGGCGTGGGCGCGCGGGTGCGCGCGGACATGGGCGAGGCGGAGCGGGCTGGCGCGCGGGCGCGAGGCGAGGCGGCGCGCGCGGGCGCGCGCGCGTCTGGCCGTCTGGGCGCGGGCGTGCGGTGCTTGCGAGCGGCGCGCGCGTGCTGCGTTCGTTGGGCGCCTGGGCGCTGGGCGCCGGCGCTTGGGCGCTGCCCTCTCGGCTCTTAGCCCACTTTTGGGTCGTTTTGGCTCCCGAGCTCCGTTTGGCCTATCGTTTTGACCCGAACACTTCCCGAAACATGTTAAATGACCTTTTTAGCCCCGAAAATCATCAATGGACTTCCCGAGCTCTTCACCATGAAATCACCTACAAGGAAGCATTTTAATCAATATATATCATGGTTTTAGCTAGAATTAGGGACATTAAGATAGCTCTATTTTGGAGCTATCAAAAGCTAAATTAGGACTTGTGCACAAAAGGAAAGAAAAGGGATGAAAAACGAGGTTAAAAGAATGAAAAATGTTCATTGCAGTAGCATTGCGGAAACATTGCTGAAACCGCAATGTTTCAAGTGAAATCCGTAAGTTGACTGATCTTTTTCTGTTATTTTCCGTTATTTCAGGGATTCGTTCTTTCTCCTCCATCCATTTTGAAGTATGACGTTGAGGATGGATGGTTCTCCTTGGCCCAAACGCACCTGCAGATTACTATAAAAGGGGGTCAAAGTAGAGGGTTTGATCATCATCCGAAAGCGTAGAAGTCTCTTCGCAGCTCCATCTTTTCTCCTGTTTTTCTTCCCCGTCTGTTGGTCTGAGAGGTTCAGCTGTTGGAGTCGACAATCTGATAGGAAGGAGAGTAGATTCATCTTCTCTCCTGATTGGATTCATCCAAGCAAGGCTATTCTTTCTCTCCCTTCAGCCGAGGCATTTGCGACGAGGCGTTCAAGCTCAATTACTGCTTTCTGTCTTTTATTTCTAATTTCCAGCTCCGTTTAGTTGTTGTTTCTTTTCTAGTGGCTAGTTCATTTCATGTCGTTGCTTTTTGTCTTTATGTTATTCACTTTAAGCTTCCCTTTGTTCATTCAAACAATCAAGTAATCAAAGCACAATTCATTATTTCACAGTTTCTTATCTTTGCTGTGTACTGTTTTGCCTTGCTGTTTTAAGTTTATTTCTCTTCTAAGCATGTCTACTTCATCTCTTCTTTTTGTTCTTTCTATATCCATGAGTAACTAAGTCACATAGGGGCATGCTAATGACAATCCTATAGGTTAAAAAACGTGAACCAAGCATGTAGGATAGCTCTCGAAGCATTGATTGTATGTAAGCTTCATCCCACGGGCAATTTCGATTGGCCATCCATTTTGTCCAAAGAATTCCTAACCTCTGGAAGGAGTAAGAGTTCAGAGTCATACACTCAAGCTAGCCTTTCAAGGTAACCAGAAAACGACCTAGGAATAGGCGTTTTCCTAGAACAAACCATATCTTTCTGCTTTAACAAGATGCTTAAGACCTTACTTGGACATGAGTAAACTAAAGAATCTAATGCATGAAACCGGAAGATACATGAGATTGAGTTAGTTTGATGCATAGTGAGTTGATCCAGTGCTTGAGAATCGTATAAAAATACCTCTAGAGGAGTCGTTAGTAGCCCTTGTTTCTCCATTTTACACACTTTCGCTGTTAGTAACATTGCGGTAGAATTGCTGTTCTCGCAATTCTGCGAAGTTAAAAAATTATGTTTAGCTATTTTCCTCTTCGTTTATTAATCTCTTCTCTTTTCATTTGAGTTTTCCATTGACTTGCACTTGTTTATGTTGCTACCCTTTACATATTCCTTAGAAATTAGACAATTTAAAACCAATTCTACCCCATCAAATCCACCCATTCTTTCTTAACAATACACTTCACGAGTAGCTAATAATAAATCTCTGTGGGAAAACGAATGAAAAAATACTTACTACTTGCTTACAAGATCATGTATGCTTGCATGTTCTGAGTGCTCTCTCTTTCTTATTGCTTATTTATTTCACACATTGAGCACGCAACACTCGCCCACAGTTTTAGTAAAAACGAGTGGGTCATCCCCATCAACAACAATCATGCATTCTTCTTGTTCTAAAGTATCTATAAGATCAATTTTACAGACAGAATGCACATCAGCATGGTGTTTCATGGCATCAAAGACATTAAATTCGAACACATCCCCTTCATACTCAACTGACAAGGTACCATCATGCACATTAATTTTTGTCTTAGCGATTTTCATGAATGGTCTACCTAGAAGGACTGAAGTAGTGGGTGATGCGTTTTCTTCCATATTTATCACGTAAAAATCAGCAGGAAAGATCAGGTCCTTAACTCTAACCAACACATCCTCGATCACCCCTAAAGGATGAATAGAAGACCTATTAGCTAACTGGATAATTAAACTTGTTTCCTGCATACCTTCTAAATCGAGACTCTTGTAGACTGAGTATGGCATAACATTAATTGAGGCTCCTAAGTCTAACATGGCGTGCTCGATCTCTCTATCTCCTATAGTACATGGCAAGAGGAACATACCTGGGTCCTGGCATTTGTGTGGAATACCTTGTGTTATCAGGGCAGAAACATTCTTGCTTACCACAACTCTCTCAGCTCCTTTAGCCTTCCTCTTCATGGTGCACATCTCCTTTAGAAATTTCGCGTACCTTGGGATTTGCTGAATTGCATCAAGCAGCAGCATATTGATTCCAACCTTTTTCAGCGTCTCAAGGACGTCCGCGTCCTCAACCTCCTTAGGTGGCCTCACCAACCTACTCGGAAAAGGAGCAACGGGAGTGTAAGACTTCATAGAAATATAAGGAGAAGCTACTACCGTTTCAGAGGGTGTTTGAAGACACTTATCTGGAGATATCTCTGTATCCTTGCTAGAGTCCTCGGGAGTGGTCCGAGATGGTACTTCTTTACCACTTATGAGATTGATGGCACTAACGCTCTCCGCTTTGGATTCCATTTTACTCATCCTTTCCTTGATCTCTATGAACCCTTCACTTAGAGACCTCATCTGCGACCTAGTCTCCTCACTTAGAGACCGCATCTGCGAACTGGTCTCTTTGCTAGATTCCATAAATGACTTGAACATGCCTTCGAGGGCTTGACCTGAAATAGAGGAAACAGCCTGGGATGAGTTTTCTTGCAACGTATGAAATAAGCCAAATACCTAAGACACTTTCTCCTTGGGCTCTTCTATGTCGGTAAACAGTTTAGCTTGTTCATTTCTTCCCCCGTATTGGCGACGGTTCTCAGCCATGTTAGAGATCAACTATCTGGCTTCTGCAGGTGTTTTCTCCCAAAAGGCTCCTCCACTCGATGCATCAAGCATCTGACAGTTGTGCGGAAGCAAACCTTCATAGAAGAATTGAATAAGCGCAGCCTCTGCTATCAGATGGTTCGGGCATCTCTCGCATAACTTAATGAATCTCTCCCAACACTCGTGAAATGCCTCTTTCTCTTTCTGCTTGAAAGTGTAGATATCTTTTTTCACTACTCTGGCTCTTGAAGCTGGGAAATATCTTTCTAAGAACATGCTCTTTAACTTCTCCCAAGTGAAGATGGTTCCCGATGGTAAGTAATGTAGCCAATCCTGAGCTTCACCTCTCAAAGTGAATGGAAAAGCTCTCAGGTAGAGCTGATCTTCGGTTATGTCGCCTGGCTTCATCGCAGAACTTGTCATTTGAAAAGCTTTGAGATGTTTAAAGGGATCTCCATCTGCTTCACCACAAAAATAGGGCAAATGGTCAATTAAGCCCGACTTAAGCACAAACTCACCTGAGATTTCCGGGTAGGAAATACAAGAAGGTTGGTGCCCCATAGCAACCGATGTCCACTGCCTGAGTGTTTTTGGAGCTCCAGCCTCATCGTCAACTTCCATTTTTTCAATAAAAAATTAGGCACTCTAACACAATTAAACAAACAGATCAAATCTTGCAAACAATAAAAGAACAAACGAATTTTTAAAGTAAAAGTCAAAAGTCTACAAATCAAATCTAAATTAGGCCGAATTACACTTAGTTCCCCAGCAACGGCGCCAATTTTGGTAACAATATTTTGGAACTATCGCCAATCATCGGGTTGTCGAGACCCGCCAAAATGAATTTATATTAACCCGAATTCACTGAACTATTAGTAGATTAGTGGCAATGGGGTCAATCCACAGGGAATTAAGCTAATTTGACTTAATCTTAATTAAATTTGCAAACTATGAAAATAAATGAAATATGGGGGATTTGTCGGTTTTTAATTTACTAAGAGGGAACAATGCAAACGGGAAAATTTAACTAACGGAGCGTTCGACTCGGGACGATCGGGAATAAAATTAGCATGCCTTTGGATCACTGGTTGACGATAATAATGGCCAAATAAATGAACGAATACGCAGCCCGTCTTAAATCAATAAATTAATTTAGACATGCTCCATGGATATTAATTAGACACAATTAATCATGCTAATCAAGCATATCGATTGGACATCGGCGGCCAACGCTCTCCCAAGACCAATCGATAGCAACGAGCTAACTACGACGATTATCTAATTTGGACGCGAAATTAGTGTATCGATTTCAGATTCTAATTCGAGAAGAACGAACACCAAGAACGCAAGGACGCCTATGCGCTCAAAGGTGTCGTAAATCTTTGTTACTCGGCGGTTTAGAGAGGCACGGCATCAAAACCTTTAACAAATGAAACATGCTCGATATCAAGGGTGCCTAGTCCTAAATCAATCAATCACGTTCTTGGAATAAGCAAAGAAATAGAAACTAATTCAATCAATCATTCAAGCCAAATCAGGATTTAGTTCAACAATCCTCACCAAAGGTTAAAACTACATTATTCCTTTACAATCCCGAGCCAAAAACGTTAAAGACTACTCACTCATGTTGTGCGTGATGTGGGATGGCTCCATTCCAAGCTTCCTAGCCTCTCCCATGGTGAAAACAACTGCTGAAACGTCTAATCAGGTGCGGAGCCCGAGGTAGGAGATGATGATGGCGGCTAAAAAATCGGACAAAAACTTAAGTAATCCGTCGGAGCGTCTCGACGCTAGGGCAGCGTCTCGACGCTGCGCCCTAAATAATCAGCGCGCGCAGTCGGGGTGGCGTCGAGACGCTCGCTGGTAGAGGTACTTTATGTGGTACTCCAAATTCAAGCTGTCGAGGCTTGCCAAAATACAATTTATAAACCCGATGTACACCGAGCTATTTGAAGCTTAGTGGTAACGGGGTCGATCCACAGGGAAATAAGAAATTCAATTTAACTAAGTCTAATTCGCTAATTATAAAAAGTATGCACAATTAAAATAAAAGAATTGTAATTTGGTTTGGGGGGAAGGGAGCTCCTAATATGCAACTAACGGAAATTAAACGACAACGTGCTAAAATTAAACGGTCGTGCTTAACTTCGAGAAATGGAATTGCTCGTTATGGATGTTCGGATCATTGATACAATTTACTTGCTAGCTAATTCATGCACACAATTCATTTAGTTATTTCTAACTCAAATGACCCAAGGATTTAATTAGATGCGTGCAGTTCTAATTAAACTTGGCCAATAATCTATCCAAGGTAGCGACCCCTAAATCGATTACGTGCCAGTGACGGGAACATTGCGACGGCTTAATCCTAAGACTAATCCAGTTTCTCTCTTGCCTTAAGCCTAACATGAAAACGTTAATTAATTCAGATTACCAACTGTCACTTTGGGCCGAACTAATTAGCCATGCTTAGACCCGTGCTACCTAGCGATATGGGCAATTATACGTCCCAACCTTTAGCCCTCTATCATGCATAGGAACTAGGGCGTCAACCTAATTTAGCTACACATGCTAGATATTATGAAGAACAAGCAAGAAGATGCATAATCAAGCTAATTTCTCAACATTTACAAAGGGGAAAAATCTCCCCAAACATCCAAAATTTACAAATCCAAACCCAAAATTAAGCACTAACCTCGGTTTAGCCTTCCATGGAGGATGAATTAATCCAATCCCCCATGGAAGAGCTTAGTAGCATGCACAAAGAAGGAGAATAAGTACAAAAATGGTGGGAAAATGCCCTAGACCCGAGAGGAGAAGCTTGGAGAAGAAGAAGAACGAAAAGTTAGCTGCAAATTTGCGTTTTCACGCTTTTTAAACTCGGAGCGTCGAGACGCTAGGCAAGCGTCTCGACGCTGTGCCCTAAGTTGGCTGCCGCGCGCGCGCGGGGTAGCGTCGAGACGCTGCGCGGCGTCGAGCGAGCGTCGAGACGCTGTCGCTCGACGCTTGCTCTCAGGTGGAATTTCAGATGCGCGCTTCAGACTTCGGGGCGTCGAGACGCTGTCGGCGTTGAGTGAGCGTTGAGACGCGCGCTCGACGCTGGCACTCGTCCATCTTCGGGAATCGTCGGGGCAGCGTTGAGCTAGCGTCGAGACGCTGGGGGCGCGCGCGGATTTTCAATGACGGGCGCGCGGGCGCTGAGGCGGAGCGGGCGAGGGCGCGCGGGCGCGAGGCGAGGCGGCGGGCGCGCGTCTGGCCGTTTGGGCGCGGGCGTGCGGCGCGGGTGTGCGGCGTGCTGCGTTCGTTGGGCGCCTGGGCGCTGGGCGCCGGCGCTTGGGCGCTGCCCTCTCGGGTCTTAGCCCAATTTTGGGTCGTTTTGGCTCCCGAGATCCGTTTGGCCTATCCTTTTTACCCGAACACTTCCCGAAACCTCTCAAATGACCGTTTTAGCCCCGAAAATCATCAATGGACTTCCCGAGCTCTTCACCATGAAATCACCTACAAGGAAGCATTTTAATCAATATATGTCATGGTTTTAGCTAGAATTAGGGACATTAAGATAACTCTATTTTGGAGCTATCAAAATACCCCCGACCTAAATCTTGCTAGTCCTCGAGCAAGGTTTACTCTCAATAATCTCCAAAGAATTAAATGCATGCTTGGACTCTAATCTCAATGCTTGTGAAACAAGGTACTTGTAATACATTCAAAACCATCAAATGCATGCAGACGTTGAAATCATTTCAAAATTTAAACTCTTATTCCTTTACGTGTGTGTGTGTTTAGCACCTCTCAACCTAGCTCATGCAAGCCCGGAACAACCTTATACAGTCTTATAACTCGTTTTCCCCCTACTTATGGCGATAAGAACAGTCTAACGGCTTTTAGTGATAGGAATAGCAACAAAACAAAAGGCCTAAATTTTATTCTTTTTCCTTGAGTACTTTGTACCCATTTTTCTTTTTGAACCACTTTTTTTTATTTTTCTCCAAGAGAGCCTAACACGTCAAACTAAATTTAGCTTCACGTTTTTAAGGACAGCTGCTCACTTCTATTAGTTCCCCTTTCATGCAGTGACAACCGTGGGTTACACGATCTCCCCTGGTTACACGGGCAACACAAGAAGGAGGAGCAACTCTGGAGGTTTTATTTTTTATGCAAACACTTTTTTTTTTTTTTTTTTTTAGGCAATAGCTACGCTATAAAACAAATGAGTTATTACCACTTCTAACACGTCAAGCCTCCCTAATGGTACCTTTCGGGGTGACAACAAGGTTTCAGACAAAATAAGACCATTCTAGACCTACGGAGCTGAGAATAAGAGTGCTATGTGCTCAGTGAATGTAGGGAAATAACAGAAATTTTTTTTAAGTAGGCTCAAAATGTGCATACATCGTCAAATTTTCGAATCATGCAAATACGGAGTGTTCACAAGCAAATCACAGACCGTCCTCATCGGACAACATGCATTCAGATTCTAATCTAACAGCCAGAGTACACATATGCTCGACAACTACTAAGAAGTCTCATCTCTATCTATCAACAAACTCCACCCCCACCTTAAGATATGCATTGTCCCCAATGCATTAAACAGTCAAAACAGTAAATCCTAAGGGAACAGAAAACCTCCCCTGAATCTTGTGAAGCCGACGGGTGGAGATGTGCACCAACGTCCTCCAATGTACTCTCGAATTGCCGGCCATTCCACCTTTTCTCCTAGAAAAACAAGAAAACAAACAACAACTCAAAAGCAAATATAAACAAAAGCAAAACAGTAAATAACAGAATTACAGTCCAAACTCGGGTGCCTCCGAGAAGCGCAAATTTTTAAAGTCGATTGCTCGACTGTATTCTCTTGACCACTCATCCATAATCGATCGGGGGCGGCGCTAGAAGTAATGTGGCGTCATAGCACTCAGCGTCCCCCTCGTGAAAAGTCTTCAACCGGTGCCCATTCACTTTTTGCACCTCCTCCGAGTCCAAGCTCTGAATCTCCACACTGCCATAAGGAAAGATTTTAGTTATGATATAGGGTCCTTTCCAACGGGAACGAAGCTTACCTGGCATGAACTTCAGACGGGAATCGAACGTAGAACTTTCTGACCGACTTCGAAGTTCTTCTCTAAGATCCTTCGGTCATGAAACTGCTTGGACTTCTCTTTATAGATTTTGGAGTTCTCGTAGGAGTCCAGACGCAGTTCCTCCAATTCCTGTAACTGAAGCAGTCGTGCCTCGCCAGCTTCGTCAGAGCTCATGTTACACTTCTTGATCGCCCAGAGTGCTTTGTGCTCAATCTCCACGGGTAAGTGGCACGCCTTACCAAAAACCAACCGGTATGGGGACATACCGATAGGGGTTTTGTAGGCGGTGCGGTAGGCCCACAAAGCATCCTGCAAACGATCGCTCCAATCCTTCCTACTCGGTCTCACGGTTTTCTCCAGAATTGACTTTACCTCTCTGTTGGAGACCTCGGCTTGCCCATTGGCTTGAGGATGGTAGGCGGTGGACACGCGATGATGCACACCATACTTCCTCAGCAAAGCCTCCACAGATCGGTTGCAAAAATGAGTCCCCTGGTCACTGATTATGGCTCGTGGGATTCCAAACCTGGTAAAAATACGAGACTGAACGAACCTAACAACAGAATTAGCATCGTTAGTCTTCGTGGCTTTCGCCTCAACCCACTTGGAAACATAATCAATAGCCAGCAATATATAAGAAAAACCACAAGAAGGCGGGAAGGGTCCCATAAAATCCATGCCCCAAACGTCAAAGACTTCACATACTAAGACAGGAGTTTGAGGCATTTCATTTCTACCAGATATCGACCCTATTCTTTGACATCTATTGCAGGTTTTACAAAATTCATGCGCATCTTTAAACAGAGAAGTCCAGTAAAACCCGCTATCTAACACTTTCCTAACTGTCCTCCTAGGCCCAAAATGTCCCCCACATGCATAATCATGACAGAAGGTAAGAATAGATGCATGCTCATTCTCAGGGACACATCTCCTAATTATCTTATCAGAACAGAACTTCCATAAATGGGGATCTTCCCAAACATAGTACTTAGCTTCGCTTTTCAGCTTAGCTTTCCTAGCATAAGAGTAACTAGAAGGAAAATTACCTGTGACCAAGTAATTTACCATATCAGCATACCAGGGAAGGACTGTATCAAGTCTGAAGAGTTTCTCATCGGGGAAATCTTCATTCAGAGGCAGGAGGTCTTCCTTTCTGACCAAGCGGCTCAGATGGTCGGTTACCGGGTTTTCTGCTCCTCTCCTATCCTTGATCTTCACATCGAAGTCCTGGAGAAGCAAAATCCACCGAAGTAGCCTCGGTTTTGCGTCCTTCTTGGTCATCAAGTTCCGAACAGCTGCATGATCAGAGAAAACAGTTACTTGAGAGCCAATAATGTAAGGACGAAACTTATCAAGCGCAAATACAATAGAAAGAAGTTCTTTTTCCGTTGTCGTGTAATTGCACTGCGCTGGATTAAGTGTCCTGGAGGCATAGTAAATGACACGGCTCTTGTTCTCGATCCTCTGACCGAGCACGGCTCCCAAGGCATAGTTGTTGGCGTCGCACATAATCTCGAACGGCAAGTCCCACTGGGGTGGGTGTATGATGGGCGCGCTCGTCAAACTATCCTTGAGCAAATCGAAGGCTCTTCTGCACTCCTCTCCAAAATCAAACGTTACATCCTTCTGAAGGAGGTACGTCATGGGCATGGCAACCTTGGAGAAGTCCTGAATAAACCTGCGATAAAACCCTGCATGGCCAAGAAAAGATCGAACCTCCCTAACATTCGTTGGGTATGGCAGATTAGAGATAACATCAATTTTAGCCTTATCTACCTCTATACCTGATAGCTCCAAATTAGAGCTATTATTTACTCCCTAATTCTAGCTAAAACCATGCTCGATATTGATTAAAATGCCTTTTTGTAGGTAAACTCATGATAGAGAGCTCGAGGAGTCCGAGGACGTGTTTCGGGGCTGAAAGTAACACTTTAGAGCTTCATGGACGCATCGGGAGCCAAGGGGCTTGAAGCAATGAAGAAATGGCAAAATTTGCCATTGAAAGGCAAAAGTTGGCCATCAAACCCGAGAGCAACATTGCATGGGCGGCAGCGTCGAGACGCTAGCTCGACGCTGCCAGCGTCGAGACGCTGGCCAAGCGTTTCGACGCCGCCCAGACATCATCCGACGCACGCGCGCGCGCCCCCAGCGTCGAGACGCCACCCGAGGGTCTCGACGCCGCCCCGATTGCCACACGCAGACGAAGCGCGCGGCAGCGTCGAGACGCCGCCCGAGGGTCTCGACGCTTGCCCGACATTTTTCCGGATTTTGAAGCGCCCCAGCGTCGAGCGCGCGCGTCTCAACGCTCGCTCAACGCCGACGGCGTCGAGACGCCGCCCGAGGGTCTCGACGCTACCCCGTGCGCGCGCGCTGCCAACTTAGGGCACAGCGTCGAGACGCTGCCCTAGCGTCTCGACGCTCCGACGGCTTTAAAAGCCTTCTTCTCCGTTTTTTGCCGCACTTCTTCTTGGATTTTAGTTTTTCCACCATTGTTAGGCTCGGGTGGGAGCTCAAAACTTGATTATCTTCCATTATACCTTCAATAAAGCTTCAACATTAGCGTTTTTGCTTGATTTGCACAACGGGGAGCTAAGGTAAGTGTTCTAATTTGAGGTTAGTGGTAACGATATTATTGAACTATCGCCGATCATCGGGTTGTCGAGACCCGCCAAAATAAATTTATAAATGCCCGAAATCACTAAACTATTTGTAGAATAGTAGTAACGGGGTCGATCCGCAGGGAATTAAGGAATTTTGACTTAATCTCAATTAAATTTGCAAACTGTTAATATAGGTGAAATAAGGGGTAATTGTTGGTTTTCAAGTAACTAAGATAGAAACAATCAAATGGGAAAATTAAGCTAACGGAGTTTCCGACTCGGGACGATCGGAATAAATTTAGCATGCTTCTTGGTTCATAGGTTGATGAGTATTATGGTTAAACAATTTAATGAATGCACAGCTCGTCTAAAATTAATAAATAACTCAGACATGCTCCATGGATTTAATTAAACATAATTAATTATGCTAATCAAGCATACCGTTCGGACATTGGCGGCCAACGCTCTCCCAAGACCGAACGGTAGCAACGAGCTAACTGTGACGACTATCTAATTTGGACGCGAAACTAGTATGTCGATTTGGAATTCCAATTCGGGAAGAACGAACACCAAGAGCGTAAGGACGCCAATACGCTCAAGATGCCATAATTCCTTGTTACTTGGCGGAAACGAGAGGCACGGCATCAAATCCTTTAACAAATGAACATGCTCAAAATCAAGGGTGCCTAGTCCTAAATCATTCAAACGTGCTCATAGATTAAGCTAAGAAGTAGAATTCAATTCAATAAAATATCCAACCAAATCAGAATTTCAATCCACAACCTCACCAAGAATTCATACTACATTTATCCTTACAATCCCGAGCCAAAAACGGTAAATCTACTCACTCATGACTTGTGTAACGTGGGACGGCTTCAAATCGAGCTTCATAGCCCCTCCCATGGTGAAAAATGGCTGCTGGACGTCAAATCAGGCGCGGAGCTCGAGGTGGAAGATGATAATGGCGGCTAAAAATCGGACAGAAACTTAAGTAATCCGTCGTAGCGTCGAGACGCTAGGGGCAGCGTCTCGACGCTGCGCCCTAAACAATCCGCGCGCGCGCTCGGGGTAGCGTCGAGACGCTCGCGCAGCGTCGAGACGCTATGTGCGGCGTCGAGCGAGCGTCGAGACGCTGTCGCTCGACGCTTGCTCTCGGGTTTTTCTTCAATTCAGCGCTTCAGACTTCGGAGCGTCGAGACGCTAGGGGCAGCGTCTCGACGCTGGGCAACGTCGAGCTAGCGTCGCGACGCTGTCGCTCGACGCTAGCTCTCGGGTTTTTGCATGGAATTTCGCCTTCAATTTCCCCAAAGCACCCAAACTTCATCCCTTTGCATGGATCTTCCCGGGAAGTGTTCTTATGCCTTTAAATCGCGATATTAAGCTCCGAAAAGCGCCGAAACGCTCTCGAGAGCGAAGCACCGAGAACACCTACAATAGTTACATAAAAGCAAGATTAAGCCAATAATAAACGTGAATTAGGGACATAATTATAGCTCCAAAATGGAGCTATCAGTTAGGGGTGAATTTTGATGCGATTTATGAGGGTTCGTTCTTAATTCCGTGACTTAGCATGACTGATTGGGCGAATTTATTTCTTCTAAGCATATCACATGAATGTGTTTGAATGATTTAGGCCTAGACACCCTTGATTTTAAGCATGTTTGATTGTTAAAGATTATGATGTCGTGCCTCTCTTAATCGCCAAGTAACACGCTAAATTGAGCCATAGATAACATAGGTTTCCAGTTGATCTTGGTTGCAATCTATCTTGATGAAATAGGCAAATCGGAATATTAGCTCAGGCGTCCTAGTTAAACATCCGTCGTAATGCTCCCGTTACTGTCAATTAGTCAATATGGGTGGCGTTTGCCCCCTATTAATTCATTGCCACGTTTAATTAGAATCGAACATTCGTCTCTGTTCTTTACTTAATTTAGGATTGATCCCCTTAGATTAATAAAAGAACAGTCCGCTTTGCACTCCACGTTTCTAGTTAATTATTTGGGTTACTTGTATTAGTAGTTTCGTGCAAGTAAATTACGTGTTCAATTATGCTCTTGCTAAGTATGTTTGAATCCCAATGAATTGAGTCGCATCAAAGTAAACCCCAACCCTTAAAATTAGGAGCACGTGTTCCGTTTAATTTTCCGCGCTTTACTTTTCGCATTTATTTTCCCGTTAGTTTATATTTCGTCAAACCCCCCATTTTAATTGCTTTCGAGTCTTAGTTTTAAAAACAAATAGAAATTAATTAAGAGGAAGTAATTTTGGTTCCCTGTGGTTCGACACCCGACTACCACTAGCTGCAAAGCTTTGTTGTAGCGGAGTTATAAATGTATTTTGGCAAGCCTCGACACCTTGAATTTAGAGTACCCCAAAAGTACCTCTACCAAAATTGGCGCCGTTGCCGGGGAATTATTTAGTTTCTCTTAGTTAAATTTTATTTGTTCAAAAACCACAAAAATATTTTCCTTTTCTTGTGTCTTCTTGTTTTAGCATGGCAGATCTTCTACAGCAATTTTGGGGGCGAGCTACGAAGATGAGCACCGAAGACCTTCTCCGAATTTCTGGGGAGGAGGTCATTATCAAGATGTACCCCGATTTTGATGAAGGAATTGTGGAATTTCTGACATTCGGAGACAAGAACAGTGAGACCGAGGAGGATGAGCTTGACCTCGAGGAGCATCCCGAAGAGATTAGTGATGCGAACGAGCTAAGGAGTGGAGCTAAGAATTCTCCAAAGTTGGTTACTCTAGAAGAATTTCTAGCAGAATATTTCTCAGATGAAGAGGAACCCGGAGAGTTTTATAAGGTAAGTATGTCTCCACCGATTGATTTTGACTTGGAGCATGATTTTTGCATTGAAAATTTATTTGAAAATTCATGCGCTGATGAGCTCGAGCGTCTGTCTGATACTGAGAGTATTTTAGGAAATCTTTTCTTTGAGGATGTAGAACCAGCATGCTATGAAAATGTTGATGTGATGGATGAGGAAGTGGCAATTGTGCCTTTAGATTATTTATCTCCTTGTGCTATGCCTCGTGATAATTCATGTAATCTAGGAGATTTATCTTGCATGCCCCCCTCCATCTGTACCTATGTTAATGTTGGTTGCCTCGGGAATTTTGATGCGATCCCTCCTTTGGTCGAGTCTTTATTTTCTGTTGAGTCAGTTGAGTCTGCTTTTATTTTGTTTGAGTCTGTTGAGTCTTTATTTTTCCCATATATCAAAAATATCAAAAAAATAACAACTCTGTCCGGCTGCCTCGAAAAGTCGAAGAGCTTGCTTCTCTTAGCAGGCTTCGTTGATTCAAGGAAGAAGGGGCCGAAGAAATACGAAAATTTTTACGTACCCTGACAGAGAGGAAGACACGTCGAGCATAACGACGTTAAAAATTTGCGCTTCTTGGGAGGCAACCCATGAGTATTTTAAATTCATGTTTTTACTTTTAGTTTTTATTTTCCTAGCTTAGTTTTTTCTTGCTTTCTTTTGTAGGAGTTTTGTGGCTTAAGGATCGGATCAGTAGGTGAAGAGTGCACTGCTCCAACCAACAACCTAACAAAATTCAGGGGAGGTTTTCTGTTCCTTTCTATTTTGTGCATTTTAACTGCTTAGTCTGAAATGTTGATACATAGAGGACTATGTATAATTTTAGGTTGGGGGTGGAGTTGTATGTTGGATGGATTCCATGTGCAGTTTGTTGAGCAGTGCTAATTTAAAATTTGAAGTGCTTGAGACTCTGTTTATATGCTTTCTAATTATGATGATCTAGGAAGTGTCTTTTTGGAATCTGAGCATTTGCATAAACTAGTTTTTGCATGATGTAGCTTTGCATTTATTAGGTTCATGTCAAAAATTTTAAAATTTTTCCTGTTACTCCCTTGCATCTATCGAGCACTTAGCAACCTCATCTTAGACTCCGTAGGCTTAGTTGATTGCATGTAGCATTAATTCTTGTTGTCACCCCGAAAGGCACCCCTAGGTAGCTTGTTGCATGAGAGTTAGTGGTCGATTAATCGAGTAGCTTGCGCTAAGCCTAAATAAAAAAAATATAGAAAAGCATGTTAGCAAGAAAATTCTCTCGAGGCGTTCCTCCTTTTTAAAAGTGCGCACTTAAAAAGTGAACGTTAGTCCTTAAAAATGTGAAGCTGAAGCTTAAGTTTGACATGTTAGGCAACTCGGGATGGGAAAGAAAAAGAAAATAAAAAGTTGGGTTCAAAGAGCCTTAACAAAGAGTACAAAGTACTCAAAGAAAAGAGAAAGGAATTAGAAAATTTTAGGTGTCTTAATTTATTACTCTCTCTCGTGTAAGTCAAGTTTAGACTGTTCTTAATCGCTAGAAGTAGGGGGAAAACTGGATGATATGTTGCATGTGGTTTTTCCAGGCTTACGATGGTTTAGGATAGGTTGGCTAGCACACACACACGTTAGGGAGCAATAGTTAATTTTTGATGTGATCTTGATTAAATGCATGCGCCGATTGCTTTCATGATTATGTCCTGTTTAGATTTGTAAAATGCATCGAGGTTTGAGTTAGAAGCATGTATGCATGGTCCCTTAGAGTCAAATTCTTTATTAGCCTTGCTCGAGGACTAGCAAGATTTAGGTTGGGGGTATTTTGATAGCTCCAAATTAGAGCTATTATTTACTCCCTAATTCTAGCTAAAACCATGCTCGATATTGATTAAAATGCCTTTTTGTAGGTAAACTCATGATAGAGAGCTCGGGGAGTCCGAGGACGTGTTTCGGGGCTGAAAGTAACACTTTAGAGCTTCATGGACGCATCGGGAGCCAAGGGGCTTGAAGCAATGAAGAAATGGCAAAATTTGCCATTGAAAGGCAAAAGTTGGCCATCAAACCCGAGAGCAACATTGCATGGGCGGCAGCGTCGAGACGCTAGCTTGACGCTAGCTCGACGCTAGCTCGACGCTGCCAGCGTCGAGACGCTGGCCAAGCGTTTCGACGCCGCCCAGACATCATCCGACGCACGCGCGCGCGCCCCCAGCGTCGAGACGCCACCCGAGGGTCTCGACGCCGCCCCGATTGCCACACGCAGACGAAGCGCGCGGCAGCGTCGAGACGCCGCCCGAGGGTCTCGACGCTTGCCCGACATTTTTCCGGATTTTGAAGCGCCCCAGCGTCGAGCGCGCGCGTCTCAACGCTCGCTCAACGCCGACGGCGTCGAGACGCCGCCCGAGGGTCTCGACGCTACCCCGTGCGCGCGCGCGCTGCCAACTTAGGGCACAGCGTCGAGACGCTGCCCTAGCGTCTCGACGCTCCGACGGCTTTAAAAGCCTTCTTCTCCGTTTTTTGCCGCACTTCTTCTTGGATTTTAGTTTTTCCACCATTGTTAGGCTCGGGTGGGAGCTCAAAACTTGATTATCTTCCATTATACCTTCAATAAAGCTTCAACATTAGCGTTTTTGCTTGATTTGCACAACGGGGAGCTAAGGTAAGTGCTCTAATTTGAGGTTAGGGGTGAATTTTGATGCGATTTATGAGGGTTCGTTCTTAATTCCGTGACTTAGCATGACTGATTGGGCGAATTTATTTCTTCTAAGCATATCACATGAATGTGTTTGAATGATTTAGGCCTAGACACCCTTGATTTTAAGCATGTTTGATTGTTAAAGATTATGATGCCGTGCCTCTCTTAATCGCCAAGTAACACGATAAATTGAGCCATAGATAACATAGGTTTCCAGTTGATCTTGGTTGCAATCTATCTTGATGAAATAGGCAAATCGGAATATTAGCTCAGGCGTCCTAGTTAAACATCCGTCGTAATGCTCCCGTTACTGTTAATTAGTCAATATGGGTGGCGTTTGCCCCCTATTAATTCATTGCCACGTTTAATTAGAATCGAACATTCGTCTCTGTTCTTTACTTAATTTAGGATTGATCCCCTTAGATTAATAAAAGAACAGTCTGCTTTGCACTCCACGTTTCTAGTTAATTATTTGGGTTACTTGTATTAGTAGTTTCGTGCAAGTAAATTACGTGTTCAATTATGCTCTTGCTAAGTATGTTTGAATCCCAATGAATTGAGTCGCATCAAAGTAAACCCCAACCCTTAAAATTAGGAGCACGTGTTCCGTTTAATTTTCCGCGCTTTACTTTTCTTATTTATTTTCCCGTTAGTTTATATTTCGTCAAACCCCCCATTTTAATTGCTTTCGAGTCTTAGTTTTAAAAACAAATAGAAATTAATTAAGAGGAAGTAATTTTGGTTCCCTGTGGTTCGACACCCGACTACCACTAGCTGCAAAGCTCTGTTGTAGCGGAGTTATAAATGTATTTTGGCAAGCCTCGACAGCTTGAATTTAGAGTACCCCAAAAGTACCTCTAACAATACCCTTAGCAGAAACCACATGCCCTAAAACGATACCTTGACTAGCCATAAAATGACATTTTTCAAAATTTAGAACAAGGTTCATCTCAATACATCTTTTCAGGACATGCGATAAATTATTTAAACAGTCATCGAAGGAATTGCCATACACTGTAAAATCATCCATGAACACTTCAATGCATTTTTCTACAAACTCAGAAAATATACTCATCATGCATCTCTGAAATGTACCAGGAGCGTTACAAAGCCCAAAAGGCATCCTTCTAAATGCAAATGTGCCAAAGGGGCACGTGAACGTTGTTTTCTCTTGGTCTTCTATGGCTATGGGGATTTGGTAAAAGCCAGAGAAACCATCGAGAAAACAAAAGAATGGCTTCCCAGCTAAACGCTCCACCATCTGATCAATAAAAGGAATGGGGAAATGGTCCTTCCTAGTGACCTCATTAAGCTTCCTAAAGTCTATGCACATTCTCCATCCATTTTGAATCCTCTTGGGCACTAATTCTTTTTTCTCATTCCTAACCACAGTCATGCCAGTTTTCTTAGGAACAACATGGATAGGACTAACCCATTTACTATCTGAGATAGGATAGATGATACCTGCTTCGAGGAGTTTTAGGATCTCAGAAACCACTACCTCCTTCATCGCGGGATTGAGCCTCCTTTGGGGCTCTCGTGAAGGTTTCGCTCCGTCCTCGAGCAGGATTCTGTGCATGCACGTAGCTGGACTTAGCCCATGTAAATCTGCTAATGTCCATCCAATTGCCAGCTTGTGCGCTTTAAGAATTTCCATTAATTTCCCTTCCTGAGCCGGCATAAGGTCTTTCGCTATGATGACCGGCAACGTCTCATCATCCCCCAAATACGCGTATTTGAGATGATCAGGTAAGTCCTTCAACTCCAATTTAGGTGCCTGCAAAGTAGAGGGGAGCATCTTAACATGATTTTGAGCAATTGCCAAAGAAGAGACAGTTGAATCACAAAGTTCAGACATGGAAGGTTCATGCATATCAGATTCATCAAAAAGATCAGTCAAAAACAATGGGTCATCCCCATCTCTATCAGACATGCATTCATCCTAAACTAACGATTCAATTGTATCTACTTGACAAAGAGAGTGGACGCTCTCATCATGCTCCAACTCATTAGACACATCGACCTCAACAACTTGTCCACGATACTCAACAGATAAAGTGCCCGTATCTACATTTATCTTAGTCTTAGCAGTTTTCATAAAGGGCCTTCCTAATAAGATCGACGCAGAAGAAGAAGTAGAATTTCCATCCATTTTCAGAATATAAAAATCCACAGGAAAAATCAGCCCGTTAACATTAACTAATACATCTTCCACTACCCCTAAAGGATGCACGAAAGACCTATCAGCAAGTTGTATAACAACACCAGTTTCCTGTATTTCTTTTAAATTCAAATCCTGATAAACAGAGTGAGGCATGACACTAATGGAGGCTCCTAGATCTAGGATGGCTCTTCTAATTTTCTTACCTCCAGTAGCGCAAGGGAGAGAAAACATACCTGGATCGTCGCATTTTTCTGGTAAGTTCTTCGTGATTAAAGCGGAGACATTTTTACTTACCACGACGCGCTCTTTCTCTTTTGTCTTCCTCTTGTTGGTGCATAACTCCTTCAGGAACTTAGCGTACCTTGGGATTTGCTTGATGGCATCCAACAGAGGGATGTTGATCTCTACTTTCTTGAATGTGTTTAAGAACTCCTCCTCGTAGTTTTCCATGGGCGGTCTCGCTAACCTGCTAGGAAAAGGAGCCTTAGGCACATAAACTCTAGTGCACGTAGGATCAAAATTTACCCCATGCCACCGTGGTTCGGGATTTTCTGTCTGTGGCTCGACATGGCCATGATCGACTTCCACCGGCGGGATACTCGTGGGAAGCTGCTTCCCACTTCTCAAAGTGACGGCACTCAAACTCTCCGTTTTCTCTTCCATCTTGTTGATCTTGCAAGTCATCTGAGACATTTCTTCCTTAATTCCTTGCATCTGAGTGCCAACGTTATCGAGCTTGGACGAGGTGATCGTAAGGATAGCTTGCAACATGTCCTCAACAGATTTACCTGAAACAGAGGATTGGACTTTCAGAACATCATCCTTTAAGGCAAGAATAGTATTACTTACCTCAAAAAGCTGAGCCTTAAGCTCATCCACATCCTTCTTCAGGCGAGCCTTCTCCTTGTCTCCATCTTTACTCCGCTCTAAGCTTATAGCTATGTTGGAAATTAAAACTCTAGCTTCAGCGGGTGTCTTATCCATGAGCGAGCCTCCACTAGCGGCGTCTATCATCTGCTGCCCTTGGGGAAGCAAACCGTAGTAAAAACCCTGAATGAGGGACTGTTCGGCTATTTGATGATTGGGGCAATCCTCGCATAATCGACCAAACCTCTCCCAGCACTCAAGAACGCTCTCTTCAGATCCTTGCTCAATTTTTAGTATCTCCTTTCTGAGGGCGGCGACCTTGGGAGGCGGAAAATACTTCGCATAAAACGCTCCCTGCAGCTCTTCCCAAGAAGTAATGGACCCAGTCGGAAGGTAATGCATCAAATCTCTCGCCTTCTCCTTCAAGGTGAAAGGAAAGGCCTTGAGATGGCGTTGATCTACAGTGATGCCGTCGGTCCTGAATGACGAACACACCATCTGAAATTCCTTGAGGTGTCTGACTGGATTCTCACCTGTATTACCATAAAAAGAAGGTAATAAGTTAACCAGACCAGCTTTAAGTTCAAAATTACCTGCAGCTACCAGATACAAGATACTCGATGTGTTCTGGCCTAGCTCAGATGATGCAAGCTCCCTCATGGTTCTTTGATGCTCAAGATTACCCACGACCTCCATCTTGGCGCTTCTTTTGAATTTTCAAAGAATGACTGCGCTCCAAAAACTCAAACAAAACGCGTAAAATAATACAAAAGAATTAAACTGTACAAAAAGAAATAAATTTTTTTTTTAAAACTAACAAACCTAACTTAACTAAACTAAATTAATTAATTCCCCGGCAACGGCGCCAATTTTGGTAGAGGTACTTTATGTGGTACTCCAAATTCAAGCTGTCGAGGCTTGCCAAAATACAATTTATAAACCCGATGTACACCGAGCTATTTGAAGCTTAGTGGTAACGGGGTCGATCCACAGGGAAATAAGAAATTCAATTTAACTAAGTCTAATTCGCTAATTATAAAAAGTATGCACAATTAAAATAAAAGAATTGTAATTTGGTTTGGGGGGAAGGGAGCTCCTAATATGCAACTAACGGAAATTAAACGACAACGTGCTAAAATTAAACGGTCGTGCTTAACTTCGAGAAATGGAATTGCTCGTTATGGATGTTCGGATCATTGATACAATTTTCTCGCTAGCTAATTCATGCACACAATTCATTTAGTTATTTCTAACTCAAATGACCCAAGGATTTAATTAGATGCGTGCAGTTCTAATTAAACTTGGCCAATAATCTATCCAAGGTAGCGACCCCTAAATCGATTACGTGCCAGTGACGGGAACATTGCGACGGCTTAATCCTAAGACTAATCCGGTTTCTCTCTTGCCTTAAGCCTAACATGAAAACGTTAATTAATTCAGATTACCAACTGTCACTTTGGGCCGAACTAATTAACCATGCTTAGACCCGTGCTACCTAGCGGTATGGGCAATTATACGTCCCAACCTTTAGCCCTCTATCATGCATAGGAACTAGGGAGTCAACCTAATTTAGCTACACATGCTAGATATTATGAAGAACAAGCAAGAAGATGCATAATCAAGCTAATTTCTCAACATTTACAAAGGGGAAAAATCTCCCCAAACATCCAAAATTTACAAATCCAAACCCAAAATTAAGCACTAACCTCGATTTAGCCTTCCATGGAGGATGAATTAATCCAATCCCCCATGGAAGAGCTTAGTAGCATGCACAAAGAAGGAGAAGAAGTACAAAAATGGTGGAAAAATGCCCTAGACCCGAGAGGAGAAGCTTGGAGAAGAAGAAGAATGAAAAGTTAGCTGCAAATTTGCGTTTTCACGCTTTTTAAACTCGGAGCGTCGAGACGCTAGGCAAGCGTCTCGACGCTGTGTGAAGTAAAAACAATGGGAGGTTTTGTTTGGAAAATTACTAACATGCAAAGAATTGCGCTAACGGAAAATTAAAGAGGGAAATATGAAATTGACAAGTATGCTTAATTAGAAAGTATCGGGATTGCTCTATTGTATTTCAGTTCATCGATAAACATGGAAATTAGCGGAGATGCTCATGCACGCGAAATGTTTGCTCGACACCGATACAAACACCCCGAAGAATTAATTAGAAACAGACAATTCTAATTAAACATGCCTCTTAATCAATTCAAGGTGATTAGCCCTAAATTAATCAGAAAACAGTAATGGGTAACATCGCGACGAATTAATCCTAAAACTAATTCGATTTCTCTCTTAACCTTGAGCCCACCGCGATACGATAATCAATTCATACCCCATTCGTCACATAGGGTCAAATTGATTAGGCACGATTAGACCCTCGCTACTTGCATTAATACTAATCAGGAATCAATCTTAGCCGACTAACATGCGTAACAATTATGGGCGTCAATCCTAATTAGAAAGGCATGCTATTCGTTCTTAATACAGGAAAGAGATGCAAGAGTTCATAGACATGCTAAACATTCATATAAAGCATAAATCTCACCTAAATACAATAGAAATCAATCCCTCAACCAACTAATCAAGCATTTACCTCTAGCCTTCCATGGGAGATGGAGTATTCCAAGCTTCCATGGAGGTTGTAGAGTTCATACAACCCAAATGGAGAAGAAGAGCTTCAAAAATGGTGAAAAAACGTCAATCCCGAGCCCAAAACGAAGATGGAATGACCTAAAATCGCGAAAATGTTCTTTTTATACTTCAGAGTAGCGTCGAGACGCTGTCCTAGCGTCTCGACGCTACGGAGAATGGAAAAATGGAAAACACCGCTTTTTTTTAGACTTTTAATGACGGGCAACTTTTTGCACTTTTAATGACGGGCATTTACAGTCACGGATAGGCCGCGCGGGCGAGGGCGTGGCGCGCGGGGTGAGTCGGCAGGCGCGCGCGGTCTTGGGCCGTCTGATGGATGGTTTGAGCGTTGACCGTTGACTGTTGACTGTTGACCGTTGACTTTCTACAAAAATATTAACATTCTGCTCCCACCAGGATTTGAACCTTGACTTTACCATTTTCTTAACAAGCCCTACACCATCAAGCCACAAATCAATTTTGAGTTAAGATTAGATTATCTAATTAATGTAGCTTAATCACTCAAAACGACTAACTAATAAAATATTATAAAATATTCATTTAAGCTCTTAATTATCGCAAATGCCCGATTTACCCCTTAGCAATTAAATTATACCAAATAAATCAATTAAGCCCGAATAATTACTCTAATTTACAAGACTTAGGAGCTAAATATTAGCACTTTTGGAGTGCTATCAAAACCCCCAACCTAAATCTTGCTAGTCCTCGAGCAAGGAAAACTCTGAACTAGCTCCTAAGAATGAAATTGCATGCAACGACTCTAACCTCAATGCTTTCAAAAACAAGGCACTTACAACAAAAGAGAACAATTGATTGCATGCATAAGTTGAGAACATTTCAAAAATTAAACTGTTACTCCCCTACGTGCGTGTGTGATTAGCCAACCTATTCTAGCTCTTATAGACTCGGAAAAACCATATGCAACTCTACCTCTCGTTTTCCCCCTACTTCTAGCAATAAAGAACAGTCTAATGGCTTTTCAACAATCAAGAGAGTAACAAATCAAACGGCCTAAACATTTTCTTTTTCTTGAGTACTTTGTACTCTTTATTTCTTTTGATCCACTTTTTTTTTAATTTTCTTTTGCTTCTCCAAGAGAGCCTAACACGTCAAGCTTCATTTCGCTTCACGTTTTTAAGGACTAATGCTCACTTCTTAATGTGCACTTTAAGAAGGAGGAGCATCTCTAGAGTTTTTATTTTCATGCTTACTTACTTACTTTTTTTTTTAGGCAATAGCTTTGCTATAACACGATTAATTTAATACAACCTATCATGCATCAAGCCTTCCCTAGGGGTGCCTTTCGGGGTGACAACAAGATTTCATGCAACATAAGACAATTCTAAGCCTATAGAACCAATAATAGGATGCTACGTGCTCGATAGATGCAAGGGAGAAACAGGAAAATTTTAATTTTTTTTGAAAAATGCTCAACATGCACATACAATCTCATGCTTTTCTAGATATGTAAATACGAAGAATTTAAAAGCATTTCATAGATTGTCCTCATCGAACAACATGCAACAACAGACCAAAGCACTTCTAATTCAGAATTTCCACAGCTCAACAACTTCAAAACTCCAACAAACTTCTCCACCCCAACCTAAAAGGATACATAGTCCTCTATGTATCACACTTCAGACTAAGCAGTTAAAACGCACAAAATAAAAGGGAACAGAAAACCTCCCCTGAATTTTGTTCGGTTGTCGGTTGGAGCAGCGCGGTCTTCGCCCACTGTCTCGATCCTCAGGTCAAACCTCCTACAAAAGGAAAAGCAAATAAACTAAGCAAGGAAAAATAAAAACGGAAAGTAAAGACAAGAATTTAAGAACACATGGGTTGCCTCCCAAGAAGCGCAAATTTTTAAAGTCGATTGCTCGACTGAATTCTCCCTTCTTGACTCATCCATAATCAATCTTGGAAGATGCCTCATACATCTTCACAATCTCATCGTTAATTGCAAGTTCCATCTCTTCCACTTTTCTCAAAAATTAAAAGAAAACTGCACAAAACAACTCAGAACAAACAGGTCATACTGTACAAGAAGGATAAAAATAAACAGAACCAAAGAAAATAATTTTAAAAAGAAAAATTAAAAACACAAAACAAATAAAATTCAACCAAGTAAGATTAATTGTTGCTCCCCGGCAACGGCGCCAATTTTGGTGGTAGGATTTTTGAATGTCCTACCAATTTCGGGTTGTCGAAACCCGCCAAAATAATATTTATAATCCGAACTCACTAAGTTTTGCAGCTAGTGGCAACGGAGTCGATCCACAGGGAGCAAGCTATAATCCTAACTTAATTAAATTGAATTTGTAATGAAGTAAAAACAATGGGAGGTTTTGTTTGGAAAATTACTAACATGCAAAGAATTGCGCTAACGGAAAATTAAAGAGGGAAATATGAAATTGACAAGTATGCTTAATTAGAAAGTATCGGGATTGCTCTATTGTATTTCAGTTCATCGATAAACATGGAAATTAGCGGAGATGCTCATGCACGCGAAATGTTTGCTCGACACCGATACAAACACCCCGAAGAATTAATTAGAAACAGACAATTCTAATTAAACATGCCTCTTAATCAATTCAAGGTGATTAGTCCTAAATTAATCAGAAAACAGTAATGGGTAACATCGCGACGAATTAATCCTAAAACTAATTCGATTTCTCTCTTAACCTTGAGCCCACCGCGATACGATAATCAATTCATACCCCATTCGTCACATAGGGTCAAATTGATTAGGCACGATTAGACCCTCGCTACTTGCATTAATACTAATCAGGAATCAATGCTAGCCGACTAACATGCGTAACAATTATGGGCGTCAATCCTAATTAGAAAGGCATGCTATTCGTTCTTAATACAGGAAAGAGATGCAAGAGTTCATACACATGCTAAACATTCATATAAAGCATAAATCTCACCTAAATACAATAGAAATCAATCCCTCAACCAACTAATCAAGCATTTACCTCTAGCCTTCCATGGGAGATGGAGTATTCCAAGCTTCCATGGAGGTTGTAGAGTTCATACAACCCAAATGGAGAAGAAGAGCTTCAAAAATGGTGAAAAAACGTCAATCCCGAGCCCAAAACGAAGATGGAATGACCTAAAATCGCGAAAATGTTCTTTTTATACTTCAGAGTAGAGTCGAGACGCTGTCCTAGCGTCTCGACGCTACGGAGAATGGAAAAATGGAAAACACCGCTTTTTTTTAGACTTTTAATGACGGGCAACTTTTTGCACTTTTAATGACGGGCATTTACAGTCACGGATAGGCCGCGCGGGCGAGGGCGCTGGGGCGCGCGGGGTGAGTCGGCAGGCGCGCGCGGTCTTGGGCCGTCTGATGGATGGTTTGAGCGTTGACCGTTGACTGTTGACTGTTGACCGTTGACTTTCTACAAAAATATTAACATTCTACTCCCACCAGGATTTGAACCTTGACTTTACCATTTTCTTAACAAGCCCTACACCATCAAGCCACAAATCAATTTTGAGTTAAGATTAGATTATCTAATTAATGTAGCTTAATCACTCAAAACGACTAACTAATAAAATATTATAAAATATTCATTTAAGCTCTTAATTATCGCAAATGCCCGATTTACCCCTTAGCAATTAAATTATACCAAATAAATCAATTAAGCCCAAATAATTACTCTAATTTACAAGACTTAGGAGCTAAATATTAGCACTTTTGGAGTGCTATCACTGTGCCCTAAGTTGGCTGCCGCGCGCGCGGGGTAGCGTCGAGCGAGCGTCGAGACGATGTCGCTCGACGCTTGCTCTCGAGTGGAATTTCAGATGCGCGCTTCAGACTTTGGGGCGTCGAGACGCTAGGCCAGCGTCGCGACGCTGTCGGCGTTGAGTGAGCGTTGAGACGCGCGCTCGATGCTGGCAACCGTCCATCTTCGGGAATCGTCGGGGCAGCGTCGAGCTAGCGTCGAGACGCTGGGGGCGCGCGTGGATTTTCAATGACGGGCGCGCGGGCGCTGAGGCGGAGCGGGCGAGGCGGCGCGCGCGTCTGGCCGTCTGGGCGCGGGCGTGCGGCGCGGGTGTGCGGCGTGCTGCGTTCGTTGGGCGCCTGGGCGCTTGGGCGCTGCCCTCTCGGGTCTTAGCCCAATTTTGGGTCGTTTTGGCTCCCGAGCTCCGTTTGGCCTATCTTTTTGACCCGAACACTTCCCGAAACCTCTTAAATGACCGTTTTAGCCCCAAAAATCATCAATGGACTTCCCGAGCTCTTCACCATGAAATCACCTACAAGGAAGCATTTTAATCAATATATGTCATGGTTTTAGCTAGAATTATGGACATTAAGATAGCTCTATTTTGGAGCTATCACTCGCACAGCGTCGAGACGCTGTCACTCGACGCTTGCTCTCGGGTGGATTTTCGATTTCACGCCTCAGACTTCGGAGCGTCGAGACGCTCTGGCAGCGTCTCGACGCTAGCTCTCGTGTTTTTGCATGGTATTTTGCCTTCAATTTCCCCAAAACGCCCAATCTTCATGTTTTTGTATGGTCCTTCCCCGGAAGTGTTCTTAGGTCTTTAAAATGCGATATTAAGCCTCGAAAAGCGCCGAAACGCTCCCGAGAGCGAATTACCGAGAACACCTACAATTAACACATAAAAGCAAGATTAAGCAAGTAATAATCGTGAATTAGGGACATAATTATAGCTCTAAAATGGAGCTATCAGCATGTTGTTTTTAATGAGCTTAAAATGAATGACTTGCATGAAACCGGTTCTATTATGCAATTGGCTGATAAATCCTATGTGCACCCCATGAAAAAGGTGGAAGATGTTTTGGGCACAATAAATGACCTGTACTTTCCTGCTGATCCTTATACTCTTTAACCGAATGTTAGTCTCTCTCATGTTTTTGCATCAATTTTATGGGATCAACCATTTATGAAACCTGCAAAAATTAAAATTGATGTTGTATGTGCGCAGAAGGCACGAGAGAAAGAATTGTTCATGGATTTTTGCAGGAAGAATGAAATCTGGAAGATGGATGGGGCATCTTCCAAGTTCGATTATGGATGAGTGGATGAGAGAATACAGTCGAGCAATCGACTTTAAAAATTTGCGCTTCTCGGAGGCACCCGAGCTTGGACTATAATTCTGTTATTTACTGCTTTGTTTTTGTTTATATTAGCTTTTGATTTTGTTGTTTTTTTCTTGTTTTCGTAGGAGGAAAGATGGAATCGCCAAAAATTCGAGTTTACATCGGAAGAAGATGAGGCACATCTCCACCCATCGGCTCCATAAAATTCAGGGGAGGTTTTCTGTTCCCTTAGAATTTTATTGTTTTGATTGTTTAATGCATTGGGGACAATGCATATCTTAAGGTGGGGGGTGGAGTTTGTTGAAAGAATAGAGATAAGACTTCTTAGTAGTTGTCGGGCATATGTATACTCTGATTGTTAGATTAGAATCTGAATGCATGTTGTCCGATGAGGACGGTCTGTGATTTGCTTGTGAACACTCCGTATTTGTGTAATTCGAAAAATTTGACAATGTATGCACATTTTGAGCCTTTTTAAAAAAATTTCTGTTATTTCCCAACATTCACTGAGCACGTAGCCCTCTTAGTCTCAATTCTGTAGGTTTAGAATGATTTTATTTGATCTGAAACCTTGTTGTCACCCCGAAAGGTACCATTAGGGAGGCTTGATGTGTTAGAAGTAGTAATAATTCATTTGTCATATAGCGAAGCTATTGCCTATAACAAAAAAAGTATGCATAAAAAGAAAAACTCTAGAGTTGCTCCTCCTTCTTGTGTTGCCCGTGTAACCAGGGGCGATCGTGTAACCCACGGTTGTCACAGCATGAAAGGGGAACTAATAGAAGTGAGCAATGGTCCTTAAAAATGTGAAGCTAAAATTGGTTTGACGTGTTAGGCTCTCTAAGAGAAATAAAAGAAAAAGAGTTGTTCAAAAAGAAAAAAAAATGGGTACAAAGTACTCAAACAAAAGAATAAAATGTAGGCCTTTTGTTTTGTTGCTCTTTCTATCACTAAAAGCCGTTAGACTGTTCTTATTGCCATAAGTAGGGGGAAAACGAGTTATAGGGCTGTATAAGGTTATTTCGGGCTTGCATGAGCTAGGTTGAGAGGTGCTACACACACACACACACATAAGGGAATAGGAGTTAAAATTTTGGAATGTTTTCAACGTTTGCATGCATTTGATGGTTTTGAATTTATTTAAATACCTTGTTTAACAAGCATTGAGGTTAGAGTTTTCAGCATGCAATTAATTCTTTGGAGATAATTTAGAGTATACCTTGCTCGAGGACTAGCAAGATTTAGGTCGGGGGTATTTTGATAGCTCCAAAATAGAGCTATTATTATGTCCCTAATATTGGCTAGAACCATGTCAAATATTAATTAAAATGCCTTCTTGTAGGTGATTTCATGGTAGAGAGCTCGAGAAGTCCAAAGACACGTTTAGGGGCTTAAAGCGACGGTTTAGAGCTTCATAGATGCATCGGGAGTGAAAGGGCTTGAAGAATCAAAGAAATGGCAAAAATTGCCTTGAAGAGACAAGTTTTGGCCAACAAACCCGAGAGCATGCATGCATGAGCAGCAGCGTCGAGACGCTGGCCGAGCGTCTCGACGCCACCCCGATTGCCTACCGAGGATGAGCGCGCCCCAGTGTCGAGCGCGCGCGCTCCACGCCCGCTCAACGCTGCCAGCGTCGAGACGCCGCCCGAGCGTCGAGACGCCAACCCGACGATTTTCCAGACGGATGCGCGACAGCGTCGAGACGCTGTCCGAGCGTCTCGACGCGCGCGCGCGCGCGGCCAACTTAGGGCATGGTAGCGATTTTATTGAACAATCGCCAAATATCGGGTTGTTGAGACCCGCCAAAATGAATTTGTAATTACCCGAATTCACCGAGCTATTAGCAGCCTAGTGGTAACGGGGTCGATCCACAGGGAATTGTGTCAATTTAACTTAATTTTAATTCAATTTGCAAACTAGAAAAAATTAAGATATTGGGGAATTTTGGATTAAAATATGCTAACGGAAAAATAACGCAAAGAAGAAATAAAAATTTATCTGGCGATGCGTTTGACTCGGGATTAAGAATTAGAAGGTTATTGGATCATAGGCTAACAACAATTTTGGCTAATCATTCGAATGAATGCGCAGTTCGACTTAATCAATAAATCAATTCAGACATGCCCCATGGATAATAATTAAACACAACGAATCATGCTAATCAAGGCATATCGATTGGACATTGGCGGCCAACACTCTCCCAAGACCAATCGAAAGCAACGGGCTAACTACGACGACTATCTAACGTGAGAGCCAAATTAGTGTGTCGATTTTAGTTTCCATTTCGAGAAGAACGAACACCAAGAACGCAAGGAAGCCTATGCGCTCTATGGCATCGTTAATCCGTGTTACTTGGCGATTAAGAGAGGCACAACATCAAAATCTTTAACTAGCGAAACGTGCTTGAAATCAAAGTTGTCTAATCCTATCAATCAAACACGTCCATGGAATAAGCAAGGAAAAAGAAACTAATCCAATCAAATATGCTAACCAAATCATAATTTAATACAACAACCTCACCAAAAATACTAATTACGTTAATCCCTTACAATCCCGAGCCAAAAACGCTATAAACTACTCACTCATTACGGATGTGGCTTGAAATAGCTTCCACCCAAGCTCCATAGCTTCTCCCATGGTGCAAATGGCTTCAAAAACGGCTAATCTGGTGCGGAGCACGAGGTAGAAGATGATAAGATGCGCTGAAAATCGGACAAAATGCTTATATATTCCGTCGGAGCGTCGAGACGCTAGGGCAGCGTCGAGACGCTGCGCCCTAAATTTCCAGCGCGCAGAGTCGGGGCAGCGTCGAGACGCTCGGGCGGCGTCGAGACGCTGTGCAGCGTCGAGCGAGCGTCGGGACGCTGACCACTCGACGCTTGCTCTCGGGTGGATTTTCCAAATGACGCTTCAGGCTTCGGAGCGTCGAGACGCTCTGGCAGCGTCTCGACGCTGAGCAGCGTTGAGCCAGCGTCTCGACGCTGTCTGCTCAACGCTTGCTCTCGGGTTTTTGCATGGTATTTTTCCTTGGTGCTTCCCAAAACGCCAAATCTTCAAATATTTGCATGATCCTTCCCCGGAGGCGCTCTTAGGTCCTTAAAATGCGATATTAAGCCTCGAACGGCGTCAAACGCGCCCGAGGACGTATCACCGGGAACACTTGTAATTAACACAGATAAGCAAGATTAAGCATGTAATAATCATAAATTAGGGACATAAATATAGCTCCAAAATGGAGCTATCAAACACCCCCAACTTAAATCTTGCTAGTCCTCGAGCAAGGCGGAATTCTTACTAATCATAATAAAACGACGTGCATGCTAAGGACTCGATTCTCAGTACTAAAGGAGACAAGGCATTTATATTTGAATGAAATATTTGCATGCATGCATTGGTTAGGAACATTTCAAGAGATTTAAAATGTTATTCCCCTCGAGTGCTTCGCGCTTAGCTCCCCTATTTTAAATTTTACTGGCATAGAACAGTTCTGACCTGCCTAAAACTTCGCCTTCCCCCTACTTATGGCTAAATAGAACAGTCTAATGGCTTTTCATCGACGAGGCAAGTAATACATCGCAAGGCTTCTATCCTTCTCCAATTTTTTTGATCTCCATGAGCGCCTAACATGTCATATTTACTTTCGTTTCAGCTTGCCTGCAATTTCATTGCACCATGCATCTGACTTCGGGCAAAACTCATATTTTTAAGTACTAGCGTTCACTTCTGTGTGCTCCCTTTTCATGAAGTGGCGATCGTGGGTTACACGACCGCCCCTGGCTACTAAGGCAACTCAAGAAGGAGGAACACCTCAGGAGATTACAATCTTTTCTTTTCTTTTAAGCCTATAAACATTTGTCAATTTTGAACGCCTACGTTACGAGCACAACCGAGTCAAACCCATCCTAAGGGTGCCTTTCGGGGTGACAACTAATTTTAAACAACGCAGAACTACCCTATACCCACAGATCCAAGTTAGAGTGCTAACAAGCGAAGCTTAAACAAGGAAATAACTAGAAAATTTTTCAAAATGGCCTTAACAAACGCAAACATGCTAGCTTTCACTGCAAAAACAAATACGGAGATTCCAACAGTACATCACAGAATTTCATAGCCAAACTAGCATGCACACATCACAACAAAGTACGTTTATCAGAATTCCACAACAAAAATCGACAACCGCTGTGAAGCAGAACCCACCACCCTCAACTTGAAAAGAGACAATGTCCTCATATGACTAATTAAGCAGAATGAAAATTTTAGGGAAAGAAAACCTCCCCTGAGTTGTGATTTAGAGGGTTGGAGAGTGCGCTTGTTCTTTTGCAAGCACCCCGCAAGGACGAGCCATCGTTTCTCCTGAAAACTCACACCATGAGAGTAAGAACCTAAGCTAATCTTAATTACAGTAAAGTAAACAAAAAGCATGTACAGTTCAGACTCGGGTGCCTCCGAGAAGCGCAAATGTTTAGTGTCGATTGCTCGACTTTACCAACACTTTTTCATCCTTTCTCATACTCGGGTTCTCCCAAGTGGGCGTGATCGTCGAAGTGCTCCGTCTCTCCTTCGTGGAAGATTTTCAGTCTATGGCCATTCACCGTGGAATCCTTGCCTGACTCGAGGCTTTGGATCTTGACTGCACCATAAGGGTGGACATGAGTTATAATAAAAGGACCAATCCAACGGGAACGAAATTTACCTGGCATGAACTTCAGGCGGGAATTGAACAAGAGGACCTTCTGACCAACTTCGAAGTGTTTCCGAATGACCCGTCGGTCGTGGAACAACTTGGTCTTCTCCTTTTAGATCCTCGAATTCTCATATGCGTCCAAGCGAAGCTCCTCTAATTCTTGCAATTTGAGGAGTCTTTCTTCGCCAGCCTGATCGAAGTTCATGTTGCACTTCTTCACTGCCCAGTACGCTTTGTGCTCGATCTCCACTGGGAGATGACAGACTTTACCAAAAACCATCCGATAGGGAGACATTCCTATGGGGGGTTTTGTAAGCTGTGCGATAGGCCCACAAAGCGTCGTCCAGCCTGAGACTCCAATCTTTCCTCCCAGGACTTACTGTTTTGTCGAGGATGCTCTTCACCTCTCGATTAGAGACCTCTGCTTGGCCATTGGTTTGAGGGTGGTATGGGGTAGATATTTTATGATTGACCTCATACCTTCTCATCAAGGCCTGGATCGTCTTGTAGCAGAAGTGACTCGCTTGATCGCTTATAATGGCTCGTGGAACTCCATACCTGCTAAAAATGTTAGATTTGACAAAACTGGAAACAACATTAGCAGTATCAACCTTGGTGGCTTTGGCCTCCACCCACTTAGATACATAGTCCACAGCCAGCAATATATAGACAAAACCGCATGAGGGGGGAAAAAGTCCCATAAAGTCCATACCCCAAACCTCAAAAATTTCACAAGTCAATATAGAGGTTTGGAGCATTTCATTCCTACTCGTGATGGCCCCTTTTCTTTGACACTGATCACATGATTTGCAGAATTCAAAACAATCTTTAAACAGTGATGGCCAGAAAAACCCACAGTCTAATATTTTTCTTGCTGTCCTAGATGGCCTAAAGTGCCCCCCACATGCAAATTCATGGCAAAATTCAAGAATTGACTTATGTTCAGATTTAGAGACACACTTCATAATTACTTGGTCAGCACAAAATTTCCATAAAACAGGTTTGGTAGAGCACTTTATGTGGTACTCCAAATTCAAGCTGTCGAGGCTTGCCAAAATACAATTTATAAACCCGATGTACACCGAGCTATTTGAAGCTTAGTGGTAACGGGGTCGATCCACAGGGAAATAAGAAATCTAATTTAACTAAGCCTAATTTGCTACAGATAAAAAGTATGCACAAGTTAAAATAAAAGAATGGTAATTTGGTTTGGGGGGAAGGGAGCTCCTATTATGCAAGCTAACGGAAAATTAAATGACGAATGCGAAAATTAAATGGTTGCACTTAACTTCGAGCAATGGGATTGATCGTTATGGATGTTCGGTTCATCGATACAATTTACTCGCTAGCCATGTTCATGCACACAATTCATTTAGCTATTTCTAACTCAAATGACCCAAGGATATGATTAGAAATGTGCAATCCTAATCGTTCTTGGCCAACAATCCATAAAAGGTCGCGACCCCTAAATCGACCATAAGCCAGTGACGGGAACATTGTGACGGCGTAATCCTAAGACTAACCCGGTTTCTCTCTCGCCTAAAGCCTAACATGAAAACGTTAATTAATTCAGATTACCAACTGTCACTTCGGAATGAATCAATTAGCCATGCTTAAGCCCGTGCTACCTAGCGGTTTGGGCAATTATACGTCCCAACCTTTAGCCCTCTATCATGCATAGGAATTAGAGCGTCAATCTAATTTAGCTACACATGCTAGAATTGGAATAAGAACAAGCAAGAGATGCAAGAAACATGCTTATCATCTCAACATTTACAAAGGGGCAAAACCTCCCCAAACATCCATAATTCACAAAAGCCAAATCGAAATTAAGCACTAACCTTAGTTTAGCCTTCCATGGAGGATGAATAAATCAAATCCCCCATGGAAGAGCTTAGTAGCATACAAAGAGGAGAAGAAGAAGGCCAAAAATGGTGAAAAATGGTCTAGACCCGAGAGGAAGAAGTTGGGAAGAAGAAGGAGAATCAAAAGATGGCAAAATAATGGCGTTTTCACGCCTTTAAATGTCGGTGTGTAGAGACGCTAGGCAAGCGTCTCGACGTTGTGCCCTAAGTTGGCAGCCGCGCGCGCGCGCGGGCGTCGAGACTCTCGGACAGTGTCTCGACGCTGTCGCGCGTCCATCTAGAAAAATTTCGGGCGAGCGTCGAGACCCTCGGGCGGCGTCTCGACGCTGTCGCGCGCTTCGTCTTCGGTAGGCAGTCGGGGCAGCGTCGAGACCCTGGGGCGGCGTCTCGACGCTGGGGCGCGCGCGTGCGTCGGATGGTGTCGGGGTGGCGTCGAGACCCTCGGGCGGCGTCTCAACGCTTGGGCGCGCGCGTGCTTCGGATGGTGTCTGGGCGGCGTCGAGCTAGCGTCTCGACGCTGCCGCCCATGCAAGCTTGCTCTCGGGTTGTGATGCCAAATTTTGTCTCTTCAAGGCAATTTTTGCCATCTCTTGGATTCTTTAGGCTCTTTCACTCCCGATGCATCTATGAAGCTCTAAAACGGCACTTTAAGCCCCGAAATGTGTCTTTGGACTTCCCGAGCTCTCTACCATGAAATCACCTACAAGGAAGCATTTTAATCAATATATGTCATGGTTTTAGCCAGAATTAGGGACATAAAGATAGCTCTATTTTGGAGCTATCAAAATACCCCCGACCTAAATCTTGCTAGTCCTCGAGCAAGGTATACTCTCAATAATCTCCAAAGAATTAAACGCATGCTGAAAACTCTAATCTCAATGCTTGTGAAACAAGGTACTTGAATAAATGTAAAACCATCAAATGCATGCAAACGTTGAAATCATTTCAAAATTTAAACTTATATTCCCTTACGTGTGTGTGTGTTTAGCACCTCTCAACCTAGCTCATGCAAGTCCGAAATAACCTTATGCAGCCGTAAGACTCGTTTTCCCCCTACTTATGGCGATAAGAATAGTCTAATGGCTTTTAGCGATAGAAAGATCAACAAAACATAAGGCCTACATTTTTTCTTTCTTTTCTTTGAGTACTTTGTACCCATTTTTTTCTTTTTGAACCACTTTTTTTATTTTTCTCCAAGAGAGCCTAACACGTCAAACTAAATCTAGCTTCACGTTTTTAAGGACCATTGCTCACTTCTATTAGTTCCCCTTTCATGCAGTGACAACCGTGGGTTACACGATCGCCCCTGGTTACACGGGCAACACAAGAAGGAGGAGCAACTCTAGAGTTTTTATTTTTCATGCAAACACTTTTTTTTTAGGCAATAGCTATGCTATACAACAAATGAGTTATTACTACTTCTAACACATCAAGCCTCCCTAATGGTACCTTTCGGGGTGACAACAAAGTTTCAGACCAAATAAAATCATTCTAAACCTACAGAACTGAGACTAAGAGGGCTACGTGCTCAGTGAATGTAGGGAAATAACAGAAAAAATTTTAAAATAGGCTCAAAATGTGCATACATTGTCGAATTTTCGAATCATGCAAATACGGAGTGTTCACAAACAAATCACAGACCGTCCTCATCGGACAACATGCATTCAGATTCTAATCTAACAGCCAGAGTACACATATGCTCGACAACTACTAAGAAGTCTTATCTCTATCAACAAACTCCACCCCCCACCTTAAGATATGCATTGTCCCCAATGCATTCAACGATTTAAAACAATAAAATTCTAAGGGAACAGAAAACCTCCTCTGAGCTTTATGGAGCCGACGGGCGGAGATGTGCACCATCGTCTTCCAATGTGCTCTCGAATTGTCGGTCATTCCACCTTTTCTCCTAAGAAAACAAGAAAGCAAACAAACAACGAATTCAAAAGCTAATATAAACTAAAGCAAAACAGTAAATAACAAAATTACAGTCCAAGCTCGGGTGCCTCCGAGAAGCGCAAATTTTTAGAGTCGATTGCTCGACTGTATTCTCTCGTCCACTCATCCATAATCGATCGGGGGCGGCGCTAGAAGTAATGTGGCATCATAGCACTCAGCGTCCCCCTCGTGGAAGTCTTCAATCGGTGCCCATTCACTTTTTGCACCTCATCCGAGTCCAAGCTCTGAATCTCCACACTGCCATAAGGAAAAATTTTAGTTATGATATAGGGTCCTTTCCAATGGGAACGAAGCTTACCTGACATGAACTTCAGACGGGAATCGAACAGTAGAACTTTCTGACCGAGTTCGAAATTCTTCTTTAAGATCCTTCGGTCATGAAACTGTTTGGACTTCTCTTTATAGATCCTAGAGTTCTCGTAGGAGTCCAAACGGAGTTCCTCCAATTTCTATAACTGAAGCAGTCGTGCCTCGCCAGCTTCGTCAGAGCTCATGTTACACTTCTTGATCGCCCAGAATGCTTTGTGCTCAATCTCCACGGGTAAGTGGCACGCCTTACCAAAAACCAACCGGTATGGGGACATACCGATAGGGGTTTTGTAGGCGGTGCGGTAGGCCCACAAAACATCCTGCAAATGATCACTCCAATCCTTCCTACTTGGTCTCACGGTTTTCTCCAGAATTGACTTTACCTCTCTATTGGAGACCTCGACTTGCCCATTGGCTTGGGGATGGTAGGCAGTGGACACGCGATGATGCACACCATACTTCCTCAGCAAAGCCTCCACAGATCGGTTGCAAAATTGAGTCCCCTGGTCACTGATTATGGCTCGTGGGATTCCAAACCTGGTAAAAATATGAGACTGACCGAACCTAACAACAGAATTAGCATCGTTAGTCTTCGTGGCTTTCTCCTCAACCCACTTGGAGACATAATCAACCGCCAGCAATATATAAGAAAAACCACAAGAAGGAGGGAAGAGTCCCATAAAATCCATGCCCCAAACGTCAAAGATTTCACAGACTAAGACAGAGGTCTGAGGCATTTCATTTCTACCAGATATCGACCCTATTCTTTGACATCTATTGCAGGTTTTACAAAATTCATACGAATCTTTAAACAGGGAAGTCTAGTAAAACCCACTATCTAAAACTTTCGTAGCTGTCCTCCTAGGCCCAAAATGTCCCCCACATGCATAGTCATGACAGAAAGTAAGAATAGATGCATGCTCATTCTCAGGGACACATCTCCTAATTATCTGATCAGAACAGAACTTCGATAAATGGGGATCCTCCCACACATAGTACTCAGCGTCGCTTTTCAGCTTCGCTTTCCTAGCATAAGAGAAACCAGAACTAAAATTACCTGTGACCACGTAATTTACCATATCAGCATTAAACTTAGATCCCCGGCAACGGCGCCAATTTTGGTAGAGCACTTTATGTGGTACTCCAAATTCAAGCTGTCGAGGCTTGCCAAAATACAATTTATAAACCCGATGTACACCGAGCTATTTGAAGCTTAGTGGTAACGGGGTCGATCCACAGGGAAATAAGAAATCTAATTTAACTAAGCCTAATTTGCTAGAGATAAAAAGTATGCACAAACTAAAATAAAAGAATGGTAATTTGGTTTGGGGGGAAGGGAGCTCCTATTATGCAAGCTAACGGAAAATTAAATGACGAATGCGAAAATTAAATGGTTGCACTTAACTTCTAGCAATGGGATTGATCGTTATGGATGTTCGGTTCATCGATGCAATTTACTCGCTAGCCATGTTCATGCACACAATTCATTTAGCTATTTCTAACTCAAATGACCCAAGGATATGATTAGAAATGTGCAATCCTAATCGTTCTTGGCCAACAATCCATTCAAGGTCGCGACCCCTAAATCGACCATAAGCTAGTGACGGGAACATTGTGACGGCTTAATCCTAAGACTAACCCAGTTTCTCTCTCGCCTAAAGCCTAACATGAAAACGTTAATTAATTCAGATTACCAACTGTCACTTCGGAATGAATCAATTAGCCATGCTTAAGCCCGTGCTACCTAGCGGTTTGGGCAATTATACGTCCCAACCTTTAGCCCTCTATCATGCATAGGAATTAGAGCGTCAATCTAATTTAGCTACACATGCTAGAATTGGAATAAGAACAAGCAAGAGATGCAAGAAACATGCTTATTATCTCAACATTTACAAAGGGGCAAAACCTCCCCAAACATCCATAATTCACAAAACCCAAATCGAAATTAAGCACTAACCTTAGTTTAACCTTCCATGTAGGATGAATAAATCAAATCCCCCATGGAAGAGCTTAGTAGCATACAAAGAGGAGAAGAAGAAGGCCAAAAATGGTGGAAAATGGTCTAGACCCGAGAGGAAAAAATTGGGAAGAAGAAGGAGAATCAAAAGTTGGCAAAATAATGGCATTTTCACGCCTTTAAATGTCGGAGCGTCTCGACGTTGTGTCCTAAGTTGACAGCCGCGCGCGCGCGGGCGTCGAGACGCTCGGACAGCGTCTCGACGCTGTCGCGCGTCCATCTGGAAAAATGTCGGGCGAGCGTCGAGACCCTCGGGCGGCGGCTCGACGCTGTCGCGCGCTTCGTCTTCGGTAGGCAGTCGGGGCAGCGTCGAGACCCTCGGGCGGCGTCTCGACGCTGGGGCGCGCGCGTGCGTCGGATGGTGTCGGGGCGGCGTCTCGACGCTTGGGCGCGCGCGTGCTTCGGATGGTGTCTGGGCGGCGTCGAGCTAGCGTCTCGACGCTGTCGCCCATGCAAGCTTGCTCTCGGGTTGTGATGCCAAATTTTGTCTCTTCAAGGCAATTTTTGCCATCTCTTGGATTCTTTAAGCTCTTTCACTCCCGATGCATCTATGAAGCTCTAAAACGGCACTTTAAGCCCCGAAATGTGTCTTTGGACTTCCCGAGCTCTCTACCATGAAATCACCTACAAGGAAGCATTTTAATCAATATATGTCATGGTTTTAGCCAGAATTAGGGACATAAAGATAGCTCTATTTTGGAGCTATCTAGGTTCTTCCCAGACATAATTCTTGGCTTCGCTTTTCAGCTTAGCTCTTCTATTATATGAAAAGTCGCATGGGAACGTACCTGTGACCAAGTAATTCACAATGTCAGCATTCCATGGTATCTCCACGCTCACGTGGAAGAGGACTTCCTCAGGGAATTCGTCATTCAGAGGCAAGTTATCCTCTCCACGTACAATGCGACTCAAGTGGTCAGCAACCGTATTTTCTGATCCTTTCCTATCCTGGACTGAAACATCGAACTCCTGAAGTAGTAGTACCCACCTGAGCAGCCTAGGCTTCGAGTCTTTCTTGTTCATCAAGTAACGAACTGCTGCATGATCAGAAAAAACGACTACTTTAGATCCAAGTATATAAGGCCGAAATTTATCAAGAGCGAAAACAATGGAAAGCATCTCCTTCTCTGTGGTGGTGTAACCGATCTGCGCGGAGTTGAGCGTCCTAGAGGAATAATAAATCACATGGCTTTTCTTGTCTATCCTCTGACCCAACACAGCGCCAACGACATAATTGCTCGCATCGTACATAATCTCGAAGGGGGTCCCCCACTGCGGTGGATGAATAATGGGTGCATTGGTCAAGCATTTCTTCAGCACATCAAAGGCAAGCTTGCACTCTTTGTCAAAGTAGAATGGGACGTCTTTTTTCAGCAAGCTCGTCATCGGTGTCACTATTTTCGAAAAGTCCTTGATGAACCTGCGGTAGAAACCTGCATGACCAAGAAAAGAACGCACTTCCCGAAGATGCGTGGGGTAAGGTAAATCAGATATAACATCGATTTTAGCTTTATCCACCTTTATACCCTTAGCTGACACAACGTGACCTAAGACTATGCCCTGACTGGCCATGAAATGACACTTTTCGAAATTTAAAACAAAATTAGTCTCAATGCATCTTTCCATGACTCTAGACAAGTTAATCAGGCAATCCTCAAATGAACTTCCATACACGGTGAAATCATCCATAAAGACTTGGATGCATTTTTCTACGAATTCAGTAAATATGCTCATCATGCATCGCCGAAAAGTCCCTGGAGCATTACAAAGCCCGAAGGGCATTCTCCTATATGCGTAAGTTCCAAACGGACATGTAAAAGTAGTCTTTTCTTGGTCTTCCTGGGCTATGGGAATTTGATAAAACCCAAAAAAACCATCTAGAAAACAGAAATATGGCATCCCAGCTAAACGCTCCACCATTTGATATATGAAGGGAATAGGAAAGTGATCCTTCTTAGTCACATCATTCAATTTTCTAAAATCTATACACATCCTCCCTGAAGGAGTAGTACCCACCTGAGCAGCCTAGGCTTCGAGTCCTTCTTGTTCATCAAGTATCGAACTGCTGCATGATCAGAAAATACAACCACTTTAGATCCAAGTATATAAGGTCAAAATTTATCAAGAGCGAAAACAATGGAAAGCAGCTCCTTCTCTATGATGGTGTAACCGATCTGTGTGGAGTTGAGCGTCCTGGAGGCATAATAAATCACATGGCTCTTCTTGTCTATCCTCTGACCCACACAACACCAACAGCGTAATTGCTCGCATCGCACATAATTTCGAAAGGGGTCCCCCACTGCGGTGGATGAATAACGGGTGCATTGGTCAGGCACTTCTTCAGCACATCAAAGGCAAGCTTGCACTCTTTGTCAAAGCAGAATGGGACGTCTTTTTTCAGCAAGCTCGTCATCGGTGTCACTATCTTCGAAAAGCCTTTGATAAACCTGCGGTAGAAACCGGCATGACCAAGAAAAGAACGCACTTCCCGAAGATTTGTGGGGTAAGGTAAGTCAGATATAACATCAATCTTCGCTTTATCCACCTCTATACCCTTAGCTGACACAACGTGACCTAGGACTATGCCTTGACTGGCCATGAAATGACACTTTTCAAAATTTAAAACAAGATTAGTTTCAATGCATATTTTCACGACTCTAGACAAGTTAATTAGGCAATCCTCAAATGAACTCCTATATACTGTAAAATCATCCATAAAAACCTCGATGCATTTTTCTACGAATTCAGTAAATATGCTCATCATGCATCGCTGAAAAGTCCCTGGAGCATTACAAAGCCCAAAGGGCCTTCTCCTATATGCGTATGTTCCAAATGGACATGTAAAAGTAGTCTTTTCTTGGTCTTCTTGGGCTATGGGAATTTGATAAAACCCAGAAAAACCATCCAGAAAACAGAAATATGGCTTCCCAGCTAAACGCTCCACCATTTGATCTATGAAGGGGATAGGAAAATGATCCTTCTTAGTCACATCATTCAATTTTCGAAAATCTATACACATCCTCCACCCGTTTTGCACCCGTTTAGGCACTAACTCACCCTTCTCATTTCTAATAACGGTTATGCCCGTCTTTTTAGGTACGACATAAATTGGGCTAACCCACTGGCTATCAGAAATGGGATAAATAATACCTGCGTCAAGGAGTTTGTGTATCTCAGACAACACTACCTCTTTCATTGCTGGGTTCAGTCTCCGCTGAGGCTCTCGGGATGGCTTCGCTCCTTCATATAGCCTAATCTTGTGCATACACAGAACTGGGCTCAACCCATGCAAATCTGCCAAGGTCCATCCTATCGCTCTTCTATTCTTCTTCAAAACCTCCACCAACTTGCCTTCTTGCTCCAGCGTAAGCTCCTTAGAGATAATTACCGGGAGTGTCTCCACCTCGCCCAAGTATACGTACTTGAGGTGAGTCGGCAACTCTTTAAGTTCCAACTTGGGAGCCTGCAAAAGAGATGGCAACATCTTAGTTGGCTTTTCGCATGCCTCTAAGGCAAGGGTAACTTGCTCACATGAATCAGACAATAAGGGCATACAACTTTCAATTTCGCCAACAGTTTCATTAAAAACGAATGGGTCATCCCCATCAACAGCAGTCATGCATTCTTCTTGTTCTAAAGTTTCAATCAAATCAATTTTACAGACAGAATGAACATCAGCATGGTGTTTCATAGCATTAAAGACATTAAATTCAAACACCTCTCCTCCATACTCAATGGACAAAGTACCATCATGCACATTAATCTTAGTCCTAGCTGTTTTCATGAATGGTCTGCCCAAAAGGACCGATGCAGTAGATGATGGGTTATTTACCATTTTTAGCACGTAAAAATCAGCAGGAAAAATGAGGTCCTTAACCCGAACTAACACATCCTCAATTACCCCTAAAGGATGAACAGAGGACCTATCAGCTAACTGACATAACATTAATTGAAGCCCCTAAATCTAGCATCGCATGCTTGATTTCTTTGTCTCCTATGGTACACGGTAAGAGGAACATACCTGGGTCCTGACACTTATCTGGTATGCTTTGTGTGATCAGGGCAGAAACATTCTTACTTACCACAACTCTCTCAGCGCTCTTTGCTTTCCTCTTATTAGTGCACATCTCCTTTATAAACTTCGCGTACCTCGGAATTTGCTGAATGACGTCAAGCAATGGTATATTGATTCCAACCTTTTTCAGCGTATCGAGGATGTCCGCGTTCTTGTCTTCCTTGGGCGGCCTCTCTAACCTGCTAGGAAAGGGAGCAACAACAATCGTTTCAGGAAGTTTTTTATGACACTTATCTTGAGGTATCTCTGGACTCATGCTAAGATCTTCAAGAACCTGCCGCGATGGGACCTCTTTACCACTTCTGAGGGCAATGGCACTAACGTTTTCTGCTGCATTGGACTCCAACTTACTTATCCGGTCCTTAATTTCCGTGAATCCTTCACTTAGTGACCGAATCTGTGAACTGGTTTCCTTGCTAACCTCCATAAAGGATTTGAACATGCCTTCGATGGCTTCACCTGAGGTAGAAGGAGTAGCCTGCGATGAGTTTTCTTGAAACTTAAGAACAACGCTAAATACCTGAGAGAATTTCGTCTTAAGCTCTTCCACGTCAGTCGATAATCTAGTTTGCGCATTTTCTCCTCCATACTCCCGAAGGTTCCCTGCCATGTTGGAGATCAACTGTCTAGCTTCCGCAGGCGTCTTTTCCCTGAGAGCTCCTCCACTCGAGGCATCGAGCATCTGAAAGTCGTACGGTTGCAAACCTTCATAGAAGAACTTAATAAGCGCAGCCTCTGCTATCTGATGGTTCGGGCATCTCTCGCATAGTTTAACGTATCTCTCCAACATTCGTGGAATGCCTCTCCATTGGATTGGGTGAACCCATAGATCTCTTTTTTCAGGGCTTTGGATCTTGACGCTGGAAAATATCTTTCCAGGAACATGCTCTTCAACTTGCCCCAAGTAGAAATGGTTCCCGATGGTAAGTAATGCAGCCAGTCCCGTGCTTCCCCCTTCAAAGTGAATGGAAAAGCCCGCAGACTGTGCTGATCTTCGGTTATATCGCTCGGTCTCATGGCAGAACTCACCATTTGGAAAACCTTGACATGCTTGATGGGGTCCTCCTCTGATTCACCACAAAAAGAGGGCAGATGGTCAATTAAACCAGATTTAAGCTTAAATTTACCTGAGATTTCCGGGTAGGAAATGCAAGAAGGTTGTAGGTCCAAATCAACCGACGCCCACTGCCTGAGCGTTTTTGGGATTCCAGCTTCACTGTCATCCGTAGGAACTTCCATTCTCTTAATTAAAAATTTGGCACTCTAACACACTTAAACAAACGAATCAAATCTTGCAAACAATCAAAGAATACATAAAACAAAAAGTAAAAATTTAAAAGTCTACAAATTAAATCTAAATTAGGCCGAATTAACTAGATTCCCCGGCAACGGCGCCAATTTTGGTAGCGATTTTGTTGAACAATCGCCAAATATCGGGTTGTCGAGACCCGCCAAAATGAATTTGTAATTACCCGAATTCACAGAGCTATTAGCAGCCTAGTGGTAACAGGGTCGATCCACAGGGAATTGTGTCAATTTAACTTAATTTTAATTCAATTTGCAAACTAGAAAAAATTAAGATATTGGGGAATTTTGGATTAAAATATGCTAACGGAAAAATAACGCAAAGAAGAAATAAAAATTTATCTGGCGATGCGTTTGACTCGGGACGCTCGGGATTAAGAATTAGCAGGTTATTGGATCATAGGCTAACAACAATTTTGGCTAATCATTCGAATGAATGCGCAGTTCGACTTAATCAATAAATCAATTCAGACACGCCCCATGGATAATAATTAAACACAACGAATCATGCTAATCAAGGCATATCGATTGGACATTGGCGGCCAACGCTCTCCCAAGACCAATCGATAGCAACGGGCTAACTACGACGACTATCTAACGTGGGAGCCAAATTAGTGTGTCGATTTTAGTTTCCATTTTGAGAAGAACGAACACCAAGAACGCAAGGAAGCCTATGCGCTCTATGGCATCGTTAATCCGTGTTACTTGGCGATTAAGAGAGGCACGACATCAAAATCTTTAACTAGCGAAACGTGCTTGAAATCAAAGTTGTCTAATCCTATCAATCAAACACGTCCATGGAATATGCAAGGAAAAAGAAACTAATCCAATCAAATATGCTAACAAAATCAGAATTTAATACAACAACCTCACCAAAAATACTAATTAAGTTAATCCCTTACAATCCCGAGCCAAAAACGCTATAAACTACTCACTCATTACGGATGTGGCTTGAAATAGCTTCCACCCAAGCTCCATAGGTTCTCCCATGGTGGAAATGGCTTCAAAAATGGCTAATCTGGTGCGGAGCCCGAGGTAGAAGATGATAAGATGCGCCGAAAATTGGACAAAATGCTTATATATCCCGTCGGAGCGTCGAGACGCTAGGGCAGCGTCTCGACGCTGCGCCCTAAATTTCCAGCGCGCAGAGTCGGGGCAGCGTCGAGACGCTGTGCAGCGTCGAGCGAGCATCGGGACGCTGACCACTCGACGCTTGCTCTCGGGTGGATTTTCCAAATGACGCTTCAGGCTTCGGACCGTCGAGACGCTCTGGCAGCGTCTCGACGCTGAGCAGCGTTGAGCCAGCGTCTCGACGCTATCTGCTCAACGCTTGCTCTCGGGTTTTTGCATGGTATTTTGCCTTGGTGCTTCCCAAAACGCCAAATCTTCAAATATTTGCATGATCCTTCCCCGGAGGCGCTCTTAGGTCCTTAAAATGCGATATTAAGCCTCGAACAGCGTCAAACGCGCCCGAGGACGAATCACCGGGAACACCTGTAATTAACACAGATAGGCAAGATTAAGCATGTAATAATCATAAATTAGGGACATAAATATAGCTCCAAAATGGCCTAGCGTTGAGCCTGTAATTGCCTAGCGTCTCGACGCTCCGACGATTAAAGGCGTGAAAACGTCTCATTTTTGCCCAACTTTTAATTATAACTTTCCTTCATCTTCTTCCTCTCGGGTCTACACCATTTTTGGCACCATTTGAGCTTCTTCTTCTCTTCTTTGTATGGTACTAAGCTCTTCCATGGGGGGTTTGATGTACTCATCCTCCATGGAAGGCTAAACTAAGGTTAGTGCTTAATTTCGAAGTTTGGTTTTGTGAATTATGGATGTTTCGGGAGGTTTGCCCCTTTGTAAATTTGAAGCTAATTAGCATGTTCTTGCATGTTCTTGCTTGTTCTTATTCAAATTCTAGCATGTGTAGCTTAATTAGGTTGACTCCCTAATTCCTATGCATGATAGAGGGCTAAAGGTTGGGACGTATAATTGCCCAAACCGCTAGGTAGCACGGGCTTAAGCATGGCTAATTAATTCAACCCAAAGTGACAGTTGGGCTTAGGGCGAGAGAGAAACCGGGTTGGTCTTAGGATTAAGCCGTCACAATGTTCCCGTCACTGGCTTATAGTCGATTTAGGGGTCGCTACCTTGAATAGATTATTGGCCAAGTACAATTAGAATTGCACATGTCTAATTATATTTTTGGGTCATTTGAGCTAGCAATTAGCCAAATGAATTGTGTGCTGAAGCATGATTAGCTAATTAATTGTATCGATGAACCGAACATCCATCTCGAAGTTAAGCGCAACCATTTAAATTTTGCACTTGTCATTTAATTTTCCGTTCGCTTGCACGTTAGGAGCTCCCTCCCCCCAAACCAAATTACCATTCTTTTTACCAAATTTGCACATACTTTTTATAATTAGCAAATTAGACTTAGTTGAATTAAATTTCTTAATTCCCTGTGGATCGACCCCGTTACCTCTAAGCTACAAATAGCTCGGTGTATTCGGCTTTATAAATTGTATTTTGGCAAGCCTCGACAGCTTGAATTTGGAGCACCCCATTTAGTGCTCTACCACATATCATGCATCGTCTTAGCTCAGTCTCATGCATCTCTCGATTACATGCATTAGATCTTTAGTTCACTCATATCCAAGTAAGACATAAACACCTATTTATACAAGCAAGCTAATGAACATGCTAGGAAAATGCCTATTCCTAGGTCGTTTTCTGGTTACCATGAAAGGCTAGCATGAATGGATGACTCTGAACTCTTACTCCTTCCGGAGGTTAGGAATTCTTTAGACAAAATGGATGGGCGGTCGAAATTGCCTGTGGGATGAAGCTTACATACATTCAATGCAATCATACTACCCTACATGCTGAATTCTCGTATTTCTAGCCTACAGATTCATCTTTAGCCGACCCTTCTTAGATTAGTTACTCATGGCTTTCGAAGAACTAAAAGAGATGGATTGGTGGATCATGATTTAAAGAACTTAGTAAACGCAAATGGATAAGAGATAACAAAATGAAGAACTCAAGAAACTTAATTGATTACTCTTTAAAAACCGAATACAAATACTTCACAAACAGACGTGCAAAGGTTCGAAAGCAGTAAAGAATAAGGGATGTAGAAGTAACGATCCAGATCAATGTTGCAAATGGAAACAATAGAGAGAAAACAGTAGAGAAAGCTTGTAAAAGTGAACGGATCTCCTCGTCGCAAACGCCTCGGATGAAGGAGAAGATTAGTTATTCTTGGGGTTGAATTCAATCAGAAAAGAAGAAGGATCTTCTCTTCTTCCTCTCGAATTATCGACGCCAAGGGCTGATTTCTTCGTTCCAACAAACGGGAGAAGGAAATTCGTCTGCAGATTGCTTTGCAACCGAGAACTCCACGCTTCTGAGCTGTTTCTTTCCTTCATCATCCGTCTCCTTTTATAGCCTCTAGGTGGTTGCAAAAGGCTGCTCATTAATCGTGGATCACCATTCAGCTTTGTGAGGTAGTCCAGCTTGACATGTGGCAGTGGTGAGCGGATTTTGGGAATATCCTCTATAAATTTCAAGCTGTCGAGGCTTGCCAAAAATAAATTTATATACCTATTAACCTTAGCTTTGCAGCTAGTGGTAACAGGGTCGATCCACAGAGAAGGTCTCAATATGATTGAAATTAAGGTTCGAGATTTTAATTGGTTGATTGATTGAGTTTTGGTAAACGGGGGTTTTTATCATGCAATGAGAATAATTAAAACGCTAACGGAAGGAATTTAAAGAGAAAGAGATTGAAGCGTGATCGATTCGGGGGATTTCAGGATTTTTGCTAGGCATTCTACATTTATCATCTAATTCAAATCTAAGGCTAATGTTTTGACATGCACACGGTCGGTTACCTGGGAACCCCTTTTGGTAACCGGCTCCATATAATTAATTAGAACTAAAGTCCTAACTAAACGTTGTTCAAAGCTTCATTAGAGTAATCAGCCCCAAATTGACTCTAACAGTCACTAGCTAACCGCGACGAACATTCGATCATGCAATCTAAATGCTAACTGGCTACCCGCGCACGCTGAAGTACCCAACATTTATCATGCATAAATCAATACTTCGATTTGTTTCATTGTTCTGTGTTACTAGGCGAATAGTGAGAGGCACGACATCGCTATTCTTTAACTCTAACATATGCTAGAAAACTCGATTGTTCGTCGGCGAAATCTAACACATGCATGGGATTAAGGAAGAACAACAAATGCATACAAATCAGAAACCAAATCAGAATTTAAAGCATGGATTATCAAAATGTAAAAGCCTATCAAAAATTCCCTAAATCATCCCCAAATCGTTCACAGTACCTTAGCTGACCATGGGACGGATCGTCACAAACGCTCCAACGGAGGCAATGGACATCATCTCTAACCCTATTACAAATAAAAGCTCCAAATCTAGGCCACAAATGGCGGAGCAAAGCTAAAAAGTAGAAGAAAGCCGAGAGGATGAAGATGAAAATCAAACTTGGCTGCTGGAAAATCGTCCTTCAGTCTTTTAAATCCGTCGGAGCGTCGCGACGCTGCGACCTAATGAAAACGCGCGCGCCTCGTGATAGCAGTATCAAACCTTATATTCCAGCATCTAGATGCTTGTTTCAACCCATAAATGGATCGTTTAAGCTTACAAACTTTTTGTTCTTGATGTTGTATTATAAACCCCTCTGGTTGAGACATATAGATACTCTCTTCAAGATTGCCATTCAGAAAGGCTGTCTTGACATCCATTTGCCAAATCTCATAGTCATAATATGTGGCAATGGACAAGAGTATTCTAATTGATTTTAACATGACAACAGGAGAGAAGGTTTCATCATAGTCTACCCCCTCTCTCTAGGTATAACCCTTTGTCACTAATCGAGCTTTAAAGGTCCGTACCTTACCAGCTTGGTCTCGTTTCCTTTTGTAGATCCATTTACAACCAATAGGTTTTACCCCATCTGGTTGATCTACAAGTTCCCAGACCGAATTGAAGTACATCGACTCCATTTCGAGGTCCATGGCTTTGATCCACTGATCTTTGTCAACATCATTCATTGCCTGTTTATAGGTCAATGGATCCTCTATTCCATCATCTGGTATGATGATTTGAGTTTCTACTAAACCCATGTAACGGTCAGGTTGTTGCACAACCCTCCCACTACGTCGAGGCACTCTCAACTCTTGAGATGGATGTGAGTAATCAGAAGTATTAGCTCCATCAACAACTCTTGTTGAGGGACCAATCTCATCAACAACTCTTGTTGATCTAACTGTAGCTTCTTTAGAAATTTCACGCAATACTAGTTTACTGCGAGGTTGATGATCTCCCATGTGATCTTCTTCGAGAAAAGTAGCATTTGTCGATACAAATACTTTATTTTCTTCTGGATCAAAGAAGTATCCAGCTTTCGATTCTTTTGGGTAACCTATGAATAAACATACTTTTGAATGACGTTCCAATTTCTTAGGGTTTTGCACCAACACATGTGTCAGGCATCCCCAGATCCTGAAGTGACGTAAACTAGTTTTACGCCCTCTCCATAACTCATAAGGTATTCCAGTAACACTTTTAGAGGGAACATTGTTCAAAATGTAGGCAGCAGTCTCTACTGCATATCCCCAAAACGAATCAAGCACATGAGCATAGCTCATCATCGATCGAACCATGTCTAACAAGGTTCTGTTTCTTCTCTCCGATACACCGTTTTGCTATGGCGTACTAGGTGCAGAGAGTTGTGACTGGATTCCATGTTCTATCAAATAGTCCTGGAATCTTAGGTCCATGTACTCTCCACCTCGATCTGATCGAAGTGTCTTAATTATTTTACCTAATAAGTTCTTAACTTCTGCCTTATACTCCTTGAACTTTTCAAGAGCTTCGGACTTATGATGTATTAGGTAAACATAACCGTACCTTGAATAGTCATCTATGAAACTGATGAAATATTCATATCCTCCTCGTGCTTTGACATTCATTGGTCCACAAAGGTCCGAATGCACGAGTTCTAAGGATTCTTTGGCTCTAAGACCTTTTCCAGTAAAAGATCTTTTCGTCATTTTCCCCTCAAGACAAGACTCACATGCTGGTAAAGAGTTGTCTTCTAACTGGCTTAGATGACCATTCTTAACCAATCTCTCAATCCTATTGAGATTAATGTGGCCAAGTCTTAAGTGCCAAAGATATGTACTTGAAGAAACTTTTTGCCTTTTGTTTCGCATCTCAGCCGTTTTAAACATCTCGATATTTAAAATAGCTTTCGCTCTGGTCGGTTTTAACTTATATAAGTTGTTTTCTAGTTTTGCAGAACAAATAGGAATACCTCTTTTGGTAATGAACACTTCATTAATTTCAAAAGATACTTTATACAATTGTTCTAACAAACAAGAGATAGATACAAGACTCCTTTTCATTCCAGGAACAAGATACACATTATCTAATATAATGAATCTATCTCCAAAAAACAACTTTAAATCTCCCATTGATTTTGCTGAGACAACCTCTCATGTTCCAACCCTGAGAGTTATCTCGCCTTCCGCAAGCGTTCTCCAGGAACTAGTTTCCTGAAAAGAAGAACAAATATGATTAGTGGCCCCTGAATCCAGTATCCAGGAAGAGTCATTACTCTCCACTAAACATGTTTGAACAACTAGTAAATCATATTTACCTTGTTTTGCCTTTTCATCTTTCTTCTCTGCAAGGTACTTTGGGCAGTTTCTTTTCCAATGCCCATTCTCGTTGCAGTGGAAACATTTTCCTTTATCTGCAACTTGAGCCTTGATTTTGCGGTCATTAGGAGTTTTACTTTTCCCCTTCCCTTTCTTTTTCATCGAAATACTCTTATTTTTAGAAGAAGAAGGGCCAGACTTCGTCCCAGAGGACGATCCTCTATAGAACTTTTTAGTGGTAGCAACATTTGCCTCCACTTCATGTCCCTTAGTTTTCAGGAGGGACTGATAAGTCTGAAGCTCATTCAGAAGAGTAGTCAAGTTATATTCAATTTTGTTCATCATCGCATTTGTGCGGAACTGTAGGAAGCTCTTCGGAAGAGTCTCCAGAATAAAACCGACCTGACTCTTCTCATCTATGACAGCTCCATTTACTTCTGCCACATTGAAATGGACCATCATGTCCAAGACATGTTCTCTAACAGAGGTCCCTTCTCTAATGCGACAGTTATAAACGTACTTGATGGCATCATGCCCAAGGGAGAAGGACGGTTGTCCAAACATCCCCTTCAAAGATTCCATAATCTCTTTGGCAGCACCCATACCATCGTGTTTCTTAGCCAATACATCAGATATGCTGGCCAGAATGTAGACGCGGGCTTTATCATTTGCCCTTGTCCATCTGTCATATGCATCCCGAACATTTCGGTTTGCATTTGTGCCGGGGTTTTGAGGACACTCCTCAGTTAAAACGAACCTGAGATCATCAATTACCAGTATTGTGTTTAAATTTGATTTCCACGTTGCATAATTATCCCCGTTAAGTTTCTCAGAAGCTAGTAACTGTACTATTGAGTTGGACATGCTGAAAATATAAACATATCGTATTTAGTGAAATTGCTATTACCCTTTTATATTATCCAATTAAGTTTTAGCAAAAGTAATAATGTACCCATCATTTATTCTTTATTGCAACGATACTACAAAGGTTTAGAGCAACATCCACCTAGGGGAAGTTTATCACTCCTCCTTTGAATTCAGACAATCTCAGTTAATCACTATTACCAGAATAACTCATATTCTAATAGATCTTTGAGCTATCGTTTACTTTGGTCAAGAAGTTACTAACACTTAGTAATTCTTGTAAGTGTGACCCTCCATTTTCAGACCTCAGAGATGGGAATCAACAAGCTCCCGAAGTTGGAAAGACAATGCTGAAAACGGACCTATGAGACCCTATCCATTTCTGGAGTTCGCGGTGTTCCGAATCCCATGATACAACCCTCCTAAGGGGTGGTCGCTCCCAGGGCAGACTCGCAGGCGCATCATGGGAATCTCACGGTGCAACCTAATGGAGGAGACCGTAGGATGTGTTGACACACAACCTTCGCCCACTTACTATGAACGACTTCCCCTGTTCACCTTGTTATTGACTCATGCAAATACTTTCCTCTTGGAGGTCGCTCCCAGGGCGACTCGAAGCCGAGCATGAATCTCACGGTGTGAACTCTTAGGGACGTAGGAGCTGAAAACATTTTTCCTCCCACTGAAGTGTTCTAGACGGTTGGGTATGATTTTACTTAGGCATATATTTTGGCTAACTAAAACATATCCTAAGTCTAGGTAATCTTTCTGAGTATAACGTTTATACTGGATTTTAACCTATGATGTCTAGGTGATAAAACTTTTTAAAACCTCACATCAGTCACGCATGCTCATAAAACCGGGTTAGCTAAACTCAAACGCCAGTTCGATGCCCAGGTAGGAGGTGTTCCGTAAACCGTCAACTTAAATACCCCCAAGCTGAGACAGCATCTTACCGGGTGAGTTTTTCTTGTAACTGAAGTTTTACAAGATATCGACCTATTTTAACTATTAAAATAGGAGATTGCTTGGTAGTTAACCCTAAATGAGCATGCATTTATCTTTGTTATAAGTTTTAATGTCTAATTCATTTTATAACACTTATAAAAAAAAAATAAACCTTATAACATACATCTAACATGCTTTTATATAACAATTATATAAAACCATTCCATGCAAAAATATAACAACTTATATGAAATCTCATGGAATCCTAAACATGCATACTTATATTATAACACTTATAACATACTTTCAATGCATGTTTCATGTTTATCCTATGGTGGGATTTTAAATCTACATGGCATACAATATGCACACAAGATTATGTTTATTTAAACTATACATTCACAATGCATAAATAAATAAACCACACTAAAATTGATTGGTTTTGGCATCCTAAACAAGCATTTACCTAAATTATTACAATAATAAAATAGGAAAAAGTCTTGAACCGCCCCCGAACACTTCGAATCGGCTCGAACCGCTTGTAAGTTGTGGAATTGCACGAACCGCCGCCGAACCGAACCGAACCGCTACTTGACGCCTCTTCCAATTTTGATAAATTACATCCTAAAATGGACTCTAATGACTCTACAAAAATTACAGACTCTTTGTAACACATTAAAGCCCATCACAAGGCAATTACAATAATTATTACAAATTGGAAGAGAAATGGATGCCAAAGACCAAAAATTTCCATTTTAGCACACATACATTCATCACATGAATTATTACCCACCAACTCTAAATAAACCAAAAAAAAGTACTTAAAGCATGCTCTGGTACCATTTGATAGAGTTTCGACATGCATAGCGGAAGCATCGTTGGATCTAAGTACTCTTATTTTGTTAATTTAAAAGGAAAAAGCATGTAATTTGAAAATCAAAGACAATAGTTTAGAAGTTACCTTTGAAGTTCAAATTCTTCTTGATTCCAAACTCGATCTTCGAACGTAACGGTCACGAACCACCACGAGAATCTTCCCGACTATTCTCCGGCCTTAGAACGGGATTGTGGGATCCTTTGAGTGACTAATTTAAAAGAGAATTGAAGATGGAATTGGAGAGAATGGTAGAGAAATTGTCTTTACAATTTCTCAAAGTTCATCAAAATTCCAAGAAGAAGTCAATCTAATTAACCCTTTGTATACATAGAAGACTACATGCAAAAACATGCAAAATTGAGTTAACAAAAGGATGCCATGTAGAATCCACTCAATTTAGTGGGATTAGTGGCTTGATGTGGGATGAACACTTAGCAAAAAAACTTGACTCATAAAACCACCAACAAATGGTTTTTCCCACTAATTCAAGAATTGGATTTTTCCACTAACTTAAGAATTGGATTTTTCCACTAACTTTAGTCATCAAAATGACTCTTGACTTTCAAGGTTTAGTGGAGTCAACATTTGACTTTTGACTTTCAAAGTTGTAGTCAATTGTCTTTAATTTGACTTTTGACTAACTTTGATCAAATTAATTCAAATAATTAATTTTAAATTAAATTAAATTAATATTAAATAATTAATTAAACAATTTAATTAATTAAAATTTAATATCCAATAAATCCAACACTAATCCCGATCATTCCCGATATACATGATTATGAATCCATATTCATATTTTCGATATTTAAATCTTATTTAAATATCACCATCTCTCTCTATTGTTCAATTCGCAATTGAACGTTATGTCGTTAAATATATCACATATATTTAACGTTAATTCCCTAATTCGAATTCGAACACTTCGAATTCACTCGTCATATTGTTCTAAGGTTTAGTCCGATATGAGCTAGCAGGGGAACCTCATGGACCTACAGATCATGAGCTCCAACGATCCGAGATTAACTGGTTAAACTCTTTAACCTAGTTAATCAACATTCGTTAACTACCAGGACATTCCACTATAGCCTAGTAGTTGCATTCTCCTCACTGTAGATATATTTATGTCCACTCGATATAACCATGATTAGTAAGTTGACCCTTCACAGGTTGTTCGTAATTTACGGTCGGGTCAAATATTTTTTTTACCCCCGTAATTACATCTTGCTCCTTAAGTCCCACTGATCCTCTAATGAACAATTGGTTTGTGATCCAATCACTAAACCGATTGGTATGTGATCTAATCACTATACCGAGTCCCTCTCGGGCCAATGAGAAGGTGGGGCCCCTTGTTCAAGACCTGGAGTCAGCACTTAAGGGAACAACCTATCTACTATCCCTAGAGACGGGTAGGAGTGAATTCCATCTTGCACCCTATGTCCCCAGCTATCTATTCGGTCTTACCCCTGAAATGGGAGGCTTATTGAGTCGGCGCTGTTGAGCCACTCTCACCCATGCAGATCTAAGGATAATCCCGAATAAACAGGAGTTCATAGTTAGCTCAGGATTAAGGTCAAGTTACCTAGGTCATCGTTTTGAAATAGTGTCTTTAAAACAGTAAACAACGTTATAAAGCAAGAGGGACTTATTTCGCGGTCCGGTCTAATGCAAACTCTTTGCATAGGATGCCCCCATTCACATGTCTCCACATGAACGATTCAGGATCACATCGTTTGTACTAAATACAAAATGGGCCGCATCCAATAGGGTCCCCAAGATAAGGTATCCAGCCTTATCCGTATACTATAGACCGTTTTGGCTATTCACTCGAACTTGATCCACTTTTATGTCTCCACATAAAGTTCAAGTATTCATGTTATAGCCATGGATCTTAGTTTATTGGATTTAGGGTTTTCTAAAATTAAATAAGCAATTCACATATTCAATAATAACTTTATTGAATAAACCTCAATAACACTTTATTAGTAATAAAATATGTTTATCGTTTACAAACCACGAGTTTTAGGACATAAAACCCAACAGTATGTAACCAACAATTATCATGCATAACTCGATACTCCGGTTTATTTTTATTATTCTGTGTTACTAGTCGAATAGTGAGAGGCACGGCATCGCTACTCTTTAACTCTAACAAAATGCTAGAAAACACGACTGTCAGTCGGCGAAATCTAACATATGCATAGGATGAAGCAAGAATAATAAATGCATACAAATCAGCCACCAAGTCGGAAATTAAAGCATGGATTATCAAAGCATAAAAGTCTAACAAATTATCCCTCAAATTATCCCAAACCGCTCACTATACCTTAGTCGTCCATGGGACGGATTGTCATCACCGCTCCAAGGAAGGCCATGGAAGTCATCTCTAAGCTATTACAACTTACAAGCTCCAAAACATGCCACAAATGGCGGAGCTAAGGTAGAAAATGGAGAAAAGCCGAGAGGAAGAAGATGAAAAACGAAGCAAGAATGAAAAGTGGCTGAAAAATCGTCTTGCAACCGATTTAAAATCGTCGTAGCGTCGAGACGCTGGGACAGCGTCGCGACAATGCGACCTAATTAATCTGCGTGCGCCTCGCGATGGCGTCGAGACGCTAGGGCAGCGTCTCGACGCTGGCCCGGTGATTTCTTGCGCGCGCCTCCTCCGGAGCGTCTCGACGCCGCAGCAGGGTCTCGACGCTTCGGCAACGTCGAGCAAGCGTCTCGACGCTGATGCTCGACGCTTGCTCTCGGGTTTTGGCTGGAAAATTGCCTCTCCTAGGCAATTTTGGTCCGTTTCTTCTTGGATTGACTTGCTTTTTTCCCGATGCACTCCCGGGGCGTTAAAACTCCGCTATTAGCTCTGAAACGAGTCCAATGGACGCACGAGCTCTTTGCCGCATTTCTCCTATAAACGAGATTAATTAAACATTTAAATGCGGAATTTAGCTATAATTAGGAAGTATTTAATAGCTCCAAAATGGAGTTATCAGAAGTCAACTACTACTCCCCTTACCATTGAAGCACAGCCTTCAGGGCGAGTGAGGTTGGCATAGAAGTCGTACACCATGTCAGAGTAGGCCTGAATTGGAGGCCTACACAGCTCTTCCCAACCGTGGTTCATAATTCCTGCGCGCAGGAATTGCGGCAGGTCCGCAACAGAATTAAGAAATCCTCTCTCGTGGAGGAGTTCTTTCTTCATCAATTCCAGACCTCTAGCCTCTACTTCCTTGGACACATACCTCGCAGCTCGAGGCTCATCCTCTTCGTACATCTTCCTCTTCCCCTTGTTCTTTGCCTTGGCTGCTTCAACAGCCTCAGATTTCATTTTCTTGATGGAAGGCCAAGCTTCGACCTTCTTCTTTTTGGCTTTCTTTGAGGCTTTTGGACGTTTGGCCCTCACAATCACAGGGGCTCGCTTCTTGAGCTTTGCCTTGGCAGCAATCTGTTGGAGGCATTCATCCAGCGTGTCCTCCATTGAATCCTTGCTTTCCCTCTCCACAGGGCTGTCAAGATTGACATCCCTGAAGGGGGAAAATACCTCTTCTTCTTCATCCGCACCACCAATTGATGCCGATCGTTGTTCTTCAGATGGAACCTCAGGTTCCGACTGCTGTTGAGGGGAATCGGGGCTCTGCATGGCCGTCTCAAATGAAGGCCTACCACTACTGACGCTTTCCTTACTCATGGACTTCCTACTCTTGATCTTTGGATCTTCCTCAGTAATCTTCCACTTCTTCCTAGGGGATTGTGTTGGATTAGCGCTGGTTGCAGCCTCAGTTGTTGCCACCCGCCACTTCCTCTTCACAGGGAGCTTCGGCGGTCTCGACAGATTCACAGTTTCAGTGTTTGCCAAGGACAGCAGCGCATCTCTCACCAATTCAGCATCCTCCGTGATTGGGGATGTTTTCTTGGGTGTGGATCGATCAGATCTTGTGGACACCATGGTCGTTTCTTGGAGTTGAACTTTGGAAATTTTAGAGGAAGGAGAGAGCTGGTTGTTTTGGAATTCAAGGGTTTGAGAATCGTAAATGGGGATGATCCCCAACTCGTCCTATATATACTCGGTTGTTGCCCCAACGGTTACATTATTGCGGATCCCGCAATTATTTCGCAATTTTTTTAGCAAATCCTTGAAGATATAGCCGTTGGGATTTCATCCTTGATTGTTATTTGTTGCAAGATTCTAGCAACTAAATCTTCGATTTTGCAAGATCTCTTCCTTCATCTTGGTTTGCTCCCCTAATTGCCGTTTAAAAATCTCCAATTACCACGTTCCTAATAAATAAAAACAAACTTAATTAAAGCTAGAAATAACAATACTGTAAACAATCTAAGAGAAAAACAATAACGAAAGACTATCTATTCCATATTCCATATTCCTCTAATGATTGAGCATAGAGATATTTCCATTAAATGCCCTTGCTCATCCTCTCTTGATTTTCTTTTTATGCCTCGGATAAGAGGAAGGCTGAGAGTGTCTGCACATCTCCTTCCTCATAGTAATGTTTCAATCTAGCCCCATTCACCATGAACGGCTGACCTTGATTTAGATTTTGAATTTCAATTGCACCATGAACATACATTAGTAATCATAAAAGGACCTGACCAACGAGACTTAAGTTTACCCGGAAATAATCTAAGTCGTGAGTTAAACAATAGAACATGTTGGCCCTTTTTGAAGTCCTTAATCCTAAGTCTACTATCATGCCAAATTTTAGTCTTCTCCTTATACATTTTCGCATTTTCATATGACATATGTCCTAGTTCATCCAACTCATGCAATTGCAGAGATCGCAATGATCCCGCATCAGTTACGCAAAAATTTAACTCTTTCAAAGCCCAAAATGCTTTGTTTTCTAATTCAAGACGTAAGTGGCATCCTTTTCCATACACTAACCTATAAGGAGACATCCATAGTGGTGTCTTATATGCAGTCCTATAGGCCCACAGTGCATCATCCAGTTTAAAAGACCAATCATTTCTACTCGGTTTTACAATTTTTTCTAAAATATTCTTGATCTCTCTATTGGATATTTCAGCTTGTCCATTCGAGTGTGGATGATAAGGTGTTGCTACTCTATGTCTAACATTATATTTAGCTAACACTTTTTCCATAGTTTTGTTTATAAAGTGGGTTCCTTCATCACTTATGATGGCACATGGTGTGCCAAATCGTGTAAAAATGTGCCTATTTAGAAATTTAACAACTATTTTGGCATCATTTAAGGGACATGCAATTGCTTCTACCCATTTTGAAACATAATCTACAGCTACTAGAATGTAAAGATTGCCAGCAGATGGAGGGAATGGTCCCATGAAGTCAATGCCCCATACATCCTAAGAGTTCTAACTCTAAGATATATGTTAGAGGCATCTCATCCTTCCTACTGAGGTTACCTGTTCGTTGACACTCATTGCAGTTGTGTGCATAGTCGTGTGCATCCTTGAAGATCGTGGGCCAGAAGTAGCCACTTTGGAACACCTTTGCAGCCGTCCTTTGACCACCAAAGTGTCCACCATAAGAAGCTGTATGACAATGCTGCAAGACTGACTTTGATTCAGCAGCTGACACACACTTCCTTAGCAATCCATCCGCACAACTTTTGTAAAGTGTTGGATCGTCCCTGATAACTCCATTTTGGAGCTATTATTCACTTCCTAATTATAGCTAAAGTCCGCATTTAATTGTTTAATTAATCTCGTTTGTAGGAGAAATGCGGCGAAGAGCTCATGCGTCCATTGGACCAGTTTCGGAGCTAAAAGCGGAGTTTTAACGCCCCGGGAGTGCATCGGGAAAAGGGCAAGTCGATCCAAGAAGAAACGGACCAAAATTTCCTAGGAGAGGCAATTTTCCAGCCCAAACCCGAGAGCAAGTGTCGAGCATCAGCGTCGAGACGCTTGCTCGACGCTGCCGAAGCGTCGAGACCCTGCTGCGGCGTCGAGACGCTCCGGAGGAGGCGCGCGCGAGAAGTTATCGGGCCAGCGCCGAGACGCTGCCCCAGCATCTCGACGCCATAGCGAAGCGCACGTGGATTAATTAGGTCGCAGTGTCGCGACGTTGCCCCAGCGTCTCGACGCTACGACGATTTAAATCGGCTGCAAGACGATTTTGCAGCCAACTTTTCATTCTTGTTTCGTTTTTCATCTTCTTCCTCTCGGCTTTTCCCCCAATTTCACCTTAGCTCCGCCATTTGTGGCTGGTTTATGAGCTTGTAATTTGTAATAGGATAGGGATGACTTCCACGGCCTTCCTTGGAGCGGTGATGACAATCCGTCCCATGGACGGCTAAGGTAAAGCGAACGGTTTGGGATAAATTTGAGGGATTGTTGTTAGACTTTTTAGCTTTGATAATCCATGCTTAGTTTACAAATTGGTGGCTGATTTGTTTGCATTTATCATTCTTGCTTCACCCTATGCATGTGTTAGATTTCGCCGATTGACACTCATGTTTTCTAGCATTTTGTTAACGTTAAAGAGTAGTGATGTCGTGCCTCTCACTATTCGACTAGTAACACAGAATGATAAAACTAAACCGGAGTATCGAGTCATGCATGATGGTTGTTGGTTGCATACAGCGTTTGCGGGCAACTAGTTAGCAATTAGATTACGTGATCGAATGTCTGTCGCGGTTTGCTAGTGACTATCTCGAGTCAATTTGGGGCTGATCACCCTAATGCAATTTTAGATAATGTTTAATTAGAACTGTGTGGTCTAATTAATTTCTATGGAGCCGGTTACCTTGGGGCTTCTCGGGTAATCGACCGTGTGTATTACAAACTGCTCGCCTTAGATTTGTGTTAAATGATAAGATGAAAATGTCTAACAAATAAATCCCGAAAATCCCCAAACCGTGCACTCGTCTCTCTCTTATAGCTTTGAAACTTCTTATAGCTTTGACATTTTTAGGTTCAATTAACTTCTCAATGATTTTTATTTTGGCCCTATCGACCTCTACTCCTCCTTTGGACACTCTATGTCCTAATACTATTCCTTCTTCCACCATAAAGTGACATTTTTCCCAATTTAAGACTAGGTTGGTTTCTTCACACCTAGCGAGGACTTGTCCTAGATTTTCTAGGCAATGGTTAAAGGAATCGCCAAAGACTGAGAAGTCATCCATAAATATTTCTATTATGGACTCATCTAGGTCAGAGAAGATAGCCAACATGCATCTTTGGAATGTTGCTGGTGCATTGCATAAGCCAAATGGCATTCTGCGACAAGCAAATGTTCCAAAGGGACATGTAAAAGTTGTTTTCTCTTGATCCTTAGGGTCTATGGTGATTTGGCTATATCCTGAGTAACCATCTAAAAAGCAGTAAAAGGCTCGGCCAGCTATCCTATCTAGCATCTGGTCTATAAAGGGTAAAGGGAAATGGTCTTTTTTGGTTTCTTTGTTAAGTTTTCTATAGTCCATACAAACTATCCATCCTGTAACAGTTCTAGTTGGTATTAATTCGTTATTTTCATTAACTACTACAGTCATACCACCCTTCTTAGGTACACATTGAATAGGTGGCAGACTTACTTTTAGGGTAGTCCAAATTCGAGTTGTCGAGACTCGCCAAAATAAAATTTGTAAGCCTATTAACCAAAGCTTTGCAGCTAGTGGTAACAGGGTCGATCCAAGGAGAAGGTTATGACTAAAATTAAATTAAAATTGAAATTAATTAATTGATTGGGTTTTTGTAACGGGGGATGTTTAGCATGCAAAGTAATGAATTAAACGCTAACGGAAGAAATAAAGAGAGAGAGAGAGAGAGACGAGTGCACGGTTTGGGGATTTTCGGGATTTATTTGTTAGACAATTTCAGCTTATCATTTAACACAAATCTAAGGCGAGCAGTTTGTAATACACACGGTCGATTACCCGAGAAGCCCCAAGGTAACCGGCTTCATAGAAATTAATTAGACCACACAGTTCTAATTAAACATTATCTAAAATTGCATTAGGGTGATCAGCCCCAAATTGACTCTAGACAGTCACTAGCTAACCGCGACAGACATTCGATCACGTAATCTAATTGCTAACTGGTTGCCCGCAAACGCTGTATGCAACCAACAACCATCATGCATGACTCGATACTCCGGTTTAGTTTTATCATTCTGTGTTACTAGTCGAATAGTGAGAGGCACGGCATCGCTACTCTTTAACATTAACAAAATGCTAGAAAACACGAGTGTCAATCGGCGAAATCTAACACATGCATAGGGTGAAGCAAGAATGATAAATGCATACAAATCAGCCACCAACTTGTAAACTAAGCATGGATTATCAAAGCTAAAAAGTCTAACAACAATCCCTCAAATTTATCCCAAACCGTTCACCAAACCTTAGCCGTCCATGGGACGGATTGTCATCCCCGCTCCAAGGAAGGCCGTGGAAGTCATCCCTATCCTATTACAAATTACAAGCTCATAAACCAGCCACAAATGGCGGAGCTAAGGTGAAAAACGAAGAAAAGCCGAGAGGAAGAAGATGAAAAACCGAACAAGAATTGTCAAAAACTGCTGCAGAAATCGTCATTACAGCTTCTTTAAATCGACGTAGCGTCGAGACGCTAGGGCAGTGTTACGTCTCCAAAAGTGGCCTTTTTAGGACTTAATTATCTTAGAAAGATGTTCACTCTTAGGTGTTTTTGATAGGATTTAGCTTAAACCTATGCTTAAATATGAGAATTAGAAGAAGGTAGCTAAATTAGGACTTATGTACAAAAGGAAAGAAAAGGATTGAAAACCGAAGTAAAAGAATGAAAAGTAAGCATTGCGGCAGCATTGCGGAAACATTGCTGAAACCGCAATGTTTCAAGCTAAAACCGTAAGTTGACTGATCTTTTTCTGTTAAATTCCGTTATTTCAGGGATTCATTCTTTCTCCCGATTGGATTCATCCAAGCAAGGCTACTCTTTCTCCCCATTCAGTCGAGGCATTCGCAACGAGGCGTTCAAGCATCATTTACTGCTTTCTGTCTTTGTTTTCTAATTTTCAGCTCTGTTTAGTTGTCGTTTCTCTTCTAGTAGCTAGATCATTTCATTTCGTGGCTTTCTGTCTTTACATTATTGACTTTGAGCTTTCCTTTTGTTCATTCAACCAATCAAGTAATCAAAGTACAATTCTTCATTTCACATTTATTCTCTTTGCTGCTACTGTTTTTCCCTTACTGTTTGTCTCTAAATTTCTTCTAAGCATGTTTGTTTTATCTCTTATTTCTGTTCTCCCTATATCCATGAGTAACTAAGTCACATAGGGGCATGCTAATGACAATACTATAGGCTAAAAAACGTGAACCAAGCATGTAGGATAGCTCTCGAAGCATTGATTGTATGTAAGCTTCATCCCACGGGCAATTTCGATTGGCCATCCATTTTGTCCAAAGAACTCCTAACCTCTGGAAGGAGTAAGAGTTCAGATTCATACACTCATGCTAGCCTTTCAAGGTAGCCAGAAAACGACCTAGGAATAGGCGTTTTCCTAGTACAAACCGTAACTTTCTGCTTTAACAAGATGCTTAAGACCTTACTTGGACATGAGTTTGAGTTAGTTTGATGCATAGTGAGTTGATCCAGTGCTTGAGAATGGTATAAAAATGCCTATAGAGGAGTCGTTAGCAGCCCTTAATTCTCCATTTTACACACTTTCGCTGTTAGTAAAATTGCGGTAGAATTGATGTTTCCGCAATTCTGCTAAGTTTAAAGTTCTGTTTAGCTAAGTTCATCGTCGTTTATTAATCTCTTCCCTTTTCATTTGAGTTTAACTTTGATTTGCACTTGTTTATGTTGCTACCCTTTACACATTCCTTAGAAAATAGACAATTTAAAACCAATTCTACCCCATCAAATCCATCCATTCTTTCTTAACAAACCACTTCACAAGTAGCTTATAATAAATCTCTGTGGGAAAACGAATGAAAAAATACTTACTACTTGCTATAAGATCATGTATGCTTGCATGTTCTGAGTGCTCTCTCTCTCTTATTGCTTATTTATTTTAACACATTGAGCACGCAACAGGCAGCGTCGCGACGCTACGCCCTAAGTGATCTGCGCGCGCCTCGCGATGGCGTTGAGACGCTAGGGCAGCGTCTCGACGCTGGCCCGATAATTCCTTGCGCGCGCCTCCTCTGGAGCGTCTCGACGCCGCAGCAGGGTCTCGACGCTTCGGCAACGTCGAGCTAGCGTCTCGACGCTAGCTCTCGGGTTTGGGGCTGGAAAAATTGCCTCTCCTAGGCAATTTTGGTCCGCTTCTTCTTGGATTGACTTGCCCTTTCCCGATGCACTCTCGGGGCGTTAAAACTCCACTTTTAGCTCTGAAACGGGTCCAATGGACGCACGAGGTCTTTGCCGCATTTCTCCTACAACTGAGATAAATTAAACATTTAAATGCGGACTTTAGCTATACTTAGGAAGTATTTAATAGCTCCAAAATGGAGTTATCAATAGGACTGACCCATTGACTATTGGCTATTGGAAAGATCACACCTGCATCTAACCATTTGATAATTTCTTTTTTAACTACCTCCTTCATGGAGGGGTTCAACCTACGTTGGTGATCTACTCTAGGTGTATGTTCCTCATCTAACAATATTTTATGCATGCAATACGAAGGACTTATACCCCTAATGTCAGCAATCGTCCAGGCAATAGCTTTTTTATGTTGCTTGAGCAGCAATATTAACGCAATTTCATGTTGTTTACTTAGTTTGGACGAAATAATAACAGGCAAGGTATCTTTCTCTCCTAGATATGCATACTTAAGGTGTTCAGGCAATGGTTTCAATTCTAATGAAGGTGGTTGTTCAATTGATGGCATCAAAGGAGTTGTGGTTCTTTCAGACAATTCATTGGTCATGCATACATGCTGAGGGTTGTCCACAGATACATCCATCAATTCAGAAACATTTAAATCATTTACATCAACTTGTGCATAATTAGTAGCATGCTTAATTAACAATTCATGCTCAAGTTCTTCTTCCATTAATGAGTCTATTATATCTATAGTTGCACAGGATTCAAGATCAGAGGGGTACCTTAAAGCTTTAAACACACTGAACTTAACCTCTTCATCATGAACTCTCATGGTGAGCTCACCTTTCTGGACATCAATTAGAGCCCTACCTGTGGCTAAGAACGGTCTGGCCAATAGGATTGGTACTTCTGTATCTGCCTCGTAATCCAAGATTATAAAGTCTGGAAGAAAAATAAATTTGTGAACCTTGACAAGTATATCCTCAATCTTACCCTCAGGGTATGCGATGGATCTGTCTGCAAGTTGCAAGGTGACAGTTGTTGGTCGTGCTTCACCTATCCCAAGCTGTTGGAATAGTGACAAGGGCATGAGATTGATGCTGGCGCCCAGATCACACAAGGCTCTGCCCACGTGCTTGCCTCCCAGTTCTACTAGTAAGGTGAAGGAACCAGGATCCTTCTCCTTCTTTGGCAGCTTATTTTTTAGTATGGCACTGCACTCCTCAGTGAGATTGACTGTTTCAAACTCACCAATAACTTTTTTATTAGTAATAATATCTTTTAAGAATTTTACATATGATGGCATAGATTGCAAAACTTCCACGAAGGGAATATTAACATGCACTTGTTTCAAGATTTCCAAGAACTTGTGGAAATGAGCTTCCTGCTCTTGTTTCTTCTTGAGTCGTCTAGGGAATGGAGGTGGTGGCACATATGTAGGCAAGTCAGGTTTCCTAATGACAGGGGGAGGTCTAGGAATTTCTTCTAGTTCCTCAATGATAGGTTCCCGCCTCACCCTCGTTGTGTTTCGTTGTATTAGATCTGTTGGGTTTAATGTCCTAAAACTCGTGGTTTGTAAACAGTTATGTTTGTAAATTATCTATTTAGTAATAATGAGTTATTAAGTTTTATTCAGTAAAGGTGTTTGCTGGAATAAAGTGAAACGTGTTTGCATTAATCTATACCAATGACCAACACCCTTGACGATCTTAGATACTTGAGTTTCATGTATGACATGAATGTGGGTCAAGCTCAAGTAGACACTATTGGATGCGACCCGTTTTGTTTTGTACAAAACGATGTGATCCGAGTCGTTTCACATCGAGATGTGCGAGCGGGGGCGTCCTACGCGATGAGTTTGCGTAAGACTGAACCACGAAAAGTCGCTCTCTCTTTATAACACCGTTTACTGAAGAGACCGACTATTTCACCTGATGGCCTAGGTAACTCGATCTCAATCCTGAGCTTACTATGAACTCCTGCTTATTAGACAGTATCCTTAGATTTGTATGGGTGAGAGTGGCAGGATGTCCGCTCAATAAGCCTACCATCTCAGGGATAAAGTCCAATAGGTAGCTGGGGACATAGTGTAGTAAGATGGAGTTTACTCCTAACCCGCTTTTCGGGTTAGTAGATAGGTTGTTCCCTTAATAGCTGACTCCAGGGCTTGAACAATGGGTGCCCACCCTCTCCTTGGCAAGCGAGGGTTCCTGATCTGTTGGTTGGACCACTGATCAATTTTTCATTAGAGGTGTCAGTGGTACTTAAGGAACAAAGACGTAACGCAGGGGTTAAACGGTTTAAACGACCCAGCTGTGATTACGAACAACCTGTGAAGGGTCGACTTGCCCATGACGGTTATATCAAGAGGACACAATATATCTACAGTGAGGAGAGTGCAACCCTCGGACTATAGTGGAGTCTCCGGGGGTTAACGAAAGTTGATTGATTCGGGTTAAAAGAGTTTTGACCGAATAATCTCGTATCGTTGGAGCTCATGATCTGTAGGTCCTTTAGGTTCTCCTGGCTAGCTCGGATAACGTCGTGCAACAATTTAAGAGAAAATAAAAGAAAAAGGAAAAAGAATTTGAATCGTTCAAATTCAGTTTTTGGAAGGATGATAGACGTATTTAAATATGATTTAAATATGAGAATGGTCTAAAACATGAATAGGATTCATGTGCAAAAATTCGGTTTTCGGAAAACCGGGTTGAGCCATATTATTTAATTGATATTTGATATTGAATTAAATAATATTAATTAATTAAAAAGTTTAATTAATTAATAATATATATATATTTTTTATTTATTAAAAAGTTTAATAAATAAAATATTAATTATTATTTAAAATTAATATTGTATTAATTTTTAAAATAATAATAATATATATATATATATATAAAAAAATAAAAAAAAAGAGTGAAAGTGGCCTACATGCATTATGCATGTAGGACATTTGTTCTTTTTATATATATATATTTATGTATATAATATATATTTTTGGCAAAAGTTGAGTAGTGGGTTTTGGGTTCCTTAATCTTGAAGTTTCAATTAGAAACTTTTAAGGGGGCTCTGCCTTCGAGTACTTCAACTTCTTGAAAGTTATAAAAAAAAGATTAGAACCCTCTGCCTTTCCTTCTTCTTCTTCCTTTTCCTCTTTCTTTTCTTTTCTTTTTTTTTCGGAGTCCCACAACTCCGTTGCTCGGCGCCGAGGATAGCGGGACTACCTCGGGTGGTCCTCGGCGCGTTCGTGAGAGAAGAAGCTTGAAGAGATCGTGACGAAGAACGGCCGGCGGAACGCGGAAGAAAAGTAGAACTACAAGGGTATGTTTTCTATTTTTCTTAATTCCGTCTTTTGAGCATGTTTTCTATTTGTTAAATTGATGAAATTAGAGTATCATCGGTCCGAAATCGCCTTCCGCTGCGCATGTCGCTCCATCAAGATCAAGGTTGGGCAGAGAATCCAGTGGAGCACTAGACTATTCATTCTCTACTCTCTTTGGTGCTTCTCTGTTGTTGATCACCAACGGCCTTCAACTTCGAAGTTCAATGGCTTGAACTTGTTCTTTACCATCCCTTCTTGGGGTTTCAGTGTCTGCAGGCAATCTGCGTTGGGGCCTACTTTTCAGCTCGTTTGCCAACTGCCCTATTTGGTTTTCTAAGCTTCTTAGTGTTGCATGCTGACTCTGCAGAGTTGCATCATTCTTTGCGATGTACTCCTTCAACAAGTTCTCCACTGAGGTTCCCATTAGTTGGTTATACTGTTTTTGATAAGGGGGTTGGTTAGTTTGTTGAGTGAAACCAGATGTTCCACTTGGTCTTGGTTGATTTTGCATTTGGTTTGCGTTTTGTTGTCCACCCCAAGAGAGATTTAGGTGGTTTCTCCAACCAGGGTTATAAGTGTTTGAGTAGGGTTTGTTCCTTGGTTGTTGTTGACTTCCAACATAACATACCGAGGTTGGATTCCCAGGGCAAAAGTCATACATATGCCCTTCCCCACAGAATCCACAGACTAGTGCCTCACCTTGGTTGGCTGCTGCGCTTGTTGAAACAGCTGCTGCGGTGTTGACACTTTGTTGAATATTGGTTTTAGCCATTTGTTTTACTAGGTTGCTCAGAGCATTGATTTGGCTGCTCATTGCACTAAGTGCATCCATGTCTTGAGCCTTCCTTTTGTTTGGCTCTACAGAATCGTCTGACCATCTACAATGTGATGTTGAGATTTTCTCCAAAATCTCATAGGCTTCATTGTAGCTCTTGGATAGCATGGAACCTCCAGCTGAGGAATTCAACACTTGCCTCGTGCTGGGGTTGCATCCTTTGAAGAATACTTCATTCTGAATACACCATGGAATGCCATGGTGTGGACATTTGAGTAATAGGTCCTTGAATCTATTCCAAGCTTCGTGTAATGATTCGTTTTCGGCTTGTTTGAATTTGATAATATCATCACGAAAGTTAGAGTTCCTATCTGGAGGGAAGTATTTTACTAGGAACTTTTCAGCAAGGTCTGTCCAATTGACAATTGATCCATAAGGGAAGGAATTCAGCCACGTCTTGGCCTTATCTCTTAATGAATAGGGAAAAGGGTAAAGTCTCAAGACTTCTTGAGACACTCCTGGGATGACAAAGGTGTCACTTACTCCCAGGAAGTTTCTCAAGTGGTTGTGGGGGTCTTCGTTCTCCACTCCAAAGAATTGTCCAATTGTGGACAGCATTTGAAACATGACGGGTTTTAACTCGAATGAGTGAGCTGTAATCTCGGGGCGTATAATGCTCGGATTAAGCTCCTCAGGCATTGGTACAAGGTATGATAGAATAGCACTATCCTTATCATTCGCAATTTCAATGGGGTTGCGAATGATAGGTGCTCGGTTTGGTGCTCCTTCTGCTCTATCCATTTCAGCTTGTTGTGATTGCGATGACTCTGTGTGGTCCGCAATGTGCTAAATTACAGGTTGTTTTGGCTGTTTAAAAAGGCGTTTCTTAATTTTGTTTCTGGCCCTTAAATTCCTTTCGGGTTCAGGATCAAATTCTAAGTTGAGATTGGGAAACTCATTCATAAACCAGCTTGTTGGTATCCGTAGAATAGATGCAAAAGATTAGCTCCACTAAATTAAGTTTCTAAAATAACACAAATCGTGTTTACTAAACAAAATCCCCAGCAGCGGCGCGAAAAACTTGTTGCGTGCTCAGTGTGTAAATAAAATGTAATGCGAAGAGCACTCAGATCATGCAAGCATACATGGTCTGCAGCAAGTGATAAGTATTTTTTAATTCGTTTTCCCACAGAGATTGAGTTTAGTTACTAACGATTTGAGGTGCTAAATTAGATAGGGTAACTTAAATTGGGTAGATTTGGGGTTGATGTACCGAAATAATAAAGAATGCAAGAAGAAAGCAAGTGTAAAAACCAAACAAGTAAGAGATAAAGCTATAATGTGAAGAAGAATAATTGTGGGTCTCGCAATTATTTAGCAATAAAATCGCAAAGGTAAAAGGCTAACAAAAAGACTAAGGCAAAAAGCAGGAATGTTTTATTCCGGTTCTCGCAATAAACTAGCAATAAATTAGCAACGTTTTTAATATAAAGTAAAGCAGCAAGGTCAACTTAAGACTCTTCTATAGGCACTTAACTACGATCATTCAGCAGTAGATTAACATATCATGCATCGTCTTAGCTCAGTCTCATGCGTCTCTCGATTACATGCATTAGATCTTTAGTTCACTCATATCCAAGTAAGACATAAACACCTATTTATACAAGCAAACTAAGGAACGTGCTAGGAAAACGCCTATTCCTAGGTCGTTTTCTTGTTACCATGAAAGGCTAGCATGAATGGATGACTTTGAACTGTTACTCCTTCCGGAGGTTAGGAATTCTTTAGACAAAATGGATGGCCGGTCAAAATTGCCCGTGGGATGAAGCTTACATACATTCAATGCAATCATACTACCCTACATGCTGAATTCTCGTATTTCTAGCCTACAGATTCATATTTAGCCGACCCTTCTTAGATTAGTTACTCATATGGCTTTCGAAGAACTAAAAGAGATGGATTGGTGGATCATGATTTAAAGAACTTAGTAAACGCAAATGGATAAGAGATAACAAAATGAAGAACTCAAGAAACTTAATTGATTACTCTTTCAAAACCGAATACAAATACTTCATAAACAGACGTGCAAAGGTTCGAAAGCAGCAAAGAATAAGGGATGTAGAAGTAACGATCCAGATCAATGTTGCAAATGGAAACAATAGAGAGAAAACAGTAGAGAAAGCTTGTAAAAGTGCACGGATCTCCTCGTCGCAAACGCCTCAGATGAAGAAGAAGATTTGTTATTCTTGGGGATGAATTCAATCAGAAGAGAAGAAGGATCTTCTCTTCTTCCTCTCGAATTATCGACGCCAAGGGCTGATTTCTTCGTTCCAACAAACGGGAGAAGGAAATTCGTCTGCAGATTGCTTTGCAACCGAGAACTCCACGCTTCTGAGTTGTTTCTTTCCTTCATCATCTGTCTCCTTTTATAGCCTCTAGGTGGTTGCAAAAGGCTGCTCATTAATCGTGGATCACCATTAAGCTTTGTGAGGTAGTCCATCTTGACATGTGGCAGCAGCAGGGAGAGTTAACGACTGAAAAAACTCAGTCAATAACGACTGACGGCTGGGGGAAAATTGCAGCAGCAATGACTGTTTCCTTGCGGTTTCCTTGCGAGGGCCGCAATGCTTCATTGCGACCTCAACAATATTTCAGCAACGTTTCCTGCAATGTACATTTAAGCTTGTTTTTCATCATTTTTCATTCTTTTTCGTTCCTTTTCCAAATAAGTCATATTTTAGAATCATTTCTCAAATTCTCGCATTTATGCACACATTAAGCTAACTCCTAACAAAAACACTCAAGAATGTGCATGATTTAAAGGTAAATATAGCCCTAAATAATGGACTTTTGGCGAGGTAACAGTCAGCAAACCAGGGCTCAACATTATCATCACAATGTATTAAAACAAAAATATGTTCATCAATAAAAGAATCCAGCATTGCGGGCTCCGCAACAGATTCGCAACAACTCTCCAGTCTTGATAAGTGGTCAGCAACCACGTTTTCACATCCCTTTTTGTCTCGGATTTCCAAATCAAACTCCTGCGAAAGTACCACCCATCTAATCAGACGAGGCTTGGCATCAGCCTTCATCATTAAGTACTTTATAGCAGCATGATCAGTATACACAATGGTCTTATTTCCCACAATATATGCCCTGAACTTCTCACATGCAAACACTACAGATAACGTTTCCTTTTCAGTAGTAGTGTAGTTGCATTGAGCCTCATTCAATGTTCTACTTGCATAATATATAGGATGTGTTAATTTTTCTCTCTTCTGGCCAAGCATGGCTCCAATAGCATGATCACTTGCATCGCACATCAATTCGAAAGGCATATCCCAATTTGGAACGATTATGATTGGAGCTTTTACTAAGGCAGTCTTGAGCTTATTCCAAGCTAAAAAATATTCATTTGAAAAGATAAAAGTTCCAATCATAATCGTTTATCGTTCCAATCCTAGAGCTAAATAGAACTTTTATCTTTTCAAATGAATATTTTTTAGCTTGGAATAAGCTCAATCGGCAGATGATCGACGCAGCGAGTGGTGGGGCTCTGATTGATAAGACCCCGGTTGAGGCCAAACAGTTAATTGCAAATATGGCGGCCAACTCGCAGCAGTTCGGTATTCGCGGGCAGGGGCAAGTTCACAATGTGACCCAGAGTCATGAGATGACAGAAATGAAGGCCCAGGTGGCCGAGATTGGAAATTTATTGAAGAAATTTGTCGGAGGTAGCCGAGAAGAGTAGGTCAACGCAATCGGGGGATATGCTTCCAACCCAAGGAAGTATGATCCTTACTCGAACACATACAACCCCGGTTGGCGCGACCATCCCAATTTGAGTTATGGGAATAGAGAGGGACAACAACGCTTCCAAGGCCAGTCTTATGATAGGCCTACCAATTCAACCCAAGCACAAGCCTCGAGCTCCTCCAGCTCATTGGAAGAGATGGTTCGGACCATCGTGACATCGACAAGCCAATTTCAGAAAGAAGCTCGAGAAGAGCTAAACTCACACAAAGCAGAGCTACAAAATCTGAACAAGCAGCTGACGCAAATGGCGGTGTCGATAAGCAAGATTGAGAGTAAGAGCTCTGGGAAGCTTCCTTCCCAAACCACTGTGAACTCATGTGAGAACGTGAGTGCAATCCAGCTGAGGAGTGGGAAATCAGTTCCCTCCAGAGCCGTGAAGGAAGCCAAGGGCAGTTTGAATGAGTCCTCCCCAGTGGTTCTTGATGAGCTGAATGATGAGAAAGAGAAGATTGTGCAAGAAAATGTCGCCAAAGCACCCTTCCCCAGTAGGCTTGCGAAGCCTGCTCTGGTAGACGAAGACGAGGAGGTCCTGAGAACCTTCCAGAAGGTGGTGGTGAACATACCGCTTCTTGAGGCATGAGTCAAGTGCCGAAATATGCAAAGTTCCTCAAGAATTGGTGCACGAGCAAGAGAATGTCGAGAAAGAATGATGAGAAGAAGAAAGAAATTGTCTCTGCAATTTTCCAAGGTACGCTTCCACCGAAGTGCATCGATCCTGGTATGTTTACTATCCCATGCAATATCGGTACTAAACTTATTGAGAATGCCATGTTAGATCTCGGTGCCTCAATTAATGTCATGTCTTTTGACGTGTTTAAAGAGCTTGAATTGTGCAATTTAATTGAGTCTAATATAGTTGTCCAACTAGCCGATCGATCTTATGTGCATCCGTTAGGGAAAATTGAGGACATTTTAGTCAAAGTGAAGGATTTGTTGTTTCCATGCGATTTCTATGTGCTGAATATGAACAAAAACTCTTCGCATGTTTCCTCTTCTATCTTACTTGGACGCCCATTTATGAAGACCGCTAAGGTCAAAATTGATGTTGATAGAGGTGCTTTGTCTGTAGAATTTGATGGAATTGTGAATGAGTTTTTTGTGAATGTTGAGAATGTTGCCTGTGTGGAGTCTGTCGAGACTAAGGGTTTGACCTCGCGCTTGAGGGATGACTCTTATGTCTCTGTGAAAAATTCTGATTTGAATTTGTTAAATGTCATTGTTTTTTTTGCAACAGTAGTTTAATTAATGCGGGGATTGAACCCATGACCTTGTGGTCACTGGCACAACCCTATGCCAATTGAGCTATGCTCGGTTTGGCGTTAAATGTCATTGTTGTTTTTTGTACTAATCACTGTGATATTCACGTGCTTGAGGCAGGAAGAGAACAAAAAGTTTTTAATGGTGTTTGCAGGTGCAGTGTGGAAGAGGACAAGACTGGAACGTCCCCCGCACTATCAGACTATGGATGAGTTGTTGGAGAGAATTCAGTCGAGCAAACGACTTTAAAAATTTTGGGCTTCTCGGAGGCACCCGAGTGTTGAACTGTCTTTTCTGTTTTTAATTTCATTGCTGTTTTTTTTGTTGTTTTTAGTTTAATTTAGCTAATGTAGCTTGTTGTTTTTTTTAGGGAATCGAGGAAGTTGAGGAAAATTTTGGGCTTCGATGATGAGCGCGCCGCGTCCTTTCCCTCGCCAACTTCACAAAGAATCAGGGAAGTGTAGTTTCTTTTTCCCTTTAACTTTGTGTATCTGATTAAGTGGCATTGAGGACAATGCCAACTTTTGAAGTTGGGGGTGGATGTCGTGAACTTGCATGTGTAGTTGGTTGAGCAGTGCTAATTTTGAATATTGAAGTGCTTGGGACTCTGTTTACTGCTTGCTAGTGATGATAATCTAGGAAATGCATATTGGAAATCTGAGCATGTACATAATCTAGTTTTTGCATGAGTAGTTTTGCATTTATTTGGTTCATGTCGAAAATTTTAAAAAAATTTATGTTGCTCCCTTGCATCTATCGAGCACTTAGCGACCTCAGCCTAATCTTCGTAGGCTTAGTTGATTGCATGTAGCATTAATTCTTGTTGTCACCCCGAAAGGCACCCTTAGGTAGCTTGTTGCATGAGAGTTAGTGGTCGATTAATCGAGTTAGCTTACGCTAAGCCTAAAGTAAAAAAAAAATAGAAAAGCATGTTAGCAAGAAAAATCTCTCGAGGCGCTCCTCCTTCTTATTGGTGCACCTAAGAAGTGAGAGTTAGTCCTTAAAAACGTGAAGTTTATGCATGAATTTGACGTGTTAGGCAACTCGAGGTTGGAAAGAAAAAGAGAATAAAGAGTTGGGTTCAAAGAACCTTAATGAAGGGTACAAAGTACTCACAAAGAAAAAAAAAAAAAAAGTGTATGAGAAAATATTTAGGTCTCTTAGTTTGCTACTCTCTCTCGTGTAAATCAAGTGTAGACTGTTCTTAAACGCTAGAAGTAGGGGGAAAACGGGATGATTTGTGCATGTGGTTTTTCCGGGCTTATGGTGGGTTTAAGATAGGTTGGCTAGCACACACACACGTTAGGGAGCGATAGTTGATTTTTGATGTGACCATAGTAAATGCATGCACGGATTGCTTTCATGATTATGTTGTGTTGGAGTTTGTAAAATGCATTGAGATTTGAGTTAGTAGCACGTAAGCTTGTCCTTAGAGTCAATTTCTTTATTAGCCTTGCTCGAGGACTAGCAAGATTCAAGTTGGGGGTGTTTGATAACTCCATTTTGGAGCTATTATTCATTCCCTAATTCAAGCTAAATTCCGTATTTAATTGTCTAATTTATCTCGTTTATAGGAGAATTGCGGTGAAGAGCTCATGCGTCCATTGGACTTGTTTCGGAGCTAAGAGCGGTGTTTTAACGCCCCGGGAGTGCATCGGGAAAAGGGCAAGTTGATCCAAGAAGAACCGGACCAAAATTGCCTAGGAGAGGCAATTTTCCAGCCCAAACCCGAGAGCAAGCGTCGAGCAGACAGCGTCGAGACGCTTGCTCAACGCAGACAGCGTCGAGACGCTTGCTCAACGCTGCCGAGCGTTGAGACGCTCCGAGAGAGGCGCGCGCAAGAAATTATCGGGCCAGCGTCGAGACGCTCGCCTAGCGTCTCGACGCCATCGCGAGGCGCGCGCGGATTCATTAGGTCGCAGCGTCGCGACGGATTTAAATTGGCTGAAGACGATTTTTCAGCAGCTTTTTTCCGAACTTCATCTTCTTCCTCTCGGTTTTTCTTCCATGTTTAGCTTAGCTCCGCCATTTGTGGCATAGTTTTGGAGCTTTTATTTGTAATAGGCTTAGAGATGATGTCCAAGGCCTCCGTTAGAGCGTTTGTGACGATCCGCCCCATGGTCGGCTAAGGTACTGTGAACGGTTTGGGGTGATTTAGGAATTATTTGTTAGCATTTTTGCACTTTGATAATCTATGCTTATGGTTCTGAATAGGTTTATATAATTGATTGCATTTTTTATTCTTGCTTAAACCCATGCATAAGTTAGATTTCGCCGACGGACAATCGAGTTTTCTATCTTATGTTACCGTTATAGAATAGCGATGTCGTGCCTCTCACTATTCGCCTAGTAACACAGGATAACAAAAATAAATCGGAGTATCGATATATGTATGCTGATTGTTGGGTACTTTAGGGTTGTCGGGTAACCAATTAGCAATTAGATTGCATATTCGAATGTTCGTCGCGGTTAGCTAGTGACTGTTTAGAGTCAATTTGGGGCTGATCACTCTAAAGAGGCTTTAAATACTGTTTAGTTAGGACCTTAGTTCTAATTAATTAATATGGAGCCGGTTACACAAGGGGTTCCCAGGTAACCGACCGCGTGCATGTCAATGTATAGCCTTAGATTTCGAATTAAATGATAAATGTAAGAATGCCTAGCAAGAATCCCGACATCCCCCGAATCGATCACTCTTCATTCTCTCTTTCTTTAATTCTTCCGTTAGCGATTAATTCCTTTTTGTTGCATGCTTAAACTCCCCCCTTGTTGCAAAACCCAATCGATCAATTAAATTCTATTTCGAGCTTTAATTTCAATCACGTCCTTCTCTGTGGATCGACCCTGTTACCACTAGCTGCAAAGGTTTTGTTAATAGGTATTATAAATTTATTTTGGCAAGCCTCGACAGCTTGATATTTAGCGATCATTCAAAAAGATCTGTTACCAATGCCAAACCTCGTCTGATTAGATGGGTGTTACTTTTACAGGAGTTTGATTTGGAAATACGAGACAAAAAGGGATGTGAAAACGTGGTTGCTGACCACTTATCAAGATTGCAGAGTCATTGTGAATCTATTGCAGAACCCGCAATGATGGATTCTTTTATTGATGAACATATTTTTGTTTTAGTACACCGTGATAATAATGATGAGCCTTGGTTTGCTGACATTGCAAATTTTCTTGCCTCGCAGGTGTTACCTGAATTCAATAAAGGACAGGACAAGAAGAAGTTCTTGAATGATGCTAGGAAGTACATTTGGGACGACCCTACCCTTTACAAGGGCTGTGCGGATGGATTGCTAAGGAAATGTGTGTCAGATGCTGAAGCAAGGTCCATCCTGCAGCATTGTCATACAGCGTCGTATGGAGGGCACTTTGGTGGTCAAAGGACTGCTGCGAAGGTATTTCAGAGTGGCTATTTCTGGCCAACAATCTTCAAAGATGCACATGACTACGCACGAAATTGCAATGAATGCCAACGAACAGGTAACCTCAGTAGGAAGGATGAGATGCCTCTGACATACATCTTAGAGTTAGAACTCTTTGACGTATGGGGTATTGACTTCATGGGTCCATTTCCACCTTCTGCTGGTAATCTGTATATTCTAGTAGCTGTAGACTATGTCTCAAAATGGGTTGAGGCAATTGCATGTCCTTTGAATGATGCTAAGACAATTATAAAATTTCTTAATAGACATATTTTCACACGATTTGGCACTCCACGTGCCATCATAAGTGATGAGGGATCACACTTCATAAACAAATCTATGGAGAAGGTGTTAGCTAAATATAATGTTAAGCATAGGGTAGCAACACTCTATCACCCCCATTCAAATGGGCAAGCAGAAATTTCTAATAGAGAGATCAAGAGCATACTAGAAAAAGTTGTAAAATCAAATAGAACGGATTGGTCTTGCAAATTAGATGATGCATTATGGGCATATAGAACTGCATATAAAACACTTTTAGGAATGTCTCCCTATAGGTTAGTTTATGGAAAAGCATGCCATCTCCCTATCGAATTAGAAAACAAAGCCTTTTGGGCTTTAAAGGAGTTAAACTTTTGCGTGACCGATGCGGGGACATTGCGGTCTCTGCAATTGCATGAATTGGATGAATTAAGGCACATGTCATACGAAAATGCTAAAATGTATACAGAAAAAACTAAAATTTGGCATGATGGTAGACTTAGGCCAAAAGATTTTAAAAAGGGCCAACATGTTTTATTATTTAATTCACGATTGAAGATGTTTCCTGGGAAACTCAAGTCTCGGTGGTCGGGTCCCTTTGTCATTACTAATGTGTTTGTACATGGTGCAATTGAGATCCAAAATTTGGAACAGGGCCAGCCGTTTATGGTGAATGGTGCAAGATTGAAGCACTACTACGAGAAAGGAGACGTAGGGACGCTCTCGGCATTCCTCTTGTCCGAAGTTTGAATTCAATCAAGAAGAGATGAGCATGGACGTTATTAGAAATATCTTTCTGCTCAAAAATATTATTATAAATGCGAAAAATTTATTTTTATTTAAGGTTTTTTTTTTATTATTGAATTCTTAATTACTGAAATTAATTAATTTTGTTTCATGTTGATGGAAATTAGGAGGCGATATTTGAAATTCAAAACGGCAAGATCGGTGGATCAATCAAGAGGAAGAGAGGAGTTATAGGAAGAATCAGGAAAATCAGAGAGTTGGGATTGTGAAGATTCTGCGGCAGTCGCCAAAACAGGAAATAAAATCTCCAACGGTTATATTTTGAAGATTTCGTTAAAATAAAGGTATTGCGATTGCATTGCGGAGCCCGCAAAGGCGTGGCCTTTAATTGATAAAACCGTTATAAATTGGGAAAGTCTGAACAACCCACTTCCTATTCACAAATCCGAAACCTTCGAGCTCTCAATAGACTTTCTCTCTTCTCCCTCGCAAGAATACATTCATCTCCTTATCTCCAAGAAAGTAAACCATGGTATCAACCCGTCGTCAAGAAAGCTCTACTCCAACAAAACCTTCCCCCACAACGGAAGACACAGCTATTGCAGGAGATGCCCTGATCTCCTTAGCCTCGGCTGAAGCAGCCAACCCCTCTGAGCCTAGAAAAATCCTTGCAAAAAGAAAGAGAAAGATCACGGCAGGGAGGGACCCAAAGACCAAGATCAGAGAAGAAGCAAACGATAAAAGCCCCACCACCAGCGTGCCTTCATTCGAAACTGCCATGCAAAGCCCTTCAGCTACGCAACAGTAGTCTGAGACCGAGGTCTCTCCTTCAGAGCAGCCGAATTCTGCATCTACCGCAATTGGTGATGAGCAAGAGGGAGAGGACGTCACCAGCCTCATTAGGGATGAAAGCCCTGTTGCGGAAGAGATCGAGAGAAGGTCACCTGCGGCTGAGACCATAGATGAGCGGATAAACCGGGTGGCGGGCTGAATTGACAGACGAATTAGAGAAAGAGGCAGAGATGGTGCCCAAGGAGAGGACTCCCGTAGTGATAAAGGCGAAAAGGCCGAAGGCCTCCAAGAAGGCTAAGAAGAAGAACGATTCCCAGTACCCTGCAAAGAAGATGAAAACAGAAGCTGTTGAGGCAGCTAAGGCTAAGGCCAAGGCGAAGGATAAAAAGAAAATGTTTCAAGCGGATGAACCTCCAGCTGAGAGGTACGTGTCGGAGGAAGCGAAGGCAAGGGGCTTGACCTTGATGAAGAAGGAACTCCTCCATGAGAGAGGATTCTTGGATACCCTTGCTGACCTGCCGCAATTCCTACGCACGGGCATTGCAAACCATGGCTGGGAAGAACTGTGTAGACCACCAATTCAAGCCTATTCGAAGATAGTCTACGATTTCTATGCCAACCTAATTCATCCAGATGGCTGCTACTCCACAGTGAGGGGTGTTGAGATCGATTTCTCAGCTGAGGCAATCAATGAAATTTATGCTCTCAAAGAGCATAAGAATTCAGATTATGCAAAGCTAATGGCCAACCCATCTGAGGCCATCCTGGAGGAGGTGTTGAGTGAAATTGGCAAGCCCGAAGCAATGTGGGCCATTTCTAAACAAGGGAAGCACACCTTGATGAGTGCAGTACTAAAGGACAAGGCAGCCGTCAGAAGAAGGATCACCCTAGTGACACACGAGACAACAATCAATCAAGGGAGGTCCTTGCTGGTATATGCGATCATGAAAGGGTTGACAATTGACGTGGGCGAGCTCATATCTGCCTCCATCCTCGAATGCTCAAAGAAGGGAAAAGGCAGACTCTTCTTCCCCAATACCATAACTAAACTTTGTCTCCGTGCAGGAGTGGCGGTGACAAAGGAAGAGAAGAAGTTGGCCTATGCAGGCCATTTAGAGCTGCCTAACGAGCTGAAATTGAGAAGGAAGGGAAATATGCAGATTGAGCTGGACAGCCTTGCATCTGCTCAGTCCATGTCTATGTCATGTTTGCTGGACATACAGCAGAAGCTAGCCCAATGGGCAGAGTACTCACAAGCAAGGGACATAGAGTTGGCTGAGCACCTGCGGTGCAAATTCCCTGATTTCTCTGCTGCCTTGTTGGAACCCTAGATGCCTCCGAGCGTGGAGGAGATTGATGAAGAAGAAGAAGGAGAAAATGAATGAATGCCATTGATTGACGGCATTCGAGGGAGTTATTCTTCCTTCCCTCACCCTGCTTTTCTGATACTTGTGCCCCCCCCCCCCCCCCCCTTCCCCCAATATCAACTGATAGTTTAAAGTAGTATAGCACAGTTAGTTTAGATAGTCCTTTTCTGTTGTCTTTACTTTTCCAAAAGCCCCATGGGCCCACAATAGAATTAGAATAGTGAGGAGCCTTGATGAATGACATATTTGCTCTGTTAGTTGTTTGCGGTTTTGTTGCGCTCTCCGCATATACCTGTCAAGCATGTTGTGTGTAGATCAACATGCTTTCATTAGAAAAATCCAAGCATGTTGTTGCTGAGAAATGAATCTCCTGCTATTTGTTCTGTCTCTATCTCTTAATACTTAGCTGACTTGTGATTTCTCTCTGTGGGCTGTTTGTTGAGTGTGCTGGATGAGTGTCAAGTACATGCTGTATGATTGAATTAGCTTCATTGGTTGGAAAGCATGAAACCCTGTAAGACCTTACCTTTGCTTGACTAAACCTCTGCCTACTGTGTTATCTAACCTAGGAGAGCCATTCCAACCTTTAGCTATTTTAAGTCTGCCTGCTTTTAACTTAAACTAGATGCTTCTAATTAAGTTTGGGGGTGTGCCACCCAATGCTCTCATTGAGGACAATGAGAAGTCCAAGTTTGGGGGTAAGGCAGCCTTCTAATCCCTAGGAACACTCCTCTCTCCCTTATTAGATATGCATTGTTCTTCTTTGAATAAAAAAAAAACAAACAAACAAAAAAAGAAAAAAAACATTTTTCTTTTTTTTGGGAATGCTGAGTAATCAAGGCCATTTGTGTAACCCACAAGTGGCACTGCATCAAAAGGCAAACTTAGGGAAAAGGAAACTTTGCAAACGAAAAGCAAAGATATGAAAAACAAAAAGAGAAAAAGAAAACAAAGAAGAAGAATGTATGCCAGAAGGTTGCAGCCTTGAATGCTTAGATGTTCCTATATACTGAAATTTGATCCTAAGTTAGCTAACCAAGGGGCTGTAACTAGAAAGCTTATCTAGGGAAATGAGTGTCTGTCCTAACTAGAGTGATGTCATGGCTTAGATTGTTCTATGGATTCTCTACTCTGACACTTTTTGGTTCTAAGCATGGCATGACTTTAAGGATTCCTAGGAAATAAAAGAATAAAAGTTAGAAGCATGTACTGAGTTTTAAGTTAAGAGTAAGCTGATTTTAAAGCTAAAGGATGGTTGCACAATGAGCTTGGTGATATAGGTAGATAAACCAGAAGGTAGGGAGTTATTAAAGGCAGAAGGTTTTAAAGGCAAGGTATTCAAAATGATAAAACATGAAGTTGGTTTTAGCTTGAAGTGTGTCACAGGACAGCAGTGCCTTCGGCAGTTAGCCGAGAGAATAACAGTTTGGTTAGTTGGAGAGAAGGAAAAGACTTAGCAGCTAGAAGAAAGGGAAAGAGAGGGAAAGTGAGTTTCATAGTATTGCTCGAGGGCTAGCAATAGCTCAAGTTTGGGGGTGTGTTAACTCTCCAAATGAGAGTTATTTAGGTCCATAATTGCTTTAATTCATGAAGTCTTTTGAAGCATTCTAGCCATTATTGAGCATAATATGTGTTTAACAGTGACATTTGTGAAATGGTGTTAAAATTAAGGCTTATGTGAAATATATGTGCATAAGTGTATAATTGGTGAAAAAATGTCTAATTAATGCCTTGCAGATGTATTGCTGAAGTTTTGCGAGAAACGCAATGGAATTAGAAGAAGGGCAACCGAAAATAGAGCTTTGCGATCGCAACGCAATCGCAATACTGATCTCTTCTGCTGCGTTTTTCCAGCCGCCGGCCCTTCCTGTATCCGCCACGTATGAGGTTGTTTCCCTAATTTGGATGGAGATTCGTGATCAGGGAGCAGACTATGGAACCATTAAAGGCTATATAAGAGAGCAAGATGAAGGAAGAAAGAATCCAATCCCTCGACGGTGAAGAGATTCGGCAAAGGCCAAACCGCAGAAAAAGAGAATTCTCTCGTTTGTTGGATCGAAGAAACAAAGGCTCCCTTGGCGTCAGTAATTCAAGAGGAAGAAGAGAAGATCCATCTTCTCTTCTGATTGAGTTCCCTTCCCAAGTCAAGCCATTCTTCTCCTTCAACCGAGGCGGATCGTGGACAATCGGACCTTCACTTATCTACTGCTTTACTTTAGTTTCTGTTTTCGGATTATCTACTGCTTTACTTTAGTTTCTGTTTTCGGATCGAATTATATTTTGCTTTCGAGTTATCCTGGATTTACTTTTCATAAGTAATCAATTAGTTTTGTTGAGTTCTTCTATTATCATGAGTAATCAATTAGTTTTGTTGAGTTCTTCTAAAGTTATGAGTAGCTAATTTCATAAGGGTTTGTTAAGATGAATTTGTAGGACATAACTATGTGAATTCAGCATGTAAATAAGCATGAATGCATTGAATGAATGTCAACTTCATCCCATGGACATTTTCGACCGGCCATCCATTTTGTTCTAAAGAGTTCCTAACCTCCAGAAGGAGTAAGAATTCAGAGTCATTCATTCATGTTAGCCTTTCATGGTAAACAGAGAGTGGTCTAGGAATAGGCACTTTCCTAGCACGTTTAATAGCATGCAATTATAAATAGGTTTTTAGTCTTACTTGGATATGAGTAACTTAAGAATCTAATGCATATAATCGAAAGATATATGAGATCTAGCTAAACTGATGCATGTAATGTTTGTTCACGGCTGAATGATCATTGTTTATGCCTATGGAAGACTCTTAGCCAACCTTGCTGTCTTTACCTACGATTTTACTAGTCTTTTAATCTACTGCTATTTCATTGCGAAAGTATTGCGAGACCCGCAATACTATTTTTCTATTCTGTGAGTTAGTTAGCTTATTTTCTTGGACTTACATTAGATTTTACTAGTCTGTTAATTTATTGTTAGCTTATTGCTAAGGTATTGCGAGACCCGCAATACTAGTTTTCAATACTGCAGTCTCCTTAATTCTTTTGCATTGCTGTAACTTTGCGTTTTCCTTGTGTCCTTTACAATTTCGTGTCTCGAATCAAAATTCATTTCATTCCTGGTTACCTTATCTAATTTAACACGCATAAAATCGACATTTACTCAACTTAGTCTCTGTGGGAAATCGATATAAAATATACTTATCACTTGCTGCAGACCGTGTATACTTGCATGGTTATTTGCTTAATTTAATCAATATATAACCCCATTGAGCAAAGCAACAGGATTATCCAAGTCAAGTGGATTTATCCAAGTTGAGTGGGTTTATCCAAGTTGTGAAGTGGATTGTGAATCACCAACCACATGCATAAACTCATCAATTTTGGAACACTTGGTTGAAGACTAATCCATCCAATTTGAGGTGTCATGCTAAGCAAAGAGTTTGTTGCATGTGAATTGCCTATAAATTGGATGAACTTCAAATGGTTTGAGGTTGATGAATTTTCAAAGAGTTTGAACTTTTGGATGAGGGTTGATGAAGAGTTCATATTACTTGGAGAAATTAGAAATCTAAGTGTTAGATATTTCTCACAAAATCATCATCACTTTCATCTTCCCATCTTCATCTTCCAAACTTTTTCTTTCATAAAGGAGTCTCACCACTCCGTTGCTCGACCCGGGGATTGCGGGACTATCGGAGGTGGTTGTCGAGGAGTTCGAGGGAAACTTCGAAGGTGTTCGTGAGGAGATTCGAGCATCGGGATTAGAAGGTTTTAGAACTACAAGAGGTATGTGTTCTAATTTCTTTTATTTCCTAGTTTTGAGCATGTTTCTAGTTTAGCTAAATTGATGAAATTAGAGTGCCAATGATCCGACTCGCTTCCGCTGCGCTACATGCGCTCCATCAGCCTCCTGGGGTCACCTTGCAGGCGGAACATGGGAATCTCTCGGTTCAATCCAATTGAGGAGACCGCAGGAAGTACTGACGCACTTCCTTCTCCCACTTACTATAGACACTTACTCCATTCACCTTGCTATTGAAAGTTGCAAACACCGCCCAACTGGGGATTGCCCTATTGACAATACACGGCCGAACAAAATTCTCACGTTGTGAACTATAGGGAGTGCGTAGCAGGAGAGGGATATATCATATATTCCTTCTCAACACATCTATTAAGCATCATAGACGGTAAAGGGTAAAAACTCAGGTTTTATCTGGCTAAGTAAATAAAACCTTAATTCTAGGTAAACATTTTACCTGAGAAGTCTAGGTTATAAACACTTTACTAACCTCACACCTCTCACACATGCTCATAAAGTTGGTTAACCTTACTCAAGTACCGGATAGTTCCCAGGTAGGAGGTGTTCCGTCAATTCAAATCCTCCAACCTTAGACAGGATTTAACCGGGTGAGTTTCTCATAACCTTAGCATTTACGAGATAACGAACTATTCATCTAATGAACCAGACCAAATCATTTAACCCTAAATGAACATGTTCTTTGATCTTTGTTATAGATTTTAAAAGTCTAAGCCATTTTTAAAACGCTTGCAAAAACTAGACTTTCTACAACAACCATCTACATGTTTGTCAAACATGCATTACTAAGGCATGACAAATTGAATATTTAACTTCATAATCAATATAACACTTATATCGATTATGCTCTTAAACATACAACTCCTAATTCATAAATTAATATAACACTTATATCAATTCTCATGAATTAAGCATGCATCCTATACATTATAACACTTATAACATACAACATGCATAAAACGTTGGATGTTTAATTTCATAATTAATAGAACACTTATATCAATTATTATATTAAGCAAGCAACAACTAATTCATGAATTAATATAACTCTTATATTAATACTCATAAATAAAACATGCATCCTATACATTATAACACTTATAACCTACAATATGCATAAAACCAGAGAAACCTATGTTGTATATTTAATTTCATAATTATTATAACGCTTATAACATATTTTAATTAAATTCCATGATTGTATGTGCGTTTTTTCCAAGCAAGATGATTGAGGGGACGAGCGTGTCTCAGCACTTAGACAAGATGAAGAAGATTCGAAAAGAATTTTGAGCTGTGAGAGTAAAAATGCCCTATACAAAAGAGTGATCAGTGACTAGGAAGTCCGCTTCAGTCATTTGAGTCTTTGACAACCACTCTCTCCTGTGAAACTCCTCCTTGTTCTATGATTGTATGTCATATAGATTTAAAATCCCATTGTAGGAAGCATGTTTCATGCATTGGTATTATGTTATAAGTGTTATAATATATAGTATGCATATTTGGAAATTCATGAGTATTAATATAAGAGTTATATTAATTCATGAATTAGATGTTGTTAGTTTAATAGATTAATTGATATAAGCGTTATATTAATTATGAAATTAAATAGACAACATAGATTTCCCTAGTTTTATGCACATTTGATGTTGTTACGAGCTCTTCTGACCTCTTCTCACGAACGCCCCGAGGACCACCCAGGTAGTCCCGCTATCCTCGGCGTCGAGCAATGAAGTGGTGGGACTTCGTTACAAGAGAAAAGAAAGAAAAAAAAAAAGAAGAAGAAAGCAGATGGGAGAAGTGTTTGAGGAGAAGGGCTGAACATTAGATGTTCTTCATTTACTTGAAGAAAAAAAAACTAGAACCTTAAAGTTCTCCTTTTTTTTCAATCTCACGAACCCAAAACTCCACTTCATAATTATTTTAGCCAAATCCCTTTATATATATATATATATATATATATATATTTAATTATTATTATTATTAAAAAATAATAAGAAAATTTTTATTTATTAAACTTTTTAATAAACAAAATATAGGAAAATTGTAACAGATGTCAATTTAGAGTAAAATAATTATTGATAATTTCTATCACTGATAGTATGGTCTATCGCTGATAGTAGTTTTTTTTAAAAAAAAATTGTCAATGATAATACTCTATCACTGATAGAAGTCTATCAGTAATAGTCATAAAGTCTTCCGAAAACCAGTTTTTTTGAACATGAATCGTATTCATGTTTTCGACCATTTCCATATTTAAATCATATTTAAATATGTTCATCATTCTTCCACAAACCGAATTTGAATATTTCAAATTTTTTTTCATTTTCTCTTATACTGTTGCACGACGTTGTCCGAGCTAGCCAGGAGAACCTAAAGGACCTATAGATCATGAGCTCCAATGATACGAGATTATCCGGTCAAAACTCTTTTAACCGAACTAATCAACATTCGTTAACCCCCGGAGACTCCACTATATTCCGAGGGTTGCACTCTTCTCACTGTAGATATATTATGTCCTCTTATATAACCGTCATTGGCAAGTCGACCCTTCAAAGGTTGTTCGTAATCATAGCTGGGTCATTTTAAACTGTTTAACCCCTGCATTACGTCTTGTTCCTTAAGTACCACTGACACCTCTAATGAACAAGCAGAAGTTCATAGCGAGTTCAGGATTTAGATCGAGTTACCTAGGCCATCAAATAAATATGTCAGTCTCATCAGTAAACGGTGTTATAAAGAGAGAGCGACATATTTCGCAGTTCGGTCTTATGCAAACTCATTGCACATGACGCCCTCACTCGCACATGTCCATGTGAAACGATTCAGATATAGAATATTTACAAACAACCAAGTTTTAGGACATAAAACCCAACATCGACGCTGTCTTCAAATTTGCTCTCGGGTCTAGCGCGTCTCGACGCTTGGGGCTGTGCTTTACAAAATTAAATTGATATTTTGTCCTGCCCTAAACTCGAAGTCAGGCCCGTCCCACTGTTAAAGCTCTCCTACACCACCAAACTACTTAACACTTTTCGGATAACATTTGATTAATTAATATACATAGTATAAACATTCAGGACGATTAATCATTATTATCCTCTAAAACATTCTTTTAAACCTTAAACTAACACAATGGTCTGATTTACCCCTTAGCAAATAAATTCTATAAAATATAAATATTAAGCACAATTAATTCCTTAATTCACAAAACTTAAGATCTATAAATCAGCACTTTTAGAGTGCTATCACCTTCCCTAGGGGTGCCTTTCGGGGTTATAATAAGATTTCAGGCTAAATAAGACAATTATAAGCCTACAGAACCAAGAATAGGATCCTATGTGTTCGATAGATGCAAGGGAGCAACAGAAAAGTTTTAAATTTTTTTGAAATAAGCTCAACCGGCGCATACAATCTCATGCTTTTCTTAATATGAAAATACGAAGAGTTCAAAAGCATTTCCTAGATTGTCCTCATCGAACAACATGTAAAATCATACTAAAGTATCTCAAATACAGAGTATCACACATGCTTGACAATTAAAGAAAGTCCAACAACCAACTCCACCCTCAACCGTATGTGATACATTGTCCCACAATGTATCAACTCATCGGATAAAACAATTAAATGAACAAAGCATATGGGAACAATAAAACTCCCCTGATCTTGTGAGGTTGGCGGAAAGAGAGGCGCAATCTTTTTCTTCAATTTTTGGTCCACAAGTCAAACATACCTCTTATTCTCCTAAAACAGACAAACCAACAAACAAACAACCTTCAACAACTAATCAACTCAAACAATAAATAACAAGCAAGCAAAAATACAGTTCAAGCTCGGGTGACTCCGAGAAGCCCAAATTTTTAGAGTCGGTTGCTCGACTTTACCAATAGACTCGAATAAAAAAGAATCAATCTTCCTGGAAGATGCTCCATCCATCTTCCCATATCCATCCATCTTGTCAAACTTCACAGAATTTTTTTTTCTTTTGTGCATCCTACACACAAGCAATATCAATCCCATAAAAGAATATACCACATCCACATTCCCATCAGACTTGTCAGATTTTAAGGCATTAATTTTAAACTCATTCGTATCTCCATCAAATTTCACAGATAGGACTCCTTTATCTACATCAATTTTGACCTTAGCAGTCTTCATAAAAGGACGTTTTAAAAGAATTGAAGCGAAAATACGGGATGGGTTTTCATTCATTTCAAGCACATAAAAATCGACAGGGAAATACATATCATTCACTTTAACCAAAGGGTGCACATATAATCTATCAGTCAGTTGCACGATAACACTAGTTTCATGCATATCATTCAGTTCAAGCTCTTTAAAAACAGCATAAGACATCACATTAATTGATTCTCCTAGATAAAACATGGCATAATTAATCATTGTATCCTCTATTGTGCAAGGTAAAGTAAACATACCTGGATTCTTGCATTTTTTCGGTAAAATACCTTGAAAAATTGTTGAGACATTTATGCTCTTCACTTCTTCTTTAACCTTTGACTTTCTCTTGCAACTACACCAATTTTTCAGAAACTTTGAATATTTTGGAATTTATTTAATAGCCTCCAGCAGAGGAATGTTCACCGCCACTTTTTGGAAAGTTTCCAAAACTTCTTTATCAGCTTCATTCTCCTTAGGCTTGGCTAGCCTACTTGGAAAGGGCGCTTTTGGAACACCTTCTTGCACATGCGAGGGAAATTTCTCAGATTGGTTCTCTTTTTCTCTAGGTCCAGGACTCAGCAGTCTGCTTGGGAAGGGAGCTTTAGTCACATAATTTTCCAAGTTCATGTTGGGTTTTATGTCCTAAAACTCGTGGTTTGTAAACTGTTATGTTTGTAAATATTCTATTTAGAATAAAGAGTTATTAGTTTTATACAGTAAAAGAGTTTACTGTAATAAAGTGAAACATGTTTAGGTTAACTTATACCAATGACCAACACTCATGGCTGAATATGAGTACTTCAGCCGCATGTATGACATGATTGTGGATCAGGCTCAAGTAGTCAGTCAAAATGGTCTATAGTATACGGATAAGGCTGGGTACCTTATCTTGGTAACACTATTGGATGTCGCTCACTTTGTATTGTACAAAACGACGTGATCTGAATCATTTCACATGGAGATGTGCGAGTGAGGGCGTCTTGGTAAAGAGTTTGCATAAGACCGAACAGCGAAATATGTCGCTCTCTCTTTATAACATCGTTTACTGTTGAGACCGACATTTTCATTTGATGGCCTAAGTAACTCGATCTCAATCCTGAGCTCGCTCTGAACTCCTGCTTATTCGAAAGTATCCTTTGACTTGCACGGGTGAGAGTGGCCCATTAGCGCAGACTCAATAAGTGATAGCACTCTAAAAGTGCTAATATTTAGCTCCTAAGTCTTGTAAATTAGAATAATTATTTGGGCTTAATTGATATATTTTGTATAATTTAATTGTTAAGGGGTAAATCGGGCATTTGCGATAATTAAGAGCTTAAATGAATATTTTAGAATATTTTATTAATTAGTCGTTTTGAGTGATTAAGCTTCATTAATTAAATAATCTAATTATAAATCAAAATTGATTAATGGCTTAATGGTGTAAGTCTTGCTAAGACAATGGGGTTGCCCAGGTTCAAATCTTGGTGGATGCAAGATTTACTTTAATTTTGTAAAAGTCAACGGTCAACGGTCAACACCCCGCGCGCCCAAGCCTCGCTCTCGCTCGCCATCCCTCAACCCCCGCGCGCCCTATCCGTGACTGTAAATGACCGTCATTAAAACTCAGCAGAAGCCCGTCATTAAAAGTCAACAAAAATGCCCGATTTTGTAAATTTTCCAGAGAGCTCAGCGCCTAGGCGTTGGCCCGACGGAAAAATGGGTATAAATACCCATTTTTCTTAATTTAGGGCATTCTCTTTTGGCTCTTCTCCTACCTCTTTCGAATTTTGGGCATTCTTAGCCATTTGTGGCTCTCTGCTTCATCTCCATGGATAGCTAAACAAGTACGTGTTTGATTTCTAGTTTGGGATTGTAATCAATTTGGATTAAGGGGAGATTTGCCCTAATTTGTGTATGAATTAGATTGTCTTCCTTATGCATCTTCTTCCTTGTTCTTCATCTAAATAGCTTGTGTAACTGATTAGGAGTGACGCCCAAGTCCTTATGCATGCTTTACCGTTAGAGATTAGGACGTATAATTGCCTCAATCGCTAGGTAACACAAATCTGAATATGGGTATTTAGTTTGATCCTAAGTGACAGTTGGGGGTAGAAATTAGATAACCTTCATGTTAGATTTCAGGTAAAGAGGAAAAATCGATTTAGTCTCTGGGTTAATTCGTCGCAATGTTCCCGTCTCTGTCCGTTAATCATTTTAGGATTGATCACCTTATTTTGAGTAACTGTCAAGAACAATTAGAATTGCACTTTTCTAATTGTATCTTTGGGTCGTTTGAGTTAGAAATAACCAAACGAATTGCGTGCTTTAAGCGTTGTGTCTATGTATTTAGTTATCGATGATCCGAACACAAATTGTGATCAATCCCATTCTTTGAAGTCAAACATGCCATTTAAATTTGTTACTTCACAGTTTTTATTGTTTTAATTTTCCATTAGCTACAATAGTTTAGAGCTCCCTTTTAAAATCCAATTTCCCTTATTTTTACCGTTAGCAATTTAGAATTAATTAAGTTTGAATTAAGCTAATTCCCTGTGGTTCGACCCGGTTATCACTAACTACAAGTTAGTCGGTATAATCGACATATAAATATTATTTTGGCGGGCTTCGACAACCCGATCTCAATTTGATGGCCTAAGTAACTCGATCTCAATCCTGAGCTCGCTCTGAACTCCTGCTTATTCGAAAGTATCCTTTGACTTGCACGGGTGAGAGTGACCCATTAGCGCAGACTCAATAAGCCTACCATCTTGGGGATAAAGTCAAATAGGTAGCTGGCGACATAGTACAGCAAGATTGGAGTTCACTTCTAACCCGCTCTTCAGGGTTAGTAGATAGGTTGTTCCCTTAATAGCTGACTCCGGGGCTTGAACAATGAGCGTTCACACTCTCATGAGATGAGAGGGTTAATTGATATGTTGGTTAGATCACAGATCTATTGTTCATTAGAGGTGTTAGTGGTACATAAGGAACAAGATGTAATGCAGGGGTTAAACGGTTTAAAATGACCCAACTGTGATTACGAACAACCTGTGAAAGGTCGACTTGCCCGTGACAGTTATATCAGAGGACATAATATATTTATAGTGAGGAGAGTGCATCCCTCGAACTATAGTGGAGTCTCCGGGGGTTTGACGAATGTTGGTTAGTTCGGTTAAAAGAGTTTTGACCGGATAATCTCGTATCGTTGAAGCTCATGATCTGTAGGTTCTTTAGGTTCTCCGGGCTAGCTTGGATAACGTTGTGCAACAGTATAAGAGAAAAGGAAAAAGAAAAAGAATTTAAATTGTTCAAATTCGATTTTTGGAAGAATGATGAACATATTTAAATATGATTTAAATATTGGAATGGTCTAGAACATGAATAGAATTCATGTGCAAATAAGTCGGTTTTCGGAAAACAGGGTTTAGCCATATTATTTTATTAATATTTGATATTGAATTAAATACTATTTATTAATTAAAAAGTTTAATTAATAAATATATATATATATATAAATTATTTATTAAAATGTTTAATAAATAAAATATTTATTATTATTTAAAATTATTTTTTAAAAAACAATATATATATATGAGTCTTACATGCATTGTGCATGTAAGACACATATATATGTTAAGTGTATATATGAGTCTTACATGCATTGTGCATGTAAGACACATATATATGTTAAGTGTTAATATATATATTATATATATAAAAATTTATAATTTATATATATAGATGGGCTAATGGAGGATGGGGTATTCGTTTTTGACATTTTGGTTTTTCAAAACTTCATGTTCGAAGTTTTCAAATTTTCATTCTGTCTTCGTAAGAAACCTCAAAGCCTTCAGACCAAGATTCTTCTTCCTCTTCTTCTTTTCTTTTCTCTTCTAACGGAGTCCCACAACTCCGTTGCTCGGCGCCGAGGATACCGAGACTACCTGGGTAGTCCTCGGGGCGTTCGTGAGAAGAAGTTCGAAGTGTTCGTGACGAAGAACGGTCGACGGAACACGAAGAAAATTAGAACTTCAAGGGTATGTTTTATAATTTATCTTATTTCCGCTATTTGAGCATGTTTTCTATTTGTTAAATTGATGAAATTAGAGTATCATCGATCCAAAATCGTTTCCGCAGCGTAAAACGCTCCATCAATTGGTATCAGAGTGTTTTTTTTATCAACTCAATTTGCATCAATTTAAGTTGGTGGGTATTTTAATTTAGAAATTGTTTCTTAATGGATGTCTAAGGTGAAAATCGGTTTTGGCATTGTTTCTTTTTTAAGTTCAATATTTGTAATTGCTCGAGAATGTATTGGCTTTAATGTGTGCTGAAAAGTCTGTATTCTTTATAGTCATTAGAGTCCATATAGGTTTCTTTGTGAAAGAAGCTCGAGTTTTGAGCTCGCCGAAATGTTTGGTGCAAGTTCAAACTCGTTCAAGGCGATACAAAGAGGAGCTCGAAGAGAAATTGACCGAAGCGTTCGGGGGAGCAAACTTGTCCAAGGCGGTACGAGGAGTTTGAAGTCCGCTCAAGACTTAGCTTGTTGTTCAAGCTTGTCATAAAATAGTTATTGCTTGCTAGATGCCAAAATCGGTCCACTTTAGTGTGTTTAATTAATTATGCATTGCGAATGTATGTTTTAATTAAATTCCTTGTTTGTATGTGCATAAAGTATGTCATATAGATTTAAAATTCCACTGTAGGAAGCTTGCTCCATGCATTGAAAATATGTTATAAGTGTTATAATATATAATATGCATATTTGGGAATTCATGAGTATTAATATATTAGTTATATTGATTCATGAATTAGATGTTAGTTTAATAGAATAATTGATATAAGTGTTATATTAATTATGAAATTAAACATACAACATAGGTTGCCCTGGTTTTATGCATATGGTAGGTTATAGGTGTTATAATGTATAGAATGCATGTTTTATTCATGAGTGTTAATATACGAGTTTTATTCATGAGTATTAATATACGAGTTATATTAATTCATGAATTAAATGTTGTTTGCTTAATAGAATAATTTATATAAGTGCTATATTAATTATGAAATTAAACATCCAACAATAGATGCATTTTGTATGTTATAAGTGTTATAATGTATAAGATGCATGCTTAATTCAGAGAATCGATATAAGTGTTATATTGATTATGAATTAGGAGTTGTATGTTTAAGAGCATAATCGATATAAGTGTTATATTGATTATGAAGTTAAATATTCAACTTGTCATGCCTTAGCGAAAGCATGTTTGAGAAGCATGTAGATGTTTGTTGTAGTAAGTCTAGTTTTTGCAAGTGTTGTAAAAATGACTTAGACTTTTAAACTTTATTACAAAGATAAGAGCATGTTCATTTAGGGTTAAATGATTTTACCTGGTTCATTAAATGAATAGGTCGAAATCTCGTAAATGCTAAGCTTATGAGAAACTCACCCGGTGAAATCCTGTCTAAGGTTGGAGGATTTGAATTGACGGAACACCTCCTACCTGGGGACTATCCGGTACTTGAGTAAAGTTAATCGGCTTTATGAGCATGCGTGAGAGGTGTGAGGTTAGTAAAAGTGTTTATAACCTAGACATCTCATGTAAATTGTTTGCCTAGACTTAAGGTTTTATTTTCTTAGCCAGATAAAACCTGAGTATTTACCCTAAACACCGTCTATGATGCTTAGTAGATGTGTTGAGAAGGAATATATGATATATCCCTTTCCTACTACGCACTCCCTATAGTTCACAACGTGAGAATTTTGCAGGGCCTTATGATGTCATTTGAGGTATCTCCAGTCGGGTGGTGTTTGCAACTTTCAATAGCAAGGTGAATGAAGTAAGTGGCTATAGTAAGTGGGAGCAGGAAGTACGTCAGTACTTCCTGCGGTCTCCTCCATTGGATTGATCCGTGAGATTCCCATGTTCCGCCTGCAAGGTGCCCAATGGTTGGGCGGAATTTTGAATATCCGCTTAATCTCAAGCTGTCGAGGCTTGCCAAAATACGATTTATAATGCCTATGACCAAGGCTTTGCAGCCAGTGGCAACAGGGTCGATCCAAGGAATAGGAAGAATGAATTTACTAGTGAAATTGGGATTTAATTGATTAATTGGTAACGGGGGGTTTTATCATGCAAGAGAAATAATAAGAAAGCTAACGAAAGAAAGAAATAATATGAAGAGAATGTGTGCACGGTTTGGGAGTCTAGGGATCAATTGTTAGACAACATTCAGCTTATCATTTAATGCTAATGACATGGAATACAGTTTATTGAGAACGCGGACGACTACCAGAGAAGCCCCAAAGTAGCCGACTCCATAGATTTTAATTAGACCACACAGTTCTAATTACACGTTATTTAAGCTCGCGTTAAGATGATCAGTCCTAAGGTGAATTTAGATAGTCACTAGCTAACCGCGACGAACATTCGAGCGTGAATTCTAAATGCTAGTAGGTTGCCCGCAAACGCCGTGTGCAACCAACAATTATCCTACCCGACCCGATACTTCGATTTAGTTCTATTTACCTGTGTTACTTAGTCGAGCAGTGAGAGGCACGGCATCGCTACTCTTTAACATACACAACATGCGAAACTACCCGAGTGTCAATCAACGTATTTTAGCATGCGCGTTGGATTAAGCAAGATAAACAGATGCTAATAATCAGATTCCAATATGCAAAACTATACTCAGATTATCAAAGCATAAATGTCTAACAAAATTCCCCTAAACAAATCCCAAACCGTCACCCTTACCTTAGCCGCTCATGGCGCGGTGCGTCAATCCCGCTCCAACCACGGCCATGGAAGGATCCGTCTAAATATTACAATGGAAAGTGGAGCTCACTCGCATGCCAACAATGGCGGAGCTCCACGGAAAATAGAGAGAAAATGGGGAAGAAGAAGACTAAAATCGCCGGAATCCGTTGAGAGATGAAGAAGAAGAAGCTCTCCAAAAAATGTGCAGAAAAATCGTCTTTTAGCTACTGCCTTCGTCGTAGCGTCGAGACGCTAGGCCAGCGTCTCGACGCTGTGCCCTAAGTTTTCCGCGCGCGCTCGCGATGGCGTCGAGACGCAAGGCCAGCGTCGCGACGCTGCCCCGATAAATTTCCTGCGCGCGCCTCCTCCGGAGCGTCTCGACGCCAAGCAGGGTCTCGACGCCAGGGCAGCGTCGAGCTAGCGTCTCGACGCTATCACTCGACGCTTGCTCTCGGGTTTTTCAGCGTCGAGCCAGCGTCTCGACGCTATAGCTCGACGCTGGCTCTCGGGTTTGGGGCTGAAGCTTTGCCTCTCCAAGGCAGTTTTGGCCCGTTTCTTCACGGAACAAGTTCCCCTCTTCCCGATGCATTCCCGGGGCGCTAAAACTCTGCTTTAAGCTCTCGAACATGCCCAACGGACGCACGAGCTCTTTGCCGCTTTTCTCCTACAAAAGAGATATATTTAATCAATTGAAAGCGGACTTTAGCTATGATTAGGACGTATTTAATAGCTCCAAAATGGAGTTATCAAACACCCCCAACTTAAACATTGCTAGTCCTCGAGCAAGCACTACAAAGACATTGACTCTAAGGACGCTCTTACATGCATTCTAACTCAAACCTCTATGCATATTGAAATTTCAAACACGAGTATAATCATGGAAGCATTTTGTTCATGTATTAACTAGGACATATCAAAAATCAACTCTTGCCCCCTAACGTGTGTGTGTGCTAGACAACCACTCCTAAACTCACGTAAACTCGGAAAACCAACATGCAACGCACATCCCGATTTCCCCCTACTTCTAGCGTTTAAGAACAGCTACACTTGACTTACACGAGAGAAAGAAGCAAATTAAGAGACCTAATTATTTTCTCATTCTTTTTCTTTCTTTTCAAAAGTACTTTGTACTCTTTTATTTTGGGTTCTTTGAACCAACCTTTCATTTCTTTTTCTTTCCTACTCGAGCTGCCTAACACGTCAAACTTTGGCCAAAGCTTCACGTTTTTAAGGACTGACGCTCACTTCTTTTAAGCGCTAATAAGAAGGAGGAGCGCCTCGAGAGGAATTGTCCACCAAACATGCTTTTCTATTTTTTTTTATATTAGGCTAAGCACATGCTTTCTCAATTAACTAACTACTAACTCTCATGCAACAAGCTACCTAAGGGTGCCTTTCGGGGTGACAACGAGAATTAGCTAAACATGCGATAAACCAAGCTTACGGAATCTAGGGAGAGGCTTGCTAAGTGCGCGATGATTGCAAGGGAGCAACAAAAAAAATTTTAAAATTTTTGACATGAACCTAATAAACACAAAACTCATGCAAAAACTCGATTATGAACATGCTCAGATTTCCAACATGCATTTCCTAGGCTATCACAGTCAGAAAACAATAAACAGAGTCCCAAGCACTTCAATATCTTTATAACACTTCTCAACAAACTACACATGCACATCCATCGGACTACTCCACCCCCAACTTCAAAATTTGGCATTGTCCTCAATGCCAACCAGTCAGATACAACGAAGTAAAAGGGAAGAAGAAATACACTTCCCTGACTCATGGTGAAGCTGGCGAGGGCGAGGAAACGGCGCACGAACGCATCAGAGCCCAAAATTGTCTTCTCTTCCTCGATTCCTACAAAAAAAACAGCAAGCTAATTAATACTGAATTAATCCAAAAAGCAATAAAACTAAACTAAAACATAAAAAACAGTTCAACACTCGGGTGCCTCCGAGAAGCGCAGAATTTTTAAAGTCGGTTGCTCGACTGTATTCTCTCGACAGACTCATCCATAATCTGTAAGTGCGGGGGACGATCCAGACTTGTCCTTGGCCACACCTTTCCTACCATTCACCTGAAAAATATTTTGCACTCTTCGTGCCTCGGGCACGTGAATATCAGCAGTGTTAGTGCAAAAACCAGCATCATTATCACTCAAATTTAAATCAGAAATTTTAACCGAGACATGGGAACCATCCCTCAAGAGCGAGGGTAGACTCCCGTTCTCAACATGCTCAACCACAGAAACATTTCCAGCAGATTTTCCAAATAAAGAGAACTCATGCAAAGTATCATCAAACTCCAGAGAAACAACGCCCTTATACGCATCAATTTTGACCCTAGCGGTCTTAAGAAAGGGACGTCCTAACAACATGGAGGACGAAGCATGCGATGAGTTTTCATTCATATCTAAAACAAGGAAATCAGCGGGAAACGTCATATTCCCAACTCTAACCAAAACATCCTCTACCTTCCCCCTAGGACAGATGCTCGACCCATTAGCCAACTGAACAGAAACATTACATTCATGCATTTCATTTAAATTCAGTTCACGATACAATGCATAAGACATAACATTAACAGAGGCTCCTAGGTCTAACATGGCATTATGAACAATTTTACTACCTATAGTGCAAGGGATAGTAAAAGTACCTGGATCGTTGCACTTTGCAGGCAACGTACCTGGGAGTATGGCAGAGACGTTCTCCTTCTTTTTCTCAGTCCCTCTGGACTTTCTCTTCGTAGTGCACCAGCTCTTTAGGAATTTTGCATACTTGGGCACTTGACTGACTGCCTCTAAGAGCGGGATATTTACCATCACCTTTTGGAAGGTTCGCAGGACCTCCTCATCATCAGATTCCAAAGTAGGCTTCGCAAGCCTACTCGGGAATGGTGCTTTGGCAACATCCTCAGGTACACTGACCTTCTCATTTCTTTTCTCATTCTGAGTCTCGGGAGCAGTCGGGGCGGACTTGTTCAGGCTGTCCGTGGCTTCCTTCGCAGCTCTGGTGGTAAGTGACTTCCCACTGCGCAGCTGAATGGCACTCACGTTTTCACATGAGTTTACTGTAGTTTGGGAAGGAAGCTTCCCCGAGCTCTTGCTCTCAATCTTACTAATAGACACCGCCATCTGTGTCAGCTGCTTGTTCAAATTCTGCAGCTCTGCCTTGTGAGAATTAAGCTCCTCTCGAGCTTCTTTCTGAAACTGGCTGGTGCTAGTCACGATGGTCCTTACCATCTCGTCTAGTGAGCTGGAGGAGCTCGAGGCTTGAGCCTGGGTGGAAGAATTAGGCCTATCCTGGGACTGGCCTTGGAAGCGAGTTTGTCCTTCCCTATTCCCATAGCTGAAATTAGGATGGTCGCGCCAACCGGGGTTGTAAGTGTTTGCATATGGGTCGTACTTCCTCGGGTTGGAAGCGTACCCCCCGATAGCGTTGACCTCCGCATCCTCACGGTGTCCTCCAACTATTTTCTTAAGCATATTTCCTATCTCGGCCACCTGGGCCCTCATTTCAGTCATCTCGTGGCTCTGAGCCACGCTGTGCACTAGGCCTTGTCCCCGAATACCGAATTGCTGCGAGTTGGTGGCCATGTTTGCAATCAACTGCTTGGCCTCAACTGGGGTCTTGTCAATCAGTGCCCCTCCACTCGCTGCATCGATCATCTGCCGGTCATGGGGTGTCATCCCCTCATAAAAGTACTGGATCAATAACTGATCGGCAATCTGATGATGTGGGAAGCTCGCGCACAGGCGCCCGAAGCGTTCCCAGTATTCGTGCAGGGACTCACCGACATCCTGGGTGATCCCATATATCCTCTTCCGCAGAGTGGTGGCTAAGGATGCGGGGAAGTATTTCTCCAAGAATACCCGCTTCATATCCTGCCACGTGGTGATGGATCCGGAAGGCAAATAGTACAGCCAATCCTTGGCCTTATCCTTGAGCGTGAAGGGGAATGCCCTCATGTTCAGCTGCTCCTCCGTGACCCCTGCGGGCTTCATTCCCGCGCAGACGCAATGGAACTCCATCAGATGTTTGTTCGCGTCCTCACCTGCGTTTCCATGGAAATAAGGTAACTGGTGAATTAAACCAGATTTCAACTCGAAGTTACCTGCTACCACGGGGTAGTTAATACACAAAGGCTGCAGGTTCAGGTCTGGCGCTGCCAGTTGCTTAAGCGTCCGTGGCGCTTCACCTTGCGCCATCTCGTCAAATAAGAAGGGATTGCCTTCTTCCTCCTCAATCGGTCTTTGCCCCTCCCGGGCTTCTCTACGTAATCGCCGCTCCTCTCTGTCAATCTCAGGGATAAACTGCAATCTACCCTCAGAGGAACGGGTCATACACAAACAAAAATCTAAACATACAAATTACAAACAGAAAAATTTTTAGTCAACCATCAAAGAATCAAATTCAAACTTCAATCATAAATTCAATCAAATGCCTATTCCCCGGCAACGGCGCCAATTTGGTTGGGCGGAATTTTGAATATCCGCTTAATCTCAAGCTGTCGAGGCTTGCCAAAATACGATTTATAATGCCTATGACCAAGGCTTTGCAGCCAGTGGCAACATGGTCGATCCAAGGAATAGGAAGAATGAATTTACTAGTGAAATTGGGATTTAATTGATTAATTGGTAACGGGGGGTTTTATCATGCAAGAGAAATAATAAGAAAGCTAACGAAAGAAAGAAATAATATGAAGAGAATGTGTGCACGGTTTGGGAGTCTAGGGATCAATTGTTAGACAACATTCAGCTTATCATTTAATGCTAATGACATGGAATACAGTTTATTGAGCACGCGGACGACTACCAGAGAAGCCCCAAAGTAGCCGACTCCATAGATTTTAATTAGACCACACAGTTCTAATTACACGTTATCTAAGCTCGCGTTAAGATGATCAGTCCTAAGGTGAATTTAGATAGTCACTAGCTAACCGCGACGAACATTCGAGCGTGAATTCTAAATGCTAGTAGGTTGCCCGCAAACGCCGTGTGCAACCAACAATTATCCTACCCGACCCGATACTTCGATTTAGTTCTATTTACCTGTGTTACTTAGTCGAGCAGTGAGAGGCACGGCATCGCTACTCTTTAACATACACAACATGCGAAACTACCCGAGTGTCAATCAACGTATTTTAGCATGCGCGTTGGATTAAGCAAGATAAACAGATGCTAATAATCAGATTCCAATATGCAAAACTATACTCAGATTATCAAAGCATAAATGTCTAACAAAATTCCCCTAAACAAATCCCAAACCGTCACCCTTACCTTAGCCGCTCATGGCGCGGTGCGTCAATCCCGCTCCAACCACGGCCATGGAAGGATCCGTCTAAATATTACAATGGAAAGTGGAGCTCACTCGCATGCCAACAATGGCGGAGCTCCACGGAAAATAGAGAGAAAATGGGGAAGAAGAAGACTAAAATCGCCGGAATCCGTTGAGAGATGAAGAAGAAGAAGCTCTCCAAAAAATAAGCAGAAAAATCGTCTTTTGGCTACTGCCTTCGTCGTAGCGTCGAGACGCTAGGCCAGCGTCTCGACGCTGTGCCCTAAGTTTTCCGCGCGCGCTCGCGATGGCGTCGAGACGCAAGGCCAGCGTCGCGACGCTTCCCCGATAAATTTCCTGCGCGCGCCTCCTCCGGAGCGTCTCGACGCCAGGGAAGCGTCGAGCTAGCGTCTCGACGCTATCACTCGACGCTTGCTCTCGGGTTTTTCAGCGTCGAGCCAGCGTCTCGACGCTATAGCTCGACGCTGGCTCTCGGGTTTGGGGCTGAAGCTTTGCCTCTCCAAGGCAGTTTTGGCCCGTTTCTTTACGGAACAAGTTCCCCTCTTCCCGATGCATTCCCGGGGCGCTAAAACTCTGCTTTAAGCTCTCGAACATGCCCAACGGACGCACGAGCTCTTTGCCGCTTTTCTCCTACAAAAGAGATATATTTAATCAATTGAAAGCGGACTTTAACTATGATTAGGACGTATTTAATAGCTCCAAAATGGAGTTATCATTGGTTAAAGAGACGTTTCTTGGCTCTATTTCTAGCCTTAAATAATCTCTCAGGCTCAGGGTTGAACTCTAGATCACTACTTGAAGGCTCATTCATAAACTAACCCAACTAGTACCTGCAAAAGAAATGAAAACAGATCAGCTTCAATAGATATTAAGAGTTGGTTTTCTAATTTAACAAACTTCGTTTTCACTAAACTAAATCCCCGGCAGCGGCGCCAAAAACTTGTTGCGTGCTCAATGTGTGAAATAAATAGCAATAAGAGAGAGAGAGCACTCAGAACATGCAAGCATACATGATCTTGTTAGCAAGTAGTAAGTATTTTTTCATTCGTTTTCCCACAGAGATTTATTATTAGCTACTCGTGAAGTGTATTGTTAAGAAAGAATGGGTGGATTTGATGGGGTAGAATTGATTTTAAGTTGTCTAATTTCTAAGGAATATGTAAAGGGTAGCAACATAAACAAGTGCAAGTCAAAGATAAACTCAAATGAGAAGAGAAGAGATTAATAAACGAAGAGGAAAATAGCTAAACAGAATTTTTAACTTAGCAGAATTGCGAGAACAGCAATTCTTCCGCAATGTTACTAACAGCGAAAGTGTGTAAAATGGAGAAACAAGGGCTACTAACGACTCCTCTATAAGCATTTTTATACGATTCTCAAGCATTGGATCAACTCACTATGCATCAAACTAACTCATTCTCATGTATCTTCCGATTTCATGCATTAGATTCTTTAGTTTACTCATGTCCAAGTAAGGTCTTAAGCATCTTGTTAAAGCAGAAATATATGGTTTGTACTAGGAAAACGCCTATTCCTAGGTCGTTTTCTGGCTACCTTGAAAGGCTAGCATGAGTGTATGACTCTGAACTCTTACTCCTTCCAGAGGTTAGGAGTTCTTTGGACAAAATGGATGGCCAATCGAAATTGCCCGTGGGATGAAGCTTACATACAATCAATGCTTCGAGAGCTATCCTACATGCTTGGTTCACGTTTTTTAGCCTATAGTATTGTCATTAGCATGCCCCTATGTGACTTAGTTACTCATGGATATAGAGAGAACAGAAATACTAGATAAAGTAGGCATGCTCAGAAGCAAAATAAACTTAAAACAGCAAGACAAAACAGTGAACTGCGAAGACAAGAAACTGTGAAATAATGAATTGTGCTTTGATTACTTGATTGTTTGAATGAACAAAGGGAAACTTAAAGTGAATAACATAAAGACAGAGAGTAACGAAATGAAATGAACTTGCTGACAGAAAAGAAACAACAACAAAACAGTGCTGGAAATGAGAAATAAAAGACAAAAAGCAGTAATTGAGCTTGAACGCCTCGGCTGAAGGGAGAGAAAGGGTAGCCTTGCTTGGATGAATCCAATCAGGAGAGAAGATGAATCTTCTCTCCTTCCTATCAGATTGTCGATTCCAACAGCTGAACCTCTCAAACCAACAGACGGAGAAGAAAAACAGAAGAAAAGATGGAGCTGCGAAGAGACTTCTACGCTTTCGGATGATGATAAAACCCTCTACTTTGACCCCCTTTTATAGTAATCTGCAGGTGCGTTTGGGCCAAGGAGAACCATCCATCTTCAACGTCATACTTCAAAATGGATGGAGGAGAAAGAACGAATCCCTGAAATAACGGAAAATAACAGAAAAGGATCAGTCAACTTACGGATTTCACTTGAAACATTGCGGTTTCAGCAATGTTTCCGCAATGCTGCCGCAATGCACATTTTTCCTTCTTTTAACTTCGTTTTTCATTCCTTTTCTTTCCTTTTGCACACAAGTCCTAATTTAGCTTCCTTCTTCTAATTCTCATATATAAGCATAGGTTTAAGCTAAATCCTATCAAAAACACCTAAGAGTGTACATCTTTCTAAGATTAATAAGTCCTAAAAAGGTCACTTTTGGAGACGTAACACACCCCCAAACTTAAGGTTTTGCTCGTCCTCGAGCAATCTAAGGACTTGCTTAGGCTGCTGTTTCATCTTCTTTACTGACTCCCCTACATTCCTATCTATAGCAGTGCTGTCCTGTGACACACTTCTAAGTTTACAACCAACCTTTTATATTGCTTCTTCTGACTTCGCACGCCTAATACTCCTGCTGTTTCATTAACTCCCTACGACTGATCTACTTGCTTTTATCATATCGTGCATCTATCCCTAAGGTTTCAAATTCTACCTAGCTTTACCCCAGACTCAGTACATGCTTCTAGCTTTTACTTTTGAATTACCTAGGATTCCTTAGAGTCATGCCAGTCTTAGTATTAACAGTGACAGTAGTACTTTTAGAGAACAACCTAAACCCTGGCATCACTACATTGGACATACATTCATCTCCCTAAACAACCCTACAAGTTACAACTTTGTGCTCAGCTTAATTGAGGATCAGAGTTCTTTTTATTCAGGACATCTAAGCCACAAAGTTGCAACTCCTAGGTATACATTCTTCTTCCCTATTTCTTCCTTTTTCTTTCTTTCTTACTTAGGTGGAGCCTCTCCTTTGGTTGCCTTTTGATGCAATGCCACCTGTGGGTTACACACTTGGTACTGATTACTCAGCAACTTTGAGAGAGACACCCCTCTTTATTCTATTTTTCATTTTTTTTTTTTCAGCTCATCATTTTTTTGTAAAGGAGAAGAAGAATGCTTATGCTTTAAGGGAGAGATGAATGTTCCTAGGCCTAGGGTGGCCTCCCCCAAACTTAAACTACTCATTGTTCCCAATGAGTGTCTGAGGTCGCACACCCCCAAACGTGTCCTAGAAGCATCTAGTCTAAGGTAAAACAAAGAGAATCTAAAAGCCCTAGGCATAGACAGAACATTCTAAAAGCAAACATCACAACAGCAGAAATTGATAAAAACAGTCAGGTAAGAACTTAAAGCTATGCATGCTGAGCACTTTTAAGAGGCTAATTTAAACTATCAAAGGTGTCTTATGACACTCATCCAGCATGCTTTTAGATAGGCTATATAAGGCAGTCAAGATAGCAGCAAAAGACAGAATTTAAACAGACCCAGCCTAGCTAAACAGTCAGTCAAAAACATGCATTTACTAATAAAAATTGCGGATTCCGCAATTATTTCGCAATAGATACAGGGCAGATATATCAGTGATCAAGGCCCCTATGCATGCCTTTTCCAGTCATTTAAGCTATACAAAAAGGAAACTTAAACTAATCTACCTATTCAGCTACCATCAGACTACACTAGACAAATTTAAATACTAAAACTAAAGAACTAAAACAGATCAAAATATGAACTCAAAACAGCCAAATTCTCATGGTTCAACGAAAAGCAGTTTGTTTTTTTTATTATTATTTTAAGGGAACAGCAATACTCCCTTGAGTGCCTAGCACTCAGATGTCCTCATCATTATCATTCCTTCGTGGCCTTGGAGGTGCCCATGGTGTCAGCAGGTCCGTGGGGAATTCAGGAAAGATGCATCTCAATTGGTCAGCAACCTCCTTGTCTCTTGCCTGCGCATATGTGGCCCATTGAGCCATCCTCTTCTGCAGATCCATCAGGCAGGCCATTGACAGAGACTGAGCAGTAGCCAGTCCATCCAGCTCGAACTCCATGTTCCCCTTCCTTCGCATCCGCAAGCCTGTAGGAAGTTCCAAGTGCCCTGTGTAGGCCAGCTGCCTTTCCATTCGCTCGATTGGGACCCCTGCACGTAAGCAGAGCTTAGTAATTGTATTAGGAAAGAACAATGGACCCTTACCCTTCTTGGCGCAGTCAGCGATTGAAGCTGCAATGACCTCGCCAACGTTGATTGTAAGGCCTCTCATGATCGCGTAGACCAGCAGCGATCTGCCTTGGTTGATGGTGGTCTCATGGGTCACTGGGGACAGCTTCCTCCGCACGAAGGAAAACCAGACAGCCGCCTTAGCTGTGAGGTTAGCACTCATGAGAGTGTGCCTCCCATTGCGCGATACTGTCCACGAGGCCTCTGGCTGGCCAATGATCCGAATTGCCTCCTCCAGGACAACTTCTGTTGGCTCATCAACGATCCTTGCATAATCAGTGTGTTTTTGACCCTTGAGGCCATAGGCTTCGTTGATTGCCTTCGCTGAGAAGTCTACCTCGACTCCTCTGACCACAGACAGGCCATCCTCAGGATTCATCAAATTGGCGTAAAATTCATACACCATGCTGGAGTAGGCGGGATTGGGTGGTCTGCACAGCTCCTCCCAGCCGTGATTCGTGATCCCTGCGCGCAAGAATTGCGGCAGGTCAGCGAGTGCGTCGAGGAATCCCTTCTCGTGCAGCAGTTCCCTCTTCCTCAGCTCAGTGCCTCTGGACTCAGCATCAGAGGACACATACCTCACTGATTGAGGCTCATCTTCGGGGTACAGCTTAGCTTTCCCCTTGTCTTTCGGTTTGGCTGACTCAGCAGCCTCAATCTTGAGCTTCTTCAGAGACGGCTCATCACTCCCCTTCTTTGATGAAGGCTCACCCCTGGTTTTCTTTTTCTTAGACTTCTTCTTTGTTTTTGGTCGTTTGGCCTTGACAACTTTGGCAATCTTCTTTTTCAATCTTGCCTTTGTTGTGATCTGCTGGAGGCAATCCCCCAGTGTCTCGTCCATTGAATCATCCCTCTGCGCAGGGCTCTCAGGGCTGGCTTCCCTCAAAGGAGAGAAGACCTCTTCTTCCTCAGCTTCCTCACTACCCTGCGTCGATTCTTGATGCTCTCCATATGGAAATTCAGGGTCGGGTTGTGGGGAAGTGGGTGATGCTTCAGGGCTCTGCGCCGGTGGAGTGTGTTCAGAGCTCTGTGGCGATGGCGAAAGCTCAGGGCTTCGTGCTGGTGGAGATGGCGAAGAGCTCTGCTTGGCTGACTCGTGTGACCGACGGTCACTTTCTTGACTCTCCACAGAGGGAGTCTTTTTCTTGCTCGCTTCTTCGGCCACAGCCATACTCCACTTGCGTTTCTTGGGCGTTCCTGCTGGTTCAGAGGGTCCAGCAGGGATCTCCGTAACCACCTTCCACTTCTTCTTGCGGACAGGCAGCTTGGGGAGTCGTTCAGTGCGCGCAGCCTCAGCATCTGCAAGGGCAAGAAGTGCTTCCCTCGCAGCAATTTCAGCGTCGTCAGCCTTCTTCTTGGACGCAGACCTTTCAGCTCTCGTTAGCACCATTGTCGAATCGTGGGAATCTGGGAAGAGGAATTGCAGATGAAGAGAAAGACAGATTTCTTGGAGTTCAGATAATGGGGGAAGCGTACGGATCAGCGCGCTTCTAACGGCTATAAGTAATGATGGAAATCCCAACGGCTATTTCCGTTGCGGATTCTGCAAATCCAGCGCAATTCTAGTGACCGTTGGAGATTTTCTGAGTTTAAATGCCAATCTTCTCTCAACTGAATCTTTGATTTGGCCCAATATCTCCCTCGATTTTTTATCTTGATTTCATCTCCTTGATTCCCTCTATCGATTCCCTATTAAAAGAAATAAAATCAACATCAAATTCGTAATTAAAATCACACAAAAATATACACAAACAGTAACCGGAAAAATAGCAAAAAATAAACTAAGGCATTAGCCTCGCATGGACGAGCACAGTAATCACTCGTCCTCTCTCGTTCTTATTTTCACGTTTCAGTCAAGAGGAAGGCCGAGAGAGTCTTCACATCTCCTTCCTCATAGTAGTGCTTCAATCTTGCACCATTAACCATGAACGGTTGCCCTTGCTGCAGGTTCTTAATCTCGATTGCACCATGAACAAACACGTTAGTTATTACAAAAGGACCTGACCATCTGGACTTAAGTTTGCCTGGAAATAATTTCAATCGTGAGTTAAATAATAAGACAAGCTGGCCTTTCTTAAAGTCCTTAATCCTAAGTCTACTGTCGTGCCAAATCTTGGTCTTTTCCTTATACATTTTAGCATTTTCATAGGACATATGTCTAAGCTCATTAAGCTCATGTAAGTGCAAAGACCGCAATGTTCCCGCATCGGTCACGCAATAATTCAACTCTTTTAGGGCCCAAAATGCTTTAATTTCTAATTCGAATGGTAAGTGACATGCTTTGCCATACACAAGTCTATAAGGAGACATACCTAGGGGTGTCTTATATGCAGTCCTATATGCCCAAAGTGCATCCTCGAGTTTAAACGACCAATCTTTTCTATTGGGTTTGACCACTTTTTCGAGTATGTTTTTAATCTCCCTATTTGAAATTTCAGCTTGTCCATTCGAATGTGGGTGATAAGGGGTGGCTACTCTATGCCTAACATTATACTTAGCCAACACTCTCTCCATAGCTCTATTGATGAAATGTGTCCCTTCATCACTAATTAGCAATAAGAGAGAGAGAGCACTCAGAACATGCAAGCATGCATGATCTTGTTAGCAAGTAGTAAGTATTTTTTCATTCGTTTTCCCACAGAGATTTATTATTAGCTACTCGTGAAGTGTATTGTTAAGAAAGAATGGGTGGATTTGATGGGGTAGAATTGATTTTAAGTTGTCTAATTTCTAAGGAATATGTAAAGGGTAGCAACTTAAACAAGTGCAAGTCAAAGATAAACTCAAATGAGAAGAGAAGAGATTAATAAACGAAGAGGAAAATAGCTAAACAGAATTTTTAACTTAGCAGAATTGCGAGAACAGCAATTCTTCCGCAATGTTACTAACAGCGAAAGTGTGTAAAATGGAGAAACAAGGGCTACTAACGACTCCTCTATAGGCATTTTTATACGATTCTCAAGCATTGGATCAACTCACTATGCATCAAACTAACTCATTCTCATGTATCTTCCGATTTCATGCATTAGATTCTTTAGTTTACTCATGTCCAAGTAAGGTCTTAAGCATCTTGTTAAAGTAGAAAGATATGGTTTGTACTAGGAAAACGCCTATTCCTAGGTCGTTTTCTGGCTACCTTGAAAGGCTAGCATGAGTGTATGACTCTGAACTCTTACTCCTTCCAGAGGTTAGGAGTTCTTTGGACAAAATGGATGGCCAATCGAAATTGCCCGTGGGATGAAGCTTACATACAATCAATGCTTCGAGAGCTATCCTACATGCTTGGTTCACGTTTTTTAGCCTATAGTATTGTCATTAGCATGCCCCTATGTGACTTAGTTACTCATGGATATAGAGAGAACAGAAATACTAGATAAAGTAGGCATGCTCAGAAGCGAAATAAACTTAAAACAGCAAGACAAAACAGTGAACTGCGAAGACAAGAAACTGTGAAATAATGAATTGTGCTTTGATTACTTGATTGTTTGAATGAACAAAGGGAAACTTAAAGTGAATAACATAAAGACAGAGAGTAACGAAATGAAATGAACTTGCTGACAAAAAAGAAACAACAACAAAACAGTGCTGGAAATGAGAAATAAAAGACAAAAAGCAGTAATTGAGTTTGAACGCCTCGTCGCAAACGCCTCGGCTGAAGGGAGAGAAAGGGTAGCCTTGCTTGGATGAATCCAATCAGGAGAGAAGATGAATCTTCTCTCCTTCCTATCAGATTGTCGATTCCAACAGCTGAACCTCTCAAACCAACAGACGGGGAAGAAAAACAGAAGAAAAGATGGAGCTGCGAAGAGACTTCTACGCTTTCGGATGATGATAAAACCCTCTACTTTGACCCTCTTTTATAGTAATCTGCAGGTGCGTTTGGGCCAAGGAGAACCATCCATCTTCAACGTCATACTTCAAAATGGATGGAGGAGAAAGAACGAATCCCTGAAATAACGGAAAATAACAGAAAATGATCAGTCAACTTACGGATTTCACTTGAAACATTGCGGTTTCAGCAATGTTTCCGCAATGCTGCCGCAATGCACATTTTTCCTTCTTTTAACTTCGTTTTTCATTCCTTTTCTTTCCTTTTGCACACAAGTCCTAATTTAGCTTCCTTCTTCTAATTCTCATATATAAGCATAGGTTTAAGCTAAATCCTATCAAAAACACCTAAGAGTGTACATCTTTCTAAGATTAATAAGTCCTAAAAAGGTCACTTTTGGAGACGTAACACACCCCCAAACTTAAGGTTTTGCTCGTCCTCGAGTAATCTAAGGACTTGCTTAGGCTGCTGTTTCATCTTCTTTACTGACTCCCCTACATTCCTATCTAAAGCAGTGTTGTCCTGTGACACACTTCTAAGTTTACAACCAACCTTTTATATTGCTTCTTCTGACTTCGCACGCCTAATACTCCTGCTGTTTCATTAACTCCCTACGACTGATCTACTTGCTTTTATCATATCGTGCATCTATCCCTAAGGTTTCAAATTATACCTAACTTTACCCCAGACTCAGTACATGCTTCTAGCTTTTACTTTTGAATTACCTAGGATTCCTTAGAGTCATGCCAGTCTTAGTATTAACAGTGACAGTAGTACTTTTAGAGAACAACCTAAACCCTGGCATCACTACATTGGACATACATTCATCTCCCTAAAAAACCCTACAAGTTACAACTTTGTGCTCAGCTTAATTGAGGATCAGAGTTCTTTTTATTCAGGACATCTAAGCCACAAAGTTGCAACTCCTAGGTATACATTCTTCTTCCCTATTTCTTCCTTTTTCTTTCTTTCTTACTTAGGTGGAGCCTCTCCTTTGGTTGCCTTTTGATGCAATGCCACCTGTGGGTTACACACTTGGTACTGATTACTCAGCAACTTTGAGAGAGACACCCCTCTTTATTCTATTTTTCATTTTTTTTTTCAGCTCATCATTTTTTTGTAAAGGAGAAGAAGAATGCTTATGCTTTAAGGGAGAGAGGAATGTTCCTAGGCCTAGGGTGGCCTCCCCCAAACTTAAACTACTCATTGTTCCCAATGAGTGTCTGAGGTGGCACACCCCCAAACGTGTCCTAGAAGCATCTAGTCTAAGGTAAAACAAAGAGAATCTAAAAGCCCTAGGCATAGACAGAACATTCTAAAAGCAAACATCACAACAGCAGAAATTGATAAAAACAGTCAGGTAAGGACTTAAAGCTATGCATGCTGAGCACTTTTAAGAGGCTAATTTAAACTATCAAAGGTGTCTTATGACACTCATCCAGCATGCTTTTAGATAGGCTATATAAGGCAGTCAAGATAGCAGCAAAAGACAGAATTTAAACAGACCCAGCCTAGCTAAACAGTCAGTCAAAAACATGCATTTACTAATAAAAATTGCGGATTCCGCAATTATTTCGCAATAGATACAGGGCAGATATATCAGTGATCAAGGCCCCTATGCATGCTTTTTCCAATCATTTAAGCTATACAAAAAGGAAACTTAAACTAATCTACATATTCAGCTACCATCAGACTACACTAGACAAATTTAAATACTAAAACTAAAGAACTAAAACAGATCAAAATATGAACTCAAAACAGCCAAATTCTCATGGTTCAACGAAAAGCAGTTTGTTTTTTTTTTTTTTTTTTAAGGGAACAGCATTACTCCCTTGAGTGCCTAGCACTCAGATGTCCTCATCATTATCATTCCTTCGTGGCCTTGGAGGTGCCCATGGTGTCAGCAGGTCCGTGGGGAATTCAGGAAAGATGCATCCCAATTGGTCAGCAACCTCCTTGTCTCTTGCCTGCGCATATGTGGCCCATTGAGCCATCCTCTTCTGCAGATCCATCAGGTAGGCCATTGACAGAGACTGAGCAGTAGCCAGTCCATCCAGCTCGAACTCCATGTTCCCCTTCCTTCGCATCCGCAAGCCTGTAGGGAGTTCCAAGTGCCCTGTGTAGGCCAGCTGCCTTTCCATTCGCTCGATTGGGACCCCTGCACGTAAGCAGAGCTTAGTAATTGTATTAGGAAAGAACAATGGACCCTTACCCTTCTTGGCGCAGTCAGCGATTGAAGCTGCAATGACCTCGCCAACGTTGATTGTAAGGCCTCTCATGATCGCGTAGACCAGCAGCGATCTGCCTTGGTTGATGGTGGTCTCATGGGTCACTGGGGACAGCTTCCTCCGCACGAAGGAAAACCAGACAGCCGCCTTAGCTGTGAGGTTAGCACTCATGAGAGTGTGCCTCCCATTGCGCGATACTGTCCACGAGGCCTCTGGCTGGCCAATGATCTGAATTGCCTCCTCCAGGACAACTTATGTTGGCTCATCAACGATCCTTGCATAATCAGTGTGTTTTTGACCCTTGAGGCCATAGGCTTCGTTGATTGCCTTCGCTGAGAAGTCCACCTCGACTCCCCTGACCACAGACAGGCCATCCTTAGGATTCATCAAATTGGCGTAAAAGTCATACACCATGCTGGAGTAGGCGGGATTGGGTGGTCTGCACAGCTCCTCCCAGCCGTGATTCGTGATCCCTGCGCGCAAGAATTGCGGCAGGTCAGCGAGTGCGTCGAGGAATCCCTTCTCGTGCAGCAGTTCCCTCTTCCTCAGCTCAGTGCCTCTGGACTCAGCATCAGAGGACACATACCTCACTGATTGAGGCTCATCTTCGGGGTACAGCTTGGCTTTCCCCTTGTCTTTCGGTTTGGCTGACTCAGCAGCCTCAATCTTGAGCTTCTTCAGAGACGGCTCATCACTCCCCTTCTTTGATGAAGGCTCACCCCTGGTTTTCTTTTTCTTGGACTTCTTCTTTGTTTTTGGTCGTTTGGCCTTGAGAACTTTGGCAGCCTTCTTTTTCAATCTTGCCTTTGTTGTGATCTGCTGGAGGCAATCCCCCACTGTCTCGTCCATTGAATCATCCCTCTGCGCAGGGCTCTCAGGGCTGGCTTCCCTCAAAGGAGAGAAGACCTCTTCTTCCTCAGCTTCCTCACTACCCTGCGTCGATTCTTGATGCTCTCCATATGGAAATTCAGGGTCAGGTTGTGGGGAAGTGGGTGATGCTTCAGGGCTCTGCGCCGGTGGAGTGTGTTCAGAGCTCTGTGGCGATGGCGAAAGCTCAGGGCTTCGTGCTGGTGGAGATGGCGAAGAGCTCTGCTTGGCTGACTCGTGTGACCGACGGTCACTTTCTTGACTCTCCACAGAGGGAGTCTTTTTCTTGCTCGCTTCTTCGGCCACAGCCATACTCCACTTGCGTTTCTTGGGCGTTCCTGCTGGTTCAGAGGGTCCAGCAGGGATCTCCGTAACCACCTTCCACTTCTTCTTGCGGACAGGCAGCTTGGGGAGTCGTTTAGTGCGCGCAGCCTCAGCATCTGCAAGGGCAAGAAGTGCTTCCCTCGCAGCAATTTCAGCGTCGTCAGCCTTCTTCTTGGACGCAGACCTTTCAGCTCTCGTTAGCACCATTGTCGAATCGTGGGAATCTGGGAAGAGGAATTGCAGATGAAGAGAAAGACAGATTTCTTGGAGTTCAGATAATGGGGGAAGCGTACGGATCAGCGCGCTTCTAACGGCTATAAGTAATGATGGAAATCCCAACGGCTATTTCCGTTGCGGATTCTGCAAATCCAGCGCAATTCTAGTGACCGTTGGAGATTTTCTGAGTTTAAATGCCAATCTTCTCTCAACTGAATCTTTGATTTGGCCCAATATCTCCCTCGATTTTTTATCTTGATTTCATCTCCTTGATTCCCTCTATCGATTCCCTATTAAAAGAAATAAAATCAACATCAAATTCGTAATTAAAATCACACAAAAATATACACAAACAGTAACCGGAAAAATAGCAAAAAATAAACTAAGGCATTAGCCTCGCATGGACGAGCACAGTAATCACTCGTCCTCTCTCGTTCTTATTTTCACGTTTCAGTCAAGAGGAAGGCCGAGAGAGTCTTCACATCTTCTTCCTCATAGTAGTGCTTCAATCTTGCACCATTAACCATGAACGGTTGCCCTTGCTGCAGGTTCTTAATCTCGATTGCACCATGAACAAACACGTTAGTTATTACAAAAGGACCTGACCATCTGGACTTAAGTTTGCCTGGAAATAATTTCAATCGTGAGTTAAATAATAAGAAAAGCTGGCCTTTCTTAAAGTCCTTAATCCTAAGTCTACTGTCGTGCCAAATCTTGGTCTTTTCCTTATACATTTTAGCATTTTCATAGGACATATGTCTAAGCTCATCAAGCTCATGTAAGTGCAAAGACCGCAATGTTCCCGCATCGGTCACGCAATAATTCAACTCTTTTAGGGCCCAAAATGCTTTAATTTCTAATTCGAATGGTAAGTGACATGCTTTGCCATACACAAGTCTATAAGGAGACATACCTAGGGGTGTCTTATATGCAGTCCTATATGCCCAAAGTGCATCCTCGAGTTTAAACGACCAATCTTTTCTATTGGGTTTGACCACTTTTTCGAGTATGTTTTTAATCTCCCTATTTGAAATTTCAGCTTGTCCATTCGAATGTGGGTGATAAGGGGTGGCTACTCTATGCCTAACATTATACTTAGCCAACACTCTCTCCATAGCTCTATTGATGAAATGTGTCCCTTCATCACTAATTATAGCACGAGGTGTTCCAAATCTAGTAAAGATATGTCTATGCAAGAATCTTATGACTGTTTTGGCATCATTGTTGGGACATGCTATGGCCTCTACCCACTTAGATACATAGTCTACTGCTACCAATATGTAAAGGTTACCTGATGATGGGGGAAATGGTCCCATGAAGTCGATGCCCCACACATCAAAGAGCTCCAACTCTAAGATGTAAGTGAGAGGCATCTCATCCTTTCGGCTAAGGTTACCTGTTCTCTGGCATTCATCACAACTGTGTGCATAGTTGTGGGCATCCTTGAAGATTGTTGGCCAATAGTAGCCACTCTGGAACACCTTTGCAGCTGTTCTTTGGCCACCAAAATGTCCACCATAGGGTGCTGTATGGCAGTGCTGCAGCACAGACTTCGCCTCAGCAGCTGAAACACACTTCCTTAGCAGACCATCAGCACATGTCTTGTAAAGTGTGGGATCATCCCATATGAATTTCCTAGCTTCATGAAGGAACCTCTTCTTTTCTTGTCCTCCCTTGAAAGTTGGTAGTACCTGCGATGCAAGGAAGTTAGCAATGTCAGCAAACCAAGGTTCCTCATCGTTATCACGATGAGTCAAAACAAAGACATGTTCATCAATAAAAGCATCAGAAATTGCGGTTTCCGCAATTTTTCCGCAATTATGCTGCAATCTAGAAAGATGATCCGCAACCACATTTTCACATCCTTTCTTATCTCTAATGTCTAAGTCAAACTCCTGCAGCAACAACACCCATCTAATCAACCTAGGCTTAGCATCAGCCTTCCTCATAAGGTATTTCAAAGCAGAATGGTCAGTGTACACGATTGTCCTAGTTCCTACAATATAATTCCTAAACTTCTCACAAGCAAACACTACAGCTAGCATCTCCTTCTCAGTAGTTGTGTAATTACATTGTGCCTCATTAAGTGTCTTACTAGCATAGTATACAGGGTGTGTTAGCTTGTCAATCTTTTGTCCTAGCATAACCCCTACAGCGTAGTCACTAGCATCACATAACATCTCAAAGGGGAGATCCCAATTTGGCCCTATTATAATAGGTGCTTTGACTAGTGCTTCCTTAAGGGTTTTTCAGGCTAGGAAACATTCTTTAGAGAAGATGAATGGTTTGTTCAGCTCTAGAAGCTCACATAAAGGCTTGGAGATCTTAGAAAAGTTCTTAATGAACCTTCTATAGAAGCCTGCATGTCCTAAGAAACTTCTAATGGCTTTTACATTCTGAGGTTCTACCAACTTCTCTATTATTTCAATCTTTGCCCTATCGACCTCCACTCCTGCTCTAGACACTCTATGACCTAAGACAATCCCTTCGTCCACCATGAAGTGGCACTTCTCCCAATTAAGGACTAGGTTGGTCTCCTCACACCTAGCCAGGACTTGTCCTAAGTTCTCTAAACAGTTTGTAAATGAATCCCCAAAGACTGAGAAATCATCCATGAATATCTCTATCATGGACTCATCCAAATCAGAGAAGATTGCCAACATGCACCTTTGGAATGTTGCCGGTGCATTGCATAAGCCAAAAGGCATTCTGCGAAAGGCAAATGTTCCAAAAGGGCAAGTGAAGGTAGTCTTTTCTTGGTCCTTGGGGTCTATAGTGATCTGGTTATATCCTGAATAACCGTCTAAGAAGCAGTAATAGGCTCTACCAACTATCCTATCTAACATTTGGTCAATGAATGGTAGAGGGAAGTGGTCTTTTTTGGTTTCCTTATTTAATTTCCTATAATCCATGCAAACTCTCCATCCTGTGATAGTCCTAGTTGGAATCAGTTCATTGCTCTCATTGACTACCACAGTCATCCCCCCCTTCTTAGGTACACATTGTATAGGACTCACCCACTGGCTACTAGCTATAGGGAAGATCACACCAGCATCTAACCATTTTATTATTTCCTTTTTAACTACCTCTTTCATAGAGGGGTTCAACCTACGTTGGTGATCTACTCTGGGTGTATGCTCTTCCTCTAATATAATCTTATGCATGCAATAGGAAGGGCTAATGCCTCTAATGTCAGCAATAGTCCATGCAATAGCCATCCTATGTTGTTTAAGTAATAAAATCAGTTCAACCTCATGCTTTTCACTTAATTTAGAAGAAATAATCACAGGCAAAGTCTCATTACTTCCTAAATATGCATACTTGAGGTGAGTGGGTAGAGGTTTCAATTCTAAGACAGGTGGATGCTCAATGGATGGTTTTAAAGGATTTAAGGATCTATCAGTTAGGTCATTATTTATACATACATGCTGTGTTTTATCTACAAGTATATCCATTATTTCAGAAACATTTAAATCAATCAAATCTAATTGTACATACTCATTAGCATGCTTAGTTAATAATACATGCTCCAGCTGTTCTTCCATTAATGAATCTACAATGTCCATGCTAGCACAAGATTCAGAGTCAGAGGGGTACCTTAAGGCTTTATATACACTAAATTTCACCTCTTCATCATGAACCCTCATCGTGAGCTCACCTTTTTGGACATCTATCAGGGCCCTACCTGTGGCGAGAAAAGGTCTGCCTAATAGGATGGGGACCTCCTTGTCTGCTTCATAATCCAGGATAATGAAATCTGCAAGGAAAATAAACTTGTCAACCTTTACAAGAATATCCTCAATCTTACCCTCAGGGTAGGCTATGGATCTGTCTGCTAGTTGTAAAGTGACAGTGGTTGGACGTGCTTCTCCTATTCCTAGCTGGCGGAATAGTGATAGGGGCATGAGGTTTATGCTGGCTCCCAGGTCACAAAGAGCTCTGCCCACGTGCTTGCCTCCTAGCTCTACTGGTAAGGTGAAGGAACCAGGATCCTTCTCCTTCTTGGGTAGCTTGTTCTGGAGTATGGCACTGCACTCCTCAGTGAGATTTACTGTTTCAAACTCACCAATTATTTTCTTGTTAGTGATAATATCCTTCAAAAACTTTACATAAGAGGGCATAGACTGTAAAACTTCTACAAAAGGAATATTAACATGCACTTGTTTAAGAATTTCTAGAAATTTATTAAAGTGCACTTCCTGTTCTTGTTTTTTCTTAAGCCTTCGAGGAAATGGAGGTGGTGGCACATATGCAGGCACTTCAGGTCGCCTCAGGATAGGTGGAGGCCTTGGGATTTCTTCTATCTCTTCTATGATTGGCTCCAGCCTTGCTTCTAATGTGCTTGTTGATGGTTGACCTTGGTTTGGCAGAGACTCCAGTGGAGCACTAGACTCATTGTTCTCTACTCTCTTTGGGGCTTCTTTCGTATTGCTCACCAATGGTCTCCCACTTCTAAGTTCAATTGCTTGAACTTGCTCTTTACCATCTCTCCTTGGCACCTCAGTGTCAGCAGGAAGTCTACCTTGGGGCCTACTTTTGAGTTCATTGGCTAGTTGCCCTATTTGGTTCTCTAGGCTCCTGAGGGTAGCTTGCTGGCTTTGTAGAGTAGCATCATTCTTGGCGATGTACTCCTTGAGTAGATTTTCTACAGAAGACCCTACTGGTTGGTTGTATGGTTTTTGATACATGGATTGGTTATGTTGGGGAGTGAAACCAGGTGTTCCACTCGGTCTTGGTTGGTTAGGAGCTTGGTTAGCATTCTGTTGGCCACCCCATGACAGGTTTGGGTGGTTCCTCCAACCAGGATTGTAAGTATTGGAATAGGGGTTGTTCCTAGGCTGCTGTTGGCTTCCAACATAGCAGACTGAGGCTGGATTCCCAGGGCAGTATTCATACAGGTGCCCTTCCCCACAGAATCCACAGATAAGTGTCTCACCTTGACTTGGTTGGGTGCCCATTGACATGGTTGTGGCGGTGTTGACACTTGTTTGGAGATTGGCTTGAGCCATTTTCTTAACTAGGTTGGTCAGGGCGCTTATTTGACTACTCATAGCATTGATTGTGTCCTTATCTTGAGCTCTACTTGGCTCTATTGGATCATCTGACCACCTACAGTGAGATGCTGAGATCTTCTCCAAGATCTCATAGGGTTCATTATAACTCTTGGACAACATGGAACCTCCAGCAGATGAATTTAAGACTTGTCTAGTGCTGGGGTTGCATCCTTTGAAAAAAACCTCTATTTGGATACACCATGGAATGCCATGGTGTGGACATTTAAGACGAAGGTCCTTGAACCTTGTCCAAGCTTCGTGAAGAGACTCATTCTCAGCTTGTTTGAACTTGACTATGTCATCACGAAAGGTAGAATTCCTATCAGGTGGGAAGTATTTCACTAGGAATTTCTCCGCCAAGTCTGTCCAATTGAGGACTGATCCAGAGGGTAATGAGTTTAACCACGTCTTTGCTTTGTCCCTCAATGAGTAAGGGAAGAGGTAGAGCCTCAAGGCTTCTTGGGAAACTCCAGGGATGATGAATGTATCACTGACTCCTAGGAAGTTTCTAAGATGGTTGTGGGGATCCTCATTTTCCACTCCAAAGAATTGTCCCACAGTGGACAACATTTGGAACATTACTGGCTTTAACTCGAATGAGTTGGCAGTAATTTCAGGGCGGATTATGCTTGGGTTTAGCTCCCCAGGCATGGGAACTAAGTATGAGAGAATGGCACTATTCTTGTCATTCGCTATTTCGATGGGATTGCGAGTGACAGGTACCGGATTTGGAACTAATCTATCCATTTCTTCTTGAGAGGATTGCGGAGACTCTGCGGTTTCAGCAATTATTTGAGGTAAAGGGGGTTGGTTAAAGAGACGTTTCTTGGCTCTATTTCTAGCCTTAAATAATCTCTCAGGCTCAGGGTTGAACTCTAGATCACTACTTGAAGGCTCATTCATAAACTAACCCAACTAGTACCTGCAAAAGAAATGAAAACAGATCAGCTTCAATAGATATTAAGAGTTGGTTTTCTAACTTAACAAACTTCGTTTTCACTAAACTAAATCCCCGGCAGCGGCGCCAAAAACTTGTTGCGTGCTCAATGTGTGAAATAAATAGCAATAAGAGAGAGAGAGCACTCAGAACATGCAAGCATACATGATCTTGTTAGCAAGTAGTAAGTATTTTTTCATTCGTTTTCCCACAGAGATTTATTATTAGCTACTCGTGAAGTGTATTGTTAAGAAAGAATGGGTGGATTTGATGGGGTAGAATTGATTTTAAGTTGTCTAATTTCTAAGGAATATGTAAAGGGTAGCAACATAAACAAGTGCAAGTCAAAGATAAACTCAAATGAGAAGAGAAGAGATTAATAAACGAAGAGGAAAATAGCTAAACAGAATTTTTAACTTAGCAGAATTGCGAGAACAGCAATTCTTCCGCAATGTTACTAACAGCGAAAGTGTGTAAAATGGAGAAACAAGGGCTACTAACGACTCCTCTATAGGCATTTTTATACGATTCTCAAGCATTGGATCAACTCACTATGCATCAAACTAACTCATTCTCATGTATCTTCCGATTTCATGCATTAGATTCTTTAGTTTACTCATGTCCAAGTAAGGTCTTAAGCATCTTGTTAAAGCAGAAAGATATGGTTTGTACTAGGAAAACGCCTATTCCTAGGTCGTTTTCTGGCTACCTTGAAAGGCTAGCATGAGTGTATGACTCTGAACTCTTACTCCTTCCAGAGGTTAGGAGTTCTTTGGACAAAATGGATGGCCAATCGAAATTGCCCGTAGGATGAAGCTTACATACAATCAATGCTTCGAGAGCTATCCTACATGCTTGGTTCACGTTTTTTAGCCTATAGTATTGTCATTAGCATGCCCCTATGTGACTTAGTTACTCATGGATATAGAGAGAACAGAAATACTGGATAAAGTAGGCATGCTCAGAAGCGAAATAAACTTAAAACAGCAAGACAAAACAGTGAACTGCGAAGACAAGAAACTGTGAAATAATGAATTGTGCTTTGATTACTTGATTGTTTGAATGAACAAAGGGAAACTTAAAGTGAATAACATAAAGACAGAGAGTAACGAAATGAAATGAACTTGCTGACATAAAAGAAACAACAACAAAACAGTGCTGGAAATGAGAAATAAAAGACAAAAAGCAGTAATTGAGCTTGAACGCCTCGTCGCAAACGCCTCGGCTGAAGGGAGAGAAAGGGTAGCCTTGCTTGGATGAATCCAATCAGGAGAGAAGATGAATCTTCTCTCCTTCCTATCAGATTGTCGATTCCAACAGCTGAACCTCTCAAACCAACAGACGGAGAAGAAAAACAGAAGAAAAGATGGAGCTGCGAAGAGACTTCTACGCTTTCGGATGATGATAAAACCCTCTACTTTGACCCCCTTTTATAGTAATCTGCAGGTGCGTTTGGGCCAAGGAGAACCATCCATCTTCAACGTCATACTTCAAAATGGATGGAGGAGAAAGAACGAATCCCTGAAATAACGGAAAATAACAGAAAAGGATCAGTCAACTTACGGATTTCACTTGAAACATTGCGGTTTCAGCAATGTTTCCGCAATGCTGCCGCAATGCACATTTTTCCTTCTTTTAACTTCGTTTTTCATTCCTTTTCTTTCCTTTTGCACACAAGTCCTAATTTAGCTTCCTTCTTCTAATTCTCATATATAAGCATAGGTTTAAGCTAAATCCTATCAAAAACACCTAAGAGTGTACATCTTTCTAAGATTAATAAGTCCTAAAAAGGTCACTTTTGGAGACGTAACAACTGCTCAGATGGGTATTACTACTCCAGGAGTTCGACGTCTCGGTTCAGGACAGAAAAGGATCAGAAAATATCGTTGCTGACCACTTGAGCCGCATTGTGCGTAATGAGGATGATTTGCCTCTGAATGATGAGTTCCCTGATGAAGTCCTTTTCCAGGTAAGTGTGGAGACACCATGGTACGCCGACATTGTCAATTATTTGGTCACAGGTACGTTCCCATTCGACTTTTCATATAACCAAAGAGCTAAGCTGAAAAGCGAAGCCAAGACTTATGTTTGGGAAGAGCCCGTTTTATGGAAATTTTGCGCTGACCAAGTAATTAGAAAGTGTGTCCCTAAGTCTGAACATAGGTCCATACTTACATTTTGCCATGAATTTGCATGTGGGGGACACTTTGGGCAAAATAGGACAGCGAGAAAAATATTAGATTGTGGATTTTTCTGGCCATCACTATTTAAGGACTGTTATGAATTTTGCAAATCTTGTGATCAGTGTCAGAGAAAAGGGTCCATCACTAGTAGGAATGAAATGCTCCAAAACCCCATTTTAACTTGTGAAATTTTTTAGGGTTGGGGTATGGACTTTATGGGACCCTTTCCCCCTTCATTTGGTTTTGTCTATATTCTGTTGGCTGTGGACTACGTGTCTAAGTGGGTGGAGGCTAAGGCCACCAAAGTTGATACTGCTAATGTTGTTTCCAGTTTTGTCAAATCCAATATTTTTAGCAGGTATGGAGTTCCACGGGCCATCATAAGCGACCAAGGGAGCCACTTCTGCAACAAGACGATCCAGGCCTTGATGAGGAAGTATGGGGTAAATCACAAAATCTCCACCCCGTATCATCCTCAAACCAATGGCCAAGCAGAAGTTTCCAATCGAGAGGTGAAGAGCATCCTCGAGAAAACAGTAAGTCCAGGAAGGAAGGACTGGAGTCTGAGGCTGGACGATGCTTTGTGGGCCTATCGTACGGCTTACAAAACCCCCATAGGGATGTCTCCCTACCGGATGGTTTTTGGGAAAGCTTGTCATCTCCCAGTGGAGATCGAGCACAAAGCTTACTGGGCCGTGAAGAAGTGCAACATGGACTTTGATAAGGCAGGCGAAGAAAGACTCCTCAAATTGCAAGAGCTAGAGGAGCTTCGTCTGGATGCATATGAGAACTCGAAGACCTACAAGGAAAGGACCAAGATGTTCCACGACAGACGAGTTGTCAGAAAACACTTCGAAGTTGGTCAGAAGGTCCTTGGTAACGATATTATTGAACTATCGCCAATCATCGGGTTGTCGAGACCCGCCAAAATAAATTTATAAATGCCCGAAATCACTAAACTATTTGTAGATTAGTAGTAACGGGGTCGATCCGCAGGGAATTAAGGAATTCTGACTTAATCTCAATTAAATTTGCAAACTGTTAATATTGGTGAAATAAGGGGTAATTGTTGGTTTTTAAGTAACTAAGATAGAAACAATCAAATGGGAAAATTAAGCTAACGGAGTTTCCGACTCGGGACGATCGGGATAAGTTTAGCATGCTTCTTGGTTCATAGGTTGATGAGTATTATGGTTAAACAATTTAATGAATGCACAGCTCGTCTAAAATTAATAAATAACTCAAACATGCTCCATGGATTTAATTAAACATAATTAATTATGCTAATCAAGCATACCGTTCGGACATTGGCGGCCAACGCTCTCCCAAGACCGAACGGTAGCAACGAGCTAACTGTGACGACTATCTAATTTGGACGCGAAACTAGTATGTCGATTTGGAATTCCAATTCGGGAAGAACGAACACCAAGAGCGTAAGGACGCCAATACGCTCAAGGTGCCATAATTCCTTGTTACTTGGCGGAAACGAGAGGCACGGCATCAAATCCTTTAACAAATGAACATGCTCAAAATCAAGGGTGCCTAGTCCTAAATCATTCAAACGTGCTCATAGACTAAGCTAAGAAGTAGAATTCAATTCAACAAAATATCTAACCAATTCAGAATTTCAATCCACAACCTCACCAAGAATTCATACTACACTTATCCTTACAATCCCGAGCCAAAAACGGTAAATCTACTCACTCATGACTTGTGTGACGTGGGACGGCTTCAAATCGAGCTTCATAGCCCCTCCCATGGTGAAAAATGGCTGCTGGACGTCAAATCAGGCGCGGAGCTCGAGGTGGAAGATGATAATGGCGGCTAAAAATCGGACAGAAATTTAAGTAATCCGTCGTAGCGTCGAGACGCTAGGGCAGCGTCTCGACGCTGCGCCCTAAATAATCCGCGCGCGCGCTCGGGGTAGCGTCGAGACGCTCGCACAGCGTCGCGACGCTGTCGGCGTCGAGCGAGCGTCGAGACGCTGTCGCTCGACGCTTGCTCTCGGGTTTTTCTTCAATTCAGCGCTTCAGACTTCGGAGCGTCGAGACGCTAGGGGCAGCGTCTCGACGCTGGGCAGCGTCGAGCTAGCGTCGCGACGCTGTCGCTCGACGCTAGCTCTCGGGTTTTTGCATGGAATTTCGCCTTCAATTTCCCCAAAGCACCCAAACTTCGTCCCTTTGCATGGATCTTCCCGGGAAGTGTTCTTATGTCTTTAAATCGCGATATTAAGCTCCGAAAAGCGCCGAAACGCTCTCGAGAGCGAAGCACCGAGAACACCTACAATAATTACATAAAAGCAAGATTAAGCCAATAATAATCATGAATTAGGGACATAATTATAGCTCCAAAATGGAGCCATCAGTCCTCTTGTTCAACTCCCGCCTGAAGTTCATGCCAGGTAAACTTCGTTCCCGGTGGCTTGGTCCTTTCATTATAACTGATGTCCATCACTATGGTGCAGTCAAGACTCAGAGCCTAGATACAGAGAAGGAATACACGGTGAATGGCCAGCGACTGAAGATCTTTCATGAGGGAATGTCAGAGGACTTCGACCACCATGCCTACTTGAAAGAGCCAGATTATGAGAAAGGATGAAATGAGTTTTGGTAAAGTCGAGCAATCGACTCTAAAAATTTGCGCTACTCGGAGGCACCCGAGCTTGAACTGTACATGCTTTTTGTTTGCTTACCGTCTTTAGGATTAGCTTAGGTTCTTACTCTGATGTTGTGAATTTTTCAGGTGACACAATGGCTCGTCCTTGCGGTTTATTTGCTAAGGTTAAAGCGCACTCTCCAATCCTCTAAGTCACAATTCAGGGAAGGTTTTCTTTCCTTACATTTTGACTGTGCATATTTGGTCCAATGAGGACATTGTCAATTTCTATGTTGGGGGTGGTGGGTTGTGCCTTACATTGATTTTCGAGTTTAGTTGTGGAATTCTGATAAGCTTTCTCTGTTGCGTTGAGTGCATGTTAGTTGGACTATGAAATTCTGTGATGTACTGTTAAGGTCTTCGTATTTGTTTTTGTTGTGTAATTCAGCATGATTGCATTTGTTAAGGCCATTTTGAAAAAAATTTCAAGTCATTTCCCTGTTTAAGCTTCGCATGTTAGCACTCTATCTTGGATCTGTGGGTTTAGGGTAGTTCTGTTTGTTTTGAAATTCGTTGTCACCTCGAAAGGCAACCTTAGGATGGGCTAAGATTCGCTCTTGTTTGTAATCCATGCGCTAAAAATTTTAACATGATTTTTAAGCTAAAAAGAAAAATGAATGCATGTTTATAAAAAGAAAATAATCTCCTGAGGTGTTCCTCCTTCTTGAGTTGCCTTAGTAGCCAGGGGCGGTCGTGAAACCCACGGTCGCCACTGCATGAAAAGGAAGCACAAAGAAGTGAACGCTAGTCCTTAAAAATGTGAATTTTGCCCGTAGTCAGATGCATTGTGCAATGAAATTGCAGGCAAGCTGAAACGAAAGTAAAATTGACATGTTAGGCGCTCGTGGAGATCAAAGAAAAAGAGAGAAAAGATGCCTTGCGATCTATTACTTGCTTAGACGATGAATTGCCCTTAGACAGTTCTGTTTAGCCATAAGTAGGGGGAAGGCGAAAATTCTAGGATGGGTAGAGCTGTTCTAAGCCTGTAGAAATCTAAGATCGAGGAGCTAGGTCCGAAGCATAAATAGGGAAGCGTCTTTAAATTTTTCGAACTATTCTTAACCAATGCATGCATGTAGTTGTTTCTTTCGAATGCAAGTGCCCTGTCGTTTCCAGTACTGAGAATCGAGTCCCTAGCATGCATACTCGTTTAATTTTGATTAATCAGAATTCCACCTTGCTCGAGGACTAGCAAGAATTAAGTTGGGGGTGTTTGATAGCTCCATTTTGGAACTATAATTATGTCCCTAATTCACGATTATTACTGGCTTAATCTTGCTTTTATGTGTTAATTGCAGGTGTTCTCGGTAATTCGCCCTCGGGAGCGTCTCGGCGCTTTTCGGGGCTTAATATCGCAATTTAAAGGCCTAAGAACACTTCTGGGGAAGATCCATGCAATGGCATGAAGTTTGGGCGCTTTGGGAAATTGAAAGCAAAAATCCATGCAAAAAACCGAGAGCTAGCGTCGAGCGACAGCGTCGCGACGCTAGCTCGACGCTCCGAAGTCTTAAGCGCTGATTTGAAGATCCACCCGAGAGCAAGCGTCGAGTGATAGCGTCTCGACGCTCGCTCGACGCCGCACAAGCGTCTCGACGCTCCGAAGTCAGAGGCGATAATTTGAAAATCCACCCGAGAGCAAGCGTCGAGCGACAGCGTCTCGACGCTCGCTCGACGCCGCACAGCGTCTCAACGCCACCCCGACTGCCCGCGCGCGTTTTTTAGGGCGCAGCATCGAGACGCTGCCCTAGCGTCTCGACGCTACGACGGATTACTTAAAGTTTTTGTCCGATTTTAGCCGCCATCTTCATCTTCTACCTCGAGCTCCGCACCTGATTTGACGTTCTAGCAGCAGTTTTCACCATGGGAGAGGCTAGGAAGCTTGGATTTGAGCCATCCCCCATCTTACGCATCATGAGTGAGTAGTTTTACCGTTTTTGGCTCGGGATTGTATAGGAAAAATGTTGTTTGCACTCTTGGTGAGGTCGTAGAATTAAATTCTGAATTGGTTGAATTATTTATTGAATTAAGTTCTATTTATTTGCTTATTCCATGAACATGTTTGAATGATTTAGGACTAGGCACCCTTGATTTTGAGCATGTTTCATTCGTTAAAGGTTTTGATGTCGTGCCTCTCTAAACCGCCAAATAACAAGGATTTACGACACCTTTGAGCGTATTGGCGTCCTTGCGCTCTTGGTGATCGTTCTTCCCGAATTAGAATCCCAAATCGACACACTAATTTCGCATCCAAATTACATAGTCGTCGCAGTTAGCTCGTTGCTATCGATCGGTCTTGGGAGAGCGTTGGCCGCCAATGTCCGATCGATATGCTTGATTAGCATGATTTATTATGCTTAATTAATATCCATGGAGTATGTCTGAGTTAATTCATTAATTTTAGACGAGCTGCGTATTTGTTAAATTGTTTAGCCATTATACTTGTCAACCTATGATCCAAGAGGCATGCTAACTTTATTCCCGATCGTCCCGAGTCGAAAACTCCGTTAGTTAAATTTTTCCATTTGCATTGTTCCCTCTTAGTGAATCAAAAATCAACAAATCCCCCATATTTCATTTATTATCATAAGTTTGCAATTTTAATTAAGATTAAGCCAAGTTAACTTAATTCCCTGTGGTTCGACCCCGTTGCCGCTACTCTACTAATAGTTTAGTGAATTCGGGCAAATAGAAATTCATTTTGGCGGGTCTCGACAACCCGATGATTGGCGATAGTTCAAAAACATCGTTACCAATCGTTCATGTGGAGACATGTGAGTGGGGGCGTTCTATGCAATGAGTGTGCATAAGACTGAACCGCGAAATAAAGTCACTCTTTCTTTACAACTCCGTTTACTGTAAAGACCAGTTTTTTCATATGATAACCTAGGTAACTCGATCTGAATCCCGAGCACGCTATGAACTCTTGTTTATTCGGGCTTATCCTTTGACTTGTATGGGTGAGAGTGGCCCCAGATCGCCGACTCAATAAGCCTACCATCTTGGGGATAAGACCGGGTAGGTAGCTGGGAACATAGTCCTGCGAGATTGGAATTCACTCCTACCCGCCTTGAGGGATTAATAGAGAGGTTGTTCCCTTAAGTGTTGACTACGGGTCTTGAACTAGGGATCCTACCCTCTCATTGGCCCGAGAGAGACTTGGTATAGTGATGAGATCACATACCAATCGGTTTGGTAGTTGGACCACAATTCAATAGTTCATTAGAGGATCAGTGGGACTTAAGGAACAAGATGTAATTACGGGGGTAAAACGGTTATTTTGACCCATCTGTAATTACAAACGACATGTGAAGGATCGACTTACTGATGATGGTTATATCAAGAGGATAGAAATATATCTACGGTGAGGAGAGTGCAACCCTTGGACTTTAGTGGAGTCTCCGAGGGTTAACGAATGTTGGTTAGCTTGGCTAAAGAGTTTGGCCGGTTAATCTCGTATCGTTGGAGCTCATGATCTGTAGGTCCTTTAGGTTCTCCTGGCTAGCTCGGATTAAGCCGTGTAACAATATGAGAGAAAAAGAATTTGAATTTATTCAAATTTGGTTTTGGAAGAATGATGGACATATTTAAATATGATTTAAATATGGGATTGATCTAAAACATGAATAGGGATTCATGTGTGATGATTCGGTTTAAGAAACCGGGATTAGTCTTATTATTTATTTAATATTTGATATTGAATTAAATAATAATATTAATTAATTAAAAAGTTTAATTAATTATAATTTATTTTGTTTATTAAAATTAATTATGAATTAATTTTAAAATGACAAAATATTACAAGTGGGATTATCGAAGTCAAAGTGGATTTATCCAAGTTGAGTGGATTTATCCAAGTTGTGAAATGGATTGTGAATCACCAACAACATGCATATAAACTCATCAATTTTGGAACACTTGGTTGAAGACTAATCCATCCAATTTGAGGTGTCATGCTAAGCAAAGAGTTTGTTGCATGTGAATTGCCTATAAATTGGATGAAGTTCAAATGGTTTGAGGTTGATGAATTTTCAAAGAGTTTGAAATTTTGGATGAGGGTTGATGAAGAGTTCATATTACTTGGAGAAATTAGATATCTAACTGTTAGATATTTCTCATAAAATCCTCATCACTTTCATTTTCCCATCTTCATCTTCCAAACTTTTTCTTTCATAAAGGAGTCTCACCACTCCGTTGCTCGGCCCGAGGATACCGGGAATACTGGAGGTGGTTCTCGAGGAGTTCGAGGGAAACTTCGAAGGTGTTCGTGAGGAGATTCGAGCATCGGGATTAGATGGTTTTAGAACTACAAGAGGTAAGTGTTCTAATTTCTTTTATTTCTATTTTTGAGCATGTTTCTAGTTTAGCTAAATTGATGAAATTAGAGTGTCAATGATCCGACTCGCTTCCGCTGCACTACATGCGCTCCATCAATTGGTATCAGAGCGGTTTTTGGTCACTCAATTTGCATCAATTTGAGCTCGGTGGGTATTTGTTTTAGAAATTAATTTTTCTGGGCGTCTAAAGTGTTTCCCGGGTTTGGCATATTTTTTTGAGCTTTTATTTGTACTTCGTTTTGTAAATGCCCGAGCCTGTATGGGCTTTAATGTGTGCAGAAGTGTCTGTAAACAAATCCGAGTCATTAGAGTCCATATAGGCTTTCAATTCGAAGACAGAAGCTCGGGTGTCGAAAAAAACAGCTTGCTGTTTTTTTTTCTGCAAAATTCCAGCACAAAATCAGTTCAGCGCACTAAAAGGTGGAAGAAAAGGTCCGGTTCGGTCCTCGGGCCGTCCGGTTCACTAAAAGTCAGACCGGTTCCTTGTTCTTCACCCTCTGGAGGTCCGGTTCAGCATTCGTTTGGTCCGGTTCGGGTCGTTATTGGTCCGGTTCTGGGCTGTTGAAGTCGGGACAACTGTTTTGGACCGGTTCAGCTTGTAGTTGCTGTTTTTTTTTTGCTTGTTCAAGCAAATTCAAGCTGGTTCGTGGCGGTTCGAAGGGTTCGAAAGCGTCTCAACATAGTTTATGAATTATTCTTGTAATAATTTAGTTGCTTGCTTGTCCGTGATGCCAAAACCGGTCCACTTTAGTGTGTTTAATTAATTATGCATTGTGAATGTATGTTTTAATTAAAGTCTCTTGTATGTGCATAAAGTATATCATATAGATTTCAAATCCCACCATAGGAAGCATGTTGCATGCATTGAAAGTATAATATAAGTGTTATGTTGTATAGTATGCATGCTTAATTCATGAGAATTAATATAAGTGTTATATTAATTTATGAATTGGATGTTGCTTGTTTAAAAGTGTAATTGATATAAGTGTTATATTAATTGTGAAATTAAACATACAACATAGTTGCCTTAGTTGAATATAATTGTTATATTCTTGCTTGGGAAACATGTTATAAAATGAATGTAATTGTTATATTCTAGCTTAGGAAGCATGTTATAGAATGTCTTTGTTTTATAAAGCGTTGTAAAATGAGATAGACATTTAAAATCTATAACAAAGATAAATGCATGTTCACTACGGGTTAAAGAATTCCAATGCGATTAGGAATTTAGTATCGATTCGTTTTAATAGTTAATATAGATCGATATCTTGTAAAGCTAAGGTTACAAGAGAACTCACCCGGTGAGATCCTATACTAAGGTTGGAGGTATTTAAGATGACGGTTTACGGAACACCTCCTACCTGGGGATCGATCCGGTACTTGAGTTAAGTTAACCCAGCTTTATAAGCATGCACGTGAGAGGTGTAAGGTTTTAACGCGTTTATCACCTAGACATCTTAGGTAAAATCTTGTTTTACCTAGACTTAGGTTTTATTGTCTTAGTCGGATAATGCCTAAGTAAAATTATACCCAAACCGTTCTAAAATACTTAGCAGTGGTGTTGAGAAGGTATATATGATATATCAATCTCCTCCTAAATTCTCCGCGAAGTTCATACCGTGAGATTTATGCATGGCCTCGTGATGTCAATAGGGCATCCCCATTCGGATGGTATTTGCATAAATCAAGAGCAAGGTGAATGGAGAAAGTATTTATAGTAAGTGGGAGAAGAAAGTATGTCAATACATCCTGCGGTCTCCTCCATTAGGTTGAACCGTGAAGTTCCCATGTTCCGCCTGCTGGTTGCCCATAGCAGCACCGTCCATTCGGAGGGTCGTTTCATGGGAGTCGGAACAACTCAATCTCCAGAAATAGATAGGGTCTCTTAGGTCCATTCCCAACTCTGACATTTCCATTTGGTTGCACTGTTGGGGCCGACCTCTGAGTTCTGAAAATGGCGGGTCACACTTACAAAGGATTACTAAGTTGTTAGTAGATTCTTGACCGAAGTAGCGATAACTAAGGTGCTATAGGAATATGAGTTATTCTGGTATTAACATTTAGTCAAGAATGTCTTGGTTCAGTGAAGGAGTGATTGACTGCCCCTCGGTAGCGGTTGCTCTGACTCACTGAAGTATCGTTGCAAATTAATAATGATTTTTTGGGTACATTATTACTTTTGCTAAAATCTTGTTTGGATGTATGAAATGGGTTAAAATCAATTAACTAATAGAATTGATTCTTTTTCAGCATGTCTAGCTCGTTTATCCAATTACTAGCTTATGATAAACTAAACGGCGATAACTACACGACCTGGAAATCGAACTTGAATACGATTCTTGTTATCGATGATCTTCAGTTTGTCTTAACAGAGGAATGTCCTCCCCCTCCTAGCTCGTTTGCAACTCGAACTGTTCGAGATGCATTTAACAGGTGGACTAGGGCTAATGATAAAGCTCGAGTCTACATCTTGGCCAACACATCTGATGTGTTAGCTAAGAAGCATGAGGTAATGGTCTCTGCAAAGGAGATCATGGATTCATTACAGACGATGTTTGGACAACCGTCCTCATCGGTCTATCATGATACCCTCATGGCGAGGAAAGCTGAGAAGAAACAACTAAGTAAATATGATTTGCTCGTTGTTGAAACATGTTTAGTGGAACATGATAGTTCTGCCTGGATACTGGATTCAGGAGCTACTAACCATGTTTGTTCTTCTTTCCAGGAAACTAGTTCCTGGCAGCTGCTGTCTGAAGGTGAGATAACTCTCAGGGTTGGAACTGGAGAGGTTGTCTCAGCCAAGGCAGTGGGAGCTGTCAAGTTGTTATATAGAGATAGTTTCATTTTACTTGAAAATGTACTGTTGGTTCCTAGCTTTAAAAGGAACCTTGTATCTATCTCTTGTTTACTTGAACATTTGTATAAAGTATCTTTTGATTTTAATGAAGCGTTCATTAGCAAAAGAGGTGTACATATATGTTCTGCGAAACTTGAAAACAACTTGTATGTGTTAAGACCAACAGAGACAAAAGCTATTTTTAACACCGAGATGTTTAAAACAGCTGAGACTCAAACTAACAGGCAGAAATTTTCTCTAAGTACCTATCTTTGGCACTTGAGACTAGGCAACATTAATCTCAATAGGATTGAGAGATTGGTTAATAGTGGTATGCTAAATCGGTTAGAGGACAACTCTTTACCACCATGTGAGTCTTGTCTTGAGGGCAAGATGACCAAACGATCTTTTTCTGAAAAAGGTCATAGGTCCAAAGAAACTCTAGAGCTTGTACATTCAGACCTTTGCGGTCCGATGAATGTTAAAGCACGGGGAGGGTATGAATATTTCATCAGCTTCATTGATGATTATTCTAGGTACGACTATCTTTACCTAATGCATCATAAGTCTGAAGCTCTTGAAAAGTTCAAGGAGTATAAGGCAGAGGTTGAGAACACATTAGGTAAAATGATTAAAACACTCCGATCAGATCAAGGTGGAGAGTATATGGATTTGAGATTCCAAGACTATATGATAGAACATGGAATAGTATCCCAACTCTCAGCACCCGGAACACCGCAGCAAAACGGTGTGTCCGAAAGGAGAAATAGAACCCTATTAGACATGGTTCGATCTATGATGAGCTATGCTCAACTGCCTAGTTCGTTTTGGGGATATGCAGTAGAGGCTGTTGTATATATTTTGAACATGGTTACCTCTAAGAGTGTTTCGGAAACACCTTATGAGTTATGGAGATGGCGTAAAGGTAGTTTACGTCACTTCAGGATTTGGGGGTGTCCGGCACACGTGCTAGTGCCCAATCCAAAGAAATTGGAACTTCGTTCAAATTTATGCCTATTTGTAGGGTACCCCAAGGAAACGAAAGGTTGTCTATTTTACGATCCTCAACAGGATAAGGTGCTTGTATCGACATACAACACGTTCTTAGAGGAATACCACATGAGAGATCCTCAACCTTCGAGCAAAATTATTTTGACCGAACTTTCCAGGAAAGCTACAGATGGGTCAACAAGACTTGTTGATCAGGCTGGTCCTTCTCAAGAGTTGAGAATACCTCGACGTAGTGGGAGGGATGTGAGACAACCCAACCGCTACATGGGTTTAACGGAAACTCAGGTCGTCATACCTGATGACGGCGTTGAGGATCCATTGACCTTTAAACAGGCAATGAACGACATAGACAAGGACCAGTGGCTTAAAGCCATGGACCTCGAAATGGAGTCGATGTACTTCACATCGGTCTGGGATCTTGTAGAGCAACCTGATGGTGAAAGACCTATCGGTTGCAAGTGGATCTACAAGAGGAAACGAGACCAAACCGGTATGGTGCAAACCTTTAAGGCTCGACTTGTGGCAAAGGGTTTTTCCCAGAGGGAAGGGGTGGACTACGAAGAAACCTTCTCCCCTGTTGCCATGTTAAAGTCGATTAGAATACTCTTTTCCATTGCCACGTTTTATGATTATGAAATTTGGCAAATGGATGTCAAGACAGCCTTTCTGAATGGCAATCTTGAAGAGAGTATCTATAGGGCTTAACTAGAGGGGTTCATTGTTCAGGGTCAAGAGCAAAAGGTTTGCAAACTTAATCGATCCATTTATGGGTTGAAGCAAGCGTCTAGATCCTGGAATATAAGGTTTGATACTACGATCAAATCTTATGGCTTTGAACAGAATGTTGACGAACCTTGTGTTTACAAGAAAATAGTCAATTTTGTTGTAGCTTTCTTAGTTTTATATGTTGATGATATCCTACTCATTGGGAATGATGTAGGGTTCCTGACTGACGTTAAGCAATGGCTAGCGACCCAATTTCAAATGAAATATTTGGGAGAGGCTCAGTTTGTTCTAGGGATTCAAATCATAAGGAATCGTAAGAACAAAACGCGAGCGTTGTCTCAAGCATCTTATATCGACAAGGTGTTGATACGATATTCGATGCAGAATTCCAAGAAGGGTTCTTTACCTTTCAGGCATGGAATTCAATTGTCAAAGGAAGAGTGTACTAAGACACCTGAACAAGTTGAGGATATGAGACGAATTCCTGTTACGTCTCCAAAAGTGACTATTTTAGGACTTATTTGATATAGAAAGATGTACACTCTTAAGCGTTTTTGGTAGGATTTGGCTTAAACGTGTGCTTATATATGAGAATTAGTAGAATGAAGCTGAATTAGGACTTATATGTAAAAGGAAAGGAAAAGAACCAAAAACAAAGCTAAAAAATGAAAATTGCACATTACTGAAGCATTGCGGAAACATTGCGGTCTCAGCAATGTTTTAAGTGAAAGTTGTTACTTGTTTAACTGATTTCTATTTTGTTGCGATCTTTCAGCCGCTCGTTTTTTCTCCTGCTCCCACGTAGAAGAACGACGTTCAGAATGGATGGTTCTCCTTGGCCCAATCGTACCTGCAGAACACTATAAAAGGAGGTCAAAGGGGAAGGTTGAAGACACACTCGAAAGGCGTAGACTCTCCAGTACAACGCAGTCTTTTCTACTCTTTTACTCTCTTCCGTTTGTTGGTTTGAAGGGCTCAGCTGTTGGAGTCGATAATCTGAGAGGAAGAAGAGAATATTTGTCTTCTCTTCTGATTAGATTCATCCAAACAAGGCTCTCCTTCTTTCTTCAGCCGAGGCGTTCGCGACGAGGGACTATACGCACGGATTTACCTGCTTTTACTGCTTTCTGTTTCTGTTTACATTGCTGGCTGTTGTATTTCACGTCTGTCTGCTACTCTACTTCATTTCGTCTTTCTCTGATTATCTTTAGTTGTTCAAAGTTGTCATTTGTTTAGCTCAAACTTTGGTTAATCAAGCATTATTTCGTCACTTCGCAAGTTCTCCACCTCTTCTGTTTTCTGTTTGTTTCTTCTTGAATACTGTCGAGCATGTTTAAATACACAAGTCTTTCCATTTCCACATCATCCATGAGTAACTAACCCACATAAGGGCATGCTAATGACAAGACTATAGGTAGGAATACGTGAACCAAGCATGTAGGTTAGCTTCAAATGCATTGAGTGTATGTAAGCTTCATCCCACGGGCAATTTCGATTGGCCATCCATTTTGTCCAAAGAACTCCTAACCTCTGGAAGGAGTAAGAGTTCAGAGTCATACATTCATGCTAGCCTTTCATGGTAGCCAGAAAACGACCTAGGAATAGGCGTTTTCCTAGTACAAATCACTAAACTTGTTGTTATAAATAGATGTTTAAGGCCTTACTTGGACATGAGTAAACTAAAGGATCTAATGCATGAAATCGAAAGATACATGAGAATGAGTTAGTTTGATGCATGATGAGTTGATCTACTGCTTGAGAATCATATGAAAAAGCCTATAGAGGAGTCGTTAGTAGCCCTTGTTTCCCTACTTTACCCCTAATTCGCTGTTAGTAACATTGCTAGAAAATTGCTGTTTCCGCAATTCTCTTAGTTCAAATTTTTGCCATAGCCATTTCTTTCTTAGTTTGCTGTTCTCTTCCCTCTACATTCGAATTTAATTATTTACTTGCACTTGTTTATGCTTCATATCTTGCACGTTCCTTAATAGTTAGGCACCTTAAACCCAAATCTACCCCATTTAAACCACCCATTCTCACTTAACATCTCACTTCGTTAGTAACTAAGAATAAATCTTTGTGGGAAATCGAATGAAAAAATACTTATTACTTGCTACAGGACCATGTATGCTTGCATGTTCTGAGTGCTCTCCCATTGCATCTTTATTTTAAACTTTGAGCACGCAACAAGTTTTTGGCGCCGTTGCCGGGGATTTTGTTTAGTAAAAACGAAGTTTGTTAAGTTAGAAACACAAATCTTAATATTTATTGGAGCTGATCTTCTTTCATTTCTTTTGCAGGTACCATTGGGTTAGTTTATGAATGAGCATTCAAGTAGCAATCTAGAGTTCAATCCTGAGCCTGAAAGATTACTTAGGGCCAGAAATAAAGCTAAGAAACGCCTCTTTAAACAACCCCCTGTAACTCAAAGTATTGCTGACTCCGCGGAGTCTTCGCAATTCTATCAAATAGAAATGGATAGAACAGTCTCAAATCCAGCACCTACCATTCGCAACCCCATCGAAATAGCGAATGACAAGGATAGTGCTGTTGGGTTTTATGTCCTAAAACTCGTGGTTTGTAAACTGTTATGTTTGTAAATAATCTATTTAGTAATAAAGAGTTATTAAGTTTTAATTCAGTAAAGGAGTTTACTGGATTAAAGTGAAACATGTTTTATCCTATACCAATAACCAACACCCTTGGCATTGTTTGAGTATTTGAACCTCATGTATGACATGATTGTGGATCAGGTTCAAGTATACTGCCAAAATGATCTATAGTATATGGATAAGGCTGGGTACCTTATCCTGGTAACACTATTGGATGCGGCTCACTTTGTATTGTACAGAACGATGTGATCTGAATCGTTCCACATGAAGATGTGAGAAGTGAGGGCGTCCTGTGTAAAGAGTTTACACAAGATCGAACCGCGTATTAAGTCACTTTCTCTTTATAACACCGTTTACTGATCGAGACTGACTTATACACATTGATGGCCTAGGTAACTCGTTCTTAATCCTGAGCTTGCTATGAACTCCTGCTTATTCGGAAGTATCCTTTGACTTGTACGGGTGAGAGTGGCAGAACGCCCGCTCAATAAGCCTACCAACTTGGGGATAAAGCCGAATAAGTAGCTGGGGACATAGTGTAGCAAGATTGGAATTCACTCCTAACCCGCTCTTCAGGGTTAGTAGATAGGTTGTTCCCTTAATAGTTGACTCCATGGCTTGAACAATGTGAGCTCACACTCTCATGTGATGAGAGAGTTATATTGATCTCTTGGTTGGACCAAAGATCTATTGTTCATTAGAGGTGTCAGTGGTACTTAAGGAACAAGATGTAATGCAGGGGTTAAACGGTTTATACGACCTAGCTGTGATTACGGACAACCTGTGAAGGATCGACTTACCAATGACGGTTATATCAAGAGGACACAATATATCTACAGTGAGGAGAGTGCAGCCCTTGGACTTTAGTGGAGTCTCCGGGGGTTAACGAATGTTGATCGATTCGGGTCAAAAGAGTTTTGACCGAATGATCTCGTATCGTTGGAGCTCATGATCTGTAGGTCCTTTAGGTTCTCCTGGCTAGCTCGGATAAAGCGGTATAGCAGTGTTATAGGGTTGAATTCGGAGAAATCTGAATTAGGGTTTGTTCGAGGGTTTGTATATTTAAATGTGATTTAAATATATTATAGGAGGAAGTTGTATTTAAATTTGATTTAAATACTCGACCGGAGAAAAATATGAATATTGATTCGTATTTTGGAAAAGTCGGTTTTCTGAAAACCGGGATATAGTGGAAGGTTTATTATTATATTAGTATTTGATATTAATATTAATAATAAATTAAATAATTAAAATTGTTTTAATTATTATTAATTTTAATAAATAATAATTATTTATAATTATTATTATTATCATTAATGTTGTTGATGCATGTTCAACATGTGTATTCCACTATTCTTTCCTTACTCATGAAGCAAGTCAAATGGATTTGGTTGAATGACTTTGGCTTGGATGAGTTAATCTTCAATTTTTTAGCATTTCTCTCTCTCACGTTGGAAACTTCTTCTCTCAAGCATTTGGATTGTGCATCTTCAAGTGTTGAAGGCAATATCCATAGTTGAAGCTTGAAGAAGAAGAGAAGTTGTAGCTTTGGTGCTTGTAGATTCAAGGTGACTCTTTGGGAAAGATTGAAGAAGAATTAAGTTGTTAATTCTTCTTCCCTTGATATTTGGATTTCAAGTTGTTGAAATTCAAAGTGTTTGTTGTATTGTGTTCTTGATGTTCTTGATGAATTGTTCATCAAGTTCATATTAACACAATTCCAAACACAAACCAAAAGCTTCATCTTGTTCCTCCACCCTCAATCAAACCCCCTTAGCTCAAGGAGTCCCACTACTCCGCTATTAAGCCCGAGAATAGTTGGGACTACTCTAAGGGTGGTCCTCGTTGGTGCCCGTGCTGAGTTCGTGACCGGAGGAGACGTAGAGATCGAGGGGGCAGTAGAGGTGCTGAGGTAGACGAGAAGACAAACGTCAAAATAAGGTATTTTGTCAATATATACCGGTGTATATATGATATATACCGGTGCTTTTTCTTGGTTTCTCTTCACTGAAAAATATACCGGTGGTATATATAATTTACCGGTGGTATATATACCGGTGGTAAATTTACCGGTGGGGTATATACCGGTGGGATATATACCGGTGGTATATATGGTATATACCGGGTATATATACCGGTGGTATATATACCGGTGGGAAATATACCGGTGGTATATATACCGGTGGGAAATATACCGGTGGTATATATACCGGTGGTATATATACCGGTGGTATATATGGTATATACCGGGTATATATACCGGTGGTATATACCGGTGGGAAATATACCGGTGGTATATATACCGGTGGTATATATATTATTTACCCGTGATATATATATACCGGTGGTATATACCGGTCGGTATTTCCTCGGTATAATATATACCGGTGTATATATGATATATACCGGTGATATTTTTACCGGTGGCTTTTACCGGTCAACTTTTTCGGTTGACTTTTACCGGTCGGTTTACCGGTGGAGAGGGCTTTTTCCGTTGGACTCGAATTAAAGAAATTTTTCTAAGTGTTAGAAATGTTTCTTCAATTCTTAGTTCGTTCCTTATTGATTGCTTAAGGTCCTCAACCAGTTTTAGGCTTCTTCCGCTGCGCCTCTGGTTGTGTCGGGATCCTTCGGTTTCCAGCAATTGGTATCAGAGCATGCTTTAAGCTCTCAATTTTGCACAAATTGAGTCCTAGGTGGGTTGTTTTGTTTTCTTGCTTGGGTGGCTGAAGCATTTTGGTTTATGGCATTGTTTACTTTCCTTGTTTTTACCTTTGGTATGTAATAGCCTTGGCTTGTTAAATAAGGCTTATTGTGTGGCTTGGAGTCTGTAATTCGTTTAGTCTTAGAGTCTAGGGTTGTTGCGGAGCCAAGGTGTGCAAGGAGCCAAGAAGCCGAGGTGCTTGGAGTTGCTCGAAGAGTTCGTTGTGCTTCAAGACCTAGCTTGGGGTTTTGACAAGCTTGTAATAATTAGCATTGCTTGCTTGATGCCATAAACCGAATTGCTTTAGTGTGATTAATTTATAGGATGCATGAGATGTATGGTTTAAATTAATGCCCTTGCTTGTGCATAAAGTATGCCATATAGATTTCAAATCCCACCTTAGGAAGCATGTTGCATGCATATTGTATGTTATAAGTGTTATAATGTATAGGATGCATGCTTAATTCATGAGATTCAATATAAGTGTTATATTGGTTATGAATTAGGAAATTGTATGTTTAAGAGCATAATTGATATAAGTGTTATATTAATTATGAAGTTAAATATTCAATTCACCATGCCTTAGTGATGCATGTTTGAGAAGCATGTAGAGTTGTTGTAGAAAGTCTAAGTTTTGCAAAGTGTTGTAAAAATTGGATAGACTTTTAAAATCTATAACAAAGATTAAAAGCATGTTCATTTAGGGTTAAATGAGACGTCCGGTTCATTAGATGAATAGGTCGTTATCTCGTAAATGCTAAGGTTATGAGAAACTCACCCGGAGAAATTCTGTTCGAGGTTGGAGGTATTTAAGTTGACGGTTTACGGAACACCTCCTACCTGGGAACGATCCGGTACTTGAGTAAAGTTAACCTGGCTTTATGAGCGTGCGTGAGAGGTGTGAGGTTAATAAAAGTGTTTATAACCTAGACATCTCAGGTAAATAGTTTGCCTAGACTTAAGGTTTTATTTTCTTAGCCGGATAAAACCTGAGTAGTTTACCCTTAAAACCGTCCACGATGCTTAGTAGATGTGTTGAGAAGGAATATATGATATATCCCTCTCCTGCTACGCACTCCCTATAGTTCACAACGTGAGAATTTTGCTTGGCCTCATGATGCCATATGGGGCATCTCCAGACGGGTGGTGTTTGCAACTTTCAATAGCAAGGTGAATGGAGTAAGTGTCTATAGTAAGTGGGAGAAGGAAGTACGTCAGTACATCCTACGGTCTCCTCCATTGGATTGAACCGTGAGATTCCCATGTTCCGCCTGCAGGCTGCCCTTGGGGCACCATCCAAACGGAGGGCTGGGCATGGGAGATCGAACACCTGAGTCACCATTTATGGATAAAGAAACATAGAGCCATTCCCAACACTGACATTCCATACGGTTGCTATGTTGGGGCCGTTCTGTGCGTTCTAAAAATGGAGGGTCACACTTACGGGATTTGCTAAGGAGTTAGTAAATCCAGACCAAAAACGATAACTAAGATGCTATAGGAATATGAGTTATTCTGGTGATAGCATTTAGTCAAGAATGTCTTGATTTAGTAAAGGAGTGCTCACCTACCCTACGGTAGGGACCATTCTGACTTACTAAAGTATCGTTGTTAGTAAATAAAGAGTTTGGGTACTTTATTTACTGCTAAAGTCTTTAATTGGTTCAAATAGGTTAAAACTGTTTCACTAATAGATTTACATTCCTTTACAGCATGTCGAGTTCGTTCATACAGTTGCTGTCACACGACAAATTAACCGGAGAAAATTTTGGGTCATGGAAGTCGAACCTTAATGCGGTTTTGGTTCTTGACAACCTGAGATTTGTCTTAACGGAGGAGTGTCCTCCGGTTCCGGGTTCAAATGCCTCACGAACTGTTCGTGAAGCATACGACGGTTGGATTCGGGCTAATGATAAAGCTCGAGTCTACCTCCTGGCAAGCATATCTGATGTCTTGTCTAGGAAGCATGAGGGGATGGTTTCCGCTAAGGAAATCATGGCTTCACTACAAGAGATGTTTGGAAAACCTTCCTCATCTCTTAGGTATGAAGCCCTCAAGCACATTTTCAACTGTCGTATGGTTGAAGGAACCTCTGTTAGGGAGCATGTCCTTAACATGATGGTGTACTTCAATACTGCAGAAGTTAATGGAGCAACCGTTGACGAACAAGGTCAGGTTGGTTTTATCTTGGAATCTCTTCCGAAGAGCTTCCTGCACTTCAGGGCCAATATGGTCATGAACAAGATAGAATACAATCTGACGTCTCTTCTAAACGAGCTTCAGGTATATCAGTCCCTGCATACCTCTAAAGGAAAGGAGAAGGAGGTAAATGTTACCACTTCTGTGAAATTCCAGAAAGGGTCTGGGTCTGGGACTAAATCTGAACCTCCTTCTGTGAGTAATAAGATTATTCACAAGAAGAAGAGAAGTGCCAGGAAGGGCAAAACCCCAGCTGTTGGCAAGGTAAAAGCTTCACACAGTGGAAAGTGTTTTCATTGTGGTGAAGAAGGGCATTGGAAACGGAACTGCCCCAAATACCTTGCAGAGAAAAAGGCAAAAGAATGAACGACAAGGTAAATATGATTTATCTTTTGTCTAAACATGTGTTGTGGATTATGATAGTCATACCTGGATGTTGATTCAGAAACCACTAATCATGGTTGTTATTCTTTTTCAGGAAACTAGTTCCTGTCTGCCTATTTCTTGACGAAGACGACTTATGAAGATGTCTTCGCAGTATCTACAGTGGGAGCTTGCTGATAGTTTAGTTGTCTGTATAGAAATAATTTCAACTGTTGTAATTATTATCTATAGAACTCAAGTTTATTGTGAACACTTTTATTGTATATAGTATCTTTTGTTTATTAAATGAAGAGTTCATTTTGCAAAAGATATATACTAGTAGTGTTCTATTAAAACTTGGTAAACAACTAAAGTGTTAAGATTTATCTTGTTTTATATTGAAAGCAAAAATTTAAATTAACAAAGGTTGTTAGTTTAGCTGGTTCTTCTCAACCGTTGAGAAAGCCTATATGTAGTGGGAGGTTTATGAGTTAATCTAGACCATTATATTGGCTTGTGTTATGACTCTAGTTATCAAACTTGTTGATAATGGTAAATTCATAAACAAGAACCAGTAACTCAAAACCATGAATCTTCAAGGGATTTAAAGACCTAGTCTATGAGGTGAAAACCTCTAAGGCTTGACTTTCTGACAAAGGGACTGTCCCGAAGAGAATGAGTTAATTGTGTATTAACTTCTTCTCTTGTTGTCAGATATAAGTTATATAGAACACTCGTGTCCATTGTCCTGTTCTATTTGATAGGATAAGGAAAATGGAAATCAAGATTAGCTATCTTGATAGAGTATCTATTAGTCTTAACCAGCAAGATTCATTATTTAAGATTCAGAGCAAATCGTTTGCAGTCTTATTCATTTCTTTTATGAATTGGATTTAGTATCTAAATCTTAAATTATAAGGTTTGTTTTTCGAATCAAATCTTATGGTTTTGAACATTACATTGATAAATATTGTTGGACAAGTATTTGATCAATGTAATAGCTTTCATAATAAATACCCATAGTTTCACTCCTAATCATTGTGAATGATGAAGGAGTCATTTCTTTGATAAGCTTAGATTAGCTCCGTTGGTTCTAAGGATTCGGGTTAATCTGAATCGTAAGAACATATGGCTAGTGGGAGCTGTCAAAAGTAATGTGGTTAAAGTTTTGTCAAGGAGTAATAGATTACAAGAGTTGTATTGTTGTTTTCTCATGTGATAGCTAAGCTTTCTTGCAGCTTGTGAAGTAGCAAAAAGTTTATGAATTAAACTCAAAGTTTAGCGCTCTGAGAGGATGTGATAGTCACATGGGTTCCTCACAGCACTACATGTTGTTTTGTTTACTTTGTTTCTCATGGCTAAAGTGTTTGAGAAATACCTAAAGTGTTTAGGGCTCCAAGTTATTCAAAAAGGATAGTGGGAGTAAACTAGAAATATGAGATATTTCGTTTTCTCCACCAACATGTACACCACAGACGTTTTAGTCCAAGTGGGAGTTTGTTGGGTTTTATGTCCTAAAACTCGTGGTTTGTAAACTGTTATGTTTGTAAATAATCTATTTAGTAATAAAGAGTTATTAAGTTTTAATTCAGTAAAGGAGTTTACTGGATTAAAGTGAAACATGTTTTATCCTATACCAATAACCAACACCCTTGGCATTGTTTGAGTATTTGAACCTCATGTATGACATGATTGTGGATCAGGTTCAAGTATACTGCCAAAATGATCTATAGTATATGGATAAGGCTGGGTACCTTATCCTGGTAACACTATTGGATGCGACTCACTTTGTATTGTACAGAACGATGTGATCTGAATCGTTCCACATGAAGATGTGAGAAGTGAGGGCGTCCTGTGTAAAGAGTTTACACAAGATCGAACCGCGTATTAAGTCACTTTCTCTTTATAACACCGTTTACTGATCGAGACTGACTTATACACATTGATGGCCTAGGTAACTCGTTCTTAATCCTGAGCTTGCTATGAACTCCTGCTTATTCGGAAGTATCCTTTGACTTGTACGGGTGAGAGTGGCAGAACGCCCGCTCAATAAGCCTACCAACTTGGGGATAAAGCCGAATAAGTAGCTGGGGACATAGTGTAGCAAGATTGGAATTCACTCCTAACCCGCTCTTCAGGGTTAGTAGATAGGTTGTTCCCTTAATAGCTGACTCCAGGGCTTGAACAATGTGAGCTCACACTCTCATGTGATGAGAGAGTTATATTGATCTCTTGGTTGGACCAAAGATCTATTGTTCATTAGAGGTGTCAGTGGTACCTAAGGAACAAGATGTAATGCAGGGGTTAAACGGTTTATACGACCTAGCTGTGATTACGGACAACCTGTGAAGGATCGACTTACCAATGACGGTTATATCAAGAGGACACAATATATCTACAGTGAGGAGAGTGCAGCCCTTGGACTTTAGTGGAGTCTCCGGGGGTTAACGAATGTTGATCGATTCGGGTCAAAAGAGTTTTGACCGAATGATCTCGTATCGTTGGAGCTCATGATCTGTAGGTCCTTTAGGTTCTCCTGGCTAGCTCGGATAAAGCGGTATAGCAGTGTTATAGGGTTGAATTCGGAGAAATCTGAATTAGGGTTTGTTCGAGGGTTTGTATATTTAAATGTGATTTAAATATATTATAGGAGGAAGTTGTATTTAAATTTGATTTAAATACTCGACCGGAGAAAAATATGAATATTGATTCGTATTTTGGAAAAGTCGGTTTTCTGAAAACCGGGATATAGTGGAAGGTTTATTATTATATTAGTATTTGATATTAATATTAATAATAAATTAAATAATTAAAATTGTTTTAATTATTATTAATTTTAATAAATAATAATTATTTATAATTATTATTATTATCATTAATGTTGTTGATGCATGTTCAACATGTGTATTCCACTATTCTTTCCTTACTCATGAAGCAAGTCAAATGGATTTGGTTGAATGACTTTGGCTTGGATGAGTTAATCTTCAATTTTTTAGCATTTCTCTCTCTCACGTTGGAAACTTCTTCTCTCAAGCATTTGGATTGTGCATCTTCAAGTGTTGAAGGCAATATCCATAGTTGAAGCTTGAAGAAGAAGAGAAGTTGTAGCTTTGGTGCTTGTAGATTCAAGGTGACTCTTTGGGAAAGATTGAAGAAGAATTAAGTTGTTAATTCTTCTTCCCTTGATATTTGGATTTCAAGTTGTTGAAATTCAAAGTGTTTGTTGTATTGTGTTCTTGATGTTCTTGATGAATTGTTCATCAAGTTCATATTAACACAATTCCAAACACAAACCAAAAGCTTCATCTTGTTCCTCCACCCTCAATCAAACCCCCTTAGCTCAAGGAGTCCCACTACTCCGCTATTAACCCCGAGAATAGTTGGGACTACTCTAAGGGTGGTCCTCGTTGGTGCCCGTGCTGAGTTCGTGACCGGAGGAGACGTAGAGATCGAGGGGGCAGTAGAGGTGCTGAGGTAGACGAGAAGACAAACGTCAAAATAAGGTATTTTGTCAATATATACCGGTGTATATATGATATATACCGGTGCTTTTTCTTGGTTTCTCTTCACTGAAAAATATACCGGTGGTATATATAATTTACCGGTGGTATATATACCGGTGGTAAATTTACCGGTGGGGTATATACCGGTGGGATATATACCGGTGGTATATATGGTATATACCGGGTATATATACCGGTGGTATATATGGTATATACCGGGTATATATACCGGTGGTATATATACCGGTGGGAAATATACCGGTGGTATATATACCGGTGGGAAATATACCGGTGGTATATATACTGGTGGTATATATACCGGTGGTATATATGGTATATACCGGGTATATATATCGGTGGTATATACCGGTGGGAAATATACCGGTGGTATATATACCGGTGGTATATATATTATTTACCCGTGATATATATATACCGGTGGTATATACCGGTCGGTATTTCCTCGGTATAATATATACCGGTGTATATATGATATATACCGGTGATATTTTTACCGGTGGCTTTTACCGGTCAACTTTTTCGGTTGACTTTTACCGGTCGGTTTACCGGTGGAGAGGGCTTTTTCCGTTGGACTCGAATTAAAGAAATTTTTCTAAGTGTTAGAAATGTTTCTTCAATTCTTAGTTCGTTCCTTATTGATTGCTTAAGGTCCTCAACCAGTTTTAGGCTTCTTCCGCTGCGCCTCTGGTTGTGTCGGGATCCTTCGGTTTCCAGCAAGTGCCATCCTCTCCTACTTAGTTCCCATGCCTGGGGAGCTAAACCCAAGCATTATACGCCCTGAAATTACTGCCAACTCATTCGAGTTAAAGCCAGTAATGTTCCAAATGTTGTCCACTGTGGGACAATTCTTTGGAGTGGAAAATGAGGACCCCCACAACCATCTAAGAAACTTCCTAGGAGTTAGTGATACCTTCCTTATCCTTGGAGTTTCCCAAGAAGCTTTGAGGCTTTACCTCTTCCCTTACTCATTAAGAGATAAAGCCAAAACGTGGTTAAATTCCTTACCCTCCGGATCAATTGTCAACTGGACAGATCTGGCTGAGAAATTTCTAGTCAAATACTTCCCACCTGATAGGAATTCCAACTTTCGTGATGACATAATTAAGTTCAAACAAGCCGAAAACGAGTCTCTTCACGAAGCTTGGACAAGGTTCAAGGACCTTTTGCTTAAATGTCCACACCATGGCATTCCATGGTGTATTCAAATAGAAGTATTCTTTAAAGGATGCAACCCCAGCACAAGGCAAGTGCTAAACTCTTCAACTGGTGGTTCCATGCTTTCAAAGAGTTACAATGAAGCCTATGAGATTCTGGAGAAAATCTCAACTTCCCATTGTAGATGGTCAGATGATCCAGTAGAGCTTAGGAGAGCTCAAGACAAGGATGCACTTAGTGCAATGAGTAGCCAAATAAACGCCCTGACCAACCTAGTTAAACAAATGGCTCAAACCAATCTCCAATCCAGTGTCAACACCGCAGCAGCCGTTTCAATGGGTGCACCAAATAGTCAAGGTGAGACACTAATCTGTGGATTCTGTGGGGAAGGGCACCTGTATGAATACTGCCCTGGGAATCCAGCCTCAGTCTGCTATGTTGGAAGCCAACAGCAGCCTAGGAACAACCCCTACTCTAACACTTACAATCTTGGTTGAAGGAACCACCCAAATCTTTCTTGGGGTGGGCAACAAAATACTAACCAAGCTCCCAACCAGCCAAGACCGAGTGGAACACCTGGTTTCACTCCCCAAAATAACCAATCCATGTACCAAAAACCATATAACCAACCAATAGGGTCATCAGTAGAAAATCTACTTAAGGAGTACATTGCAAAGAATGATGCTACTCTACAAAGTCAGCAAGCTACCCTTAGAAGCCTAGAGAACCAAATAGGGCAATTAGCCAATGAACTCAAGAATAGGCCCCAAGGTAGGTTGCCTGCTGACACTGAAGTGCCTAGAAGGGATGGAAAAGAGCAAGTTCAAGCAATTGAACTTCGCAGTGGAAGACCATTGGTGAGCAACACTAGAGAAACACCAAAGCGAGTAGAGAATGAAGAGTCTAGTGCTCCACTGGATTCTCTGCTCAACCATGGTCAACTACCTCCAAGCACATCAAGGGTGAGGCTGGAACCTATCATAGAGGAACCAGAAGAAATTTCAAGGCCTCCACCTGTCCTAAGGCGACCTGAAGTGCCTACATATGTGCCACCACCTCCATTCCCTAGAAGGCTAAAGAAAAAACAAGAACAGGAAGTGCACTTTAATAAGTTTTTAGAAATTTTAAAGCAAGTGCATGTTAATATTCCGTTTGTAGAGGTTTTGCAATCTATGCCTTCTTATGTTAAGTTTTTTAAGGATATTATTACTAACAAGACAATTATTGGTGAATTTGAAACAGTGAATCTCACTGAGGAGTGCAGTGCTATACTCCAGAACAAGCTTCCAAAGAAGAAGAAGGATCCTGGTTCCTTCACCTTACCAGTCGAGTTGGGAGGCAAGCACGTGGGCAGAGCTTTTTGTGACCTCGGAGCCAGCATAAATCTCATGCCCCTATCGCTATTCCATCAGCTTGGGATAGGAGAAGCACGTCCTACCACTGTAACCTTGCAGCTTGCAGATAGATCCATAGCCTACCCTGAGGGTAAGATAGAGGATATTCTTGTCAAGGTTGACAAGTTCATTTTTCTTGCAGACTTCATCATTCTGGATTATGAAGCAGACAAGGAGGTCCCCATCCTATTAGGCAGACCATTTCTAGCCACAGGTAGGGCCTTGATCGATGTCCAGAAAGGTGAGCTCACCATGAGGGTTCATGATGAGGAGGTTAAGTTTAGTGTCTTTAAAGCCCTAAGGTATCCTTCTGACTCTGAATCTTGTGCAAGTGTAGATGTAGTAGATTCACTGATGGAAGAACAACTTGAGCATGAACTAATGATTAAGCATGCTACTGACTATGTACAAATAGATACAACTGACTTAAATATTTCTGAGTTAATGGATATACCTGTGGATAAACCTCAGCATGTTTGTATGACTAATGACTTGTCTGAAAGATCCATGAATCCATTAAAACCATCCATTGAGCATCCACCTCTCTTAGAATTAAAACCATTGCCTGATCATCTTAAGTATGCATATCTAGGAGAGCATGATACTTTGCCTGTTATCATTTCGTCCAAATTGAGTGAAAAGCATGAAATTGCGTTAATATTGCTGCTTAAGCAACATAAAAAGGCTATTGCATGGACAATTGCTGACATAAGAGGTATTAGTCCTTCCTATTGCATGCATAAGATATTGCTGGAAGAGGAACATACACCCCGAGTAGATCACCAACGTAGGTTGAACCCCTCCATGAAGGAGGTAGTAAAGAAAGAAATCATTAAATGGTTAGATGCAGGTGTAATTTTCCCTATAGCCAATAGTCAGTGGGTGAGTCCAATTCAATGTGTGCCTAAGAAGGGGGGGGATGACTGTAGTAGTTAATGAGAGTAATGAACTAATTCCAACTAGAACTATTACAGGATGGAGAGTTTGTATGGACTATAGAAAATTAAATAAAGAAACAAAAAAAGATCACTTTCCTTTACCGTTTATAGATCAGATGTTAGATAGGATAGCTGGCCGAGCCTACTACTGCTTCCTAGATGGTTATTCTGGATATAACCAAATCACCATAGACCCTGTGGACCAGGAGAAAACAACCTTTACATGTCCCTTTGGAACATTTGCTTTTCGCAGAATGCCTTTTGGCTTATGCAATGCACCAGCAACATTCCAAAGGTGCATGTTGGCTATTTTCTCTGACTTAGATGAATCCATGATAGAAATATTTATGGATGACTTCTCGGTCTTTGGTGATTCTTTTAGTAATTGCTTAGAGAACTTAGGACAAGTCCTAGCTAGGTGTGAGGAGACCAACCTAGTCCTAAATTGGGAGAAATGCCACTTTATGGTGGAAGAAGGAATAGTCCTAGGTCATCGAGTGTCTAGAGCAGGAGTAGAGGTCGATAGGGCCAAGATAGAGATAATAGAGAAACTAGTGGAGCCTCAGAATGTAAAAGCTATTAGGAGTTTCTTAGGACACGCAGGTTTTTATAGGAGGTTCATTAAGAACTTTTCGAAAATCTCTAAGCCTTTGTGTGAGCTTCTAGAGCTTAACAAACCATTTGTTTTCTCAAAAGACTGTTTCTTAGCATGGACAACTCTTAAGGAAGCATTAGTCAAAGCACCTATTATAGTAGGACCAAATTGGGACCTCCCATTTGAGATGTTGTGTGATGCTAGTGACTATGCAGTAGGGGTCATGCTAGGACAAAAAATTGACAAACTAACACATCCTGTATACTATGCTAGTAAAACTCTGAATGAAGCACAATGTAATTACACAACCACGGAGAAGGAAATGCTAGCTGTAGTGTTTGCTTGCGAGAAGTTTAGGAATTACATTGTAGGCACTAGGACAATCGTGTACACTGATCATTCTGCACTAAAATACCTTATGAGGAAGGCTGATGCTAAGCCTAGGTTAATTAGATGGGTATTGTTGTTGCAAGAGTTTGATCTAGACATTAGAGATAAGAAAGGGTGCGAAAATGTAGTTGCGGATCATCTTTCTAGATTGCGACATAATTGCGATAAAATTGCGGAAACCGCAATTTCTGATGCCTTTATCGATGAGCATGTCTTTGTGTTAGCACATCGTGATAACGATGAGGAACCTTGGTTTGCTGATATTGCTAACTTCCTTGCTTTGCAGGTGCTACCAACTTTCAAGGGAGGGCAGGAAAAGAAGAGGTTTCTACATGAAGCTAGGAAGTTCATCTGGGACGATCCTACACTCTACAAGACATGTGTGGATGGTTTGCTAAGGAAGTGTGTGTCAGCTGCTGAAGCGAAGTCTGTGCTGCAGCATTGCCATACATCTCCCTATAGTGGACATTTTGGTGGCCAAAGAACAGCTGCAAAGGTGTTCCAGAGTGGCTACTATTGGCCCACGATCTTCAAAGATGCCCACGACCATGCACACAGCTGCGATGAATGTCAAAGAACAGGTAACCTTAGTCGGAATGATGAGATGCCTCTCACTTACATCTTAGAGTTGGAGCTCTTTGATGTGTGGGGCATTGATTTCATGGGACCATTTCCCCCATCTGCAGGTAACCTTTATATACTTGTAGCTGTAGACTATGTATCTAAATGGGTAGAAGCCATAGCATGTCCATCGAATGATGCCAAAACAGTTATTAAGTTCCTTAATAGGCATATCTTTACAAGGTTTGGTACACCCCGTGCTATAATTAGTGATGAAGGGACGCACTTTATTAACAAAGTTATGGAAAAAGTGTTAGCTAAGTACAATGTTAGACATAGAGTAGCGACCCCTTATCACCCACATTCGAATGGACAAGCTGAAATATCAAATAGGGAGATTAAAAACATACTCGAAAAAGTGGTCAAACCTAATAGAAAAGATTGGTCTTTTAAGTTAGATGATGCACTTTGGGCATATAGGACTGCATATAAGACACCCCTAGGCATGTCTCCTTACAGACTTGTGTATGGAAAAGCATGTCACTTACCCTTCGAATTGGAAATCAAAGCCTTTTGGGCCTTAAAAGAGCTGAATTATTGCGTGACCGATGCGGGAACATTGCGGTCTCTGCAATTACATGAGTTAGATGAGCTTAGACATATGTCCTATGAAAATGCCAAAATGTATAAGGAAAAAACTAAAATTTGGCATGATAGTAGACTTAGGATTAAGGACTTCAAGAAGGGCCAGCATGTCTTGTTATTTAACTCAAGGTTGAGATTATTTCCAGGCAAACATAAGTCCAGATGGTCAGGTCCTTTTGTTATAACTAACGTGTTTGTTCATGGTGCGATTGAGATTAGGAACCTGCAGAATGGGCAGCCGTTTATGGTCAATGGTGCGCGGTTGAAGCACTACTATGAGGAGGGAGATGTGAAGACACTCTCGGCCTTCCTCCTATCTGAAGCATGAGAGCCAAATCGAGAGGGGATGAGTGATTACTGTGCTCGTCCATGTGAAGGCGATGCCTTAGTTTTTTTTCTCGTATTTCTTCGGTTTTTATTTTGTGTGTTTAGGTGTGATTTTTATTACGAATTTTGTGTTAATTTTGTACATTTTAATAGGTGATCGAAAGAGGAAATCAAGGAGATGAATCAAGGGAAAAGAATCGTTGAAGAAATCGGGCCGAATCAAAGATTTAATTGTTTGAATCTTGGGATTCAAATCAAGAAAATCCCCAACGGCCAGCCCATTTAATTGCGGTAGATTTGCTGAAACCGCAACAGAAAGAGCCGTTGGGATCCACTTGATTACAAATAGCCGTCAAATCAGCTGTGCCCCCTACGCTTTCTTCATTCGTTGGACTTCAAGAATCACTCATCTTCTTCCTCTGCATCTCCTACCTTCAGATCTCTCCAAACCAACAATGGTGCTTACACGAGCTGAGCGATCTGCCTCCAAGAAAAGGTCACCTGACGCAGAGGATGCTGCGAGAGGGGCACTACTTGCCTTAGCAGATGCTGAACCTGCACAACCTGCACGGCCACCCAAGCTTCCAGTGCGTAAGAAGAAGTGGAAGGTGGTGACTGAAATTCCTGTTGGTCCGTCTGAACCAGTGGGTACACCCAAGAAAAGGAAGTGGAAGTTGGCAGTCGGGGACGCACCGATCAAAGAAAAGACTCCCACCGAGGAGAGTCATGAGAGTGGCCGCCCATCCTACGAGACGGCCAGACAAAGCCCTGAGCCATCTCCATCTTCGCAGACGCCAGAGCCTGAAGTTCCGATTGAAGAGTACCAAGAATCAGTGCCAAGCGAAGAGGCGGCTGAGGAAGATGAAGTCTTCTCCCCTTTGAGGGAAGTCAGCCCTGATAGCCCAGCGGAGGGGGGGAGCAGAGACTCGATGGATGAGACGTTGGGGGACTGCCTCCAGCAGATCACCACCAGGGCGCGGCTGAGGAAGAAGGCGCCCAAGATTGTGAAGGCCAAGCGACCGAAAGCTTCCAAGCGATCCAAGAAGACGAAGGTCAGTGGTGAGCCTTCTTTGAAGAAGCTGAAGGTCGAGGCTGCTGAGTCGGCCAAGGTAAGGGAGAAGGGGAAAGCAAAATTGTACCCTGAAGACGAACCTCAAGCCGTGAGGTATGTCTCTTCAGATGCAGAATCGAGGGGCAATGAATTGAGGAAGAGAGACCTGCTCCATGAGAAGGGATTTCTTGATACACTGACGGACCTGCCGCAATTCTTGCGCGCGGGGATCACCAACCATGGCTGGGAAGAGCTGTGCAGACCGCCCATCCCCGCCTACTCCGACATGGTGTACGATTTCTACGCCAACCTGACGCACCCTGAAGATGGTCTGTCCATGGTGAGGGGGATTGAGGTTGATTTCTCGGCCAAGGCCATCAATGAAGCTTATGCCCTCAGAGGGCATAAGTACATTGACTACGCGAGGATCATCGATTTACCATCTGAGGCTGTCTTGGAAGAAGCCCTGCGCATCATAGGCCAACCTGAGGCGGCTTGGACAATCTCACGTAATGGGAAGCACACTCTGATGAGTGCGACCCTCAAGGCCAAGGCAGCCGTCTGGTTTTCCTTTGTGCGCAGGCGTCTCTCCCCTGTAACCCACGAGACAACCATAAACCAGGGGAGATCTTTGCTGGTATACTCCATTATGAGGGGCCTCACCATAGATGTTGGCGAGGTCATTGCAGCCTCCATAGCCGATTGCGCAAAGAAAGGTAAGGGCCCTCTCTTCTTCCCAAACACCATTACTAAACTCTGTTTACGTGCAGGTGTGCCCATCGAGAGGAAGGAGAGGCAGCTGGCCTACACAGGCATCTGGAACTGCCCACAGGCTTGCGGATGCGATGGAAAGGTAACATGGAGTTTGAGCTGGACGGATTGGCTGCTGCTCAATCACTCTCCATGGCTTGCTTAATGGACCTCCAGCAAAAAATGGCGCAGTGGGCTGAATACGCGCAGGCGAGGGACAAAGACGTGGTTGATCAATTGGGATGCATCTTCCCTGCCTTCCCCACTGATCTATTGAAGCCGTGGGCACCTCCGAGGGAAAGAAAGGATGATGATGAGGAAGTTTGAGTGCCAGTCTGAAGGGCACTCGAGGGAGTACTTTTGTTCCCTCTTGAAAAAGAAAAAAAAAAAAAAAAAAAAACCTGCTTTTCGTTAACTTGTGACTGATATTTTTGGATCAAATGCTTGTTCTGTTTTTAATTTCTTTTGGTTGTTTAGGATAGTTTAGTATAGGTAGATGGTATCTGAGTAGCTAGCTTGTTTTAGTTTCCTTTTTGTTTAGTGTAGATGACTGGAACTAGCATGCAAAAGGGCCTTGATCACTGATAAATATGCCCTGTAGGTTCATTGCGAAATTATTGCGGATTCTGCAATTTTTGTTAGTTATCGCATGCTATTGCCTGACTGTTTGATAGGTTGGGTCTGTTAAAATTTTGCTTTCTTGCTGCTTGTGTGACTGCCATATATGACCTATCTGTGAGCATGCTGGATGAGTGTCTTAGAACACCTTTGTTAGTTGAAATTAACTCCCTTAAGTTGCTCAGCATTCATCTCTCTAAGCCCTACTTTACTGTTTTTATAAAATTCTACTGTTGTGTTGTTTGCTTTAGGAAGGTTCATTCTATGCCTAGGACTTTTAGATTCTCCTTGTTTTACCCTAGACTAGATGCTTCTAGGACAAGTTTGGGGGTGTGCCACCTCCGACTCTCATTGGGGACAATGAGAAGTTTTAGTTTGGGGGCGGCAGCCCTAGGCCTAGGAACATTCCTCTCTCCCTTTTAAACATAAGCATTCTTCTTCTCCTTTGGAAAAAATGATGAACTGGAAAAAAAAAATGAAAAAGAATAAAGAGTGGTGTCTCTCTTGAGGTTGCTGAGTAATCAGTGTCATGTGTGTAACCCACAAGTGGCATTGCATCAAAAGGCAACCAAAGGAGAGGCCTTACCCAAGAAGGAAAGAAAATGAAAAACTAAGGAAGAAGAGTGTATGCCTATGAGTTGCAGCTTTGTGCTTAGGTGTCCTGAATAAAAGAACTCTGATCCTCAATTAACTAAGCACAAGGTTGTAGCTTACAGGTTTGTTAAGGGAGATGAATGTATATCCAATGTAGTGATGCCAGGGTTTAGGTTGTTCTATGAATGTACTACTGACACGGGTTTATACTAAGACTGGCATGACTCTAAGGAATCCTAGGTAGCTCAAAAGAAAAGCATTAGAAGCATGTACTGAGTCTAGGGTAAAGCTAGGTAGAATTTGAAAACTTAGGGATAGTTGCACAATGAACTTAATGACCAAAGCAGATAGATCAGTTGTAGGGAGTTAATGAAACAGTAGGATTATAAGGCAAGAGAAATCAGAAGAAGCAAAATAAAGAGTTGGTTTTAAACTTAGAAGCGTGTCACAGGACAGCATTGCCATAGATAGTGAACTTAGGGAAGTCAGCAAGTGGTTAGAGAGGTTAACAGCAGCCCAAGTAAGTCCTTATATTGCTCGAGGACGAGCAAAACCTTAAGTTTGGGGGTGTGTTACGTCTCCAAAAGTGGCTATTTTAGGACTTATTTGATAGAGAAAGATGTACACTCTTAAGCGTTTTTGGTAGGATTTGGCTTAAACGTGTGCTTATATATGAGAATTAGTAGAATGAAGCTGAATTAGGACTTATATGTAAAAGGAAAGGAAAAGAACCAAAAACAAAGCTAAAAAATGAAAATTGCACATTGCTGAAGCAGTGCGAAAACATTGCGGTCTCAGCAATGTTTTAAGTGAAAGTTGTTACTTGTTTAACTGATTTCTATTTTGTTGCGATCTTTCAGCCGCTCGTTTTTTCTCCTGCTGCCACGTAGAAGAACGACGTTCAGAATGGATGGTTCTCCTTGGCCCAATCGTACCGGCAGAACACTATAAAAGGAGGTCAAAGGGGAAGGTTGAAGACACACTCGAAAGGCGTAGACTCTCCAGTACAACGCAGTTTTTTCTACTATTTTACTCTCTTCCGTTTGCTGGTTTGAAGGGCTCAGCTGTTGGAGTCGATAATCTGAGAGGAAGAAGAGAAGATTTGTCTTCTCTTCTTATTAGATTCATCCAAACAAGGCTCTCCTACTTCCTTCAGCCGAGGCGTTCGCGACGAGGGACTCTACGCACGGATTTACCTGCTTTTACTGCTTTTTGTTTCTGTTTTCATTGCTGGCTGTTGTATTTCACGTATGTCTGCTACTCTACTTCATTTCGTCTTTCTCTGTTTAGCTTTAGTTGTTCAAAGTTGTCATTTGTTTAGCTCAAACTTTGGTTAATCAAGCATTATTTCGTCACTTCGCAAGTTCTCCACCTCTTCTGTTTTCTATTTGTTTCTTCTTGAATATTGTTGAGCATGTTTAAATACACAAGTCTTTCCATTTCCACATCATCCATGAGTAACTAAACCACATAAGGGCATGCTAATTACAAGACTATAGGTAGGAATACGTGAACCAAGCATGTAGGTTAGCTTCAAATGCATTGAGTGTATGTAAGCTTCATCCCACGGGCAATTTCGATTGGCCATCCATTTTGTCCAAAGAACTCCTAACCTCTGGAAGGAGTAAGAGTTCAGAGTCGTACATTCATGCTAGCCTTTCATGGTAGCCAGAAAACGACCTAGGAATAGGCGTTTTCCTAGTACAAATCACTAAACTTGTTGTTATAAATAGATGCTTAAGGCCTTACTTGGACATGAGTAAACTAAAGGATCTAATGCATGAAATCGAAAGATACATGAGAATGAGTTAGTTTGATGCATGATGAGTTGATCTACTGCTTGAGAATCGTATGAAAAAGCCTATAGAGGAGTCGTTAGTAGCCCTTGTTTCCCTACTTTACCCCTAATTCGCTGTTAGTAACATTGCTAGAAAATTGTTGTTTCCGCAATTCTCTTAGTTCAAAATTTTGCCTTAGTCATTTCTTTCTTAGTTTGCTGTTCTCTTCCCTCTACATTCGAATTTAATTATTTACTTGCACTTGTTTATGCTTCATATCTTGCACGTTCCTTAATAGTTAGGCACCTTAAACCCAAATCTACCCCATTTAAACCACCCATTCTCACTTAACATCTCACTTCGTTAGTAACTAAGAATAAATCTCTGTGGAAAATCGAATGAAAAAATACTTATTACTTGCTACAGGACCATGTATGCTTGCATGTTCTGAGTGCTCTCCCATTGCATCTTTATTTTAAACATTGAGCACGCAACAATTCCCTATGCATCAGCAGTCGGTAGTCTGATGTACGCCATGTTATGTACATGAATCGACATATGCTATGCAGTGGGAATTGTCAGTAGGTATCAGTCCAGTCCTGGATATGATCATTGGACTGTCGTTAAACACGTCCTCAAGTATCTTCGGAGAACGAGGGACTATGTGCTCGTGTATGGCGCGAAGGATTTGATCCTTACAGGATACACTGACTCTGATTTTCAAACCGATAAGGATTCGAGGAAATCCACATCGGGATCAGTGTTCACTCTTAACGGAGGGGCAATAGTATGGAGGAGTATAAAGCAAGGTTGTATTGCTGACTCCACCATGGAAGCTGAGTATGTCGCGGCTTGCGAAGTTGCAAAAGAGGTTGTATGGCTTAGGAAGTTCTTGACGGATTTGGAATTTGTTCTAAATATAAATTTGCCTATCACACTTTATTGTGATAATACTGGTGGTGTGGCAAATTCCAAAGAACCAAGAAGTCATAAGCGTGGAAAACACATTGAGCGAAAATATCATCTCATTAGGGAGATAGTGCATCGAGGAGACGTGATCGTTATGCAGATCGCCTCAGAGCACAATATTGCTGATCTGTTTACAAAGTCCCTCACGGCTAAAGTGTTTGAGGGGCACCTAGTGAGTCTAGGACTACGAGTTGTACAGTAGGATAGTGGGAGAAAAGCCATGGAAATATTTGATATTCCAGTTTTTCTCATCCAGCATGTAATACTCCACTGACGTTTTAGTCCAAGTGGGAGTTTGTTGGGTTTTATGTCCTAAAACTCGTGGTTTGTAAACTGAATGTATATTCTATTTTGCAATAAAGTTGTTATTGAGGTTTATTCATTAAAGTTGTTATTAAATAAAGTCAAGTGTGTTTATTTTTAACCTAACTCCAATAAACAAAGAACCCATGGCTATAGGTTGTATACTTGAACTTCATGTGTGACATGATTGTGGATCAAGTTCAAGTAATAGCCAGAATGGTCTATAGTATAGTGATAAGGTTGGGTACCTTATCCTGGAGACACTATTGGACGCGGCCCACTTTGTATAGTACAAACGATGTGATCCGAAATCGTTCATGTGGAGACATGTGAGTGGGGGCGTTCTATGCAATGAGTTTGCATAAGACTGAACCGCGAAATAAAGTCACTCTTTCTTTACAACTCCGTTTACTGTAAAGACCAACTTTTTCATATGATGACCTAGGTAACTCGATCTGAATCCTGAGCACGCTATGAACTCCTGTTTATTCGGGCTTATCCTTTGACTTGTATGGGTGAGAGTGGTCTGAGATCGCCGACTCAATAAGCCAACCATCTTGGGGATAAGACCGGGTAGGTAGCTGGGAACATAGTCCTGCGAGATGGAATTCACTCCTACCCGCCTTGAGGGATTAGTAGAGAGGTTGTTCCCTTAAGTGCTGACTCCGGGTCTTGAACTAGGGATCCCACCCTCTCATTAGCCCGAGAGGGACTTGGTATAGTGATGAGATCACATACCAATCGGTTTGGTGGTTGGACCACAAACCAATAGTTCATTAGAGGATCAGTGGGACTTAAGGACCAAGATGTAATTACGGGGGTAAAACGGTTATTTTGAACCAGCTGTAATTACGAACGACCTGTGAAGGATCGACTTACTGATGATGGTAATATCAAGAGGACAGAAATATATCTACGGTGAGGAGAATGCAACCCTTGGACTTTAGTGGAGTCTCCGGGGGTTAACGAATGTTGGTTAGCTTGGCTAAAGAGTTTGGCCGGTTAATCTCGTATCGTTGGAGCTCATGATCTGTAGGTCCTTTAGGTTCTCCTGGCTAGCTCGGATTAAGCCGTGTAACAATATGAGAGAAAAAGAATTTGAATTTATTCAAATTCGGTTTTGGAAGAATGATGGACATATTTAAATATGATTTAAATATGGGATTGGTCTAAAACATGAATAGGGATTCATGTGTGATGATTCGGTTTAAGAAACCGGGATTAGTCTTATTATTTATTTAATATTTGATATTGAATTAAATAATAATATTAATTAATTAAAAAGTTTAATTAATTATAATTTATTTTGTTTATTAAAATTAATTATGGATTAATTTTAAAATGACAAAATATTACAAGTGGGATTATCCAAGTCAAAGTGGATTTATCCAAGTTGAGTGAATTTATCCAAGTTGTGAAGTGGATTGTGAATCACCAACAGCAAGCATATAAACTCATCAATTTTGGAACACTTGGTTGAAGACTAATCCATCCAATTTGAGGTGTCATGCTAAGCAAAGAGTTTGTTGCATGTGAATTGCCTATAAATTGGATGAAGTTCAAATGGTTTGAGGTTGATGAATTTTCAAAGAGTTTGAACTTTTGGATGAGGGTTGATGAAGACTTCATATTACTTGGAGAAATTAGATATCTAAGTGTTAGATATTTCTCATAAAATCCTCATCACTTTCATCTTCCAAACTTTTTCTTTCATAAATGAGTCTCACCACTCCGTTGCTCGGCCCGAGGATAGCGGGACTACCGGAGGTGGTTCTCGAGGAGTTCGAGGGAAACTTCGAACGTGTTCGTGAGGAGATTCGAGCATCGGGATTAGAAGGTTTTAGAACTACAAGAGGTAAGTGTTCTAATTTCTTTTATTTCTATTTTTGAGCATGTTTCTAGTTTAGCTAAATTGATGAAATTAGAAAGCCAATGATCCGACTCGCTTCCGCTGCGCTACATGCGCTCCATCAGTTTTTGACATTTTGGTTTTTCAAAACTTCATGTTTGAAGTTTTCAAATTTTCATTCTGTCTTCGTAAGAAACCTCAAGGCCTTCAGACCAAGATTATTCTTCCTCTTCTTCTTTTCTTTTCTCTTCTAACGGAGTCCCACAACTCCGTTGCTCGGCGTCGAGGATAGCAAGACTACCTGGGTGGTTCTAGGGGCGTTCGTGAGAAGAAGTTCGAAGTATTCGTGAAGAAGAACGGTCGGCAGAACACGAAGAAAATTAGAACTTCAAGGGTATGTTTTCTAATTTATCTTATTTCCACTATTTGAGCATGTTTTCTATTTGTTAAATTGATTAAATTAGAGTATCATCGATCCAAAATTGATTCCGCAGCGTAAAACGCTCCATCAGTTCAAGGGTGGATCGAAGTGAACCCCCTTTCTTATTGGCCTAGGGCTTTCAACCTTTTGCTCGACCCCACTCTAATCTTCCTCCACTAGTGTAGTGTTGGAAGGAATTTCCTTCCCACTCCCCAAATTCATCGCACTCACGTTTTCACATGAGTTCACCGTGGTTTGCGAAGGAAGCTTTTTTGAGCTCTTGCTCTCAATCCTACTGATCGACACATCCATTTGTGACAACTGTTTGTTCAAATTCTGAAGTTCAATTTTATAATTATTCAGCTCCTCGCGAGCCTCTTTCTTAAATTGACCAGTTGTTGTGACAATGGTCCTAACCATATCTTCTAAAGAATTTCCCGAGGTCGATGGCTGAGCTAGCGTGGAAATCTTGGCTCTCTCGTAAGACTGATTTTGAAACCTTTGTTGCCCATCTCGATTTCCATAACCCAGGTTAGAATGATCCCTCCATCCTGGATTGTACGTGTTGGAGTAGGGATCATACTTCCTTCGGTTGGAGGCATATCCTCCAATCGCATTGACCTCTTCAGATTCGTGCAGACTGCCTCCTACAAATCTCTTGATCACACTGCTCATTTCTGCAACCTGAGCCTTTATCTTATTCACTTCATTCGACTGATTCACATGATGGACTTGTCCACCTCCACTTCTAACTCCAAGTTGCTGGGAATTTCCAGCCATGTTTGCTATCAACTGCTTCGCCTCAGCTAGGGTCTTGTTAATCAAAGCATCTCCACTGGCAGCGTCAATCATCTGTCGATCGTGTGGGGTCATCCCCTCAGAAAAGTATTGTATTAGCAGCTGGTTTGCTATCTGGTGATGTGTAAAGCTGGCACACAATCTGCCAAACATTTCCTAGTACTCATGCATCGACTTACCAACATCCTTAATGATTCCATAGATCCTCTTCCTCAATGTAGTCGCCAGCGAAGCCGGAAAGTACTTGGTAGAACACTTTATGGTGTACTCCAATCTCAAGCTGTCGAGACTTGCCAAAATGAAATTTATAATACCGATTATACTAAGCTACCTGTAGCTAGTGGTAATCGGGTCGATCCGCAGGGAACCTAAATTAATTTCTCTTAACTAATTTCTATTTGCTTTTAATTAAAACTCAAAATAAAGAGATAAAATGGGGGGTATGGGTTATGGAAAATTAAAGGAAAGCAGAAAAAAATAGCTAACGGAAGATTAAAATAAAGTAACCTCTGCTCCTAATTTGAGTGCTCGGGATTTACTTGATGCGCTTAAATCATAGGGATTCTAATAATGCTTCTATTTTATCTAATGCCCACAAAATGCTTGTCCATTTCGGGTCTAAAACACCCCCAAGAATTAATTTGAAAGAGACAATTCTAATTAAACATGCTCACTAATTAATCTAAGTTGATTAATCCTAAATTAATTAACGAACAGTGGTGGGTACCATGGCGACGAGTTAATCCTAAGATTAATTCGATTTCTCTCCTAACCTTGAACCCACCGTGAAAACGTTAATCAACTCATACCCCCATCTGTCACATAGGCTCGAATTGACTAGCCACGAGCTAGACCCTCGCTACTTGCATTAAAACTAATCAAGAATTAACGCTAACCCACTAGCATGTGTAACAATTAAAGACGCCACTCCCTAATTAGAAAGGCGTGCCATTCGTTCTTAATACCGGTAGAAGATGCAAGAAATAATCAATACTAAGCTAGAAATTCATACAAACCCTCACTAAGCATCAAGATAAATCCCTAACCTCAAATTAGAGCACTTACCTTAGTTGCCCGTTTTGAGAATCAAGGTAAACAACCAAGATTTGAACTTCTATGTATTAGAATAGGGAGAAAATGGAGTTTGAGCTCTCAAAATCGAGCTTTACAACAATGGACGAATGAAAAAGATGACCTAAAAATCGGAGAAAAATGCTTATATAATCGTCGCAGCGTCGAGACGCTACGGATGGAAATACACAGTGCGCGCGTTCGGAGTGTTGAGACGCTGAGCAGTGTCTCGACGCTTGCTCTTGGGTTTGGACAAAATGTTTTGCCTTTGGTTGCTCCCTTTAGGCAAAATCTTCACTTTTGATGCCCTTCCTTTCCCGATGCGATCCCGAGGCCTTAAAATGACCTCCTTAGCCCCGAACGACGTCTTATGGACTTCAAGAGCTCTTTATCGTGAATCACCTATAACAAAGGCAAATTAATATTAATTAAACACGTTTTTAGCTGGAATTAGGGAGTAAAACATAGCTCTAATTTGGAGCTATTAGTACTTTTCCAAGAAAAGTCGTTTCATCTTGTTCCAGGTAGTGATGGACCCAGACGGCAAGTAATAGAGTCAATCCTTCGCTTTGTCCTTCAGCGTGAAAGGGAAGGATCGCAAATTCAATTGCTCCTCCCTCACTTCTGGCGGCTTCATCCCCGAACAAACACAATGGAATTGCATCAGGTGTTTATTAGCATCCTCGCCTGCATTACCATGAAAAGAAGGTAGTTGGTGAATTAACCCAGATTTTAATTCAAATTTACTTGGAACTACCGGATACGTTATACAAAGCGGTTGTTGATTCAAATTTGGCGCTACTAGTTGCTTCAAGGTCTTTAGTGGCTCATTGTTTACCATCTCTTCACGTTTAAGAGTGCCCGAGCCATCTTCTTCAAAAAGTCTTCTTCCTTCCTTACCTTTTCTCATCAATCTCCGTTCCTTCCTCTCAATCTCTGGACTAACTGTAATCCACTAACTTGAGAGGAACGGGTCATAAAATATTAATTTGGCAGGCCTCGACAACCTGTATCCACTAACTTGAGAGGAACGGGTCATAAAATACAAGAAAGATAAAAATAAGCAGAACAAATTTCTAAAACAAACAAATAAAATTCAACCAAGTCAGATTAATTTTAGCTCCCCGGCAACGACGCCAAATTTTGGTGGATACAGGTTGTCGAGGCCTGCCAAATTAATATTTATAAAGTTGGCTAGGCTTCTTTAATTTATAGATAGTGGTAGTCAAATCGATCCACAGGGAAGTAGTTCTAATCCGATCTCAATTAAATTGAATTTGCAATTTGATAAAAACACTTGGGGATTTTGTTCGAGTTTGGAAACATGGAATCAAATTAAGCTAACTGAAGAAATTAACAAATTAAACAAACGTGCTCGACTTGAGGAATCAGGATTGCTAATTAATGCATCTCAGATCATCGACAATCTACTGACTTAGCCAAAACAATTCAATCACATAAATTGCTTACTCGGAACTGTCGTAGTAAACAAGCCCAATTAATTAGTTAAAACCATGCAATTCTAACTAAACTTGGCATTCAACTAATCTAAGGTGATCAATCATAAATTAATGGAAAGCCAGTGACGGGAAAATTATGACGAATATTTAACTTGAAACGCTAAAGTTAATATTCTGATTTATCCACTTCTCCAAGGTTAACTAATGCAAACTAAGGTAAATATGCAATGCTACCCACAACTTAACTTAACCCCCGTTACTTTGGCGATTAGGAGAGGCAACTGCATCACTAATCTAATTAACAATCTAATATGCATAAACAATTTGAGTGTCAATCAAATCAAAGATACATGCTAAAGGGAATATGCTTAGAAGAAGAAGATGCTTGAATAGTTAAGGCTAAGTAGAAATCAATTAACAAAACTCACATTAAATCACTAATTAGACAATCCCTTAAACCTCAAATCAAGTCACTTACATCTAGCCTTCCATGGGAGATGGAGTTCTCTAAGGGCCCGTTTGGTAACGTTCCTGTTTCTTGTTCCCTGTTTCCCGTTTCTCGTTCCCTGTTTCTTGTTCCCTGTTTTTTTAGAACCAGAAACAGAAACATGTTTGATAACTACTCCTGTTTCTTGTTTCTTGAAAAAAAGGAAACAGAAACACATACTTGTTTGATAACGTTTCTTGTTTTTTGTTTCTTGAAAAAAAAAAAATAGAAATATCGTCATGTTTGATAATTTTTTTTTGTTAATTGTTTCTTTTTTCTTTTTTCTCTTTATGTTTTATTTTTTATAGTTTAAATAAAATTTAGTATACATAATATAAAAAAGATATAACATGCATTAAAAAATAAATAAATAAATAAATAAATAAAAAAATTGCAATTTGATTTGATTTGGTATATGTTTTTGTGTGTTGATAAGGAGACGTTTATTTAAGAATAGGGAAGCGAGTCTCCAACACGCCAAAACAACGTTCAATAACATTTTGCAGTGAAAAAATTTCGATAGTTAAACATTTTTCTCTACCTCGAGGATGATGCCTTCCTTGCTCTAAAATCTCGAAGTCGTTGTCATTCGTCATTGTTTGTTATGGGTCATGTTTTAAATTTTCGTTGACGTGTAGACATTTCTACGTGTCAATGAGCTCAATATCGACATGAGAGGTGAATCGACATTTCAATTATATTATAGATAAATTTATCTTATATAACTAAAATATCACTATTTGTAAATCTAATATTTAATAGTGGGAAATTTAAACTGATTTAAAAATATTGAAATGCTAATTTGCAAAGTTTAAAGTGTCCTCGATGAAAATATGAAAATATTGAATAGATACTTATTAAAAAAAACATAAAAAATAATAATATTTTTTTTTTTTTTACAATTAATAAATAAATATTTTAATGTATTTAAAAAAAAGATATAACAAATTTAATAAATAAATATAATAAATATTTTTATGTATTTAAATAAAATAAAAAGTAATTAGTAATGTATCCTAAAAAAAAACAGCAAAATTTAAAATTAAAATAATATATAAAAAAAAAAAAAAACATTGCATAATTAAGAAAAAAAAAAAAAAAAAAAAGTGTTATAATGAGGATTCGAAGCTAGGACCTCATAGGTGAGGAGTTTATTTGGGTGCTTCTCTTGCCAATGAACCAACACTAATTTATCATCATTTTGGGAACAGATTAATATAAAGAGAAACGGAACTGGGAGAAACACCTTTTTGAAGTTTCTCAAATTTTGCCTTTTTTTTAGAAACGTTTCTCAAAATTTAGAAACAAGAAACGGGAATAGTTATCAAACAAGTCCGTTTCTTAAAAAATGAGAAACAGGAACAAGAAACAGGAAACGGGAACGTTACCAAACAAGCCCTAAGCTTCCATGGAGTCCTTAGAGTTCATACAACAAGAGAAAGGAAAAAACTCAGAAAAATGGAGGAAAAATGGCAATCTCGAGGCTACAATGAATAATAAATTACCTAAAAATCGAAGAAGATGAGTTTTATACTCGTCGTAGCATCGAGACGCTACGAACGAAAATCCTCGCGCGCTCACTTTCGGAGCGTCGAGATGCTGGTTTTAGCGTCCCGACGCTGAAACCTATTTTTCTCTCGGGTTTGATTTTCTGATTTTGCCTTGGAGCAGCATCGTGACGCTCTTTGTAGTGTCTCGGACCTTTAGTGAAACTTTTCCTTTAGCTTCTCTACTTTTCTCGGTTCACTCTGGAAGCCTCAAAACGCTATTCTTAGCACCGAAATGCACTCTTGGACTTCTCGAGCTCTCTACCGCGAAACACCTACAATAGGGTGAATTTATCAATAACATGCACAATAATTAACTAATATTAAGGAGTAAATAATAGCTCTAATTAAGAGTTATCAAGTATACACTCAACCTTGACAAGTAATAAAGTGTAATCGGTATTTCGAGATCGAACTTCAGGGAAATATTTGCGTTGCGTTATAGCTTCTAAGAATTCTTTAGGTTAACTTCATGAATAGAGTGATATCAATTAGTAAGTTTAGATGGTGTGTTCAACATGCGTAAAGCTATAATAACAATATGCGATGATTTGGGATTACCAGACTTGAAGCTTAACTCTTCCAACCTTCATACATCATACGCGTTAACTAATAAACAATCACTCATGCTATTAGTAAACTAAGCAAGGGAGATCACGCGCGTTACTCTCTCAATATAATGCGCATGTTGATAGGTGTTTCACATGTATGTCTTATCATCCTACCATAGTATTAAGAATAATCATTTGCATCTCTAAGATCCCTTGCGGTTTTTTAGGGCCCGTTTGATAACGTTCTCGTTTCCTGTTTCCTGTTTCTGTTTCTCATTTTTTAAGAAACAGACTTGTTTGATAACTATTCCCGTTTCTTGTTTCTAAATTTTGAGAAACGTTTCTAAAAAAATGGCAAAAATTGAGAAACACCAAAAAGTTGTTTCTTCTGTTCCGTTCCCATTTATAAACTTCAGTTCCTTTTTAAGCTAAAAAAGTGTGGTTGGTTTGTTGGTGAGAGGTTTTCTTATAATAAGTCTTTTATCCTATCTAGCTACGTTAAAATGTTTATTTATTATTAATTTAAGTATATATATATTTTTTTCATAAATATCTATCACATTTTATCCATATTTTTTTTTATCAACATTTCCATAAAATGTTTATTTATTAATTTATATATTGAATATATTAATAGTAACGTGAATATTTGAAGTAACTCATATATTAATAGTAATGTAAATATCTACGTTAAAATGTCTCCTTACCCGGTTAACACACAAAAACATATACCAAATCAAATTTGGGTAACATTTGAAGTATAAATACAATTTTATGGTTGTTTTTAATTTTGCATCGAGACTTATTTGTATTCGATTATGTAAACTTTGGATAGTTTTTTTGTATATATATATATATTTCAATGCATGTTATATTTTTTTATATTATGTATACTAAATTATATTTAAACTATAAAAAAGAAAAAAACATAAAAACATAAAAAAAGAAACAATTAACAAAAAAAAAAAAATTATCAATCTATTTTGTTTATTTTTTTTTTCAAAAAAACAAGAAACAAGAAATAAGAAACGTTATCAAACAAGTTTCTGTTTCTGTTTCTTTTTTTCAAGAAACAAGAAACAAAAGTAGTTATCAAACATGTTCCTGTTTCTAGTTCTAAAAAAACAAGGATCAAGAAACAGGGAACAAGAAACAGGAAACAGGGAACAAGAAACGAGAACGTTATCAAACGGGCCCTTACCTACTTGTTCCCCTTGAGTATTTCGACAACTTCTATCTCTCTCAGTATTAAAACATGTTAGGACCTCTTATCGGCTGGCCAGGCGGATATAAGCAATACGAATTAAATCCTCTTAAGGAAACAGGTACTTTGCAAGAGTAATTAAAACTTCTATTAACCCATAAGAATGTTACGAGATAGGAGTTCTGTGAACCAAACCTTTGTAATGGATTTTAGCTCCTCATACTTAAAGGTTTAAAAATAAAGTTAATGAAATACATACTTACTAGAACTAGAAAGACGAATAAGATCAAGGTTTAGATGAAAGATTGAAGAGTATTAATAAATGAGATGAAATCGACCTTGATCCAATACTACGAAAGGCGCATAGCGACTTCAACAAGGGTTGCAAGCCAAAACAGTGCACGAGCGACGGTGGTGAGAGTTTTTTTCGATCAAAATAGAGCAGAGTTGAAGAAAATGAACCCTAAAAAATTTGCTGAAAAAAACTACTCTCTTCCTCTCAAACAACTACTCTCTTCCTCTCTTCTTATCCTCTTTTGTAGGCTACAAAATATTGCTTTTTTCGACACTTTGGCAGAAATTGTACATTGGCGCATAACCAATTTGGCAGAGAAATCTCTGTGGTCCTAGAATGGTTCTGGTTTGCGCTTAGTGAGTTTCTGCATAGCCTTTCTTCTTTCCGCATAACTTTTCTTTCTTTCGCAAAACTTGTTTGGATGTTATGCGTTTTTTTCCTTTGTAGCTTTTGTTTTTGTTTTTGTGCGTTTCTTCTGACACTACAAGAAAACAGGTTTATTGCAGAGGTTTTTTTAAGTTATTGCAGCGTTTTAGAACCCCTGCAACACATTTTGCAACACTTAATAAACCCCTAGCTAAACCAGTATTGGGAGGGATGTAGCAACACTTTTAAAAAGTGTTGGAATGACTTCTCACAACTGTTGCAATAACACTCACCCTATTGCAACATTTTTTAAATAAATAGCAACATTTTTTTTTTTAAATTGAATGTCTTCTCACAACCGCTGCAATAATACCCCTATTGCAACAGTTTTAAAACACTATTTAAAACTTTTGGAATGACCTCTCACAGCCGTTGCAATGACACCTCCGTATTGATACAATTTTCTTATTTCATAGTAACAAAAATATATTTATGATACATTATGCACATTTCAAATTGTCAACATCTAAAACTATATATGAAATAGTCAGGAATAAAATTTCAATTTGGTCTCAATAGATAGATAGCAGTATAATAATGATTGCATTTGTCAACATCGATAATCGTATATGAAAATCATTTCTCAATCTCTAGGACCACCACTGGTTAGATTTGAGTCTGACTTGAAGCAATTATCTGCATTCCGGTATGATCTCTTAAGATGGCGAGTTTGACATGATCAATGTACTTCGGCACCTCTAAAAACTCCCTTGCATAAACTGCTCTAATTCCTCCATCGTTGATTAGTAAATTTACTGCGTTCAAAGAAAAGAAAAAACAAATCGATCTACAAGTCACTGAACAGATGAAGCAAGAAACAAGAAGATGAAATAAAAAAAAGAATGGAAGAGAAGAGCAATCACTTCTAAGCAGAACGACCACAACCAATGAATCTTTGCATCACCTTCCAAAATTGGTTAAAAAAAATGAGTATGTCTTGTAATTTTTCGACAATGGCACAAGATTTTCCTAGCAACCCACCATCTCTTGCTGGACAAATCTTCAACTTCTTGTTCACATCAAAAGATAAAAGATCAACCATTGAAGCTACAACTTATATCATGTTTCATTCTCAGAAATAAATAGGATTCGATGTGATCCTCGTTACCCAATTGTCGGGTTTCGGTTTCGCCATTCATGGACATCATTTTTTCTATCTTTCCATATAGCTTCAGATTGTGAGAAAAGAAATGGAACCCAAGAGGAGTTAAAGAAAGATCGATCCTATTAAGGAGCCAAAAGTCAATATAACATATGCTAGGGGAGGGCCTTCCAGCAAATTGTTTACAATATCAAATTTGAATTACGTGGTGGGGTGTTACACCTCTGTACAACTTGTTAAGACTTGCTATAAAACGACTTGGAATTTCAAGCGTCTCCTGCAAACAAAGCAAACCAACCAATGTTGAAAAATCAATCAGAAGTCGGCTTTTCATGGAATCAGAAGGCAACAAAATAGGATGAGATGATCTAATTCAAGTATAAAGAATCAAAGATTAAATACTTAACAACTTAAGGAGACTAACATAACCTTATCTGGTGTGATCAAGCCATCATCATTGCCCTTCTTAAAGAGAAATCGAACCTCAAACTAGTGCCTACAAACAAAACAACTAAATGATAACACTATCCGTCTTTCAAAAAAAAAAAAAAATGATAACACTATCAAAAAAGAGAGAAAAAAAACCAAAAGAGATTCAAACTAACAAACACAAAAAACCATAGAAGACAGGTGAAGAAACGAACCTTGTTGAACAAAGCATCATGGAGAATATCAGCACCGTGCTTACGAACAATACAAGGACTAGGAATCATAGCCGAAAACTGCCTAGATCGGCGCAAACTCGTCGTAGTCAATCTCGCAAGGTTCCACATCAAACTAGATCTAGAAAGAAATTAAGAAAAAGTAGAAACAAAATCCATTGACACTGGTGCCTAAAATTTATGGGAACATTGTACAGCATAAGTAAAACCATTGGTGAATAAATCGAAGAAAACGCAGCAATCTGAAGTTCACTTCCAAAGCATAGGTGATTTTAGGAGGTTGGTTGCAAACTTCAATGTGCATGCGTGATAGCATTTTTACCAATAGGAGTGTACTGTACAAGATTTCCTATGAATAAAATAGAATGGGTGTATATTGGGTTGTTACCAAGCAGCCTCCAAGCAGACCATGTTACTGGCTGGAAGTTTATTCCTAAAAATGGAGAAAAGAACATACACTGTGGTTCATATGCCAAGATTATCTTTAACAAGCCCATTCCATCTATCTGGATGGTACACCATGCAACCCATCATTACTCATTAGACCAGAATTTTTTATTGGGGTGGGGCAACCACAACATTCAACAAGAGCTAGAACAATTGTGCATAAATAGGGGAGACACTTGCTTTATCCCTGATGGTAGCTAGTGTTTACATGGTCAAAGGCTAGGTTCAACATCTCCGAATAGCAGCAAAGAGCTAGAGGGAACCTTTTGTGTAATTCTATTGTTTTTCTTTCATATTTCCTCAAGTGGATCACTTCCAACAGCTATGATATCATGGCTAAACATTTATAAGCACTGATGACTAAACTATGTAAACATATCCGAAGTTTTGTTAATAAAGTAAAAGAATTGGTTTTGACACGAATAAAGATTGTGGTACCTTGATTTGGACAATGTTTTACCAAACCAAAAATTAGCAGACCCAACAATTAAAAATCTAGTTCAGGCCTACCATGTTTCCGAAAATACATATTTTAAATAACCAATGTCATTTTATGAAGTGATTGGTAACTCTTTACTTCTAGGTAGTGACTAGTGGACTAAAAGCAACAATCTTTACCCCACGGGTAAATTAATGTTAAAGACCAATGAGATTTCCGAATTAGAACAACATTTATTATTGGACTAATACCATTTCTATTTTGATTGATTTATGTGTTAGGCAGAGTTTATGACTCCTTTATGATAAACAGTCTAATTTCAATCAAAGATAACTATTATAAACTTGGACAAGAAGTACAACCAAAAAGATAAACATCAAGGCTTGGAAAGCGCTCATATCTAGACAGTGGACTCTGAAGCAAGCCGTTATCATTAGGTACATATCTTTCCAAATTTACGAGGACGGTATAAGGTTAGAACTCTCCAACAGCATTTGAGACACAATTTTATTTCTAAAACAGTAAATAATAACAACATAGAGTACTTTTCAATTTCCAGTAACACAAATTCATCCTGAAAGACTAAGAACATGAACCAAAACTTTTAGGTATGCAACAAATTGTAATTTCAATAAAATAACCAGTAAAATTCTAGAAAGTAACAGTTCAATCAAAGAATAAATAATCCCAAAAAACAGATAGCAGTTCATGCATTTTTTTTACTTTTCAATTTTCTATAGAAATTAATAATAGAACAATAGCCTATTATGCACCTTGTTGCTCTTCCTATAACTTGACCAGTGGCATAATCTTTAAGTATCCAATCACGTCTAGTTCCGATTCTTCCTTCCCCTTGACACCAGTGGCAAAATAAAAAAGGTACACTACAACGGTACAAAAATAGAAAAGATGAGACATTAGAGGAGGATTAAGCCTATTAAATTCAGATTTCTTGAAAAAGTTTACCTTCAAATACACAAATTAACAAAGTTATAAATGAATCAATGATGGTCAGAAGTTAAAAACAGTAATATCAAAACTTCTTTTACGTAATGTCGTTTTTAGGCTACATTTTGTGGTTCTTGAACACATATTGTGACTATGATCAAGGACATTGAAAGTACAAAGAATATAAATTATAGAATAGATACATTCAATCTTTTTAAAAAAAAAGAAGAAGAAAGAATAGGAACAATTAGAACTAAATAGCAAGAGTTCAAAAGCTCCATAAGCTCCATAAGAATAGGAACATTTTTAAAAGGAGTTTTAAGTTAGATTAGTCACTGCTATTTTTCGCTGTCGTCGCCGTCGTCCTTTTCTTCCTCTCCATCTCTTCTTTTTCTCTCTTTCTTTTCAGACTTTTTTTCACAGTCGGCCGAAGTTCTCTTCTCAAGTTGATTTCTCTTCTCAAGTTGATTTTGGCCAAAAACATATCAAAATCGACCGACCGACGTCACCAATCATCCCAAAACCGATCGACATAAACCGACTTGTCAGTGGTCAAGTCGGTTTATGTCAAAAATCGACGTCGACCGACCGCTACTCACCCTTAGTGACGGAGATAGTTGAGATAGAATTTAAAAAAACGTCAGTCGTATCAAATTTTCAACAAACATTCTAACAGATTTCTTTTTCGTGTTAGTTTTGAAATGTTTATGAAAAGTATTGCAATTTTTTTTTTTTTTTTAATGAATAGAGATATTTTTAAAATCATTTTCCAAATCATTTTCAAGAGTAACACGTAAGAACATATATTATATGTGGGAATGGAAGCCTTTCAAATCATTTTCCATATTTTTAGAGATTTTCAATGGTTTCTCCTAAAAGAAGACAACAAATTGTGCTCTCATGGTCTCTAAGCTATTTTTTTCTACTCAGAATGTTCTTCAGAACCATCAAAATCTTTTGTCTCCTTACTTTCTTCTCACAGGTCAGTTTTTTTTTTAAGAAATATATATATTAATTATAAATTACAAATGTGGGTAGGATTCAAACCTTCAATTTAAATTCATGAAGGTTATTTATGACTTACCTTAAATTAGTGTTGGTGATCTCATAATGGTTTTAGTTTTCTGCAGTTATTAAGCATTATTAATTAGCTATATTGATGATTAAGATTTTGAATATCGATTGATGATTAAGTTATTCTTCTAAAAAAACCTTGAAGCTCCATAAGCAAATTTCAGGTATACATGTTAAAACTCCTTTTAAAAATGCAGATGAATAAGGAAAAAGGGTTTGCCAAATCGAAAGTCCATCAGAAATTCAAAAAGATGATATAAGTTCAGAATAGTTACCATCTACACCATAAAGGGCTTTTGCAAGTGGGGAGTTCATAGCCGAACGCGCATTAGGAAAATCAGCACTCCCAGCTTCCATAACAGGCTTTCCAGGATAGAACATGAGAGACGAAGGATTGGGTGTTGATTGAGTTTCGATGAACATTGTTCTCCTCTGTCCTGAATGCAACAAAATACAACAGATTATGCAAAAAATACACCTGGTATGCAAATTTTCATTGATGGTTTGTCAAAGCCCACGCACCTCCGAATTGGTTCCATTTCCAGAACCGCAAGTAGGAATCGGAGCAAGTTCTAGACGATACAGAACACGAAGCAGCTTCTTCGCCGGCGAATAGAGAAGAAGTTGTTGCGGCGGAGAAGAATCGGATCTTCCCAACTCCTCGGGAATCCAATACTGGAAATCTTCGAACTCGAAGAATCAATTTTCCAAATTTCGGTCGGAGATTTGAAAGAAAGATGGAAGAAGAAGATGTGTGAGGGAATTGAGCAAAATCGAAGCGTTTTTTCGTTGGTCTGAGGCTAATCGGTTTTAGGGTTTTTTTTTTTTATAATCTTGTAATTTTTTAGCATATCTTTCGTAGGGTTGTTTGAAATGTATTTTTTAAGAAATGATTTTTTTTAATAAAGGAATAAGAGTTAGGCTGAAGAAAAGAAATGAATTGGGCTGAACACAAAAGTTTTTAATACGGGTTGGGCTTAACCAATTGTACTTAACAAAAAAAAAAAAATATGACCTACATATTGCGACACATTTTTAAACCGCTGCAAGCAAATTGGTGTAATACATACATTTTGAAACAATTAATTTTTTGTTATGAAAAATTGTTGCGATTTTATTAAATCTTGCAGCACTTTCTAAACCGCTGCAAAAAAACTGACGCAATAGACCCGTTTTCTTGTAGTGTGAAAAATGCAATATACCATTTTAGAGATTGATATTTTAATATGAAGCATTTATAATCACTTTTTAGCTAATTTCCTTGCGAATTTCTGTTTTAAGGTTCTTTTTGAAGGGAATGAACACTTCAAACCCACTGTCGTAGTGTTGGGGTCGTTCTTTGATTTATTTAGAATTAAACAATAATAAAAGTTAAGCTATATTACTTTTGAAGACCACAATATTCTTGTGTTCCTTTTCCACGAGATCTTCCTCGCTATGACTCGAACACAAGATCAAAAACTTTTGAGAGCCTACTTGAAAGAAAGATAGTTTAAGAGAACAATTCTCTACAAAGGAGAGTGAGTAGTGTTTGACCAACATTTTTGGCTAAACCTAAAAGTCTTTTTTATAAGGCATTTAGAAATTTATTTTATTTGATAAAATACATTTTAATATCTTGATAACTCTCCAAATGAGAGTTATTTAGAGCTAAATTAGAAAAGAAGTAGAGTCTTAATTGAGTGATTGATTGAAAAGACTTGTGATTTAAGGTTGTTTGTGTTGCATGAAAGCTAGAGTCTGCTTGTGAAAAATATGCATGTAAGGTCATTAAACCTGGCATTGACTATGGAGAAACCTATAGTACGGTCATTAAACCTTCATGCATTCGAGTTGTACTCACTTTAGCCATTACTTGGAAATGGCCTATCAGACAACTCGATGTCAGTAATGCATTTCTTCATGGTTCCCTTACAGAAAACGTATACATTGCCCAACCTGAAGGGTATGTCGATCATAGTCAACCCCATCACAATTGCAAACTTAACAAAGCTCTCTACGGGCTTAAACAACCTCTTTGCGCCTGGTATGAAGCTCTTCGTTCTGCACTTGTTACTTGGAGTTTCTCTCAATCTCAGGAAGATATGTCTTTATTTACATATCACTCAAGTTATGGCACTATATTTCTTCTCATCTATGTGGACGACCTCATTCTTACTGGATCCAATCAGGTGTTGGTTGATCAAATTATTCGCAAACTCCAGTCCATGTTTGCTCTCAAGGATCTCGAACCTCTTCATTATTTCCTTGGTATACAGGTACACTACACTAACAATGGGCTTATCTTGTCTCAATCTAAATATGTGCAAGATCTCTTTGCTCGCCTACGTCTCCAAGACATCAAACCCATTGCCACTCTTATGGCATCAAGCAGCCCCCTAGATCTCAATGACAACCCTCTGTTTATTGATCCTCAGCTCTATCGATGCACCCTTAGCTCCTTACAATACCACATCCACACACGCCCCGACATTTGCTTTGCAGTAAATAAGCTGAGTCAATTAAACCAATGCCCCACAACAAATCACTGGAGTGCTCTTAAACGAGATCTCTGGTATCTTCATGTTGGGTTATATGTCCTAAAACTCGTGGTTTGTAAACTGAATGTATATTCTATTTTGCAATAAAGTTGTTATTGAGATTTATTCAGTAAAGTTGTTATTGAATAAAATGAATTGTTTTTACTTTTAACCTAACTCCAATAAACAAAGAACCCATGGCTATAGGTTGTATACTTGAACTTCATGTATGACATGATTGTGGATCAAGTTCAAGTAATAGCCAGAACGGTCTATAGTATAGGGATAAGGCTGGGTACCTTATCCTAGGGACACTATTGGACGCGGCCCACTTTGTATAGTACAAACGATGTGATCCGAAATCGTTCATGTGGAGACATGTGAGTGGGGGCGTCCTATGCAATGAGTTTGCATAAGATTGAACCGCGAAACAAGTCGCTCTTTCTTTATAACTTCGTTTACTGTAAAGACCGACTTTTTCATATGATGACCTAGGTAACTCGATCTGAATCCTGAGCACGCTATGAACTCCTGTTTATTCGGGCTTATCCTTTGACTTGTATGGGTGAGAGTGGCCCGAGATCGCCGACTCAATAAGCCTACCATCTTGGGGATAAGACCGGGTAGGTAGCTGGGAACATAGTCCTGCGAGATGGAATTCACTCCTACCCGCTCTGAGGGATTAGTAGAGAGGTTGTTCCCTTAAGTGCTGACTCCGGGTCTTGAACTAGGGATCCCACCCTCTCATTGGCCCGAGAGGGACTTGGTTTAGTGATGAGATCACATACCAATCGGTTTGGTGGTTGGACCACAAACCAATAGTTCATTAGAGGATCAGTGGGACTTAAGGAACAAAATGTAATTACGGGGGTAAAACGGTTATTTTGACCCAGCTGTAATTACGAACGACCTGTGAAGGATCGACTTACTGATGATGGTTATATCAAGATGACAGAAATATATCTACGGTGAGGAGAGTGCAACCCTTGGACTTTAGTGGAGTCTCCGGGGGTTAACGAATGTTGGTTAGCTTGGTTAAAGAGTTTGACCGGTTAATCTCGTATCGTTGGAGCTCATGATCTGTAGGTCCTTTAGGTTCTCCTGGCTAGCTCGGATTAAGCCGTGTAACAATATGAGAGAAAAATAATTTGAATTTATTCAAATTCGGTTTTGGAAGAATGATGGACATATTTAAATATGATTTAAATATGGGATCGGTGTAAAACATGAATAGGGATTCATGTGTGATGATTCGGTTTAAGAAACCGGGATTAGTCTTATTATTTAATTAATATTTGATATTGAATTAAATAATAATATTAATTAATTATAATTTATTTTGTTTATTAAAATTAATTATGAATTAATTTTAAAATGACAAAATATTACAAGTGGGATTATCCAAGTCAAAGTGGAATTGTCCATGTTGAGTGGATTTATCCAAGTTGAGTGGGTTTATCCAAGTTGTGAAGTGGATTGTGAATCACCAACAACATGCATATAAACTCATCAATTTTGGAACACTTGGTTGAAGACTAATCCATCCAATTTGAGGTGTCATGCTAAGCAAAGACTTTGTTGCATGTGAATTGCCTATAAATTGGATGAAGTTCAAATGGTTTGAAGTTGATGAATTTTCAAAGAGTTTGAATATTTGGATGAGCATGAAGAGTTCATGTTACTTGAGAAATTAGAAAGCTAAGTGTTAGACTTCTTCTCACAAAATCCTCATCACTTTCATCTTCCCATCTTCTTCTTCCAAACTTTTTCTTTCATAAAGGAGTCCCACCACTCCGTTGCTCGGCCCGAGGATAGCGGGACTACCGGAGGTGGTTCTCGAGGAGTTCGAGGGAAGCTTCGAAGGGTTCGTGAGGAGATTCGAGCGTTGGAAGAGAAGTCTTTAGAACTACAAGAGGTATGTGTTCTAATTCCTTTTATTTCAAAGCTTTGTGCATGTTTCTTATTTAGCTAAATTGATGAAATTAGAGTGCCAATGATCCGTCTTGCTTCCGCTGCGCTACATGCGCTCCATCAATTGGTATCAGAGCGTTTTTTGGTCACTCAATTTGCATCAATTTGAGCTCGGTGGGTATTTGTTTTAGAAATTAAATTTCTGGGCGTCTAAAGTGTGATTCCGGTTTTGGCATATTTGTTTGAGCTTTTATTTGTACTTTGTTTTGTAATTGCCCGGGCGTGTATGGGCTTTAATGTGTGAAGAAGAGTCTGTAAAAAATTCGGAGTCATTAGAGTCCATATAGGCTTTCAATTCGAAGACAGAAGCTCGGGTGTCGGAAAAAACAGCATGCTGTTTTTTTGCTGTTTTTTTCTGCAAAATTCCAGCACAACACCGGTTCAGCACAAGGTGGAAGAAATGGTCCGGTTCGGTCCTCGGGCGGTCCGGTTCACTGAAAGTAAGACCGGTTCCTTGTTCTTCACCCTCTGGAGGTCCGGTTCAGCGTTCGTTTGGTCCGGTTCGGGTCGGTATTGGTTCAGTTACGGGCTGTTGAAGTTGGGACAGCTGTTATGGACCGGTTCAGTTTTTTTGAAGTTTTGTAGTTGCTGTTTTTTTGGCCGGTTCAAGCAAATTCAAGCCGGTTCGGGGCTGTTCGAAGGGTTCGGAAGCGTCTCAACCTAGTTGATGAATTATTATTGTAATAATTTAGTTGCTTGCTTGTCCGTGATGCCAAAACCGGTCCACTTTAGTGTGTTTAATTAATTATGCATTGTGAATGTATGTTTTAATTAAAGTATCTTGTATGTGCATAAAGTATGCCATATAGATTTCAAATCCCACCATAGGAAGCATGTTGCATGCATTGAAAGTATAATATAAGTGTTATGTTGTATAGTATGCATGCTTAATTCATGAGAATTAATATAAGTGTTATATTAATTTATGAATTGGATGTTGCTTGTTTAAAAGTAAAATTAATATAAGTGTTATATTAATTGTGAAATTAAACATACAACATAGTTGCCTTAGTTGAATATAATTGTTATATTCTTGCTTGGGAAGCATGTTATAAATTGAATGTAATGGTTATATTCTAGCTTAGGAAGCATGTTATAGAATGTCTTTGTTTTATAAAGCGTTGTAAAATGAGATAGACATTTAAAATCTATAACAAAGATAAATGCATGCTCACTAAGGGTTAAAGAATTCCAATGCGATTAGGAATTTAGTATCGATTAGTTTTAATAGTTAAAATAGGTCGATATCTTGTAAAGCTAAGGTTACGAGAGAACTCACCCGGTTTGATCCTGCACTAAGGTTGGAGGTATTTAAGATGACGGTTTACGGAACACCTCCTACCTGGGGATCGATCCGATACTTGAGTTAAGTTAACCCGGCTTTATGAGCATGCACGTGAGAGGTGTAAGGTTATAAAACGTTTATCACCTAGACATCTTAGGTAAAAGTATGTTCTACCTAGACTTAGGTTTTATTGTCTTAGCCGGATAATGCCTAAGTAAAACTATACCCAAACCATTCTAAAATACTTAGTAGTGGTGTTGAGAAGGTATATGTGATATATCAATCTCCTCCTACGTTCTCCGCAAAGTTCACACCGTGAGATTTATGCTCGGCCTCGTGATGTCAATAGGGCATCCCCATTCGAATGGTGTTTGCATAAATCAAGAGCAAGGTGAATGGAGAAAGTATTTATAGTAAGTGGGAGAAGGAAGTATGTCAATACATCCTGCGGTCTCCTCCATTAGGTTGAACCGTGAGATTCTCATGTTTCGCCTGCTGGTTGTCCATAGTAGCATCGTCCATTCGGAGGGCCGTTTCATGGGAGTCGGAATAACTCAATCTCCAGAAATGGATAGGGTCTCTTAGGTCCATTCCCAACTCTGACATTTCCATTCGGTTGCACTGTTGGGCCCGACCTCTGAGTTCTGAAAATGGCGGGTCACACTTACAAGGATTACTAAGTTGTTAGTAGATTCTTGACCGAAGTAGCGATAACTAAGGTGCTATAGGAATATGAGTTATTCTGGTATTAGCATTTAGTCAAGAATGTCTTGGTTCAGTGAAGGAGTGATTGACTGCCCCTCGGTAGCGGTTGCTCTGACTCACTGAAGTATCGTTGCAAATTAATAATGATTTTTTGGGTACATTATTACTTTTGCTAAAATTCTTGATTGGTTGTTAAAAATAGGTTAAGTTCAATTCACTAATAGAATTCATTCTTTTCAGCATGTCTAGCTCGTTTATCCAATTACTAGCTTATGATAAACTAAACGGCGATAACTACACGACCTGGAAATCGAACTTGAATACGATTCTTGTTATCGATGATCTTAGGTTTGTCTTAACAGAGGAATGTCCTCCCCCTCCTAGCTCATCTGCAACTCGAACTGTTCGAGATGCATTTGATAGGTGGACTAGGGCTAATGATAAAGCCCGAGTCTACATCTTGGCCAGCACATCCGATGTGTAAGCTAAGAAGCATGAGGTAATGGTCTCCGCTAAGGAGATCATGGATTCATTACAGATGATGTTTGGACAACCGTCCTCATCGGTCTATCATGATACCCTCATGGCGAGCAAAGCTAAGAAGAAACAACTAAGTAAATATGATTTACTCGTTGTTGAAACATGTTTAGTGGAACATGATAGTTCTGCCTGGATACTGGATTCAGGAGCCACTAACCATGTTTGTTCTTCTTTCCAGGAAACTAGTTCCTGGCAGCTGCTTGCTGAAGGTGAGATAACTCTCAGGGTTGGAACAGGAGAGGTTGTCTCAGCCAAGGCAGTGGGAGCTGTCAATTTGTTATATAGAGATAGTTTCATTTTACTTGAAATTGTACTGTTGGTTCCTAGCTTTAAAAGGAACCTTGTATGTTGTATCTATCTCTTGTTTACTTGAACATTTGTATAAAGTATCTTTTGATTTTAATGAAGCGTTCATTAGCAAAAGAGGTGTACATATATGTTCTGCGAAACTTGAAAACAACTTGTATGTGTTAAGACCAACAGAGGCAAAAGCTATTTTGAACACCGAGATGTTTAAAACAGCTCAAACTCAAACTAAAAGGCAGAAACTTTCTCCAAGTACCTATCTTTGGCACTTGAGACTAGGCCACATTAATCTCAATAGGATTGGGAGATTGGTTAAGAGTGATCTCCTAAATCAGTTAGAGGACAACTCTTTACCACCATGTGAGTCTTGTCTTGAGGGCAAGATGACCAAACGATCTTTTTCTGAAAAAGGTCATAGGTCCAAAGAAACTCTAGAGCTTGTACATTCAGATCTTTGTGGTCCGATGAATGTTAAAGCATGGGGAGGGTATGAATATTTCATCAGCTTCATTGATGATTATTCTAGTTACGGCTATCTTTACCTAATGCATCATAAGTCCGAAGCTCTTGAAAAGTTCAAGGAGTATAAGGCAGAGGTTGAGAACACATTAGGTAAAACGATTAAAATACTCCGATCAGATCGAGGTGGAGAGTATATGGATTTAAGATTCCAGGACTATATGATAGAACATGGAATAGTATCCCAACTCTCAGCGCCCGGAACACCGCAGCAGAACGGTGTGTCCGAAAGGAGAAATAGAACCCTGTTAGACATGGTTCGATCTATGATGAGCTATGCTCAACTGCCTAGTTCGTTTTGGGGATATGCAGTAGAGGCTGCTGTATATATTTTGAACATGGTTCCCTCTAAGAGTGTTTCAGAAACACCTTATGAGTTATGGAGAGGGCGTAAAGGTAGTTTACGTCACTTCAGAATTTGGGGGTGTCCGGCACATGTGTTGGTGCCCAATCCAAAGAAGTTGGAACATCGTTCAAAATTATGCCTATTCGTAGGCTACCCCAAGGAAACGAAAGGTGGTCTATTTTACGATCCTCAGCAGGACAAGGTGCTTGTATCGACAAACACCACGTTCTTAGAGGAAGACCACATGAGAGATCATCAACCTTCGAGCAAAATTGTTTTGACCGAACTTTCCAGGAAAGCTACAGATGGGTCAACAAGAGTTGTTGATCAGGCTGGTCCTTCTCAAGAGTTGAGAATACCTCGACGTAGTGGGAGGGATGTGAGACAACCCGACCGCTATATGGGTTTAACAGAAACCCAGGTCGTCATACCTGATGACGGCGTTGAGGATCCATTGACCTTTAAACAGGCAATGAATGACATAGACAAGGACCAGTGGCTTAAAGCCATGGACCTCGAAATGGAGTCGATGTACTTCAATTCGGTCTGAGATCTTGTAGAGCAACCTGATGGTGAAAGACCTATCGGTTGCAAGTGGATCTACAAGGGGAAACGAGACCAAGCCGGTAAGGTGCAAACCTTTAAGGCTCGACTTGTGGCAAAGGGTTATTCCCAGAGGGAAGGGGTGGACTATGAAGAAACTTTTTCCCCTGTTGCCATGTTAAAGTCGATTAGAATACTCTTGTTCATTGCCACATTTTATGATTATGAAATTTGGCAAATGGATGTCAAGACAGCCTTTCTGAATGGCAATCTTGAAGAGAGTATTTATATGGCTCAACCAGAGGGGTTCATAATTCACGGTCAAGAGCAAAAGGTTTGCAAGCTGAATCGATCCATTTATGGGTTGAAGCAAGCGTCTAGATCTTGGAATATAAGGTTTGATACTGCGATCAAATCTTATGGCTTTGAACAGAATGTTGACGAACCTTGTGTCTACAAGAAAATAGTCAATTCTGTTGTAGCTTTCTTAGTCTTATATGTAGATGATATCCTACTCATTGGGAATGATGTAGGGTTCCTGACTGACGTTAAGCAATGGCTAGCGACCCAATTCCAAATGAAAGATTTGGGAGAGGCTCAGTTTGTTCTAGGGATTCAAATCGTAAGGAATCGTAAGAACAAAACGCTAGCGCTGTCTCAAGCATCTTATATCGACAAGGTGTTGATACGATATTCGATGCAGAATTCCAAGAAGGGTTCTTTACCTTTCAGGCATGGAATTCAATTGTCAAAGGAAGAATGTCCTAAGACACCTCAAGAAGTTGAGGATATGAGACGAATTCCCTATGCATCAGCAGTCGGTAGTCTGATGTACGCCATGTTATGTACACGACCCGACATATGCTATGCAGTGGGAATTGTCAGTAGGTACCAGTCCAATCCAGGATATGATCATTGGACTGCCGTTAAACACATCCTCAAGTATCTTCGGAGAACGAGAGACTATGTGCTCGTGTATGGCGCGAAGGATTTGGTCCTTACAGGATACACTGACTCTGATTTTCAAACCGATAAGGATTCGAGGAAATCCACATCGGGATCAGTGTTCACTCTTAACGGAGGGGCAATAGTATGGAGGAGTATAAAGCAAGGTTGTATTGCTGACTCCACCATGGAAGCTGAGTATGTCGCGGCTTGCGAAGCTGCGAAAGAGGCTGTATGGCTTAGAAAGTTCTTGACGGATTTGGAAGTTGTTCCAAATATGAATTTGCCTATCACACTTTATTGTGATAATACTGGTGCTGTGGCAAATTCGAGAGAACCAAGAAGCCATAAGCGTGGAAAGCACATTGAGCGGAAATATCATCTCATCAGGGAGATAGTGCATCGAGGAGACGTGATCGTCATGCAGATCGCCTCAGAGCACAATATTGCTGATCCGTTTACAAAGTCTCTCACGGCTAAAGTGTTCGAGGGGCACCTAGTGAGTCTAGGACTACGAGTTGTACAGTAGGATAGTGGGAGAAAAGCCAGGGAAATATTTGATATGTCAGTTTTTCTCATCCAGCATGTAATACTCCACTGACGTTTTAGTCCAAGTGGGAGTTTGTTGGGTTTTATGTCCTAAAACTCGTGGTTTGTAAACTGAATGTATATTCTATTTTGCAATAAAGTTGTTATTGAGATTTATTCAGTAAAGTTGTTATTGAATAAAATGAATTGTTTTTACTTTTAACCTAACTCCAATAAACAAAGAACCCATGGCTATAGGTTGTATACTTGAACTTCATGTATGACATGATTGTGGATCAAGTTCAAGTAATAGCCAGAACGGTCTATAGTATAGGGATAAGGCTGGGTACCTTATCCTGGGGACACTATTGGACGCGGCCCACTTTGTATAGTACAAACGATGTGATCCGAAATCGTTCATGTGGAGACATGTGAGTGGGGGCGTCCTATGCAATGAGTTTGCATAAGATTGAACCGCGAAACAAGTCGCTCTTTCTTTATAACTCCGTTTACTGTAAAGACCGACTTTTTCATATGATGACCTAGGTAACTCGATCTGAATCCTGAGCACGCTATGAACTCCTATTTATTCGGGTTTATCCTTTGACTTGTATGGGTGAGAGTGGCCCGAGATCGCCGACTCAATAAGCCTACCATCTTGGGGATAAGACCGGGTAGGTAGCTGGGAAAATAGTCCTGCGAGATGGAATTCACTCCTACCCGCTCTGAGGGATTAGTAGAGAGGTTGTTCCCTTAAGTGCTGACTCCGGGTCTTGAACTAGGGATCCCACCCTCTCATTGGCCTGAGAGGGACTTGGTATAGTGATGAGATCACATACCAATCGGTTTGGTGGTTGGACCACAAACCAATAGTTCATTAGAGGATCAGTGGGACTTAAGGAACAAAATGTAATTATGGGGGTAAAACGGTTATTTTGACCCAGCTGTAATTACGAACGACCTGTGAAGGATCGACTTACTGATGATGGTTATATCAAGAGGACAGAAATATATCTACGGTGAGGAGAGTGCAACCCTTGGACTTTAGTGGAGTCTCCGGGGGTTAACGTGATGGAGCGCCCATGGCACGCAGCGGAAGCGAATTTGGATCATGGACACTCTAATTTCATCAATTTAAACAAATGGAAACATGCAAAAGCAATGAAAAAGAGAAATTAGAACACATACCCTTGTCGTTCGTATTTCTCCAAATTCACCGCCAGAAGCTCCTCACGAGCACAACGAGCCTTCTCACGAAACGTTCGTGGACCACCCACGGTAGTCCCGCTATCCTCGGGCCGAGAAACGGAGTGGTGGGACTCCTTTAACAAAAGAAAAGAAGGGCGAAGCTTTCAACTGAAAAAACTATTTTCTCAGCACAGAAGCAGATGAAGACGGAAGAGATAGAGAGAAGTTTTCAATTGAATTCATAATTCAATTGACAACCCAAATATGCACTCACGCATATTTTTTTTCTTTTTTTTTTTTTTTTTTTTTTTTTTTTAATTGATCTGATCTAAAAATATATATGCTGTTGTATATATATAAACACTACATGTGTCTTACATGCTTGCATGTAAGACACATGTATATATATATTTATATATATATTTATAAATTATTATTATTAAAAATAATAATAATTATTTTATTAATTAAACTTTTTAATTAATAAAATATATATATATATATATATATTTTAATTAATATTATTTAATTCAATATCAAATATTAATTAAATAATATAATTAAACCCGGTTTTCCGAAAACCGACTTTTTGCACATGAATCCTATTCATGTTTTCAGACCAATCTCATATTTAAATCATATTTAAATATGTCCATATTTAAATCATATTTAAATATGTCTATCCTCTTCCACAAACCCGAATTTGAACGATTCAAATTCTTTTCTTTTCTTTTATATTGTTTCACGGCTTTATCCGAGCTAGCCAGGAGAACCGTAAGGACCTACAGATCATGAGCTCCAACGATACGAGATTATCCGGTCAAAACTCTTTCAACCGAACTAACCAACATTCGTTAACCCCCGGAGACTCCACTAAAGTCCAAGGGCTGCACTCTCCTCACTGTAGATATATTGTGTCCTGTTGATATAACTATCATCAGTAAGTCGATCCTTCACAGGTTGTTCATAATCACAACGGGTCATTTAAACCGTTTAACCCTTGTATTATATCTTGTTCCTTAAGTACCACTGACACCTCTAATGAACAATTGATTTGTGGTCCAACCATCAAATCAGATTCCTCCCTGATCAGGAGAGGATGAGCCCATTGTTCAAGACCTGGAGTCAGCACTTAAGGGAACAACCTCTCTACTAACCCTGAAAGCGGGTAGGAGTGAACTCCAATCTTGCTACAACTATGTCCCCAGCCACTTATTCAATCTTATCCCCAAGATGGTAGGCATATTGAGTCGGCGAACAGACCACTCTCACCCGTACAAATCAAAGGATAAGGTTGAATAAACAGGAGTTCATAGTAAGCTCAGGATTGAGATCGAGTTACCTAAGTCATCATATGAAAAAACCGGTCTTTACAGTAAACGGTGTTATAAAGAAAGAGCGATTTTATTTCTTGGTTCGGTCTTGTGCAAACTCATTGCACAGGACGCCCTCACTCACATGTCTCTACATGAAACGATTCGAATCACATCGTTTTGTACTATACAAAGTGAGCCGCGTCCAATAGTGTCCCCATGATAAGGTACCCAGCCTTATCCCTATACTATAGACCATTTTTGGTTGTCTACTTGAACTTGATTCACATTCATGTCACACATGAAGTTCAAGTACTCATACTATCGCCATGGGTGTTAGTTATTGGTATAGGTTAATACAAACACAATTCACTAAAATTCAATAACAACTTTATTGAAATATAATATTTACATACATTCATTCAGTTTACAAACTACGAGTTTTAGGACATAAAACCCAACAAACTCCCACTTGGACTAAAACGTCAGTGGAGTACATGCTGGTCGAGAGAACTAGAATATCAAATATCTAAAGTTTCTCCCACTGTCCTACTGTGCAGCTCGCAGCCCTATACTTTGTAGGTGTCTCTCAAACACTTTAGCCGTGAGAGACTTAGTAAACGGATCAGCAATGTTGTGCTCCGAGGCTACCTGTGTGACAATCACATCTCCTCGTTGCACTATCTCCCTGATGAGATGATATTTTCGCTCAATATGCTTTCCACGCTTATGGCTTCTAGGTTCTTTAGAATTTGCCACTGCACCGCTGTTATCACAATAAAGGGTGATTGGCAAGTTCATATTTGGAACAACTTCCAAATCTGTCAAGAACTTCCTAAGCCATACAGCTTCCTTCGCTGCTTCGCAAGCTGCGACATACTCAGCTTCCATGGTAGAGTCAGCAATACAACCTTGCTTTATACTCCTCCATACTACTGCTCCTCCGTTAAGAGTGAACACTGATCCTGATGTAGATTTCCTCGAATCTATATCAGTCTGAAAATCAGAGTCAGTGTATCCTGCAAGGATCAAATCCTTCGCGCCATACACAAGCATATAGTCTCTCGTTCTCCTAAGATACTTGAGGACATGTTTAACGGCTGTCCAGTGATCATATCCTGGATTGGACTGGAACCTACTGACAATTCCTACTGCATAGCAGATGTCGGGTCGTGTACACAACATAGCGTACATGAGACTACCAACTGCAGATGCATAGGGAATTCGTCTCATATCCTCAACCTCTTGAGGTGTCTTAGGAGACTGTTTCTTAGACAAGTGAATTCCATGCCTAAAAGGCAGCGAACCTTTCTTGGAATTCTGCATCGAATATCTTGACAACACCTTGTCAATATAAGATGCTTGAGACAGCGCTAGCACTTTGTTCTTACGATTCCTTATGATCCGAATCCCTAGAACAAACTGAGCCTCTCCCAAATCTTTCATTTGGAATTGGGTCGCTAGCCAATTCTTAACGTCAGTCAGGAACCCTACATCATTCCCAATGAGTAGTATATCGTCTACGTACAAGACTTAGAAAGCTACAACAGTATTGACTACTTTCTTGTAAACACAAGGTTCGTCAATATTTTGTTCAAAGCCATAAGATTTGATCGCCGTATCAAACCTTATATTCCAGGATCTAGATGCTTGCTTCAACCCATAAATGGATCGATTAAGCTTGCAAACCTTTTGCTCTTGACCCTGAAGTATGAATCCCTCTGGTTGAGCCATATAGATACTCTCCTCAAGATTACCATTCAGAAAGGCAGTCTTGACATCCATTTGCCAGATTTCATAATCATAAAATGTAGCAATGGATAAGAGTATTCTAATCGACTTTAACATGGCAACAGGAGAAAAGGTTTCTTCATAGTCCACCCCTTCTCTTTGGGAATAACCTTTTGCCACAAGTCGAGCCTTAAAGGTTTGCACCTTACCGGCTTGGTCTCGTTTTCTCTTGTAGATCCACTTGCAACCGATAGGTCTTTCACTATCTGGTTGGTCTACAAGATCCCAGACCGAATTGAAGTACATAGACTCCATTTCGAGATCCATGGCTTTAAGCCACTGGTCCTTGTCTATGTCATTCATTGCCTGTTTAAAGGTCAATGGATCCTCAACGCCATCATCAGGTATGACGACTTGAGTTTCAGACAAGCCGATGTAGCGGTCGGGCTGTCTTACATCCCTCCCACTGCGTCGAGGCTTTCTCAACTCTTGAGAAGGACCAGCCTGATCAACAACCTTTGTTGATCCGTCTGTAGCTTTCCTGGAAAATTCGGACAAAACAATTTTGCTCGACGGTTGATGATCTCTCATGTGGTCTTCCTCTAAGAACGTGGCATTAGTCGATACTAGTACCTTGTTCTCATGAGGATCGTAAAATAGACCACCTTTCGTTTCCTTGGGGTAACCTACAAATAGGCACAATTTTGAACGATGTTCCAACTTCTTTGGATTGGGTACTAGCACATGTGCCGGACACCCCCAAATCCTGAAGTGACGTAAACTACCTTTACGCCCTCTCCATAACTCATAAGGTGTTTCAGAAACACTCTTAGAGGGAACCATGTTCAAAATATATACTGCAGTCTCTACTGCATATCCCCAAAACGAACTAGGCAAATGAGCATAACTCATCATAGATCGAACCATGTCTAACAGGGTTCTATTTCTCCTCTCGGACACACCATTCTGCTGTGGTGTTCCTGGCGCTGAGAGTTGAGATAATATTCCATGTTCTATCATATAGTCCTGGAATCTTAAATCCATATACTCTCCACCTCGATCTGATCGGAGTGTTTTTATCGATTTACCTAATGTGTTCTCAACCTCTGCCTTATACTCTTTGAACTTTTCAAGAGCTTCGGACTTATGATGCATTAGATAAAGATAACCGTACCTAGAATAATCATCAATGAAACTGATGAAATATTCATACCCTCCTCGTGCTTTGACATTCAAAGGACCGCAGAGATCCGAATGCACGATTTCTAGAGGTTCTTTGGACCTATGACCTTTTTCAGAAAAAGATCGTTTGGTCATCTTGCCCTCAAGACAAGACTCACATGGCGGTAAAGAGTTGTCCTCTAAACGATTTAGCAGACCACTCTTAACCAATCTCCCAATCCTATTGAGATTAATGTGGCCTAGTCTTAAGTGCCAAAGATAAGTACTTGGAGAAAGTTTCTGCCTTTTAGTTTGAGTCTCAGCTGTTTTAAACATTTCAGTGTTCAAAATAGCTTTGGCTTCGGTTGGTCTTAACACATACAAGTTGTTTTCAAGTTTCGCAGAACAAATACGTACACCTCTTTTGCTAATGAACACTTCATTATGAACAAAAGATACTTTATACAACTGTTCTAACAAACAAGATATAGATACAAGATTCCTCTGGAAGGTAGGAACCAGGAGTACATTTTCTAGTAAAATGAAACTATCTCTATACAACAACTTTACAGCTCCCACTGCTTCAGCTGAGACAACCTCTCCAGTTCCAACTCTGAGAGTTATCTCACCGCGAGAAAGTGGCTGCCAAGAACTAGTTTCCTGAAAAGAAGAACAAACATGGTTAGTAGCTCATGAATCAAGTATCCAGGTATGACAATCATGTTCTACTAAACATGTTTCAATAACAAGTAAATCATATTTACCTTGTCTTTCCTTCTCAGCCTTTTTCTCTGCAAGATACTTTGGGCAATTCCGTTTCCAGTGCCCATCTACACCACAATGGAAACATTTTCCTTTGTCTGCAGATCTACTCTTGCTCTTAGCAGTAGCAGGTGCTTTTCCCTTCCTTTTATCTTTCTTCTTCTTTTGAATACTCTTATTCTTAATAGAAGAAAGTTCAGACTTACTCCCAGAAGACGACCCCTTTTGGAATTTCCTAGAAGTGACAACATTTGCCTCCTTCTCTTTTCCTTTAGAAGTGTGTAGGGACTGATAAGTCTGTAGCTCGCTGAGGAGAGAAGTCAAATTATACTTTATCTTATTCATTACCAAATTGGTTCTGAACTGAAGGAAACTCTTCGGAAGAGATTCCAAGATAAAGCTTACTTGACTTGACTCATTTATAATAGCTCCGTTTACTTCCGCCACATTGAAGTGGACCATCATGTTAAGGACATGCTCCCTAACAGAGGTTCCCTCCTTCATGCGAGAGTTGTAAACGAATTTGAGGGCTTCATGACAGACCGATGAGGACGGAAGTCCAAACATCTCCTGTAATGAAGACATGATTTCTTTAGCAGAAACCATATCCTCGTGCTTCTTAGCTAACACATCAGATATGCTGGCTAAGATATAGACTCGAGCTTTATCATTAGCCCTTGTCCATCTATCATATGCTTCTCGAACAATTCGAGTCGCATCCGAGCTAGGAGGGGGAGGACAATCCTCTGATAAGACGAACCTTAGATCATCAAGAACGAGAATCGTATTCAAGTTCGATTTCCAGGTCGCGTAGTTATCGCCGGTTAACTTATCGGAAGCTAGTAAGTGAATAAAAGAGCTAGACATGCTGAAAAGAGAATGAATAAATATTAGTGAAAAAGTTTTAACCTAATTTACACACCAATCAAGAATTTAGCAAAGAATAATAATGTACCCAAAACTCATTATTAAACTGCAACGATACTTCAGTGGGTCAGAATGGTCGCTACCGAGGGGCAGTCAAGCATTCCTTCACTGAATCAAGACATTCTTGACTAAATGCTAATACCAGAATATCTCATATTCCTATAGCATCTTAGTTATCGCTGTTTGGTCAAGATTTACTAACTCCTTAGCAAATCCCGTAAGTGTGACCCTCCATTTTTAGAATTCATAGGGCGGCCCCAACGATGCAACCGAATGGAAATGTCAAAGTTGGGAATGGCTCTATGTTTCTTTATCCATAAATGGTGATTGAGATGTTCCGATTCCTATGAAACAGCCCTCCGAATGGATCGGTACCACTTGTGGGCACCTAGCAGGCGGAACATAGGAATCTCACGGTTCAATCCAATGGAGGAGACCGCAGGATGTATTGACATACTTCCTTCTCCCACTTACTATAAATACTTTCTCCATTCACCTTGCTCTTGAATTATGCAAATACCATCCGAATGGGGATGCCCTATTGACATCACGAGGCCGAGCATAATTCTCACGGTGTGAACTTGACAGAGAACGTAGGAGGAGAGGGACATATCATATATACCTTCTCAACACCTCTACTAAGTATTTTAAGACGGAATGGGTAAATTACTCAGGCATTATCCGGCTAAGACAATAAGGCCTAGTCTAGGTAAAACAAACTTTTACCTATGATGTCTAGGTGATAAACATTTTATTACCTCACACCACTCATGCATGCTCATAAAGCCGGGTTAACTTTACTCAAGAACCGGATGGTCCCCAGGTAGGAGGTGTTCCGTAAACCGTCAGCTTAAATACCTCCAACCTCGAACAGGATGTCCCCGGGTGAGTTTCTTGTAACCTTAGCATTTACAAGATATCGACCTATTCATCTAATGAAACGGAACGATACATTCAACCCTAAGTGAGCATGCCTTTGTCTTTGTTATAGATTTTAAAAGTCTATGCCAATTTTACAACGCTTTGCAAAACTAAGACTTACTACAACAAACTTCTACATGCTTCTCAAACATGCATCACTAAGGCACGACAAGTTGAATATTTAATTTCATAATTAATATAACAATTATATCGATTATGATTTTAAATATACAACTCCTAATTCATAAATTAATATAACACTTATATCAATTCTCATGAATTAAGCATGCATCCTATACATTATAACACTTATAACAAACAAAATGCATCTAATGTTGGATGTTTAATTTCATAATTAATATAACACTTATATCAATTATTCTATTAAGCAAACAACATCTAATTCATGAATTAATATAACTCTTATATTAATACTCATGAATAAACATGCATCCTATACATTATAACACTTATAATATACCATGTGCATAAAACTATGGCAATCTATGTTGTTGATTTAATTTCATAATTAATATAACACTTATATCAATTATTCTATTAAACTAACAACAACTAATTCATGAATTAATATAACTTTTATATCAAAAATCATGAATTGCCAAATATGCATACGATATATTATAACACTTATAACATATTTTCAATGCATGAAGCATGCTTCCTACGGTGGGATTTTAAATCTATATGGCATACGTTATGCACATACAAACATGGAATTTAATTAAAACATACATTCGCAATGCATAATTAATTAAACATACTAAAGTGGATCGATTTTGGCATTTAGCAAGCAATAACTAATTTATTACAAGCTTGATCAACAAGCTACGCCTTGAGCTGACTTCGAACTCTTCGCACCGCCTTTGACCAACTTGCTTCCTCCGAACGCTTCGGCCAAATTTTCTTCGAATTTCTCCTCGTATTGCCCAGAACGAGTTTGAACTTACACCGAACATTTCGGCGAGTTTCAAACTCAAACTTCTTTCACAAAGAACCCTATATGGACTCTAATGACTCTAAAAATACAGACTCTTTAGCATGCATTAAAGCCCATACAATCTCGGGCAATTACAAATAATGAAATTCAAAAAGAAACTATGCCAAAATCGATATTCACTTTAGAATTCCATTCAGAAACAATTTCTAAATAAAACCCACCATAATTTAAATTGATTGAAATTGAGTGGCCAAAAACGCTCTGATACCAATTGATGGAGCGCCCATGGCACGCAGCGGAAGCGAATTTGGATCATGGACACTCTAATTTCATCAATTTAAACAAATGGAAACATGCAAAAGCAATGAAAAAGAGAAATTAGAACACATACCCTTGTCGTTCGTATTTCTCCAAATTCACCGCCAGAAGCTCCTCACGAGCACAACGAGCCTTCTCACGAAACGTTCGTGGACCACCCACGGTAGTCCCGCTATCCTCGGGCCGAGAAACGGAGTGGTGGGACTCCTTTAACAAAAGAAAAGAAGGACGAAGCTTTCAACTGAAAAAACTATTTTCTCAGCACAGAAGCAGATGAAGACGGAGGAGATAGAGAGAAGTTTTCAATTGAATTCATAATTCAATTGACAACCCAAATATGCACTCACCCATATTATTTTTTTTTTTTTTTTTTTTTTTTTTTTTTTAATTGATCTGATCTAAAAATATATATGCTGCTGTATATATATAAACACTACATGTGTCTTACATGCTTGCATGTAAGACACATGTATATATATATTTATATATATATTTATAAATTATTATTATTAAAAATAATAATAATTATTTTATTAATTAAACTTTTTAATTAATAAAATATATATATATATTTTAATTAATATTATTTAATTCAATATCAAATATTAATTAAATAATATAATTAAACCCGGTTTTCCGAAAACCGACTTTTTGCACATGAATCCTATTCATGTTTTCAGACCAATCTCATATTTAAATCATATTTAAATATGTCTATCCTCTTCCACAAACCCGAATTTGAACGATTCAAATTCTTTTCTTTTCTTTTATATTGTTTCACGGCTTTATCCGAGCTAGCCAGGAGAACCGTAAGGACCTACAGATCATGAGCTCCAACGATACGAGATTATCCGGTCAAAACTCTTTCAACCGAACTAACCAACATTCGTTAACCCCCGGAGACTCCACTAAAGTCCAAGGGCTGCACTCTCCTCACTGTAGATATATTGTGTCCTGTTGATATAACTATCATCAGTAAGTCGATCCTTCACAGGTTGTTCATAATCACAACGGGTCATTTAAACCGTTTAACCCTTGTATTATATCTTGTTCCTTAAGTACCACTGACACCTCTAATGAACAATTGATTTGTGGTCCAACCATCAAATCAGATTCCTCCCTGATCAGGAGAGGATGAGCCCATTGTTCAAGACCTGGAGTCAGCACTTAAGGGAACAACCTCTCTACTAACCCTGAAAGCGGGTAGGAGTGAACTCCAATCTTGCTACAACTATGTCCCCACCACTTATTCAATCTTATCCCCAAGATGGTAGGCATATTGAGTCGGCGAACAGACCACTCTCACCCGTACAAATCAAAGGATAAGGTTGAATAAACAGGAGTTCATAGTAAGCTCAGGATTGAGATCGAGTTACCTAAGTCATCATATGAAAAAACCGATCTTTACAGTAAACGGTGTTATAAAGAAAGAGCGATTTTATTTCTTGGTTCGGTCTTGTGCAAACTCATTGCACAGGACGCCCTCACTCACATGTCTCTACATGAAACGATTCGAATCACATCGTTTTGTACTATACAAAGTGAGCCGCGTCCAATAGTGTCCCCAGGATAAGGTACCCAGCCTTATCCCTATACTATAGACCATTTTTGGCTGTCTACTTGAACTTGATTCACATTCATGTCACACATGAAGTTCAAGTACTCATACTATCGCCATGGGTGTTAGTTATTGGTATAGGTTAATACAAACACAATTCACTAAAATTCAATAACAACTTTATTGAAATATAATATTTACATACATTCATTCAGTTTACAAACTACGAGTTTTAGGACATAAAACCCAACATAACGAATGTTGGTTAGCTTGGTTAAAGAGTTTGACCGGTTAATCTCGTATCGTTGGAGCTCATGATCTGTAGGTCCTTTAGGTTCTCCTGGCTAGCTCGGATTAAGCCGTGTAACAATATGAGAGAAAAATAATTTGAATTTATTCAAATTCGGTTTTGGAAGAATGATGGACATATTTAAATATGATTTAAATATGGGATCGGTGTAAAACATGAATAGGGATTCATGTGTGATGATTCGGTTTAAGAAACCGGGATTAGTCTTATTATTTAATTAATATTTGATATTGAATTAAATAATAATATTAATTAATTAAAAAGTTTAATTAATTATAATTTATTTTGTTTATTAAAATTAATTATGAATTAATTTTAAAATGACAAAATATTACAAGTGGGATTATCCAAGTCAAAGTGGAATTGTCCATGTTGAGTGGATTTATCCAAGTTGAGTGGGTTTATCCAAGTTGTGAAGTCGATTGTGAATCACCAACAACATGCATATAAACTCATCAATTTTGGAATACTTGGTTGAAGACTAATCCATCCAATTTGAGGTGTCATGCTAAGCAAAGATTTTGTTGCATGTGAATTGCCTATAAATTGGATGAAGTTCAAATGGTTTGAAGTTGATGAATTTTCAAAGAGTTTGAATATTTGGATGAGCATGAAGAGTTCATGTTACTTGAGAAATTAGAAAGCTAAGTGTTAGACTTCTTCTCACAAAATCCTCATCACTTTCATCTTCCCATCTTCTTCTTCCAAACTTTTTCTTTCATAAAGGAGTCCCACCACTCCGTTGCTCGGCCCGAGGATAGCGGGACTACCGGAGGTGGTTCTCGAGGAGTTCGAGGGAAGCTTCGAAGGGTTCGTGAGGAGATTCGAGCGTTGGAAGAGAAGTCTTTAGAACTACAAGAGGTATGTGTTCTAATTCCTTTTATTTCAAAGCTTTGTGCATGTTTCTTATTTAGCTAAATTGATGAAATTAGAGTGCCAATGATCCGTCTCGCTTCCGCTGCGCTACATGCGCTCCATCACTTCAAGGAACCAGTCACCTTGGCATCTTCATGCAATCAACTTTTCACACCTTACTATCACTGGTTATTTCGATGTGGATTGGGTTGCCTCTCTCGATGATTGAAAATCAGTAGGTGAGTATTGCATTTTCCTTGGCCATTCTCTCATCTTGTGGTCCTTGGTAGAGCACAGGATGATGGTGTGCTCCAAATTTCAAGCTGTCGAGGCTTGCCAAAATAAAATTTGTAACCCACTTACACTAAGTTCTTTGTAGCTAGTAGCAACAGAATCAATCCATAGGGAGCTGTCAAATAAAATCGGGGATTTGGATTGAATTATGTTTGTTTGATTTAGGTGACAAAACATGAGGGTTTTGAATCATGCAAATTGGAGAAAATAATCTAACGAAGGAATAAAAATAAACAAGAGTATGAACATGCTGGATTTGGGGAATTCAAGAATTGTAAAATATTGTAATTTCTATCATTGAACCTCTATAAACATGGTAAGAATTAATTGAGTACGCAAACAGTTACCCGGATCGACCTAAGTAACCGACCCCATAGAAATTAGCTAGATGCGTCAAATCTAACTAAACACTGTAATTAATTAATTTATAGTGATAAAAAACTAATCAAAAAAAATAACGGGAGCATTGCGACGAACATTCAACGAGGAAGCCTAAGTCGATACTTCGATTTCTCTACTTCCCTGGGTTAGCTAACACTATCTAGAGCAGCATACTTATGTACTACCCATGGCTTCACCGAACCCTTGTTACAACGACGATTAGAAGAGGCACAACATCACTAATCTAAATTAACCATAGAACATGCAAGAAATCAAGATTGTCAATCTATTATGCCAACATGCTCATGAGAATATGCATAGAAGAAGCAAATACACAAGAATATTCAGACCAAGATAGAACTTAAAGAACAAGCCTCAAGTAATTACAAAACTTCACAAAATCCCTACATAAATCCCCAAATCCTACACCTTACCTTAGCCTACCATGGTCTTGGAACAAATCCAAGATCTCAGGGAAACTATTTGGTTCATACAAGAGGTAGAAGGAGAAAAGGGAGCTCCAAACCGAGCTCCAATGGCGGAAATATTCAGAAAAAACGGAGAAGTGACCTAAAATCGAAGAAGATGGCCTTTTATAATCGTCCTAGCGTCGAGACGCTACGGACAGAAATCTTCAGTGCGCGCCTCTCAGAGCGTCGAGACGCTAAGCAGCGTCTCGACGCTCCAGCTCGACGCTTGCTCTCAGGTTTTGACAATTTGTTTTGTCTTGGGCAGCGTCGAGACGCTCTGGCAGCGTCGAGACACTGCCCCCTTGGACAAAATCTTCGCTTTAGCTACTTTTTTTCTCCCGATGCAATCTCGAGGCCTTAATATGACCTTCTTAGCCCCGATTGACGTCTTATGGACCTTACGAGCTCTTCACCGATAATCACCTATAACAAAGGAAAATTAACATTTAATTAAGCACGATTTTAGCTAGAATTAAGGAGTTAAACATAGCTCCAAATTGGAGCTATCAGTCCTCCAAGAAACAGGTTATGGTTGCCCGATCCAACACTGAATCTGAATATCGAGCCCTCTCCCACGTAGCTTGTGAAATTATCTGGCTTTGGTCACTCCTCACTGAACTTCGTGCTCCCAGGTTGTGATTGCATTGTGATGGGATTGGTCGGGCTGCGATGGACAAAAGGAAAAAGTACGACTAGGGCTAAAGATGAAGATGAATTTAAACAACTTTAATAGTTTAATTATTTTTATTTGAAAAAGTTTACCTTTTAATTTTAATTAATTATTCAATTTCTTAAAAAAAAAATTATTCAATTTATTTGTCAAATAATCAAGTAAAATTGACATGTCATTTCATCCACGACAGCAAACCATTTATAATTATTTTGTAAACTCGGAATTAAAATGTATCATTTGAAAGCAGGAACTAAATAGACATCAACTTCAGACTTCAAGAATCAAATACAATTTGTCCTAAAAATATTTATGATAGCACATTTAATTTAATTAATACATCCCATCATCTTCTGCCCACTTGTTTTTTGGACTATGAATTTTCTGTTACAGACTCGCATGAAAGAAAGAGAGAATTATTGTACTAATAAAAAAAATACTTTAACTCAACTAGGGTTCTGATTAAGAGTTCATTTGGGTTTGCTTTTCCATGGGTAGTCAAAACAGGTAAAACAAATGAATTTATGGCGTGTGCATGCAATCACAATCTGTCGCCCGTAATATTCCTGACGTGACATAAAACAACCTGTTTGAAGTCCTTTACCAAATTAACAAATGTCGCTCTCAATCTCTATTGCCATCCGCCTCACCGTCGTCGCTCTCCGCCTCGCCACTCTGTTTTTTTTTTTTGTTTTTGAAATGTTGTACAAGTTTTCATTTATTCCGACGCTGAGGTATTCTGACGCCTCTAAACAACATTTCTGTTTTTTTTTTTAAATAAATTGCATTCTGATTTCTGATGGATGAATTTTATGAAGTTCATAAACGATTATTGATTGACGTATAATTTTTTTTAACGAAACAGTGAGACAAATATTTTGATTGACATATAGCCATGATAATTGATTTTTCAATTACAAGCAATCTAGTTGTTTCGGATCTATTTTTTTTCCAATTGCTAGCATCTAATTTCTGATTATTAAATATTCACTAGTACTTAATTATGAATTAGTTAGAAAATTGTATTGTAAATTTCTTCTTAAAAAATTGTTAGAGAATCTATCTAATTTGTGATTTGTTGAGTTTAGTTTTATTTTAATTATGAGTTAGTTAGAAAAAGTATCAATAATATAAATTGTATTATATTTGTGGAATAGTATAAATTGTATTATATTTGTGGAATGTGAATGAGCATAGGATTTTAAGGGCCCGTTTGATAACGTTCTTGTTGCCCGTTTCCTCCTTCTTGTTTCTGTTTCTGGTTTTTTAAGAATTAGAAAGAGTAACATGTTTGATAACTACTCTCTTGAAAGAAAAAAAAACATAAACTTCTTTTATTTTTTTATAATTTAAATAGAATTTAGATATATAATATAAAAAATATAACACGCGTTAAAATATATAAAAAAATAATTATAAAAAATCTACCTTATCTAATACAAGTAAATCCCGATGCAAAAAAAAAAAAATATCTTTCAAATGTTGTCCAAATTTGATTTACAATGTTATCTCTCACTCGAGTCATTCCGTCATAAATGATGTCGCCTCGGATCCAACTCAATTATATATAGCTCTGTAAATGCAATGTTATCTCTCACTCGAGTCATTCCACCTCAAATGATGTCGACTCAGATCCAATTCAATTATATATCTCTGTAAATGCCGTGGTTTTATAATATTAAAGTCAGAGTAAATGTATGTTTTAGTGAGCAAAATTTATATTTGCAAAATTCTAATTGATTTAAGTGTAATACAAACTTAAAAAAATACACACATATATATATATATATATATATACACATATATATATATATATACACACATATATATATATATATATATATATATTCACATATATATATATATATATATATATTTTGCAAAATTTATATAAATCAAAATAATACATAAAAAAAATACTGCAAAATTAATAAATAATATATATTGCAAAATTTAAAAATTCAAACTAAAATTAAAATAATACATAAAAAAAAATACTGCAAAATTGATAAATAAATTATAAAAACCAAAAGAATGCTCCATCTATGGCTAGAACAAAGGAAGTCTAATGAAAAATATTGTAGGGAGCGTTTGTATGACAATCAAACCACCCGATGTTTTATGTACTTATGGGAACTAAAAAATAAATATAGAAACGGAACAAAGAGAAACATCTTTTTGTAGTTTCTCAAATTTTGCCAATTTTTTTGAAACGTTTCTCAAATTTTAAAAACAAGAAACGGGAACAGCTATCAAACAAGTCTATTCCTTAAAAAATGAGAAATGTGAACAAGAAACACGAACGTTATCAAACGAGCCCTAAATAATTAAAAAAAAAATTAACACAAATGAGTCAATAAGATATAGGATATTACAAAATGTTTAACATAATTTTTTATTACATTCATATGTTTACCCGGTAAAAAAATATAAAATAAAATAATTTGTAGTTTTACCATTCTATCCCTATACAATGCACTACGTTTTTCTAAATAAAAAAAATCACAAAAGGTAAAAAAAAGTAATAATGATTGATTTGGAATTAATGAGTAATAATATAAAAAGTATATAATATTTTTTTTTAGAACAAAAGTCATCTATGCATTTCAGAATTTCAAAACATGTTTTCAAGTTTTTTTTTTGTTTTTTTTTATTCAAACCTTATTCTAGAGATTCGTCGCTCGCCGGTAACCCACGTCATACACCGCCAGTACCTCACGTCATTCGTCGCCGGTAACCCACCAATAACGTCGTCGTTGGTACCCATAGGTCGTTGTTGTTTTACGCCGTCGTCCTCTTTTGTGGTTTCGCCGCCGACTCTCTAACTTCATCCACACCTTGGTAATTTACTGCACTATTTTTTTATTTTATAGTTTGGGGGTTTTATTTTTATATAATACGACATGTATACACCGAGTATATATCATGAAATTTTTAATGGTTGGTGTTTTATGATATAAACAGGGTATATATCAAGGTTTATGTATGTATTAGAGTGTATATACTATGAGATATATCATGGATTCCTAATGGTTGTAGTTTATGTGACTGTTACGGATATATACATGGTATATATCCTGGTATATATCAATCTAAAATTAAGGTGTATATATATAACAGTGTATGTATTAGGGGTATATATCAAAGTATATAATTGTTTCGGATATATGGAGGGTAACTGTGCTACGACGGATGGACGACGAAATTTAATTGATGGAGGGAATCGTTTTAGGTAACAAATGAAAATGGTGGTTAGAGAGAACACGAAAAATTGATGGAAAAAATCATTTTTGGTAACAAATGACATACAAAATAAAATCCTATTAATAACAAAATTTAATCTAATTAATAACTACCATAACTAAAATCACCTAATTAATATGGTAAAACTAAAAAAAGTAATAAAATATCTTTATTTTTGAATTTTAAATGAAGGAAAAATAATAAAATTAAATTAAAATAAATTCATTAAATGACACCATAAATACTTGAAAAAATATAGAAATAATTATTTTGTTTGTAAGTTAAAACCCTAAACAAATAACCTACCTACCCACCTACTCTTTTAAAGGTGCAAACAAAATAATTTGTAATTTGAATCATATAACTTCTTAAATAATTATGACATAACAAATTTATTATATATTATTTTTTTAACATTTTGTTTTTTTTTTTTGAAAATGGTCGTGGGGCTGAGCCGGAGCCGGAGCCGGAAGTAACGATGTAGTGTCAATGGACTCGAAGCACATGACCCAACTCCTTACTTGAAACCCTACTTAAAAAGGTTCATTTGTCTACTTGCCCGGACTTAACCCTACTTAATGGGCTGAATCAACCTCCAACCAATTTGATGCTCCCGTTTGGGTTATTTATTATAAATACTAATATACAAATAATTAAAATAATATGCGAATGGAGTAATTATAGTTGTTTTTTTTGCAACGAAGTAATTATAGTTGTTACAACTTAGAAACAAAGTTTATGTTGGTTTATTATGAAGCATGAAAGGGTTTATCTAAGAGCATAGTTAATTACATACCTATAGGCATATAGCAATTACAAACAAAGTTTAGCTTGCTTTATTATCCCAAGGAAAATGACTAAAATCCATAATTCATATTATTTCCTCCCTTCACAGACACCAAACTCTTAACGAAAACAGTTGCTTGAAACCTTGCCGGATGCCCCTTCAATGGAAGCTCTTTTAACTGTTTACTTTTAATATTGTACAAAATCACTTCTCCTTCCTTGGCCTCCATTAACACTTCATCAGAGCTCACAAACCCCAAGGGCTTCTCAATTCCAGAAACAGGGCCGATTCTCAGTATTTTTGACCATGAAACCCCACCAGATTCATCCTTCTCCATCCCCCAAATGTCGAAACTTCTTTCCTCCCCGCTCGATGGATAATGGAACACAACAATGGATCCATTCAAAACCCCCATACTTCTATACTTCTCACGCTGCTCCTCGAAACTCTCCGGTACCGGAATTTGACCGAAAACTTCTTCCCTCATGTCGAATGACTGTATAATTTCAGCCCCTCCTTCCTTATCCGCCCACCAGTAATATGTTCCTTCGTGATACATCTCAAACGAAGGCGCCCAAAACACATGCCCACAAACAGGGCTTTCAATTTCTCTCCACCGATCCTTCCCTAAATCGTAAATTTCCACTCTCGGAGGGTGGAAATACCCAGCTCCTTCCACAAAATTCACAACCCTAACTACTTTGAAATCTCTAGATTTCGAATCGTACCCGAATCCGACAGCGTTCGTGGACGAATCGTAACCGTCGGGCTCTTCGGGCGGTTCCGTGAGGAGGAGGATCGACGGAGGGAGTTTATGAAACTCTCTAGTCGTCGGATTACAGAGGAAAATTTCCCTTCGAAGATCGCTGACACAGACTAAGCCGTGAGAATGGCCACGGATTTCGAAATACCGAAAATCGTCATCGAATGGCAAATCGACATCGAGAACGGTCACAGATCGATCCACGGCCAGGGAAAATTTGAGGATGGAGAATATATTTTTCTTTTCACCAGAGTTGTTCGTGACAAGACGCTTGAGAAGAACGTGTTTGTGTTGAAGAGAATTTGAGAAATGTTTTACTGCAAATTTAGGGTCGTTGATTAGGGCGTACCAGGATTTGCGAACGGACTTGAATCGGAGAAGAGACTCCGGCGGAAGCCTGGCTAGAATCTCGATCATCACTTCTTCCGGTAGATTTCCGAGAGTCGCCATTAGAGAGCAGCTTCTTAATCGGTTTCAGAAGATTTGACGGAGGAAGTTTCATCTGATCTCTTCGTTGTTAAGAAAGAGGGAAAACTATTCGGTGCGGCAAACACCATTGTAAACTACTACTCCAGCTTCATGATTTACGCGTGTACAAGAGGATCATGTAATGTGCTGTCCCTTCGCACCTTATTCTTGCTCCATAACTTTTTCTTAAATAATTTTGACTTTTTAATTTATTCTTAATTCGTAGTTTTGAAAAAACTTTTATTTTAAACTGACCAAATATTTAAATTTAAGATAAAATATATATTTTGTCTTCGTAGTTTTGAAAGAGTCATTTTAGTCCTCACCTTTGTAAATTGATTCTAAATAGTCCTTAGTTTAATTTTGTTGGCGCAAGATTTTGGATTTTCCTAACACTCGTACGTCCCGTCGTGAGTAGTCGCTGCCAGAATGGTGAGGTACCTGCACAAGGGAGGAAAGGGTAAACTTGCACCGGCGTGGGGCTAGGCCCACGAGACTCCGATGCTTAAGTCACAGAGGTCTGAAGTGTAAGTAGGAGTGGTGGAATAAGACTTGTGCACAGTCTCTTAGGAATTGCGTACCTCGAACAAACCCTTTAGGGTATGTCTTATAGGCGGGGGATTGCGGGTAGGTAGGCCCGACCCGTCTTTCCCTAATCATGAGGATTCGGGACTTCCGGTGGTGCGACGTGGCCCGTTATGTTGGATTTTATGTCCTAAAACTCATGGTTTGTAAACTGTTATGTTTGTAACTATTCTATTTAGAATAAAGAGTTATTAGTTTTATTCAGTAAAGAAGTTTACTGGAATAAAGTGAAACGTGTTTAGGTTAACCTATACAACTGACCAACACCCTTGGCTGAATATGAGTACTTAAGCCTCATGTATGACATGATTGTGGATCAGGCTCAAGTATTCAGTCAAAACGGTCTATAGTATACGGATAAGGCTGGGTACCTTATCCTGGTAACACTATAGGATCCGACTCACTTTGTATTGTACAAAACGATGTGATCTGAATCGTTTCACATGGAGATGTGCGAGTGAGGACGTCCTGTGCAAAGAGTTTGCATAAGACCGAACCACGAAATATGTCGCTCTCTCTTTATAACACCGTATACTGATGAGACCGACATTTTCATTTGATGGCCTAGGTAACTTGATCTTAATCCTGAGCTTACTATGAACTCCTGCTTATTAGACAGTATCCTTAGACTTGTATGGGTGAGAGTGGCCCATTAGAGCTGACTCAATAACTTATCATCTCAGGGATAAAGTCCAATAGGTAGCTAGGGACATAGTGTAGTAAGATGGAGTTCACTCCTAACCCGCTCTTCAGAGTTAGTAGATAGGTTGTTCCCTTAATAGCTGACTTCGGGGCTTGAACAATGAGCGTTCACACTCTCATGTGATGAGAGGGTTAACTGATCTGTTGGTTGGACCACAGATCTATTGTTCATTAGAGGTGTCAGTTGTACTTAAGGAACAAGACGTAATGCAGGGGTTAAACGGGTTAAATGACCCAGCTGTGATTACGAACAACCTGTGAAGGGTCGACTTGCCCGTAACGGTTATATCAGAGGACAAAATTTATCTACAGTGAGAAGAGTGCAACCCTCGGACTATAGTGGAGTCTCCGGGGGTTAACGAATGTTGATTAGTTCGGTTAAAAGAGTTTTGACCGGATAATCTCGTATCGTTGGAGCTCATGATCTGTAGGTTCTTTAGGTTTTCCTGGCTAGCTAGGATAACACCGTGCAATAGTATAAAAGAAAAGAAAAAGAAAAAGAATTTGAATTGTTCAAATTCGGCTTTTGAAAGAATGATGGACATTTAAATATGATTTAAATATGAGAATGGCCTAAAACATGAATAAGATTCATGTGTAAAAAAGTCGTTTTTTCGAAAAAATCGGGTTTAGTTATATTATTTAATTAATATTTCATATTGAATTAAATAATATTTATTAATTAAAAAGTTTAATTAATAAATATATATATATATATATTTTTTATTTATTAAAAAATTTAATAAATAAAGTTTTTATTATTATTTTATTATTTTTAATAATAATAATAATTAAATATATATATATATATATATATATGTAATGTAAAGGTAGAGGTTTTATGAAGAGAGGGTACACTTTTTGCGGTACTCAATTCGGGTTTACACAGATTGAAAAAAAAAAAAAAACCTTCATTTGGCTTTTAAAGCTTCTGTGTACTCTCTTTTTCCCTTATCTCTTCCGTTTTCCTTTCTTTTCTCTTGAAACGAAGTCCCACCACTCCGTTGCTCGGCGCCGAGGATAGCGGGACTACCTGGGGTGGTCCTCGGGGCGTTCGTGAGAAGAGGCTGGAAGAATTCGTGACGAGGAACGGCAGGCGGACTTGAAGAAATTCGGAACTACAAGGGTATGTATTTCTAATTTCTTTTTTCCGTCATTTCGAGCATGTTTTCTATTTGTTAAATTGATGAAATTAGAGTATCATCGGTCCAAAATCGCTTCCGCTGCGTATATCGCTCCATCAATTGGTATCAGAGCGATTTTGTGATTAACTCAATTTGCATCAATTTAAGATGGTGGGTATTTTAATTTAGAAATTGTTTCTGAATTGGCGTCTAAAGTGAATATCGATTTTGGCATAGTTTCTTTTTTAATTTCCTTATTTGTAATTGCCCGAGAATGTATGGGTTTTAATGTGTGCTGAAGCGTATATATTTTTAGAGTCATTAGAGTCCATATAGGTTTCTTTGTGAAAGAAGCTCGAGTTTTTGAGCTGGCCGAATTGTTCGGTGTAAGTTCAAACTCGTTCTAGGCAATTCGAAGAGAAGCTCGAAGATAAATTGACCGAAGCGTTCGGGGAAGCAAGCTTGTCAAAAGCGGTGCGAAGAGTTCGCTCAAGACTTAGCTTGTTGTTCAAGCTTGTAATAAAAAAGTTATTGCTTGCTAAATGCCAAAATCGATCCACTTTAGTGTGTTTAATTAGTTATGCATTGTGAATGTATGTTTTAATTAAAATCCATGTTTGTATGTGGATAACGTATGCCATATAGATTTAAAATCTCATCGTAGGAAGCATGCTCCATGCATTGAAAATATGTTATAAGTGTAATAATATATAGTATGCATATTTGAGAATTCATGAGTATTAATATAAGAGTTATATTAATTCATGAATTAGATGTTGCTAATTTAATAGAATAATTGATATTAGTGTTATATTAATTATGAAATTAAATATACAACATAGGTTGCCCTGGTTTTATGCATATGGTACCAGAGTTGTTTTGTGATCAGGGGCGGATTTAAGTAGGGACCAGGGGGGCTCGAGCCCCCCTTGAACTTGCAAAATGTCAAAGTCTAGTATTAAAAAGCGTCCATTTGAATTAAAATTCTCACTTGGTTTGGTGGTTCAAGTTCTCCTGCCTTCCCCTATTGTCCAAGTTTGAATCCTAGGGAATGGTTTTTTTTTCTCCTTTTTGTTTTCTTTAAAAAACTGGGCCCTTTTTTTTTTCTTCCTTTTTGTTTTCTTTAAAAAAAAAATGGGCGTATTTCTGTCTTTCTTTTTACTTTATTTTTTTTATTTCTTTTAAAAATTGGGTTATTTGGTTTATTATTTTTATTCACTTTTTTTTTTAGCTTAAATTTTTTAAAAAAGTGTCTCATAAAAGCGTCTCATTCATTATTAAACTTACAATTATGTATCATTATCAAGTTTTCAAATTGATGTCTAATAGATACCTAATTTATTATATTTTTTTTTCAAAGATTTATTTAATAAAAAAAAAATTATAATTTAGATAATTATTAGACATAAAATTAAAAATTGAAACTTATTACAAAAAAAAATTCAATCTAGTAACGTATTAGACATAATCTAGAAAATTGAACGACCAAACTTATTATTTAACTAATTTAAATATTCAAATATATAAATTAATATTAATATATGCTAGTGCGTCGATAAAAATATTTTCTAGCCCCCCCTGACATTAAGTTCTGGATCCGCCACTGTTTGTGATTAACTCAATTTGCATCAATTATTGATGGAGCGATATACGCAGCGGAAAACGATTTTGGACCGATGATACTCTAATTTCATCAATTTAACAAATAGAAAACATGCTCAAAACGAAGGAAATAAGAAAATTTAGAAAACATAACCTTGAAGTTCTAAATTTCTTCGAGTTCCGCCGGCCGATCCTCGTCACGAACTCTAGAACAATAGATCAATAGATCAGTGGTTCAACCAACAAATCAGTTAACCCTCTCATCACAGGAGAGTGTGAACGCTCATTGTTCAAGCCCCGATGTCAGCTATTAAGGGAACAATCTATCTACTAACCCTGAAGAGCGGGTTAGGAGTAAACTCCATCTTACTACACTATGTCCCCAGCTACCTATTGGACTTTATCTCTGAGATGATAAGTTATTGAGTCGACGCTAATGGGCCACTCTCACCCATACAAGTCTAAGGATACTATCTAATACGCAGGAGTTCATAATAAGCTCAGGATTAAGATCGAGTTACCTAGGCCATCAAATGAAAATGTCGGTCTCATCAGTAAACGATGTTATAAAGAGAGAGCAACATATTTTGCGGTTCGATCTTATACAAACTCTTTGCACATGACGCCCTCACTCGCACATCTTCATGTGAAACGATTCGGATCACATCGTTTTGTACAATACAAAGTGAGCCGCATCCAATAGTGTTACCAGGATAAGGTACCCAGCCTTATCCGTATACTATAGACCGTTTTGACTGACTACTTGAGCCTGATCCACAATCATGTCATACATGAAGCTCAAGTATTCATATTTAGCCAATGGTGTTGGTCATTGGTATATGTTAACCTAAACAAGTTTCACTTTATTCCAGTAAACTCCTTTACTGAATAAAACTAATAACTCTTTATTCTAAATAGAATATTTACAAACATAACAGTTTACAAACCACGAGTTTTAGGACATAAAACCCAACAAACTCTCACTTGGACTTAAACGTCTGTGGTGTACATGTTAGGTGGAGAAAAACTAATATATCACATATCAGAAGTTTTCTCCCACTGTCCTCTCCAGCAACTCGGAGCCCTAGACTCTTCTAGGTGTCTCTCAAACACTTTAGCCACGAGAGACATAGTAAACCAATCAGCATTAAGTGGTGCAAGGTGGTAGAGTTACTTTCGGGGTACTCCAAAATCAAGCTGTCGAGGCTTGCCAAAATAAATTTATAAACCCGTAGCTTTTAGCTTTGCAGCTAGCGGTAACGGGGTCGAACCACAGAGAGGGAATAAAATTGAGAGTTAACTGTTTGAGTTGTAATTAAATTGATCGGGAGATTTGTCACAAAAAGGGGGGATTTTATCATGCAAGGTAAGTAAAATTGCTAACGGAAAAAATAATAAGATTGAGATTGAAGAGTGTTGGAATTGGGGGATTTCGGGATCTTGCTAAGCACTTTAACATTTATCACTTAATTCTAAAGTAAGGCTAATCAATAATGACATGCACGCGGTCGGTTACCCAGGACACCCTAAGGTAACCGACTCTATATTAATTAATTAGATCACACAGTTCTAATTAAACATTATTTAAAGTATCGTCAGAGTGATCAACCCCAAATTTACTCTAAACAGTCACTAGCAAACCGCGACGAACATTTGACTATGTAATCAAATTGCTAATTGGCTACCCGGCAACCCTGAAGTACCCAACAATTATCATGCATAACTCGATACTCCGATTTATTTCATTGTTCTGTGTTACTAGGCGAAAAGTGAGAGGCAAGGCATCGCTAATCTTTAACTCTAACACATGCTAGAAAACTCGATTGTCCGTCGGCGAAATCTAACACATGCATGGGATTAAGAAAGAACAATAAATGCATACATACCTAAAGCCAAATCAGAACCATTAAGCATAAATTATCAAAACATTAAAAAGCTTAACAAGGATCCCTAATTATCCCAAATCCAAACACAAATACCTTAGCCAACCATGGAGGTTTGGAGTCCCAATACTCCCATGGAAGCTTTGGACATCATCCCAAGCTAAATACACAAGAAAACCTCAAAAAACGGCCAACAATGGCGGAGAAACGAAGAAGAAAACTGAAAACCCGAGAGAGAATGAAGATGATGGGCTGAAAATCGTCAAAATGACGTTTTAAGCCGTCGGAGCGTCTCGACGCTAGGCAAGCGTCTCGACGCTGGTGCCCTAAGTGTCGCGCGCCTTTCGTCGTGATGGCGTCGAGACACTAGGCAAGCGTCTCGACGCTGCGGTCAATTTCTCCAGCGCGCGTTCGCGATGGCGTCGAGACGCCAGGCGAGCGTCTCGACGCTGCCCCGATGAATTCCAGCGCGCGCGTGCCTCCGGAGCGTCCCGACGCTGTTGCTCGACGCTTGCTCTCGGGTTTGGGGCTGGAAAATTGCCTCTTCATGGCAAATTTCTCTATATCTTCATGTGTGAGCTTGCCCTTTTCCCGAAGCACTCCTGAGGCGCTAAAACGTCTTCCTTAGCCACAAAACGCACTCAATGGATACCACGAGCTCTATGCCGCAAAAATCTTATAAACGAGACATATTAAACTATTAATCACGACTTTTAGCTAGAGTTAGGGAGTGAAATATAGCTCCAAAATGGAGTTATCAAACACCCCCAACTTAAATCTTGCTAGTCCTCAAGCAAGGCAAATAAAGAATTCAACTCTAAAGGACCATGCATACATGCTTCTAATTCAAACCTCGATACTTTTTACAAATCCAAACAAAACATAATCACGAAAGCAATCAGCGCATGCATTTAATTACGAACATATCAAAAATTAACTATCGCTCCCTAACGTGTGTGTGTGCTAGCCAACCTATGCTAAACCTACGTAAGCCCGGAAAAAACCACATGAAACATATCATCCCGTTTTCCTCCTATTTCTAGCATTTAAGAACAATCTAAACTTGATCGCATAAGAGAGAGCAATAAATTAAAAGGCCTAAACCGATTTTCTCATACTTTTTTCTTTTTCTCTTTTTGAATACTTTGTATTCTTTGTTATGGTTCTTTGAACCCAACTTTATTTTCTTTTTCTTTCCAATCCCGAGTTGCCTAACATGTCAAGCTTTGGTCAAGCTTCACATTTTTAAGGACTAACGTTCACTTCTTAAGTGCAAACTTAAAAAGGAGGAACGCCTCGGGAGAATTTTCTAACCAATCATGCTTTTCTATTTTTTTTTCTTTTTCTTTAGGCTTAATTAACCACTAACTCTCATGCAACAAGCTACCCTAGGGGTGCCTTTCGGGGTGACAACAAGAATCATGCAACATGCAATCAACTAAGCCTACAAAGATCTAAGATGAGGTTGCTAAGTGCTCGATAGATGCAAGGGAGCAACATAATTTTTTTTTTAAATTTTTGACATGAACCTAATAAATGCAAAACAACATCATGCAAAAACTAGATTATGCAAATGCTCAGATTTCCAAAAACACACTTCCTAGATCATCATAATTAGAAAGCATATAAACAGAGTCCCAAGCACTTCAAATTCAAAATAAGCACTGCTCAACAAACTACACATGCATATCCACAACATCCACCTCCAACTTCAGAAGATAGCATTGTCCTCAATGCTTCTCTATCAGATGCACAAAAGGTAAAGGGAAAGAAAAACAACACTTCCCTGATCTTTGTGAAGCTGGCGAGGGGAAAGAGGCGGCGCTTTCTTTATCCGAGCCCAATTTCCTCAACTTCTCCTTATTTCCTAAAAAAAAACAGCAAGCTAAATTAAGCTAAACTAACCTACGAAACTTAAAACTAAAACAACGATAAACTAAATGACTTAAAAACAGTTCAACACTCGGGTGCCTCCGAGAAGCGCAGAATTTTTAAAGTCGTTTGCTCGACTGAATTCACCCAACGAACTCATCCATATTCTGACAGCGCGGGGGACGTCCCAGACATATCCTCGTCCACACTATTCCTGCAAACATCATTTAAAAACATTTTTTCTCTTCGTGCCTTGAGCACGTGAACATCCTCATTGTTAGTACTATAAAAAACAGCACCATTATCATTTAAATCCAAATCTTTCTTCCTAACAGAGGCAAAAGAATAGTCCCTCAAGCGCGAGGTCAAATTCTCTTCCTTCACACAATCCACAGACTTTGCATTTCCATTCTCATCATACACAAAAGACTTCGATGCATTCATAAAAAACTCATTCACAGTTCCATCAAATTCTACAGACAAAGCACCCCTATCAACATCAATCTTGACCTTAGCGGTCTTCATAAATGGGCGTCCTAGTAAGATAGAAGAGGAAACATGCGAAGAATTTTTGTTCATATTCAGCACGTAGAAATCGCATGGAAACAACAATTCTTTCACTTTGACTAAAATGTCCTCAATTTTCCCTAACGGATGCACATAAGATCGATCGGCTAGTTGGACAACTATATTAGACTCAATTAAATTGCGCAATTCAAGCTCTTTAAACACATCAAAAGACATGACATTAATTGAGGCACCGAGATCTAACATGGCATTTTCAAACAGTTTAGTACCAATAGTGCATGGGATAGTAAACATACCAGGATCGACGCACTTTGGTGGAAGCGTACCTTGAAAAATTGCAGAGACAGTTTCTTTCTTCTTCTCATCACTCTTTCTCGACATTCTCTTACTCGTGCACCAACTCTTGAGGAACTTTGCATATTTCGGTATTTGCTTCATGACCTCCAAGAGTGGGATGTTCACCGTCACCTTCTGGAAGGTTTTGAGGACCTCCTCATCTTCATTCACGACGATAGGCCTTGCGAGCCTACTCGGGAAGGGTGCTATGGGAACATACTCACGCACATTTTTCTTTAATTCTTCATTTTTCACCATCTTCTCATCCTCAAGATGGCTTGGGGAACATGCAATCGGTTTCCCCTTTTCCTCAACAACGGGAGACAACAAACGGCTTGGGAAGGGAGCCTTGGGCTTGTAGCCTTTCAAGCTCGGGGGTGCATTCAACTGGACTTCCTTCCTTCTTGACTCAAGATCCTCGATCTTTTTCTCATCCTTGCCTTCCTCTTTCTCCACAACAACGGTGTTTGGAAAAATTTCTCTCCCACTTCGTAAGTTAATGGCACAAACCTGCTCACAGGAATTCATCCTCGCTTGTGGGGGTAGCATCCAAGGACTCTCATTGTACTCAACATGCGTAGAACTCGAGGGAATATTGTTACCTCTCCAAAAGTACATTATTTAGGGCCATATTTAACTTAAAATCATGTAATCTCTTGAGTGTTTTTGTTAGAAGTTAGCTTAATGTGTGCTTAAATGTGAGAATTCGAGGAATGAGGCTAAAATAGGACTTATTTGGAAAAGGAACGAAAAAGGATGAAAAAAGATGTAAAAAGAGTTCAAATGTACATTGCAGGAGAATTGCGGAAACATTGCTGAAACCGCAATGAACATTGCGGCCCTCGCAAGGAAATCACAATGCCAAGTTGTTTTCTACTGAACTTTTCCCAGCCGTCAGTCGTCATTGTTGCGAGTTTTCAGCCTCCTAAGCCTTCCCCTGCTGCCACGTGGATGATTGTTGTTCAGAATGGATGGTTCTCCGTGGCTGAAGGCACCTGCAAAAGCTATAAAAAGAGGCAAAGGATGAAGGGAAAAAAAAGCTCAGAAGCGTGGAGTTCTCCGTTGCAAAGCGATCTGCATACGAATTTTCCTTCTCCCGTTTGTTGGAACGAAGAAATCAGCCCTTGGCGTCCATAATTCAAGAGGAAGAAGAGAAGATCCTTCTTCTCTTCTGATTGAATTCATCCCTAAGAACAACTAATCTTCTCCATAATCCGAGGCGTTGCGACGAGGAGATCCGTGCACTCTTTTACAGCTTTCTTTACTGTCTTTTACTCTACTGTTGTCGCTGCTACATTGTTTTGATTCATTCCCCAATTTACGTAACACTTACTGCTTAAATTATCGCACATTATTCTTGAGAAATGTTCTGAACCTTAGTTTTGATAAGTAATACATTAAGTCTCTTGAGTTCTTCATTTTGTTATCTCTTATTCAATCGCTTTTATTAAGTCTTTTTAATCATGCTTAATCATTCCATCTCCTTTCGATCTGCGCAATCCATGAGTAACTAATCTAACAAAGGTCTGCTAAAGATGAATCTATAGGTTAGAAATACGAGAGTTCAGCGTGTAGGATAGCTCGATTGCATTGAATGTATGTATGCTTCATCCCATGGGCAATTTCGACCGGCCATCCATTTTGTCTAAAGAATTCCTAACCTCCGGAAGGAGTAAGAGTTCAGAGTCATCCATTCATGCTAGCCTTTTATGGTAACTAGAAAATGACCTAGGAATAGGCGTTCTCCTAGCACGATTGTTAGCTTGCTTATATAAATATGTGTTTATGTCTTACTTGGATATGAGTGAACTAAAGATCTAATGCATGTAATCGAGAGATGCATGAGACTGAGCTAAATCGATGCATGATAAGTTAATCTACTACTGAACGATCGTAGTTAAGTGCCTATAGAGGAGTCTTAAGTCGACCTTGTTGCCTTATCTTACCCTTAAGTCGTTGCTAATTTAATTGCTAGATTATTGCGAGAACCGCAATAAAATAGTTCTGTTTTTGCCTTAGCATTTTTTCTAGTCTTTTACTCTTGCGATTTTATTGCTAGAACATTGCGAGATCCGCAATTCTTTCTTCTCCACAATATAGCTTATTCTCTTTACTTGCTTTCCATTTATGATTGCATCCTTCTTGCTCCTTTATGTAGTTTGCAGGTGCGTTTGGGCCAAGGAGAACCATCAATCTTCAACGTCATATATCAGAATGGATGGAGGAGAAAGAACGAATCCCTGAAATTACGGAAATTAACAGAAAAAGATCAGTCAACTTACGGTTTTCACTTGAATAATTGCGGTCACCGCAATGTTTTCGCAATTCATTCGCAATGCTCATTTTTTCATTCTTTTCCTTCGGTTTTCAACCCTTTTTCTACCTATTGTGCATAAGTCCTAAATTAGCTACCTTCTTCTAATTCTCATATTAAAGCATAGGTTTAGGCTAAATGCTATCAAAAACACCTAAAAGTGTACATCTTCTTAAGCTAAATGGGTCCTCAATAAGTCACTTTCAGAGACTTAACAATGGCATCCAACAGAGGGATGTTGATCTCTACCTTCCTGAATGTGTCAAGGAACTCCTTCTCGTAGTCTTCCTTTGGCGGTCTCGCTAACCTGCTAGGAAAAGGAGCCTTAGGCACGTAAACTCTAGTGCACGTAGGATCGAAATTTACCCCATGCCACCGTGGTTCGGGATTTTCTGTCTGTGGCTCGACATGGCCATGATCGACTTCCACTGGCGGGGTACTAGTGGGAAGCTGCTTCCCACTTCTCAAAGTGATGGCACTAGCGCTCTCCGCGTTCTTATGCTCCATCACTGTCACCTTTTTAGCCATCTGAGACACTTCCTTGCCCAGATCTTGCACTAACATTCCAAAACCGTCCATTCTTTCCCGAGTGTCCTTCTGAAATTCCCGAGTGTCCTCCTGAAATTTCCGGTTAGCTGAAACAAAATCTTGCAAAATATTTTCAATAAAATTACCTGAAAATGATGTCTGAGCTTGCACAGAAGCTTGAGAAACATTTTCCGCTAACCGGATCATCGCATTGCCTAATTCTGACACTCGAGCATTAAGCGCATTTAACTCAGCTGAGAAACGGTCTTGCTCACCCCCTTTACCTGCGTAATGGTGCGAATTCTCAGCCATATTTGAGATCAGCTGTCTTGCTTCTTCAGGTGTTTTATCCATGAGTGAACCTCCACTGGCGGCATCAATAAACTGCTGAACACGTGGGAGCAAGCCATCACAAAAATACTGAATGAGGAGTTGATCTGTTATTTGATGGTTGGGACAACTCTCGCACAAACGATTAAACCTTTCCCAACAGTCATAAAGGTTTTCTCCTTCTGCTTGCAAGATACCGCATATTTGCTTCCTGAGAGAGCCAACCTTGGGAGGCGGAAAATACTTCGCATAAAACGCTCTCTGTAGCTCTTCCCAAGAAGTGATGGACCCAGTCGGTAGGTAATGCATCCAATCTCTCGCCTTCTCTTTCAGAGTGAAGGGGAAAGCCTTGAGATGGAGTTGATCTGCAGTGATGCTGTCGGTCCTGAATGCCGAACACACCGTCTGGAATGCCTTGAGGTGTCTGACGGGATCCTCATCTGTATTACCACAAAAAGAAGGTAATAAGTTAATCAGACCAGCTTTAAGTTCAAAATTACCTGCAGCTACCGGATACAAGATACTCGATGTGTTCCGGCTTAGCTCAGATGATGCAAGCTCCCTCATGGTTCTTTGATGCTCAAGATTACCCACGACCTCCATCTTGGCGCTTCTTTTGAATTTTCAAAGAATGCTGCGCTCCAAAAACTCAAACAAAACGCGTAAAATAATACAAAAGAATTAAACTGTACAAAAAGAAATAAAGAAAAATTTTAAAACCAACAAACTAAACTTAACTAAACTAAATTAATTAATTCCCCGGCAGCGGCGCCAATTTTGGTAGAGGTACTTTTGGGGTACTCCAAATTCAAGCTATCGAGGCTTGCCAAAATACAATTTATAAACCCGAATACACCGAGCTATTTGTAGCTAAGTGGCAACGGGGTCGATCCACAGGGAAATAAGAAATTTAATCTAACAAAGTCTAAATTGCTAGAAATAAAAGAATGCACAAATTAAAGAATGGTAATTTGGTTTTGGGGGAATGGAGCTCCTAATTATGCTAACGGAAAATTAAATGATAACGTGCAAAAATTAAACGGTTGTGCTCAACTTCGAGAAATGGAATTGCTCGTTATGGATGTTAGGATCATCGATACAATTAACGCGTTAGCCATGTTCATGCACACAATTCATTTAGTTATTCCTAACTCAAATGACCCAAGGATTTAATTAGACTCGTGCAATTCTAATTAAACTTGGCCAATAATCTATCTACGGTAGCGATCCCTAAATCGATTACGTGCCAGTGACGGGAACATTGCGACGGTCTAATCCTAAGACTAACCCGGTTTCTCTCTTGCCTTAAGCCTAACATGAAAACGTTAATTAATTCAGTTTACCAATGTCACTTTGGGCCGAACTAATTAGCCATGCTTAGACCCGTGCTACCTAGCGGTATAGGCAATTATACGTCCCAACCTTTAGCCCTCTATCATGCATAAGAATTAGATTGTCAAACTAATTTAGCTACACATGCTAGAATTGGATGAAGAACAAGCAAGAAATGCATAAACAAGCTAAATGGCTTAACATTCACAAAGGGGAAAATCTCCCCAAACATCCATAATTTACAAATCCAAACCCAAAATCAAGCACTTACCTTGGTTTAGCCTTCCATGGAGGTTAGATTAATCCAACCTCCCATGGAAGAGCTTGGAATCATGCACAAGAAGGAGAAGAAGTACAAAAATGGCGGAAAATGGAGGTAGACCCGAGAGGAGAAGCTTGAGGAAGAAGGAGGATTGAAAAGTGGCTGCAAATCTGCAACTTTCACGGTTTTTAAGCTCGGAGCATCGAGACGCTAGGCCAGCGTCTCGACGCTGTGCCCTAAGTTGGCAGGCGCGCGCGCGCGGGGCGGCGTCGAGACGCTTGCGCTCGACGCTTGCGCTCGACGCTTGCTCTCGGGTGGATCTTCAAATGTACGCTTCAGAGTTCGGAGCGTCGAGACGCTCGGCCAGCGTCTCGACGCTGTCAAGCGCGGACATGGCGAGGCGGACACGGGCGAGGGCGCGCGGGCGTGGGCGCGCGGGTGCGCGCGGACATGGGCGAGGCGGAGCGGGCTGGCGCGCGGGCGCGAGGCGAGGCGGCACGCGCGGGCGCGCGCGCGTCTGGCCGTCTGGGCGCGGGCGTGCGGTGCTTGCGAGCGGCGCGCGCGGGTGCGCGCGCGTGCTGCGTTCTTTGGGCGCCTGGGCGCTGGGCGCCGGCGCTTGGGCGCTGCCCTCTCGGCTCTTAGCCCACTTTTGGGTCGTTTTGGTTCCCGAGCTCCGTTTGGCCTATCGTTTTGACCCGAACACTTCCCGAAACATGTTAAATGACCTTTTTAGCCCCGAAAATCATCAATGGACTTCCCGAGCTCTTCACCATGAAATCACCTACAAGGAAGCATTTTAATCAATATATATCATGGTTTTAGCTAGAATTAGGGACATTAAGATAGCTCTATTTTGGAGCTATCAGTGGTCTCGCCAATCGGGGTTGTACGTGTTCAAATATGGATCGTACATCCTAGGGTTGGAAGCATATCCCCCAATGACATTGACCTTTTCCGCCTCACGGTTTCCTCCTCCAACAAACTTTTTTAACAAATTTCCAATCTCGGCCACCTGGCCTTCATTTCAGTCAACTCATTAATCTGACTAACCTGGTGGACTTGTCCTGCTCCACGAATACCGAACTGCTGCGAGTTAGCCGCCATGTTGGCTATCAACTTTTTGGCCTCGGCTCGAGTCTTGTCAATCAGTGCCCCTCCACTCGCTGCGTCGATGTTACGTCTCCAAAAGTGATTATTTTAGGACTTATTTACCTTAGAAAGAGGTATATTTGTAAGTGTTTTTGGTAGGATTTAGCTTAAACTCGTGCTTATATATGAGAATTAGAAGAATGAAGCTAAATTAGGACTTGTATACAAAAGGAATGAAAAAGAACCAAAAACGAAGTTAAAGGAATGAAAATTGTGCATTGCGGAAACATTGCTAAAACCGCAATGTTTTAAGTGAAATCCGTAAGTTGTCTAACTATTTTCTGTTTTATTCCGACCTTTCAGGGATTCATTCTTTCTCCTGCAGCCACGTAGTAATACGACGTTGAGAATGGATGGTTCTCCTTGGCCCAAGCATACCTGCAGAACACTATAAAAGGAGGTCAAGATGGAAGGTTGAAACACACTCGAACAGCGTAGACTTCTCAGTTCAACGCAGCTTCTCCCACTCTTTTTCTCTCTTCCGTCTGTTGGTTTGAAAGGTTCAGCTGTTGGAGTCGACAATCTGATAGGAAGGAGAGAAGATCTATCTTCTCTTCTGATTAGATTCATCCAAGCAAGGCTTCCTTTCACCCTTCAGCCGAGGCGTTCGCAATCGAGAAGACCACGCACGGCTTTACTGCTTTCTACTTTAGTTTTCTATTTCCATTACTGTTTGTTGTTATTTCCCTTTTAGTTTGCTACTCTACTTCATTTCGTCCCTTTCTGCTTTACTTTAGTTGTTCAAGGTTGTCATTTATTTAGTTCAAACTTTACTTAATCGAAGCAATCTTTCATCACTTTGCAATCTCTTCACTTCTCTGTTTATCACTTCTGTCTTCTGTTTTGTCTTTAATATTCTTCTAAGCATGTCTTCTTCATATACTCTTTCCATTTTATCTACATCCATGAGTAACTAAACCACATAGGGGCATGCTAATGACAAATCTATAGGTAGAAACACGTGAATCAAGCATGTAGGATAGCTCTCGAATGCATTGACTGTATGTAAGCTTCATCTCACGGGCAATTTCGATTGGCCATCCATTTTGTCCAAAGAACTCCTAACCTCTGGAAGGAGTAAGAGTTCAGAGTCATACACTCATGCTAGCCTCTCAAGGTAGCCAGAAAACGACCTAGGAATAGGCGTTTTCCTAGTACAAATCACAACTTACTGTTTTAACAAGATGCTTAAGACCTTACTTGGACATGAGTAAACTAAAGAATCTAATGCATGAAATCGGAAGATACATGAGAATGAGTTAGTTTGATGCATGGTGAGTTTATCTACTGCTTGAGAATCGTATGAAAAAGCCTATAGAGGAGTCGTTAGTAGCCCTTGTTTCCCCACTTTACACACATTTTGCTGTTAGTAACATTGCGATATAATTGTTGTTTCCGCAATTCCTTAAAGTTAAAATTGGCCTTAGTCATTTTTTCTCTTCGTTTGATTGTTCTCTTCTTTTCATTCTAGTTTATTAACTACTTGCACTTGTTTATGCTTCCATCATTTACACATTCCTTAGTAATTAGGCAATTTAAAATGACATCTACCCCACTTAATCCACCCATTCTCACTTAACAAAACACTTCGTAAGTAACTAAGAATAAATCTCTGTGGGAAATCGAATGAAAAAATACTTATTACTTGCTACAAGATCATGTATGCTTGCATGTTCTGAGTGCTCTATCCTTGCATAATTCTTTTAAACATTTGAGCACGCAACAGTCGATCATCTGCCGTTCATGAAGAGTCATACCCTCATAAAAATACTGAATGAGTAGCTGGTCGACGATCTGATGATGCGGAAAGCTTGCGCACAGGCGCCCGAAGCGTTCCCAGTACTCATGCAGAGACTCACCCACGTCTTGGGTGATTCCATAAATTCTCTTCCTCAGCGTGGTGGCAAGAGAGGCAGGAAAATATTTTTCCAAGAACACCCTCTTCATCTCTTGCCATGTCGTGATGGATCCGGAGGGGAAGTAATGCAGCCAGTCCTTGGCTTTGTCCTTCAAGGTAAAGGGGAATGCCCTTAAGTTCAGCTGCTCCTCTGTGACGCCTGGGGGCTTCATCCCCGAACACACACAATGGAACTCCATCAAGTGTTTCTTTGCGTCCTCGCCTGCATTGCCATGAAAAGAAGGAAACTGGTGAATTAAACCTAACTTTAATTCAAAGTTACCTGCTACCACTGTGTACGTGATGCAGAGCGGCTGCTGGTTCAGATCTGGCGCTGCCAGCTGCTTCAATGTCCTTGGCCCTCTCCTTGTGCCATCTCGTCGCGCAAGAAGGGATCGACTCCGTCTTCGTCAAACAATCTACGGCCCTCGCGGCCTTCTCTCCTCAACCTTCGTTCCTCTCTGTCTATTTCAGGAATAAACTGCAATCCACCCAACTAAAAAGAATGGGTCATACAACAACAAAAATTTCAAACATACACAAAAAAATTCAGAATTTTTTTTCAGAAAAACAACCAATCAACCTAAGTCCAAAACAAACATAATTTCAATTAAAGTTGCTCTCCCCGGCAACGGCGCCAATTTTTGGTGGGTGGATTTTTGAATATCCAACTAATTTCTCAAGCTGTCGAAGCTTGCCAAAAATGAAATTTATAAACCTGTAGCTTTTAGCTTTGCAGCTAGCGGTAACAGGGTCGAACCATATAGAGAGATTAAAAATTGAAATTAATCGTTCGAATGATCAATTGTCACAAGATTTGGGGGGTTTTTTTTTTTTTTTTTTTTTGAGTACATTGGGGGTGGGGGGATTCGAACCACAGACCTCGTGGCCGTCAACTCATACATATGCCAGCTGAGCTATGCTCGCTTTGGCAGATTTGGGGGGGTTTTAATCATGCAAGTTAGGTGTAAAAAGCGCTAACGGAAAAATGTAATTGAGATTTAAATGTGATGGATTTGGGAGATTCGGGATTTTGCTAAGTATTATAACATCTATCATTTAATTCTAAGACACGGCTATGAATGTAATATGCACGTGAATGGTTGCCCGACAACCCTAAAGCAACTGGCCTCATAATAATTAATCAGAATTTCGCAATCCTAATTAAACAATGCTAGCAATTAAATTAGAGTGATCAGTCACTAGCAATTCACGACGAACGTTCAATCAAACACGCTAAATGGTAATTGACTACCCGGCAACCCTAAAGTAATCAACATTTAGTATGATCAATGTGATGCTTCGATTTGTTCTACCATTCTGTGTTACTAAATCGATAAGGAGAGGCAAGGCATCGCTAATCTTTAACAATAGAACATGCTAGAAAACGAGATTCACTACAACAAAATAGACCTAAGATGACAGTTGGTAAAATTTCTCAAACATACGAGGGCGGTTTTCATTTTTTTTTTTTTTCGGAAATAAAACATATAAGGGCGGTTAACAACCGCCATTATAGGTGATCTTTTAATGGCGGTTTTCCACCGTCATCTATTCCCTACCGAGGATTCCAAAACGACGTCGTTTCATTAATCCATCAAAACGACGTCGTGTTCATTTGAACCGCCATCGTAAGTCTGAAACAAAACGACGTCGTTTTGCTTCAAACCGCCATCTTAAGTCGGAATCAAAACGACGTCGTTTCGTTTTATCACTAAAAGTCAAATCTGGGATTTTAAAACGACGTCGTTTTGAATTTTAAATCAAAACGACGTCGTTTTCATGTGGAACCGCCATCTTAAGTTTGGATAAAAACGACGTCGTTTTGATATAAACCGCCATCTTAAGTTTAAATCAAAACGACGTCGTTTTGAACTAAACCTAAAGACCAAACGAGACTTCAAAACGACGTCGTTTTGATTCCAACCGCCATCTTAAGTCTGAATCAAAACGACGTCGTTTTGATTCAGCCCTAAAACCCACCTGAAGCCCCGATGTTTCATCATTCTGTCTTTGCTCAGCAGCCTTGCAAGCTTGACGACGACGGCGGCCGGTGGTTCTCCTTGACGACGACGACGGTTCTCCTTGACGACGGTGGCCGGTGGTTCTCCTTGACGACGACGGTGGACGGTGGTTCTCCTTGACGACGACGGCGGTTGTTGACGGTGCTGACGGCGTTGACGGAGGTTCTTGACAGAGCTGACGGCGGTTGTCGTTTGTGGTCCCTGCACAAACGACAAAAATTGTTTGGTGGTCCCGGCTTAAACGAACAAAAAAAATTTGGTGGTCCCGGCGCAAAACGACAAGGTTAGTATTTTGGTTGGATTTTTAATGAATAAGCATTTTGGTTGAGACAAAGTTAGTATTTTGGTTGGATTTTTTTTAATAAGCATTTTGGTTGAGATTGATGAGGATAATTTAGTTGAAATTATTTTTTTTTGTTCATTTAATCTCAATTTAGTTGTATAATTTAATAATATAAATGAAAATTTATATATAAACTAAATTTGTTGTTACAAATTGTTTTTAGAAAACTTGAGTACAAAATAAAAATAAAATTACAACATAAACAAATACTCATATTTGGAACTTTAATAAAATGAAATCGAATGTATAGGGACCAAAATGGTATTTTATAGTTTTTTTTTTTTTTTTTTGAGAGCCTGGTATTTTATAGTTACATCATATAAACTAGTAAATCTTTGTAATTTGGTTCTCATGCCTCATATAATTAACATAATTATCTTAGAAAGTAGCTTTAGAGAATAACATCCATCTAAACACTTAAGAAATATAAAGTCAATAATTCATTAAATTAAAGACTAATCAACTTATCCAAACTTATAAACATAATCACTAAAGTAAACTATCTTTTCAAAACTAAACTAATAGATTGACGGAAAAACATGAACTTAGAAATTAAAATTAACTCCAACTTTTCAAACTAATGAATTTTGAACATCAAAACTTAATTTAGAGAGAAATTATAAACATAATAACTAAACTAACTATTCAAAATTAATGAACTAATTAACAAGTTGAGAGGTTGGTGTGAGTCAAACAAACAAGATTATAAACTCATAAACCAAATTATGGTGTCAACTTGAGCTCCACTTAAAAGCATTTGCCCTTGAATAATTGTTCAACTAAAAAAAAAAAAAAATGGTTAATATTATGTTCATATTAGTGATATTTTGTTCATGCTTTTTTTATTGAAGAAAGAATGGAAGTAGTAGATTGACTAAATAATATACTAATTATTTTTATTATTTTTTTTTTTTTTTGTAGATAATATCTTGTTATAAATTTTTCCATATGGATAAGTCATGGATGGACAATGATAGGTTGTCAAATGAGTACAACTTAGGTGTTGAAAACTTCATTCAAAATGGATTACGTCATTTCAAAGGGTCAAATTTCATGCGGTGTCCATGCTTAAAGTGTGCAAACGCACTTAAACAAGATGCTAACACAGTTAGAGACCATTTGTTTGTCCATGGCATTGATAAGAGTTATAAGACATGGTTTTTGCATGGTGAAGAAGTACCTATTAAGGATGAAGACGAAAGTGTTCATAATTTTGGTAAAGGAGCTTGTGATGAAAATGATGAAAATGATATAAGAAACACAACTGACTTGTTTGAAGCTGCACAAGACTATTTTACAACTGAAGGTACAAAATTTGACAAATTATTGGGTGATGCACAAAAGCCATTGTACTTGGGTTGTAAATGTTTTACTAAGATTTCTGCATTATTGAAATTATATAACTTGAAAGCCAAATACGGATGGAGTGATAAAAGTTTCACAGAGTTATTAACATTAGTACATGACCTACTACCAAATCCGAATGAGATTCCAACTTCTTTATACGAAGCAAAAAAGACACTGTGTACTCTCGGAATGGATTATAAGAAGATTCATGCATGTGTCAATGATTGTGTTTTGTTTAGGAAAGAACTTTCGGATGCAAATTCATGCCCAATTTGTAACACATCTAGATGGAAGCTTCGTAAGAATTCAGATGAAGTTAAGAAAGGTGTTCCAGCAAAGGTTATGTGGTACTTTTCCCCAATCCCTCGATTCCAACGAATGTTTCGAAGTGCAGAGACATCAAAGTTGTTAACTTGGCATGTTGGAGGAAGGAAAAATGATGGGTTTTTGCGACATCTTGCAGACACGCCATCTTGGAAATTAATAGACAACCTGTGGCCAAATTTTGGTTCTGAGTCAAGAAATCTTCGTTTAGCTATCTCAACTGATGGAATTAACCCTCATGGCAACCTGAGTAGTAGATATAGTTGTTGGCCAGTTATAATAGTTATTTATAACCTTCCACCCTGGTTGTGCATGAAACGGAAGTTTATGATGCTGACTACATTAATATCTGGTCCGAAACAACCTGGAAATGACATTAATGTATACTTGGGTCCATTAATTGATGACTTGAAGAAACTGTGGATTGATGGGGTTGCTTGTTTTGATGCATTTCGAGATCAAACATTCATCTTGAAAGCTTTGTTATTGTGGACCATAAACGACTTTCCAGCATATGGAAATCTATGTGGTTGTACTGTAAAAGGTTATCGTGCATGTCCAATTTGTGGGGAACAGACGTCCTGCATTCGATTGGTAAACGGAAAAAAAATGGCATACCTTGGACATCGACGATATTTACCTCGTTATCATCCTTACCGAAGGGAGAAAAAGACTTTTAATGGACATCAAGAGTTTGAGTTAGCACCAAATCCATTGTCTGGAGATGAAATCTATGCTACAATCAGTAACATTCACACTATATTGGGTAAACAGACTGGAAAACAAAATTTAGATGAACTTTCAAGTAGCTACTGGAAGAAAAAGTCTATTTTTTTTAGTTAGACTATTGGAAGAAGTTGCATGTAAGACATTGTCTGGATGTAATGCACATTGAAAAAAACGTGTGCACAAATCTTGACGTTCAGACTGAGCAACCTTTAAAGGTAAGCATATGATTCATATAATATTGTTATGCATTAGTATATTATATTTTTTAAGTAATTGATGATTTTATTTCATTTGTTTGAAGAGTACACCATGCAACTTAGCAATAGACTCAATTTCGAACATTGTTGCCGTTGGCACAATGTTTGAAGGGATGGAAAATGAGAGAGTTCTTGACATACTTCTAGGAAAACAAAATGTGAAGGTCCTTGTGGAGATGATTTATGGATAAGAAGACATTCTTATTCCTATTCCGGTGAAGGGGAAGATGGAGACTCTTTTCGTTTGTCAGGATAACATAGTTGCTTGGCCTCGTAGCCTTGTTATTCCCATAGTCGAGAAGGTATGTTACTCGAGTAAAGTATTTAAATGTGAATGTTCTCATTGGCCTCGTAGTCTTTTGAATCCCACATTTATCGCATTTAACTTATATATTGTGTTTTTTTTATAGGATCTTAAACCGATGACACGAATCACACATAGTTTTCCTAGTGAAGCGTTTGTTCCTCCATGCATCAAGATGTTGTATCGGTACGCTGAAACACTCGATAAGGATCAGTCCTTGCGGGTTCCTTTAAGTGAAGATGTCTTTGGAAAAGGGTTAACTCTCTACGTTCTGCCAGAAGATGTCATGCAATTCTGTGCAATGGTAGAGATATCGAATACGTGCATTCTAGTATATATTGCGTAAGTACATATTCTTAATCATAGTATAATTAGTTACAACTATTACGTTATCTATAGTCTCATGCATATATCTGTGAAAAAATGTGATACAGGTTTCTTTGAAAATCATTAGAGAATCAAAGAATACTAGATATGATAACTGTAGTCGACTCAAATGAAATTGCACCCTTTTATGGGGCAGTGGAGAGTCGAACCAAAAAGTTGGCATCTATTTTTTCACAACAACAACCTGGACAAAAAGTACTGATTCCATATAATCCTGGGTAAGAGTCTACAACTACCTGTATTTTAGTATTTAATATGTTCATTACATTTATGCTTCTCATTATTGGTTTCTGAGTATTATGATAGTTCTGTGGATTTTAGGAATTTATTGTTGGATATGTGCAATAAGACATATTTTGTAGTATGATTTGAGAAACGATATGTTGGGAGTGTATGTATTCTTTTTTTCAGGAATGTGTTAGTCAATTTTCAAACGAAACTCTGCTCAAATTTTTATGAATCTATGGTTTCAATTGCCAGTTACTATATTAAAAATGTGTAGTTATGCTTCTCATTATTGGTTTCTGAGTATTATGATAGTTCTGTGGATTTTAGGAATTTATTGTTGGATATGTGCAATAAGACATATTTTGTAGTATGATTTGAGAAACGATATGTTGGGAGTGTATGTATTCTTTTTTTCAGGAATGTGTTAGTCAATTTTCAAACGAAACTCTGCTCAAATTTTTATGAATCCCAGTTACTATATTAAAAATGTGTAGTTTTTTATAATGATAATTACATGGTTGGTTTTGATAGTAATCATTGGATATTGTGCGTTGTGGAAGTATATGAGAATACAGCTTATATTTTCGACTCCCTCCATCCTACCATGTTAGAGGACTTGAAACGTATCGTAAATATGTAAGTTTGTTTAATATTTATTGAAGTTGATTTAGTGTATGGTTATTAAGTTTGTTCAAAATTATGCATTTATTAATTTACATGTTTTTCAACTTTATTTAGGGCAATGCGAGTTTGTATGGCTCAAAGTACCGCCGTTCAAATACCACGAAAGAATACTACTAATTGGATGAGCATGAAGGTAAAATAAATGAATTATAATCAATTGTTATTATATGTTTGACCAATTTCAAATATTCTTATTTATTTCTATATTTTGTATAGTGTCCTCGCCAAGAAGGTAGCGTCGAATGTGGGTACTATGTGCTCAAGTTTATTAGAGAAATTTTATATAATTTACGGACTCCTTTGAACTCTCTTGTAAGTAATGCATCTTTACTATTATATTTTAAAATATACATTGTATTTTCTTCATTATCATAATATTTATCTTTTGTTTTCGTGTAGTTTGATAGTAATAAGTCATTTACACGAGAAGAACTCGACGTAGTACGGACGGAATGGGAAAATTATATTGCAAGCATCGCATTTGGGTAAACTAGTGTAATGTAGTGAACTTTGTAGTTTTTGTGCAAATTTTGGATGTAAATATGAATTATGGGAACACACATGTTTGTACTTAGACTCTTTACAAGAACCAATATCTTTTGTAGTTTATTTCGATGTAAGTGTTAAATATTTTGTTGTTTTGAATGAAATGACAAGAATTTAGTTTAATTTCACATCAACATTGTATTCATTCCATTAGAAGAATTTCAGTTATAAAACGTTCATTGAAACAAAACAGGATTAAAACAAAACAGCAATAATCCGTATTAGGTAATGCTCAATAATCTGTATCTGAAACGAAACATGACGTTTTAAGCCCGTCATTAAAACTATTTACAATGACGGTTTTCCACCGTCATTAAAAATACCTTTAATGGCGGTTGGTAACCGCCATCTTAAGTTTAGTAACCGCCATGTTAGGGTTAAGATGGCGGTTTTAAACCGTCATCTTAGGGTTAAGATGGCGGTTTGTAACCGCCATCGTAGGGTTAAGATGGCGGTTTTACAATCCAAAACCGCCATTGTAAGGTTTAGATGGCGGTTTTAAACCGCCATCTTATCCCTATGATGGCGGTTTCAAAACCGCCATCTTAGGCTTACGAGGGCGGTCACCTTTAATGGCGGTTGTGAACCGCCCTTAAAAGTTAACCGCCCTTATACCCCTAAGATGGCACCACCTTAGAGGGCGGTCGTAAAACCGCCCTCATATACCTAAGATGGTAGTTCTGAACTGCCATCGTAGGTCTAATTTGTTGTAGTGATTGTCCGTCTAGAAATCTAACACAATCATGGATTAAGTTCTAGATTATCAAAACATTACAAACTTAGCAAAAATCCCTAAAATCTTCCCAAATCCTACACGTTACCTTAGCCTTCCATGGAGAAATGGAGTACCAACGCTTCCATGGGGACCTTGGACATAATCTCAAGCTAAAAAGAAGAAGAGAGCTCAAAAAATGCCTAACAATGGCGGAAACCCGAGAGGTTTTTACGGAGAAGATGAAGAGAAAACGCTAAAATGGCCTATATAAATCGTCGGAGCGTCGAGACGCTAAGCCAGCGTCGCGACACTGCAACCTAAAAATCCCAGCGCGCGTTGTCGCGATGGCGTCAAGACGCTAGGGTAGCGTCTCGACGCTGGCCCGAAAATCGTCAGTGCGCGCGCCTTTTCGGACCGTCTCGACGCCAGGCAGCGTTGAGCAGCGTCTCGACGCTAGCTCTCGGGTTTGGGGGCTGGAAATTGCCTTTGCATGGCAATTTTCTCCAAATCTTCATGGTTGAATTTTCCCTTTTCCCGATGCAATCCCGGAGTGCTAAATTAACTTCCTATGCCACGAAACGCGTCCAATGGACACCATGAGCTCTATGCCGCAAATCACCTATAAACAAGATAAATTAAACGTTTAAGCACGACTTTTAGCTAGAGTTAGGGAGTGATATTTAGCTCCAAAATGGAGTTATCAGTGGCTCACTTTGTATTGTAGAAAATGATGTGATCCGAATCGTTTTACAAGGAGATGTGCGAGTGAGGGCGTCCTGTGCAAAGAGTTTGTATAAGACCGAACCGCGAAATATGTCGCTCTCTCTTTATAACACCGTTTACTGATGAGACCGACATTTTCATTTGATGGCCTAGGTAACTCGATCTTAATCATGAGTTTACTATGAACTCCTGCTTATTAGACAGTACCCTTAGACTTGTATGGGTGAGAGTGGCCCATTAGCGCCGACTCAATAACTTATCATCTTAGGGATAAAGTCCAATAGGTAGCTGGGGACATAGTGTAGTAAGATGGAGTCCACTCCTAACCCGCTCTTAAGCGTTAGTAGATAGGTTGTTCCCTTAATAGCTGACTTCGGGGCTTGAACAATGAGCGCTCACACTCTCATGTGATGAGAGGGTTAATTGATCTGTTGGTTGAACCACAAATCTATTGTTCATTAGAGGTGTCAGTGGTACTTAAGGAACAAGACGTAATGCAGGGGTTAAAAAGTTTAAATGACCCTGCTGTGATTACGAACAACCTGTGAAGGGTCGAGTTGCCCGTGACGGTTATATTAGAGGACATAATATATCTACAGTGAGGAAAGTGCAACCCTCGGACTATAGTGGAGTCTCCGGGGGTTAACGAATGTTGGTTAGTTCGGTTGAAAGAGTTTTGACCGAATAATCTCGTATCGTTGGAGCTCATCATCTGTAGGTCCTTTAGGTTCTCCTGGCTAGCTCGGATAACGTCGTGCAACAGTATAAGAGAAAATAAAAAGAAAAAGAATTTGAATTGTTCAAATTCGGTTTATGGAAGGATGATGGACATATTTAAATATGATTTAAATATGGGAATTGCCTAAAACATGAATAGGATTCATGTGTGAAAAAGTCGGTTTTCGGAAAACCGGATTTAGTCATATTATTTAATTAATATTTAATATTGAATTAAATAATATTTATTAATTAAAAAGTTTAATTAATAATTATATATATATTTTTTATTTATGAAAAAGTTTAATAAATAAAATTATTATTATTATTTTTAATAATAATAATAATTAAATATATATATATATATTAAGTTATATATATATGGATTGTTTTGGCCAAAGTAACTTAGAGGAAAAGACAGAGAATGAAAAGGTTGAGGGGTATTCCAAAGTTGAAAAAAAAAAAAAATTCGTTGTTCAATTTTTCCTCCTCTGAACCCCCCTCTCTCTGGTTTCTTCTTCTTGTTCATCTCCCTTCTTTGTTTATTCTTCTTTTTTCTTGTTTTCGGAGTCCTACAACTCCGTTGCTCGGCGCCGAGGATAGCGGGACTACCTCGGGTGGTCTTCGAGGCGTTCGTGAAAAGAGGCCCGAAGAGTTCGTGACGAGGAACGGCCGACAGACTTGAAGAAATTCGGAACTACAAGGGTATGTATTTATAATTTCTTATTTTCGTCGTTTTGAGCATGTTTTCTATTTGTTAAATTGATAAAATTTGAGTATCATCGGTCCAAAATCGCTTCCGCTGCGTCGCTCCATCAAAACCAAGCATCGAGACGTTGCCCTCTAACATCGCATGCTGGGCATCAGTGTCGCGACGCTACGACGATTTCATCCGTTGAATCATCGCTTCGAAAAGGCGCGCGCTGGAGCATTTCCGTCTGTATCATCTCGACGCTACTCTAAAGTATAAAAACAATTCTGGATTTTAGGTCATGATGCCTTTCTTGCCTCGGGATTGCAACCTTCTCTCTCAATTTTCTTAAGTTATTTTCATTTTTGTGTATGAACTTGGAGTTATTATGGCTAAGTGACGTCGGTAGGTCCGTGTTCATTCTTGTTTGCATGGTAGGCTTTGGGTTAGGAGATAAATCGGGATACTTGGTACGAGTCTGGTTCCCTGTGGTTCGACTTGGCTTCCACTGTTCTATAATCTAGAATACGAACCAGTTATAAATTTAAATTTGGCGAACTTCGACAATCCGTATACCACCGCCCAAAGCCCCGCCCCCTCCGCTGACAGAGTGTAAGGAAATGAGGAGCCACCTATGATCAGACTTGTTGTAGTCCAAATGTTCCTTTGAAAACTGTAGGAACAGATCCGGCCATGCCGCAGTGCTGAAGCATCGGTCAATACGCTCTCAAATCGTCGCTTGCCCCGGCCATTACACCATATAAACAAGTCACCTGTAAAGCCCATATTCACCAAACCACACTCATCCATAGACTCCTGAAAACAACTGAGCTCCGCCTCCAGCTTCGCCCTACCCTCCTTCTTATCAGACTGGTAGAGGAGAGCATTAAAATCCCCCCGATCAACCACGAAGCGAACTCACTACCCCACAATTGATGGAGAAGAGACCATGTCAAGGATTTATGCTCAATTGAGGGTAATCAAAAAACCTAGTAAACCTCCATTGCTTCTCATTCCAGTCAACCCAACCATCAACATCATTGGAAAAAAAAAAAAAAAAAAAGGCTAAAGGTCACCTCTTGAGCCCAAAGTAGCGTCAATCCACCCTTACCTAAGTTATCATGAAGCCAACAACTAAACTTATCAAACATCATCCCTTCCTTTTATATGTTGATAACACAAACATGTTACATAAGTTAGTTAGTTATTATAGTATATTAGAACAAAATATTGCATAGAAATAATTAAAATATAATTTAATGAGTGATTCTTATTTATTATAGGTCACGAAGATATAATTCACAACTTTGAGGAGGTGTTTACCATAGGAACTAAATTTTGTTAGTAGTTTATAAATATTTAAAAGAATTATTAGAAACAAAATTATAATTATAGAGACATACTAGACACTTGTTAATTAAAATTGAACAAGAGACATACTAGACACAATTTTAAAAATTGAGAGACTATCTTGTAAATGTAACATACCTATTAATACATTTAAATTATACGACATTTTAATAAATTATCCATCGAAATATTTAAGCAAACAATGGAACTTGACATATTTATGAAAAAAAAAATAAATAATATGTACTGATTTTTCTAAAAGAATTTATTAAAGATTAAAGAATATATGTATGTTTTCATAAGTATACATATGTTTAAAATATTAAAAAAAATTGTTTGTACTAATAAAATAAAATAATATAAAAAATATATTGCAAAATAAAAAAAATATAGAAATATATATATTGCAAAACTAAAAGCAAAATTTAGAAAACAATTACATTAAAGAGCATGCCAACACTGAACTGTACAATGCTAAGCTTAGAGAACCTCCACTAAGGTGTTAAGAAGACCGATTCTTATGCTTTAACATTACAAAATTAGGTTTTTCAAAAAAAAAAAAATATTACAGAATAAGAAGTTTCCGCTTTGGCGCTTCTGTAAGCAACAATATAAATATCAAGTGTCCACATATTTCTTGTAATAATTTTAAAAGTTGATTGATTCTCCATTACATCAGAACACATATCCCCAGAAACCATGGAATTTTGGACGAAACATCTCATTTTCTTCACGATTCTTTCGTTGTTTTTCCGGCATTCATCTTCAATCACGCCGCAAGAAGTTGGTAAGATCTCACTGATTTTGTAAAATAGATGGAACTTAGAGGTTGGATCTAAGATTTACATGGATATTTCAGAGGATGAGGGGGAATTTGAATACGTAGAAGGGAGTGAGAAAGGTCCAGGGCATTGGGGAAAGCTAAAGAAAGAGTGGGAAGCTTGTAACAATGGAGAATTGCAATCTCCCATAGATTTAACAAGCCAGAGAGTGAAGATTATTGCAGAGTTGGGAGAGCTAAAGAAAAGCTACAATCCATGCAATGCAACAATAAAAAATAGAGGCCATGACATTTCTGTAAGAAATTCAACATTTTTTATGATTTTTGATTTGTGTAAGCCTTCTCTTTCTTTTAATGTGGTTGTGGATGCAGATATTTTGGCATGGTAATGCAGGATCAATGGAGATAAATGGTGTGGTTTATAATCTTAGACAAGCCCATTGGCACTCACCTTCAGAGCATTCCATTAATGGAAGAAGGTATTTCTTAATTTGCATAAAAAAAAATAGTCTATTTTTGGGTCAAATTAAAATTAGGGTATTAAGATAGGGATTTGCAACCAGGCCCAAACTAATTGCAAATTTAGCAAACTTTAAAATGTTTTGCAAATATGGCAAAAAAACCCGTTTCTATCACTGATAGACTTTATTATATCACTGATAGACTTCTATCAGTGATAGACTATTATCTCTGATAGACTATTATCACTGACAAAAATCTATAAAAAGCTGAGGTGATCAGCGATAGACTTCTATCAGTCATAAGATATCAGCGATAGAAATTGCTATATCCGCAAAATTTTTAAAAACATGCTATATTTGCAAACAATAAGTCTTAAATTGTCATTTACTACAATTTCCCATTAAGATATAATAATTTTCTTGAAATATTTAATAATGATTCAAAATTATTGTTGATCACTAATCAGGTATGACTTGGAACTCCACATGGTTCACTTGAGTTCTGAGGAGAAGATTGGTGTTCTTGGTCAATTCTATGAAGTTGGCCAACCAGACCATTTTCTGTCAAAGGTAAACCACCCTCCAAACAAAGAAAATACAATTAAAAAAAAGAAGTTATTGTTTATTGATGTTGCAGTTGGGTGAGGAAATAAGCGGCATGATTGATCGGAAGCATGAAAAGGAGGTGGGAATGATTGATCCTGCAGATATCATCAAGTTTGGTGGAAAAAAGTACTACAGATACCTTGGTTCTCTCACTGTTCCTCCTTGTACTGAAGGTGTAATTTGGACCATAAACAAGAAGGTAAAATAGTTTCTGGTAAACAAGGTTATGAATTATCAATACTTTAACATTGTGATATTACAACAGATAAAGACAGTATCTGTGAAGCAAGTGAAACTTTTGAGAGAGGCTGTTCATGATGTAAGAAGCTCAACTCATTTAATTTACACTACAAAATTTAGATGAATTTATTTTTTGTTTGCTTCAACCATCTTCAAATTGAAACCTTGGAATCTGTATTTTCTTAATTTTGCAGTATGCAGCATTCAATGCAAGACCATTGCAGCCACTAAATAGTCGGGAAGTCGACATTTTCTCGGTCCGTTCAACTGCAAAGAACTAAAGTTTTACCACACAAATGACTGCAACTCTATCTCCAATTTTTGTTCACTAATTCCCATTTTTTCATTCAGAACATCATCTATCAAAGAATGTCTCAAACGTCTCTAATTAATAAATATGTTGGTCCAAATATAAAAGTCCAACAATAAACAAAAATCTGAAAATTCGGAGATCATATTATTTGCAGGGCCAAATTTTGATAATATTGAACCACTATTTTTTAAATTTTCCATGATCACACTACAACAAATTAGACCTACGATGGCAGTTCTGAACTGCCATCTTAGGTATATGAGGGCGGTTTTACGACCGCCCTCTAAGCTGGTGCCATCTTAGGGGTATAAGGGCGGTTACCTTTTAAGGGCGGTTCACAACCGCCCTTAAAGGTGACCGTCATCGTAAGCCTAAGATGGCGGTTTTGAAACCGCCATCGTAGGGATAAGATGGCGGTTTAAAACCGCCATCTAAACCTTACAATGGCGGTTTTGGATTGTAAAACCGCCATCTTAACCCTAAGATGGCGGTTATAAACCGCCATCTTAACCCTACGATGGCGGTTATAAACCGCCATCTTAACCCTACGATGGCGGTTATAAACCGCCATCTTAACCCTACGATGGCGGTTATAAACCGCCATCTTAACCCTACGATGGCGGTTATAAACCGCCATTAAAACTATTTTTAATGACGGTGAAAAACCGTCATTGTAAATAATTTAATGACGGGCTTAAAAGGTCATGTTTCGTTTCAGATACAGATTATTGAGCATTATATACGGATTATTGCTGTTTTTTTTTAATCCTGTTTTGTTTCAGTGAACGTTTTATAACTGAAATTCTTCTAATTGAATGAATACAATGTTGGATGTGAAATTAAACTAAATTCTTGTCATTTCATTCAAAACAACAAAATATTTAACATTTACATCCAAATAAACTACAAAAGATATTGGATCTTGTAAAGAGTCTAAGTACAAACATGTGTGTTCCCATAATTCATATTTACATCCAAAATTTGCACAAAAACTACAAAGTTCACTACATTACACTAGTTTACCCAAATGCGATGCTTGCAATATAATTTGCCCATTCCGTCCGTACTACGTCGAGTTCTTCTCGTGTAAATGACTTCTTACTATCAAACTACACGAAAACAAAAGATAAATATTATGATAATGAAGAAAATACAATGTATATTTTAAAATATAATAGTAAAGATGCATTACTTACAATAGAGTTCAAAGGAGTCCGTAAATTATATAAAATTTCTCTAATAAACTTGAGCACATAGTACCCACATTCGACGCTACCTTCTTGGCGAGGACACTATACAAAATATAGAAATAAATAAGAATGTTTGAAATTAGTCAAACATATAATAACAATTGATTATAATTCATTTATTTTACCTTCATGCTCATCCAATTAGTAGTATTCTTTCGTGGTATTTGAACGGCGGTACTTTGAGCCATAGAAACTCGCATTGCCCTGAATAAAGTTGAAAAACATGTAAATTAATAAATGCATAATTTTGAACAAACTTAATAACCATACACTAAATCAACTTCAATTAATATTAAACAAACTTACATATTTACGATACGTTTCAAGTCCTCTAACATGGTAGGATGGAGGGAGTCGAAAATATAAGCTGTATTCTCATATACTTCCACAACGCACAATATCCAATGATTACTATCAAAACCAACCATGTAATTATCATTATAAAAAACTACACATTTTTAATATAATAACTGGCAATTGAAACCATAGATTTATAAAAATTTGAGCAGAGTTTCGTTTGAAAATTGACTAACACATTCCTGAAAAAAAGAATACATACACTCCCAACATATCGTTTCTCAAATCATACTACAAAATATGTCTTATTGCACATATCCAACAATAAATTCCTAAAATCCACAGAACTATCATAATACTCAGAAACCAATAATGAGAAACATAAATGTAATGAACATATTAAATACTAAAATACAGGTAGTTGTAGACTCTTACCCAGGATTATATGGAATCAGTACTTTTTGTCCAGGTTGTTGTTGTGAAAAAATAGATGCCAACTTTTTGGTTCGACTCTCCACTGTCCCATTAAAGGGTGCAATTTCATTTGAGTCAACTACAGTTATCATATCTAGTATTCCTTGATTCTCTAATGATTTCCAAAGAAACCTGTATCACATTTTTTCACAGATATATGCATGAGACTATAGATAACGTAATAGTTGTAACTAATTATACTATGATTAAGAATATGTACTTACGCAATATATACTAGAATGCACGAATTCGATATCTCTACCATTGCACAGAATTGCATGACATCTTCTGGCATAACGTAGAGAGTTAACCCTTTTCCAAAGACATTTTCACTTAAAGGAACCTGCAAGGACTGATCCTTATCGAGTGTTTCAGCGTACCGATACAACATCTTGATGCATGGAGGAACAAACGCTTCACTAGGAAAACTATGTTTGATTCGTGTCATTGGTTTAAGATCCTATAAAAAAACACAATATATAAGTTAAATGCGATAAATGTGGGATTCAAAAGACTACGAGGCCAATGAGAACATTCACATTTAAATACTTTACTCGAGTAACATACCTTCTCGACTATGGGAATAACAAGGCTACGAGGCCAAGCAACTATGTTATCCTGACAAACGAAAAGAGTCTCCATCTTCCCCTTCACCGGAATAGGAATAAGAATGTCTTCTTGTCCATAAATCATCTCCACAAGGACCTTCACATTTTGTTTTCCTAGAAGTATGTCATGAACTCTCTCATTCTCCATCCCTTCAAACATTGTGCCAACGGCAACAATGTTCGAAATTGAGCCTATTGCTAAGTTGCATGGTGTACTCTTCAAACAAATGAAATAAAAGCATCAATTACTTAAAAAATATAATATACTAATGCATAATAATATTATATGAATCATATGCTTACCTTTAAAGGTTGCTCAGTCTCAACGTCAAGATTTTTATCTAAATCAACACTTTTATTCTTTGATTTTCTTTCAACCACGTCTTGGGTAGATTTAGTTTTTGTGGTCTTTGAAGGATAAACCACGTCAGCTGGTTTATTTTCTTCCTTCGACTTGGGCCTTACAATGTTAAAATATGTAGAAGGCGTCACGAAACCTCCAACTCCTCTTACCCGTCCAGAATGTTCGGGTGTACCCAATGCTTGTGATAGAATGTCTTCTCCTCCACATTCTTCCTCCAACTCATCCTATCCCAAAGTGATAAAATTTTATTGAATATACATAATTACATAACATACACTAGCATTGAAAATTAAACTTACAATTTTGTATGCCACTTTACGTGTGTCATCATCATCGTAATCATTTGTTTTCTTATTCAATCTTGCACTTTTCCATAGACTCGACCGATGTGTCGATTTCCCAGCATGTTTCTGAACCCAAATTTAAAAAGATATTAAGTACATCATCTAAGTACTAGAACACTTGAACACTAACGACATTAAGACTTACCAACTCCTCGGCCAAATTCGCATACCCCTTACGCGAAATGTGATGATTGTATTTAAGACTAGCTCTTCGATCTTTCTGTTCATCACTATGTTTCTAGAAAGAATCCAAAAAATGTATATTACAAAAGTTACACTATATACAAATAAATTTTCCTTATAAGTTATGTAAAATTATATAAATTACCTGAAATTCTTTAGATAATCTCGCTCGAACAAATGCATCCCAATCAGCTTGTTCGATGAAACTATATTTTTCTGGAGGATGGGCCAGACAAGATGGTTGATCCTTGAACGGGATGACATACTTCTGGGTCAACGTGCTTTTAAATGATCTATACTTTTTCCCAGCAGATTGAATGATATTGTATTGCGAACGAGGGTCCACCTCAAATGACATCTACAACCATATACGAATTATTAAACCAAAAAATCAAAACGATATAATATACATTATAAACGATGTAATAAAAAACATACCTGAATACATTCAAAAATTCTTTCCTTTAAGTCACGCGGCACGTGGTTCCAGTGGTCGTATGTAATGGGGATTTGGGTCCTCACACAAACCCCAATATAACTCTGCAATTTAATTGCATTCTCTCCAACTGGATGCCCTTCATCATTATATCTAATAATCACTTTATCCCCCACATCCCTAATTCGCGCTAAGTCGCTCATGGTAGTGATACCCCTAACTCTCATATGTCTCTCACATGCTTCATCTTCACCACTACTACTACTACTAGGTGCATCCATGATGAAAAAAACTGCACATAAGAAAAAAGAAATGAGTTTAGTAGTATGAAAATGAACTGAATAATTAAAAAGTAAAAACAAAAATAAAACCTTATATAGTTTTGACCACATACATGCATTGAAAATGAGTTACTTGTTGTCAATCCATGTACCGTCACAATCGGTTCTAGTATAAACAGACGAGTCTTCATTCATATCATTGAGTTTAACAATATTAGGCATGGATTTCAATAACCCATAACAATCAAGATCTGTGTCTCCCAATTCATCATCATTAGACTCATCTTCGTGGTCTCGTTCCGGTGGGGAAAGAACCACATGCAAACTAGGATTCATAGGGTCATTTACATAAAACACTTGAGTTGCTTGATTTGCTAAAATGAATGGATCAGATTTATGTCCCAATCGATTAAGATCCACTGTTGTAAATCCAAGATCATCTATCTTAACACCCTTGTTGTCCACCCAATCACATTTGAATAAAACAAACGTGAAACTATAATAGTCTAGTTCCCATATCTCCTGAATTACTCCATAGAAAATCATGTCTGTGACAATTGGTTTTTTGTCTTTAGCACTAGAAACTTGCATAGTGTTTGCAACGATGCTAACACCACTGTTTTGGACACTTCTTACACGATCACGTTCTTTTGTGTGATATCGACAACCATTCACCATATATCCAGCATATGTCGATACATTCGGTCGAGGGCGATTAGCTAACCACCTCAAAGTGGATGATATATGGTTGTTCGGGATCTCAAGTGCAAGCTTAACCTGTATTTTATCCTACAATTAGAAATTCATCTTAATAGAAACTGCAAAATATTTTAATTAAGAAATGTTACCCTTTCCCATAACCAACTTATGAAGGTACGATTGTGCTCATCCTGCAACCACTTTGGATTTTTTGATTGTTTCGGATTGACTACTTTCAAATATTTCTTGTGTTGCCTGTTGCAAATGATTGTTCACACATGTTACTCTACTACATATGTAAAACTCTAAAGTTGTAAAAGTAGGGTGTATACGTACTCTATGAATGGAAGCACGTCGTCAGTGTTTTCAAGAACATAAAGGTGAGCTTGATCTAATTGTTGTTTAGCTGGTCTGATACAAGAAGCCGTTGATATTGGTCTAGTAGTACCTAACTTTTCTTCTTTTAAACTTGATCCCAACCCAATCGGATCCATGCCAGAGAGAAATTCAGAACAAAATTCCACAGCTTCTTCAACAATGTAACATTCACCAATACAACCTTCTGGTCTATTTTTGTTCCGAACATACCCTTTTAATACTTTCATGTACCTCTCAAAAGGATACATCCATCTTAAATAAACCGGCCCACACAATTCTACTTCTCTCACTAGATGCACGGTAAGGTGCACCATAATGGTGAAAAATGATGGTGGAAAATATTTTTCCAACAAACATAGAGTGACGACTATTTCCTTTTGCAACTCATCAAGCTTCGCCGAATCCACCACTTTTTTACATAGTGAATTGAAAAAAAAACAAAACCTAATAATGGCATACCTCACATGCTTTGGTAGAATTCCACGAATTGCCACTGGTAGCAACTGTTGCATGAGAACATGATTGTCATGAGATTTAAGACCATAAAGCTTTAGGTCTTTGAGTGACACAAGACTTCTTATATTGGATGAATATCCATCAGGCACCTTAACTTCTGCAAGTGTTTTACATAGACTTATCTTTTCCTTTCGTGACAGTGTATAACATGCTGGAGGTATGAAAGTTCGGTTTCCCTTTTTTACCGGGGCCAATTCTAACCTAATATCTAAATCAACCAAATCCTCCCGGGTCTCTACTCCATCTCTTGTTTTTCCAGGAATATCAAGTAAGGTACCAATGATATTTGTGCACACGTTTTTTTCAATGTGCATTACATCCAGACAATGTCTTACATGCAACTTCTTCCAATAGTCTAACTCAAAAAAAATAGACTTTTTCTTCCAGTAACTACTTGAAAGTTCATCTGAATTTTGTTTTCCAGTCTGTTTACCCAATATAGTGTGAATGTTACTGATTGTAGCATAGATTTCATCTCCAGACAATGGATTTGGTGCTAACTCAAACTCTTGATGTCCATTAAAAGTCTTTTTCTCCCTTCGGTAAGGATGATAACGAGGTAAATATCGTCGATGTCCAAGGTATGCCATTTTTTTTCCGTTTACCAATCGAATGCAGGACGTCTGTTCCCCACAAATTGGACATGCACGATAACCTTTTACAGTACAACCACATAGATTTCCATATGCTGGAAAGTCGTTTATGGTCCACAATAACACAGCTTTCAAGATGAATGTTTGATCTCGAAATGCATCAAAACAAGCAACCCCATCAATCCACAGTTTCTTCAAGTCATCAATTAATGGACCCAAGTATACATCAATGTCATTTCCAGGTTGTTTCGGACCAGATATTAATGTAGTCAGCATCATAAACTTTCGTTTCATGCACAACCAGGGTGGAAGGTTATAAATAACTATTATAACTGGCCAACAACTATATCTACTACTCAGGTTGCCATGAGGGTTAATTCCATCAGTTGAGATCGCTAAACGAAGATTTCTTGACTCAGAACCAAAATTTGGCCACATGTTGTCTATTAATTTCCAAGATGGCGTGTCTGCAGGATGTCGCAAAAATCCATCATTTTTCCTTCCTCCAACATGCCAAGTTAACAACTTTGATGTCTCTGCACTTCGAAACATTCGTTGGAATCGAGGGATTGGGGAAAAGTACCACATAACCTTTGCTGGAACACCTTTCTTAACTTCATCTGAATTCTTACGAAGCTTCCATCTAGATGTGTTACAAATTGGGCATGAATTTGCATCTGAAAGTTCATTCCTAAACAAAACACAATCATTGACACATGCATGAATCTTCTTATAATCCATTCCCAGAGTACGCAGTGTCTTTTTTGCTTCATATAAAGAAGTTGGAATCTCATTCGGATTTGGTAGTAGGTCATGTACTAATGTTAACAACTCTGTGAAACTTTTATCACTCCATCCGTATTTGGCTTTCAAGTTATATAATTTCAATAATGCAGAAATCTTAGTAAAACATTTACAACCCAAGTACAATGGCTTTTGTGCATCACCCAATAATTTGTCAAATTTTGTACCTTCATTTGTAAAATAGTCTTGTGCAGCTTCAAACAAGTCAGTTGTGTTTCTTATATCATTTTCATCACAAGCTCCTTTACCAAAATTATGAACACTTTCGTCTTCATCCTTAATAGGTACTTCTTCACCATGCAAAAACCATGTCTTATAACTCTTATCAATGCCATGGACAAACAAATGGTCTCTAACTGTGTTAGCATCTTGTTTAAGTGCGTTTGCACACTTTAAGCATGGACACCACATGACATTTGACCCTTTGAAATGACGTAATCCATTTTCAATGAAGTTTTCAACACCTAAGTTGTACTCATTTGACAACCTATCATTGTCCATCCATGACTTATCCATATGGAAAAATTTATAACAAGATATAATCTACAAAAAAAAAAAAAAAAAAAAAAAATACTTAGTATATTATTTAGTCAATCTACTACTTCCATTCTTTCTTCAATAAAAAATATGAACAAAATATCACTAATATGAACATAATATTAATAATATAAATTTTTTATTTTTTTATTCAATTTTAATATTGACAAATTTTCACAAATGTTCTTCAAAACAAAAACAAAATCTCCACTTACTAAAACAAGACCAAACATCATGATATTGGTTTATGAGTTTGGTTTATGAGTTTATAATCTTGTTTGTTTGACCCACACCAACCTCTAAGTTGATTAGTTAAGTTAGTGCTCTACTTTAATTTAATGAAAGTACCAACTTTATTAAAGTTCCAAATATGAGAAATTTGGACCTCAACCGTACTCATCTCTTAAACATCAATTTGAATTTTCTCTTCATAAAGAATATATGTTTTCGTGTATAACATTTATCTATATTTCTAGTTTAGGTTGGGTCTAACTAAAATATGCTTTCTTTTCTAAAGTTTATCTCCATTTTAGATCCTCATTGTTTAAAATATGTTTTGTCTCTAAAGTTTACCTCTTTTCCTAATACTTTTGAGTCTCTAAAATTTATAGGTATTTCTAATTAGGGTTATTATGTGTCTCTCTAGATTATATATTTAGTTTCTAAAGTTTACCATTATTTTTAATTTGGATTCTCTCTTTCTCGATAAAATATGCTTTTGGTGTTCAAAGATATCCCTATTTTCAATGGGGTTCTTAAAAGTTAAAAAAATTAATTTATGCTTACGACTTTTAGGTACATTTTTTAGATGTGAACTATGAATCGACGAAGATATGAAACATAATTGGCTCATAAATTTCCAAACAAAAAGTGTATATGAAAAATTTGTAACTGATTTTTCAGGCTCATAAATTTCCCAACCAAAATAAATAAGAAAAAGCTTTGAAAAAGTCATTGGAACAACATATGCCAACAAGATCACATCACAGAAAGTTTAAACTCAATTGGCCTTTCAACTGCTACTTAGAATCATGCAAATTTAATTTCTCTTTTTGTTTTCTTTAGGTATGTTCAAGATAGGCTTTTGGCAAGACCAAAAGAGTACTTTTCACAAAAGTTTTTTCATGTTTGAAAGTAAATAAAGTGTTTTTAGAAAAAGTCATAACCACTAGAATGTGCTGCTAGTGCTTCATTGGAGAGTAGTACAAAAAAAAAAATAGTTTGTAGTACCAAATATTAAAATAGTATGTTATTACAAACTTTTGAAAAGAGAAAAAAAAAAAAAAAACTTATAATTTAAGTTAAGGCGTATTTCATATAACCATTTTTGTTTTTTTGTTTTTTAAAAACAAAATCCATCCATATTTGATAACAATTTTTTGAAATAGTTCAACCCGAGGCTTACATCAAAACAATTGTCCCGTTGTCTTACGATTTGAAAGATTAGGATTTGATAAGTTATAGATTCAACCAATAACTTATTCAATGGAAATATTAGGATTTGAAAGATTAATAATGTATTTAAGGATTTTTTAGATTCATGAAGTCTATTGATGAAAGTGTCTTACCAAAACCTTGAATGAATGTATGTCTTTGAGTTTGGAAACTCATACTAAACCCCTAAATATTAGAAGAGAAAATTGAAAATTGAAAAATAATATATGATATATTAATCCATACTGTTTTGAATATAACAATGACAATGCAAATCCACATCATTTGTGGCCTCATCACTTTCACTCAATTTTTTTCATTTCAAAAAATTCAGATTTAAAGGACAAAAAAAAAAAATCCAACTAAATTATCTTCATCAATCTCAACCAAAATGCTTATTCAATAAAAATTCAACCAAAAGGCTAACCTTGTCGTTTTGCGCCGGGACCACCAAATTTTTTTTTCGTTTAAGTCGGGACCACCAAACAATTTTTGTCGTTTGTGCAGGGACCACAAACGACAACTGCCGTCTCAAGAACCACCGTCGTCACCGTCAGCTTCCTCAACGCCGTCGTCACCGTCAGCTTCCTCACGCCGTCGTCACCGTCAGCTCCGTCACAACGTCGTCACCGTCAGCTCCGTCAACAAGCACCGTCAACACAGTCGTCACCGTCCGCCGTCGTCAACGTCAGCCGTCGTCAACCACCGCCGTCGAAGCCGCCGTCGTCAACCTCAACCTCTCTTGATGATAATCGGAGCTGCTGAGCAGAGGAGACGAAAGTGATGATAATCGGGGGGCTGAGGTTAATTTTAGGGCTGAATCAAAACGACGTCGTTTTGATTCAGACTTAAGATGGCGGTTGGCAACAAAACGACGTCGTTTTGATAAGTACTTACGATGGCGGTTCTAAGCGAAAACGACGTCGTTTTAATTACTTTACCAAAACGACGTCGTTTTGAAGTCCCAGATTTGATATTTAGGGCCGAAACAAAACGACGTCGTTTTGATTTCGACTTAAGATGGCGGTTTGAATCAAAACGACGTCGTTTTGATGTAGACTTACGATGGCGGTTCAAACAAACACGACGTCGTTTTGATGAATTAATGAAACGACGTCGTTTTGGAATCCTCGGTTTGTCGTTTTCCTGGATTCGATGACGGTGTAAAACCGCCATTAAAACCAAATCTATAAGGGCGGTTCAGAACCGCCCTTGTATGTTTTATTTCCCAAAAAAAAAAAAAAAACGATAATTTGGGCGCGGATTTTTAAAAACCGCCCTTGTATGTTGTAGATCTTTTCACAACTGTCATCTTAGCCCCAATTTGTTGTAGTGTCACATGACTATTTTCTTTTAGTCGTTGTATTGGCTAACAACGAAAATGAATACACGACACTTATGAAAAACTATCATTATTAATTTTTTGACGACACTTTATGAAAGTCAAAACAAACATATTAATGACATTTATTAATCGTCACAATAAATTGTTTCATGACAATTAAACCCAGTCAATATATAACTTCAGAATATAACCTTTATATATCAAGATATTCATATTCATGACAATAATATATCATCAACAAAAACGTTAATAACGTCATTGTTTTACTATCATGAATACATCAAGATGACTATTTCGTTATGTCACATAAATTATGTTAACGAAAATATTTAATGTGTCAAACAATCATTTTTTATGATAGTTTTTTTGTTTTTATTTGTCAACAGAGTACATTTCATGATAGTTTTGAACGTCATACAAATATTTATAATGATATTCATAATTGTTACCCATATAATTTACATGAGGATGACGGTGATATATATTACTATTTATTTATTTATGACGGTTCATCAACATCCGAAATTATATTATCTGATATTTGTCAATACATATATGGTTCCAAAATAAATTATTCCAACTTTGACACAAAATAAATACATATATAAATAAAAAAATGATTACATATCATTGAACCAAATTTGGTAACATATTCACATATAAACTAATTATGATCAAATTGATCAAATTTGTATATTATAACAATTTTTACATTAGAATTCAACTAACATGAGAGAATGTATTGTATTTTTTTCCCCTAACACAACAAAAAAATCTTATACATTAATTTTTTGGAATATAACTTATTAACTTCACTAAAGTTCCCTTAAGACCTAATCAACAAAACAATATTCATTTTAGTATTGAAGTCAATACTTCTTACCTCAACAAAAAGAACAATATTCACTTATTTCATGAGCATCTCACTTGTAGTACAATTATAAATTTACTAACGTTAAAATTATAAATCAAACATTTATTAAAACTAAAAAGTACCGGATAAAACTATCCAACAAAAAAAAATGAATAAAGTACAAACTTTAGAGAAAATCTTACAACTACGACTAAACTCATCAGTATAAGTGTACTTTAATGTCAAATAGAGGATTGAAAAGACCTAAAACCATCTAGCTCACCCTCCAAAAACCTACAAAGTAACCAAAAACTGTCAAAAATTGTGTCTAAGTGTCATTTTTCAGTCTAAAACCAATTTAGCAATTGCATAAAGTGAACCTAAAAGTTTTTAACTCACCTCCAGATGCTACCAAAGTTGTGTTCATGGTTTCCAAGTGTACTTTAACGCCAAAAAGAATATCAAAACAACCTAAAACCATCTAGCTCGTCGGGCGAAACCTACAAAGTATCCAGAAAATGCATAAAAAAATGTCTAAGTGTCATTTTCAACCTCAACGCAAAATAGTAAGTGCCAAAGTGAACCTAAAAGTACAAAGTAGACGAAAAGTGTCTAAAGAGTGTCTAAGTGTCTAACAAGTTTCCAAGTGTCATTTTTGGCCTCAACCCAACTTAAAAAGTTTCTAAAATGAACATAAAAGTTTCTAATCCACCCCTGATGCTACGAAAGTGTGTTAATGGTGCCTAAGTGTACTCTGATACCAAAATGAAGATCAAAACAACCTAAAATAATCTAACCCACCCTCTCAAACCTACAAAGTATAAAAAAAAATGCTTAAAATGTTTCTAAGTGTCATTTTTCAGTTGCACAAAAATAAAAGTGCAAAGTAGTCAAAAAAAAAAAAAAAAAAATAAATAAATAAATAAATGTGTCTAAAGTAAATCTAAAAGTGCCTAATCCAATGCTCGATGCTATGAAAGTGTGTTATCAGTGTATATGTGTACTTTAAGTGCCTTAGAACATAAAAAGAAATGTTAGCATGAGCCCAACAACTTATTAAAAATCATCTTCTTTTTGTTATATCAACTAAAAAAGAAACTCTTTTCAAACATCGATAACCAAACATGTTACGTAAGTTAGTAATTATAGTATGTTAGAACAAAATATTGCATAGAATTAATTAATATATAGTTTAGCAAGTGGTTCTTGTCGATTATTTCACCAATATATAATTTACAACTTTGAGGAAGTCTTTGTCTTAAAAATTGAATTGAATTTTGTTAAAGTTTGTTCTCTTACTAGTGATTACACTTTATCAATAATTCATAGCACCTTAAAAGTGCTATTTATAAGTCTCATTTCTTGATATTTTTGTTGTTCATTTGCGTTAGTGCTATTTATAAGTCTCATTTCTTGATATTTTTGTTGTTCATTTGCGTTAATTTGATTGTTTTGTAGAAATTGAGCAACTTGGAGCGAATTGGACTATTGAAGTCTTTAGATTAAATATGGTGAAAAGAGGCCAAAATAATATCAATTTGAGATTCGAGTGAAGAGAAGATGTAAAACAACCTAAAACCTGAGGAGGTAGTGTAGAGACGACAACAATGACGTCTAAGACCGTAAAATTAATTAAATAATGAAGAAGGTGAACCGGTGAACCCTTGCACGCATAACCCAGATCTTTGACTGAGCTCGAGGTCTAGATTTCATCAAGGAAAATCCTAATAAATGGCTCTTTTTGAGATCCCAAATCAAAGGATGTCCCTTTTTTTAAATTGAGTTTCGTGTCCTTTTTTTAAAAAATAATTCTCTCTCCTTCACTTTTCCTTCCTTTTTTTACCCTCCCAACTTCTTCTCTATTTTAAAATTTTATCTTAAAAGAAAAAAACTTTTCATCTCTTTTCAAAGATTTTCTCCAACCAAATCTTTCTTTCTCCTCCCATAATATTCTTCTTCCTTCTCTCCCCAAACCCCAAATCTCAGATTACCCACTAATGATTCTCTCTCTCATCTAAAAAGAATCATACATTTTTCAGATTTCGTTTCCATTTCTTTCACATATTATCATGAATTCTCTTTCCAATCCCATTTATCTCTCTTCTTCCATTTAGTTTACAAATTTGTGTTCAATCAGTTCCAGGACACATTTTCACAATACGCCTTAGAGTTGATCTTTTTCCTTCGTTCACTGCCGTTTTTTCAATTTAACTCTCAGGTATTTGCTCCAGGTTATATTTAAGCTTCCACATTTCTTCATCTTTTTCCTCCGTTTACTGCTATTTGTTCTTAATAATATATTTTCATAACACTTTAAAAAAAAAAGCGGGGAATAATATAGATTTGGGTTAATATTGGTTGGAGGAATTGTTTGGATTGGTGAGAGACAAAGAGAGGAATTGTCTGGATTGTCATATTTTTTTATTAAATTAATAGTTGTATCAATTAAGTTTTGTATCCATTTACACTGTAAAATAAAAAATTGGGTTAATATCATAACACATCCCATTTCCCCCAATTTTCTGAGTTCTACATTTAGTTTACCTATGATTTTTTTAACCCAATTTTTCCCCCACCTTGTGTTATTTTACATCGAATTTACGCTACTGCCTTTATCATATTTGGGTAATAAAATTCATGTTTTACTGACCTTTTTGTAAATGGGATGATGATGGTCGGTACATCAATTTCAAGGTTACACAACTAACCATCCCCTCATTCTCCACCCTAAAACAACTCACTGATTTTATTATCTCAAAGTTGAACATTTGCATTAACCAAACAAATCAAAGAGTCATAAGGTTAACACTTTATAGAGACAATGTTGATAAACCATCATCAATTATTCTTACCGAGGATAAGGATGTCCAATGGTTATCATTTTCTAGTTCTAACATTGGGTCTAATGAATCATGCTTAGTTGTAGATCACTCTAATGTTAGTTGTATAACTAGTTCAAATATAGTGTCTTATGGTACAAATACATTGTCTACCAATCTTAGAGTTTTAATGTCGACGGAGAAATTTAAATTTATGGACCATGTTAACATTAACTCTCTACCATCTGATTTCATCTTAGAAGTTAAATCTGTTTTCCAAACCAAAACCGACTTGCAGAAGCTTTTACACCTAATTTCCCTTCGATGTAGTTTCCAATTCAGGACCATTAAGTCTAATAAACACGTCTTGTAGTTTGTTTTCGGGAAGAACTATGTTCTTGGTATGTTAGAGCTTCGCGTTACCATGGTAGTGAATTATGGGTAGTTCGAAAAATTATTGATGAACATTCATGTTCTATCGATGTGGTAAAGAATGATCATAGGCAAGCTACATCATTCATAGTTAGCGAATGTGTTAAGTCTATGATGGCATTGGATGATAAGTTGAAGTGGCGTCCCAAAAATCTTGTTAAGTACATGAGGAACAAACATGGTGTCAACATCAGTTATGACAAGGCTCGGAGGGCTCATGAATTTGCCCTGAAATGTATAAGAGGATCCCTTGAAGAATAATATGCCCTCATTCCATTGTTCTCTGCTGCCTTGATTGCATAGAACCCAGGTTTATAATGTTAACTTTCATTTATTTATACTGTAATACTGATATTTACACTGTATTTGTCAAACTCTACTTACCAATTTAATCTTATTTTTTTTCAGGAACATACACGGCTTATGAAGTAGATGATGATTGTAGGTTCAAATTTTATTTATTTTGCCTTGCTGCTTCAATTCATGCCTGGAAACATTACTTTCCTGTAATCTCTGTTGATGGTACGTTTCTCAAGAATAAATTCATAGGTACATTAATTATTGCATGTACTCTAGATGGTAACTCTAAAGTATTACCATTAACATTTGCAATAGTAGATTCTGAGAATGACGAGTCATGGAGTTGGTTCTTCTGAAACCTTAAATCTGCATTAGGTGAGCCTAATAGTCTAGTTATAGTATCTGATAGGCATAATAGTATAGGCAAAGCTGTAAGCAGTGTCTATGATTCAGCAGAACATGGGATATGTGCCTATCACTTGTTACAAAGCTTGAAGAAGAAATACAAATCAAAACCAATCGATAAGGTATTCATGAATTGTGCGAAGTCCTACACAAAGGGACAATATGGGTATTACATGAGACAGTTGGAGAGCATCGTTCCCTCAATTCGAGCAGAGTTAGAAGGAATCGGTCTCCCTAAGTGGGCAAGGGCTTTCTTCGTTCGGAAAAGGTATTCATTGATGACATTACAAATATATGTGAGAGCATGAATTCCAAACTCGATCACGAACGTGAGCTACCAGTTATATCTCTTCTGGAGGGCATACGTAGTGTAATGCAGGAATTGTTTTATAATCGACGATGCTTCTCGAGTTTTCAACGGACAAACCTCTCACCATGGGCAAAATCTATACTCCTATCACACCTAAAGGACAGTCGCACAATGAACGTGAGTATAAATTTCTTTCATTACACATTATAATCACATTTAATCCCTTCTTCTCATAATTTTTTCGAACTTCAATCTTATTTATGTTGTTATAGATAGTTCCAATAAACCAATACTACTTTCAAGTAAAAGATCGTACCGGACAATACGAGGTGGACATAGTCGCCCGTACCTGGACTTGTAGACGATGGGATTTGGACATTATTCCATGTTGTCATGCATGTATTGCTTTGTGTAAGAGGAATTTTGATTTACACAACTATGCACATCCGTTTTACCATATGTCAAATTTAAACCAGTTATACAGTGTAGATGTATTCCCAATTGGAAAAGTCGACCAATTTCTGCCACCAACTCTTCCATATGAAAGTCTCATCCAACCGCCTAATGTCAAACGGTCGGCCGACCGTCCTAAGAAGAATAGACTCTTATCTAGCAATGAGATCACATCAAGAATTAAGTGTGGTCGTTGTCGGCGGGTAGGTCACAACCGAAGAACTTGCAAGAATCCACTATCCATTTGATGTTAGATATAATTTTTTTACATTATATTTGTTTTTATTATTTTATAATTAAACATTCATTTATTTTTTTGGTACTTTTTAGTGTTCTAATTATATTTACATTTTATTTCTTAACGTTAAATATGTTTGGAAACCTATCAATAAAGTCAGCTTGCAGCTATATTAATTTTAAATTAGAGTGTAATTAATTTTGTACCTATATTGGTTCTTACATATTTACGTTCCTTTGTCAATAAACTTTATGTGTATATTTCATATACATTCTATGAGTCCATTTTGCACCAGTTCTGTATATTTACATATAAACGTATCTTTATTTCATTATTAAATAAATTTCCTACACGTATTGAATAATGACAGTGAAATGTTTACATCAGTCCACATAGTCTTTTCCGAGTGTAGATTACCTAATTACACTGTATTCCTCATTACACACAGTTATGATGTATTGACAAATAATTAAGTACAATTTTAACTTATATTTTTCCAGCAAGGTACGTAATGTTTACATCAGTCCACATAGTATTTTCCGAGTGTAGGTTACCTAATTACACTGTATTTCTCATTACACAGTTATGATGTATTGACAAATTGTTAAGTACAGTTTTAATTTTTCCAGTAAGGTATGTAATGTTTACATCAGTCCACATAGTCTTTTTTGAGTGTAGGTTACCTAATTACTCTGTAATTGTCCAGTACACCCCATTTCATTTTCATACTTGGAATTCTATTCATGTCTCATATCTCATATGCACAAGAAATAGTTACACTCTACTTTTTGTTCAACCCAAACCTCCTATTTTCACATGACTCATGTTAAGTCTCTGAAAGTGACTTATTTAGGACCCATTTAGCTTAAGAAGATGTGCACTTTTAGGTGTTTTTGATAGCATTTAGCCTAGACCTATGCTTAAATATGAGAATGAGAAGAAGGTAGCTAAATTAGGACTTTTGTACAATAGGAAAGAAAAGGGTTGAAAACCGAAGGAAAAGAATGAAAAAATCGCATTGCGACAGCATTGCGAAAACATTGCTGAAGCCGCAATTATTCAAGTGAAAACCGTAAGTTGACTGATCTTTTTCTGTTAATTTCCGTAATTTCAGGGATTCGTTCTTTCTCCTCCATCCATTCTGATATATGACGTTGAAGATTGATGGTTCTCCTTGGCCCAAACGCACCTGCAAACTACTATAAAAGGGGGTCAAAGTCGGAGGTTTGATCATCATCCGAAAGCGTAGAAGCCTTCTCGCAGTCCACCTTTTCTCCCTGTTTTCCTTGCCGTCTGTTGGAGTGAGAGTCTCAGCTGTTGGAATCGATAATCTGATAGGAAGGAGAGGAGATTCTTCTTCTCTCTCGATTGAATTCATCCAAGCAAGGCTGACCTTTCATCCCCTTCATTCGAGGCGTCTGCAACGAAGCTTTCAAGCGCCATTTTACTGTTTTCTGTCGTTCTTCTTCTAATTTCCAGTTTTGATCATTGTTGTTCCTAGTTTAGTGTTTTAGTTACTGCATTTCGTTGTTGTCTGTCTTTGAATTACTGCCTTTAAGTTTCTCTTTGTTCGTTCAACATTCAAAGTAATCAGAGTGCAAGTTTCATTTCACGGTTTCCTTCTTCTGCTGCTACGGTTTTGTCTTGCTGTTTTAAGTTTATTTCCCTTTTAAGCATGTCTGTTTCATCTTACATTTCTGTTCTCTATATATCCATGAGTAGCTAAGTCACTTAGGGGCATGCTAATGACAGAACTATAGGCTAAAAAACGTGAACCAAGCATGTAGGATCGCCTTCGAAACATTGATTGTATGTAAGCTTCATCCCACGGGCAATTTCGATTGGCCATCCATTTTGTCCAAAGAACTCCTAACCTCTGGAAGGAGTAAGAGTTCAGAGTCATATAATCATGCTAGCCTTTCATGGTAATCAGGAAACGGCCTAGGAATAGGCGTTTCCCTAGTACAAACTAAACACTTCTGTTTTAACAAGATGATTAAGACCTTACTTTGAAGTCGAGTAAACTTAGGAATCTAAAGCATGGAATCGGACGATACATGAGATAGAGTGAGTTTGATGCATAGAGAGTAGATCCAGTGCTTGAGAATCGTATAATAATGCCTATAGGATAGTCATTAGTGGCCCTTAACTCACCCAATTACACACTTTCCCTGCTGTTTAATTGCGGAAACATTGCGGTCCCCGCAATTCTGCTAAATTTTCATTCTGTTTAGCTGTTTTCTTCTTCGTTTATTAATTCCATCTCTTGTCCTTTGAGTCTAATTTCAACCTGCATTCGTTTATGTTATATTCCTTTACACATTCAGCAAAAATTAGATAATTAAAAACCAATTTTACCCCATCAAATCCACCCCATCTTTCTTAACAAATACACTTCGCGAATAGCTAAACATAAGTCTCTGTGGAAAAAACGAATGAAATATACTTACTACTTGCTGTGAGACCATGTATGCTTGCATGTTCTGAGTGCTCTCTCTACTTTCTTGCTTAATTATCTTTACACATTGAGCACGCAACAAGTTTTTGGCGCCGTTGCCGGGGACTTATTTGAAGTGAAAACGAAGTTTGTTAAGTTTGAAAAACCAAGTTTATTATATATTGAACTAATCTACTTCTCATTTCTTTCGCAGGTACTATTGGGTTAGTTTATGAGTGAGCGTTCAAGTAGTGATCTAGAGTTCAATCCTGAGCCTGAGAGACTACTTAGAGCTAGAAACAAAGCAAAGAAACGACTCTTTAAACAACCTCCTAGACCTCAAATCATACCTGAAATCGAAGAAATGGACGATATAGTTCCAAATCCGGTACCTGTCATTCGCAACCCCATCGAAATAGCGAATGACAAGAATAGTGCCATTCTTTCATACCTAGTACCTATGCCTGGGGAGCTGAACCCCAGCATAATCCGTCCTAAAATCACTGCCCACTCATTCGAGTTAAAGCCAGTGATGTTCCAAATGTTGTCCACTGTGGGACAATTCTTTGGAATAGAAAATGAGGACCCCCACAACCATCTTAGGAACTTCTTAGGAGTCAGTGATACCTTTATCATCCCTGGAGTGTCCCAAGAAGCTTTAAGGCTATACTTGTTCCTTTACTCTTTGAGGGACAAAGCCAAAACATGGTTGAACTCATTACCCTCTGGATCTGTCCGCAATTGGACAGACTTAGCAGAGAAATTCCTAGTCAAATACTTCCCACCTGATAGGAATTCTACCTTTCGTGATGACATAGTCAAGTTTAAACAAGCTGATAATGAGTCTCTTCACGAAGCTTGGACTAGATTCAAAGATCTTCTTCTTAAATGTCCACATCATGGCATCCCATGGTGTATCCAAATAGAGGTCTTTTTCAAAGGATGCAACCCCAGCACTAGGCAAGTCTTAAATTCATCTGCTGGTGGTTCCATGTTGTCCAAGAGTTACAACGAAGCCTATGAGATCTTGGAGAAGATCTCAGCATCTCACTGTAGGTGGTCAGATGATCCAGTTGAGCCAACTAGGGCTCAAGACAAGGATGCTCTAAGTGCAATGAGCACCCAAATAAACGCCCTGACCAACCTAGTTAAGCAAATGGCTCAGGCCAATCTCCAAACCAGTGCCAATACCGCCACAGCCATGTCAATGGGCACCCAACCAAGTCAAGGCGAGGCACTTGTCTGTGGATTCTGTGGGGAAGGGCACCCATATGAATACTGCCCTGGGAATCCATCCTCAGTCTGCTACATTGGAAGCCAGCAGCAGCTTAGGAATAACCCCTACTCCAACACCTATAACCCTGGTTGGAGAAACCACCCTAACCTGTCATGGGGTGGCCAACAAAACGCTAACCAAAATTCTAACCAACCAAGGCCGAGTGGAACACCTGGTTTCACTCCCCAACATAACCAGTCAATGTACCAAAAGCCATACAATCAACCTGTAGGATCGTCTGTAGAAAACCTACTCAAGGAATATATCGCTAAGAATGATGCTACTCTTCAAAGCCAGCAAGCTACTCTTAGGAGCCTAGAAAACCAAATAGGCCAATTAGCCAATGAACTTAAGAGTAGGCCCCAAGGTAGACTCCCTGCTGACACCGAGGTACCAAGGAGAGATGGTAAAGAACAAGTTCAAGCAATTGAGCTTAGGAGTGGAAGACCATTGGTGAGCAACACAAAGGACACACCAAAGAGAGTAGAGAACACTGAGTCTAGTGCTCCACTGGAGTCTCTGCCAAACCAAGGTCCACCACCAACTAGCACATCAGGAGCCAGGTTAGAGCCAATCATTGAGGAGGTAGAAGAAATTCCAAGGCCTCCACCTATCCTAAGGCGCCCTGACGTGCCTGCATATGTGCCACCACCTCCATACCCTCGAAGGCTAAAGAAGAAGCAGGAACAGGAAGTTCATTTTAATAAATTCTTAGAAATTCTTAAGCAAGTGCATGTTAACATTCCTTTTGTAGAAGTTTTACAGTCTATGCCTTCTTATGTAAAGTTTTTGAAGGACATCATTACTAACAAAAAAATAATTGGTGAGTTTGAAACAGTAAACCTCACCGAGGAGTGCAGTGCCATCCTCCAGAACAAGCTGCCCAAGAAGGAGAAGGATCCTGGTTCCTTCACCTTACCTGTAGAACTTGGAGGCAAGCACGTGGGCAGAGCGCTTTGTGACCTGGGCGCCAGCATAAATCTCATGCCCCTGTCCCTATTCCGCCAGTTGGGAATAGGAGAAGCACGTCCAACTACTGTCACTTTACAACTAGCAGACAGATCCATCGCATACCCTGAAGGTAAGATTGAGGATATTCTAGTTAAAGTTGACAAATTTATTTTCCTTGCAGATTTCATTGTCCTGGACTATGAGGCAGAAAAGGAGGTCCCCATCCTGCTAGGCAGACCATTTCTAGCCACAGGTAGGGCACTTATAGACGTCCAAAAAGGTGAGCTCACTATGAGGGTTCATGATGAAGAGGTGAAGTTTAGTGTATATAAAGCTTTAAGGTATCCCTCTGACCTTGAATCCTGTGCTAGCATGGACGTAGTAGACTCCTTGATGGAGGAACAATTAGAGCATGTACTATTAACCAAGCATGCTAATGATTATGTACAATTAGATATAGCTGACTTGAATGTATCTGACATAATGGATATGCCTGTAGATAAACCACAACATGTATGTATGAATATAGACCTAACTGATAGATCTGTGAATCCTTTAAAGCCCTCCATTGAGCATCCACCTGTTTTAGAACTGAAACCACTACCCACTCACCTCAAGTATGCATATTTAGGGAGTAATGAAACTCTGCCTGTTATCATTTCTTCTAAATTAAGTGAAAAGCATGAGGTTGAACTGATTTTACTGCTTAAGCAACATAGGAAGGCTATTGCATGGACTATTGCTGATATTAGAGGCATTAGCCCTTCGTATTGTATGCATAAGATTATACTAGAGGAAGAGCACACACCTAGGGTAGATCACCAGCGTAGGCTAAACCCCTCTATGAAAGAGGTAGTAAAGAAGGAAATAATAAAGTGGTTAGATGCAGGAGTGATCTTCCCAATAGCTAGTAGCCAGTGGGTGAGCCCCATCCAATGTGTACCTAAAAAGGGGGGAATAACTGTGGTAGTCAATGAGAACAACGAACTGATTCCAACAAGGACTGTCACAGGGTGGAGAGTGTGTATGGATTACAGGAAATTAAATAAAGAAACTAAAAAAGACCATTTTCCTCTTCCGTTCATTGACCAGATGTTAGACAGAATAGCTGGTAGAGCCTACTATTGTTTCTTAGATGGCTATTCAGGCTATAATCAAATAACTATAGACCCTAAGGATCAAGAGAAGACCACCTTTACTTGCCCTTTTGGAACCTTTGCCTTTCGCAGATTGCCTTTTGGCTTATGCAATGCACCGGCAACTTTCCAAAGGTGCATGATGGCAATCTTCTCTGAGTTGGATGAGTCCATGATAGAAATATTCATGGATGACTTCTCAGTCTTTGGGGACTCATTTTCAAACTGTCTAGAAAACCTAGGACAAGTCCTGGCTAGGTGTGAAGAGACCAACCTAGTCCTAAATTGGGAAAAATGCCATTTTATGGTGGATGAGGGGATTGTCTTAGGACATAGAGTGTCAAGGGCAGGTGTAGAAGTTGATAGGGCAAAGATTGAGGTCATAGAGAAGTTGGTAGAGCCCCAGAATGTCAAAGCCATTAGAAGCTTCTTAGGGCATGCTGGCTTCTACAGAAGGTTCATTAAGGACTTTTCTAAGATAGCCAAGCCTCTGTGTGAGCTTCTAGAATTAAATAGGCCATTCATCTTCTCTAAGGAATGTGTAGTAGCTTGGACCACCCTTAAGAAAGCACTAGTCACAGCCCCTATCATAGTAGGACCAAATTGGGATCTTCCCTTTGAGATGTTATGTGACGCCAGTGACTATGCTGTAGGAGTGATGTTAGGACAGAAGATTGATAAGCTGACACACCCTGTCTATTATGCTAGTAAGACCTTGAATGAGGCTCAATGTAATTATACAACTACTGAGAAAGAGATGCTTGCCGTAGTATTTGCTTGCGAAAAATTTAGAAACTATATTGTAGGCACTAGGACAATTGTGTATACTGACCATTCTGCCTTGAAATATCTTATGAGGAAGGCTGATGCTAAGCCTAGATTGATTAGGTGGGTGTTATTACTACAGGAATTTGATTTGGACATTCGGGACAAGAAAGGATGTGAAAACGTGGTTGCAGATCACCTGTCTCGATTGCAGCACAATTGCGAAAAAATTGCGGACCCCGCAATTTCTGATGCTTTTATTGATGAACATGTCTTTGCTTTGACTCATCGTGATAACGATGAGGAACCTTGGTTTGCTGACATTGCTAACTTCCGTGCATCACAGGTATTACCAGTGTTCAAGGGAGGACAAGAGAAGAAGAGGTTCCTTCATGAAGCAAGGAAATTCATCTGGGATGACCCCACACTTTACAGAACCTGTGCTGATGGCTTGCTAAGGAAGTGTGTTTCAGCTGCTGAAGCGAAGTCTGTGCTGCAGCACTGTCACGCATCTCCTTATGGTGGACACTTTGGTGGCCAAAGAACAGCTGCAAAGGTATTTCAGAGTGGCTACTATTGGCCAACGATCTTCAAAGATGCCCACAACTATGCCCACAGCTGTGATGAATGCCAAAGAACAGGTAACCTCAGTCGAAAGGATGAGATGCCCCTCACCTACATCTTAGAGTTGGAGCTCTTTGATGTGTGGGGCATTGACTTCATGGGGCCATTCCCTCCATCATCAGGTAATCTTTACATATTAGTAGCAGTGGATTATGTGTCCAAGTGGGTAGAAGCCAAAGCATGTCCTAGTAATGATGCTAAAACAGTCACCAATTTCTTGCATAGGCACATTTTTACTAGGTTTGGGACACCTCGTGCCATCATTAGTGATGAGGGGTCACATTTCATTAACAAGGCTATGGAGAGAGTATTGGCTAAGTATAACATTAGACACAGAGTAGCCACTCCCTATCACCCACACTCAAATGGACAAGCTGAAATCTCAAATAAGGAAATTAAGAACATCCTAGAAAAAGTGGTCAAACCTAATAGGAAAGACTGGTCCTTCAAGCTTGAGGATGCACTTTGGGCTTATAGGACAGCATATAAGACACCCCTAGGTATGTCTCCTTATAGGCTGGTATATGGCAAGGCTTGTCACTTACCACTTGAGTTAGAAAACAAAGCATTTTGGGCCATGAAGGAATTGAATTTTTGTGTAAAGGATGCGGGGACACTAAGGTCTTTGCAATTACATGAGCTTGATGAGCTTAGGCATATGGCCTATGAAAATGCTAAGATGTACAAGGAGAAGACCAAGATTTGGCACGATAGTAGACTTAGAGTTAAGGATTTTAAGAAGGGTCAACTTGTGTTGTTGTTTAACTCACGGTTGAAACTATTTCCAGGGAAACTTAAGTCTAGATGGTCAGGTCCATTTGTGATTACTAATGTGTTTGTTCATGGTGCTATAGAGATAAAGAACTTGCAGCAAGGTCAGCCATTTATGGTCAATGGGGCGAGGTTGAAGCACTATTATGAGGAAGGAGATGTGAAGACTCTCTCGGCCTTCCTCTTGACTGAAGCGTGACAATGAGAACGAGAGAGGACGAGTGGTTACTGTGCTCGTCAACATAAGGCTCATGCCTTAGTTTATTTTTTGCGATTTTCCGGTTGTCATTTGTGTGTTTTGTTGTGTGATTTTAATTACGTATTTGATATTGTTTTTATTTCTTTTTGTAGGGAATCGAAAGAGGGAATCAAGGAGAGTAATCTCAGCTTTAAAAATCAAAAAACGATCGAGCCAAATAAAAGATACGGACGAGCAAAGTTTGAGATTTTGATGAAAAAATATCCCTAGAATTGCGCTGGAATTGCAGGATCCGCAAAAAAGAGCCGTTGGGATTTAGCCGTTGCCTTTATATCCGTTAGAAGGCGCTCGATCGATACGATTCTCTCATTCTCTGATTTCCAAGAAAACTGAGATTCTCTTCATCTTTGATCCTTCTCTCCAAACCTCCAAGATTCGACAATGGTGTCCACACGTGCTGAAAGATCTGCAGCCAAGAAGAGGGCTGATGACGCTGCTGAAGCGGCTGCGAGGGAAGCACTTCTTACCCTTGCAGATGAGGGTGCTGTACGCACTGGCCGTCTTCCCAAGCTTCCGATCCGTAGAAGGAAGTGGAGGGTTGTCACAGAAATCCCTGCTGGACCTTCTGAACCGGCAGGAACACCCAAGAAGCGTCGGTGGAGTGTCGAGATGGCCGCCGAACCAAGCAAGGCAAAGACTCCCTCTGTGGAGAGTCAAGAATCGGATCGTGCGTCCCACGAGTCGATCAAGAAGAGTTCGTCGCCATCTGCCTCACCTGCGCACAACCCTTCACCATCTGAACCAGTGCACAGCCCGAAGCTTTCATCGTCACCGCCTGCACAGAGCCCTGCGACGCCGTCTTCACCACTGAATTCCGTGCAGACGCCTACAGCAGAGCAGAGTGCCACACCTTCCCACACGCCTCCACGGCCTGACCCTGAATTCCCTTATGGGGAGTACCAGGAATCCACTCAGGACAGTGGGGAAGGTGGTGAAGACGAGGTCTTCTCGCCTGCAAGGGAAGCTAGTGCCGAGAGTCCTGCACGGCAGGATGATTCCATGGAAGAGACGTTGGGGGCATGCCTCCAGCAGATCAATATCAAGGCTAAGCTCAAGAAGAGGAAGAAGGCCAAGATTGTCAAGGCCAAGCGATCCAAGAGACTGAAGAAGAAGAAGGCCAAGAGGGTGCCTTCAGCAGACAAAGAGAGCACTGAGCCTTCGCTCAAACGACTCAAGGTTGAGGCTGCCGAGTCAGCCAAGCCAGCAGATAAGGGGAAGGCCAAACTCTACCCTGAAGACGAACCTCAGTCAGTGAGGTATGTTTCATCTGACGCTGAATCCAGGGGCGTTGAGTTAAGGAAGAGGGAGTTGCTGCACGAGAAAGGCTTCCTCGACCGACCTGCTGACCTGCCGCAGTTCTTGCGCGCAGGAGTGATCAACCATGGCTGGAAGGAATTCTGCAGACCGCCCAATCCAGCCTACACGAGCATGGTGTATGATTTCTACGCCAATGTGCTCAGCCCTGAGGATGGCCTGTCTGTGGTCAGAGGGGTAGAAGTGGATTTCTCAGCCAAGGCCATCAACGAAGCCTATGGTCTCAAAGGTCAGACACATACAGATTATGCACGGATCGTTGATGAGCCTACTGAGGCAGTGCTGGAAGAGGCCATTCGCACCATTGGCCAGCCTGAAGCTTCCTGGACCGTGTCACGCAATGGGAGGCACACTCTCATGAGTGCCAACCTCACGGCTAAGGTAGCTGTTTGGTTTTCGTTCGTGCGAAGGAGATTGTCCCCTGTGACTCACGAGACTACAATCAACCAGAGCCGATCGCTGCTGGTGTATGCGATAATGAGAGGTCTCACGATCAATGTGGGAGAAGTCATCACTGCGGCCATTGCTGAATGCGCCAAGAAAGGTAAGGGACCACTGTTTTTCCCTAATACCATAACCAAACTATGTTTGCTTGCAGGAGTCCCCACCGAGCGCCTGGAGCAGCAGATGGCCTACACGGGCCACTTGGAGCTGCCTGCTAACCTGAGGCTGAGAAGGAAGGGGAATATGGAGTTTGAATTGGATAGGTTGGCTGCTGAACAGTCCCTATCCATGGCCTGCCTAATGGATATGCAGAGGAGAATGGCTCAATGGGCCACTTATGCGCAGGCGAGGGACAAGGAAGTTGCAGACCAACTGGGGTGCATCTTCCCTGACTTCCCCACAAATCTCCTGACTCCATGGGTGCCCCCACGACCACGGCAACCAGATGAGGATGAAGAAGTTTAAGTGCTGGTTTGAAGTGCACTAAAGGGAGTATTGTTGTTCCCTTAGAAAAAAAAAAACAATTTTCTGCTTTCTGATAGGACCATGTGAATTATGCGGTTTTTGGTTCAATTTTGATCTGTTTTAGATGTTTAGTTTTATGTTTTTCCTTTTGCTTAGTCTAGTCTGATGTTAGCTGACTAGGTAGGATAGTTTAGTTTTATTTTTAGGAAGCTTGAGTGACTGGAAAAAGCATGCTTAGGGGCCTTACTCACTGTTAAATCTGCCCAGACTTAATTGCGAAATAATTGCGGTACCCGCACTATTTATTACTGAAAGCATGTTTTGGACTGTCTGTTTAGCTAGGCTGTGATCTGTTTCAATTCTTTCTTTTGCTGCTATCATGACTACTGTATATAGCTTATCTAGATGCATGCTGGATGAGTGTCATAGGACACCATTTGATAGTTTAAATTAACCTCTAAATAGCTCAGCATGCACAGCTGTAAGGCCTTATCTGCCTGTTTTTTGTAATTTTCTGCTGCTGTGATATTTGTTATTCGAATGTTTTGTCTATGTCTCGGGTTTTAGATTCTCTTTGTTTTACCTTAGACTAGATGCTTCTAGGGTAGTTTGGGGGTATGCCACCTCAAACACTCATTGGGGACAATGAGTAGTTGAAGTTTGGGGGAGGCCACCCTAGGCCTAGGAACATTCCTCTCTCCCTTAGAAACATAAGCATTCTTCTTCTCCTTTACAAAAAAATGATGAACTGAAAAAAAAAAAATGAAAAAAGAATAAAGGGGAGAGTTTCTCTTAGGTTGCTGAGTAATCAGTGCCAAGTGTGTAACCCACAAGTGGCGTTGCATCAAAAGGCAACCAAAGGAGAGGCTCCACCTAAGTAAGAAATAGGGAAGAAGAATGTATACCTAGGAGTTACAACTCTGTGGCTTAGATGTCCTATTTAAAAAAAAGAACTCTGATCCTCAATTAGCTAAGCACAAAGTTGTAACTTGTAGGGTTGTTTAGGGAGATGAGTGTTGATCCAATGTAGTGATGCCAGGGTTTAGGTTGTTCTTTAAAAGTACTACTGTCACCGTTAATACTAAGACTGGCATGACTCTAAGGAATCCTAGACACATTAAAAATAAAGCTAGAAGCATGTACTGAGTCTGAGGTAAAGCTAGGCAGAATTTGAAACCTTAGGGATAGTGGCATGATATGACAAAAGCAAATAGATCAGTTGTAGGGAGTTAATGAAAACAGATAAGTGTTAGGCAGGCAAGTTCAGAAGAAGCTAGATAAGAGGGTAGTTTTAAACTGAGGAGTGTGTCACAGGACAGCAGTGCTATAGGTAGGGATATAAGGGAGTCAGTAGGTGGTTAAAGAAGGTGAAACAGCAGCCTAGGTAAGTCCTTAGTAGGCTTGAGGACAAGCAAAACCTTAAGTTTGGAGGTGTGTTAAGTCTCTGAAAGTGACTTATTTAGGACCCATTTAGCTTAAGAAGATGTGCACTTTTAGGTGTTTTTGATAGCATTTAGCCTAGACCTATGCTTAAATATGAGAATGAGAAGAAGGTAGCTAAATTAGGACTTTTGTACAATAGGAAAGAAAAGGGTTGAAAACCGAAGGAAAAGAATGAAAAAATCGCATTGCGACAGCATTGCGAAAACATTGCTGAAGCCGCAATTATTCAAGTGAAAACCGTAAGTTGACTGATCTTTTTCTGTTAATTTCCGTAATTTCAGGGATTCGTTCTTTCTCCTCCATCCATTCTGATATATGACGTTGAAGATTGATGGTTCTCCTTGGCCCAAACGCACCTGCAAACTACTATAAAAGGGGGTCAAAGTCGGAGGTTTGATCATCATCCGAAAGCGTAGAAGCCTTCTCGCAGTCCACCTTTTCTCCCTGTTTTCCTTGTCGTCTGTTGGAGTGAGAGTCTCAGCTGTTGGAATCGATAATCTGATAGGAAGGAGAGGAGATTCTTCTTCTCTCTCGATTGGATTCATCCAAGCAAGGCTGACCTTTCATCCCCTTCATTCGAGGCGTCTGCAACGAAGCTTTCAAGCGCCATTTTACTCTTTTCTGTCGTTCTTCTTCTAATTTCCAGTTTTGATCATTGTTGTTCCTAGTTTAGTGTTTTAGTTACTGCATTTCGTTGTTGTCTGTCTTTGAATTACTGCCTTTAAGTTTCTCTTTGTTCGTTCAACATTCAAAGTAATCAGAGTGCAAGTTTCATTTCACGGTTTCCTTCTTCTGCTGCTACGGTTTTGTCTTGCTGTTTTAAGTTTATTTCCCTTTTAAGCATGTCTGTTTCATCTTACATTTCTGTTCTCTATATATCCATGAGTAGCTAAGTCACTTAGGGGCATGCTAATGACAGAACTATAGGCTAAAAAACGTGAACCAAGCATGTAGGATCGCCTTCGAAACATTGATTGTATGTAAGCTTCATCCCACGGGCAATTTCGATTGGCCATCCATTTTGTCCAAAGAACTCCTAACCTCTGGAAGGAGTAAGAGTTCAGAGTCATATAATCATGCTAGCCTTTCATGGTAATCAGGAAACGGCCTAGGAATAGGCGTTTCCCTAGTACAAACTAAACACTTCTGTTTTAACAAGATGATTAAGACCTTACTTTGAAGTCGAGTAAACTTAGGAATCTAAAGCATGGAATCGGACGATACATGAGATAGAGTGAGTTTGATGCATAGAGAGTAGATCCAGTGCTTGAGAATCGTATAATAATGCCTATAGGATAGTCATTAGTAGCCCTTAACTCACCCAATTACACACTTTCGCTGCTGTTTAATTGCGGAAACATTGCGGTCCCCGCAATTCTGCTAAATTTTCATTCTGTTTAGCTGTTTTCTTCTTCGTTTATTAATTCCATCTCTTGTCCTTTGAGTCTAATTTCAACCTGCATTCGTTTATGTTATATTCCTTTACACATTCAGCAAAAATTAGATAATTAAAAACCAATTTTACCCCATCAAATCCACCCCATCTTTCTTAACAAATACACTTCGCGAATAGCTAAACATAAGTCTCTGTGGAAAAAACGAATGAAATATACTTACTACTTGCTGTGAGACCATGTATGCTTGCATGTTCTGAGTGCTCTCTCTACTTTCTTGCTTAATTATCTTTACACATTGAGCACGCAAGAACTCACTGCCAGGAAAATATTTTCTCATGATACATCAACTAAACAAGAACCAAATTACCCATAACTAAACACAGTAGTGTTCCACAATAAAACCAAAGTTCTACAAAATATTACATACTTCTGAAATAACCATACAACAATTTCTTTCTCTATTCTAGTCTACCAGACAAAATTTCAACCTGCAAAATTACTTCATCAAAAATAAAAAAAAGTAGTTCTTCATTTAATTTGTAAATATCAAAGAAGCTTCTAGGATTGACTTAAATGTAGATTGTACGATGGCCCCTCATATGGGAATGAAGGATTGTTTTCCGACTTTGCTCCAGTTACTGGCTCGAACCATTCTCTTGATTGCTTAACAACCTGTCCTTGGACATTTGAGCTTATCTAACAGGCAAACAAAAAAAAGATTAACAATCACAATTACATAACACCTGAATCTAGATATTATACACTTAACATCCATTGTTTTCTAACCTCTTTAAGTACACCTCTCATTGATTTGGTCTCCTTGTCCATAATATCAATCATGTTCAATTTCCTTTTAACTTTGTATTTGTTTTGCAAGTTAGCAACATTAATTAACTATTTACACTCAATTAAAATTAACCACCATTTTATGTTCAATACCTCAACATGTTTCTTTGGTAGTGGAATCCTAAACTTCACACTCGTTGTCCTATCCTTAGCAAAACGAACCACTTTCTTGCAACCACGTTTGTCATTCTATTACCAAAATGAAACAGAAAACTTCATAAATATACTTAATATATATTTTCAACTTAACATATATGTTAAACAATAAAGGGTTCAAGATTGACTATACATTTACAATAGATTTCCCCTTGTTTTCCTTCCTTAAGCTTGCATATATTTATTCTTCGTCGATTGAACAAATAACATTGTTTATTATTTCGTCAGCATCCTTGTTCTCTTCTTCTTCTTCCTATTACAAATATTAACTCACAATTGAGTTATCAAGATCTTATTGTGAGTGCACTACTTCTGAATTAAATACATTATTTAATTAAGTACCTCGGTGTTCTTGTTATTGTCTGACTGTCTGCTCTTTCCTTCATCCGCCCCCCCCCCCCCCTTTTTGTTGGGTTTTTCCAGCACCTTCGATGGTTTTTAAATTCTGACTATTGGTTTGTCCAGCTGGTCCCTCGTCGTCGTCTTTCTTTTTCTCCCTTATCCCTAGATTTACACTATCATTGAGAATTTCATGCTCATCCTCTCTTTCCTCTTGCTCCTTCTGGATATCATCCAGTTCCGTTGAGAACTTCGACGCAACCTTGTGAATTGCAGAAAATTTAACAGATAGTAGATGTTGTCAAATACATTGTGATCGGTTGCTATTTTTTTTATAAGTTATAATTCTGTAAATAATCACAACATTTACATTTTCAGATATCTCGTAAAATACACTGTAAATGCTCACTTACCACATAGTACTCGGGGGCAACATTTGCCTTTGAGCATTCCACCATCATCTTCATCAGTTCCTCCATCTTGTTTTCCATATGTTTTTGGTTCTCTCCCAATGTCTTCAATTGGTCCAACATCAATTCTTCTGTTCTCTTGATTTTCTCCAATTTCTCTCTCATTACGTTCTATTCAAATACATTTGCAACAGGCCTATTCAGTGTCATTATATTCCCCTCGCGGGACATCTCGAACTGTATTTCCCTTCTTAACTTTTCCTCCTCCTCTATGAAAGGCTCAAAATAATCCATCTCCATCTCTTCCGTTGTAGCTAACATGTGGCACATTTCAAGCTGGTATTTAAATTAGGGAACCCAAAAAATTAGAAATATTTTATCTTATATGTGTGTAGGAATAATTAATTCGCTGAAAATATTACCACGGGTGACTCGATCACCTTTTCGTCTAGGTCCTTCCATTTGGGTTGCGTGTGTGCAACCCAACTTATTATTCTGGGAATGTTGTTGTTGAGCTTCTGAGCGAAGAAGTTCCGAGGGTTGCTTAGGGTTGGAATTGTCTCGTATGCCCAAGCCAATATTGGAAATATGAATCCTCTGAGACATATACCAGTTCTTCCTTTTCCTCCCAATGCTTTTTGCATCGTATCCACCAGTAGATCGAAGGCCAGTCTGCCCCACAGGTAAGTGTTGAAGAGCTCAGGGTCATCTACCATCACTATGTGTTTCATGTCCACATTAACTGTATCCTGCCGTGGTAGTAAGAAACTCTCCAAGAAATATAGTTGTGCAACCTTCAGTCGTTCCTCATCCGTACCGATCTTGCTCACACCGAAAGCCATGTTTATTATTTTCCGACTAACTACTTTCTCCCCATGAAAGAATATGTCCTTTATGCGCCCGCCACCCTTTATTTTATCTTCATCTATTGTTAGGAGTTGTTACCTCTCCAAATCAGTGTTATTTAGGACTTTAAATACATGATATTCATGAAATCTCTTAAGCATTTTAGTTAGAAGTACGAATAAGTGTACAAAGTGATGCAAAAATGTCTAATTAATGCCTTGTGGAAATATTGCTGAAGTTTTGCGAGGAACGCAATGGGATCAGAAGAAGGAAAGCTGGAATTAGAGCATTGCGATCGCAACGCAATCGCAATCCTGGTCTTCGCTGCTGCATTTTTCCAGCCGCCACCTCTTCCTGCAGCTGGCACGTGTGAGGCTGTTACCTCAAGTTGGATGGAGATCCGCAGCTGATGGAACCTACGGAGGCTATATAAAGAGCTAGATGAAGAAGGAAAGGAATATCTCGACAGTGAAGAGAATCGGCAAAGGCCAAACCCGAAGACGAAATTCTTTTTCCCCCGTTTGTTGGATCGAAGAAACGAAGCCCTTGGCGTCGATAATTCGAAAGGAAGAAGAGAAGATCAGTCTTCTCTTCTGATTGAATTCATTCCCAAGATCAGCTAATCTTCTCCTTCATCCGAGGCGAATCACGACTTGGAAGATCTTCACTCCATTACTGCTTTCTTTAAATCGCTTTCCGAATTAGCTACTATCTTCTTTAAGACCTGTTTTCGATCATCTACTGTTTTTCCCTTTAACTATTGCCTTCGGATTGACGTATGTATGCTTTACGAATTGTTATTTGATTTGCCTTTTAAGAGTAATCAATTAGTTTTGTTGAGTTCTTCATTTAATTGTCTTTCAATCAATTAGTTTTGTTGAGTCCTTCATTCCATGAGTAGTCAATTAATTTCGTTGAGTTCTAAAGTCATGAGTAGCTAAGTTTATAGAGGTTTGCTAGAGATGAATCTGTAGGATATGCTTATATGAATTCAGCATGTAAAGTAGCATGAATGCATTGAATGAATGTGATCTTCATCCCATGGACAATTTCGACCGGCCATCCATTTTGTCTAAAGAATTCCTAACCTCGGGAAGGAGTAAGAATTCAGAGTCGTTCATTCATATTAGCCTTTTATGGTAGTAAAGAGAGTGGCCTAGGAATAGGCATTCTCCTAGCACGTTTGTTAGCATGCATTTATAAATAGGTTTTTAGCCTTACTTGGATATGAGTAATCTAAGAATCTAATGCATATAATCGGAAGATGTATGAGATCTAGCTAAGACGATGCATGAGATGTTGAATTACTGTTGAATGATCATAGTTAAATGCCTATAGAGGACTCTTAAGCCAACCTTGCTGTCTTCATTTTAGATTTTAATCGTTGCTAGTTTATTGCGAGAATATTGCGAGAACTGCAATATCACTTTCTGCCTTTACCTTAGTATTTTATCAGTCTTTTAATCTATTGCGAATCCATTGCGAAAGTATTGCGAATCCCGCAATACTATTCTTTAAACATTGTAGTCTCCTCAAATTATCTGTTGTATGTTAACCTTGCATTTTCCTTGCACCCGTTATAAATTCGTGTCTCAACCCAAAATCCATTCACAGAGACTGAGGTTAGTGACTAGCAATTTGGTGTGTGTTAAATTAGATAAGGTAACAAGAAATGAATAGATTTTGGGTTGAGACAGGAATTTATAACGGGTGCAAGGAAAATGCAAGGTTAACATACAGCAGATAAGTTGAGGAGACTACAATGTTTAAAGAATAGTATTGCGGGATTCGCAATACTTTCGCAATGGATTCACAATAGATTAAAAGACTGATAAAATACTAAGGTAAAGGTAGAAAGTGATATTGTGGTTCTCGCAATATTCTCGCAATAAACTAGCAACGATTAAAATCTAAAATGAAGACAACAAGGTTGGCTTAAGAGTCCTCTATAGGCATTTAACTATGATCATTCAGCAGTAATTTAACATCTCATGCATCGTCTTAGCTAGATCTCATACATCTTCCGATTATATGCATTAGATTCTTAGATTACTCATATCCAAGTAAGGCTAAAAACCTATTTATAAATGTATGCTAACAAACGTGCTAGGAGAATGCCTATTCCTAGGCCACTCTCTGTACTACCATAAAAGGCTAACATGAATGAACGACTCTGAATTCTTAATCCTTCCAGAGGTTAGAAATTCTTTAGACAAAATGGATGGCCGGTCGAAATTGTCCATGGGATGAAGATCACAATCATTCAATGCATTCATGCTACTTTACATGCTGAATTCACATAAGCATATCCTACAGATTCATCTCTAGCAAACCTCTATAAATTTAGCTACTCATGACTTTAGAACTCAACGGAATTAATTGACTACTCATGGAATGAAGGACTCAACAAAACTAATTGATTGAAAGACAATTAAATGAAGAACTCAACAAAACTAATTGATTACTCTTAAAAGGCAAATCAAATAACAATTCGTAAAGCATACATAAGTCAATCCGAAGGCAATAGTTAAAGGGAAAACAGTAGATGATCGAAAACAGATCTTAAAAAGATAGTAGCTAATTCGGAAAGCGATTTAAAGAAAGCAGTAATGGAGTGAAGATCTTCCAAGCCGTGATTCGCCTCGGATGAAGGAGAAGATTAGCTGATCTTGGGAATGAATTCAATCAGAAGAGAAGACTGATCTTCTCTTCTTCCTTTCGAATTATCGACGCCAAGGGCTTCGTTTCTTCGATCCAACAAACGGGGGAAAAGAAATTTCGTCTTCGGGTTTGGCCTTTGCCGATTCTCTTCACTGTCGAGATATTCCTTTCCTTCTTCATCTAGCTCTTTATATAGCCTCCGTAGGTTCCATCTGCTGCGGATCTCCATCCAACTTGAGGTAACAGCCTAACACGTGGCAGCTGCAGGAAGATGTGGCGGCTGGAAAAACGCAGCAGTGAAGACCAGGATTGCGATTGCGTTGCGATCGCAATGCTCTAATTCCAGCTTTCCTTCTTCTGATCCCATTGCGTTCCTCGCAAAACTTCAGCAATGTTTCTACAAGGCATTAATTAGACATTTTTGCATCACTTTGTACACTTATTCGTAGCTTTTTCACATAAGCCTTAAATTAACATCATTTCACAAAATGTCACGATTAGACACATATTATGCTTACTTCTAACTAAAATGCTCAAGAGATTTCATGAATATCATGTATTTAAAGTCCTAAATAACACTCATTTGGAGAGGTAACACACCCCCAAACTTGAGTTATTGCTAGTCCTCGAGCAATACAAAGACTCATTTTCCCTCTCTTTTTCTCTGCCTACTTTTATCTCTACCTAACTAACTTGCTGATTCCCTCGGCTTACTGTCAAAGGCATTGTTGTCCTGTGACACCCTTCAAGCTAAAACTAACTTCATGTTTTGTCATTCTGAATTCTTCTGCCTTTAAAACCTCTGTTTTTACTAACTCCTCACCTTCTGGTTTATCTGCCTATATCATCGAGCACATTGTGCAGTCATCCCTAAGCTTTAAAATCTACCTAGCTTTAACTCAAACTCAGTACATGCTTCTAAGTTTTTATTCTTTTATTACCTAGGAATCCTTAGAGTCATGCCATGCTTAGAACAAAACAAGTATCAGAGTACAGAATCCATAGAACAGTCTAAGCCATGGCATCACTTCTATTTTAGGACAGACACTCATCTCCCTGATCAAGCCTTCTAGTTACAACCATGTGCTTAGCTACTTAGGATCAGAGTTCAGTATATAGGACATCTAAGCACCTAAGGCTGCAACCTTCTGGCACACATTCTTCTTCTTTGTTTTATTTTTCCTTCTCTTCTTTTCTTTTCTTTTTGGCAAAGTCTCCTCCTCGAGTTGCCTTTTGATGCAGTGCCCTTGTGGGTTACACAAATGACCCTGATTACTCAGCATTCCTAGAAGAAGACAATGCTCTTTTCTTTTTCTTTCTCTCTTTGCTTTTTTTTTCTTTTTTTTTTTTTAGGCAGCCTCTAGTCATAGGAACACTCCTCTCTCCCTTAGTAAAATATGCATGGTTCTTCTTTGAAAAAAAAAAAAGAAAAAAAAAAGCAAAGAGAGAAAGAAAAAGAAAAGAGCATTGTCTTCTTCTAGGAATGCTGAGTAATCAGGGCCATTTGTGTAACCCACAAGTGGCACTGCATCAAAAGGCAACTCGAGGAGGGGACTTTGCCAAAAAGAAAAGAAAAGAAGAGAAGGAAAAATAAAACAAAGAAGAAGAATGTATGCCAGAAGGTTGCAGCCTTAGGTGCTTAGATGTCATATATACTGAACTCTGATCCTAAGTATCTAAGCACATGGCTGTAAATCGAAGGCTTGATCAGGGAGATGAGTGTCTGTCCTAAAATAGAAGTGATGCCATGGCTTAGACTGTTCTATGGATTCTGTACTCTGATACTTGTTTTGTTCTATTCATGGCATGACTCTAAGGATTCCTAGGTAATAAAAGAATAAAAACTTAGAAGCATGTACTGAGTTTGAGTTAAAGCTAGGTAGATTTTAAAGCTTAGGGATGACTGCACAATGTGCTCGATGATTGTTGCGTGCTCAATGTGTTAAAATAAGTAAGCAATAAGAGAGAGAGAGCACTCAGAACATGCAAGCATACATGATCTTATAGCAAGTAGTAAGTATTTTTTCATTCGTTTTCCCACAGAGATTTATTATGAGCTACTCGTGAAGTGTATTGTTAAGAAAGAATGGGTGGATTTGAGGAGGTAGAATTGGTTTTAAGGTGTCTAATTTCTAAGGAATATGTAAAGGGTAGCAACATAAATAAGTGCAAGTCAAAGATAAACTCAAATGAAAAGAGAAGAGATTAATAAACGAAGAGGAAATTAGCTAAACAGAATTTTAAACTTAGCAGAATTGCGGAAACAGCAATTCTACCGCAATGTTACTAACAGCGAAAGTGTGTAAAATAGAGAAACAAGGGCTACTAACGACTCCTCTATAGGCATTTTCTCACGATTCTCAAGCATTGGATCAACTCACTATGCATCAAACTCACTCAATCTCATGTATCTTCCGATTTCATGCATTAGATTCTTTAGTTTACTCATGTCCAAGTAAGGTCTTAAGCATCTTGTTAAAGCAGAAAGTTATGGTTTGTACTAGGAAAACGCCTATTCCTAGGTCGTTTTCTGGCTACCTTGAAAGGCTAGTATGAGTGTATGACTCTGAACTCTTACTCCTTCCAGAGGTTAGGAGTTCTTTGGACAAAATGGATGGCCAATCGAAATTGCCCGTGGGATGAAGCTTACATACAATCAATGCTTCGAGAGCTATCCTACATGCTTGGTTCACGTTTTTTAGCCTATAGTATTGTCATTAGCATGCCCCTATGTGACTTAGCTACTCATGGATATAGACAGAACAGAAATAAGAGGTGAAGTAGACATGCTTAGAAGGAATTTAAAGACAAACAACAAGGAAAAACAGTAGCAGCAAAGATAGTAAACTGTGAAATAATGAATTGTGCTTTGATTACTTGATTGTTTGAATGAACAAAGGGAAGCTTAAAATGAATAACATAAAGACAGAAAGCAACGAAATGAAATGAACTAGCCACTAGAAAAGAAACAACAACTAAACAGAGCTGGAAATTAGAAATAAAAGACAGAAAGCAAGTAATTGAGCTTGAACGCCTCGTCGCAACCGCCTCGGCTGAAGGAAGAGAAAGGATAGCCTTGCTTGGATGAATCCAATCAGGAGAGAAGATGAATCTTCTCTCCTTCCTATCAGATTGTCGACTCCAACAGCTGAACCTCTCAAACCAACAGACGAAGAAGAAAAACAGGAGAAAAGATGGAGCTGCGAAGAGACTTCTACGCTTTCGGATGATGATCAAACCCTCTACTTTGACCCCCTTTTATAGTAATCTGCAGGTGCGTTTGGGCCAAGGAGAACCATCCATCCTCAACGTCGTACTTCAAAATGGATGGAGGAGAAAGAACGAATCCCTGAAATAACGGAAAATAACAGAAACAGATCAGTCAACTTACGGATTTCACTTGAAACATTGCGGTTTTAGCAATGTTTCCGCAATGCTGCCGCAATACGCATTTTTCCTTCTTTTAACTTCGGTTTTCAATCCTTTTCTTTCCTTTTGCACACAAGTCCTAATTTAGCTACCTTCTTCTAATTCTCATATATAAGCATAGGTTTAAGCTAAATCCTCTCAAAAACACCTAAGAGTGCACATCTTTCTAAGATAAATAAGTCCTAAAAAGGTCACTTTTGGAGACGTAACACACCCCCAAACTTAAGGTTTTGCTCGTCCTCGAGCAGTCAAAGGACTTGTTTAGGCTGCTGTTTCATTTCCCTTAACCACTTACTGACTCCCCTACATTCCTATCTATAGCAGTGCTGTCCTGTGACACACTTCTAAGTTTACAACTAACCTTTCATATTGCTTCTTCTGACTTTGCACGCCTAATACTCCTGCTGTTTCATTAACTCCCTACGACTGATCTACTTGCTTCTGTCATATTGTGCATCTATCCCTAAGGTTTCAAATTCTACCTAGCTTTACCCCAGACTCAGTACATGCTTCTAGTTTTACTTTTGAGCTACCTAGGATTCCTTAGAGTCATGCCAGTCTTAGTATTAACAGTGTCAGTATTACTTTAAGAGAACAACCTAAACCCTGGCATCACTACATTGGACATACATTCATCTCCCTAAACAACCCTACAAATTACAACTTTGTGCTCAGCTAATTGAGGATCAGAGTTCTTTTTATTTAGGACATCTAAGCCACAAAGTTGCAATTCCTAGGTATACATTCTTCTTCCTATTTTTTCCTTTTTCTTTCTTACTTTGGTGGAGCCTCTCCTTTGGTTGCCTTTTGATGCAATGCCACTTGTGGGTTACACACTTGGCACTGATTACTCAGCAACCTAAGAGAGACACCCCTCTTTATTCTATTTTTCATTTTTTTTTTCAGCTCATCATTTTTTTGTAAAGGAGAAGAAGAATGCTTATGCTTTAAGGGAGAGAGGAATGTTCCTAGGCCCAGGGTGGCCTCCCCCAAACTTAAACTACTCATTGTCCCCAATGAGTGTCTGAGGTGGCACACCCCCAAACTTGTCCTAGAAGCATCTAGTCTAAGGTAAAACAAAGAGAATCTAAAAGCCCTAGGCATAGACAGAACATTCTAAAAGTAAATATCACAGCAGCAGAAATTCGTAAAAACAGTCAGGTAAGGACTTAAAGCTACGCATGCTGAGCACTTTTTAGAGGTTAATTTAAACTATCAAAGGGTGTCCTATGACACTCATCCAACATGCTTTTAGATAAGCTATATAAGGTAGACAAGATAGCAGCAAAAGACAGAATTTAAACAGAACCAGCCTAGCTAAACAGTCAGTCAAAAACATGCATTTACTAATAAAAATTGCGGTTTCCGCAATTATTTCGCAATAGATACAGGGCAGATATATCAGTGACCAAGACCCCTACGCATGCTTTTTCCAGTCATCCAAGCTATCCAAAAATGAAACTAAACTAATCTACCTATTCAGCTACCATCAGACTACACTACACAACTGTAAACATTAAAACTAAAGAACTAAAACAGATCAAGATACTAACTCAAAACAGCATAATTCACATGGTTCAACAAAAAAAAAAAAAACAGTTTGATTTTTTTTCTTCTTATTTTAAGGGAACAACAATACTCCCTTTAGTGCTTCTCAAACTAGCACTCAGATGTGGAGGTGCCCATGGAGTCAGCAGGTCCGTGGGGAACTCAGGGAAGATGCAGCCCAATTGGTCTGCCACATCTTTATCTCTTGCCTGCGCATATGTGGCCCATTGAGCCATCTTCTTCTGCAGGTCCATCAGGCACGCCATGGTCAGAGACTGAGCAGCAGCCAGACCATCCAGCTCGAACTCCATGTTTCCCTTCCTTCGCAACCTCAAGGCAGTAGGCAATTCTAGGTAGCCCGTGTAGGCCAGTTGCCTTTCCATTCGCTCTACTGGGACCCCTGCACGTAAGCAAAGCTTAGTAATTGTATTAGGAAAGAAAAGTGGTCCCTTACCCTTTTTGGCGCAGTCAGCAATTGAAGCTGCAATGACCTCGCCCACGTTGATTGTGAGACCTCGCATGATCGCGTAGACCAGCAGCGATCTGCTTTGGTTGATGGTGGTCTCATGGGTCACTGGGGACAGCTTCCTGCGCACGAAGGAAAACCAGACAGCCGCCTTGGCTGTGAGGGTGGCACTCATCAGGGTGTGCCTCTCATTGCGCGATACTGTCCATGATGCCTCAGGCTGGCCAATGATCCGAATTTCCTCCTCCAGGACAGCTTCTGTTGGCTCATCAACTATCCTTGCATAGTCAGTGTGTTTTTGGCCCTTGAGGCCATAGGCTTCGTTGATCGCCTTCGCTGAGAAGTCCACCTCGACTCCTCTGACCACAGACAGGCCATCCTCAGGATTCATCAAGTTGGCGTAAAAGTCATACACCATGCTGGAGTAGGCTGGATTGGGTGGTCTACATAGCTCCTCCCAGCCGTGATTCGTGATCCCTGCGCGCAAGAATTGCGGCAGGTCTGTGAGGGCGTCTAGGAATCCCTTCTCGTGCAGCAGTTCCCTCTTCCTCAGCTCAGTGCCTCTGGACTCAGCATCAGAGGACACGTACCTCACTGATTGAGGCTCATCTTCAGGGTAAAGCTTGGCTTTCCCTTTGTCTTTTGGTTTGGCTGACTCAGCAGCCTCAATCTTGAGCTTCTTCAGAGACGGCTCATCACTCCCCTTCTCTGATAAAGGCGCCCTCCTGGATTTCTTTTTCTTGGACTTCTTTGGCCGTTTGGCCTTGACAACCTTGGCTGCCTTCTTCTTCAACCTTGCCTTGGTTGTCATCTGCTGGAGGCAATCCCCCAGTGTCTCGTCCATCGAATCATCCCTCTGCGCAGGGCTCTCAGGGCTGGCTTCTCTCAAAGGAGAGAAGACCTCTTCTTCCTCAGCTTCCCCACTGCCCTGCGTCGATTCTTGATACTCTCCATATGGAAATTCAGGGTCAGGTTGTGGGGAAGTGGGTGATGCTTCAGGGCTCTCTGCTGGTGGGGTGTGTTCAGAACTCTGCGGCGATGGAGGAAGCTCAGGGCTTCGCGCTGGTGGCGATGGCGAAGAGCTCTGCTTGGCTGACTCGTGTGACCGACGATCACTTTCTTGACTCTCCACAGAGGGAGTCTTTTTCTTGCTCGCTTCTTCGGCCACCGCCATGCTCCACTTGCGTTTCTTGGGTGTTCCTACTGGTTCAGAGGGTCCAGCAGGTATCTCCGTAACTACCTTCCACTTCTTCTTGCGGATCGGCAGCTTGGGGAGTCTTTCAGTGCGCGCAGCCTCAGCATCTGCAAGGGCAAGAAGTGCTTCCCTCGCAGCAATTTCAGCGTCGTCGGCCTTCTTCTTGGACGCAGACCTTTCAGCTCTCGTTAGCACCATTGTTGAATCGTGGGAATCTGGAAAGAAGAATTGCAGATGAAGAGGGAGAGAGATTTCTTGGAGTTCAGATAATTGGGAAATCGTACGGATTAGCGCGCTTCTAACGGATATAAGTAATGATGGAAATCCCAACGGCTATATTTGTTGCGGATTCTGCAAATCCAGCGCAATTCTAGTGACCGTTGGAGATTTTCTGAGTTTAAATGCCAATCTTTTCTCAACCGAATCTTTGATTTGGCCCAATATCTCCTCGATTTTTTTAGCTTGATTTCATCTCCTTGATTCCCTTTATTGATTCCCTACAAAAAGAAATAAAATCAACATCAAATTCGTAATTAAAATCACACAAAAATATACACAAACAATAACCGGAAAAATAGCAAAAAATAAACTAAGGCATTAGCCTCGCATGGACAAGCACAGGAATCACTCGTCCTCTCTCATTCTTATTTTCATGTTTCAGTCAAGAGGAAGGCCGAGAGAGTCTTCACATCTCCTTCCTCATAGTAGTGCTTCAATCTTGCACCATTAACCATGAATGGTTGCCCTTGCTGCAGGTTCTTAATCTCGATTGCACCATGAACAAACACATTAGTTATTACAAATGGACCTGACCATCCGGACTTAAGTTTGCCTGGAAATAATCTCAATCGTGAGTTAAATAATAAGACAAGCTGGCCTTTCTTAAAGTCCTTAATCCTAAGTCTACTATCATGCCAAATCTTGGTCTTTTCCTTATACATTTTAGCATTTTCATAGGACATATGTCTAAGCTCATCAAGCTCATGTAATTGCAAAGACCGCAATGTTCCCGCATCGGTCACGCAATAATTCAACTCTTTTAGTGCCCAAAATGCTTTAATTTCTAATTCGAATGGTAAGTGACATGCTTTGCCATACACAAGTCTATAAGGAGACATACCTAGGGGTGTCTTATATGCAGTCCTATATGCCCAAAGTGCATCCTCGAGTTTAAACGACCAATCTTTTCTATTGGGTTTGACCACTTTTTCTAGTATGTTTTTAATCTCCCTATTTGAAATTTCAGCTTGGCCATTCGAATGTGGGTGATAAGGGGTGGCTACTCTATGTCTAACATTGTATTTAGCCAACACTTTTTCCATTGCCTTATTAATAAAGTGTGTCCCTTCATCACTAATGATAGCACGAGGTGTTCCAAATCGAGTAAAGATATGTCTATGCAGGAATCTTATGACTGTTTTGGCATCATTATTGGGACATGCTATGGCCTCTACCCACTTAGATACATAGTCTACTGCTACAAGGATGTAAAGGTTACCTGATGATGGGGGAAATGGTCCCATGAAGTCAATGCCCCACACATCAAAGAGCTCCAACTCTAAGATGTAAGTGAGAGGCATCTCATCCTTTCGACTAAGGTTACCTGTTCTCTGACATTCATCACAGCTGTGTGCATAGTTGTGGGCATCCTTGAAGATCGTTGGCCAATAGTAGCCACTCTGAAACACCTTTGCAGCTGTTCTCTGACCACCAAAGTGTCCACCATAGGGTGCTGTATGGCAGTGCTGTAGTACAGACTTCGCCTCAGCAGCTGACACACACTTCCTGAGCAGACCATCAGCACATGTCTTGTAAAGTGTGGGATCATCCCATATAAACTTCCTGGCTTCATGAAGGAACCTCTTCTTTTCTTGTCCTCCCTTGAAGGTTGGTAGTACCTGCGATGCAAGGAAGTTAGCAATGTCAGCAAACCAAGGTTCCTCATCGTTATCACGATGAGTCAATACAAAGACATGTTCATCAATAAAAGCATCAGAAATTGCGGTTTCCGCAATTTTTTCGCAATTATGCTGCAATCTAGAAAGATGATCCGCAACCACATTTTCACATCCTTTCTTATCTCTAATGTCCAGATCAAACTCTTGCAGCAGCAATACCCATCTAATCAACCTAGGCTTAGCATCAACCTTCCTCATAAGGTACTTTAAAGCAGAATGGTCAGTGTACACAATTGTCCTAGTGCCTACAATGTAATTCCTAAACTTCTCACAAACAAACACTACAGCTAGCATCTCCTTCTCAGTAGTTGTGTAATTACATTGTGCCTCATTAAGTGTCTTACTAGCATAATATACAGGGTGTGTTAACTTGTCAATCTTTTGTCCTAGCATAACCCCTACAGCATAGTCACTAGCATCACATAACATCTCAAAGGGAAGATCCCAATTAGGCCCTACTATAATAGGTGCTGTGACTAGTGCTTCCTTAAGGGTTCTCCAAGCTCGGAAACATTCTTTAGAGAAGATGAATGGTTTGTTCAGCTCTAGAAGCTCACATAAAGGCTTGGAGATCTTAGAAAAGTCCTTAATGAACCTTCTATAGAAGCCAGCATGTCCTAAGAAACTTCTAATGGCTTTTACATTCTGAGGTTCTACCAATTTCTCTATTATTTCAATTTTTGCCCTGTCGACCTCTACACCTGCCCTCGACACTCTATGACCTAAGACAATCCCTTCGCCCACCATGAAATGGCACTTCTCCCAATTCAGGACTAGGTTGGTCTCCTCACACCTAGCCAGGACTTGTCCTAAGTTCTCTAGACAGTTTGTGAATGAATTCCCAAAGACTGAGAAATCATCCATGAATATTTCTATCATGGACTCATCCAAATCAGAGAAGATTGCCAACATGCACCTTTGGAATGTTGGCGGTGCATTGCATAAGCCAAAAGGCATTCTGCGAAAGGCAAAAGTTCCAAAAGGGCAAGTGAAGGTAGTCTTTTCTTGGTCCTTGGGGTCTATAGTGATTTGGTTATATCCTGAATAACCGTCTAAGAAGCAGTAGTAGGCTCTACCAGCTATCCTATCTAACATCTGGTCAATGAATGGTAGAGGGAAGTGGTCTTTTTTGGTTTCCTTGTTTAATTTCCTATAATCCATGCAAACTCTCCATCCTGTGATAGTCCTAGTTGGAATCAGTTCATTGTTCTCATTGACTACCACAGTCATCCCCCCCTTCTTAGGTACACATTGTATAGAGCTCACCCACTGACTACTATCTATAGGGAAGATCACACCAGCATCTAACCATTTTATTATTTCCTTTTTAACTACCTCTTTCATAGAGGGGTTCAGCCTACGTTGGTGATCTACTCGGGGTGTATGCTCTTCCTCTAGTATAATCTTATGCATGCAATAGGAAGGGCTAATGCCTCTAATATCAGCAATAGTCCATGCAATAGCCTTCCTATGTTGCTTAAGTAATAAAATCAGTTCAACCTCATGCTTTTCACTTAATTTAGAAGAAATAATCACAGGCAAAGTATCATTACTTCCTAGATATGCATACTTGAGGTGAGTGGGGAGAGGTTTCAATTCTAAGACAGGTGGATGCTTAATGGATGGTTTCAAAGGATTCATGGATCTGTTAGTCAGGTCTTTATTTATACATACATGCTGTGTTTTATCTGCAGGTATATCCATTATTTCAGAAACATTTAAATCAGCTACATCTAATTGTACATATTCATTAGCATGCTTAGTTAATAATACATGCTCCAGCTGTTCTTCCATTAATGAATCTACAATGTCCATGCTAGCACAAGATTCAGAGTCAGAGGGGTACCTTAAGGCTTTATATACACTAAATTTCACCTCTTCATCATTAACCCTCATCGTGAGCTCACCTTTTTGGACATCTATCAGGGCCCTACCTGTGGCTAGAAAAGGTCTGCCTAATAGGATGGGGACCTCCTTGTCTGCTTCATAATCCAGGATAATGAAATCTGCAAGGAAAATAAACTTGTCAACCTTTACAAGAATATCCTCAATCTTACCCTCAGGGTACGCTATGGATCTGTCTGCAAGTTGTAAAGTGACAGTGGTTGGACGTGCTTCTCCTATTCCTAGCTGGCGGAATAATGATAGGGGCATGAGGTTTATGCTGGCTCCCAGGTCACAAAGAGCTCTGCCCACGTGCTTGCCTCCTAGCTCTACAGGTAAGGTGAAGGAACCAGGATCCTTCTCCTTCTTGGGTAGCTTGTTCTGGAGTATGGCACTGCACTCCTCAGTGAGATTGACTGTTTCAAACTCACCAACTATTCTCTTGTTAGTGATAATATCCTTCAAAAACTTTACATAAGAGGGCATAGACTGTAAAACTTCTACAAAAGGAATATTAACATGCACTTGCTTAAGAATTTCTAGAAATTTATTAAAGTGCACTTCCTGTTCTTGTTTCTTCTTTAGCCTTCGAGGAAATGGAGGTGGTGGCACATATGCAGGCACTTCAGGTCGCCTCAGGATAGGTGGAGGCCTTGGAATTTCTTCTATCTCTTCTATGATTGGCTCCAACCTTGGTCCTGATGTGCTTGTTGGTTGTGGACCTTGGTTTGGCAGAGACTCCAGTGGAGCACTAGACTCATTGTTCTCTACTCTCTTTGGTGCTTCTTTAGTGTTGCTCACCAATGGTCTCCCACTTCTAAGTTCAATTGCTTGAACTTGCTCTTTTCCATCTTTCCTTGGCACCTCAGTGTCAGCAGGAAGTCTACCTTGGGGCCTGCTCTTGAGCTCATTGGCTAGTTGCCCTATCTGGTTCTCTAGGCTTCTAAGAGTAGCTTGCTGACTCTGTAGAGTGGCATCATTCTTGGCTATATATTCCTTAAGTAAGTTTTCTACAGAAGACCCTACAGGTTGGTTGTATGGTTTTTGGTACATGGATTGGTTATGTTGGGGAGTGAAACCAGGTGTTCCACTCGGCCTTGGTTGGTTAGGAGCTTGGTTAGCATTCTGTTGGCCACCCCATGAAAGGTTTGGGTGGTTTTTCCAACCAGGGTTGTAAGTATTGGAATAGGGGTTGTTCCTAGGCTGCTGCTGGCTTCCAACATAGCAGACTGAGGCTGGATTCCCAAGGCAGTATTCATACAAGTGCCCTTCCCCACAGAATCCACAGATAAGTGTCTCACCTTGACTTGGTTGGGTGCCCATTGACATGGTTGTGGCGGTGTTGACACTTGTTTGGAGATTGGCTTGAGCCATTTGCTTGACTAGGTTGGTCAGGGCGCTTATTTGGCTACTCATGGCATTGAGTGCGTCCTTGTCTTGAGCTCTAGTTGGCTCAACTGGATCATCTGACCACCTACAGTGAGATGCTGAGATCTTCTCCAAGATCTCATAGGCTTCGTTATAACTCTTGGACAACATGGAACCACCAGCAGATGAATTTAAGACTTGTCTAGTGCTGGGGTTGCATCCTTTGAAAAAGACCTCTATTTGGATACACCATGGGATGCCATGATGTGGACATTTAAGAAGAAGGTCTTTGAACCTTGTCCAAGCTTCGTGAAGAGACTCATTCTCAGCTTGTTTGAACTTGATTATATCATCACGAAAGGTAGAATTCCTATCAGGTGGGAAATACTTAACTAGGAATTTTTCTGCCAAATCTGTCCAATTGAGGACTGATCCAGAGGGTAATGAGTTTAACCACGTCTTTGCCTTGTCCCTCAAAGAGTAAGGGAAGTGGTAGAGCCTCAAGGCTTCTTGGGAAACTCCAGGGATGATGAATGTATCACTGACTCCTAGGAAGTTTCTAAGATGGTTGTGGGGATCCTCATTTTTCACTCCAAAGAATTGTCCCACAGTGGACAACATTTGGAACATCACAGGCTTTAACTCGAATGAGTTGGCAGTGATTTCAGGGCGGATTATGCTGGGGTTCAGCTCCCCAGGCATAGGTACTAGGTAAGAGAGTATGGCGCTATCCTTATCATTCGCTATTTCGATGGGATTGCGAGTGACAGGCACCGGATTTGGAACTAACCTATCCATTTCTTCTTGAGAGGATTGTGGAGACTCTGCGGTTTCAGCAATTATTTGAGGTAAAGGGGGTTGTTTAAAGAGACGTTTCTTGGCTCTATTTCTAGCCTTAAATAATCTCTCAGGCTCAGGGTTGAACTCTAGATCACTACTTGAAGGCTCATTCATAAACTAACCCAAACAGTACCTGCAAAAGAAATGAAAATAGATCAGCTTCAATAGATATTAAGAGTTGGTTTCCTAATTTAACAAACTTCGTTTTCACAAAAATAAATCCCCGGCAGCGGCGCCAAAAACTTGTTGCGTGCTCAATGTGTTAAAATAAGTAAGCAATAAGAGAGAGAGAGCACTCAGAACATGCAAGCATACATGATCTTATAGCAAGTAGTAAGTATTTTTTCATTCGTTTTCCCACAGAGATTTATTATGAGCTACTCGTGAAGTGTATTGTTAAGAAAGAATGGGTGGATTTGAGGAGGTAGAATTGGTTTTAAGGTGTCTAATTTCTAAGGAATATGTAAAGGGTAGCAACATAAATAAGTGCAAGTCAAAGATAAACTCAAATGAAAAGAGAAGTGATTAATAAACGAAGAGGAAATTAGCTAAACAGAATTTTAAACTTAGCAGAATTGCGGAAACAGCAATTCTACCGCAATGTTACTAACAGCGAAAGTGTGTAAAATAGAGAAACAAGGGCTACTAACGACTCCTCTATAGGCATTTTCTCACGATTCTCAAGCATTGGATCAACTCACTATGCATCAAACTCACTCAATCTCATGTATCTTCCGATTTCATGCATTAGATTCTTTAGTTTACTCATGTCCAAGTAAGGTCTTAAGCATCTTGTTAAAGCAGAAAGTTATGGTTTGTACTAGGAAAACGCCTATTCCTAGGTCGTTTTCTGGCTACCTTGAAAGGCTAGTATGAGTGTATGACTCTGAACTCTTACTCCTTCCAGAGGTTAGGAGTTCTTTGGACAAAATGGATGGCCAATCGAAATTGCCCGTGGGATGAAGCTTACATACAATCAATGCTTCGAGAGCTATCCTACATGCTTGGTTCACGTTTTTTAGCCTATAGTATTGTCATTAGCATGCCCCTATGTGACTTAGCTACTCATGGATATAGACAGAACAGAAATAAGAGGTGAAGTAGACATGCTTAGAAGGAATTTAAAGACAAACAGCAAGGAAAAACAGTAGCAGCAAAGATAGTAAACTGTGAAATAATGAATTGTGCTTTGATTACTTGATTGTTTGAATGAACAAAGGGAAGCTTAAAATGAATAACATAAAGACAGAAAGCAGCGAAATGAAATGAACTAGCCACTAGAAAAGAAACAACAACTAAACAGAGCTGGAAATTAGAAATAAAAGACAGAAAGCAGGTAATTGAGCTTGAACGCCTCGTCGCAACCGCCTCGGCTGAAGAAAGAGAAAGGATAGCCTTGCTTGGATGAATCCAATCAGGAGAGAAGATGAATCTGTTGGGTTTTATGTCCTAAAACTCGTAGTTTGTAAACTGAATGAATGTAAATATTATATTTCAATAAAGTTGTTATTGATTTTTAGTGAATTGTGTTTGTATTAACCTATACCAATAACTAACACCCATGGCGTTAGTGTGAGTACTTGAACTTCATGTGTGACATGAATGTGAATCAAGTTCAAGTAGACAGCCAAAATGGTCTATAGTATAGGGATAAGGCTGGGTACCTTATCCTGGGGACACTATTGGACGCGGCTCACTTTGTATAGTACAAAACGATGTGATTCGAATCGTTTCATGTAGAGACATGTGAGTGAGGGCGTCCTGTGCAATGAGTTTGCACAAGACCGAACCAAGAAATAAAATCGCTCTTTCTTTATAACACCGTTTACTGTAAAGACCGATTTTTTTCATATGATGACTTAGGTAACTCGATCTCAATCCTGAGCTTACTGTGAACTCCTGTTTATTCAACCTTATCCTTTGATTTGTACGGGTGAGAGTGGCCAGATCGCCGACTCAATATGCCTACCATCTTGGGGATAAGATTGAATAAGTGGCTGGGGACATAGTTGTAGCAAGATTGGAGTTCACTCCTACCCGCTTTCAGGGTTAGTAGAGAGGTTGTTCCCTTAAGTGCTGACTCCAGGTCTTGAACAATGGGCCCATCCTCTCCTGATCAGGGAGGAATCTGATTTGATGGTTGGACCACAAATCAATTGTTCATTAGAGGTGTCAGTGGTACTTAAGGAACAAGATATAATACAAGGGTTAAACGGTATAAATGACCCGTTGTGATTATGAATGACCTGTGAAGGATCGACTTACTGATGATAGTTATATCAACAGGACAATATATCTACAGTGAGGAGAGTGCAGCCCTTGGACTTTAGTGGAGTCTCCGGGGGTTAACGAATGTTGGTTAGTTCGGTTGAAAGAGTTTTGACCGGATAATCTCGTATCGTTGGAGCTCATGATCTGTAGGTCCTTACGGTTCTCCTGGCTAGCTCGGATAAAACCGTGAAACAATATAAAAGAAAAGAAAAGAATTTGAATCGTTCAAATTCGAGTTTGTGGAAGAAGGATAAACATATTTAAATATGATTTAAATATGAGATTGGTCTGAAAACATGAATAGGATTCATGTGCAAAAAGTCGGTTTTCGGAAAACCGGGTTTAATTATATTATTTAATTAATATTTGATATTGAATTAAATAATATTAATTAAATATATATATATTTTTATTAATTAAAAAGTTTAATTAATAAAATAATTATTATTATTTTTAATAATAATAATATATATAAATATATATATATATATATATATATATATATATATATATATATATATATATATATATATGTGTCTTACATGCAAGATGTAAGACACATGTATGTTTTATATATACACAGCATATATATAAATTTTGACTCATCAGATCAGATCAAACAAAATAAAAAAAAAGAAAATTAAAGTGTGGAGATAGTGGATTTTTGGGTCGTCAATTGAGAATTGAAATTGGATTTCAAAATTGAGAAGACTCTCTCTCTATCTCTTCCTTCGTCCTTCCTCTGCTCTCTGCTTTGAATAAAAATTAGTTTTTATTCAGTGAGCTTCTTCCCTCTTTTCTTGAATTAAAGGAGTCCCACCACTCCGTTTCTCGGCCTGAGGATAGCGGGACTACCGTGGGTGGTCCACGAACGTTTCGTAAGAAGACTCGGTGAGCTCGTGAGGAGCTTCTGGCGGTGAATTTGGAGAAATACGAACGACAAGGGTATGTGTTCTAACTTCTCTTTTCATCGCTTTTGCATGTTTCCGTTTTGTTTAAATTGATGAAATTAGAGTGTCCATGATCCAAATTCGCTTCCGCTGCGTGCCATGAGCGCTCCATCAATTGGTATCAGAGCGTTTTTGGCCACTCAATTTCTATCAATTTAAGTTATGGTGGGTTTTATTTAGAAATTGTTTCTGAATGGATTCTAAAGTGAATATCGATTTTGGCATAGTTTCTTTTGAATTTCATTATTTGTAATTACCCGAGATTGTATGGGTTTTAATGCATGCTAAAGAGTCTGTATTTTTTTAGAGTCATTAGAGTCCATATAGGGTTCTTTGTGAAAGAAGTTTGAGTTTGAAACTCGCCGAAATGTTCGGTGTAAGTTCAAACTCGTTCTGGGCAATACAAGGAGAAATTCGAAGAAATTTTGGCCGAAGCGTTCGGAGGAAGCAAGTTGGTCATAGGCGGTGCGAAGAGTTCGAAGTCTGCTTAAGGCGTGGCTTGTTGATCAAGCTTGTAATAAATTAGTTATTGCTTGCTAAATGCCAAAATCGATCCACTTTAGTGTGTTTAATTAATTATGCATTGCGAATGTATGTTTTAATTAAATTCCATGTTTATATGTGCATAACGTATGCCATATAGATTTAAAATCCCACCGTAGGAAGCATGCTTCATGCATTGAAAATATGTTATAAGTGTTATAATATATCGTATGCATATTTGGCAATTCATGATTTTTGATATAAAAGTTATATTAATTCATGAATTAGTTGTTGTTAATTTAATAGGATAATTGATATAAGTGTTATATTAATTATGAAATTGAATCAACAACATAGGTTGCCCTAATTTTATGCACATGGTATATTATAAGTGTTATAATGTATAGAATGCATGTTAATTCATGAGTATTAATATAAGAGTTATATTAATTCATGAATTAGATGTTGTTTGCTTAATAAAATAATTGATATAAGTGTTATATTAATTATGAAATTAAACATCCAACATTAGATGCATTTTGTTTGTTATAAGTGTTATAATGTATAGGATGCATGCTTAATTCATGAGAATTGATATAAGTGTTATATTAATTTATGAATTAGGAGTTGTATATTTAAAAACATAATCGATATAATTGTTATATTAATTATGAAATTAAATATTCAATTTGTCATGCCTTAGTGATGCATGTTTGAGAAGCATGTAGAAGTTTGTTGTAGTTAGTCTTAGTTTTGCAAAGCGTTGTAAAATTGGCATAGACTTTTAAAATCTATAACAAAGACAAAGGCATGCTCACTTAGGGTTGAATGTATCGTTCCGTTTCATTAGATGAATAGGTCGATATCTTGTAAATGCTAAGGTTACAAGAAACTCACCCGGGGACATCCTGTTCGAGGTTGGAGGTATTTAAGCTGACGGTTTACGGAACACCTCCTACCTGGGGACCATCCGGTACTTGAGTAAAGTTAACCCGGCTTTATGAGCATGCGTGAGTGGTGTGAGGTAATAAAGTGTTTATCACCTAGACATCATAGGTAAAAGTTTGTTTTACCTAGACTTAGGCCTTATTGTCTTAGCCGGATAATGCCTGAGTAATTTACCCATTCCGTCTTAAAATACTTAGTAGAGGTGTTGAGAAGGTATATATGATATATTCCTCTCCTCCTACGTTCTCTGTCAAGTTCACACCGTGAGAATTATGCTCGGCCTCGTGATGTCAATAGGGCATCCCCATTCGGATGGTATTTGCATAATTCAAGAGCAAGGTGAATGGAGAAAGTATTTATAGTAAGTGGGAGAAGGAAGTATGTCACACTAGTAGAAATCGAGGCTATGATGACAAATAAAAACTGTCATCAGGACTTTAGATGACAATTTTTTTCAGTCGTTATAGCCCCTGCCTTCTTTACTCTATAGATGACAAAAACCGAAAACTGTCATCAATGTTCGTTTGGTGACAGTTTTTTTCTGTCTTCATAATACGGTTAATGACAATTTTTTTCAGTCAAGAAACCTTATTTTATGACACATAAACATTGTCACTGAATGACCACTCATACCATATTTTGTCATGTAAACATAATTGACGACAGTTTTTATTTGTCATCGAATCGGAATGGAAGACAGTAAATTTTGTACGCTTTGATGACTTAATTTTTCTGTCATTAATAGCTTGAAGACCACAACTATTGTGAGTCAACAAAACGAATTCAATGACATGATTTTTTTGTCACAAAATCAATAATAGAATTTTTTTTTATCAAATCTAAATATATTAATATTTATATTTTTAATTATAATTATTATTATTAATACTATTAATTAATAATAATGAAAAATACAAAGCAAATTAAATAAATCCAAGTTTAACCCAATTCAATATCATTGAAATAAGATGTAGATATCAATATATCATTCAAATACCAAAGTTCATCAACTTTTACATAAACTAATTCAAATGTATACAATATTGAAACTAACTACGATGTCCCTAAATTGTTGCATAACATGATGAAATATTCATTTAACCCAACAAAAAAGTTCATCATTTGTTGCAATATGACTTCTACCTTGAAGGAAATATCTCCACTTCGCTTTGTAGTTCCTGCGAAATAGTTATAAGCTATATATACTTAGAAAACAATCCGTAAGTGAAAAACAATTGACCAAGTGACTAAAATGGACCTAAAATTACAAGTAGTCAAAAAGTACCTAAAATTACAATGTAACAACTAAACTTAAGAAGTGTCTAAATCTACAAAGTACCGAAAACATGCAATAAAGTTTAGAAAATAATAACAAAAGCAAAAGTGGCTACCATAACTGCAGGATAGCCATTAACAAGTGTCTAAATTTACAAAGTACCGAACACATCCAATAAAATCTAGTGTGAAATCAAGAAATGTAATCCATATTTAAGTTACATGACATACCTCTTTAACACTGAAATGTAATAAATTCAAAGCTCCTTCATTAGTGTGCATCAACAAACTCCATTTAGAACGCAGTCGTTGTTCAAAAATTTGCTCTTATAAGCTTCTCCTACAATAAATTTTGAATTGCCACATTAGTATACTATGTAAGTCACTAATATATTACCAACCATAGACCATTGAATCTGCACTTTCGTTAAGTTTATCACATCACCAACCGATGTTCTATATATCATTGAAATATGAGGTTGTATATATCATTCAAATACCAAAGTTCATCAACTTTTACACAAATTAAATCATGTGTACATTATTGACACTAACTACAATGCCCAACAATTATTGCAACATTAGCACTAAAATGTTGCATAACATAATGAAATATACATCTAACCTAACCAAAAAGTCAATCATTTATTGCAATATGGTTTCTAGCTTTAAAAAAATGTTTTCACTTGTAGCTTGAACAAAAAATCAATCATTTATTGCAATACTAGACATGATACATGTAATGGTAGAACTAAACAAATAAAAATAAAAAATAACTAATAAAGTTTAGAAAAGAATAATAAAAGCAAACGGACTACCATAACTGCAGGATAGCCATTAACAAGTGTCTAAATCTACAAAGTACCGAAGACATCCAATAAAATCTAGTGTCAAATCAAGAAATGTAATCCATATTTAAGTTACATGGCATACCTCTTATAAGCTTGCATCAACAATCCAAATGTAATCCTTCACAAGTGTGCATCAACAAACTCCATTTAAAACGCAGTCGTTGTTCAAAAATTTGCTCTTATAAGCTCCTCCTACAATAAATTTTGAATTGCCACATTAGTATACTATGTAAGTCAAGTTGAAAGAAAAAGAATATTTGATAAATAATTAATATATTACCGATCATAGATCATCGAAGGTGCACTTTCGTAAGTGCCCACCAAAACACTTCATTCAGTTATTGATCACATGATCAACCGATGTTGGGAGCATCAAAAGTGTATATCATGCACATAACTAATATGTGAATGATATATCCAAAAATGAACCTAAAGTTCATGTAAAGAAAACGTGCGATGCAACGAATTCTCCCCACTCAATTCTCCCCACTCAGTTATGATTTCTTCAACAAAATTACCAAAATTTCACTGTGAAGTATTGAATTGACCAATTTATTCAGTGTGTTTACCTAGTTGACTAGCTTGCGAAGGAGCGAAGTTGACCTAGAGCAGTGTCAAGCGCTGAGCGAAGTCAGATTACAGTTGGCTCAACGACCATTGATGATCCAAGTCGAGTCCTCACGAGCCTTCTTCACCGATTCCGCCTCCTTGAACATGATTTCAAAATTGATTTAGGTTCAAGCCATGATTTCAAGCCAAACATGTAACGAAAACTGCAATTGCCATCGATACGACAGAGAAATTTAGGTAGCTAGTGATCCAAATTTTTCAGACGATCACAACCAGAATAACTACTTAATTAATTTTTATTCTAAAATGAGAGAGAGAGAAACCTAGGAGATAAAGAGCTACAATGTGGGGTGGGGTGATGGATCAACCGGGGCTACTTAATCTGAAAAAAATAATATTAATTTGTTTGGTTAAAAAATATTTACAAACAGTTCACAAATATGTTTTAATAACTATCTTCACTTGATTAAACTTTTTTAATAACTTTTACATAAATTAAATTGTTTTAGAAGTGAGAGATAGTAGAAACTTACGCGAATGAGCATTGGCGAGAGCGGACTCGTTGGGTTGGTCGATCAGAATCGAGACATCGCTATTCGAATCATCAACTGTTCCTGTCATCGATGAGGTCGAATTTACTACGAAAATGGAAACTGGAAAGCTGAAGATGAAGAAATGGTTTTTTATATAAACTCTAAGTTTTCCCATAGACAACATTGTTGACAGGAAAAACCCTTCCATCATCCTCAATCTATTGGCAATTAAACACAAATTATTCACAAATAGCAATAAGGAAGAAGCAAGAGATCAATAGCCTCTTCCAGAAATTGTATCCATAGACAACCTTGAGTTCAACTCCATGATTGGAAAACCAGGACATTGTATCCATTGGACCATGATCATTGAAGAAAAGGCCCCTAAATTCTTTATGGCTCTAGGGTAATGCTCTACCAAACTCTAAAGGAAGTAAAATTATGAAACAAATAATATGCAATATTGCTTCTTGATTGTCAATCCAAGATAAAGTAAGAAGAACTAATTGATGAAAACCCCTCACCTTTGCATCGGTATAATGCCCATTTGTCACATTGCAACGGCCTCTTCCAGAAATTTGGACCTGCCCATTAACAAGGAATATCGAAATTTGTCTCAGACTACCAAGAAAAATCCCCTAAAATAGGGTGAAGTCCAAAATGGGTGATGGAACCGAACCTTGGAAAGAGGCCTTCCTTTCTCAATAACCATGACATTGAGATTGGGGGCGAGGGTTTTAGCTCTAATAGCACCATAAACACTTGCTGCTCTAATAGATTTGAAACTAATTGCTTCATACAGAACAACAGCAAGTTAACTTCCCAAATCTAAGTCATAGCTACTAAACAAAAGCATAGCAAAATGCTTCTACACTTCACCACTTAACTTAGTTGATCAATTTTGAAAAACCAATTTTGGTTAAGTTAGGCTCAATGAGCTTATATATATAAGGCAGAGCCTCAATGAGCTTCTCTCTCCCTGAACCAATTTTGAGAAACACAGTAAGTTAGTTGATCAATTTCTGAAAATGTTAGCCATTTTTCACAAAATTTTCGCACACCCACCTGAGGAACTTAACAGCCCTGCATCTTTCAGGTGAGATCAGAGGTCTTATCTGCTTTCACCTCCTCTAAGAGTTCTAAGCAGATGACTAAATAGAAACTAAATTAAAAAGTAACTTACTCTTAGCTATCTCCAAATAGTGATGCAATCACCAATTCATAATCAAAGCCAAAGCATGTAAGTTTATTATCAACAATGGATATCTGCATATGGTATGTCAACCTGCAAGGAAAAGGATATAGTTAGAATGCATAATAGTTGAAGGAAAAAGAAATCAACGATTGTGTGTATAACTAAGATTTTTTATCCCAATAAATCTTAGTTCCTATGAATAATAAGATCACTATGAACCTCTTTAGATGAGGTTCTAGTTTGGTCTCCTAAAGAAACGAACTAAAAACTAAAAAGTAGAAACCCATTTTGCAGGCGGTTCGGTTCCTTACACCCTATAACGACCCTACTTTTCAAAGACCGTTAACTCGGGTCATTACTACGAACAACAATTAAAAACTCAATAAAACCTCACTTTCCACAAAGATTTAAACAAAAGAAAATGAAAAACAAGAACTAATAACCCATAACGTAGCTTTCCTTCACCAAGTCCTAAAATAATTTCAAACAGCAAATTAATAAGCTTGAACAAAAAAATGTTGGCTTAAGTCTTGAAGTTAAGCCTTACCCAAATGGTTCTTTTCTCAAAGTCGTCCCAAACTTTAATTTACTTAGTTCAAAGTTATCCACAAGCCGAATCCAGAAAATAGAACACTATTTTAAAACTTTGAAATAGCTCAAGAACGAAACTTACCCAAAGCAACTTGTCTTGTGGAATAACATTCTGAAATGCTCAATTTTGAAAAACAAAAGCTGGGACGTAGTGGGTACTCGGATTTTGAGTCAAACAACTTGAAAGTAGTGACGAACGGGCACCAAATTGCCAAATGAAATCAAAGCCAAACGGGTGTTCTAAAATGAGTTCGATAACAACCTGGGTCTCGAAGCTGAAAGAGATCACAACAGGAAGGTTGCTGTACATGGAGCGTCGTCTCCGTCACGCACACCCGCTGAAGCTCCTTGTCGTAGTCGTGCGCGTCTGGTCGGAGCAAGCGCATGTAGTCGCCGTCGGAAGTCATTGCGCAAAGAAAGAGATGAATCGTCGGCGAGAAGACGAAAGGAGAAGAGAAGAATGAGGAGGGGCTGTTGGGGTTGAAATCGCGTGGAGAAGAGAAAAGGGAGAAAATTAATTCTAGGGATTTTAAATTCTTTTTTTTTTTTTTTTTTTTTAACTTTCCCTTTTCTTTTCCTTTTTATTTCGTTTTTGTTTTTTCTTTTTCTCCTACTTAAACTAAACAATCCCAATTTTTCCAACATTTATATCTTCATTAATCCATATTATTCCCTAATTTCAAAACTCAATTTGAGTGACGCCAACAAGAGCATAGCTCAACAACATGATGTATCGCCTAGTGACTATGAGGTCCTAGGTTCAAACCCCACCCCCAACATGTTGTCAAAAAAAAAAAAATATATATATATATATATATATATATTTGAGTGACTCAAAACAAAAGAGCTTAAACTCGTTTCTTTTGTTTTACCAAAAAAAAACTCAGAGAAATGTCCAAACGATTAAATGCCCAACCCCAACCTTAACACAGAAACTCTGAGAATACTCGTGCACTAGATGAGAAGATGGAGATCTGGCGACCGACGGTAGGTGGAGGCGAGGCCGACCGAAGGCGAGCGCAACGGATACGAGTCCAAACGATTAAATGTCCAACCCCAACCTCTAATCTTCATTTGGTCAGTTCTACAGCTACACGACAAGTTTTCCAAGAATTATAAACTTAACACAGAAACTCTGAGAATACTCGTGCACTGGATGAGAAGATGAGGATATGGCGACCGACGGTAGGTGGAGGCGAGGCCGACCGTAGGCGAGCGCAACGGATACGAGGTCGACGGAGGGGAAGGAGGCGAGATCGACATAGGGGAGGGAAGCGTAATTTCAAAATCGATTTGAGAGGGTTTAGGCTTTCTTGATGTGTTCATCTAATTTAGGGATTTTATATATATATATATATATATATATATATATATATATATATATATATATATATATATATATATATATAGTGTTTTTTTCACAATTTTGATTTTTCCATTTTTTCCATTTTTCCTTATTTTATTTTATTTGTTAATTCATTATTTTTTAGTTGTAAATTAATTATAATTCTTTAATAAGTATTTCTAGTTTCTAAAAAAATGTTTGAGTAAAAAAATATAAACAAATTAATGATAGTTAATAAATGTAAACGATTTAGGACATTTTAAAACTGTAATCGATTGACGACATTAGAAAACTGTCATTAAGTTTCGGAAATTTGAAAAACTCTGTTTTTTCCCGCCAAAAACGCGCCCCAAACTGAAGATGACACTTTTTTTTTTTTTCACCCTTGTATTTCATTGGCCCACATGTCATCTATTCCTCCTTTTCTAGTAGTGTCAATACATCCTGCGGTCTCCTCCATTGGATTGAACCGTGAGATTCCTATGTTCTGCCTGCTAGGTGCCCACAAGTGGTACCGATCCATTCGGAGGGCCGTTTCATAGGAATCAGAACATCTCAATCACCTTTTATGGATAAAGAAACATAGAGCCATTCCCAACTTTGACATTTCCATTCGATTGCATCGTTGGGGCCGCCCTATGAATTCTAAAAATGGAGGGTCACACTTACGAGATTTGCTAAGGAGTTAGTAAATCTTGACCAAACAGCGATAACTAAAATGCTATAGGAATATGAGATATTCTGGTATTAGCATTTAGTCAAGAATGTCTTGATTCAGTGAAGGAATGCTTGACTGCCCCTCGGTAGCGACCATTCTGACCCACTGAAGTATCGTTGCAGTTTAATAATGAGTTTTGGGTACATTATTATTCTTTGCTAAATTCTTGATTGGTGTGTAAATTAGGTTAAAACCTTTTCACTAATATTTATTCATTCTCTTTTCAGCATGTCTAGCTCTTTTATTCACTTACTAGCTTCCGATAAGTTAACCGGCGATAACTACGCGACCTGGAAATCGAACTTGAATACGATTCTCGTTCTAGATGATCTCAGGTTCGTCTTATCAGAGGATTGTCCTCCCCCTCCTAGCTCGGATGCGACTCGAACTGTTCGAGAAACATATGATAGATGGACAAGGGCTAATGATAAAGCCCGAGTCTATATCTTAGCCAGCATATCTGATGTGTTAGCTAAGAAGCACGAGGATATGGTTTCTGCTAAAGAAATCATGTCTTCATTACAGGAGATGTTTGGACTTCCGTCCTCATCGGTCTGTCATGAAGCCCTCAAATTCGTTTACAACTCTCGCATGAAGGAGGGAACCTCTGTTAGGGAGCATGTCCTTAACATGATGGTCCACTTCAATGTGGCGGAAGTAAACGGAGCTATTATAAATGAGTCAAGTCAAGTAAGCTTTATCTTGGAATCTCTTCCGAAGAGTTTCCTTCAGTTCAGAACCAATTTGGTAATGAACAAGCTAAAGTATAATTTGACTTCTCTCCTCAGCGAGCTACAGACCTATCAGTCCCTACAGACTTCTAAAGGAAAAGAGAATGAGGCAAACGTTGTCACTTCTAGGAAATTCCAAAAGGGGTCGTCTTCAGGGAGTAGGTCTGAACTTTCTTCTATTAAGAATAAGAGTATTCAAAAGAAGAAGAAAGATAAAAGGAAGGGAAAAGCACCTGCTACTGCTAAGAGCAAGAGTAAATCTACAGACAAAGGAAAATGTTTCCATTGTGGTGTAGATGGGCACTGGAAACGGAATTGCCCAAAGTATCTTGCAGAGAAAAAGGCTGAGAAAGAAAGACAAGGTAAATATGATTTACTTGTTGTTGAAACATGTTTAGTAGAACATGATTGTCATACCTGGATACTTGATTCAGGAGCTACTAACCATGTTTGTTCTTCTTTTCAGGAAACTAGTTCTTGGCAGCCACTTTCTCGCGGTGAGATAACTCTCAGAGTTGGAACTGGAGAGGTTGTCTCAGCTGAAGCAGTGGGAGCTGTAAAGTTGTTGTATAGAGATAGTTTCATTTTACTAGAAAATGTACTCCTGGTTCCTACCTTCCAGAGGAATCTTGTATCTATATCTTGTTTGTTAGAACAGTTGTATAAAGTATCTTTTGTTCATAATGAAGCGTTCATTAGCAAAAGAGGTGTACGTTTTTGTTCTGCGAAACTTGAAAACAACTTGTATGTGTTAAGACCAACCGAAGCCAAAGCTATTTTGAACACTGAAATGTTTAAAACAGCTGAGACTCAAACTAAAAGGCAGAAACTTTCTCCAAGTACTTATCTTTGGCACTTAAGACTAGGTCACATTAATCTCAATAGGATTGGGAGATTGGTTAAGAGTGGTCTGCTAAATCGTTTAGAGGACAACTCTTTACCGCCATGTGAGTCTTGTCTTGAGGGCAAAATGACCAAACGATCTTTTTCTGAAAAAGGTCATAGGTCCAAAGAACCTCTAGAAATCGTGCATTCGGATCTCTGCGGTCCTTTGAATGTCAAAGCACGAGGAGGGTATGAATATTTCATCAGTTTCATTGATGATTATTCTAGGTACGGTTATCTTTATCTAATGCATCATAAGTCCGAAGCTCTTGAAAAGTTCAAAGAGTATAAGGCAGAGGTTGAGAACACATTAGGTAAATCGATAAAAACACTCCGATCAGATCGAGGTGGAGAGTATATGGATTTAAGATTCCAGGACTATATGATAGAACATGGAATAGTATCTCAACTCTCAGCGCCAGGAACACCACAGCAGAATGGTGTGTCCGAGAGGAGAAATAGAACCCTGTTAGACATGGTTCGATCTATGATGAGTTATGCTCATTTGCCTAGTTCTTTTTGGGGATATGCAGTAGAGACTGCAGTATATATTTTGAATATGGTTCCCTCTAAGAGTGTTTCTGAAACACCTTATGAGTTATGGAGAGGGCGTAAAGGTAGTTTACGTCACTTCAGGATTTGGGGGTGTCCGGCACATGTGCTAGTACCCAATCCAAAGAAGTTGGAACATCGTTCAAAATTGTGCCTATTTGTAGGTTACCCCAAGGAAACGAAAGGTGGTCTATTTTACGATCCTCATGAGAACAAGGTACTAGTATCGACTAATGCCACGTTCTTAGAGGAAGACCACATGAGAGATCATCAACCGTCGAGCAAAATTGTTTTGTCCGAATTTTCCAGGAAAGCTACAGACGGATCAACAAAGGTTGTTGATCTGGCTGGTCCTTCTCAAGAGTTGAGAAAGCCTCGACGCAGTGGGAGGGATGTAAGACAGCCCGACCGCTACATCGGCTTGTCTGAAACTCAAGTCGTCATACCTGATGATGGCGTTGAGGATCCATTGACCTTTAAACAGGCAATGAATGACATAGACAAGGACCAGTGGCTTAAAGCCATGGATCTCGAAATGGAGTCTATGTACTTCAATTCGGTCTGGGATCTTGTAGACCAACCAGATAGTGAAAGACCTATCGGTTGCAAGTGGATCTACAAGAGAAAACGAGACCAAGCCGGTAAGGTGCAAACCTTTAAGGCTCGACTTGTGGCAAAAGGTTATTCCCAAAGAGAAGGGGTGGACTATGAAGAAACCTTTTCTCCTGTTGCCATGTTAAAGTCGATTAGAATACTCTTATCCATTGCTACATTTTATGATTATGAAATCTGGCAAATGGATGTCAAGACTGCATTTCTGAATGGTAATCTTGAGGAGAGTATCTATATGGCTCAACCAGAGGGATTCATACTTCAGGGTCAAGAGCAAAAGGTTTGCAAGCTTAATCGATCCATTTATGGGTTGAAGCAAGCATCTAGATCCTGGAATATAAGGTTTGATACGGCGATCAAATCTTATGGCTTTGAACAAAATATTGACGAACCTTGTGTTTACAAGAAAATAGTCAATACTGTTGTAGCTTTCTTAGTCTTGTACGTAGACGATATACTACTCATTGGGAATGATGTAGGGTTCCTAACTGACGTTAAGAATTGGCTTGCGACCCAATTCCAAATGAAAGATTTGGGAGAGGCTCAGTTTGTTCTAGGGATTCAGATCATAAGGAATCGTAAGAACAAAGTGCTAGCGTTGTCTCAAGCATCTTATATTGACAAGGTGTTGTCAAGATATTCGATGCAGAATTCCAAGAAAGGTTCGCTGCCTTTTAGGCATGGAATTCACTTGTCTAAGGAACAGTCTCCTAAGACACCTCAAGAGGTTGAGGACATGAGACGAATTCCCTATGCATCTGCAGTTGGTAGTCTCATGTACGCTATGTTGTGTACACGACCCGACATCTGTTATGCAGTAGGAATTGTCAGTAGGTTCCAGTCCAATCCAGGATATGATCACTGGACAGCCGTTAAACACATCCTCAAGTATCTTAGGAGAACGAGAGACTATGTGCTTGTGTATGGCGCGAAGGATTTGATCCTTGCAGGATACACTGACTCTGATTTTCAGACTGATATAGATTCCAGGAAATCTACATCAGGATCAGTGTTCACTCTTAACGGAGGAGCAATAGTATGGAGGAGTATAAAGCAAGGTTGTATTGCTGACTCCACCATGGAAGCTGAGTATGTCGCAGCTTGCGAAGCAGCGAAGGAAGCTGTATGGCTTAGGAAGTTCTTGACAGATTTGGAAGTTGTTCCAAATATGAACTTGCCAATCACCCTTTATTGTGATAACAGCGGTGCAGTGGCAAATTCTAAAGAACCTAGAAGCCATAAGCGTGGAAAGCATATTGAGCGGAAGTATCATCTCATCAGAGAGATAGTGCAACGAGGAGATGTGATCGTCACACAGGTAGCCTCGGAGCACAACATTGCTGATCCGTTTACTAAGTCTCTCACGGCTAAAGTGTTTGAGAGACACCTACAAAGTATAGGGCTGCGAGCTGCTCAGTAGGACAGTGGGAGAAACTTTAGATATTTGATATTCTAGTTCTCTCAACCAGCATGTACTCCACTGACGTTTTAGTCCAAGTGGGAGTTTGTTGGGTTTTATGTCCTAAAACTCGTAGTTTGTAAACTGAATGAATGTAAATATTATATTTCAATAAAGTTGTTATTGATTTTTAGTGAATTGTGTTTGTATTAACCTATACCAATAACTAACACCCATGGCGTTAGTGTGAGTACTTGAACTTCATGTGTGACATGAATGTGAATCAAGTTCAAGTAGACAGCCAAAATGGTCTATAGTATAGGGATAAGGCTGGGTACCTTATCCTGGGGACACTATTGGACGCGGCTCACTTTGTATAGTACAAAACGATGTGATTCGAATCGTTTCATGTAGAGACATGTGAGTGAGGGCGTCCTGTGCAATGAGTTTACACAAGACCGAACCAAGAAATAAAATCGCTCTTTCTTTATAACACCGTTTACTGTAAAGACCGATTTTTTTCATATGATGACTTAGGTAACTCGATCTCAATCCTGAGCTTACTGTGAACTCCTGTTTATTCAACCTTATCCTTTGATTTGTACGGGTGAGAGTGGCCAGATCGCCGACTCAATATGCCTACCATCTTGGGGATAAGATTGAATAAGTGGCTGGGGACATAGTTGTAGCAAGATTGGAGTTCACTCCTACCCGCTTTCAGGGTTAGTAGAGAGGTTGTTCCCTTAAGTGCTGACTCCAGGTCTTGAACAATGGGCCCATCCTCTCCTGATCAGGGAGGAATCTGATTTGATGGTTGGACCACAAATCAATTGTTCATTAGAGGTGTCAGTGGTACTTAAGGAACAAGATATAATACAAGGGTTAAACGGTATAAATGACCCGTTGTGATTATGAATGACCTGTGAAGGATCGACTTACTGATGATAGTTATATCAACAGGACACAATATATCTACAGTGAGGAGAGTGCAGCCCTTGGACTTTAGTGGAGTCTCCGGGGGTTAACGAATGTTGGTTAGTTCGGTTGAAAGAGTTTTGACCGGATAATCTCGTATCGTTGGAGCTCATGATCTGTAGGTCCTTACGGTTCTCCTAGCTAGCTCGGATAAAACCGTGAAACAATATAAAAGAAAAGAAAAGAATTTGAATCGTTCAAATTCGAGTTTGTGGAAGAAGGATAAACATATTTAAATATGATTTAAATATGAGATTGGTCTGAAAACATGAATAGGATTCATGTGCAAAAAGTCGGTTTTCGGAAAACCGGGTTTAATTATATTATTTAATTAATATTTGATATTGAATTAAATAATATTAATTAAATATATATATATTTTTATTAATTAAAAAGTTTAATTAATAAAATAATTATTATTATTTTTAATAATAATAATATATATAAATATATATATATATATATATATATATACATGTGTCTTACATGCAAGATGTAAGACACATGTATGTTTTATATATACACAGCATATATATAAATTTTGACTCATCAGATCAGATCAAACAAAATAAAAAAAAAAGAAAATTAAAGTGTGGAGATAGTGGATTTTTGGGTCGTCAATTGAGAATTGAAATTGGATTTCAAAATTGAGAAGACTCTCTCTCTATCTCTTCCTTCGTCCTTCCTCTGCTCTCTGCTTTGAATAAAAATTAGTTTTTATTCAGTGAGCTTCTTCCCTCTTTTCTTGAATTAAAGGAGTCCCACCACTCCGTTTCTCGGCCTGAGGATAGCGGGACTACCGTGGGTGGTCCACGAACGTTTCGTAAGAAGACTCGGTGAGCTCGTGAGGAGCTTCTGGCGGTGAATTTGGAGAAATACGAACGACAAGGGTATGTGTTCTAACTTCTCTTTTCATCGCTTTTGCATGTTTCCGTTTTGTTTAAATTGATGAAATTAGAGTGTCCATGATCCAAATTCGCTTCCGCTGCGTGCCATGAGCGCTCCATCAATTGGTATCAGAGCGTTTTTGGCCACTCAATTTCTATCAATTTAAGTTATGGTGGGTTTTATTTAGAAATTGTTTCTGAATGGATTCTAAAGTGAATATCGATTTTGGCATAGTTTCTTTTGAATTTCATTATTTGTAATTGCCCGAGATTGTATGGGTTTTAATGCATGCTAAAGAGTCTGTATTTTTTTAGAGTCATTAGAGTCCATATAGGGTTCTTTGTGAAAGAAGTTTGAGTTTGAAACTCGCCGAAATGTTCGGTGTAAGTTCAAACTCGTTCTGGGCAATACAAGGAGAAATTCGAAGAAATTTTGGCCGAAGCGTTCGGAGGAAGCAAGTTGGTCATAGGCGGTGCGAAGAGTTCGAAGTCCGCTTAAGGCGTGGCTTGTTGATCAAGCTTGTAATAAATTAGTTATTGCTTGCTAAATGCCAAAATCGATCCACTTTAGTGTGTTTAATTAATTATGCATTGCGAATGTATGTTTTAATTAAATTCCATGTTTATATGTGCATAACGTATGCCATATAGATTTAAAATCCCACCGTAGGAAGCATGCTTCATGCATTGAAAATATGTTATAAGTGTTATAATATATCGTATGCATATTTGGCAATTCATGATTTTTGATATAAAAGTTATATTAATTCATGAATTAGTTGTTGTTAATTTAATAGGATAATTGATATAAGTGTTATATTAATTATGAAATTGAATCAACAACATAGGTTGCCCTAATTTTATGCACATGGTATATTATAAGTGTTATAATGTATAGAATGCATGTTAATTCATGAGTATTAATATAAGAGTTATATTAATTCATGAATTAGATGTTGTTTGCTTAATAAAATAATTGATATAAGTGTTATATTAATTATGAAATTAAACATCCAACATTAGATGCATTTTGTTTGTTATAAGTGTTATAATGTATAGGATGCATGCTTAATTCATGAGAATTGATATAAGTGTTATATTAATTTATGAATTAGGAGTTGTATATTTAAAAACATAATCGATATAATTGTTATATTAATTATGAAATTACATATTCAATTTGTCATGCCTTAGTGATGCATGTTTGAGAAGCATGTAGAAGTTTGTTGTAGTTAGTCTTAGTTTTGCAAAGCGTTGTAAAATTGGCATAGACTTTTAAAATCTATAACAAAGACAAAGGCATGCTCACTTAGGGTTGAATGTATCGTTCCGTTTCATTAGATGAATAGGTCGATATCTTGTAAATGCTAAGGTTACAAGAAACTCACCCGGGGACATCCTGTTCGAGGTTGGAGGTATTTAAGCTGACGGTTTACGGAACACCTCCTACCTGGGGACCATCCGGTACTTGAGTAAAGTTAACCCGGCTTTATGAGCATGCGTGAGTGGTGTGAGGTAATAAAGTGTTTATCACCTAGACATCATAGGTAAAAGTTTGTTTTACCTAGACTTAGGCCTTATTGTCTTAGCCGGATAATGCCTGAGTAATTTACCCATTCCGTCTTAAAATACTTAGTAGAGGTGTTGAGAAGGTATATATGATATATTCCTCTCCTCATACGTTCTCTGTCAAGTTCACACCGTGAGAATTATGCTCGGCCTCGTGATGTCAATAGGGCATCCCCATTCGGATGGTATTTGCATAATTCAAGAGCAAGGTGAATGGAGAAAGTATTTATAGTAAGTGGGAGAAGGAAGTATGTCAATACATCCTGCGGTCTCCTCCATTGGATTGAACCGTGAGATTCCTATGTTCTGCCTGCTAGGTGCCCACAAGTGGTACCGATCCATTCGGAGGGCCGTTTCATAGGAATCGGAACATCTCAATCACCTTTTATGGATAAAGAAACATAGAGCCATTCCCAACTTTGACATTTCCATTCGGTTGCATCGTTGGGGCCGCCCTATGAATTCTAAAAATGGAGGGTCACACTTACGAGATTTGCTAAGGAGTTAGTAAATCTTGACCAAACAGCGATAACTAAAATGCTATAGGAATATGAGATATTCTGGTATTAGCATTTAGTCAAGAATGTCTTGATTCAGTGAAGGAATGCTTGACTGCCCCTCGGTAGCGACCATTCTGACCCACTGAAGTATCGTTGCAGTTTAATAATGAGTTTTGGGTACATTATTATTCTTTGCTAAATTCTTGATTGGTGTGTAAATTAGGTTAAAACCTTTTCACTAATATTTATTCATTCTCTTTTCAGCATGTCTAGCTCTTTTATTCACTTACTAGCTTCCGATAAGTTAACCGGCGATAACTACGCGACCTGGAAATCGAACTTGAATACGATTCTCGTTCTAGATGATCTCAGGTTCGTCTTATCAGAGGATTGTCCTCCCCCTCCTAGCTCGGATGCGACTCGAACTGTTCGAGAAGCATATGATAGATGGACAAGGGCTAATGATAAAGCCCGAGTCTATATCTTAGCCAGCATATCTGATGTGTTAGCTAAGAAGCACGAGGATATGGTTTCTGCTAAAGAAATCATGTCTTCATTACAGGAGATGTTTGGACTTCCGTCCTCATCGGTCTGTCATGAAGCCCTCAAATTCGTTTACAACTCTCGCATGAAGGAGGGAACCTCTGTTAGGGAGCATGTCCTTAACATGATGGTCCACTTCAATGTGGCGGAAGTAAACGGAGCTATTATAAATGAGTCAAGTCAAGTAAGCTTTATCTTGGAATCTCTTCCGAAGAGTTTCCTTCAGTTCAGAACCAATTTGGTAATGAACAAGATAAAGTATAATTTGACTTCTCTCCTCAGCGAGCTACAGACCTATCAGTCCCTACAGACTTCTAAAGGAAAAGAGAATGAGGCAAACGTTGTCACTTCTAGGAAATTCCAAAAGGGGTCGTCTTCAGGGAGTAGGTCTGAACTTTCTTCTATTAAGAATAAGAGTATTCAAAAGAAGAAGAAAGATAAAAGGAAGGGAAAAGCACCTGCTACTGCTAAGAGCAAGAGTAAATCTACAGACAAAGGAAAATGTTTCCATTGTGGTGTAGATGGGCACTGGAAACGGAATTGCCCAAAGTATCTTGCAGAGAAAAAGGCTGAGAAAGAAAGACAAGGTAAATATGATTTACTTGTTGTTGAAACATGTTTAGTAGAACATGATTGTCATACCTGGATACTTGATTCAGGAGCTACTAACCATGTTTGTTCTTCTTTTCAGGAAACTAGTTCTTGGCAGCCACTTACTCGCGGTGAGATAACTCTCAGAGTTGGAACTGGAGAGGTTGTCTCAGCTGAAGCAGTGGGAGCTGTAAAGTTGTTGTATAGAGATAGTTTCATTTTACTAGAAAATGTACTCCTGGTTCCTACCTTCCAGAGGAATCTTGTATCTATATCTTGTTTGTTAGAACAGTTGTATAAAGTATCTTTTGTTCATAATGAAGCGTTCATTAGCAAAAGAGGTGTACGTTTTTGTTCTGCGAAACTTGAAAACAACTTGTATGTGTTAAGACCAACCGAAGCCAAAGCTATTTTGAACACTGAAATGTTTAAAACAGCTGAGACTCAAACTAAAAGGCAGAAACTTTCTCCAAGTACTTATCTTTGGCACTTAAGACTAGGTCACATTAATCTCAATAGGATTGGGAGATTGGTTAAGAGTGGTCTGCTAAATCGTTTAGAGGACAACTCTTTACCGCCATGTGAGTCTTGTCTTGAGGGCAAAATGACCAAACGATCTTTTTCTCAAAAAGGTCATAGGTCCAAAGAACCTCTAGAAATCGTGCATTCGGATCTCTGCGGTCCTTTGAATGTCAAAGCACGAGGAGGGTATGAATATTTCATCAGTTTCATTGATGATTATTCTAGGTACGGTTATCTTTATCTAATGCATCATAAGTCCGAAGCTCTTGAAAAGTTCAAAGAGTATAAGGCAGAGGTTGAGAACACATTAGGTAAATCGATAAAAACACTCCGATCAGATCGAGGTGGAGAGTATATGGATTTAAGATTCCAGGACTATATGATAGAACATGGAATAGTATCTCAACTCTCAGCGCCAGGAACACCACAGCAGAATGGTGTGTCCGAGAGGAGAAATAGAACCCTGTTAGACATGGTTCGATCTATGATGAGTTATGCTCATTTACCTAGTTCGTTTTGGGGATATGCAGTAGAGACTGCAGTATATATTTTGAATATGGTTCCCTCTAAGAGTGTTTCTGAAACACCTTATGAGTTATGGAGAGGGCGTAAAGGTAGTTTACGTCACTTCAGGATTTGGGGGTGTCCGGCACATGTGCTAGTACCCAATCCAAAGAAGTTGGAACATCGTTCAAAATTGTGCCTATTTGTAGGTTACCCCAAGGAAACGAAAGGTGGTCTATTTTACGATCCTCATGAGAACAAGGTACTAGTATCGACTAATGCCACGTTCTTAGAGGAAGACCACATGAGAGATCATCAACCGTCGAGCAAAATTGTTTTGTCCGAATTTTCCAGGAAAGCTACAGACGGATCAACAAAGGTTGTTGATCTGGCTGGTCCTTCTCAAGAGTTGAGAAAGCCTCGACGCAGTGGGAGGGATGTAAGACAGCCCGACCGCTACATCGGCTTGTCTGAAACTCAAGTCGTCATACCTGATGATGGCGTTGAGGATCCATTGACCTTTAAACAGGCAATGAATGACATAGACAAGGACCAGTGGCTTAAAGCCATGGATCTCGAAATGGAGTCTATGTACTTCAATTTGGTCTGGGATCTTGTAGACCAACCAGATAGTGAAAGACCTATCGGTTGCAAGTGGATCTACAAGAGAAAACGAGACCAAGCCGGTAAGGTGCAAACCTTTAAGGCTCGACTTGTGGCAAAAGGTTATTCCCAAAGAGAAGGGGTGGACTATGAAGAAACCTTTTCTCCTGTTGCCATGTTAAAGTCGATTAGAATACTCTTATCCATTGCTACATTTTATGATTATGAAATCTGGCAAATGGATGTCAAGACTGCCTTTCTGAATGGTAATCTTGAGGAGAGTATCTATATGGCTCAACCAGAGGGATTCATACTTCAGGGTCAAGAGCAAAAGGTTTGCAAGCTTAATCGATCCATTTATGGGTTGAAGCAAGCATCTAGATCCTGGAATATAAGGTTTGATACGGCGATCAAATCTTATGGCTTTGAACAAAATATTGACGAACCTTGTGTTTACAATAAAATAGTCAATACTGTTGTAGCTTTCTTAGTCTTGTACGTAGACGATATACTACTCATTGGGAATGATGTAGGGTTCCTAACTGACGTTAAGAATTGGCTAGCGACCCAATTCCAAATGAAAGATTTGGGAGAGGCTCAGTTTGTTCTAGGGATTCAGATCATAAGGAATCGTAAGAACAAAGTGCTAGCGTTGTCTCAAGCATCTTATATTGACAAGGTGTTGTCAAGATATTCGATGCAGAATTCCAAGAAAGGTTCGCTGCCTTTTAGGCATGGAATTCACTTGTCTAAGGAACAGTCTCCTAAGACACCTCAAGAGGTTGAGGACATGAGACGAATTCCCTATGCATCTGCAGTTGGTAGTCTCATGTACGCTATGTTGTGTACACGACCCGACATCTGTTATGCAGTAGGAATTGTCAGTAGGTTCCAGTCCAATCCAGGATATGATCACTGGACAGCCGTTAAACACATCCTCAAGTATCTTAGGAGAACGAGAGACTATGTGCTTGTGTATGGCGCGAAGGATTTGATCCTTGCAGGATACACTGACTCTGATTTTCAGACTGATATAGATTCCAGGAAATCTACATCAGGATCAGTGTTCACTCTTAACGGAGGAGCAATAGTATGGAGGAGTATAAAGCAAGGTTGTATTGCTGACTCCACCATGGAAGCTGAGTATGTCGCAGCTTGCGAAGCAGCGAAGGAAGCTGTATGGCTTAGGAAGTTCTTGACAGATTTGGAAGTTGTTCCAAATATGAACTTGCCAATCACCCTTTATTGTGATAACAGCGGTGCAGTGGCAAATTCTAAAGAACCTAGAAGCCATAAGCGTGGAAAGCATATTGAGCGGAAGTATCATCTCATCAGAGAGATAGTGCAACGAGGAGATGTGATCGTCACACAGGTAGCCTCAGAGCACAACATTGCTGATCCGTTTACTAAGTCTCTCACGGCTAAAGTGTTTGAGAGACACCTACAAAGTATAGGGCTGCGAGCTGCTCAGTAGGACAGTGGGAGAAACTTTAGATATTTGATATTCTAGTTCTCTCAACCAGCATGTACTCCACTGACGTTTTAGTCCAAGTGGGAGTTTGTTGGGTTTTATGTCCTAAAACTCGTAGTAAACTGAATGAATGTAAATATTATATTTCAATAAAGTTGTTATTGATTTTTAGTGAATTGTGTTTGTATTAACCTATACCAATAACTAACACCCATGGCGTTAGTGTGAGTACTTGAACTTCATGTGTGACATGAATGTGAATCAAGTTCAAGTAGACAGCCAAAATGGTCTATAGTATAGGGATAAGGCTGGGTACCTTATCCTGGGGACACTATTGGACGCGGCTCACTTTGTATAGTACAAAACGATGTGATTCGAATCGTTTCATGTAGAGACATGTGAGTGAGGGCGTCCTGTGCAATGAGTTTGCACAAGACCGAACCAAGAAATAAAATCGCTCTTTCTTTATAACACCGTTTACTGTAAAGACCGATTTTTTTCATATGATGACTTAGGTAACTCGATCTCAATCCTGAGCTTACTGTGAACTCCTGTTTATTCAACCTTATCCTTTGATTTGTACGGGTGAGAGTGGCCAGATCGCCGACTCAATATGCCTACCATCTTGGGGATAAGATTGAATAAGTGGCTGGGGACATAGTTGTAGCAAGATTGGAGTTCACTCCTACCCGCTTTCAGGGTTAGTAGAGAGGTTGTTCCCTTAAGTGCTGACTCCAGGTCTTGAACAATGGGCCCATCCTCTCCTGATCAGGGAGGAATCTGATTTGATGGTTGGACCACAAATCAATTGTTCATTAGAGGTGTCAGTGGTACTTAAGGAACAAGATATAATACAAGGGTTAAACGGTATAAATGACCCGTTGTGATTATGAATGACCTGTGAAGGATCGACTTACTGATGATAGTTATATCAACAGGACACAATATATCTACAGTGAGGAGAGTGCAGCCCTTGGACTTTAGTGGAGTCTCCGGGGGTTAACGAATGTTGGTTAGTTCGGTTGAAAGAGTTTTGACCGGATAATCTCGTATCGTTGGAGCTCATGATCTGTAGGTCCTTACGGTTCTCCTGGCTAGCTCGGATAAAACCGTGAAACAATATAAAAGAAAAGAAAAGAATTTGAATCGTTCAAATTCGAGTTTGTGGAAGAAGGATAAACATATTTAAATATGATTTAAATATGAGATTGGTCTGAAAACATGAATAGGATTCATGTGCAAAAAGTCGGTTTTCGGAAAACCGGGTTTAATTATATTATTTAATTAATATTTGATATTGAATTAAATAATATTAATTAAATATATATATATTTTTATTAATTAAAAAGTTTAATTAATAAAATAATTATTATTATTTTTAATAATAATAATATATATAAATATATATATATATATATATATATATATATATATATACATGTGTCTTACATGCAAGATGTAAGACACATGTATGTTTTATATATACACAGCATATATATAAATTTTGACTCATCAGATCAGATCAAACAAAATAAAAAAAAAGAAAATTAAAGTGTGGAGATAGTGGATTTTTGGGTCGTCAATTGAGAATTGAAATTGGATTTCAAAATTGAGAAGACTCTCTCTCTATCTCTTCCTTCGTCCTTCCTCTGCTCTCTGCTTTGAATAAAAATTAGTTTTTATTCAGTGAGCTTCTTCCCTCTTTTCTTGAATTAAAGGAGTCCCACCACTCCGTTTCTCGGCCTGAGGATAGCGGGACTACCGTGGGTGGTCCACGAACGTTTCGTAAGAAGACTCGGTGAGCTCGTGAGGAGCTTCTGGCGGTGAATTTGGAGAAATACGAACGACAAGGGTATGTGTTCTAACTTCTCTTTTCATCGCTTTTGCATGTTTCCGTTTTGTTTAAATTGATGAAATTAGAGTGTCCATGATCCAAATTCGCTTCCGCTGCGTGCCATGAGCGCTCCATCAGAATCTTCTCTCCTTCCTATCAGATTGTCGACTCCAACAGCTGAACCTCTCAAACCAACAGACGGAGAAGAAAAACAGGAGAAAAGATGGAGCTGCGAAGAGACTTCTACGCTTTCGGATGATGATCAAACCCTCTACTTTGACCCCCTTTTTATAGTAATCTGCAGGTGCGTTTGGGCCAAGGAGAACCATCCATCCTCAACGTCGTACTTCAAAATGGATGGAGGAGAAAGAACGAATCCCTGAAATAACGGAAAATAACAGAAACAGATCAGTCAACTTACGGATTTCACTTGAAACATTGCGGTTTTAGCAATGTTTCCGCAATGCTGCCGCAATACGCATTTTTCCTTCTTTTAACTTCGGTTTTCAATCATTTTCTTTCCTTTTGCACACAAGTCCTAATTTAGCTACCTTCTTCTAATTCTCATATATAAGCATAGGTTTAAGCTAAATTCTCTCAAAAACACCTAAGAGTGCACATCTTTCTAAGATAAATAAGTCCTAAAAAGGTCACTTTTGGAGACGTAACAATGATATAGGCAGATAAACCAGAAGGTGGGAAGTTAGTAAAAACTGAGGTTTTAAAGGCAAGGGAATTCTGAATGAAAAAACATGAAGTTAGTTTTAGCTTGAAGGGTGTCACAGGACAACAATGCCTTTGACAGTAAGCCGAGGGAATCAACAAGTTAGTTAGGTAGAGATAAAAGTAGGCAGAGAAAAAGAGAGGGAAAATGAGTCTTTGTATTGCTCGAGGACTAGCAATAACTCAAGTTTGGGGGTGTGTTACCTCTCCAAATGAGTGTTATTTAGGACTTTAAATACATGATATTCATGAAATCTCTTAAGCATTTTAGTTAGAAGTAAGCATAATATGTGTCTAATCGTGACATTTTGTGAAATGATGTTAATTTAAGGCTTATGTGAAAAAGTTACGAATAAGTGTACAAAGTGATGCAAAAATGTCTGATTAATGCCTTGTAGAAACATTGCTGAAGTTTAGCGAGGAACACAATGGGATCAGAAGAAGGAAAGCTGGAATTAGAGCATTGCGATCGCAACTCAATCGCAATCCTGGTCTTCGCTGCTGCGTTTTTCCAGCCGCCACCTCTTCCTGCAGCTGCCACGTGTGAGGCTGTTACCTCAAGTTGGATGGAGATCCGCAGCTGATGGAACCTACGGAGGCTATATAAAGAGCTAGATGAAGAAGGAAAGGAATATCACGACAGTGAAGAGAATCGAAAAAGGCCAAACCCGAAGACGAAATTCCTTTTCCCCCGTTTGTTGGATCGAAGAAATGAAGCCCTTGGCGTCGATAATTCGAAACGAAGAAGAGAAGATCAGTCTTCTATTCTGATTGAATTCATTCCCAAGATCAGTTAATCTTCTCCTTCATCCGAGGCGAATCACGGTTTGGAAGATCTTCACTCCATTACTGCTTTCTTTAAATCGCTTTCCGAATTAGCTACTATCTTCTTTAAGATCTGTTTTTGATCATCTACTGTTTTTCCCTTTAACTATTGCCTTCGGATTGACGTATGTATGCTTTACGAATTGTTATTTGATTTTCCTTTTAAGAGTAATCAATTAGTTTTGTTGAGTTCTTCATTTAATTGTCTTTCAATCAATTAGTTTTGTTGAGTTTTTCATTCCATGAGTAGTCAATTAATTCCGTTGAGTTCTAAAGTCATGAGTAGCTAAGTTTATAGAGGTTTGCTAGAGATGAATCTGTAGGATATGCTTATGTGAATTCAACATGTAAAGTAGCATGAATGCATTGAATGAATGTGATCTTCATCCCATGGACAATTTTGACCGGCCATCCATTTTGTCTAAAGAATTCCTAACCTCTGGAAGGAGTAAGAATTCAGAGTCGTTCATTCATGTTAGCCTTTTATGGTAGTAAAGAGAGTGGCCTAGGAATAGGCATTCTCGTAGCACGTTTGTTAGCATGCATTTATAAATAGGTTTTTAGCCTTACTTGGATATGAGTAATCTAAGAATCTAATGCATATAATCGGAAGATGTTTGAGATCTAGCTAAGACGATGCATGAGATGTTGAATTACTGCTGAATGATCATAGTTAAATGCCTATAGAGGACTCTTAAGCCAACCTTGCTGTCTTCATTTTAGATTTTAATCGTTGCTAGTTTATTGCGAGAATATTGCGAGAACCGCAATATCACTTTCTACCTTTACCTTAGTATTTTATCAGTCTTTTAATCTATTGCGAATCCATTGCGAAAGTATTGCGAATCCCGCAATACTATTCTTTAAACATTGTAGTCTCCTCAACTTATTTGTTGTATGTTAACCTTGCATTTTCCTTGCACCCGTTATAAATTCGTGTCTCAACCCAAAATCCATTCATTTCTTGTTACCTTATCTAATTTAACACACACCAAATCGCTAGTCACTCAACTCAGTCTCTGTGGGAAATTGATATAAATTATACTTATCACTTGCTGCAGACCATGTATACTTGCATGATCTGAGTGCTCTTCACATCTAATTTACATACACAGTGAGCACGCAACAGGAGTTCCTTACAGTTCAACCCCGTAATTAAAGCAAATTCTCGCAGTACGAACTTTACCACCTTTCCTCCAATCAGAAAATTCATATGGGTCGGGCTTCTCGTGCTTGCACTGCCTATGTATGAGGTGCAGTAGGAGCTGTGAAGATTAGTTAATGATGGAGAAGTCTAGGAAATATCCGAAACAAGTTTGTCTAAACTTTTCCTTTATCTCTTCACTCAAGCAGGTTCTTATTCTTTCAAGTACTTGGATCTTGGTTTGCAAATTGATTCGTAATGGGTGTCGTCTCTTGCTTTTTGAGATAAAATAGTCATCATCCTATCAAGATACAAATAACAGAACATTAAGACACATTTTAACCAATCTCTCACTAATATAGTGTAATTATTAGAACTTCAACTCACATTTTCTCCCATGTCATCTTCACCTTTAACAATTACCTGAAACCATTAAACATCAGTTAATTGCATATTTATTAAAATTACATGGTGATATCAAAAGACCATTTCTTACATTTTTTCCCATATTTCTTTCCTTTTTTAACTTTTTTTCCATCTTTAACATCCAATTTGATTTGTTGTTTGCAGCTCGACTCATCCTCAGACTTGTTGTCATTTTGATCACCCTCATCATTTTTTGATTCATCAAGACCCTCATAGTCATCTTCTCTTTTTTATGGTTCCTTATATTCCATAATCCGGTTACCATCAGTAAATCGTTATAAATACCATGTATTTATCATTAACATTAGGAAATTCAGTAGTCATATGCATACCTCATTGTCCCCCGTCTGTTCTGAAAACTCATCTTCTCCCGCTGACTTTTTCTTTTCTTTCCTATCCCTCACCTTAATTGTAACATGTATAACAATTGTATATATCAACTACAGTGTATTTAATATGATCAAATCCTAAACAAATCGGATGCTTACTAGCTTGCTTTGGTTGAGTCGTGGATGTTTCCCTTCCTCTTTTCTTTTCTTGTTTGATTGGTTTTACCTCTATCAATGGAATAGGTTTTGACACTGAATCTGATATTGTATCCTCGTCTTCACTCACCGTTATTGGAACAGTGCTTTTAATCTTTCTCCCTGGTGTGTATCCGGCAGCCTTCAACCGGTCACTTGATCTTATTTTTGTTTTGGTTTTTCCCATTGCTTTCTTCAACATATAAACAATTAGTAAACCCTATCAGATTTTTAAATTCTCATTCACATATGTACTTACGGTTTTTCAAATAATCACAACTTAGAGCATATCCCTTACTTTTAGTGATTTTTACTATTTTCTTTTGGTACCCGTATTAATATGATAACTAGTTTTCTTTAAAAAAAAAATTGTTGCTTTTTTTTTTTTTCTGTGTAAACCGTAGACCACCCGAATCTTTCGCACCAAATCTTTCAAATCTCCAAATATAATCAAACCGTCAAACAAATCTTTAAAATTTGTTAAGGATTAGGAAAAATCTTCTACTAAGCTATCTCCACCATTTTACAACGGTAATCTTCCTTTTGTTTGATTTTCTTTTTTTGTTAATTTTTTTTTCCCGTTTTGAATACTTTAGGATTACATACCTCAATCGATACTTGAATATGGAGCTACACCGGTGGAGAAGCAAAGAAGATGAATCTACAAGGAGCTTTACCCAGAGAACCACCCTTGGCGATGAAGATGAACTTCTCTGAGATTTTCAATTTTGTGGCGTAGGGGTGAGCTTTTTCTTCTCCAACAAGAAGTGAAATTCCAAGAGTCCTTTTGTTTTGTTTTTTTTTTTTTTAAATTTTATTCTCACAATTACACATAACGATGCTTTCATCATCACACCATTTTAATTATTAGGATTTTGTATTGCATGCAATCTTTAAAAAAAAAATAAAAAATTGATGTGATGTCATTCAATTCCAATGTGTAGTTAGAACTCTCATTTCATTAGTTAATTAGAACTCTCATTTCAATTCCTAAACTTACTGATTTTTTTTTGTTTATGTGTTATGGTTGTTACACGTGTTAGGCATAATCTTAGTATTTTGAATTACACCTGATCTTCCTTATTTCATGGAGGTTTAGATTCAGTTTATTTTTTAATATTTATTTTGTTGTATTTAACAATCGGGGCATTAACTTCCTTCTATCCATATTTGAATTCATCTATTTTTAAATAAAGGACATATATCAAACATTTTAAAAAATGGACATCTATCGATTTTGATAATAAAAAATGGTCATCCGTCTCTTTGCCCCTTTCATCAACCGGCAGTCCAACTCACTCATGTCGACCCAACCCAACGATTTTAAGCCATGTTCCCTCACGTCAGTCCTCCTAATTTGCGCACCCAACTCGCATTTGCATACTGAACGACCCAATCTCTTTTGTCAGCCCAACGCTCGCCCAGCCCACCTCGTCTGCCAGCCCACGCACGCGTTCTTTTTTTCGTCACGTGTGTGGCCGCATGCAGTGGCGGATCCAGAACTTTACGTGAGGGGGGGCTTGATATATTTTGATAAAAAAAAATCAATAGAAAATGGGACTATATTTTGTAAGGTAAAATATTATTTTGGTAAATGTACTTTAGATCTCTTTAAATTTTAGTTATTGTTCTTTCAAATATCTAAATTTATTTATGTTTTTTTTTAAAAAAAAAATCTTAAAATTAATTAGCGCATTATTTGAAGTAATTTTTTATTAAATTTAGTAAAATGATAATAATAATAATCATTTTAAAAAATAAATATTTTTTCGAAATGTATAGAGTGGCGGTTAAAAAAAACAGTTTTCTTAAATTAAAAAAAAAAATTAGTATATAATTTTAATTAATATAAATAAACAAGTGCACATTATTTTTAAAAGAAATACTAAAATATATAGATATAAAAGGAAATAATGCTAAAATAAAATTAATAAAGAAATACCAAAAATATATATACTGCAGGCACGCCCTGACTCCAAAAAACAAATAATAATAATAAAATAAAATAATAAATTAGAGAAGGAAAAAATAAGCAAATAATAATAATAAAATAAAATAATAAATTAGAGAAGGAAAAAATAAGCAAATAATAATAATAAAATAAAATAATAAATTAGAGAAGGAAAAAATAAGTTAAAGCTATTAGTTTTTCACATGGGGGGCTCGAACACAGGCACGCTTCAAGGAGAGGGGGGGCTAGCTACCTCTTTGCCACTAGGACAAAGTCAAATTTTGTTAATTTAGTTAGCTTTTAACGTACATATAGCATATATATTAAAGTTCAGGGGGGGCTCGAGCCCCCCCTTGGCCTACTGTAGCTCCGCCCCTGGCCGCATGTGAGCGCGGTCTTCCCTAGCCTCATGCAGTCAATGAAATCCAGCTGGTCCTTCGGCATCCACTAGTCTAAACCGCACGCGACCGAACTCGCGTTGTAGCCTATTTACACGTTCATTTGGCCCAACATTGTGACCCATGCGCCTCCAGACTTGGAAAATTCATATTTTATCTGATTTTTCCCCAAATTTATCCTATAAATACATATTTTTCTTTGAATATTATTTGTGGAGAATTTATGGTCAGTTTGATAACGTTCTCGTTTACTGTTTCTTGTTTCTTGTATTTTGAGAATTAGAAACAGGAACTTGGTTGATAACTACCCCCGTTTCTTGTTCCCTGAAAAAAAGAAACTGAAACTGAAACTTATTTGATAACGTTCTCTATTTCTTGTTTCTTGAAAAAAAAAAAAAAAAAAACAAAAATATCTTGTTTGATAACTATTTTTTTATTTTTTTTATTTTTTTTTAGTTTAAATATAATTTAGTATACATAAGATAAAAAAAAACATAACATGCATTAAAATATATAAAAGACAATTACCCAAAGTTTACATAATGTAATACAAATAAATCGATAAGTTTACATAATCTAGTATAAATAAGTCTCAATGGAAAATTAAAAACAACGATAAAATTGTATGTATCCTTTAAATGTTGTCCAAATTTAATCTGCAATATCATCTCTCACTCGAGTCATTCATCTTAATTTTTGTTGACTAACATCTAACTCAATCATATTGCTCTATAAATTGTTTGACAAACTCTATATAACTTCAACGATGATTGATTCATTGTTAAAGTCATTGAAGATGTCATCTCGACGATCATTAAATCTAATGTAATTGTGAATAATATAACATGTTGTTGGTATATGTTTTTGTGTGTTAACAAGGTAAATAAGCCTTTATTTAAGAATAGGGAATCGATCATTTCAACACGCCAAAACAAAGTTCAATAACATTTCGCGGTGAAGAATGTCGATAGTTAACACTTATTCTCTACCTCGAGGATGGTGGCTCCTTTGTCTAAAATCTTGAAGTCATTGCCAATTTGTCATGGTTTGTTATGGACAATGTTTTAAATTTTCGGTGACGTGTAGACATTTCCACGTGTCAATGAGCTCAATATCAACATTTCAATTATATTATAGATAAAATGACATTATATAACTAAAATATCACTATTGCAATCTTAAACTTATCTTAAAATCGTGAAATGCCTATTTACAAAGTTTAAAGTGATCGATGTGATGGTGCGCATATCACAAACGCGTAAGCGATTTGGATCAATGACACTCTAATTTCATCAATTTTGCAAAATAAGAAACATGCTTAAAACTTGGAAAAAATAAGAAATAAGAACACATAGCTCTTGTAGTTCAAATTTCTTCAATTTCAATGCTCGTTTCTTCCTTACGAACTCTTCGAATCTTCTCTCGAACTCTCCGAGGACCACTTCTGGTAGTTCCGCTATCCTCAGGTCGTGCAACGAAGTGGTAGGACTTCTTTACAAGAAAATTTTGGAAGAAGGAGATGAAAGTTTAGAGGTCTCAAGTGAAATAAGCTATGGAGAATGATGAAGTTTGAATGTCTTACATTAAAAAAAAACATCACCAAAACAGTTGCAAATTTCATCAAAATCTATCAACTTTTGGGTTCATCATACCTTAAATAAGAAAACCCGAAACTTCTTTGATAAGCATTTGATAGATTAGTCATAAGTTGCCTGGAGTTGGAAAAACCCATTAAGTTTAAATATATATAATATATATTTTAATTAGGAAAATTGTAACCGATGTCAATTTAGAGTAAAATAATTAAAAATATAGCACTTTTTTAAATTTTTTTGCAGATATGGCAATTTCTATCACTGATAGTATGGTCTATCGCTGATAGTAGTCTATCACCTCAGTTTTTTTTTATAGAATTTTAGTCTATCACTGATAGTAGTCTATCAGTGATAGTCATATATCAACGATAGCTTCTATCAATGATAGACACTGATTGTTTTGCCATATTTGCAAAATGTTTTAAATTTTGCTAAATTTTGCCGATATAAGTCTATCACCTAAGTTTTTTTATTATAGAATTTTAGTCTATCACTGATATTAGTATGAAAGTGATAGTTATATATCAACGATAGCTTCTATCAGTTATAGTCACTGATTTTTTGCCATATTTGCAAAATGTTTTAAATTTTGCTAAATTTGAAATTATTTTGGGCCCGATTGATGTTTGTGCAACCAACCCTTTTAATTATTTAAACTTTTCAATTAATTAATATTATTTAATTAAATATCAAATATTAATTAAATAATAAGACTAATCTCGATTTTCCTAAAACCGACTTTTCGCACATGAATCCCTATTCATGTTTTAGACCGATCTCATATTTAAATCCCTATTCATATTGTTACACGGCTTTATCTGAGCTAGCTAGGAGAACCTAAAGCACCTACGGATCATGAGCTCCAACAGTACGAGATTAACCGACCAAACTCTTTAGCCAAGCTAACCAACTTTCATTAACCCCCGGAGACTGCACTAAAGTCCAAGGGCTGCTCTCTCCTCACTGTAGATATATTTCTTTCCTTTTGATATAACCGTCATCAGTAAGTCGATCCTTCACAGGTCGTTCGTAATTACAACTTGGTCATATATACCGTTTAACCCCCGTAATTACATCTTGCTTCTTAAGTCCCACTGACACCTCTAATGGACAATTGGTTTGTGGTCCAACCACCAAACCAGATTCCTCTTGAGCCAATGAGAGAGAGGCCTCTTGTTCAAGACCTGGAGTCAGCACTTAAGGGAAAAACGTCTCTACTAAACCCTAAACGAAGGTAGGAGTGAATTCCATCTCGCAGGATTATGTTTCCAGCTCCCTACTCGGTATTATCCCCAAAGTGGTAGGCATATTGAGTCGCCAAACTCGGGCCACTCTCACCCATACAAATCAAAGGATAATCCCGAATAAATAAGAGCTCATAGTGTGCTCAGGATTCAGATCGAGTTACCTAGGTCATCATATGAAAAAGTCTGTCTTTACAGTAAACAGAGTTATAAAGAAAAAACAACTTGATTTCGTGGTTCAGTCTTATGCAAACTCATTGCACAGGATGCCCCCACTCGCATGTCTCCACATGAACGATTTCGGTTCACATCGTTTGTACTATACAAAACGGGTCGCATTCATAGTGTCCCCAACATAAGGTATCTAGCCTTTGTTGGGTTTTATGTCCTAAAACTCGTGGTTTGTAAACTGTTATGTTTGTAAATACTCTATTTAGAATAAAGAGTTATTAGTTTTATTCAGTAAAGGAGTTTACTGGAATAAAGTGAAACGTGTTTACGTTAACCTATACCAATGACCAACACCCATAGCTGAATATGAGTACTTGAGTCTCATGTATGACATGATTGTGGATCAGGCTCAAGTAGTTAGTCAAAACGGTCTATAGTATACGGATAAGGCTGGGTACCTTATCCTGGTAACACTATTGGATGCGGCTCACTTTGTATTGTACAAAACGATGTGATCCGAATCGTTTCACATGGAGATGTGCGAGTGAGGGCGTCCTGTGCAAGGAGTTTATATAAGACCGAACCGCGAAATATGTTGCTCTCTCTTTATAACACCGTTTACTGATGAGACCGACATTTTTATTTGGTGGCCTAGGTAACTCGATCTCAATCTTGAGCTCGCTATGAACTCCTGCTTATTCGATAGTATCCTTTGACTTGCACGGGTGAGAGTGCCCCATAACTGCCGACTCAATAAGCCTACAATCTTGGGGATAAAGTCGAATAGGTAGCTGGGGACATAGTACAGCAAGATTGGAGTTCACTCCTAACCCGCTCTTCAGGATTAGTATATAGGTTGTTCCCTTAATAGATGACTTAGGGGCTTGAACAATTAGCGCGCTCACTCTCATGAGATGAGAGGGTTAATTGATCTGTTGGTTGGACCACAGATCTATTGTTCATTAGAGGTGTCAGTGGTACTTAAGGAACAAAACGTAATGCAGGGGTTAAATGGTTTAAATGACCCAGCTGTGATTACGAACAACCTGTGAAGGGTCGACTTGCCAGTGACAGTTATATCAGAGGACACAATATATCTACAGTGAGGAAAGTGCAACCCTCGGACTATAGTGGAGTCTCCGGGGGTTAACGAAAGTTGATTGATTCGGGTTAAAAGAGTTTTGACCGAATAATCTCATCTGTAGGTCCTTTAGGTTCTCATGGCTAGCTCGGATAACGTCGTGCAACAGTATAAGAGTTTTTAGAAGAAAAAGAAAAAGAATTTGAATTGTTCAAATTCGGTTTATGGAAGGAGGATGGACATATTTAAATATGGACATATTTAAATATGATTTAAATATGAGAATGACCTTTAACATGAATAGGATTCATGTGTAAAAAAGTCGGTTTTCGAAAAATCGGGTTTAGTCATATTATTTAATTAATATTTGATATTGAATTAAATAATAATTATATATATATATTTTATTTATTAAAAAGTTTAATAAATAAAATTATTATTATTATTTTTAATAATAATAATTATATATATATATATATATATATATATATATATGTCTTGCATGGAGCAAGACACATATATATATATTGTTACCTTTTGGCCAGAGTAAGAAGTTGAGGAGAAGGCTTCATTTTCACTTTTCAATTGAAAAGTGAAAGGTGAAGTTCAGGGGTTTACGTTTTGTTAAAAAAAAAAATAAATAAATAAAAATCAATTGTTGAAGTTTTTGTTCGTGTGAACCCCTCTCTCTCTAGCTCTTCCTTCTTCTTTTCTTTTCCTTTCTTTTCTCTTGTAACGGAGTCCCACAATTCCGTTGCGCGGCCCCGAGGATAGCGGGAATACCTGAGGTGGTCTTCGGGGTGGTCCTCGGGGTGTTCGTGAGAAGAGGCCGGAAGAGTTCGTGATGAGGAACGTGCGACAGAGCTTGAAGAAATTGGAACTACAAGGGTATGTATTTCTAATTTCTTATTTCCGTTGTTTTGAGCATGTTTTCTATTTGTTAAATTGATGAAATTAGAGTATCATCGGTCCAAAATCGCTTTCCGCTGCGCATATCGCTCCATCAATTGGTATCAGAGCGATTTTGTGATTAACTCAATTTGCATCAATTTAAGTTGGTGGGTATTTTAATTTAGAAATTGTTTCTGAATTGGCGTCTAAAGTGAATATCGATTTTGGCATAATTTTGTTTTTAATTTCCTTATTTGTAATTGTCCGAGAATGTATGGGCTTTAATGTGTGCTGAAGCGTATGTATTTTTAGAGTCATTAGAGTCCATATAGGTTTCTTTGTGAAAGAAGCTCGAGTTTTGAGCTGGCCGAATTCTTCGGTGTTAGTTCAAACTCGTTCTAGGCAATACGAAGAGAAATTCGAAGAGAAATTGGCCGAAGCGTTCGGGGAAGCAAGCTGGTCAAAGGCGGTGCGAAGAGTTCGAAGTTCGTTCAAGACTTAGCTTGTTGTTCAAGCTTGTAATAAAATAGTTATTGCTTGCCAAATGCCAAAATCGATCCACTTTAGTGTGTTTAATTAATTATACATTGCGAATGTATGTTTTAATTAAATTCCATGTTTGTATGTGCATAACGTATGCCATATAGATTTAAAATCTCACCGTAGGAAGCATGCTCTATGCATTGAAAATATGTTATAAGTGTTATAATTTATAGTCTGCATATTTGGGAATTCATGAGTATTAATATAAGAGTTATATTAATTCATGAATTAGATGTTGCTAATTTAATAGAATAATTGATATAAGTGTTATATTAATTATGAAATTAAATATACAACATAGGTTGCCCTGGTTTTATGCAAATTGTAGGTTATAAGTGTTATAATGTATAGGATGCATGTTTAATTCATGAGTATTAATATAAAAGTTATATTAATTCATGAATTAGTTGTTGTTTGCTTAATAGAATAATTAATATAAGTGTTATATTAACTATGAAACTAAACATCCAACTTTAGATGCATATTGTATGTTATAATTGTTATAATGTATAGATTGCATGCTTAATTCATAATAATTGATATAAGTGTTATATTATATTATGAATTAGGAGTTTTATATTGAAGAGCATAATCGATATAAGTGTTATATTGATTATGAAGTTAAATATTCAACTTGTAATGCCTTAGTGAAGCATGTTTGAGAAGCATGTAGATGTTTGTTGTAGTAAGTCTAGTTTTTGCAAGTGTTATAAAAATGACTTAGACTTTTAAAATCTATAACAAAGAAAAGCATGTTCATTTAGGGTTAAATGAGTCGATCTGGTTCATTAGATGAATAGGTCGATATCTCGTAAATGCTAAGGTTATGAGAAACTCACCCGGTGAAATCTTGTCTAAGGTTGGAGGATTTGAATTGACGGAACACCTCCTACCTGGGGACGATCCGGTACTTGAGTAAAGTTAACCGGCCTTATGAGCATGCGTGAGAGGTGTGAGGTTAGTAAAGTGTTTATTACCTAGACATCTTAGGTAAAATGTTTGCCTAGACTTAACGTTTTATTTACTTAGCCAGATAAAACTTGAGTAAGTACCCTAAAAACCGTTGGACGATGCTTAGTAGATGTGTTGAGAAGGAATATATGATATATCCCTCTCCTGCTACGTACTCCCTAAAAGTTCACAACGTGAGAATTTTGTTCGGCCTCATGATGCCATATGAGGCATCTCCAGACGGGTGGTGTTTGCAACTTTCAATAGCAAGGTAAATGAAGTAAGTGTCTATAGTAAGTGGGAGAAGGAAGTACGTCAGTACATCCTACGGTCTCCTCCATTGGATTGAACCGTGAGATTCCCATGTTCCGCCTGCAGGCTGCCCTAGGGGCACAATCCAAACGGAGGGCTGGGCATGGGAGATCAAACACCTCAGTCACCATTTATGGATAGAGAAACACAGGGCCATTCCCAACTCTGACATTCCCTACGGTTGCACTGTTGGGGTCGTCCTGTGCGTTCTAAAAATGGAGGGTCACACTTACGGGATTTGCTAAGGAGTTAGTAAATACAGACCAAAAACGATAACTAAGATGCTATAGGAATATGAGTTATTCTGGAGTTAGCATTTAGTCAAGAATGTCTTGGTTTAGTGAAGGAGTGCTCGTTTACCCTTAGGTAGCGACCATTCTAACTCACTAAAATATCGTTGCATGTAAATAAAGAATTTGTGTACTTTATTTACTGTTAAACCTTTTAATTGGTTTAAATAGGTTAAAATCGTTTCACTAATAGTTTTACATTCTGTTTCAGCATGTCGAGCTTGTTTATACAGATATTAGCTCACGACAAGTTAACCGGAAAATTACGGGACCAGGAAGTCGAACCTGAATGTGATTCTGGTTCTAGACGACCTAAGGTTTGTCTTAACGGAGGAATGTCCTCTTACTCCTGGCTCGAGTATATCTCGAAGTGTTCGAGAGACACACGATGGATTGATTAGGGCTAACGATAAAGCCCGAGTCTATATCTTGGCAAGCATGCAAGATGTTTTGGCCAAAAGGTATGAGGTTATGGTTTCCTTGAGGGAAATCATGTCTTCAATACAAGTGATGGTGGACATTCGTCCTCATCATTTCGTTATGAAGCCCTCAAGTTCGTTTACAACTCTCGCGTGGTGGAGGATCCCTATGTTAGGGAGTTTGTCCTTAACATGATGGTCCACTTTAATGCGACAGAAGTAAACGTTGCTACCATCATTATTTCAGACTTATCAGTCTCTGTACACTTCCAAAGGAATAGAGAATGAGGCAAATGTTGTCACTTCGAAGAAATTCCTTAAAAGGTTGGCATTAGAGAGTAAGCCTAAGTCTGCTTCTCTGAGTAATGAGATTATTCAGAAGAAGAAGAGAAACAGGAGGAAGGGCAAAGCCCCTACTGTTCGCAAGATGAAGTGTTCAGACAAAGGAAAATGTTTCCATTGTAATGAAGATGGGCATTGCAACTGCAACTGCCTAAATACCTTGCTGAGAAACTGGCTGAGAAAGAATGACAAGATAAATGTGATTTATTTGTCTAAACAAGTTTAGTGGAATATGAATTTCATACCTGGATGTCTTCAGGAACCACTAATCATGTTTGTTTTTCTTTAGGAAACTAGTTCCTGACAGCCGGTTTTCTCGCTGTGAGATATGGAGATATCATTGAAGCTGAACTAGTGGGAGTCTTTGTAGTTGTTGTATAGAAATAATTTCATTGGATGTAATTATTGTCTATATTACTGGTTTGTATTGAACAATTGTATATAGTATCTTTTGTTTTATAATAAACAGTTCATTCAACAAAAGATGTATACTGGTATGTTCTATTAAACTTGAAAACAACTAGTGTGTTAAGACTTACAGTTTTAATAAGAAAGCTATAGTTGAATTCAACAATGGTTGTTGATCAAACAGGAGCTTCTCAACTGTTGAGAAAGCCTCAATGCAGTGGGAGGGATGTTGGACAACCTAGCCCGCCGTATTGGCTTGTCTTAAACTCAAAGTTATCATACTTGATGGTGACATTGAGGATTCATTGTCTCTAAACAAACAATGAATCACATAGACAAGGCTGAATGGTTCAAAGCCATGAATCTTTGGATGGTAATGAGACCAAGCCACAAAGGTGAAAACCTTTATGGCTTGACTTTCTGGTAAAGGGATTGTCCCGAAGAGAAAGGGTTTATTGGGTATACTCTCTTTCTCTTGTTGTCAGGTGTAAGTTACATAGATAACTCTTATCCATTGCTCTGTTCTATTTTGATAGAATAAGGCAAATGGATGTCAAGACTTCCAAACTTGATCTGAGTATCTATAAGTCTCAACCAGAAAGATTCATACTTCGAGGGCAAAGAGCAAATGGTTTGCTGGCTTATTCGATTCATTTATGAATTGGAGAAAACATCTTCGTCCTGAATTGTGAGTTTTGATAATGTGATCAAATCTTATGGCTTTGAACAATAGTTTGATAAACCTTGTTTGACACGTGTTTAATCAATGTTAAAGCTTTCATAATAAATTCCCGTAATTTTTGTCCTAATCATTGAGAATGGTGTAGGATTCATTTCTGACTTTTAGCATAAACTAGCGACCCACTCCCAAATAGTTGATCTGGAGGTAGGCTTAGTTTGTTCTAGGGATTCAGGATGATCTGAGTCGTAAGAACAAATCGCTAGTGTTGTCTCTAAAATCTTTTATTGACAAGATGTTGTCAATATTCGATGGTCCATGGAAATGGTTTCCTGAGACACCTCAAGTGTTGAGGATACGAGATGCACCCAAGTGCATTTACATATTGGAGATCAGATGTATCTTTTGAGATACATGACCCGATATGTGCTATGCAGTGGTAGCAGTCAGTAATATTAGTCCAATTGGATTGGATTCTGGTTAAAGTTTTGTCCTTGTACTTAGAGGAGTAGAATACAAGAGTTGTATTGCTGATTCCTCGTTGGTAGCTAAGTCTATTTGCAGCTTGTGAAGCAGCAATAAGTTTATAAGTTGAGCTCGCAGATAGTGCTATGAGGAGATGTGATGGTCACATGGAAAGCCTCGTAGTACTTCATGCTGATCAGTTTACTAACTCTCTCATGGCTAATGTATTTGAGAGACACCTAGAAGAGTCTAGGGCTCCGAGTTGCTAGAGAGGACAGTGGGAGAAAACTTTATGATATATGATATATTAGTTTTCTCCACCTAACATGTACACCACAGACGTTTAAGTCCAAGTGGGAGTTTGTTGGGTTTTATATCCTAAAACTCGTGGTTTGTAAACTGTTATGTCTGTAAATACTTTATTTAGAATAAAGAGTTATTAGTTTTATTCAGTAAAGGAGTTTACTGGAATAAAGTGAAACGTGTTTACGGTAACCTATACCAATGACCAAGACCCATGGCTGAATATGAGTACTTGAGCCTCATGTATGACATGATTGTGGATCAGGCTCAAGTAGCCAGTAAAAACGGTCTATAGTATACGAATAAGGCTGGGTACCTTATCCTGGTAACACTATTGGATGCGGGTCACTTTGTATTGTACAAAACGATATGATCCGAATCGTTTCACATGGAGATGTGCGAGTGAGGGCGTCATGTGCAAAGAGTTTGTATAAGATCGAACCGCGAAATATGTTGCTTTCTCTTTATAACATCGTTTACTGATGAGACCGACATTTTCATTTGATGGCCTAGGTAACTCGATCTCAATCCTGAGCTCGCTATGAACTCCTACTTATTCGATAGTATCCTTTGACTTGCACGGGTGAGAGTGGCCCATAAGCGCCGACTCAATAAGCCTATCATCTTGGGGATAAAGTCGAATAGGTAGCTGGGGACATAGTACAACAAGATTGGAGTTCACTCCTAACCCGCTCTTCAGGGTTAGTAGATAGGTTGTTCCCTTAATAGCTGACTCCGGGGCTTGAACAATTAGCGCGCTCACTCTCATGAGATGAGAGGGTTAATTGATCTGTTGGTTGGACCATAGATCTATTGTTCCTTAGAGGTGTCAGTGGTACTTAAGGAACAAGACGTAATGCAGGTGTTAAACGGTTTAAATGACCCAGCTGTGACTACGAACAACCTGTGAAGGGTCGACTTGTCAGTGACGGTTATATAAGAGGACACAATATATCTACAGTGAGGAGAGTGCAACCCTCGGACTATAGTGGAGTCTCCGGGGTTTAACGAAAGTTGATTGATTTGGGTTAAAAGAGTTTTGACTGAATAATCTCGTATCGTTGGAGCTCATGATCTGTAGGTCCCTTAGGTTCTCCTGCCTAGCTCAGATAACGTCGTGCAACAGTATAAGAGTTTTTAAAAGAAAAAAAAATTGAATTGTTCAAATTCGGTTTATGGAAGGAGGATGGACATATTTAAATATGATTTAAATATGAGAATGACTTTTAACATGAATAGGATTAATGTGTAAAAAAGTTAGTTTTCGGAAAATCGGGTTTAGTCATATTATTTAATTAATATTTGATATTGAATTAAATAATAATTATTAATTAAAAAATTTAATTAATAATTATATATATATATATTTTATTTATTAAAAAGTTTAATAAATAAATTATTAATATATATGTCTTGCATGCAGCAAGACACATATATATATTAAGAGATTATATATATATGGTTACCTTTTGGCCAGAGTAAGAAGTTGATGAGAAGGCTTCATTTTCACTTTTCAATTGAAAAGTAAGGTGAAGTTCAGGGGTTTACGTTTTGTTAAAAAAAAAAACAATCAATTGTTGAAGTTTTTGTTCTTGTGAACCCCCTCTCTCTCTGGCTCTTCCTTCTTCTTTTCTTTTCCTTTCTTTTCTCTTGTAACGGAGTCCCACAACTCCGTTGCGCGGCGCCGTGGATAGCGGGAGTACCTGGGTGGTCCTCTGGGTGTTAGTGAGAAGAGGCCGGAAGAGTTCGTGACGAGGAACGTGCGGCGGAGCTTGAAGAAATTGGAACTACAAGGCTATGTATTTCTAATTTCTTATTTCCGTCGTTTTGAGCATGTTTTCTATTTGTTAAATTGATGAAATTAGAGTATCATCGGTCCAAAATCGCTTTTCGCTGCGCATATCGCTCCATCAATTGGTATCAGAGCGATTTTGTGATTAACTCAATTTGCATCAATTTAAGTTGGTGGGTATTTTAATTTAGAAATTGTTTCTTAATTGGCGTCTAAAGTGAATATCGATTCAGGTCTTAGACCGATCCCATATTTAAATCATATTTAAATATGTCCATAATTCTTCCAAAACCGAATTTGAATAAATTCAAATTCTTTTTCTCTCATATTGTTACACGGCTTAATCCGAGCTAGCCAGGAGAACCTAAGGGACCTACAGATCAGAGCTCCAACGATACGAGATTAACCGACCAAACTCTTAAGCCAAGCTAACCAACATTCGTTAACCCCCGGAGACTCCACTAAAGTCCAAGGGTTGCACTCTCGTCACTGTAGATATATTTATGTCCTTTTGATATAACCATTATCAGTAAGTCAATCATTCACAGGTCATTCGTAATTCACAGCTTGTCAAAAATACCGTTTTACCCCTATAATTACGTCTTGTTCCTTAAGTCCCACTAACACCTCTAATGAACAATTGGTTTGCAGTCCGACCATTAAACCAGATCACTCTCGGGCCAGTGAGAGGGTGGGCCCATTGATCAAGAGGCAGAGTCACCACTTAAGGGAACAACTGATGGAACTGAGGTCCTAAAACAGACCAGAGACGCAGCGGAAAGAAGCCTAAACTCGCTGAAGATCTTCAGCAATCAATAAGCAACAAAGAGAGAAGTCAAACGAACAACTATCAAATAGCTGAAAGTCTGCTTCCAAGACCGAACGGTAAAAGTCAACTGATAAACGTTGATCGGTAAGCCACAACCGGTAAAACCATACGAATAAATCACCACCTGTAAACTGTCATTGGTAATTCGTATCGGTAAAACCGGACTGGTAAGCTACCACAGGAAAACCAGATCGGTAAGCTTTCTCAAAGCTTACACTGGTAAACCGGTACCGTTAAGCCTAGACCGGTAAACCGGTCAAGTAAACTTCATAAGTATAAATTGGTGCACTAGTATAATACCGGTCTGACTGCATCGATAAATATCAACCGGTAAACCGACCGAAAAATATCCATCGAAAATCCAAGCCAAACACTGTCTCACAGTGAAGGCTAAAGGCACCGGTAAAAATATGTTGGTAAGCTTCACCGGTAATTCTTACTGAAAGCCCAAAAACACAGAAAAACATACCTTTTTTTTTCTGTTTGTCTTCTCGTCTCCGCAGCAACCACCTCTGCAAAATCCTCTGAAGCACAATCTGATCACGAGCACAACGAAGACCACCCTCAGAGAAGTCCCAGCTATCCTCGGGCTTAGTAGCGAAGTTGTGAGACTCCTTTGAGCAAAAGGGCTTTCTGTAGAGGTTTGGGAGGAAGAAGAAGATGGTGGTGTGTTTGAGAAAGAAGATGAAATTTTGCTAGAAATTGATGAACACTTCAGCAAACCTCAAGCCTTCATCTTACCATTTCTCATAAATCTTCAACAAATTGAAGAACAAATTGAGGGAAAAGGAATGAAACTTTCAAACCTTCAAGTCTTTACAAGAATTTCCCTCAAGATTTACACTAAGAACTCCAAATCTTCAAGAAAAATTCTTCAACAATTGAAGAACCTGAGGGAGAGAGAAAAGCAAGGGAAAAACGATTTTCCATTAGTGTTTACCAAATGAAGACTTTCTTCATTTTAAAGTCAAAAGCAAAAAGGATTAGTCATACATAATAGGTGTTCAACATGCAAAGCATGAAATCCATTATGTTTAATAAATTATTATAATAATGTTTATTATAAAAACTAATTCAAAGTTAATTTTATAAATAAATATATTTAATTAATTCTTTTATTATTTAATTTAATATGAAATATTAATTAAATAATAGAACTAACCCCGATTTTCCGAAAACTGACTTTTCGCATATGAATCCATATTCATATTTTCCTCCGAACACATATTTAAATCATATTTAAATATGTCCAACCTCGTCTTCAAAATCGAATTTGTATTTCTCCAAATTATTTCCTTTTGCATTGCTACACCGCTTTATCCGAGCTAACGAGGAGAACCTAAAGGACCTATAGATCATGAGCTACTACGATTCGAGATTACCCGATTAAACGTTTTTAACCGACCTAATCAACATTCCTAAACCCCCAGAGACTCCACTATAGTCTAGGGGTTGAACTCTCCTCACTGTAGATATATTATGTCCTTTTGATATAACCATCACAGACGAGTCAATCCTTCCAGGTCATTCGTAATCACAGCGGGTCATTTATACCGTTTAACCCCCGCATTACCTCTTATTTCTTAAGTAGCACTGACATCTCTAATGAACAATTGATCTGTGGTCCAACCATCAGATTAGATCCCTCTCTGGCGAAGGAGTGGGTGGACCCTGGTTCAAGACCCGAAGTCAGCTATTAACATAATTAGGCCTGAGATCACTGCTCACTCTTTTGAGCTGAAGTCAGTGATATTTCAGATGTTGTCCACTATGGGACAATTTTATGGGATTGAAAATGAGACTCCGCACAATAAATTGCGTAACTTCCTAGGTGTTAGCGATACCTTCGTTATACCTGGAAGTACTCAGGAAGCGTTGCGCCTATACTTGTTTCCATACTCTCTGCGCGATAAATCAAAAACTTGGCTCAATTCATTGTCGTCAGGATCAATAGCCAATTGGAAAGACCTAGCCGAGAAATTTCTAGTCAAATACTTTCCACCTGATAGGAATTCAAACTTTAGAGATTACATTATCAAGTTTAAACAGTTTGAAAACGAGTCAATGCATGAAGCGTGGACTCGTTATAAGGACTTGTTGTTGAAATGGCCACGCCATGGTATTCCGTGGTGCATTCAACTAGAGGTCTTTTTTAAGGGTTGCAATCCTAGCACTAGGCAGGTACTCAATTCTTTGGCTGGAGGGTCAATGCTATCCAAAAGTTATAACGAGGCTTATGAAATCATGGAAAAGATTTCTGCCACGAATTGTCGGTGGTCTGATGATCCTATAGGGAACTAGAAGAAAATGGGCATATGAGGTTGACGCGTTAAACGTAATGAGCAATCAAATTACAACATTAACGAACATGATGAAGCAATTAACACAGGCAAATCTGCAACAGAATGCCAATGCTAATTCTTCTGCGTCAACAATGTCGATTGTAGCAAACTAGATAGATGCATTGGTATGTGTTTATTGTGGAGAACGACATGTGTACGATTACTGTCCAGCCAATCCTGCATCTGTTTATTACATAGGAAATCAATCTCAACCAAGAAACAACCCATATTCCAATACTTACAATCCAGGGTGGAGGATCCATCCCAACTTCTCATAGAACGGTCAAGGAAATACCAATACAATGCAATCTCAACCTCGACCAAATGGACCACCAGGATTTGTTCTAAACCATCAAGCTAATCCAACTCAATTCCAGAAACCAGTAGCAGTTAATCAGCCGATAGGGTCATCAATCGAGAGCTTACTAAAAGAGTACATGGCTAAGAACGATGCCACGATTCAAAGCCAACAAGCTTCTTTAAGGAACCTAGAAAATCAAATAGGACAACTTGTTAGTGAACTAAAGAGCAGATCCTAAGGACGTTTACCCTCAGACACTGAAAATCCGAGGAGAGAAGAGAAAGAACAAGTCCAAGCCATTGAACTTAGAAGTCGAAAACCTTTAATCAGTAACATTAGAGCTGAGCCAAAGAAAGTAGAGGACGTTGAGCCTAGTGCTCCACAGGATATTCAGCGAAACTCTAGCAATGTTAATCTGAAGGATAAACAAAAAGTGAGGCTTGAACCTATTGAGAAGGAACCTGAGGAAATCGTTAGGACCATCCCAGTGATCTTAAAACCGAACATTCCGATGTATGTTCCACCACAACCCTTCCCTAGGCGTCTGAAAAAGAAACAAGAGCAAGAAGCTCATTTCCACAAATTCTTAGACATCCCGAAGCAAGTACATGTTAACATTCTCTTTGTCGAAGTGTTACAATCCATGCCCTCATATGTTAAATTTCTGAAAGACATAGTGACTAACAAAAGAGTCATAGGTGAGTTCGAGACTCTGAACCTCACTGAGGAGTGCAACGCTATTCTACAGAATAAGTTGCCCCCCAAGGAAAAAGATCCCGGTTCTTTCACTCTACCAGTTGACATAGGTGGTCGCAATGTGGGTAGAGCCTTATGTGACTTAGGGGCCAGTATTAATCTGATGCAACTCTCATTGTTCCAGCAGCTAGGTATGCTTATCATCTTGTAGCTGGCTGATCGTTCGATATCATACCCCGAAGGTAAAATAGAAGATATTTGTTGTATGTTAACCTTGCATTTTCCTTGCACCCGTTATAAATTCGTGCCTCAACCCAAAATCCATTCATTTCTTGTTACCTTATCTAATTTAACAAACACCAAATCGCTAGTCACTCAACTCAGTCTCTGTGGGAAATCGATATAAATTATACTTATCACTTGCTGCAGACCATGTATACTTGCATGATCTGAGTGCTCTTTACATCTAATTTACATACATACTGAGCACGCAACAAGACGTTAGATTGTATTCTATCTTATTCATGACCATATTGGTCCTGAAATGCAGGAAACTCTTCGGACGAGATTCCAAGATAAATCCAACCCGACCTTGTTCATCGACGGTTGCTCCATTTACATCTGTTGTATTGAAGTATACCATCATGTTAAGGACGTGTTCCCTAACAGAGGTTCATTCAACCATACGACAGTTGTAAATCTGCTTGAGGGTTTCATACCTAAGAGATGAGCATGGTTGTCCAAACATCCCTTGTAGTGAAGTCATGATTTCCTTTGCGGAAACCATCGCCTCATGCTTCCTGGACAAAACATCAGATATGCTCGCCAAGATGTAAACTCGAGCTTTTTCGTTAGCCCGAATCCAACCATCGTATGCTTCACGAACAATTCGTGAGGCATTTGAACTAGTAAGCGGAGGACACTCCTCCGTCAAGACAAATCGCAGGTTATCGAGAACCAAAACAGCATTAAGGTTCGACTTCCATGTCCCAAAATTTTCACCGGTTAATTTGTCGTGTGACAGCAGCTGAATAAACGAACTCGACATGCTGTAAAGGAATGTAAATCTATTAGTGTAACGGTTGCAACCTACTTAAACCAATTAAGAGATTTAGAAGTAAATAAAAGACCCAAACCTTTTATTTACTAACAACGATGCTTTAGTAAGTCAGAACGGTTTACCGAAGGGTAGGTGAGCACTCCTTTACTAAATCAAGACATTCTTGACTAAATGCTATCACCAGAATAACTCATATTCCTATAGCATCTTAGTTATCGGTTTTGGTCTGAATTTACTAACTCCTTAGCAAATCCCGTAAGTGTGACCCTCCATTTTTAGAATGCACAGGACGGCCCCAACAGTGCAACCATAGGGAATGTCAGAGATGGGAATGGCCCTATGTTTCACTATCCATAAATGATGACTGAGATGTTCGATCTCCCATGCCCCGCCCTCTGTAGGGATCGGTTCCTCCAGGGGCCACCTTGCAGGCGAAACATGGGAATCTCACGGTTCAATCCAATGGAGGAGACCACAGGAAGCACTGACGTACTTCCTTCTCCCACTTACTATAGACACTTACTCCATTCACCTTGCTATTGAAAGTTGCAAACACCATCCCAAGGGGGTTGCCCTATTGACAACACGAAGCCGAGCAAAATTCTCACGTTGTGAACTATATAGGAGTGCGTAGGAGGAGAGGGATATATCATATATTCCTTCTCAACACTTCTACTAAGCATCATAGACGGAATTTTTAGGGTAAACAACTCAGGTTTTATCCGACTAAGAAAATAAAACCTTAAGTCTAGGCAAACAATTTTACCTAAGATGTCTAGGTTATAAACAAGATTTATTAACCACACACCTCACACAACACGCTCATAAAGCCCGGTTAACTTTACTCAAGTACCGGTTAGTCCCCAGGTAGGAGGTGATCCCTCAATTCAGTTTCCTCCAACCTTAGACAGGAGTTCGCCGGGTGAGTTTCTCATAACCTTAGCATTTACGAGATAACGACCTGTTCATCTAATGAATCGGACGACTCATTAACCCTAAATGAACATGCTTTTATCTTTGTTATATATTTTAAAAGTCTAAGTAGATTTTACAACCCTTGCAAAAACTAGACTTTCTACAACAACTCTACATGCTTCTCAAACATGCATTGCTAAGGCATGACAAATTGAATATTTAACTTCATAATTAATATAAGACTTATATCAATTATGCTCTTAAACATACAATTCCCTAATTCATAACCAATATAACACTTATATTGAATCTCATGAATTAAGCATGCATCCTATACATTATAACACTTATAACATACGATTTTAACGGCTTATACCCCAAAAAAAAGCATGCAACATGATTCCTATGGTGGGATTTGAAATCTACATGGCATACTATATGAACAAGCAAGGGCATTAATTTAAAACATACATCTCATGCATCCTATAAATTAAACACACTAAAGCGATTCGGTTTATGGCATCAAGCAAGCAATACAAAACTATTACAAGCTTGTCTTAACCCCAAGCTAGGGCTTGAAGCTAATCGAACACTTCGAGCAACTCCGAGGACCTCGGCTTCATGGCTCCTTGCACACCTTGGCTCCGCAACAACCCTAGACTCTAAGACACAACGAAATACAGACTCCAAGCCAAACATTAAGCCTTATATAACAGACCAACACTATTACAAACCGAAGGTAAAGAACAAGGAAAGTAAACAAATGCCATAACCCAAAATGCTTCAGCCATTTCGGGTGCGAGAGGTCTTGAGTTCGATTCTCGGAATGCCCCCACATCATCAATTTCAAAGCTTATTTTATAATTGCACTTTGTCTTGGTGGTTAGAGAACCAACCTTTTAAAAATGGTTGTTGGCTCATTGGCAAAAGGAAAGCTAAAATATTCTTTAGCCAAACCGAGCATAGCTCAATTGACATAAAGTTGTGCCCTTGACTAGGAGGTCATGAGTTCAATCCTCGCATTTATTAAAACACCGTTGCAAAAAAAAAAAAAACGCTTCAGCCACCCAAGCTAGAAAACAAAACAACCCACCTAGGACTCAATTTGTGCCAAATTGAAAGCTTAAAGCATGCTCTGATACCAATTGATGGAACCGAAGGATCCGACACAACCAGAGGCGCAGCGGAAATAACCTAAAACTGGCTAAGGATCTTCAGTAATCAATGAGCAACAAACCGGGAGAGAGAAAATATCAAACACTTTGAAATATCGTCTCTGCTCAAAAAATCGATCGAAAAAAACATTTATCGATCAGTAAACCGATCGATAAAGGTCAACCAATAAATGGTTGACCGATAAACTGATCGGTAAAACTCAAGAAAATGCACCGGTATATATCACATATAGACAGGTATATTTTCTACCAAAGAGAACCCGACCGGTAAAAACGGTGTAAACATATCGATAAATATCATATATACACCGGTATATTTTATACCGAGGAATTCATGACCGATATATATTGTATATATACACCCATCGATATATATCATATATACACCGGTATATATTATACTGAGGAATTCCTGATCGATATATACCACCGATATATATCATATATACATCGGTAAATATTATACCGAGGAATTCCTGACTGGTATATACCACCAGTATATTTCATATATACACCGGTATATATTATATTGAGGAATTCCTGACCGGTATATACCACCGGTATATTTTCCAGCGAAGAGAACTCTTCAAGAAAAAGTACCAGTATATATCATATATACATTGGTATATATTAAAACAAGAATACCTTGTTTTTACGTTCGCCTTCTCGGCTACCTCAGCACCTCTACTGCCCCCTCGAACTCTACCTCTCCTCCGGTCACGAACTCAGCATGAACAATCGAGGACCACCCTTAGAAAAGTCCCAGCTATTCTCGGGCTTAATAGCGGAGTTGTGGGACTCCTTAAGTTAAGGTGGTTTGTTGAGAAGGAGGAGGAAGAAGATGAAGCTTTGGTAGAGTTTGGAATTGAGTTTATTATGAACTAGATAAACAATTTATCAAGAACACAAAGAACACAATTCAACAAACCTGTTGAATTTCAACAACTTGAAATCCAAAATCAAGGGAAAAAGAATTAACACCTTAACTCTTTCTTCAATCTGTCGAAAAGAACATACCTTGATTCATCTACAACAAAAGCTTCAAACTCCACTTCTTCAAACTTCAAGCAAGAAGAATACTTTCAACAATTGAAAGCCTTCCAACGAGATAGATGAAACAAGCTAGAAGTTAGAGAGAGAGAAAAGCTTAAGTTATCTAGAATTTGATGAACTCGATTCTCCAAAAATAAAGAATTGAGATTTGAGTGGAGTCCACATGGAACCCATGCAAAATGCATGGCTCCATGTTGAAAATTAATAATAATAATAATAATAATAATAATAATAATAATAAATAATTATTATAAATTTAAATTATTACTAATAATTAAAACCTTTTTAATTATGTAATTTATTATTATTAGTAATATCAAATATTAATATAATAATAAATCCTCCACCAAGTCTGGTTTAGGGTTTAGGGTTTAGAATCAGAATTCATATTTTTCTCCCGTCGTTTATTTAAATCACATTTAAATACGACTTCATCCAATTATATATTTAAATCATATTTAAATACAAAAATCTTCGATCAACAAAATCGAATTCGGATTTCTTTGAATTCTACCCTATAACACTGCTATACCGCTTTATCCGAGCTAACCAAGAGAACCTAAAGGACCTACAGATCATGAGCTCCAACGATACGAGATCATTCGGTCAAAACTCTTTTAACCTGAATCGAACACCATTCGTTAACCCTCGGAGACTCCACTATAGTCCAAGGGCTGCACTCTTCTCACTTTAGATATATTGTGTCCTCTTGATATAACCGTCATCGGTAAGTCGATCATTCACAGGTTGTCCGTAATCACAGCTGGGTCATTTAAACCGTTTAACCCCTGCATTACATCTTGTTACTTAAGTACCACTGACACCTCTAATGAACAATTGATTAGTGGTCCTACCAACAGATCAAATCCTCTCTTCACAAGAGTGGATATGTGCACATTGTTCAAGCCCTGGAATCAGCTATTAAGGGAACAACCTATCTACTAACCCTGAAAAGCGGGTTAGGAGTGAATTCCATCTTGCTATACTATGTCCCAAGCTACCTATTCGTCTTTATCCCCAAAATGATAAGTTATTGAGTCGGCGCTAATGGGCCACTCTCACCCGTACAAGTCAAATGATACTTCCGAATAAGCAGGAGTTCATAGCGAGCTCAAGATTAAGCTCGAGTTACCTAGGCCATCAATGTGTATAAGTCGGTTTAAATCAGTAAACGGAGTTATAAAGAGAGAGCGACTTAATATGCGGTTCGATCTTGCTTAAACTCATTACACATTACGCCCTCAGTTCTCACATCTCCATGTGGAACAATTCGGATCACACCTTTCTGTACAATACAAAGTGAGCAGCATCCTTTAGTGTTACCAGGATAAGGTACCCAGCCTTATCCATATACTATAGATCGTTTTGGCAATATACTTGAACCTAATCCACAATCATGTCATACATGAGGTTCAAATACTCAGACAATGCCAAGGGTGTTGGTTATTGGTATAGGATAAAACATGTTTCACTTTAGTCCAGTAAACTCCTTTACTGAATTAAAACTGAAATAGAGTCTTTACAAACATAACAGTTTACAAACCACGAGTTTTAGGACATAAAACCCAACACCAGTTGTTCTTTGAAGCTGAAAGCTGATTACATAAGGTGTGTGGAAGTGGCATGACCGAAAGGGGTTTACTGAGGTCAAGAAAAAAAAATTAATAAATAGCTAGAAGTATGTACTGAACACAAGGATTAGGGGCAAGGAGAGTTTGAGCCAAGTTGTGATAAGAAGTGGAACCTAAGATCAAGCGAAAATCTTAGAATGATAAGGTTGTGAGTCTGTCAAAAAGTTTGGAAGGCTAGAAAATAGAGTAGTTGTGTTGCTTCTAGTCAGTTGCAAGACAGTATGAGCAGTCATCCACCTATCTATGGGAAAAATTGTCGAACAGTAGCCTTGCTAGCCTATAGTTGCAGCAAGAAGATTCAGTAACAATATTGGATAGTCAGGCCAATGTGCAGTAAGGCTAGTGTGCTAAGCTGTGCGTAATTTAGGCAAGGATAGGCAGTAATATTGCTCGAGGACTAGCAATAGCTCAAGTTTGTGGGTGTGTTAACTCTCCAAATGAGAGTTATTTAGGCCTAGAAGGAAGAAAATGTGGAGTCCTCTTTACGAAATAGAAAGTGATAAGCTGGTAAATTTTTTGAATTAGTGAATATTTGAGAAGAGTTTAGCATTTGAGCTTTGTGGGATAATTGTACATATTTGAGCTCTTTTGTGCATAAGTAATTTCGCTTTTATCTTTTCAGGTGTCGCTAGAATCTCGCGTGGGTCGCAGCGTGTGGCGAAGAGTGTCCAGTGTTATTGAGAAGCTTTGCGGTCGCATCGCGGTAGCAAAGTTGGCATCTTTAAGAAACTTTGCGAGCGCGAAGCATCAACAAAAGTTGTACCCGATCCAGCAAAATTGTCAGCACTTGTCTCCTGCCGGACTCTCAAAATGCCTTTTCCATTTGCAGCCCTCCAATGAGGATGCAGAGGCCATTTTAGGGCGAACTTTGATGAAAACCCTGGAGTATATATAGAAAAAGGAGGAAAGAGACGGGGAGAGAGCTGAGAGGGGAAAAAGTTGTAGAATTCAAGAAGAAGCTCTCGGTTTTCAGAGCTTTTTGGAAGAAGAGAAGAATTCCTCCATTGAAGCAGTCTCCTCAACGTCTGAATTGTGCAACAATCACCAGGAGAAGAGCTGAAAGGAAGATCTAGCTGAGGAGAACCGAAATGATGTGAAGATTTGCAGCACCCGAAGGACCTGAATATTACTTACTGTTTTCTAGTCTTCTTCTAAGTGTTATAGTGTTCTTTCTCCCCTGTTACTTTTAGTATACTCATATTTCTTAGTTATGAACTTTCTTGTCATTTTGAGTTCTTTCTGTAGCATGAGTAGCTAAATCTGCAAGGGTTGGCTAGGATGATTCAGTAATGATTAGATCATTATTTAAGCACTTGATTGGCATGACATGTTCTGAACATATGTGTTCTTAATCTAACGATGCATTTTCGACCGGCCATCCATTATGTGTTAATGATTTTTGAACCTCCGAGAGGAGTAGGGAGTCTAAGTCGTATGTTCATGCTAGCCTTTCATGGTAACCAGAGAGGAGGCTAAGCTTAGTCACTCTCCTAGCACATCAGATAGCTTAGTTGTATGAATAGGATGCTAGCCTCATTTGGATATGAATGATCTAGAGTCCTAATGCTCAAGATCGATAGATCTTGTGTGTATCTGCTAGAACGGTGCATATGCTTGTTTAATCGCAGCTGAAGTATTGATCTATGAGCTATTGTATGAATCCTAGCCTGCCTTGCCTGTCACTTAAGAATTTATGTGTTAGTTCTTTGTTTGCTAATTTTTTGCTAGTCTCGCATCGATTTATGTTCCTTGCATTTTAGGCAAGTCACTATTCTATTACGCCTTGTGTATGATTCTTTCCTTGTTTAATCTTAGGTTCGCGTTTATTTTGCGTTATTTACAATTTCACAACACCACCCACACAACAATTTGTCACTGGTCACTGCTTACACAAATCCTTGTGGGAATCGACATAAATCATACTTATTACTTGCTGCAGACCATGTATACTTGCATGAATTGAGTTCTCTCTACACCTATTTTATACCCACACTGAGCACGCAACAGCGGGTACGAGTGAATTCCATCTCGCAGGACTATTTTTCCAGCTACCTACCCGATCTTATCCCCAAGATGGTAGGCTTATTGATTCGGCAATCTCGAGCCACTCTCACCCATACAAATCAAAGGATAAGCCCGAATAAACAAGAGTTCATAGCGTGCTCAGGATTCAAATCGAGTTACCTAGATCATCATATGAAAAAGTCAGTCTTTATAGTAAACGGAGTTATAAAGAAAGAGCGACTTGTTTCGCGGTTCAGTCTTATGAAAACTCATTGCACAGGACGCCCCCACTCGCATGTCTCCACATGAACGATTTCGGATCACATCGATTGTACAATGCAAAGCGGGCCGCATCCAATAGTGTCCCCAGGATAAGGTACCTAGCCTTATCTCTATACTATAGACAGTTATGGCTATTACTTGAACTTGATCCACTATCATGTCACACATGAAGTTCAAGTATACAACCTATAGTCATGGGTTCTTTGTTTATTGGAGTTAGGTTAAAAGTAATCACAATTCACTTTATTCAATAACAACTTTACAGAATAAATCTCAATAACAACTTTATTGCAAAATAGAATATACATTCAGTTTACAAACCATGAGTTTTAGGACATAAAACCCGACAGGTTGCATTTGTTTTCTCTGTTTGGGTAGCTAAAGTGATTGTGGCTTTTGGCATCTCCTTTAATTCTTGTTCTTTACTTTTGGTTTGTAATAGCCTATTTGTTAATAAGGCTTAATGTGTGGCTGAAAATCTGTAATTCGTTGAGTCTTAGAGTCTTAGGCTGCTGCGGAGCCGTGGAGAGCAAAGAAGGAGCAAGTTGTCTTGGAGAAGTTCGAAAACCTACGAGAGCCTAGCTTGGGGTTGGAGAGCAAGCTTGTAATAAGTAGTATTGCTTGCTTGATGCCAAAAACCGAATTGCTTTAGTGTGTTTAATTTAGTTTTGTTGCATGAGTTGTATGGTTTAAATTAATGCCCTTGCTTTGTGCATAGAGTATGCCATGTAGATTTCAAATCCCACCGTAGGTAGCATGTTTCGTGCATTTCGTATGTTATAAGTGTTGGGTTTTATGTCCTAAAACTCGTGGTTTGTAAACTGTTATGTTTGTAAGTATTCTATTTAGAATAAAGAGTTATTAGTTTTATTCAGTAAAAGAGTTTACTGGAATAAAGTGAAACGTGTTTAAGTTAACCTATACCAATGACCAACACCCTTGGCTGAATGTGAGTATTTGAGCTTCATGTATGACATGATTGTGGATCAGGCTCAAGTAGTCAGTCAAAATGGTCTATAGTATACGGATAAGGCTGGGTACCTTATCCTGGTAACACTATTGGATGCGGTTCACTTTGTATTGTACAAAACGATGTGATCCGAATCGTTTCACATGGAGATGTGCGAGTGATGGCGTCATGTGCAAAGAGTTTGCATAAGACCGAACCGCGTATTAAGTAACTCTCTTTTTATAAATCCGTTTACTGATGAGACCGAATTATACATATTGATGGCCTAGGTAACTCGATCTCAATCCTGAGCTCGCTATGAACTCCTGCTTATTCGATAGTATCCTTTGACTTGCACGGGTGAGAGTGGCCCATAAGCGCAGACTCAATAAATCTACCATCTTGGGGATAAAGTCGAATAGGTATCTGGGGACATAGTACAACAAGATTGGAGTTCACTCCTAACCCGCTCTTCAGGGTTAGTAGATAGGTTGTTCCATTAATAGCTGACTCCGGGGATTGAACAATTAGCGCGTGCACTCTCATGAGATGAGAGGGTTAATTGATCTGTTGGTTGGACCACAGATCTATTGTTCATTAGAGGTGTCAGTGGTACTTAAGGAACAAGACGTAATGCAGGGGTTAAACGGTTTAAAAGACCCAGCTGTGATTAAGAACAACATGTGAAGGGTCGACTTGCCCGTGACGGTTATATCAGAGGACACAATATATCTACGGTGAGGAGAGTGCAACCCTCGGACTATAGTGGAGTCTCCGGGGGTTAACGAAAGTTGATTGATTCGGGTTAAAAGAGTTTTAACCGAATAATCTCGTATCGTTGGACCTCATGATTTGTAGGCCCTTTAGGTTCTCCTGGCTTGCTCGGATAACGTCGAGCAACAGTATAAAAGAAAAGAAAAAGAAAAAGAATTTGAATTGTTCAAATTCGGTTTATGGAAGGATGATGGACATATTTAAATATGATTTAAATATGAGAATGGCCTATGACATGAATAGGATTCATGTGTAAAAAAGTCGGTTTTCGGAAAATCGAGTTTAGTCATATTATTTAATTAATATTTGATATTGAATTAAATAATAATTATTAATTCAAAAGTTTAATTAATAATTATATATATATATATATATATATATATATTTTATTTATTAAAATTTTTAATAAATAAAATTATTATTATTATTTTTAATAATAATAATAATTAAATATATATATATATATGGGTCTTGCATGCAGCAAGACACACACATATATATATATATATATATATATATATATATATATATATATATATATATATATATATATATATATATATATATATTAAGTTATATATATATGGTTGTTTGGCCATAAAAGGCAGAGGAAATGAAATGTGAAATTTCAAGGGAGGGGTACACGTTTGGTTCTGAGGAAAAATAGAAAATTCATTTTTTGAATTTGATTTGTTCTTCTCCAACCCTCTCTCTTCTCCTTCTTCTCCTTCCTCTTCTTCTCCTTCTTCTCCTTCCTCTTCTTCTTTCTTCTTCTTTTCTCTTTGTTTCGGAGTCCTTCCACTCCGTTGCTCGGCGCCGAGGATAGCGGGACTACCTGGGGTGGTCCTCGGGGTGTTCGTGAGAAGAGGCCGGAAGAGTTCGTGACGAGGATTGGCCAGCGGAGCTTGGAGAAATTGGAACTACAAGGGTATGTATTTCTAATTTCTTATTTCCGTCGTTTTCGAGCATGTTTTCTATTTGTTAAATTGATGAAATTAGAGTATCATCGGTCCAAAATCGCCTCCGCTGCGGTAATTCGCTCCATCAATAAGTGTTATAATGTATAGGATGCATGCTTAATTTAGAGTATCGATATAAGGGTTATATTGATTATGAATTAGGAGTTGTATGTTTAAAAGGATAATCGATATAAGTGTTATATTGATTCGAAATATCAAATCCATGTACTCTCCACCACGATCTGATCGGAGTGTTTTAATGGATTTACCTAACAAATTCTCAACTTCAGTCTTATACTCTTTAAACTTTTCAAAGGCTTCAGACTTATGTTGCATTAGGTAAAGATACCCATATCTAGAATAATCATCTAAAAAGAAGATGAATTATTGAACCCTCCTCTAGCTTTAACATTCATCGGACCGCATAAGTCTGAATGTATAAGTTCTAAGGGTTCTTTGGCTCTATATCCTTATCTAGTAAAAGGCCTGTTAGTCATTTTTCCTTCCAATCAGGATTCACAGACTGGTAAAGTGTCTAACTCTAACTTGCACAAAGGACCACTCTTTACTAATCTTTCAATTCTTTCTAAATTTATGTGACCTAGCCTTAGATGCCATCATCTTTTGGAGAAACTTTTTGTCTTTTCGTTATGGATTTAGTTGTCTTAAATAATTGATTATTTAGAAGCGTGTTACATGTTAACGGTCTTAGCATATACAAGTTATTTTCAATAATAGCCGAGCAAATTTCAAATCCATTTTTTGAAATAACAACTTTGTTACTATAAAACTTCAAGGAATGGAATTGTTCAACTAAACAAGAAACGAAAATTAGGTTCCTCTTTATCTTAGGAACCAAATACACATTTTATAAAAGCAAATAAAAACTATTGAAAAATAACTTGACGCTTCCGACAACAGTTGCTGACACAATCTCCCCGGTGCCCACTTTCATGACCATTTCTCCATCATCCAACTGTTTCCATGAGTCACTTTCCTGAAAAGAAGAACAAACATGATTAGTGGCTCCTGACTCAATTATCCAGGTAGATTTTGCATCTACCACTAAGCAAGATTCGAGGACAAGTAAATCATATTTACCTTATTTTGACTTCTTCTTTTCGTCTAGGTGTTTAGGGCAGTTTCTCTTCCAGTGCCCCTCTTCATTGCAATGAAAACATTTTCCTTTTGCAACTTTGTCAACCTTGACTCTTTTCCCTTTGGAGGCAGTTTTTGTTTTATTCTTCTTATTCTCACTAAAATTCCTCTTCCTGCTCTTAGTCCCAATATTTTAAGAGGTCGAACCTCCAGACTTAAACTTGCTATGAGTGACAACATTTGCCTCTCCACTTTTTCCTTTGTTTTTCATCAAAGACTCAAAAGTTTGCAGTTCATTCAGAAGAGTAGTGAGGGTGTAAGTAATTTTGTTCATAACAACATTGCTTTGGAATTGGAGGAAACTCTTGGGGAGAGTTTCTAGAATAAAACTGACCGGACTAGATTCATCTATAATAGTACCATTCATTTCAGCAACATTAAAGTGGACCATCATTTCGAGAACATGTTCCCGTACTGATGACCCTTCTTTCATGCGTGCATTATGGATAAACTTAAGAGCATCATGCTTAATTTTATTCGAAGGTTGTCCAAACATTCCATATAGTGACTCCATCATCTCATATCATGTCGCCATGCTCTCTAGATTTTTGGCCAAAACATCAGTTATGCTTGCCAAAATATAGACTCTTGCCTTTTCATTGGCCTTGATCCAACGATCATATGCATCACGAACATTTCGTGCAGCATTAGCAGCGGGTGCTTGAGGACATTCCTCAGTCAGAACGAATTTCATATCATCCACGACCAGTATAGTGTTGATATTATTTTTCCATGTGGTATAATTATCACCAATTAATTTTTCAGCAGTCAAAATAGAGATCAAAGAGCTAGACATTTTGCTGAAAGAAATAAATGAAACATTCAGAAAAGAAATTGCAAACATTATCCAACTAATTTTAGCAAGGAAATCAAAGAGTACAACCCTGTAATTAATTTCTAATGCAATGATATTTTAGGGATTTAGAACAAGTGCCGCCGTAGGGTAGGTCAAATGTTCCTTCACTAAATTGAGACAATCTCAACCAAAACATTATACCAGAATAAGTCTTATTTCTATAATGTTAAGTTATCATTAGTTTAGTCAAGGTTCTCATTAACAACCTTAATGATCCCTTTGTAAGTGTGACCCATCATTTCAGATTCTATAGTTTTATCCAACAATTGCCATCGTACGGTAGGTCAAATGTTAGATAAAAAACTACAATCTTATCCCTCTCAGGAGATTTACCCTGATATTGATCCATGCAAACACCTTCCGTAGGGGGGCGGTCCAAAAGCCGCCGCGAGGCCATGCACGAATCTCACGTTGTAAATCAATGATAGACACCATAGGATATGTTGTCACATATCCCTCTCCCACTTACTATTTTGAAATAGGGTTTACTCTTACCTAGACAATTTAGGCTAATGTCAATTATCTATGTTCCAAATCTACCCTTCATAACCATTATGTTGGTTAGATGGAATTTAATGTTAATTACCAAGTCTATTAACTAGTTTAAAACTTATCACATTATGAGCATGCTTAATGAAATTAAATAAAAATTAACCAATTAAATAAAAATTAACCAATTAAATCCCCAAGCTAGTTACTAGGTGAGGTGTTCCTTTTCAGTCAACTTAAATACCTCAATCTAGTCACCTTTTAAGACAGTGTTCCCTTATAGTTAATTTTGTATTTAAAATTAATCTGTAATTAACAGTTAATTACTAGATTAAGGAATATTATTGCTTCTCCAGGACTTCGACGTTAAAATCAAGGATAGGAGGGGAGCGGAGAACCCAGTAGCTGATCACCTAAGCAGACTGGTTAGAAAAGAGGACCTATTGACGATGATTTTCCCGATGAGACACTCTTCAGAATTCACGCAGTACTTCCCTGGTACGCAAACATGGTTAATTACCTGGTTACAGGTAACTTTCCCTCTGGTTTCTCTTCTACTAAGAAAGCTAAGATGAAAAGCGATGCTAAATCTTATCTATGGGAGGATCCCTTTTTGTAGAAATTCTGCTCTAATCGAATTATTAGGAGATGTGTTCTTGAGCATGAGCATGCATCTATACTTGCTTACTGTCACGATTATTAGGGGTGTACAAAAAACCTATAACCCGCCTAACCCAACCGAACCCAAACCAACTTTTCGGGTTGGGTTGGTTTTTTTTTAATATGGGTTGGGTTGAGTTGCATTTTTAAAAAATCGAAATTTCGGGTTGGTTCGCGGGTTGAACTAATTTTGGCTCGGTTCAACCCGAACCGAACAAAATTACAATTAAAAAAAAATATATATATATATATAATGAAAATTAGGTCATCCCTTCATTTCTCACATTTCATTTCAGTACCTCCCTCCCTCACTCATCTGAAGCGCCTCCCTCCTTCATCTGACTTCACCTTCTTCTCTCTCGTCTCTCTCTCATTGCTCTCTGTCGCCCTCACCTACTTGTTTGGGTGCTGTCTCCGCCGCTCGCAGTCCGCCTCGGAGTTCGCCGTTCGCAGTCCACCTTGGAGTTCGCCACTCGGAGATTCACCTTTCATCTACGCTCGGAGTCCGCTCTCTCGCCGCTCGCAGTCCGCCTTTCATCTATGCTCGGAGCTTCACCTTTCATCTACGCTCGAAGTCTGCCTCACCGCTCGCAGTCGTAGATCTCCACCTCGTCGCCCGCTGACTCACCGATTTCTCAGATCTGACTCATTTTATCTTGATGAAAGCATGATTTTTCATTTAAAGAAAGAAGAAGCTAAGAATAGGAGAGTGAGATAGGTTTTGTAGCGTTTCGACAATATATGTGTACATCTACTTTGGAAGGCCATCTCCTATTTTTTCTTAGATATGACCCATTTCTCATCTTAGATCTCACCCATTTTTCATCTTTAGTTTCTCCCTATTTTAGAATCCAATATTTTTATTTTCAAACTACAAGTAGTTCTCTAAATGAATGGGTGTTTTTTTTTTATCATTCAAATTTGGCAGTCAAGTGATGGAGAAGAAAGATTTTAATCCTCTGTGATGAGAATGGAGTCAATTTGAAGCTGAAAGAGATTTTAGGTTATTCTAAAACTCAAGAGATTTTAGTTCTGTGTTGTATTTTAATTTATAATCTAATTTTTTTCAAAATTTCAATTTAGAGGATCTTTTAGTATCTTTCAATTCATCACCCATTATTTCATGTTTAAAAAAAAAATTGAGCATAGAATTTTAAATAATTAAAAGAAAAAAAAAACACTACCCCGAGAACCCAACCCAACCCGACCCGAAAATTGAAGGGTTGGGTTGGGTTGGGTCTGGAATACACCAACCCGAAATTTTCGGGTTGGGTTGGAAAACTCTCAAACTCAATCCAACCCAACCCATGTACACCCTTAACGATTATGCATGTGGGGGACATTTTGGGCCTAGGAGAACAGGAAGAAAAATTTTTAGATAGCGTGTTTTACTGGACTTCTAGATTTAGGCGAAAACCATGAGAACTAACGATTCTAATACTGTTGTTGGATTTGTTAAGTCTAACATTGTCACCAGGTTTGAAATCCCACGAGCCATAGTGATAGCTCCAAAATAGAGCTATTATTTACTCCCTAATTATAGCTAAAAATCATGTTGAATATTTATTAAAATGCCTTTTTGTAGATGAACTCATGGTCGAGAGCTCGAGGAGTTCGAGGACGTGTTTCGGGGCTAAAAGCGACGTTTTAGAGCTTCATGGATGCAACGTTGAGTAGCAGCGACAAATGACAAATGTTCTGGAAAAACCTGAGAGGACGCTGCCCTAGCGTCGAGACCCTGTCCGAGCGTCTCGACGCTCCGACGACTATATAGCCAACTTTTCCGATTTTTTTTTTTTGCAACGCTATTTTAATTAAAGCGAGGATTGAACCCATGACCTCGTAGTCACAGGCACAACCTTATGCCAATTGAGCTATGCTCGGTTTGGCTTCAATACAAACTCTCCTTTTATAAGACATAATTACATTCTTCAAGGATCGAACTTTGCTCAAAGAATGACATAATAAACCTTTTACCACCAAACCAAGCTTCCAACTTTTATCGCGAAATAGAGTGAGGAAAAGGGTAACACATGAAATATACGTTTAAATGAGGCAATTATCGCCCACCATGGGGCTCGAACCCACGACCACTGGTAGAGGTACTTTTGGGGTACTCCAATTTCAAGCTGTCGAGGCTTGCCAAAATAACATTTATAATTACCGAAACTACTAAGCTTTGCAGCTAGTGGTAACGGGTGTCGAACCACAGGGAACCTAAATTATTTTCTCCTAACTAATTTCTATTTGTTTTTAACACTAAGACTCAAAAGCAAATAAAAAAGGGGGGTTTGACTAAATATAAACTAACGGGAAAATAAATGCTAAAAGTAAAGAGCGGAAAAATAAAAGTAACTCGTGCTCCTAATTCGAGTGTCGGGGTTTATCTTGATGCGCTTAGTTCATAGGGATTCTAATTAGCAAAGTAGTTCTATTTCATGCACACAAAATGCTTCTTCCCAAACGGTCCAAAGCACCCCAAAGAATTAATTAGAGGCGTCAATTCTAATTAAACATGCTTCCTAATTAATCTAAGTTCATGACGCTTAAATCAATTATCAAACAGTAACGGGTAACATTGAGACGAATTAATCCTTAAGACTAATTCGATTTCTCTCCTAACCTTGAGCCCACCGTGAAAACGTTAATCAACTCATACCCCCACTGTCACTTGGGCTCGAATTGATTAGCCACGAGCTAGACCCTCGCTACGATGCATTAAAGCTTATCAAGAAATAATGCTTAGCCTACTAACATGCGTAACTAATTATGGACGTCACTCCTAATTCGAAAGGCATGCTATTCGTTCTTAACACAGATTGGAGAAGCAAGAGATAAATAAAACTAAGCTAGACATTCATACAAACCCTCACTAAACATCAAGATTACCCCTAACCCTCAAATTAGAGCACTCACCTTAGCTCCCCGTTGTGCAAATCAAGAGAAATCAATAATGTTGACGCTTTATTGAAGAAGTAATGGAAAATATGTAAGTTTAAAGCTCCCACCCGAGCCTAACAATGGTGGAGAAACAAAAAATGGAACAAAGCTTTTTGCTAAAATCGGAGAAGAAAGGCTTTAAAGCCGTCGGAGCGTTGAGACGCTAGGGCAGCGTCTCGACGCTGTGCCCTAAGTTGGCAGCGCGCGCGCACGGGGTAGCGTCGAGACGCTCGCACAGCGTCGAGACGCTTGCGCGGCGTCGAGCGAGCGTCGAGACGCTGTCGCTCGACGCTAGCTCTCGGGTTTGGTGGCCAACTTTTGCCTTCCAATGGCAAATTTTGCCATTTCTTCAATTCTTCAAGCCCCTTGGCTCCCGATGCGTCCATAAAGCTCTAAAACGTTACTTTTAGCCCCGAAACACGTCCTCGGACTCCTAGAGCTCTCAACCATGAATTTACCTACAAAGAGGGGTTTTAATCAATATCGAGCATGGTTTTAGCTATAATTAGGGAGTAAATAATAGCTCTATTTTGGAGCTATCAACCACAAAGTTAAGAGCCTTACGCTCTACCAACTGAGCTAGACAGGCTATTCTTTTCTAGATGGCATAATGTTGTTTATAAAATATAAGGGCATTATAGGCAACAGAAGCATGTTATTGTTTGAGCTGCAAAGCGGATGCCATCTTTGATATGTGCACGGTTATACTTCTGCTCCCTGTAATGACCTTTTCCGATTTTTAGGTCATTCTCTTCCCCATTTTTGATTTCCACCATTGTTGTAAGCTCGGGTGGGAGCTCCAAACTCCATTTTCTTCCCTTTTCTCATCAATAAAGCTTCAACATTGGTTATTTCTCTTGATTTGCACAACGGGCAACTAAGGTAAGTGCTCTAATTTGAGGTTTAGGGGTAATCTTGATGCTTAGGGAGGGTTTTGCATAAATTTCCAGCTTGGAATTGATAATTTCTTGCATGTTCTTCCTTTATTTGCATCCCAATAGCATGTATGACTGATTAGGAGTAACGCCCAAGTCCTTATGCATGTTTTATCGTTAAAGATTAGGACGTAGAATTGCCTCAATCGCTAGGTAACAAGGAGCTAAGCGTGACTAATTAATTCTAGCCTAAGTGATAGTTGGGGGATTTGAATTAATTAATATTTGCACGATAGACTTAAGGAAAGAAGAGAAATTGAGTCAATTGGTCGAATTCTCGATCAATTGGTTCGTCGCGATATTACCCATTACTGTTCTTTAATTCGTTTAAGCGTAGCTAACTTAGATTAATTGAAGATCATGTTTAATTAGAATTGACGCCTCTAATTAATTCATTAGGATGTTTGCTACGGAAACGAGCAAACATTTCGCGTGCATGAGATAAAATTGCTAAGCATGATTAGAATCCCTATGATCTAAGCGCATCAAGAAAATTCTGATCCCTCGAATTAGAAGCACGTGTTACATTTATTTTTCCACTCTTTACTTTTCGCTATTTAATTTTCCGTTAGTTTAATTTCTTCCTTAGTTTAGTTTTAATTAACTCCCCCTTTAATTCACAGTTTTATTTTTAGTTTTAATTTAAAAGACAAATAGAAATTAGTTAAGAGAGATTGATTTAGGTTCCCTGTGGTTCGACACCCGTTACCACTAGTAGTTTAGGCATGCAAAGCTTAGTAGTTTCGGTTTTATAAATTTTATTTTGGCGGGCTTCGACAACCCGATATTTGTGAACGTACAAAAGTCAAACTACCAAAAATTGGCGCCGTTGTCAGGGAGCCATTTAATTTCTCTTAGTTAAATTTTATTTGTTTAAAAACCAAAAAAAATATTTTCCTTTTCTTGTGTCTTCTTGTTTGAGTATGGCAGATATTCGTTTAGAAGAGTGGGTGAAAGCTTCAAGGCGTGAAGCCGAGAAAATTGCTTTTGATGACGTAATGGAATGGTATGACTTTGTGCTTCTAATAGCTTCGAACGATTCCAATAAGAATGAGGGGATTAGAAGGAGTTCGCAGGCTATGAGAGGATATAGGAGGCAAATGCGTAAGCTGCACTCCGAGGTTTGGTGGACGTTTGTTAGAGAAACGCATGCGAGAGCAAAATGTTGTACTTGCTCGGTAGGGGGTCATACTTCCTACGCATGTCCTGAGTCGCCACAAACCAGTCTTCTCGATGCCTACCCCGCACAAGAGCATCCCGAGTTAGAGAATCAATCCTCCCTGTCTGGTGATTTAGAATGTCAAGAAATGAAGGAGCAGATTGATTTTATGCTCGAGGAACAACACCCCCGCCGCAAAGTAGAAATCACGATTGCTCCGCCATACGAAGATGAGATCGGCAGGATTAAGGAAGAAGTCGAGCCTAGTCCCTTGGAGGAGGTTCAAGTGATAGAGTCTCTTTCTGTTTTATTTCCTGAAATTTCCTCTATTGATGCATGCTTTCTTCCTTATTCTCCTGTTGAGTCTTTATTTTCAGTTGAGTCTTGTTTTGTTTTATTTCAGTCTATTGAGTCTTTTATTTTTCCATATATCAAAAAAATTAAAAAAATAACAACTCTATTCGGCTGCCTACAAAAGTCGAATAGCTTGCTTCTCTTAGCAGGTTTTATATTTTCAAGGCAGAAGGGGCCGAAGAAGTACGAGAATTTCTACGTACCCTGACAGAGTGGAAGACACGTCGAGCATAACGACGTTAAAAATTTGCGCTTCTCGGGAGGCAACCCATGAGTATTTTAAAATTCATGTCTTTACTTTTAGTTTTTATTTTCCTAGCTTAGCTTTTTCTTGCTTTCTGTTGTAGGAGTTTTGACCTAAGGATCGAGATACTGGGCGAAGATTGCGTTGCTCCAACCGACAACCTAGCAAAATTCAGGTGAGGTTTTTTGTTCCCTTAAAATTATGTAGTTTAAACTGCTTAGTCTGAAGTGTGATACATAGAGGACTATGTATCCTTTTAGGTTGGGGGTGGAGTTGTCTGTTGGATAGATTTCTGTAGTTTTTGAGTTGTGGAGAATCTGAATTTGAAGTGCTTTTGTCTGCTGTTGCATGTTGTTGGTAGTGGTACTTTTGGGGTACTCCAATTTCAAGTTGTCGAGGCTTGCCAAAATAACATTTATAATACCGAAACTACTAAGCTTTGCAGCTAGTGGTAATGGGTGTCGAACCACAGGGAACCTAAATTATTTTCTCTTAACTAATTTCTATTTGTCTTTAACACTAAGACTCGAAAGCAAATAAAAAGGAGGGGGGGGGGGTTTGACTAAATATAAACTAACGGGAAAAATAAATGCTAAAAGTAAAGAGCGGAAAAATAAAAGTAACACGTGCTCCTAATTCGAGTGTCGGGGTTTATCTTGATGCGCTTAGTTCATAGGGATTCTAATTAGCAAAGTAGTTCTATTTCATGCACACAAAATGCTTCTTCTCAAGCGGTCCGAAGCACCCCAAAGAATTAATTAGAGGCGTAAATTCTAATTAAACGTGCTTCCTAATTAATCTAAGTTCATGACGCTTAAATCAATTATTAAACAGTAACGGGTAACATTGTGACGAGCTAATCCTTAAGACTAATTCGATTTCTCTCCTAACCTTGAGCCCACCGTGAAAACGTTAATCAACTCATACCCCCACCGTCACTTGGGCTCGAATTGATTAGCCACGAGCTAGACCCTCGCTACGATGCATTAAAGTCTATAAAGAAATAACGCTTAGGCTACTAACATGCGTAACTAATTATGGACGTCACTCCTAATTCGAAAGGCATGCTATTCGTTCTTAACACAGATTGGAGATGCAAGAGATAAATAAAACTAAGCTAGACATTCATACAAACCCTCACTAAGCATCAAGATTACCCCTAATACCCGAATTAGAGCACTTACCTTAGCTCCCCGTTGTGCAAATCAAGCGAAATCAATCATGTATGAGCTTTATTGAAGAAGTAATGGAAGAAATACAAGTTTAGAGCTCCCACCCGAGCCTAACAATGGTGGAGAAACCAAAAATGGAACAAAACTTTTTGCTAAAAACGGAGAAGAAAGGCTCTTAAAGCCGTCGGAGCGTCGAGACGCTAGGGCAGGGTCTCGACGCTGTGCCCTAAGTTGGCTGCGCGCGCGCACGGGGTAGCGTCGAGACGCTTACGCGGCGTAGAGCGAGCGTCGAGACGCTGTCACTCGATGCTTGCTCTCGGGTGCGAATTCAATTTTGTGCTTCAGACTTCGAAGCGTCGAGCTAGCGTCGCGACGCTGTCGCTCGACGCTAGCTCTCGGGTTTGGTGGCCAACTTTTGCCTTCCAATGGCAAATTTTGCCATTTCTTCAATTCTTCAAGCCCCTTGGCTCCCGATGCGTCCATGAAGCTCTAAAACGTTACTTTTAGCCCCGAAACACGTCCTCGGACTCCTCGAGCTCTCAACCATGAATTTACCTACAAAGAGGGATTTTAATCAATATCGAGCATGGTTTTAGCTATAATTAGGGAGTAAATAATAGCTCTATTTTGGAGCTATCAGTTGTTCGATGAGGAAAATCTAGGAAATGCTTTTAAATGTTTAGTTTGTTACTCTCTTGATTGTTGAAAAGCCAATAGACTGTTCTTAGTTGCTAGAAGTAGGGGAAAACGAGATGTAGGGTTGCATATGGTTTTCCGGGTCTATTAGAGCTAGAATGGGTTGGCTATACACACACGCACGTAGGGGAGTAACAGTTAAATTTTTGAAAAGTTCTCAATTAGTGCATGTAATTGATTGTTCTCTTTTGTTGCAAATGCCTTGCTTTTAAAAGTGTTGAGGTTAGACTCGATTCATGCAATTTTAGGCTTTAGAGATAATTCAGAATAGCCTTGCTCCAGGACTAGCAAGATTTAGGTTGGGGGTATTTTGATAGCTCCAAAATAGAGCTATTATTTACTCCCTAATTATAGCTAAAAACCATGCTTAATATTGATTAAAATGCCTTTTTGTAGGTGAACTCATGGTCGAGAGCTCGAGGAGTTCGAGGACGTATTTCGGGGCTAAAAGCGACGTTTTAGAGCTTCATGGATGCATCGGGAATGAAGGAGCCTTAAGTATGAAGAAATGACAAAAATTGCCATGCAAAGGCAATTTTTGGCCTCCAAATCCGAGAGCAAGCGTTGAGCAGCAGCGTCGAGACGCTGCCCTAGCATCTCGACGCTCCCGCTACAAATTTTCTCGAAAAACCCGAGAGCAAGCGTCGAGACGCTGTCCGAGCGTCTCGACGCTCCGAACGCGCGCGCGCTGCAAATTTAGGGCGTAGCGTCTCGACGCTCCGACGACTATATAGCGAACTTTTCCGATTTTTACGTCATTCTCTTCCCCATTTTCGATTTCCACCATTGTTGTAAGCTCGGGTGGGAGCTCCAAACTCCATTTTCTTCCCTTTTCTCATCAATAAAGCATCAACTTTGGTTATTTCTCTTGATTTGCACAACGGGCAACTAAGGTAAGTGCTCTAATTTGAGGTTTATGGGTAATCTTGAGGCTTAGGGAGGGTTTTGCATAAATTTCCAGCTTGTAATTGATAATTTCTTGCATCTTCCTTTATTTGCATCCCAATAGCATGTATGACGGATTAGGAGTAACGCCCGAGTCCTTATGCATGTTTTACCCTTAAAGATTAGGACGTATAATTGCCTCAATCGCTAGGTAACAAGGGTCTAAGCGTGACTAATTAATTCTAGCCTAAGTGACAGTTGAGGGATTTGAATTAATTAATGTTTGCACGATAGACTTAAGGAAAGAAGAGAAATCGAGTCAATTGGTCGAATTCTCGATCAATTGGTTCGTCGCGATATTACCCGTTACTATTCTTTAATTGGTTTAAGCGTAGCTAACTTAGATTAATTGAAGAGCATGTTTAATTAGAATTGACGCCTCTAATTAATTCATTGGGATGTTTGCTACGGAAACGAGCAAACATTTCGCGTGCATGAGAGAAAATTGCTAAGCATGATTAGAATCCCTATGATCTAAGCGCATCAAGAAAATCTCGATCCCTCGAATTAGGAGCACGTGTTACATTTATTTTCCTGCTCTTTACTTTTTGCTATTTAATTTTCCGTTAGTTTAATTTCTTCCTTAGTTTAGTTTTAATTAACTCCCCCTTTAATTCACAGTTTTATTTTGAGTTTTAATTTAAAAGACAAATAGAAATTAGTTAAGAGAGATTGATTTAGGTTCCCTGTGGTTCGACACCCGTTACCACTAGCTGCAAAGCTTAGTAGTTTCTGTATTATAAATTTCATTTTGGCGGGCTTCGACAACCCGATATTTGTGAACGTACAAAAGTTCAACTACCACATAATCAGCGACCAGGAAACTCACATTTGCAACCGATCTGTTGAGGCTTTGCTGAGGAAGTATGGGGTGCATCACCGGGTGTCCACTGCGTACCATCCTCAAGCCGAGGTCTCCAACAGAGAGGTAAAATCGATACTTGAGAAAACTGTGAGACCAAGTAGGAAGGATTGGAGCGTTGGTCTCGAGGATGGCTTGTGGGCTTACCGCACTGCCTACAAAATGCCTATAGGGATGTCTCCTTTTAGGTTGATTTTTGGTAAGGCTTGTGATAGCACTCCAAAAGTGCTAATATTTAGCTCCTAAGTCTTGTAAATTAGAATAATTATTTGGGCTTAATTGATATATTTTGTATAATTTAATTGTTAAGGGCATTTTCGTAAATTAAGAGCTTAAATGAATATTTTAGAGTATTTTATTAATTAACCGTTTTGAGTGATTATACTACATTTATTTATTAATTTAATCATTACTCAAAATTGATTAATGGCTTAATGGTGCATGGTTTGCCAAGACAATAGGGGTGCATTCAAATCTTGGAGGATGCAAGATTTTCCTTCATTTTTATAAAAGTCAACAGCCTTTCGTCAACGATCAGCATCCCAACGTCTAGGTCCAGACGCCCAGGCACATGTGCGCGTGGCCTTCTCGGCCCAGCGATCAGCACCGCCCGCCTCAGCGACCCGCTCCAGACGACCCGCGCGCGACCCGACCCCATGCGCAGCCAATTTAGGCCCAAATTTCTTTTTTCAGCTTTTTAAGCATCTAGACCTAATTTTTTGGCCGCACTATTCACTTGAGAGAGAGAAAAATCGATTTGGGACATTTGGCCTCTGGTTTGGTATTTTTTCACTAAATTTCATAGTTTTGGGGCAATTTTGGATCAATTTTCATCACGTCTGGCTAAGGTAAGTGCTCTAATTTGAGTTTAGGGTGTCTTTGATGCGATTTATGAGGGTTTGTTCTTAATTTCGTAACTTAGCATAACTGATTGAGCAATCTTTTTCTTCTAAGCATATCATATGAGCATGTTTGATTGATAGGAGTAGACGACTTTGATTTCAAGCATGATTCATTAGTTAAAGATTATGATGTCGTGCCTCTCTTAATCGCCAAGTAACATGGATAAGTTGAGCCATAGGTAACATAGGCTTCCTTGTTGATCTTGGTTGCAACTTATCTTGAAAAAATAGATAAATCGAAATATTAACTTAGGCTTCCAGGTTAAACATCCGTCGTAGTGCTCCCATTACTGTCAAATAATCAATATGGGCGGCATTGGCCCTCAGTTGATTGATTGCCACGTTTAAATAGAATCGAACATTCGTCTCTATTCTTTATTTAATTTAGGATTGATCATCTTAGATTAATTAAAGAACGGTCTACTTAGAACTCCACGTTTCTATTTAATTATTTGGGTTACATGTATTAGTTGTTTCGTGCAAGTAAATTACGTGTTTAATTATCCTCTTGCTAAGTACGTTTAAATCCCAATGAATCGAGTCGCATCAAAGTCAATCCCGACACTCAAATTAGGAGCACGCGTTACGTTTAATTTTTCCGTTGTTTAATTTTCCGTTAGCTAGTTTACATGTACTTAGTTCAATTCTTTCGTTAGCTAGTTTGTTGTTGGGTTTTATGTCCTAAAACTCGTGGTTTGTAAACTGAATATATATTCCATTTTGCAATAAAGTTGTTATTGAGTTTTATTCAGTAAAGTTGTTATTGAATAAAGTGAATTGTGTTTACTTTTAACCTAACTCCAATAAACAAAGAACCCATGGCTATAGGTTGTATACTTGAACTTCATGTGTGACATGATTGTGGATCAATTCAAGTAATAGCCATAACGGTCTATAGTATAGGGATAACGTTGGGTACCTTATCGTGGGACACTACTGGACGCGTCCCACTTTGTATAGTACAAACGATGTGATCCGAAATCGTTTATGTGGAGACATAAGAGTGGGGGCGTCCTATGCAATGAGTTTGCATAAGACTGAACCGCGAAATAAAGTCACTATTTCTTTACAACTCCGTTTACTGTAAAGACTGACGTTTTCATATGATGACCTAGGTAACTCGATCTGAATCTTGAGCACGGTATGAACTCCTTTTTATTCGGGCTTATCCTTTGACTTGCATGGGTGAGAGTGGCCCGAGATCGCCGACTCAATAAGCCTACCATCTTGGGGATAAGACCGAGTAGGTAGCTGGGAACATAGTCCTGCGAGATGAAATTCACTCCTACCCGCCTTGAGGGATTAGTAGAGAGGTTGTTCCCTTAAGTGTTGACTCCGGGTCTTGAACTAGGGATCCCACCTTCTCATTGGCCCGAGAGGGACAAGGTATAGTGATGAGATCACATACCAATCGGTTTGGTGGTTGGACCACAAACCAATAGTTCATTAGAGGATCAGTGGGACTTAAGGAACAAGATGTAATTATGGGGGTAAAACGGTTAGTTTGACCCAGCTGTAATTACGAACGACCTGTGAAGGATCGACTTACTGATGATGGTTATATCAAGAGGACAGAAATATATCTACGGTGAGGAGAGTGCAACCCTTGGACTTTAGTGGAGTCTCCGGGGGTTAACGAATGTTGGTTAGCTTGGCTAAAGAGTTTGGCCGGTTAATCTCGTATCGTTGGAGCTCATGATCTGTAGGTCCTTTAGGTTCTCCTGGCTAGCTTGGATTAAGTCGTGTAACAATATGAGAGAAAAAGAATTTGAATTTATTCAAATTCATTTTTGGAAGAATGATGGACATATTTAAATATGATTTAAATATGTGATCGGTCTAAAACATGAATAGGGATTCATGTGTGATGATTCGGTTTTAGAAACCGGGATTAGTCTTATTATTTAATTAATATTTGATATTGAATTAGATAATAATATTAATTAATTTAAAATTTTAATTGATTAAAATTTATTTTGTTTATTAAAATTAATTATGAATTAATTTTAAAATGACAAAATATTACAAGTGGGATTATCCAAGTCAAGTGGATTTATCCGTGGATTTATCCAAGTTGAGTGGGTTTATCCAAGTTGTGAAGTGGATTGTGAATCACCAACCACATGCATAAACTCATCAATTTTGGAACACTTGGTTGAAGACTAATCCATCCAATTTAAGGTGTCATGCTAAGCAAAGAGTTTGTTGCATGTGAATTGCCTATAAATTGGATGAAGTTCAAATGGTTTGAGGTTGATGAATTTTCAAAGAGTTTGAATAATTGGATGAGCATGAAGAATTCATGTTAGTTTGAGAAATTAGAAAACTAAGTGTTAGATATTTCTCACAAAATCCTCATCACTTTCATCTTCCCATCTTCACCTTCCAAACTTTTTCTCTTGTAAAGGAGTCCCACCACTCCGTTGCTCGGCCCGAGGATAGCGGGACTACCGGAGGTGGTTCTCGGAGAGTTCGAGAGAAGCTTTCAAGGGTTCGTGAAGAGATTCGAGCATCGGAATAGAAGTCCTTAGAACTACAAGAGCTATGTGTTCTAATTCCTTTTATTTCAAAGCTTTGAGCATGTTTCTTATTTAGCTAAATTGATGAAATTAGAGTGCTCCATCAATTGGTATCAGAGCATTTTTTTTTTGTCACTCAATTTGCATCAATTTGAGCTCGGTGGGTATTTGTTTTATAAATTATTTTTCTGGGCGTCTAAAGTGTTTTTCCGGTTTTGGCATATTTTTTTGAGCTTTTATTTGTACTTCATTTTGTAAATGCCCGAGCGTGTATGGGCTTTAATGTGTGCAGAAGAGTCGAAAAAAACAGCATGCTGTTTTTTTTTTCTGCAAAATTCCAGCAAAAAAACGGTTCAGCGCAAGGTGGAAGAAACGGTCCGGTTCGATCCTCGGACGGTCCTGTTCACTGAAAGTCAGACCGGTTCCTGGTTCTTCACCCTCTGACGGTTCAGTTCAGCACTCGTTTGGTCCAGTTCGGGTTGGTTTTGGTCCGGTTTCGAGCTGTTGAAGACGGGTTTGCTGTTTTGAACCGGTTCAGTTTTTGTTGAAGCTTTTGTTGCTGTTTTTTGGCCGGTTCAAGCATTTTTAAGCTGGTTCGGGGCGGTTCGAAGGGTTCGGGAGCGTCTCAACATAGTTTATGAATTATTCTTGTGATAATTTAGTTGCTTGCTTGCCCGTGATGCCAAAATCGGGCCACTTTACTGTGTTTAATTAATTATGCATTTTGAATGTATGTTTTAATTAAAGTCTCTTGTATGTGCATAAAGTATGCCATATAGATTTCAAATCCCACAATAGGAAGCCTGTTGCATGCATTGAAAGTATAATATAAGTGTTATGTTGTATAGTATGCATGCTTAATTCATGAGAATTAATATAAGTGTTATATTAATTTATGAATTGGATGTTGCTTGTTTAAAAGTGTAATTAATATAAGTGTTATATTAATTGTGAAATTAAACATACAACATAGTTGCCTTAGTTGAATATAATTGTTATATTCTTGTTTGGGAACCATGTTTTAATATGAATGTAATGGTTATATTCTAGCTTAGGAAGCATGTTATAGAATGTCTTTATTTTATAAAGCGTTGTAAAATGAGATAGACATTTAAAATCTATAACAAAGATAAATGCATGCTCACTAAGGGTTAAAGAATTCCAATGCGATTAGGAATTTAGTATCGATTCGTTTTAATAGTTAAAATAGGTCGATATCTTGTAAAGCTAAGGTTACAAGAGAACTCACCCAGTGAGATCCTGTACTAAGGTTGGAGGTATTTAAGATGACGGTTTACGGAACACCTCCTACCTGGGGATCGATCCGGTACTTGAGTTAAGTTAACCCGGCTTTATGAGCATGCACGTGAGAGGTGTAAGGTTTGAACGCGTTTATCACCTAGATATCTTAGGTAAAATCCTGTTTTACCTAGACTTAGGTTTTATTGTCTTAGTCGGATAATGCCTAAGTAAAAGAATACCCAAACCGTTCTAAAATACTTAGTATTGGTGTTGATAAGGTATATATGATATATCAATCTCCTCCTATGCTCTCTGTGAAGTTCACACCGTGAGATTTATGCTCGGCTTCATGATGTCAACAGGGCATCTCCAGACGAGTGGTGTTTGCATAAATCAATAGCAAGGTGAATGGAGAAAGTATTTATAGTAAATGGGAGAAGGAAGTATGTCAATACATCCTGTGGTCTCCTCCATTGGATTGAACCGTGAGATTCCCATGTTCCGCCTGCTGGTTGCTCTTAGAGGCACCGTCCATACGGAGGGCCGTTTCATGGGAGTCGGAACATCTCAGTCACCAGAAATGGATAAAGATTACTTAGAGCCATTTCCAACATTGACATTCCATACGGTTGCACTGTTGGGGCCGCCCTAAGAAATCTAAAAATGGCGGGTCACACTTACAAGATTTGCTAAGGAGTTAGTAAATTCTTGACCAAACAACGATAACTAAGATGTTATAGGAATATGAGTTATTCTGGTATTAGCATTTAGTCAAGATTGTCTTGGTTCAGTGAAGGAGTGGTTGACTGCCCCATGGTAGCATTCATTCTGACTCACTGAAGTATCGTTGTAAATAATAATGAGTTTATAGGTACATTATTATTTTTGCTAAAATCTTGATTGGTTGTTAAAAATAGGTTAAGTTCAATTCACTAATAGAATTCATTCTTTTCAGCATGTCTAGCTCTAGTTCATTTATCCAGTTACTAACTTCTGATAACCTGAACGGCGATAACTACACGACCTGAAAATCGAACTTGAATACGATTCTTGTTATCGATGATCTTACGTTTGTCTTAACAGAGGAATGTCGTCCCACTCCTAGCTCTTCTGCAACTCGAACTGTTCGAGATGCATTTGACAGGTGGACTAGGGCTAATGATAAAGCCCGAGTCTACATCTTGGCCAGCACATCCGATGTGTTACCTAAGAAGCATGAGGTAATGGTTTCCGCTAAGGAGATCATGGATTCATTACAGACGATGTTTGGACAACCGTCCTCATCGATCTATCATGATACCCTCATGGCGAGGAAAGCTGAGAAGAAACAACTAAGTAAATATGATTTACTCGTTGTTGAAACATGTTTAGTGGAACATGATAATTCTGCCTGGATACTGGATTCAGGAGCCACTAACCATGTTTGTTCTTCTTTCCAGGAAACTAGTTCCTGGCAGCTGCTTGCTGAAGGTGAGATAACTCTCAGGGTTGGAATAGGAGAGGTTGTCTCTGCCAAGGCAGTGGGAGCTGTCAAGTTGTTATATAGAGATAGTTTCATTTTACTTGAAAATGTATTGTTGGTTCCTAGCTTTAAAAGGAACCTTGTATCCAGCTCTTATTTACTTGAACATTTGTATAAACTATTTTTTGATTTTAATGAAGCGTTCATTAGCAAAAGAGTTGTACATATATGTTCTGCGAAACTTGAAAACAACTTGTATGTGTTAAGACTAACAGAGGCAAAAGCTATTTTGAACACCGAGATGTTTAAAACAGCTTAGACTCAAACTAAAAGGCAGAAACTTTCTCCAAGTACCTATCTTTGGCACTTGAGACTAGGCCACATTAATCTCAATAGGATTGGGAAATTGGTTAAGAGTGGTCTGCTAAATCGGTTAGAGGACAACTCTTTACCACCATGTGAGTCTTGTCTTGAGGGCAAGATGACCAAACAATCTTTTTCTGAAAAAGGTCATAGGTCCAAAGAAACTCTAGAGCTTGTACATTCAGACGTTTGTGGTTCGATGAATGTTAAAGCACCGGGAGGGTATGAATATTTCATTAGCTTCATTGATGATTATTCTAGGTACGGCTATATTTACCTAATGCATCATAAGTCCGAAGTTCTTGAAAAGTTCAAGGAGTATAAGGCAGAGGTTGAGAAAACATTAGGTAAAACAATTAAAACCCTCTGATCAGATCGAGGTGGAGAGTATATGGATTTAAGATTCCATGACTATATGATAGAACATGGAATAGTATCCCAACTCTCAGCACCCGGAACACCGCAGCAGAACGGTGTGTCCGAAAGGAGAAATAGAACCCTGTTAGACATGGTTCGATCTATGATGAGCTACGCTCAACTGCCTAGTTCGTTTTGGGGATATGTAGTAGAGGTTGCTGTATATATTTTGAACGCAGTTCCCTCTAAGAGTGTTTCAGAAACACCTTATGAGTTATGAAGACGGCGTAAAGTGAGTTTACGTCACTTCAGAATTTGGGGGTGTCTGGCACATGTGTTGGTGCCCAATCCAAAGAAATTGGAACATCGTTCAAAATTATGCCTATTTGTAGGCTACCCCAAGGAAACGAAAGGTGGTCTCTTTTACGGTCCTCAACAGGACAAGGTGCTTGTATCGACAAACACCACGTTCGCCACATGAGAGATCATCAACCATCGAGCAAAATTGTTTTGACCGAACTTTCCAGGAAAGCTACAGATGGGTCAACAAGAGTTGTTGATCAGGCTGGTCCTTCTCAAGAGTTGAGAATACCTCGACGTAGTGGGAGGGATGTGAGACAACTCGACCGCTACATGGGTTTAACGGAAACCCAGGTCGTCATACCTTATGACGGCGTTGAGGATCCATTGAGCTTTAAACAGGCAATGAATGACATAGACAAGGACCAGTGGCTTAAAGCCATGGACCTCGAAATGGAGTCGATGTACTTCAATTCGGTCTGGGATCTTGTAGAGCAACCTGATGGTGAAAGACCTATCGGTTGCAAGTGGATCTACAAGAGGAAATTATAAGCAAAAAGACCTCAAAGCTCGAGGCCAAAGGGCACCAACAAAACAAGAAAATAATCCACTGGAAAAACCAATGTACCGAAATATAAAACGAACCAAGACGGGAACCTCACAGCCCGAGGGAGGGCAAGAAAAACAAAAAACAACACCCAGCACCAAACCCACAAGCGGGAAGAAGCCAAAACAACAAGGAACAGATAAAAACAACACAACTCAAAATAGAGAAATAGTCACAGCCGCAACAAGAGGAAGCACGCGAACACTCAGAACACGAACACAAACTCCCCAGCCACCAAACAACCTATGGCCATCGAACCCCCGGCCGACGCGAGCAACAAAGGAGACTCCGGACTACAAGTCGAAAGGGCACCAACCTAGGCAGAAGATGGAACATTCATATGCTGACAGAACATAGAGGCCACCCTGGCCATCCATCCCTGACGTGTGTATGTGCAAGCCCCCCAAGCATGACCTTGAATTCCCGAACAAAGAAAAGGCCCTTCAACTCATTTTCCCCCTACTTCTGGCAAAAGAACAACCATCAGGCATGCAGGCCCGACAGAAAGCCACAAGGACCAGGCAAGCATCGCTTCCCTCGACAAAACCCAATCCAAGGACTCCCACTAAAAACCGACACACCCTCAGGACAAGGAGCCTTTCGGGGTGACAACAAGCATCCAGACCAAAAACATCTCAATTCAAGAAACACAAGACCACACCAGGGAGCAGAAGAGCAAGGACAGAAACAGAGATGGACAACCAACTGCAAAAAGAGCAAGCATCTTCCTGAACCATCCCCTACATAGAGAGGCCCCAAACAGACAAGCCTCTCATAGTCAAAGGCTCCAAATACCCTACAGGGAAGAGCGAACCAAGGACGTCTAGGGACTAAACAGGGGAAGAAAGCAAGCATCTGTACGAGCCACGGCAATGAGCGCCCTCAAGACGAAAAACCTCCAAAGAGAGGCCCCAAACAGACAAGCCTCTCATACTCAAAAGCTGAAAAAATGCCCTCCAGGGAAGAGAGAACAACAGCGCCTAGGGACTGAACTGGGGAAGAAACAAACACCTGAAAGAGCAACATCGAAGGAGCAACCTGAAGATGGAAACCTGCACACACTCAAAGACCAAGAGAAGTCAATCAAAATAATCTCAGGGGAATACAGCCGAAACCGCACCCACCCAGGACGAGCATGCAGATGATAAATCAGAACGAATAGCAGCGATAACCGACTGAGTAGGGCGGTGACCTGGGCCCTGAAAACGCAAGTTGCGTTCCTTCCAAATATGGTAGATCACAGCACATCAGGCCATTTTCCAAACATGTTTACGCTTATGATGCCCAACACTCTCCCGACAAATCCACTAAAGCTCAGCATCCCAATGAAGAACGAGGCGGGAAGCTCTACCCCACCTGAGGATATCTTCCCACACCATCCGCGAAAAGGGGCACTGAAAGAAAAGGTGGTCGCGAGACTCAGTCCCGTACAAACAAAGCAAGCAGTCAGTAGGGGTCGAGGGAATCCACCGACTCAGTCTGTCCCAGGTATACAATCTATCCCTCAAGGCCATCCATGTGACAAAAGCATGACGCGTAATATTCCCCCCGAACCACAGCAAACCCTGCCAAGGAACCGTCGACCTACGAGGGCGAATCGCCTCCCAAGCACTCGAGACTGAAAAACCAATCCCGCCCGGCACCCAAATCAAACTATCCTCCCGACTTGGGCAACACAAAGTAGAGCGCACGGCATCGGAGATCTCCAACAGCTCATGAGACACTAACGGCCACCGCCACGAACCATCAGGCATAAGGAAATCTGAGACCGTAGCTTGAATATGACTTGCCGCGTCATACAAGATACGATCACTAATCCTCGGGAGAATAGGACCATCAGGCACCCAAGGGTCAACCCACATACGGCACTGATAACTCCATTTTGGAGCTATTAAATACTGCCTAAGTGTAGCTAAAAGTCCGCGTTTAATTGGTTAATCTATCTCGTTTGTAGGAGAAATGCGGCAAAGAGCTCGTGCGTCCATTGGACCCGTTCGAGAGCTAAAAGCGGAGTTTTAACGCCCCGAGAGTGCATCGGGAAAGGGCAAATCGATCCGAGAAGAAACGGACCAAAATTGCCTAGGAGAGGCAATTTTTCCAGCCCCAAACCCGAGAGCTAGCGTCGAGCCATAACGTCGAGACGCTAGCTCGATGCTGCCAAAACCCGAGAGCTAGCGTCGAGCCATAGCGTCGAGACGCTAGCTCGACGCTGCCAAGGCGTCGAGACCCTGCTGCGGCGTCAAGACGCTCCGGAGGAGGCGCGCGCAAGGAATTATCGGGCCAGCGTCGAGACGCTGCCCTAGCGTCTCGACGCCATCGCGAGGCGCGCGCGGATTACTTAGGGCGTAGCGTCGCGACGCTACGACGATATTAAATCGGCTGTAGGACGATTTCTGCAAAAAAAAACCTTCATCATCTTCATAACTTAGGCGATTTCTCTTCTTCTTCCTCTCGGTTTTCCATTGTTTTTCCTTTAGCTCAGCCATTGTTGGCTTGTTTATGAGCTCTTCTCTTGTATTTTGTTGATGACAACTTCCATGGCTTACCTTGGAGCGGTATTGACAACCCGTTCCATGGACGGCTAAGGTAAGGGTGAACGGTTTGGGAAATATTTGAGGGATTTTTGTTAGACGCTTTTAGTTTTGATAATCCATGCTTAGATTATGATTTGGTGGCTGATTTGTATGCATTTATCTCTCTTGCTTAAACCTATGCACGTGTTAGAATTCGACGATTGACACTCGAGTCTTCTACCATTTTGTGAATGTTAAAGAGTAGCGATGTCGTGCCTCTCACTGCTCGACTAAGTAACACAGATTGATAAAACTAAACCGGAGTATCGAGTCATGCATGATGGTTGTTGATTGCATACAGCGTTTGCGGGCAATCAGTTAGCAATTAGATTACGTGCTCGAATGTCTGTCGTGGTTAGCTAGTAACTATCTAGAATAAATTTGGGGCTGATCACCTTAATGCAATTTTAGATAATGTTTAATTAGAATTGTGTGGTCTAATTAATTTCTATGGAGCCGGTTACCTTGGGGCTTCTCGGGTAATCGTCCGTGTGTACTACAAACTGCATGCCTTGAATTTGTGATTAAATGATAAGCTGAAAATGTCTAACAATTAAATCCCGAAAATCCCCAAACCGTGCACGCGTCTCTCTCTCTTTTTATTCTTCCGTTAGCATTTAATTACTTTCTTTGCATGCTGAAAAATCCCCCCGTTACAAATACCCAATCAATTAATTAATTTCAATTTTAATATTAATTTCGGTCATAACTTTTCCTTGGATCGACCCTGTTACCACTGGCTGCAAAGCCTTGTTATACGCTTATAAATTGTATTTTGGCGAGTCTCGACAACTCGAATTTGGACTACCCCAAAAGTAGATCTACCAAAATTGGCGCCGTTGCCGGGGAGAAGGCAAAAATTGATTGAAATTATGATTGACTTTGAAATTGATTGATTGATGGTCTGCTGAAAATTTTTCTGTTTGTCTTTGTATGTTTAAATTTTTGTTTGTGTATGACCCGTTCTTCTGAGATTAGTGGATTGCAGTTTATCCCTGAAATCGAAAGAGAAGAGCGGCGGTTAAGGAGAGAAGCCCGGGAGGGACAGAGATTGTTTGAAGAAGAAGGCAATCCCTTCTTGTTTGAGGAGATGGCGCAAGGCGAAGCGCCGCGGACGCTGAAGCAGCTGGCAGCGCCAGATTTGAACCTGCAGCCCTTGTGTATAAACTACCCTGTGGTAGCAGGTAACTTTGAGTTAAAGTCAGGTTTAATTCACCAGTTACCTTCTTTTCATGGTAATGTAGGGGAGGACGCGAACAAACACTTAATGGAATTTCACTGCGTCTGCGCGGGGATGAAGCCCGCTGGAGTTACGGAGGAGCAGCTGAACATGAGGGCATTCCCCTTCACGCTCAAGGACAAAGCCAAGGATTGACTGTATTATTTGCCCTCCGGATCGATCACCACGTGGCAGGACATGAAGAGGGTATTTCTCGAAAAATACTTCCCTGCGTCCTTGGCAACTACTTTGAGAAAGAGAATATATGGGATCACTCAGGACGTGGGTGAGTCCTTGCACGAATACTGGGAACGTTTTGGGCGCCTGTGCGCAAGCTTCCCACACCATCAGATTGCCGATCAGCTTTTGATACAGTATTTTTATGAGTGGATGACGCCCCACGATCGGCAAATGATTAATGCAGCGAGCGGTGGGGCTTTGATTGATAAGACCCCGGTTGAGGCCAAGCAGCTTATCGCGAACATGGCAACCAACTCGCAGCAGTTTGGTATTCGAGGGCAGGGGCAAGTCCATAGTGTGACCCAGAGCCATGAACTGATTGAGATGAAGGCCCAGGTGGCCGAGATCGGAAATATGCTGAAAAAGATTGTTGGAGGAAACTGCGAGGCGGAGGAGGTGAATGCAATCGGGGGGTACGCTTCCAACCCGAGGAAGTATGACCCATATTCAAATACTTATAACCCCGGTTGGCGCAATCACCCCAACTTCAGCTATGGGAACAGGGAAGGTCAATCTCGCTTCCAAGGCCAGTCTCACGATAGGCCTAACACTTTGCCCAATCTCAAGCCTCGAGCTCCTCCAGCTCATTAGAAGAAATGGTGAGAACCATTGTCACGACCACCAGCCAGTTCCAAAAAGAAGCTCGAGAAGAGCTTAACTCTCACAAGGCCGAGCTGCAAAACTTGAACAAGCAGCTGACGCAAATGGCTGTGTCAATTAGTAAAATTGAGAGCAAGAGCTCAGGGAAGCTTCCTTCCCAAACCACGGTCAACTCATGTGAAAAAGTGAGTGCTATCCAGCTAAGGAGTGGAAAGTCACTTTCCCCCAGAGCCGTGAAGGAAGCCAAGGACAGCCTGAATGAGTCCGCCCAGCCTGCTCCCGAGAATTTGAATGTTGAGAAGAAAAAAGAAATGCATGTGCAGGAGGATGTTGCCAGAGCACCCTTCCCTAGTAGGCTTGCGAAGCCTACTTTGGAGACCGAAGATGAGGAGGTCCTTCGAACCTTCCAAAAGGTGGTGGTCAACATCCCGCTTCTTCAGGCAGTAAGCCAAGTGCCGAAATATGCCAAGTTCCTCAAGAAGTGGTGCACAAGCAAGAGATCATCGAGAAAGAGTAATGAGACGAAGAAAGAAACTGTCTCCGCAATTTTCCAAGGTACGCTTCCACCGAAGTGCATCGATCCTGGTATGTTTACTATCTGGTAACGATATTTTTGAACTATCGCCAATTATCGGATTGTCGAGACCCGCCAAAATGAATTTATATTTGCCCGAAGTCACTAAACTATTAGTAGAGTAGCGGCAACGGGGTCGATCCACAGGGAATTAAGTTAACTTGGCTTAATCTTAATTAAAATTGCACACTTACGATAATAAATGAAATAAGGGGGATTTGTTGATTTTTGATTCGCTAAGAGGGAACAATGCAAATGGGAAAATTTAACTAACGGAGTTTTCGACTCGGGACGATCGGGAATAAAGTTAGCATGCCTCTTGGATCATAGGTTGACCAGTATAATGGCTAAACAATTTAACAAATACGCAGCTCGTCTAAAATTAATGAATTAACTCAGACATGCTTCATGGATATTAATTAAGCATAATAAATCATGCTAATCAAGCATATCGATCGGACATTGGCGGCCAACGCTCTCCCAAGACCGATCGATAGCAACGAGCCAACTGCGACGACTATCTAATTTGGACGCAAAATTAGTGTGTCGATTTGGGATTCTAATTCGGGAAAAACGATCACCAAGAGCGCAAGGACGCCAATACGCTCAAAGGTGTCGTAAATCCTTGTTACTTGGCGGTTTAGAGAGGCGCGGCATCAAAACCTTTAACGAATGAAACATGCTCAAAATCAAGGGTGCCTAGTCCTAAATCATTCAAACATGTTCATGGAATAAGCAAAGAAATAGAACTTAATTCAATAAATAATTCAACCAATTCAGAGTTAAATTCTACAACCTCACCAAGAGTGCAAACTACATCTTTCCTATACAATCCCGAGCCAAAAACGGTAAAACTACTCACTCATGAAGCGTAAAATGGGGGATGGCTCCAAATCCAAGCTTCCTAGCCTCTCCCATGATGAAAACGGCTGCTGGAACGTCAAATCAGGTGCGGAGCTCGAGGTAGTAGACGAAGATGGCGGCTAAAATCGGACAAAAACTTTAAGTAATCCGTCGTAGCGTCGAGACGCTAGGGTAGCGTCTCGACGCTGCGCCATAAAAAATGCGCGCACGCAGTCGGGGTGGCGTCGAGACGCTGTGCGGCGTCGAGCGAGCGTCGAGACGCTGTCGCTCGACGCTTGCTCTTGGGTGGATCTTCAAATTATCGCCTCTGACTTCGGAGCGTCGAGACGCTTGTGCAGCGTCGAGCGAGCGTCGAGACGCTGTCGCTCGACGCTTGCTCTCGGGTGGATCTTCAAATCAGCGCTTCAGACTTCGGAGCGTCGAGACGCTCTGACAGCGTCGCGACGCTGTCGCTCGACGCTAGCTCTCGGGTTTTTGCGTGGATTTTTGCCTTCAATTTTCCTAAAGCGCCCAATCTTCATGCCTCTGCATGGTTCTTCCCCGGAAGTGTTCTTAGGCCTTTAAAATGCGATATTAAGCCCCGAAAAGCGCCGAAACGCTCTCGAGGGCGAATTACCGAGAACACCTACAATTAACACATAAAAGCAAGATTAAGCCAGTAATAATCGTGAATTAGGGACATAATTATAGCTCCAAAATGGAGTTATCACTATCTCATGCACTATCGGTACTAAACTTATTGAAAATGCCATGTTAGATCTCGGTGCCTCAATTAATGTCATGTCTTTTGATGTGTTTAAAGAGCTTGAATTGTGTGATTTAATTGAGTCCAATATAGTTGTCCAACTAGCCGATCGATCTTATGTGCATCCGTTAGGGAAGATTGAGGACATTTTAGTCAAAGTGAAGGACTTATTGTTTCCATGCGACTTTTATGTGCTAAGCATGAATGAAAATTCTTCGCATGTTTCCTCTTCTATTTTACTAGGCCGCCCATTTATGAAGACCGCTAAGGTCAAAATTGATGTTGATAGGGGTGCCTTGTCGGTAGAATTTGATGGAATGGTGAATGAATTTCTTATAAATGCATCGAAATCGCTTGTGAATGTGGAGAATGTTTCTGTTGTTGAGCATGATGAGAATGAGAGTCTTACCTCGCCCTTGAGGGATGATTCTCATGTCTCGGTTAAAAATTCTGATTTAAATTTGTTAAAAATGAATGCTGTTTTTTGCACTAACAAATGTGATATTCACGTGCTCGAGGCACGAAGAGTGCAAAATGTTTTTAATGATGCTTGCAGGAAGAGTGTGGATGCGGACAAGACTGGAACGTCCCCCGCACTATCAGATTATGGTTGAGTCTGTGGAGAGAATTCAGTCGAGCAAACGACTTTAAAAATTTTGCGCTTCTCGGAGGCACCCGAGCGATGAACCGTTATTTCTGTTTTAGTTTAGTTGCTGTTTTTTGTTGCTTTTTAGTTTAATTTAGTCTTACTTAGGTTGCTGTTTTTTTTCAGGAATCGAGGAAGAGAGGAAATTTTGGGCTTCGATGATGAGCGCGCCGCTTCCTTTCCCCCGCCAGCTTCACAAAGAGTCAGGGAAGTGTAGTTTCTCTTTCCCTTTTACTTTATGTATCTGACTGAGTGGCATTGAGGACAATGCCAACTTTTGAAGTTGGGGGTGGAGTTGGAGTTATGGGTATGCATGTGTAGTCGGTTGAGCAGTGCTATTTTGAATATTGAAGTGCTTGGGACTCTGTTTACTGTTTTCTGATGATGATAATCTAGGAAATGCATGTTGGAAATCTGAGCACGTACATTATCTAGTTTTTGCATGAGTTTTGCATTTATTAGGTTCATGTCAAAAATTTTAAAAAAATTTCTATTGCTCCCTTGCATCTTTCGCGCACTTAGCAACCTCGTCTTAGATTCCGTAGGCTTTGTAAATTGCATGTAGCACTAATTCTCGTTGTCACCCCGAAAGGCACCCATAGGTAGCTTGTTGCATGAGAGTTAGTGGTTGGTTAATTGAGATAGCGTATGCTAAGCCTAATGTAAAAAAAAAATATAGAAAAACATGTTGGATAGAAAATCCTCTAGAGGCGCTCCTCCTTCTTATTAGTGCACTTAAGAAGTGAGCATTAGTCCTTAAAAACGTGAAGTTTATGCATGAATTTGACGTGTTAGGCAGCTCGAGGTGGAAAGAAAAAGTGAATAAATTGTTGGTTCAAAGAACCTCAATAAAAGAGTACAAAGTACTCGTGAAAAGAAAAAGGAATGAGAAAAATACTTAGGTCTCTTAATTTGCTTCTCTCTCTCGTGTAAGTCAAGTGTAGACTGTTCTTAAACGCTAGAAGTAGGGGGAAAACGGGATGTCGTGTTGCATGAGGTTTTTCCGAGTTTATGTGAGTTTTGGAGTGGTTGGCTAGCACACACGCACGTTAGGGGGCAATAGTTAATTTTTGATATGTTCATAGTAAATGCATGCACGAATTGCTTTCATGATTATGTTGTGTTTAAATTTTCAAAATGCATGGAGGTTTGAGTTAGTAGCATGTAGGCGTGTCCTTAGAGTCAATTTCTTTGTAGCACTTGCTCGAGGACTAGCAAGGTTTAAGTTGGGGGTGTTTGATAACTCCATTTTGGAGCTATTAAATACTGCCTAAGTGTAGCTAAAAGTCCGCGTTTAATTGGTTAATCTATCTCGTTTGTAGGAGAAATGCGGCAAAGAGCTCGTGCGTCCATTGGACCCGTTCGAGAGCTAAAAGCGGAGTTTTAACGCCCTGGGAGTGCATCGGGAAAGGGCAAATCGATCCGAGAAGAAACGGACCAAAATGGCCTAGGAGAGGCAATTTTTCCAGCCCCAAACCCGAGAGCTAGCGTCGAGCCATAGCGTCGAGACGCTAGCTCGACGCTGCCAAAACCCGAGAGCTAGCGTCGAGACCCTGCTGCGGCGTCAAGACGCTCTGGAGGAGGCGCGCGCAAGGAATTATTGGGCCAGCGTCTCAACGCTGCCCTAGCGTCTCAACGCCATCGCGAGGTGATAGCTCCGTTTTGGAGCTATAATTATGTCCCTATTTCACGTTTATTAGTTGCTTAATCTTGCTTGAAATGTGTTAATTGCAGGTGTTCTTGTTAATTCGCCCTCGGGAGTGTTTCGGCGCTTTTCGGGGCTTAATATCGCATTTTAATGGCCTAAGAACACTTTCGGGGAAGATCCATGCAAAGGCATGAAGGTTAGGCGCTTTAGGGAAATTGAAGGCAAAAATCCATGCAACAACCCGAGAGCTAGCGTCGCGACGCTAGCTCGACGCTGCCAGAGCGTCTCGACGCCCCGAAGTCTGAAGCGCTGATTTGAAGAAAAACCTGAGAGCAAGCGTCGAGTGATAGCGTCTCGACGCTCGCTCGACGCCGCACAAGCGTCTCGACGCTGTGCGAGCGTCTCGACGCCACCCCGACTGCGCACGCGCGTTATTTAGGGCGCAGCGTCTCGACGCTACGACGGATTACTTAAGTTTTTGTCCGATTTTTAGCCGCCATCTTCGTCTTCTACCTCGAGCTCCGCGCCTGATTTGACGTTCCAGCAGCTATTTTCACCATGGGAGGGGCTAGGAAGCTAGGATTGGAGCCATCCCACACCACACAAGTCATGAGTGAGTAGTTTTACCGTTTTTGGCTGGGGATTGTAAAGGAGAAATGTAGTTTGAACTCTTGGTGAGGTTGTAGAATTGAAATTCTGAATTGGTTGGATATTTTATTGAATTGAGTTCTATTTCTTAGCTTAATCTATGAGCATGTTTGAATGATTTAGGACTAGGCACCCTTGATTTTGAGCATGTCTCATTCGTTAAAGGATTTGATGCCGTGCCTCTCTGATCCGCCGAGTAACAAGGAATTATGACACCTTGAGCGTATTGGCGTCCTTGCGCTCTTGGTGTTCGTTCTTCCCGAATTAGAATTCCAAATCGACATACTAATTTCGCGTCCAAATTAGATAGTTGTCACAGTTAGCTCGTTGCTATCGTTCGGTCTTGGGAGAGCGTTGGCCGCCAATGTCCGAACGATATGCTTGATTAGCATGATTAATTATGTCTAATTAATTTCCATGGAGCATGTCTGAGTTAATTTATTAATTTTAGACGAGCTGTGTATTCGTTAAATTATTCAGTCATTATACTCGTCATCCTATGATCCAAGAGGCTTGCTATATTTACTCCCGATCGTCCCGAGTCGAAAACTCCGTTAGTTAAATTCTTATCGTTTGCATTGTTCTTTCTTAGTTAATTAAAAACCAACAAATCCCCCAAATTTCATCTATTTTATTAGTTTGCAAATTTAATCACGATTAAGTCAAGTTACCTTATTTCCCTGTGGATCGACCCCGTTGCCGCTACTCTACTAATAGTTTAGTGAATTCGGGCAAATATAAATTCATTTTGGCGGGTCTCGACAACCCGATGATTGGCGATAGTCCAAAAATATCGTTACCAAAATTGGCGTCGTTGCCGGGGAATCAAGTGTAATTCGGCCTAATTTAGATTTGATTTGTAGACTTTTAATTTTTACTTTAAAAAAATTTTGTTGATTCTTTTATTATTTGCAATTTTTGATCTGTTTGTTTAAGTGTGCTAGCAGTGCTTAATTTTTTATTGAGAAAATGGAGATCGCCGATGAGGCTGGAGACCCAAAAACGCTCAGACAGTGGACATCGTTTGCTATGGGTTACCAACCTTCTTGTATTTCCTACCCGGAAATCTCAGGTGAGTTTGTACTTAAGTCAGGCTTTATTGATCATTTGCCTTCTTTTTGTGGTGAAACAGATGAAGATCCCTTTAAACACCTCAAAGAGTTTCAAATCACAAGTTCCGCGATGAAACCAGGCGACGTAACTGAAGATCAGCTCTACCTGAGAGCTTTTCCATTCACCTTGAGAGGTGAAGCTCGAGATTGGCTACATTACTTGCCATCAGGAACCATTTTCACTTGGGAGAGATTACAGAGTCTATTCTTGGAAAGGTATTTCCCAGCTTCAAAAGCCAGAGCCGTGAAAAAGGACATCCACCATTTCAAGCAAGATAAGGACGAGGCGTTTCACGAATGTTGGGAGAGATTCATTAAACTCTGTGAAAAATGCCCGAACCATCTGATAGCATAAGCCGCGCTTATTGAATTCTTCTATGATGGGTTGCTTCCGCATGATTGCCAGATGCTTGATGCATCAAGTGGAGGAACCCTTTGGGAGAAAACGCCGGCGGAAGCCAGACAGTTGATCTCCAACATGGCTGAGAACCGTCGCCAGTACGGAGGAAGAAACGAGCACGCTAAAATGTCGACCGACATAGAAGAGCTCAAGGAACAAGTGTCTCAGGTATTTGGTCTAATTCATACGATGCAAGAAAAATCATCTCAGGCTGTTTCTTCTATTTCAGGTCAAGCCATTGAAGGCATGTTCAAATCACTTATGGAAGATAGCAATGAGACAAGGTCGCAGATGAAATCTCTAAGAAATGAGTTCACAGAGGTGAAGGAAAGAATGAGTAAGATTGAATCCAAAGCGGAAGGCGTTAGTGCGATAAACCTCAGAAGTGGTAAAGAGATACCATCACGTACCACTCCCGAGGACTCTAACAAAGATTCAGAGATATCTCCAGATAAGTGTATTCAAACACCCTCTGAAACAGTTGTAGCTTCTCCTTATATTTCTATGAAGTCTTACACTCCCGTTGCTCCTTTTCCCAATAGGTTGGTGAGGCCACCTAAGGAAGTCAAGGACGCGGATGTTCTTGATACGCTGAGAAAAGTTGGGATCAATATACCGCTGCTTGATGCAATTCAGCAAATCCCAAGGTACGCTAAATTTTTAAAGGAGATGTGCACCATGAAGAGGAAGACTAAAGGTGCTGAGAGAGTCGTGGTAAGCAAGAATGTTTCTGCCCTGATAACCCAAGGTATCCCAAACAAATGCCAGGACCCAGGTATGTTCCACTTGCCATGTACTATAGGAGATAGAGAAATCGAGCACGCCATGCTAGACTTAGGAGCCTCAATTAATGTTATGCCATACTCAGTCTACAAGAGTCTCGATTTAGAAGGTATGCAGGAAACAAGTTTAATTATTCAGTTAGCTAATAGGTCTTCCATTCGTCCTTTAGGGGTGATTGAGGACGTGTTAGTTAAAGTTAAGGATCTGATCTTTCCTGCTGATTTTTATGTTATAAATATGGAAGAAAACACATCCACTACTTCAGTTTTACTAGGTAGACCATTCATGAAAACCGCTAAGACAAAAATTAATGTGCATGATGGTACCTTATCTGTTGAGTATGAAGGGGATGTGTTCGAATTTAATGTATTTGATGCCATGAAACAACATGCTGATGCGCATTCTGTCTATAAAATTGATCTGTTAGATACTTTAGAACAAGAAGAATGCATGACTGTTGTTGATGGGGATGACCCACTCGTTTTTACTGAAATTGTTGGCGAGGTTGAAAGTAGTGTTCCCATACTGTCTGACTTGTCTGAACAACCTACTTTTGCTTTAGAGGCATGTGAAAAGCCAACTAAAATATTACCATCTCTTTTGCAGGCTCCCAAGTTGGAATTAAAGGAGTTGCCGGGTCATCTCAAGTACGTGTACTTGGGTGAGGTGGAGACACTTCCGATAATTATCTCCAAGGAGCTTACATCGGAGCAAGAAGGCGAGTTGGTCGAGGTCTTGAAAAAGAACAAAAGAGCCATAGGATGGACATTGGCAGACTTGCACGGGTTGAGTCCAGTGTTGTGCATGCACAAGATTGGGTTGGATGAGGGAGCAAAGCCATCCCGAGAGCCTCAGCGAAGACTGAATCCAGCAATGAAAGAGGTAGTGTTGTCTGAGATACACAAACTCCTTGATGCAGGTATTATCTTTCCCATTTCTGATAGCCAGTGGGTTAGCCCTATTAATGTTGTACCTAAAAAGACAGGCATAACCGTTATTAGGAATGATAAGGGGGAGTTAGTACCTAAGAGAGTGCAAAATGGGTGGAGAATGTGTATAGATTTTAGAAAACTGAATGATGTGACTAAGAAGGACCACTTTCCTATTCCCTTCATAGATCAAATGGTGGAGCGTTTAGCTGGGAAGCCATACTTCTGTTTTCTAGATGGTTTTTCTGGGTTTTATCAAATTCCCATAGCCAAGGAAGACCAAGAAAAGACTACATTTAGCTGTCCATTCGGAACTTACGCATATAGGAGAATGCCCTTTGGGCTTTGTAATGCTCCAGGGACTTTTCAGCGATGCATGATGAGCATATTTTCTGAATTTGTGGAAAAATGTATCGAAGTCTTTATGGATGATTTCACTGTATATGGAAGTTCATTTGAGGATTGCCTGTTTAACTTGTCTAGAGTCATGGAAAGATGCATCGAAACTAATCTTGTTTTAAATTTTGAAAAGTGTCATTTTATGGCCAGTCAGGGCATAGTATTGGGTCATGTTGTGTCAGCTAAGGGGATAGAGGTTGATAAAGCAAAAATTGATGTCATATCTGATTTACCTTACCCCACGAACCTTCGGGAAGTGCGTTCTTTTCTTGGTCACGCAGGTTTCTACCGCAGGTTCATAAAAGATTTCTCGAAGATAGTGACTCCGATGACAAGCTTGCTGAAAAAGGATGTCCCATTCTGTTTTGACAAGCAGTGCAAGCTTGCCTTCGATGTTCTGAAGAAGTGCTTGACCAACGCACCCATCATTCATCCACCGCAGTGGGGGACTCCTTTCGAGATCATGTGCGACGCAAGCAATTATGCCGTGGGCGCTGTGTTGGGCCAGAGGATAGACAAGAAGAGCCATGTGATTTATTATGCCTCTAGGACGCTCAACTCCGCGCAAATCGGTTACACAACAACAGAGAAGGAGCTGCTCTCCATTGTTTTCGCTCTTGATAAATTTCGGCCTTATATTCTTGGATCTAAAGTAATTGTTTTTTCTGATCATGCAGCAGTTCGATACTTGATGAACAAGAAAGACTCGAAGCCTAGACTACTCAGATGGGTATTACTACTCCAGGAGTTCGACGTCTCTGTTCAGGACAGAAAAGGATTAGAAAATACCGTTGCTGACCACTTGAGCCGCATTGTGCGTAACGAGGATGACTTGCCTCTGAATGATGAGTTCCCTGACGAAGTCCTTTTCCAGGTAAGCGTGGAGACACCATGGTATGCTGACATTGTCAACTATTTGGTCACAGGTACGTTCCCATTCGACTTTTCATATAACCAAAGAGCTAAGCTGAAAAGCGAAGCCAAGACTTACGTTTGGGAAGAGCCCGTTTTATGGAAATTTTGCGCTGACCAAGTAATTAGGAAGTGTGTCCCTAAGTCTGAACATAGGTCCATCCTTACATTTTGCCATGAATTTGCATGTGGGGGACACTTTGGGCAAAATAGGACAGCGAGAAAAATATTAGATTGTGGATTTTTCTGGCCATCACTGTTTAAGGACTGTTATGAATTTTGTAAATCTTGTGATCAGTGTCAGAGAAAAGGGTCCATCACTAGTAGAAATGAAATGCTCCAAAATCCCATTTTAACTTGTGAAATTTTTGAGGTTTGGGGTATGGACTTTATGGGACCCTTTCCCCCTTCATTTGGTTTTGTCTATATTCTGTTGGCTGTGGACTACGTGTCTAAATGGGTGGAGGCTAAGGCCACCAAAGTTGATACCGCTAATGTTGTTTCTAGTTTTGTCAAATCCAATATTTTTAGCAGGTATGGAGTTCCACGAGCCATCATAAGCGACCAGGGGAGCCACTTCTGCAACAAGACGATCCAGGCCTTGATGAGGAAGTATGGGGTAAATCACAAAATCTCTACCCCGTACCATCCTCAGACCAATGGCCAAGCAGAAGTTTCCAATCGAGAAGTGAAGAGCATCCTCGAGAAAACAGTAAGTCTAGGAAGGAAGGATTGGAGTCTGAGGCTGGAAGATGCTTTGTGGGCCTACCGCACGGCTTACAAAACCCCCATAGGGATGTCTCCTTATCGAATGGTTTTTGGTAAAGCCTGTCATCTCCCAGTGGAGATCGAGCACAAAGCTTACTGGGCCGTGAAGAAGTGCAACATGGACTTTGACAAGGCTGGCGAAGAAAGACTCCTCAAATTGCAAGAGCTAGAGGAGCTTCGCCTGGATGCATATGAGAACTCGAAGACTTACAAGGAAAAGACCAAGATGTTCCACGACAGACGAGTCGTCAGAAAACACTTCGAAGTTGGTCAGAAGGTCCTCTTGTTCAACTCCCGCCTGAAGTTCATGCCAGGTAAACTTCGTTCCCGATGGCTTGGTCCTTTCATTATAACTGATGTCCATCACTATGGTGCAGTCAAGATTCAGAGCCTAGATACAGAGAAGGAGTACACAGTGAATGGCCAACGACTGAAGATCTTTCATGAGGGAATGTCAGAGGATTTCGACGACCATGCCTACTTGAAAGAGCCAGATTATGAGAAAGGATGAAACGAGTTTTGGTAAAGTCGAGCAATCGACTCTAAAAATTTGCGCTACTCGGAGGGACCCGAGCTTGAACTGTACATGCTTTTTGTTTACTTACCATCTTTAAGATTAGCTTAGGTTCTTTCTCTGATGTTGTGAATTTTTCAGGTAACACAATGGCTCGTCTTTGAGGTTTATTGGCTAAGGATAAAGTGCACTCTCCAACCCTCTAAGTCACAATTCAGGGACAGTTTTCTTTCCCTTCGTTTTGACTGCGCATATTTGGTCCAATGAGGACATTGTCAATTGCTAAGTTGGGGGTGGTGGGTTGTGCCTTATTGTGATTGTCGAGCTTAGTTGTGGAATCCTGATTAACTTGTTGAGTTTTGTTGAAAGCATGCTAGTCTGACTATGAAATTCTGTGATGTACTGCTAAGGTCTTCGTATGTGTATTTGTCGTGAAATTCAGCATAATTGCATATGTTAAGGCCATTTTGAAAAAAATTTCAAGTTATTTCCCTGTTTAAGCTTCGCATGTTAGTACTCTATCTTGGATCTGTGGGTTTAGGGTAGTTCTGTTTGTTTGTGAAATTCGTTGTCACCTCGAAAGGCAACCTTAGGATGGGCCAAGATTCGTTCTTGTTTGTAATCCATGCGCTCAAAATTTTAACCTGATTTTTAAGCTAAAAAGGAAAATGAATGCAAGTTTATTAAAAGAAAATAATCTCTTGAGGTGTTCCTCCTTCTTGAGTTGCCTTAGTAGCCAGGGGCGGTCGTGAAACCTACGGTCGCCACTGCATGAAAAGGAAGCACAAAGAAGTGAACGCTAGTCCTTAAAAATGTGAATTTTACCCGTAGTCAGATGCACTGTGCAATGAAATTGCAGGCAAGCTGAAGCGAAAGTAAAATTGACATGTTAGGCGCTCATGGAGATCAAAGAAAAAGAGAGAAAAGATGCCTTGCGATATATTACTTGCTTAGACGATGAATTGCTCTTAGATTGTTCTGTTTAGCCATAAGTAGGGGGAAAGCGAAGTTTTAGGATAGATAGAGTTGTTCTAAGCCTGTTGAAATCTAAGATCGAGGAGCTAGGTCCGAAGCATAAATAGGGAAACATCTTTAAATTTTTCGAATTGTTCTTAACCAATGCATGCATGCAGCTGTTTCTCTCAAATGCAAATGCCCTGTCTTTTCCAGTACTGAGAATCGAGTCCCTAGCATGCACTCTCGTTTTATTTTATTAATCAGAATTCCACCTTGCTCGAGGACTAGCAAGAATTAAGTTGGGGGTGTTTGATAGCTCCGTTTTGGAGCTATAATTATGTCCCTATTTCACGTTTATTAGTTGCTTAATCTTGCTTGAAATTCGTTAATTGCAGGTGTTCTTGTTAATTCGCCCTCGGGAGCGTTTCGGCGCTTTTCGGGGCTTAATATCGCATTTTAATGGCCTAAGAACACTTCCGGGGAAGATCCATGCAAAGGCATGAAGGTTAGGCGCTTTAGGGAAATTGAAGGCAAAAATCCATGCAACAACCCGAGAGCTAGCGTCGAGCGACAGCGTCGCGACGCTAGCTCGACGCTGCCAGAGCGTCTCGACGCCCCGAACTCTGAAGCGCTGATTTGAAGAAAAACCCGAGAGCAAGCGTCGAGTGATAGCGTCTCGACGCTCGCTCGACGCCGCACAAGCGTCTCGACGCTGTGCGAGCGTCTCGACGCCACCCCGACTGCGCGCGCGTGTTATTTAGGGCGCAGCGTCGAGACGCTGCGACGAATTACTTAAGTTTTTGTCCGATTTTTAGCCGCCATCTTCGTCTTCTACCTCGAGCTCCGCGCCTGATTTGACGTTCCAGCAGCTATTTTCACCATGGGAGGGGCTAGGAAGCTAGGATTGGAGCCATCCCACACCACACAAGTCATGAGTGAGTAGTTTTACCGTTTTTGGCTCGGGATTGTAAAGGAGAAATGTAGTTTGAACTCTTGGTGAGGTTGTAGAATTGAAATTCTGAATTGGTTGGATATTTTATTGAATTGAGTTCTATTTCTTAGCTTAATCTATGAGCATGTTTGAATGATTTAGGACTAGGCACCCTTGATTTTGAGCATGTCTCATTCGTTAAAGGATTTGATGCCGTGCCTCTCTGATCCGCCGAGTAACAAGGAATTATGACACCTTGAGCGTATTGGCGTCCTTGCGCTCTTGGTGTTCGTTCTTCCCGAATTAGAATTCCAAATCGACATACTAATTTCGCGTCCAAATTAGATAGTTGTCACAGTTAGCTCGTTGCTATCGTTCGGTCTTGGGAGAGCGTTGGCCGCCAATGTCCGAACGATATGCTTGATTAGCATGATTAATTATGTCTAATTATTTCCATGGAGCATGTCTGAGTTAATTTATTAATTTTAGACGAGCTGTGTATTCGTTAAATTATTCAGTCATTATACTCGTCATCCTATGATCCAAGAGGCTTGCTATATTTACTCCCGATCGTCCCGAGTCGAAAACTCCGTTAGTTAAATTCTTATCGTTTGCATTGTTCTTTCTTAGTTAATTAAAAACCAACAAATCTCCCAAATTTCATCTATTTTATTAGTTTGCAAATTTAATCACGATTAAGTCAAGTTACCTTAATTCCCTGTGGATCGACCCCGTTGCCGCTACTCTACTAATAGTTTAGTGAATTCGGGCAAATATAAATTCATTTTGGCGGGTCTCGACAACCCGATGATTGGCGATAGTCCAAAAATATTGTTACCACGAGGCGCGCGCGGATTACTTAAGGCGTAGCGTTGCGACGCTGCCCTAGCGTCTCGACGCTACGACGATATTAAATCGGCTGTAGGACGATTTCTCTAAAAAAAAACCTTCATCATCTTCATAACTTAGGCGATTTCTCTTCTTCTTCCTCTCGGTTTTCCATTGTTTTTCCTTTAGCTCAGCCATTGTTGGCTTGTTTATGAGCTCTTCTCTTGTATTTTGTTGATGACAACTTCCATGGCTTACCTTGGAGCGGTATTGACAACTCGTTCCATGGACGGCTAAGGTAAGGGTGAACGGTTTGGGAAATATTTGAGGGATTTTTGTTAGACGCTTTTAGTTTTGATAATCCATGCTTAGATTTTGAATTGGTGGCTGATTTGTATGCATTTATCTCTCTTGCTTAAACCTATGCATGTGTTAGAATTCGACGATTGACACTCGAGTCTTCTACCATTTTGTGAATGTTAAAGAGTAGCGATGTCGTGCCTCTCACTGCTCGACTAAGTAACACAGATTGATAAAACTAAACCGGAGTATCGAGTCATGCATGATGGTTGTTGATTGCATACAGCGTTTGCGGGCAATCAGTTAGCAATTAGATTACGTGCTCGAATGTCTGTCGCGGTTAGCTAGTAACTATCTAGAATAAATTTGGGGCTGATCACCTTAATGCAATTTTAGATAATGTTTAATTAGAACTGTGTGGTCTAATTAATTTCTATGGAGCCGGTTACCTTGGGGCTTCTCGGGTAATCGTCCGTGTGTACTACAAACTGCATGCCTTGAATTTGTGATTAAATGATAAGCTGAAAATGTCTAACAATTAAATCCCGAAAAATCCCCAAACCGTGCACGCGTCTCTCTCTCTTTTTATTCTTCCGTTAGCGTTTAATTACTTTCGTTGCATGCTGAAAAATCCCCCCGTTACAAATACCCAATCAATTAATTAATTTCAATTTTAATATTAATTTCGGTCATAACTTCTCCTTGGATCGACCCTGTTACCACTGGCTGCAAAGCCTTGGTTATAGGCTTATAAATTGTATTTTGGCGAGTCTCGACAACTCGAATTTGGACTACCCGAAAAGTAGATCTACCAGGCACCTACTGATGGAGCGCATGTAGCGCAGCGGAAGCGAGTCGGATCATTGGTACTCTAATTTCATCAATTTAGCTAAATAAGAAACATGCTTAAAGCTTTGAAATAAAAGGAATTATAACACATACCTCTTGTAGTTCTAAGGACTTATATTCCGATGCTCGAATCTCTTCATGAACCCTTCAAAGCTTCTCTCGAACTCTCCGAGAACCACCTTCGGTAGTCCCGCTATCCTCGGGCCGAGCAACGGAGTGGTGGGACTCCTTTATGAAAGAAAAAGTTTGGAAGAAGAAGATGGGAAGATGAAAGTGATGAGGATTTTGTGAGAAATATCTAACACTTAGCTTTCTAATTTTTCAACTAACATGAACTCTTCATGCTCATCCAAATATTCAAACTCTTTGAAAATTCATCAACTTCAATCCATTTGAACTTCATCCAATTTATAGGCAATTCACATGCAACAAACTCTTTGCTTAGCATGACACCTCAAATTGGATGGATTAGTCTTCAACCAAGTGTTCCAAAATTGATGAGTTTATATGCATGTTGTTGGTGATTCACAATCCACTTCACAACTTGGATAAATTCACTCAACTTGGATAAGTCAACTTTGACTTGGATAATCCCACTTGTAATATTTTGTCATTTTACATTCACACTGAGCACGCAACATTTCACCTTCTCCGAAGTCGAGGCACAGCGACACATCCAACCCCACAACGATGCCTTGGTCATAACCGCCCACATCAACAATGTGTCCACTTGACGGGTGCTTATTGACGGCGACAATTCCACCGATATCCTCTCCCTCACGGACTACGACAAACTCGGATGGCCCAGATCCAAACTGAAGAAATGCCCAACCCCGCTGATTGGGTTCTCAGGAAAGAGGGTCATCCCAGAGGGAACAATCGAGCTCCCCGTCTGAATCCAGGACGAGGCCATCACCAGTACTCGGTTGGTAGAGTTCTTGGTTGTACGCACTACGTCAACGTACAACGCCATCTTGGGACGACCTAGTATTCATGCCCTCAGGGCCGTCCAATCCACCTGCCACGAGATGATGAAGTTCGCCACACCCGAAGGCGTCGGGGTACTCCACGGCAAACAAAAATCCTCCCGTGAATGTTACGCCACTACTTTAAAAGCTAAGCGGGTGAACGTCGTAGCGGAGGCCGAGGACAAATCCACCAAGCCTCGGCCTGGAGGCGAACTCATGAAGTTGACGCCCGTCGAAGCCAATCAGGCTCCTGTCGAGCCCACTATAGATGAGGTCCGACGGATCGAGATCACGTGAGGGAGAAAGGTGAGTGTTGGAGCACAACTTACCGATGATCAGACGACATAGATAAGGACGTTTGTTATGCCTCTAAAAGTGACTAATTTAGGACTTATTTAGCTTAGAAAGATGTACACTCTTAGGTGTTTTTGATAGGATTTAGCTTAAACCTATGCTTATTTATGAGAATTAGAAGAAGGAAGCTAAATTAGGACTTGTATGCAAAAGGAAAGGAAAGGAATGAAAAACGAAGTTAAAAGAATGAAAAATGTGCATTGCGGCAGCATTGCGGAAACATTGCTAAAACCGCAATGTTTCAAGTGAAATCCGTAAGTTAGCTGACCTTTTTCTGTTATGTTCCGTTATTTCAGGGATTCGTTCTTTCTCCTCCATCCATTTTAAAGTACGACATTGAGGATGGATGGTTCTCCTTGGCCCAAACGCACCTGCAGATTACTATAAAAGGGGGTCAAAGTAGAGGGTTTGATCATCATCCGAAAGCGTAGAAGTCTCTTCGCAGCGCAGTCTTTCCCATTCATTCTCTTCTCCGTCTGTTGGTTTGAGAGGTTCAGCTGTTGGAGTCGACAATCTGATAGGAAGGAGAGGAGATTCATCTTCTCTCCTGATTGGATTCATCCAAGCAAGGCTCACCTTTCTCTCCCTTCAGCCGAGGCGTTTGCGACGAGGCGTTCAAGCTCACTTACTGCTTTCTGTCTTTTACTTTTCATTTCCAGCACTGCTTTTGTTATTATTTCTCTTCCAGTAGTTAGTCCATTCCATTTCGTTGCTTTCTGTCTTTATGTTATTCACTTTAAGTTTCCCTTTGTTCATTCAAACAATCTATTAATCAAAGCACACTTCATTCTTTCACAGTTTCTTGTCTTTGCTATCTACTGTTTTTCCTTGCTGTTTTGTCTTTAATTTCCCTCTAAGCATGTCTACTTCATCTAATATTTTTGTTCTCTCTACATCGATGAGTAGCTAAGTCACATAGGGGCATGCTAATGACAATACTATAGGCTAAAAAACGTGAACCAAGCATGTAGGACAGCTCTCGAATGCATTGATTGTATGTAAGCTTCATCCCACGGGCAATTTCGATTGGCCATCCATTTTGTCCAAAGAACTCCTAACCTCTGGAAGGAGTAAGAGTTCAGAGTCATACACTCATGCTAGCCTCTCAAGGTAGCCAGAAAACGACCTAGGAATAGGCGTTTTCCTAGTACAAATCATAACTTACTGCTTTAACAAGATGCTTAAGACCTTACTTGGACATGAGTAAACTAAAGAATCTAATGCATGAAATCGGAAGATACATGAGAATGAGTTAGTTTGATGCATAGTGAGTTGATCCAATGCTTGAGAATCGTGTGAAAATGCCTATAGAGGAGTCGTTAGTAGCCCTTGTTTCTCCATTTTACACACTTTCGCTGTTAGTAACATTGCGGTAAAATTGCTGTTCTCGCAATTCTGCTAAGTTAAAAATTCTGTTTAGCTATTTTCCTCTTCGTTTATTAATCTTTTCTCTTTACATTTGAGTTTATCATTGACTTGCACTTGTTTATGCTGCTATCCTTTATATATTCATTAGTAAATAGGAATTTTAAAACCAAATCTACCCCTTCAAATCCACCCATTCTTGCTTAACAATACACTTCACGAGTAGCTAATAATAAATCTCTGTGGGAAAACGAATGAAAAAATACTTACTACTTGCTACAAGATCATGTATGCTTGCATATTCTGAGTGCTCTCTCTCTCTTATTGCTATTTATTTCACACATTGAGCACGCAACAAGTTTTTGGCGCCGCTGCCGGGGATTTAGTTTAGTGAAAACGAAGTTTGTTAAGTTTGAAACACCAAGTTTATTATCTATTGGAGCTGATCTATTTTCATTTCTTTTGCAGGTACCATTGGGTTAGTTTATGAATGAGCCTTCAAGTAGCGATCTAGAGTTCAATCCTGAGCCTGAGAGATTACTTAGGGCCAGAAATAGAGCCAAGAAACGTCTCTTTAACCAATCCTCTATACCTCCAATAATTGCGGAAACCGCAATTCCTCCGCAATCCTCTCAAGAAGAAATGGATAGATTAGTCCCAAATCCGGTGCCTATCACTCGCAATCCCATCGAAATAGCGAATGATAAGGATAGTGTCATTCTCTCATACTTAGTTCCCATGCCTGGGGAGCTAAATCCAAGCATCATCCGCCCTGAAATTACTGCCAACTCATTCGAGTTAAAGCCAGTAATGTTCCAAATGTTGTCCACTGTGGGACAATTCTTTGGAGTGGAAAATGAGGATCCCCACAACCATCTTAGAAACTTCCTAGGAGTTAGTGATACCTTCATCATCCCTGGAGTTTCCCAAGAAGCCTTGAGGCTCTACCTCTTCCCTTACTCTTTGAGGGACAAAGCCAAAACGTGGTTAAACTCATTACCCTCTGGATCAGTCCTCAATTGGACAGACTTGGCGGAGAAATTCCTAGTTAAATACTTCCCACCTGATAGGAATTCTACCTTTCGTGATGACATAATCAAGTTCAAACAAGCTGAAAATGAGTCCCTTCACGAAGCTTGGACAAGGTTCAAGGACCTTCTTCTTAAATGTCCACACCATGGCATCCCATGGTGTATCCAAATAGAGGTCTTTTTCAAAGGATGCAACCCCAGCACCAGGCAAGTGCTAAATTCATCTGCTGGTGGTTCCATGCTGTCCAAGAGTTATAATGAAGCCTATGAGATCTTGGAGAAGATCTCAGCATCTCACTGTAGGTGGTCAGATGATCCAGTTGAGCCAACTAGAGCTCACGACAAGGATGCTCTAAGTGCAATGAGCAGCCAGATAAACGCCCTGACCAACCTAGTCAAGCAAATGGCTCAAGCCAATCTCCAAACTAGTGTCAACACCGCCACAACCATGTCAATGGGCACCCAACCAAGTCAAGGTGAGACACTTATCTGTGGATTCTGTGGGGAAGGGCACCTGTATGAATACTGCCCTGGGAATCCAGCCTCAGTCTGCTATGTTGGAAGCCAACAGCAGCCTAGGAACAACCCGTATTCCAACACTTACAATCCTGGTTGGAGGAACCACCCAAACCTTTCATGGGGTGGCCAACAGAATGCTAACCAAGCTCCTAACCAGCCAAGACCGAGTGGAACACCTGGTTTCACTCCCCAACATAACCAATCCATGTATCAAAAACCATACAACCAACCAGTAGGGTCTTCTGTAGAAAATCTACTTAAGGAATACATAGCCAAGAATGATGCCACTCTACAGAGCCAGCAAGCTACCCTCAGGAGCCTAGAGAACCAAATAGGGCAACTAGCCAATGAACTCAAGAGCAGGCCCCAAGGTAGATTACCTACTGACACTAAGGTGCCAAGGAGAGATGGAAAAGAGCAAGTTCAAGCAATTGAACTTAGGAGTGGGAGACCATTGGTGAGCAACACTAAAGAAACACCAAAGAAAGTAGAGAACAATGAGTCTAGTGCTCCACTGGAGTCTCTGCCAAACCAAGGTCAACCATCACCAAGCACATCAAGGGATAGGCTGGAACCAATCATAGAAGAGATAGAAGAAATTCCACGGCCTCCACCTATCCTGAGGCGACCTGAAGTGCCTGCATATGTGCCACCACCTCCATTTCCTCGAAGGCTAAAGAAAAAACAAGAACAGGAAGTGCACTTTAACAAATTTTTAGAAATTCTTAAACAAGTGCATGTGAATATTCCTTTTGTATAAGTTTTACAGTCTATGCCTTCCTATGTTAAGTTTTTGAAGGATATAATCACTAACAAAAAGATTATTGGTGAATTTGAAACAGTGAATCTCACTGAGGAGTGCAGTGCCATACTGCAGAACAAGCTACCTAAGAAGGAGAAGCACGTCCTACCACTGTCACCTTACTATTAGGCAGACCGTTTCTAGCCACAGGTAGGGCCCTGATAGATGTCCAGAAAGGTGAGCTCTCTATGAGGGTTCATGACGAGGAGGTTAAGTTTAGTGTTTTTAAAGCACTGAGGTATCCTTCTGACTCTGAATCTTGTGCTAGCATGGACATTGTTGATTCACTGATGGAAGAACAACTGGAGCATGAATTATTGACTAAGCATGCTAATGAATATGTACAATTAGATTTAACTGACTTAAACATAGCTGAAATAATGGACATACATGTAGATAATCCTCAGCATGTTTGTATGAATATTGACTTAACTGAAAGATCCCTGAATCCATTAAAACCATCCATTGAGCATCCACCTGTCTTAGAATTGAAACCACTGCCCACACATCTTAAGTATGCATATTTAGGAAGTAATGAGACTCTGCCTGTGATTATTTCATCTAAATTAAGTGAGAAGCATGAGGTTGAGCTGATTTTATTACTTAAACAACATAGGAAGGCTATTGCATGGACTATTGCTGACATTAGAGGCATTAGCCCTTCCTACTGCATGCATAAGATAATACTAGAGGAAGAACACACACCCCGAGTAGATCACCAACGTAGGCTGAACCCCTCTATGAAAGAGGTAGTTAAAAAAGAAATAATAAAATGGTTAGATGCTGGTGTGATCTTCCCTATAGCTAGTAGTCAGTGGGTGAGCCCTATACAATGTGTACCTAAGAAGGGAGGGATGACTGTAGTAGTCAATGAGAGCAATGAACTGATTCCTACTAGGACTATTACAGGGTGGAGAGTGTGTATGGATTATAGGAAATTAAATAAGGAAACCAAAAAGGACCACTTCCCTCTACCATTCATTGACCAAATGTTAGATAGGATAGTTGGTAGAGCTTACTACTGCTTCTTAGACGGTTATTCAGGATATAACCAGATCACTATAGACCCTAAGGACCAGGAGAAGACAACCTTCACTTGCCCTTTTGGAACTTTTGCCTTTCGCAGAATGCCGTTTGGCTTATGCAATGCACCGGCAACATTCCAAAGGTGCATGTTGGCAATCTTCTCTGATTTAGATGAGTCCATGATAGAGATATTCATGGATGATTTCTCAGTCTTTGGTGATTCATTCACAAACTGTTTAGAGAACTTAGGACAAGTCCTGGCTAGGTGTGAGGAGACCAACCTAGTCCTTAATTGGGAGAAGTGCCACTTCATGGTGGACGAAGGGATTGTCTTAGGTCATAGAGTGTCTAGGGCAGGTGTAGAGGTCGATAGGGCCAAGATTGAAATAATAGAGAAATTGGTAGAACCTCAAAATGTGAAAGCCATTAGAAGTTTTTTAGGACACGCAGGCTTCTATAGAAGGTTCATTAAGAACTTTTCTAAGATCTCCAAGCCTTTGTGTGAGCTTCTAGAGCTGAATAAGCCATTCATCTTCTCTAAAGAATGTTTCCTAGCCTGGAAAACCCTTAAGAAAGCACTAGTCAAAGCACCTATTATAGTAGGACCAAATTGGGACCTCCCATTTGAGATGTTATGTGATGCAAGTGACTATGTTGTAGGGGTTATGCTAGGACAAAAGATTGACAAGTTAACACTCCCTGTATACTATGCTAGTAAAACACTTAATGAGGCACAATGTAACTACACAACCACTGAGAAGGAAATGCTAGCTGTAGTATTTGCTTGTGAGAAATTTAGGAATTACATTGTTGGAACTAGAACAATCGTGTATACAGATCACTCTGCACTAAAGTACCTTATGAGGAAGGCTGATGCTAAGCCTAGGTTGATTAGATGGGTATTGCTGCTGCAAGAGTTTGATCTGGACATTAGAGATAAGAAAGGATGCGAAAATGTGGTTGCGGATCATCTTTCTAGATTGCAGCATAATTGCGGAAAAATTGCGGAAACCGCAATTTCTGATGCTTTTGTTGATGAACATGTCTTTGTATTGACTCATCGTGATAACGATGAGGAACCTTGGTTTGCTGACATTGCTAACTTCCTTGCCTCGCAGGTACTACCAACTTTCAAGGGGGGACAAGAAAAGAAGAGGTTCCTTCATGAAGCTAGGAAGTTCATATGGGATGATCCCACACTCTACAAGACATGTGCTGATGGTCTGCTAAGAAAGTGTGTGTCAGTTGCTGAGGCGAAGTCTGTGCTGCAGCACTGCCATACAGCCCCCTATGGTGGACATTTTGGTGGCCAAAGGACAGCTGCAAAGGTGTTCCAGAGTGGCTACTATTGGCCCACGATCTTCAAGGATGCCCACAACTATGCACACAGCTGTGATGAATGCCAGAGAACAGGTAACCTTAGTCGAAAGGATGAGATGCCTCTCACTTACATCTTAGAGTTGGAGCTCTTTGATGTGTGGGGCATTGACTTCATGGGACCATTTCCCCCATCATCAGGTAACCTTTACATACTCGTAGGTGTAGACTATGTATCTAAGTGGGTAGAGGCCATAGCATGTCCAAACAATGATGCCAAAACAGTCATTAAGTTCCTTAATAGACATATTTTTACTAGGTTTGGGACACCTCGTGCTATAATTAGTGATGAAGGGACACACTTTATTAATAAAGCTATGGAGAAAGTGTTGGCTAAATATAATGTTAGACATAGAGTAGCCACCCCTTATCACCCACATTCGAATGGCCAAGCTGAAATTTCAAATAGGGAGATTAAAAACATACTCGAAAAAGTGGTCAAACCCAATAGAAAAGATTGGTCGTTTAAACTCGAGGATGCACTTTGGGCATATAGGACTGCATATAAGACACCCCTAGGTATGTCTCCTTATAGACTTGTGTATGGCAAAGCATGTCACTTACCATTCGAATTGGAAATTAAAGCATTTTGGGCCCTAAAAGAGTTGAATTATTGCGTGACCAATGCGGGAACATTGCGGTCTTTGCAATTACATGAGCTTGATGAGCTTAGACATATGTCCTATGAAAATGCTAAAATGTATAAGGAAAAGACCAAGATTTGGCACGACAGTAGACTTAGGATTAAGGACTTTAAGAAAGGCCAGCTTGTCTTATTATTTAACTCACGGTTGAGATTATTTCCAGGCAAACTTAAGTCCAGATGGTCAGGTCCTTTTGTGATAACTAACGTGTTTGTTCATGGTGCAATCGAGATTAGGAACCTGCAGCAAGGGCAACCGTTCATGGTTAATGGTGCACGTTTGAAGCATTATTATGTGGAAGGAGATGTGAAGACTCTCTCGGCCTTCCTCTTGACTGAAACGTGAAAATAAAATCGAGAGAGGACGAGTGATTACTGTGCTCGTCCATGCGAGGTTTTGCCTTAGTTTATTTTTTGCTGTTTTTTCGGTTATTATTTGTGTATGTTTGAGTGAGATTTTAATTACGATTTTGTTGTTTATCTTGTATGTTTTTGTAGGGGATCGACAGAGGGAATCAAGGAGATGAATTTAGGATAAAAGAATCGGGGAAGATATGGGACCGAATCAAAGATTACGTTGAGGAGATATTAGCATTTGAAACGGAAAAATCTCCAACGGTCACTAAAATTGCGCTGGATTTGCAGAATCCGCAACGGAAATAGCCGTTGGGATTTTCATCATTACTTATAGCCGTTAGAAGCGCTCTGATCCGTACGTTTCCTTCATTCCCTGAACTCCAAGAAAGCTCTCTCCTTCTTCCTCTGCAATCCCTCTTTCCAGATTCTTACGACTCAACCATGGTGCTAACGAGAGCTGAGAGATCTGCGTCCAAGAAGAAGGCTGACGACGCTGAAATTGCTGCGAGGGAAGCACTCCTCGCCTTGGCAGATGCTGAGGCTGCGCGCACTGAACGACTCCCCAAGCTGCCTGTCCGCAAGAAGAAGTGGAAGGTGGTTACGGAGATCCCTGCTGGGCCGTCTGAACCAGCAGGAACGCCCAAGAAACGCAAGTGGAAGGTGGCTGTGGCTGACGTAGAGATCAAGAAGAAGACTCCCTCTGTGGAGAGTCAAGAAAGTGGCCGTTCGTCCCACGAGACAGCCGAGCAAAGCTCTTCTCCATCTCCACCAGCGGGAAGCCCTGAGCCTTCTCCATCGCCACAGAGCTCTGAACACACTCCACCGGCGCAGAGCCCTGAAGCATCACCCATCTCCCAGAAGCCTGACCCCGAATTTCCATATGGAGAGCATCAAGAATCGGCGCAGGGTAGTGAAGATGCTGAAGAAGAAGAGGTCTTCTCGCCTTTGAGGGAAGTCAGCCCCGACAGTCCAGCGCAGAGGGATGATTCAATGGATGAGACACTGGGGGATTGCCTCCAACAGATCACAACCAAGGCAAGATTGAAAAAGAAGGAAATCAAGGTTGTCAAGGCCAAACGGCCAAAAGCCTCGAAGAAGTCCAAGAAAAAGAAAGCCAGGGGTGAGCCTTCATCAAAGAAGGTGAGTGATGAACCGTCTCTGAAGAAGCTCAAGATCGAGGCTGCTGAATCAGCCAAACCAAAAGACAAGAGGAAAGCCAAGCTATACCCCGAAGATGAGCCTCAATCTGTGAGGTATGTGTCCTCTGATGCAGAATCAAGGGGCACTGAGCTGAGGAAGAGAGACCTGCTACACGAGAAAGGATTCCTCGACGCGCTCGCAGACCTGCCGCAATTCTTGCGCGCAGGGATCACAAATCACGGCTGGGAAGAGCTGTGCAGGCCGCCCAACCCCGCCTACTCCAGCATGGTGTATGATTTTTACGCCAATTTGATGAACCCTGAGGATGGCCTATCTGTGGTCAGAGGAGTCGAGGTGGATTTCTCAGCTAAGGCAATCAACGAAGCCTATGGCCTCAAGGGGCAACAGCACACTGACTATGCCAGGATCGTTGATGAACCAACAGAAGCTGTCCTGGAGGAAGCAATTCGGATCATTGGCCAACCTGAGGCATCGTGGACAGTTTCACGCAATGGGAGGCACACTCTCATGAGTGCTAACCTCACAGCCAAGGCAGCTGTCTGGTTCTCATTTGTGCGCAGAAGGTTGTCCCCAGTGACCCACGAGACCACCATCAACCAAGGCAGATCGTTGCTGGTCTATGCGATCATGAGGGGCCTTACAATTAATGTGGGCGAGGTCATTGCAGCCTCAATCGCAGACTGCGCCAAAAAGGGTAAGGGTCCACTTTTCTTTCCTAATACAATTATTAAGCTCTGCTTACGTGCAGGGGTCCCAATCGAGAGGATGGAAAGGCAGCTGGCCTACACGGGGCACTTGGAGGTGCCTACTGCCTTGAGGATGCGAAGGAAGGGGAACATGGAGTTCGAGCTAGATGGCCTGGCTGCTGCTCAGTCTCTGTCAATGGCCTGCCTGATGGACCTACAGAAGAAGATGGCTCAATGGGCCACATATGCGCAGGCAAGGGATAAAGATGTTGCTGACCAATTAGGTTGCATCTTCCCTGAGTTCCCCACGGACCTACTGACTCCATGGGCGCCTCCAAGACCAAGAAGGGATGATGATGATGAGGATATCTGAGTGCTGGGCTGATTGGCACTCAAGGGAGTATTTCTGTTCCCTAAAAAGAAAAAAAAATCAAACTGTTTTTTGTTGAACCATGTGAATTCTGCTATTTTGAGTTAAATTTTAATCTGTTTTTAGTTCTTTATTTTCGTGATTTAAATTTGTTTAGTGTAGTCTGATGGTAGCTGAATAGGTAGATTAGTTTAGTTTCCTTTCTGTATAGCTTAACTGACTGAAAAGAGCATGCATAGGGGCCTTGTTCACTAATATATCTGTCCTGTTTCCATTGCGAAATAATTGCGGAATCCGCAATTTTTATTAGTAAATGCATGTTTTTGATTGACTGTTTAGTTAGGCTGGTGCTGTTTAAATTTTGTCTTTTGCTGCTATCTTGATCACCTTATATAGCTTATCTAAATGCATGCTGGATGAGTGTCATAAGACACCTTTGATAGTTTAAATTAGCCTCTTAAAACTGCTCAGCATGCGTAGCTTTAAGTCCTTACCTACCTGTTTTTATAAATTTCTGCTGCTGTGATGTTTGTTTTTAGAATGATCTGTCTATGCCTAGGGCTTTAGATTCTCTTTGTTTTACCTTAGACTAGATGCTTCTAGGACAAGTTTGGGGGTGTGCCACCTCAGACACTCATGGGGGACAATGAGTAGTTTAAGTTTGGGGGAGGCCACCCTAGGCCTAGGAACATTCCTCTCTCCCTTAAAGCATAAGCATTCTTCTTCTCCTTTACAAAAATGATGAACTGAAAAAAAAAAAAAAAAAAAAAAAATGAAAAGTAGAATAAAGAGGGGTGTCTCTCTTAAATTTCTGAGTAATCAGTGCCAAGTGTGTAACCCACAAGTGTCATTGCATCAAAAGGCAACCAAAGGAGAGACTCCACCTAAGTAATAAAGAAAGAAAAAGGAAGAAATAGGGAAGAAGAATGTATACCTAGGAGTTGCAACTTTGTGGCTTAGATGTCCTGATTAAAAAGAACTCTGATCCTCAATTAGCTGAGCACAAAGTTGTAGCTTGTAGGGTTGTTTAGGGAGATGAATGTATGTCCAATGTAGTGATGCCAGGGTTTAGGTTGTTCTTTAAATGTACTACTGTCACTGTTAATACTAAGACTGGCATGACTCTAAGGAATCCTAGGTAGCTCAAAAGTAAACACTAGAAGCATGTACTGAGTCTGGGGTAAAGCTAGGTAGAATCTGAAACCTTAGGGATAGTGGCACGATATGACAGAAGCAAGTAGATCAGCTGTAAGGAGTTAATGAAACAGTAGGAGCATTAGGCGTGCGAAGTCAGAAGAAGCTAGATAAAAGGATAGTTGTAAACTTAGAAGTGTGTCACAGGACAGCACTGCTATAGATAGGAAGTTAGGGGAGTCAACAAGTGGTTAATAGGATAAAACAGCAGCGTAAGTAAGTCCTTAGATTGCTCGAGGACGAGCAAAACCTTAAGTTTGGGGGTGTGTTATGCCTCTAAAAGTGACTAATTTAGGACTTATTTAGCTTAGAAAGATGTACACTCTTAGGTGTTTTTGATAGGATTTAGCTTAAACCTATGCTTATTTATGAGAATTAGAAGAAGGAAGCTAAATTAGGACTTGTATGCAAAAGGAAAGGAAAGGAATGAAAAACGAAGTTAAAAGAATGAAAAATGTGCATTGCGGCGGCATTGCGGAAACATTGCTAAAACCGCAATGTTTCAAGTGAAATCCGTAAGTTAGCTGACCTTTTTCTGTTATGTTCCGTTATTTCAGGGATTCGTTCTTTCTCCTCCATCCATTTTGAAGTACGACGTTGAGGATGGATGGTTCTCCTTGGCCCAAACGCACCTGCAGATTACTATAAAAGGGGGTCAAAGTAGAGGGTTTGATCATCATCCGAAAGCGTAGAAGTCTCTTCGCAGCGCAGTCTTTCCCATTCATTCTCTTCTCCGTCTGTTGGTTTGAGAGGTTCAGCTGTTGGAGTCGACAATCTGATAGGAAGGAGAGGAGATTCATCTTCTCTCCTGATTGGATTCATCCAAGCAAGGCTCACCTTTCTCTCCCTTCAGCCGAGGCGTTTGCGACGAGGCGTTCAAGCTCACTTACTGCTTTCTGTCTTTTACTTTTCATTTCCAGCACTGCTTTTGTTATTATTTCTCTTCCAGTAGTTAGTCCATTCCATTTCGTTGCTTTCTGTCTTTATGTTATTCACTTTAAGTTTCTCTTTGTTCATTCAAACAATCTATTAATCAAAGCACACTTCATTCTTTCACAGTTTCTTGTCTTTGCTATCTACTGTTTTTCCTTGCTGTTTTGTCTTTAATTTCCCTCTAAGCATGTCTACTTCATCTAATATTTCTGTTCTCTCTACATCCATGAGTAGCTAAGTCACATAGGGGCATGCTAATGACAATACTATAGGCTAAAAAACGTGAACCAAGCATGTAGGACAGCTCTCGAATGCATTGATTGTATGTAAGCTTCATCCCACGGGCAATTTCGATTGGCCATCCATTTTGTCCAAAGAACTCCTAACCTCTGGAAGGAGTAAGAGTTCAGAGTCATACACTCATGCTAGCCTCTCAAGGTAGCCAGAAAACGACCTAGGAATAGGCGTTTTCCTAGTACAAATCATAACTTACTGCTTTAACAAGATGCTTAAGACCTTACTTGGACATGAGTAAACTAAAGAATCTAATGCATGAAATCGGAAGATACATGAGAATGAGTTAGTTTGATGCATAGTGAGTTGATCCAATGCTTGAGAATCGTGTGAAAATGCCTATAGAGGAGTCGTTAGTAGCCCTTGTTTCTCCATTTTACACACTTTCGCTGTTAGTAACATTGCGGTAAAATTGCTGTTCTCGCAATTCTGCTAAGTTAAAAATTCTGTTTAGCTATTTTCCTCTTCGTTTATTAATCTTTTCTCTTTACATTTGAGTTTATCATTGACTTGCACTTGTTTATGCTGCTATCCTTTATATATTCATTAGTAAATAGGAATTTTAAAACCAAATCTACCCCTTCAAATCCACCCATTCTTGCTTAACAATACACTTCACGAGTAGCTAATAATAAATCTCTGTGGGAAAACGAATGAAAAAATACTTACTACTTGCTACAAGATCATGTATGCTTGCATGTTCTGAGTGCTCTCTCTCTCTTATTGCTATTTATTTCACACATTGAGCACGCAACAACGTTCCTCCGAGAACACCAGGAAATCTTTGCTTGGTCACACGAGGATATGCCTGGCATCGACCTTGGTACCATGGTGCATCGGCTCATGACGACCCAGCAGTAAGGCCAGTGCGCTAGAAACGCAGGACAATGGACGCGGCGCGCAGCACAGCGGCCACCAACGAGGTGCAAAAACTCCTGAAGGCGGGATTCATCCAGGAATCCCACTACCCCCAGTGGTTGTCTAACGTAGTCATGGTAAAGAAGCCGAGCGGAAGCTGGAGAATGTGTGTAGATTACACAAATCTCAACAAAGTTTGCCCTAAGGACAGTTTCCCCTACCTCGGATAGATAGACTGGTAGACGCCACCGCGGGTCATGAGCTTCTGTCCTTCATGGACGTCTACTCGGGCTACAACCCGATAGGGATGAATGTCCCGGACAGGGAACATACATCCTTCATCACAGAGCAAGGGTTGTACTGCTACCGAGCGATGCCCTTCGGACTGAAGATCGCTAGAGCAACTTACCAACGCCTGGTAAACAAAATCTTCGCTCGGCAGATCGGCCGAAACATGGAAGTGTATGTTGACGACGTGTTAGGCAAAAGCACTTTAGCTGCACACCATATTCGAGATCTAACCGAGGCATTCTAGGTGCTGAGAGTGCATTCCATGCGCCTCAACCCGACAAAATGCGTGTTTGGTGTCACCTCCTGCAAGTTCCTCGGATTCATGGTCCATCAACGAGGAATAGATGCGAACCCCGAAAAGATCTGAGTCGTCCTCGAGATGGAACCCCCGCGCTCGACGAAGCAACTCTAGTGCCTGAATGGCCGTATTGCAGCACTCAACCGATTCGTCTCCCGTTCGACTAGCAAACCAGGAGACCCAAACCAAAAACCGAAAACCCCGACATGGGCCCTCACAACCCGAGGGAAGGCAGGGAACCAAAACATAAAACACGACGCAGCAGACCCACAGGCGGGCTTGGGGCCAGAACAACAAAGACAAAACATAAACTCAACTGCTCAGAAACGAGCACAAGCAAATAAAAAATGCAAAAGCTAACACAAAAGCAAGAAGCGCAACTAATAGGCTGCAACCACGATCCAAACTCCCCAAGCAGCACACCACAATTCAGGAATGGAAGCTTCAGTCTCCCATCAGACAAAAGCATAATGATGAATGACTCAAGTCTCAAAGTCGAAGGAAACTAAACTATGCAGAAGACAGATCATTCAGATGCTGAGAATAACCAAAGGTAAAGTTGACCATCCGACCCTTGCGTGTGTGTGCATGCCCCCCAAGCATGGCCTTAAATCCCGGAACAGGGATAAAAGTCCCCTTCTGCTCGTTTTCAATGAGTTACCATAATCACACATTTCATGCAATGTACCAAAATTTTATACCTAAAAAATTTTGCTTGGTAGAAAATAAATTTTCATTGAATACTAGTACATACTCTAACAAACATTCAATTTCAGCTACATCAAGAAGAATAAATAATTACATCTTTCCTACAATTTCTACAAGAGCTACATATGTGCCAACTATGCCAGCAACAACACCTATCAATATGATACTACTTATGATCACCATCTCGAATCCGATCCTCTTGTAATTTCCCGAAATCTTCAAGTAACACACGCATGGCAGTATGTTCGAAGCGGTGACGCTCAGAAACGCTCCGACGAGGGACATCAGAGACCCGAAAAAGGGAATTGCCAGAGCTACAATGACATTGCTGACTAACAAGCTGGTACTGATTAGCAAAGTCAAGGGCTTACTATTGTAGTTGATTCGAAACCTATTCTTAATGGCAGTCACAATTGGAACGGTCATTAATGCATATTTGCAAATGGGATTTACTAATGTTGTGTAGATTGCAACTAAAGAGCTGAGTTTTCCTGTTGGAAGATTTAAGGTTATTTGTGATTTAATGTCTGAGTCAAACATAGCGTATCCCATTACAGCCATGGAGGCATAGCCAAAAGTGCAAATGATGAAGCAGAAAGTTAGAACCTGCACAAGTAGAAACAGCCAAAAGGGTAACCAAAAAGTCGAAGAAAACGCATAAAAGGAAAATGTTCGATATATATTTTAGTCTCTAATGTTTTAAAAGTTTCGATTTTAGTCCCTTTGTGTAGTTGAATTTTTTTCAGTTAAGTTCTTATTATCACAAAATAATGTTGAAATTAATCAACAAAAAGATGATGTAATGTCATATGTCAAAAGATACTTTATTATTTGAGTGAAAAATCCTCTGTATTTTAAAAAACTTACTGATTTAAAGTGATAATTTACTTGACCTCAAAACTGCGTTGTTATTACGATAGATGTTGGTATAATAATCATTGATAAATTCATGAAAATTATCATTTTTAAATTCATAACTGTTAGTGATTGAAAGAATTTAATTAAAAAATATCAATACATACGGGATGAAATTGAAAATTTTAAAAACTTAAATAGCAAAATGAAAAACTACATGAAGGAAAAAATGGAGGGATGAGAGTTTGTTTTGCACTGACATTAGAGAATTGGCGTTTGTTCTTCATGGAGGTGTACAAGGTTGGGAAAACCGTATGAGAACAATAACAGAAGGCCAATAAGCTGATGGAATTTGAAGTCCCTTTCCAGTTGATGAGAGTTCCTTTCTGTTTGAATCCAATTCCATCAAAGGCACCACACCAGAAAACCGAACCGATGATGATAGCCGATGCCAAAACCCCGCTCGCGGAGACGAAAGAGAGAAGACTCATGTCGTCGAGCCAAACCGACGGCAAGATAATGTGGGCGACAACCAAAACAAAGAATGATTGCCCGGAAATTCTAAAGCCGAGGAATTCGAACCGACGTCGGGGAACATGTTGTTCAAGTTAACACCTTCGAGAATTAGAAATCCTGTGGCAACCAAGTACAGCTCGACATACATGAAAACTGATACTACAATCTTCCCATTGATTCCAAATGCATGCTCTCCAACCTCTGGATAGGTTCTTATATTAGATTTTGCATCCATGCATCGCTGGATCAGTAGCCCGGTGTAAAACGTCGCGAAGGCGATCACGAAAAGGAGTATTAGGCTTAGCCATCCGCCCGACGCGAGGGCATAGGGAACTGATAGAATCCCAACTCCTCAAAAATGCAACAATCAACCATGAGATTATTAGCATAAATTTGTTCCTTCAAATGATTTTCGAAAACAGTACTTTTGAGTGAAAGCAAATAGTATACGTATAAGCACTTCTTAAAGCACTTCGAATTTTAAACAATTTGAATTTTTTTGAGACGTGCTTAGCATCCTAAAAAGTTATTATGAATTCACTCTTATGATATTGAAGAGTCGTTTAAAGGAAAAAGAGAGAGAAAAAAAAAGGTGAGCTGATTACTAACGAGAAGCCAACTAAAAGCAACGTTGTTCTTTCACTAAGAAACTATTTTGGTGGGCTCTACTTGTGATGGTCCTTAAAATTCACAACATTATCTACAACTTTGCACTTTTTAGTTTTGGATAACATGTGATGTTTGAACCACACAAAAACAAACTAAACAAAAAATGGGTTGGACCAAATTTTAAAAACTCTAAAAAACTGTCTAAAAGAAAGGAAAAAAAAACCAAATAAGTCCTTAAAGATTGGGTTATGTTTTGCAAGTAGAACCTGATAGAGTATTGAGGAGGTTGAAAGTAGTTTGGAGGAAAGAAGTTTTTTGAGAACTGCAAGAAATGTGAATATTGTTTGATTCCACTTCCTTCAAAGTCAATACTTCACTCTCTAACTTGTCTCCAAGCAAGAGAGGTACCCTAAAAAATGAGTCTGAAAACATCTTCACCATCATTTTGTCTTAGAAAAAAAAGCTACCAACAAGATCAACTCAATTGTCAAAGGGAGAGATATTTTAGGAGTGAGATGAGCAAATTAGTGTTTGAGTTTGGCTCTCTTAAATACTGAAGAAGTAAGACGAGTAATTCGAGTTGCTGCTTCGCTTTGATTAGATAAGTATTTAACATGTGCAAAAGTTTGATTAAATTGGACAGTGAAATTTTGCACCAAATACATGGATGGAATGGAAACAAGGTTGAATTGATATATTTGTATATAAACATGGGATGTGATGGAGAGAGGGAAGAGGAAAAGTTACGATCACCCGATTTTGAAAACGAGAGACTAGTTTATGACCTCAAGTGTGAATGGGAAATTATTTGTTGGGGTTTATTTCACGTGGAGAAATATTGTGGAATGAAAAGTGTAATTTGCTATAATATTATTTATGATTGCAACATATTTATAGCACTAATTATGGATATAGCTCGGAGTAATACTTCGTTGTTAATTGGTCTACAACACAGTTCTGCAATTCGAGTTGCCACGTTCCAAAACAAGAACCTTTGAGTTCGGGTCTTGGTATTTTACCTATAACAGGAACCAACGTGTCAATTGGGCTACAACACCATTCGGCTTTTCTTCATGGGTTGTGCTTAATCTTGAATGGGCCTTTGTGTTAGGGTCTTGGGATTTTACCCATAACAGTTGCCCCTAATCCTCATTATAGTTCCTCTGAAAAAACCTTTGAGTGAGAATTCTCTATAGCCTTTGGTGGATGGTAGCTTTAGTCTTTCCTTCGAGTTTTTCCTTCTGCTTCTCATGGGTTATTTTGCGAGACCGTCGAAGATATCCGAGCTGTGTTTGATAGACCCGGACGATTCTACTTTCGAGCCTTCTTTTGAAAGGTACAGGGAAAGGTCGTTCGCATCTTGCGGCACCTCGAACCCCCTACATGGGGCCTTTGACTCAGAACGCTTTGGATGTATTGAGGGCGACTTATAACGTTCCAGAAGCAATCACGAAAAACCAGGAGCCATCAACCAGGAGCCACTCACGAAAAACCATTGCTCTTTCCACCTCTTGACAAAAGTGGGGCACCGAACAACCAACTCTCCATATAGGCGAAAGCTGAGGTAATAAAAACCATTGCTCTTTCCACCTCTTGACAAAAGTGGAGCACCAAACAACCAACTCTCCATATAGCCTAGAGCTGAGGTAACAAAAAAGTGATGCCCGAGAACTCTACTTCAAGATATGCAGAGATAGGAAATTTGTAGCCTCCATAGGAGACAAATTCCCCCGTTGAAGCCATAATCTGTAACACCCCAACAGGGAACACCAACCCATTCGACATGAGTTTACTAGGATGGAATCCCGTTAGCGACAAAAATCATTGAGCAAAGGGATGAAGTGACAGACGCACACCACTCTCAAACATGGTAGGATAAAAAAACTACTTCTCTAGTATGAGGATGCTCTCCACCCTCGTTAGAAGCACTTTATGGAGTGCTCCAATTTCAAGCTGTCGAGGCTTGCCAAAATACAATTTATAAGTACCGAAACTACTAAGCTTTGCAGCTAGTGGTAACGGGTGTCGAACCACAGGGAACCTAAATCAATCTCTCTTAACTAATTTCTATTTGTCTTTTAAAAAACACTCAAAATGAAACAGTAAAATAAAAGGGGGAATTAATTAAAACTAAACTAAGCTAACGGAAAAATAATTGCGAAAAGTAAAGAGCGGAAAAATAAATGTAACGCGTGCTCCTAATTCGAGTGCTCGGGATTTATCTTGATGCGCTTAGTTCATAGGGATTCTGATTAGCAAAGTAATTCTATTTCATGCACGCAAAATGCATCGTCCCAAACGGGTCCAAAGCACCCCAAAGAATTAATTAGAGGCGTCAATTCTAATTAAACATGCTTCTTAATTAATCTAGGTGATAAGCCATCAATTAATCAGAAAACAGTGACGGGTAAAATTGCGACGAATTATTTCTTAAGACTAATTCGATTTCTCTCCTAACCTTGAGCTCACCGTGAAAACGTTAATCAACTCATACCCCCACTGTCACTTGGGCTCGAATTGATTAGCCACGAGCTAGACCCTCGCTGCAATGCATTAAAGCCTATCAAGAATTACCGCTTAGCCTACTAACATGCGTAACAATTATGGGTGTCAATCCTAATTAGAAAGGCATGACATTCGTTCTTAATACAGATTGGAGATGCAAGAGATTAACAAAACTAAGCTAGAAATTCATACAAACCCTCCCTAAGCATCAAGATAACCCCTAATACCCGAATTAGAGCACTTACCTTAGCTCCCCGTTGTGTAAATCAAGGGAAATGCTCAATGTTTGAACTTTATTGAAGAGAAAATGGGAGAAATATGAGTTTAGAGCTCCCACCCGAGCCTAAACAATGGTGGAAAATCGAAATTGGGATAAAACTTGCGGCTAAAATCGGAGAAGAAGGACTTTAAAGCCGTCGGAGCGTCGAGACGCTAGGGCAGCGTCTCGACGCTGTGCCCTAAGTTGGCAGCGCGCGCGCACGGGGTAGCGTCGAGACGCTCGGACAGCGTCTCGACGCTGGGGCGCGTCAAATTCCAGAAATCGTCGGGGCGGCGTCGAGACGCTCGGACAGAGTCTCGACGCTGAGCAGCGTTGAGCCAGCGTCTCGACGCTGCTGCTCAACGCTTGCTCTCGGGTTTGTTGGCCAAATTTTGCCTTTCCATGGCAATTTTTGCCATTTCTTCAACTCTTCAAGCCCTTTCACTCCCGATGCGTCCATGAGGCTCTAAAACGTCGCTTTTAGCCCCAAAACACGCCGTCGGACTCCTCGAGCTCTCTACCATGAGTTCACCTACAAAAAGGCATTTAATCAATATTTGACATGGTTTTAGCTAATATTAGGGAGTAAATAATAGCTCTATTTTGGAGCTATCAAAATACCCCCAACCTAAATCTTGCTAGTCCTCGAGCAAGGCTAATAAAGAATTTGACTCTAAAGGACCATGCATACATGCTTCTAATTCAAACCTCGATGCTTTTTACAAATCTAAACAGAACATAATCACGAAAGCAATCAACGCATGCATTTAATTACGAACATATCAAAAATTAACTATCGCTCTCTAACGTGTGTGTGTGCTAGCCAACCTATCCTAAACCAACGTAAGCTCGGAAAAACCACATGCAACATATCATCCCGTTTTCCCCCTACTTCTAGCGATTAAGAACAGTCTAAGCTTGACTTACACAAGAGAGAGTAATAAATTAAGAGACCTAAACATTTTCTCATTCTTTTTCTTTTCACGAGTACTTTGTACTCTTCGTTAATATTCTTTGAACCCAACTTTTTATTTTCTTTTTCTTTCCCATCTCGAGTTGCCTAACATGTCAAACTCATGCATAGACTTCACATTTTTAAGGACTAACGCTCACTTCTTAAGTGCACATTTAAGAAGGAGGAGCGCCTCGAGGGGATTTTCTAAACAACATGCTTTTCTATTTTTTTTTTCTTTAGGCTTAGCTTATGCTAACTCGATTAATTGACCACTAACTCTCATGCAACAAGCTACCTAGGGGTGGCTTTCGGGCTGACAATAAGAATCATGCAACATGCAATCAAACTAAGCCTACGGAGTCTAAGATGAGGTTGCTAAGTGCTCGATAGATGCAAGGGAGCAACAGAAAAAATTTTAAAATTTTTGACATGAACCTAATAAATGCAAAGCTACATCATGCAAAAACTAGATTATGCAAATGCTCAGATTCCAAAAAGACACTTCCTAGATCATCATAATCAGAAAGCATATAAACAGAGTCCCAAGCACTTCAAATTTTAAATTAGCACTGCTCAACAAACTGCACATGGAATCCATCCAACAGACAACTCCACATACCCCCAACCTAAAAGAATACATAGTCCTCTATGTATCACACTTCAGACTAAGCAGTTAAAATGCACAAAATAAAAGGGAACAAAAAACCTCCCCTGAATTTTGTTAGGTTGTCGGTTGGAGCAGTGCACTCCTTGCCCACTGTCCCGATCCTTAGGCCACAAAACTCCTACAAAAGAAAGCAAGAAAAAGCTAAGCTAGGAAAAATAAAAACAGAAAGTAAAGGCAAGAATTTAAGAACACATGGGTTGCCTCCCAAGAAGCGCAATTTTTTTAACGTCGTTATGCTCGACGTGTCCTCCTCTGTGTCAGGGTACGTAAAAATTTTCGTACTTCTTCGGCTCCTTCTTCCTTGAATCAACAAAGCCTGCTAAGAGAAGCAAGCTCTTCGACTTTTCTAGGCAGCCGGACAAAGTTGTTATTTTTTTGGTATTTTTGATATATGGAAAGAAAGACTCAACTGACTCAACAAAAATAAAAGACTCAACAGAAAATAAAGACTCGACCAAAGGAGGGATCACATCAAAATTCCCGAGGCAACCAACATCAACAGAGGCACAGATGGAAGGGGGCATGCAAGATAAATCTCCTAGAATACATGTATTATCACAAGATAAAGCAGAAGGAGATAAATTCTCTAGAGGCACAATTGCCACTTCCTCATCCATCACAACAGAATTTTCATAGCATGTTGGTTCTACATCCTCAAAGAAAAGATTTTCTAAAATATTCTCATTAACAGACAGATGCTCGAGCTCATTAGTGCATGAATCCTCAAATAGATTTTCAATACAAAATTCATGCTCTAAGTCAAAATCAATCGGTGGAGATATACTTACCTTGTAAAATTCTCTGAGTTCTTCTTCATCACTGGGAGATGCCAGAAATTCATCCAAACTAACCCACCTTTAAGAAGTCTCAGCTCCACTCCTTAGCTCGTTCGCATCACTAATCTCTTCGGGATGCTCCTCGAGGTCAAGCTCATCCTCCTCGGTCTCACCGTTCTCGCCTCAGCATGTCAGAAATTCCTCGATTCCTTCCTCAAAATCGGGGTACAACTCGATAATGACCCTCTCCTCAGAGGTTCGGAGAAGGTCTTCGGCGTTGCTCCTTTTAAATTGCCCCCAAAATTGCTGTCAAAAATCTGCCATGCTAAAACAAGAAGACACAAGAAAAGGAAAATATTTTTTTGGTTTTTAAAACAAATAAAATTTAACTAAGAGAAATTAAATGGTTCCCCGGCAACGGCGCCAATTTCAAGTTGTCGAGGCTTGCCAAAATACAATTTATAAGTACCGAAACTACTAAGCTTTGCAGCTAGTGGTAACGGGTGTCGAACCACAGGGAACCTAAATCAATCTCTCTTAACTAATTTCTATTTGTCTTTTAAAAAACACTTAAAATGAAACAGTAAAATAAAAGGGGGAGTTAATTAAAACTAAACTAAGCTAACGGAAAAATAATTGCGAAAAGTAAAGAGCGGAAAAATAAATGTAACGCGTGCTCCTAATTCGAGTGCTCGGGTTTTATCTTGATGCGCTTAGTTCATAGGGATTCTAATTAGCAAAGTAATTCTATTTCATGCACGCAAAATGCCTCGTCCCAAACGGGTCCAAAGCACCCCAAAGAATTAATTAGAGGCGTCAATTCTAATTAAACATGCTTCTTAATTAATCTAGGTGATAAGCCATCAATTAATTAGAAAACAGTGACGGGTAAAATTGCGACGAATTATTTCTTAAGACTAATTCGATTTCTCTCCTAACCTTGAGCCCACCGTGAAAACGTTAATCAACTCATACCCCCACTGTCACTTGGGCTCGAATTGATTAGCCGCGAGCTAGACCCTCGCTACAATGCATTAAAGCCTATCAAGAATTACCGCTTAGCCTACTAACATGCGTAACAATTATGGGTGTCAATCCTAATTAGAAAGGCATGACATTCGTTCTTAATACAGATTGGAGATGCAAGAGATTAACAAAACTAAGCTAGAAATTCATACAAACCCTCCCTAAGCATCAAGATAACCCCTAATACCCGAATTAGAGCACTTACCTTAGCTCCCCGTTGTGTAAATCAAGGGAAATGCTCAATGTTTGAAGTTTATTGAAGAGAAAATGGGAGAAATATGAGTTTAGAGCTCCCACCCGAGCCTAAACAATGGTGGAAAATCGAAATTGGGATAAAACTTGCGGCTAAAATCGGAGAAGAAGGACTTTAAAGCCGTCGGAGCGTCGAGACGCTAGGGCAGCGTCTCGACGCTGTGCCCTAAGTTGGCAGCGCGCGCGCATGGGGTAGCGTCGAGACGCTCGGACAGCGTCTCGACGCTGGGGCGCGTCAAATTCCGGAAATCTTCGGGGCGGCGTCGAGACGCTCGGACAGAGTCTCGACGCTGAGCAGCGTTGAGCCAGCGTCTCGACGCTGCTGCTCAACGCTTGCTCTCGGGTTTGTTGGCCAAATTTTGCCTTTCCATGGCAATTTTTGCCATTTCTTCAACTCTTCAAGCCCTTTCACTCCCGATGCGTCCATGAGGCTCTAAAACGTCGCTTTTAGCCCCAAAACACGTCGTCGCACTCCTCGAGCTCTCTACCATGAGTTCACCTACAAAAAGGCATTTTAATCAATATTTGACATGGTTTTAGCTAATATTAGGGAGTAAATAATAGCTCTATTTTGGAGCTATCAGAAAGTCACATGCTCAAGGTCGTTTTGTCATTATGAAGCAATTAGAAGGGTAAAAGAGTCATTTTTGATAAGAATTAATGTTGTTTTAATTATTTTCAGGAAAACTGTATTCTGCTTCTGCTTGTGGCCACAAAGAAGTCACAAAGTCATAGAATCTAGCTTGTGGCCACATAGAAGTCACAGAGTGTAGAATCCAACTTGTGGCCACATAAGAAGTCACAGAGTGCAGTTGACTGGTCAAACGAATTTGTTGAGATATTTTGTCAACGATCTTCAAAAGTTTCAGCAAACCAAATCCCCATTTGACTTAACAACCCTTTCCAAAGATCTCTCCCCCATTTTAGCAACCTCCAAATAAACCCTAAGGCCTATAAAAGGCCCCTCAAGTCTTCATTCAACGCATCGATCATTCTTTACAAAAATCATTCCTCACATCAGAGATCAACCTTCCTTCTCTCTCGAATAACTCACCCAAATCCCAAAACTCCAAACAAGAGCGCACCACTCCTCTATAAAAGTTCTACTTCAGCCAGCTCTGAAAGGAAGGTGCTGCGAGGATTCGATTCGCATTCACGACGTGAATCGAGCGAGTAGAGACCCTTCATCCATTGTCCAAGAGTCCGAGAGAGTTGGAAAATTTTCAGGTTTATTTTCTATTTTATTCTGCCCATTTTTTATTTACATTATGTTTTTATTTCGCATTTCTTTTCGTTCTTAATTTTCATGCAAAATTACCATTTTACCCTTTCGCTAGTTTTTGCATTTATAATTTAATTTTCAGTTCAGAACCTTCGTTATTTCAATTATGTCCTTTATTTATTATTTAAATTATGTTTTTATTCCATTTGCATTTTGTCTTTAATTTTTCAAGTAAAATTACCATTTTACCCTTTAGCCATTTTTTGTACTTATGCATTATTTATCAATGAAGTATTTTAGTTTATTTTTCATTATGAGCTAAGTTTTTCTAAGGGATTCAATTATGTGAATGTCCATTAAGAAATGAGCTTGCTTGACAGCTGTAAATTACGGTTTTACCCTTTATGCCTTGTGTGGTTCGTCCTTTAGTGAATATATGCAAAAATGTTAGATTAACTTGATCACTTAATCATCATGAAATGTTAATGTCGATACTAGACAGGTCGGGCAATTAACGGCTCTCGTAATGGTGATATAGCAGAAAAGCCTAGGAATAGGATTTCGTCGATTGTCCTTGATGATTGGGGCAAAAGACTATAGGATCAATAAGATTGCATTCTTAACCATCTAAGATCACATTATCCATTGGACCGTGAGTATAATGACTTAGACTCTTAAAGTAGGGGTAGACAAACCAAACCGAAAAACCGAAATATCGACCGAAACCGACCGAAACCGACATTATTTGGTCGGTTTAAAGGGCTTTTCGGTCGGAGTCGGTTTTTTGTTAATGAAAAACCGAAATTCGGTCGGTTAGAGTGGCTGAAAACCACATTTTCGACCGACCGACCGAATATTTAAGGAAATGTCTAACTTTTATTATTATTTTTAATTCAAAAGTCTTTATTATTTTGATGCGATGTGTGGATGTGATTTGTTTTGAAAAACCAACCCATTCAATCCTTGATTTACGTAAAGATTATTATTTTTCAAAAAAATAATTATGACTTCTCTTTCTCTCTCCCTCGTTTATCGTGCTTCTTCATTTCCATCATTACTTTCATTTTTCTTTCTCCCTCTTTAACGTTTGGTTTTCCTCTTCTCTCCATTTTTCTTTTCATTCTCTTTCTCTCTGATTTTTTTTTTGACATTCTCTTCATCTCTCTCATTTTTCTGCTCTCCATCCTTCTCATTTTCTATCATCTTTCTCTTAGATTTTTTGGTTGTAGGTTGTTCATTCAACAATGTCGTTGTCTGCCGTTCAACCATGTTGATGTCCGTCGTTTAGCTTTGCGTTTCTTCTTAAACTTTCTCCTCCTGGTTCATTTCATTCATCCATCGAAAACCGACCAAAACCGAGTGATCGACCGACGAACGATCGGTCAGATTGTACGAAGCTAAAAAAATTATATATTTTCGACCGACCGAAACCTGACCATCGGTTTTTGGCGCCGGTTTTCCCCCAAAACCGACTCCGACCGACCGATGGCCACCCCTATCCTAAAGGTACTTGCAGAGAGGCTGGATAGGAGATGAATCTGATCCAAAAGCATAAGGTACTATGTGGTGACTTTGTGGTCACATGCTGTCAAGTAAACTCAACTTAGGGCTGAAACATGATTGGATACCCGTTTTATTATTATTTCTAAACCAAATCCAACCAAACATTATCATTTTATTTTTGTTACCTTTCATTGCATTCGAAAAACATTTTCTTCCTAAAACTAAAATTCCACAACAGTCTCTTGGGATTCGATACTTGGAATACTTTCCATTTTATTACTTGATTAACAATGTATACTTGTCCTTGACCATATCTTCATTGCAGGTTATTGAACCAAACTAAACACCCACATTTTGGTCCATCACGTGTCGATATCGATTGTCGGTGAAACCTTAGAGGTCACCAGTCGACTTCTTGAAGGCCCGACCTTGGTGACACCCTGATTGTTTTGCTGCATTCCAGTCTTTTCGGGCTTCCATCTGCTACTGTCTTGAGGAGATCTGTGTTGAAGGTAATAGGATTTTTGAATATCCTATAAATTTCGGGGTGTCGAGTCCCGCCAAAATAACATTTATAATACCGCTACAACTGAGCTTTGCAGCTAGTGGTAGTCGGGTCGATCCGCAGGGAACCTAAATTATTTTCTCCTAATTAATTTCTATTTGCTTTTTAATTAACTAAAACAAAAACGATAAAGTAAAACATTAAATTAAAGGGGGGATTTGCTAACGGTAAAATTAAAGGAAAGCATGCATAAAGTAGCTAACGGAAAATTAAACCAATTACATGTGCTCCTAATTTTAAGGGTCGGGGTTGACCTTGATGCGACTCGATTCATTGGGATTCAAACATACTTAGAAAAAGCATAATTAAACACATAAACGGTTGCCCGGCAACCCTGAAGCAACCGACCACATGCAAATTAGCTAGAGTTGTCAATTCTAACTAAACAGTGCTACTAATTAACTCGGATTGATCAGTTCTAAATTAACTAAAGCAGTAACTAGCATTTTATGACGAACATTCAATTAGACACTCTAAATTCTAGGCGATTACCCGGCAACCCTGAAGCAATCAACATTCAGAACATCTAAAATGATACTTCGATTTGTTTTACTCCTCTGTGTTACTAAGGCGATTAGAAGAGGCACGACATCACTAATCTATAACGTTAGAACATGATAGAAATCGAGATCGTCAGTCTACCAATCTAACACACTCATAAATTAAGCAAGAGAGAGTAAATGCCCAATCAGTCATGCTAAGCTCGAAATTAAAGATCTAAACCCTCATGAATCGCATCACATTTAACCCCTAACCTCAAATTAGAGCACTTACCTTGATCGAGATGAAAATCAAGCTAAATAAATCAAGTCATTGCTTTGATATAGAAGAAAAGGGGAGAAAACTCCAAGAATCTAGAGAGAAAACGCTAAAAATAAAGCCAAACCCGAGAGTGAATGACCTAAAAAATGAGTTTTATACAGTCAGAGCGTCGAGCCCCTAAAGGAAAAATTTACAAAAAACCTACATTCCCCTGAACTCGAACTCTGGCTAGTTGTTCTAGCAAGGTTCCCCTGCACCACCAGACCAGTAATCACAAATGGGATAAAATTTGATTATTTAATTTATATGGTATAAACTCTTAAAACGATTAATCATTATTACCCACTAAAATATTATTTTTAAGCCCTTAATTAATGCAATGGTCTGATTTACCCCTAAGAAATTAATTTCCACAAAATATAAACATTAAACACAATTAATTACTTATTTCGCAAGACTTAGGAGCTAAATATTAGCATTTTTTGAGTGCTATCAGTTGACACTCTCGTGGCTTATAGTTTCCTCCTAGCATGAGTTTGTTGACTTCGGGTTGTTTTACACGGGATTCGTCTTGGCTATCTTGAGCTGGTTCTTTTCCTTTAGCCGAATCTCTCCGAGCTGGGGTGTAGCTTGATTGTTGGTCCAGTGTTCGAACATTCTTCTGGACCCTTCTTTTCGACTTTGACCCAACCAAATTTTGTGCTTGTTGTAGCTTTAAGATGCGAGTCACGCTCTGGTTGAGCCCTTGCACCTTCGCCTCCAACGTTTCATATTGTTGGTCAGTTCTCATCTATGGGATGACGATAAGATTTTGCCCCATCTCTTCGGCCAATGGCGTTGGGACCGGACAATGATCGTCTTTCTGAGCATTCTATTGTACTGGCGTGCTCTGGTTGATAACCGGTGGGACTTTGATATGTTAATCGGGGTTGGTAGATTCGTCTTCCAATCCCCTAGTGTTGACCTTTTACGCATTTCAGATCATGACATTGAATGATATTGCAAGGGTGCTGTATCAACAGTTGGCGTCGTCTGTGGGAACGAGTAAGTCATTGCCAACACCCTTGCAATATCATTCAACGTCATGATCTGCAATGCGGAAAACGTCCTCCGACCGTTTGGTATCTATTGTAAATTTAATTTGATTGGTGGAACGAGTTTGACCTTACAACACCTGAAAAGAAAGTGAGTAAGTTAGGACTGGTGGGGGGCTTTCCACACCGACTTCGACGCTCAAGTTAGTTCTGTTGGGTTTTATGTCCTAAAACTCGTGGTTTGTAAACCGAATGTATATTCTACTTAACAATAAAGTTATTATTGAGATTTTTTTCAGTAAAGTTGTTATTGAATAAAGTGAATTGTGTTTACTTTTAACCTAACTCCAATAAACAAAGAACTCATAGTTATAGGTTGTATACTTAAACTTCATGTGTGACATGATTGTGGATCAAGTTCAAGTAATGGCCAAAACGGTCTATAGTATAGGGATAAGGTTGAGTACCTTATCATCGGGACACTATGGACGCGGCCCACTTTGTATAGAACAAATGATGTGATCCGAAATCGTTCATGTGGAGACATGCGAGTGGGGGCGTCCTGTGCAATGAGTTTGCATAAGTCTGAATTGCAAAATCAAGTCGCTCTTTCTTTATAACTCTGTTTACTGTAAAGACTGACTTTTTCATATGATGACCTAGGTAACTCGATCTGAATCCTGAGCACAATATGAACTCTTGTTTATTTCAGATTATCCTTTGATTTGTATGGGTGAGAGTGGCCCGAGTCGCCGACTCAATATGCCTACCACTTTGGGGATAATACCGAGTAAGGAGTTGAGAACATAGTCCTGCGAGATTGAATTCACTCCTACCCGTATTTAGGGTCTAGTAGAGAGGTTGTTCTTATAAGTGTTGACTCTGGGTCTTGAACAATGAGCGCTCACCCTCTCTCTAGCACGAGAGGGATTCAGTTTGATGGTTGGACCACAAACTAATTATTTATTAGAGGAGCAGTGAGGACTTAAGGAGAAAGATGTAATTACAAGGGTTAAACGATTTATATGACCAAACTGTAATTACGAACGACCTCTGAAGGATCGACTTGCCGATGACGATTACATCAAGAGGACAAAAATATATCTACGGTGACGGGAGTGCAACCCTTGGACTTTAGTGGATTCTCCGGGGGTTAACAAATGTTGGTTACCTTGGCTAAAGAGTTTGGTCTGTTAATCTCGTATCGTTGGAGTTCTGATTTGTAGGTCCTCTAGGTTCTCCTGGCTAACTCGGATTAAGCCGTGTAACAATATAAGAGAAAAAGAATTTGAATTTATTCAAAATCGATTTTTGGAAGAATGCTGGACATATTTAAATATGATTTAAACATGGGAATGGTCTAAAACATGAATAGGGATTCATGTGAGGAAAGTCGGTTTTCGATAAACCGAGATTAGTCTTATTATTTAATTAATATTTGATATTGAATTAAATAATATTAATTAATTAAAATATATATTATATTTATTTATTTATTTATTTAAAATTAATGATAATTAATTTTTAAATAAATTATAAAATAATATATAAATATGAAAAATGCATGTGTATTAATTTTTAAATAAATAAATAAATATAATATATAAATATGAAAAATGCATGTGCATGTATTGACATGTATGTTTCCACTTTCATATTAAAAATCATTATTGACTAATCCATTTTCAAATAAAAAAAGATGAGAAATCTAAATGTTGGGCTGGTTCATTTTCTTTTGCTGATGTTTACGGATTAAAGTTTTTTTTTTAAGAACAAATGTTGTTGTTTCTAAAGCCTCAAATCTTTATCTCTCTTTTCCATTCTTTTCTCTTGTAAAGGAGTTCCATCACTCTGTTATTCGGCCCGAGGATAGAGGGACTATCGGAGGTGGTCCTCGAAGAGTTCGAGAGAAGTTTCGAATAGTTCATGAGAAGATTGAAGCGACGAAATTGAAGAAATTTAAACGACAAGAGGTATCTGTTCTTATTTTTTATTTTTCGTTTTGAGCATGTTTCTTGTTTAGTTAAATTGATGAAATCATAGTGTCAATTGATCCAATTCACTTCCGCTGCGATATGCGTTCCATCAAGTTGTAGAGAGAGAAACAAAGTTGAATATGGAAAGTTTATAGTGAATGAAATTTGAATAATCTTTGATTGCTCACCAAATATATTATGAATTTTCCCCTTATATAAGAATTCATAAATGGTCGTTAGGTGCAATTAAAGGGTCATTAGGAGGAGTCTTTATGATACTCATAACTCTCACCAGTTACAAAGATTGTGTAACGAACCTTAGGGGGACGTTTCCTTTAACTATAATGTTGAGTCGACCCCGGGGAGGGGTCGGTGTTTTCTCTCCTTTGGCCGAACCAACCTATGTGGTCGGCTCCTCGTCGTGGTGCTGCCGAGTCGAGCTCCTTTAAGACCTCAGCTTCTTCTTCGTGTCTGCCTCCCGGGTTGGCGCTGCTTCCCTCTCTCGACTTTTCCTTGTGAGCTAGACTTTATTCTTGAAGGGGTCTTTAGGTTAGGGTCTTGGGATTTTATCCCTAACAAAATATATATATATATATATATATATATATATATATATATATATATATATATTCTACTCCAAGTGAACCTCTCATTATGATGTAGTAGGATTATGGTAATTTGAGTGTCTTGGTAAAATAATTGAATAATTAGGATTACGATTAGGTTTTTTTTTTTTTTGGATTGGGATTATTAGTTTGTTTTTCAATTATCTATAAATAGAAAATTATGTTGTTGTACATTCTTAATTTTTCATTGGTAATAAATTTGATTGATTCTTAAGGTGATATTGTGAATTCTCCTTTTAGCCTCGCTTCGTCTCTATTAATGGACCACTATCCAACGAAATTTATAGAGGTGATATGACAAGATCGAGAGTGGGGAACAAGGAAAAAAATGACAAGAACAAAATACCTTTTAACCCTACCACAACCCATATTCTCTCTCCTCCCACTTTGTACCATCTTATTCTTATCTAAATTTAAGTTTGTGTATCACGTGTTTAGCCTGTACACGTTTGATTTGTAATAATTAGTGGGGTATAAATTATGGAGCTTTTTTTTGGTTCTTTCTTTTGGTAGCCCATTCGGAGTTATGTCTATTCAGTTTATTGTTTGCTTTATCAAAAAACAAATAATAATAATAACTATTATTATTATTATTATTATTGTTACGGGCAGATCTCAACGAAAGGCGGATCCCTCGAGCGACTACGACCCCCAAAAGGCATGCTCATAACAGTCGCCCAATACGTCATCACTCCCACGCGAGAATGATTGGGCGGTTGATGCATGTGACACACCTGCCATACAAGGTGCGGCGAAGGTACAATATCTGCCGATATTCTGGCTAAGATCGAGGAAATAATGATTCTTTGCCATAAATGAGCATGGGCCAACGTCTTCGGGACCATACCGTCCTACCGAAGATCCTCGAGGCCCATGATGAAGGGAAAGCGGGTCGACCCGACCTACAACACCTCACCTATAAAACATACCGAAGCAGATATGCTCAAGGTACGCAAGATAACACTCTCTTACTTTGACACTCCTCCTTACGTCCAGATCTTCTCTGACTTAAGCATCGGAGCGTCGTGGGCCTAGCCCCACACCGATGCAAGTTGATATCCGTTCCCTGTGCAGGATTGCGACGACCCCCAGTGAAAGCCGCATACGACGGAATTCTCAAGGAGAAAGGAAGTCCAAAATTCTGCATCAACATTTGGCACCGTCTGTGGGGAACGTGTTACAAGCCATAACACTCTCCCCTGAAAAGAAACTAAGGAGCAAACAACGATGTTGCACCGCACATCTCAAGGCCTTGGAGGGGTTGACGGACCCAACCCACCGGTACGCCGCCCCGCGGGCACCTTGGGGCCAGCCTGCAATACAAGAAGCTCCCGACTGTTGACAAATCAGACCCTTGACACAGAACTACCGTTGGGCGAAACGTGCGCCCGACCTGCTGCTGGAGGTGCGCGATAATGGTCGCGCTCCAAGAAACTTTCCAAACCTAGATGACGGAATTATGGGTCTGGCTGGAGGATATGGCCAACAGGACCTTGGGTCTAGGCCCAGACGCCTCGAATCGCTCTAGTACGGCGGTACCTGTCCTAAACAAGGGCAAAACGAAGGTTGCCGAACAAGCTCACTTAAAAGTCAAATCAAAGGAGGGAACCTTCAAATCAAGGCCCAGGCCTTCGATCCGGAGCCGGCTAAAATACCCCGGCAAAGACCTCCGAGAGTACCTGGCCTCGAAGACCCATCGAGGAGATAGCTCCAAGAAAGTGCGAAATGATGATAGCTCCTCAAAAGGATCTAGCGGTCGATCCTGGAAAGGGGCAATCTACGAGCAGTTAAAACGGGAAATTTGCGGAGAGCTCTGGGAGAAATTCCCAGGCCAGAAGAACCGCACCCCGGTCGGAAGAATCGAGCACGCAAAAGTGATGATGAAAGGGGATCACAGACTCTTCACCGCAAATATTCGAACTAAACGCATGCCTACAAATCGAGACGACCCAATGAAACTACAACCAACCAAAGAGTACGATGGGAGCACCGACCCCATCGAGAATGCAGAAACCTTCCGGGCAACCATGAAAACCATGGTATCCAGAAAGCCATCCGGTGTCGGGCGTTATACCGGACGCTCACCGGAAATGTTACCAGAAGCAAAAGGAGGGAGCATTCGGTTTGTTTTATGACTTGGCAGGATAGATCAGTTTCACGGGAAACCACATCACCAAACACCCTGTCTCCCACATGTTCACCATTACCCAATGACAGGGGGAGGCCCTCCGAACCTACGTAGGGAGATTCAAGACAGTCGTACTGCAAACATGGCAGACATCTGACGAAACCAGATGTATGACCTTCTTTTAGGGACTTAGACACCCCGCGTGTTTACAGTCCTTCGGCAAACGGCGGCAACTAACTTACTCCGAGCTACTGGGAAGGGTTCTAAAGTATATCTCCTCTGACGAGTTCATCTCAGCTCGAACACCGACGATCGGGGATGGTTAGCATACTCCAACCGAGGGGAAGTATCGGGCGACCAACGCCCCTCCTTGGAAGGAATACAACTAGACAGGCCGACCAGGGATGAAGCAAACACCCTCGGCCCATGCGTCCTTCAAAAAATATGATCAGTACACCCCGGTCAACTCGCCTGCCGACCGGATCCTTACCCATGTGGAGGGTACCGAGGCGCTCAAATGGCCAGACCGCGCGAAAACTGAGGCGGCTGGCAAGGATCGCGGGAAGTACTGCCGCTTCCATCGTGCCCCAGGGCACGACACAACTTACTGTTACGAACTCAAGAACCACATCAAAGACCCGATCCAACGAGGATTCCTCAAAGATTTCATGGGCCAGCCTACGACTTCCAACCGAAAAGGTAAAAGGAACAACCGACGCTGCGACGATACCCCCCCGGAGAACGAACAACCGAACGAGATCCGGACGATCTTTGGCAGACCAGCCGGGGGAACCTCGGGACATAAAAGGAAGGCCCTGGCCAGAGCCGCAAAGGACGTGTCCACGCCGGGGGGCCGTAGTGAACCTAACTCAGAGGGGAAAGAACGACCCTGATCTCACCTTCTCCGATGACTTGGTCATAACCGCCCACATCGACAATGTGTCCACTTGACGGGTGCTTATTAACGGCGGCAGTTCGACCGATATCCTCTCCTTCACGGCCTACGACAAACTCGGACGACTCAGATCCAAAATGAAGAAATGCCCAACCCCGCTTATTGGGTTCTCAGAAGATAGGGTCATCCCGGAGGGAACCATCGAGCTCCCCATCCGAATCGAGGACGGGGCCATCACCAGTACTCGGTTGGTAAAGTTTGTGGTTGTACGCACTACGTCAACGTACAACGCCATCTCGGGACGACCTAGTATTCATGCCCTCAGGGTCGTCCCATCCACCTACCATGAGATGATGAAGTTCGCCACACACGAAGGGGTCGGGGTAGTCCACGACAAAAAAAAATCCTCCCGCGAATGTTACGCCACTGCTTTAAAAACTAAGCGGGTGAACGTCGTAGCGGAGGCCGAGGACAAATCCACCAAGCCTCGACCTGAAGGCGAACTCATACAGCTGACGCCCGTCGAAGCCAATCAGGCCCCTGACGAGCTCACTGTAGACGAGGTCCGACGGATCGAGATCACGTCAGGAAAAGAGGTGAGTGTTGGAGCACAACTTACCGATGATCAGACGGCATAGATATTGACGTTCCTCCGAGAACACCAGGAAATCTTCGCTTGGTCACACGAGGATATGCCTGGCGTCGACCAAGGTACGATGGTGCATCGGCTAAATGTCGACCCAGTTGTAAGGTCAGTGCGCCAGAAACGCAGGACAATGGATGCGGCGCGCAGCACAGCGGCCGCCAACGAGGTGCAAACACTCCTGAAGGCGGGAGTCATCGAGGAATTCCACTACCCAAGTGGTTCTCTAACGTAGTCATGGTAAAGAAGCCGAGCGGAAGCTGGAGAATGTGTGTAGATTACACAAACCTCAACAAAGTTTGCCCTAACGACAGTTTCCCCTACCTCGGATAGATAGACTGGTAGATGCCACCGCGGGGCATGAGCTCCTGTCCTTCATGGTCGCCTACTCGGGCTACAACCAGATAGGGATGCATGTCCCGAACAGGGAACATACATCCTTCATCACAGAGTAAGGGTTGTACTGCTACCGAGCGATGCCCTTCGGACTGAAGAACGCTAGAGCAACTTACCAACGCCTAGTAAACAAAATCTTCGCTCGGCAGATCGGCCAAACATGGAAGTGTATGTTGACGACATGTTAGTCAAAACCACTTTGGCTGCACACCATGTTTGAGATCTAACCGAGGCATTCCAGATGCTGAGAGTGCATTCCATGCGCCTCAACGACACAAAATGCGTGTTTGGTGTCACCTCCTGCAAGTTCCTCGGATTGATGGTCCATCAACGAGGAATAGATGCGAACCCTAAAAAGATCTGAGCCATCCTCGAGATGGAACCCCCCGCGGTCGACGAAGCAACTCTAGTGCCTGAATGGCCGTATTGCAGCACTCAACCGATTTGTCTCTCGTTCGACTAAGAAACTAGGGGACCCAAACCAAAAACCGAAAACCCCAAAATGGGCCCTCACAGCCCGAGGGAAGGCAGGGAACCAAAACATAAAACACGACGCAGCAGACCCACAGGCGGGCTTGGGGCCATAACAACAAAGACAAAACATAAACTCAACTGCTCAGAAACGAGCACAAGCAAATAAAAAATGTAAAAGCTAACCCAGAAGCAAAAAGCGCAACTCATAGGCTGCAACCACGATCCAAACTCCCCAAGCAGCACACCACAACTCAGGAATGAAAGCTTCAGCCTCCCATCAGAAAAAAGCATAATGATGAATGACTCAAGTCTTAAAGTCGAAGGAAACTAAACTATGCAGACGATAGATCATTCAGATGCTGAGAATAACCAAAGGTAAAGTTGACCATCCGACCCTTGCGTGTGTGTGCATGCCCCCCAAGCATGGCCTTAAATCCCAGAACAGGGATAAAAGGCACCAGGGGCGGACCTCTGAAGGGGCCCCCCAAAATTTTTGATTTTCTTATACTCGTAGGCAAAAATAATGTCTTAAATATATACTATTGTTATTAAATACATTTTGGCCCCCCCAAATTAACAAAATTTTATTCTGCTGCAGTGGTCATTGTGCATGGTTTATGTTTTATTGTGAATAATTTATTTGCTTTACATTTCCTTCCATATATGTATATTTTTTTTAAAAAAAATTGTTCTCTTTTAATATTTTGTTTATATATATTTAAAAATATATAAATTTCATTCTTAAAAATAATTAAGACCTATTTTTTTTTTTTTTTAATATTTACTTCTATAATATTTTTTTTTAAAAAAATGTTCTCTTTTAATATTTTGTTTATATATATTTAAAAATATATAAATTTCATTCTTAAAAATAATTAAGACCTATTTTTTTTTTTTTAATATTTACTTCTATAAGATTTTTTTTTTAATTGAAATGTCATTGTAGTATCTCTACTTGACAGTTATATTATTTTAGTCATTCTAATTTCAAATATCTAAATTTAGTATTTTTCATACTTTAAAAAAATCTATTTACTTTTAGTATTAGTTTATTTATTAACATTTTCAAAAGTAATTTAGACTATATTATCCTCTCTTTTATAAATTTTGGAAACAAATTCATGTTATATTGTATTTTTTTTAAATAATTTTTTTAAAAAATATCTAATAAATCTTTGAACTTTTAATTTTGTGTTTAATAGACCACGAATTTCAAAAAGAGTTTATCACTAATAACTTTTTTTTAATGTCAACATAACTTGAGAGTGTGAATTCGAACCTCTAGATTTTTGGTGATCTTTTTTCAATATTTATATACTTTAATTTTTTGGCCCCCCAAACATCAATGTCTGGATCCGCCCCTGAAAGGTCCCTTCTGCTCGTTTTCAATGAGTTACCATAATCACATATTTCATGCAATGTACCAAAATTTTATACCTAAAAAATTTTGCTTGGTAGAAAATAATTTTTCATTGAATACTAGTACAAACTCTAACAAACATTCAATTTCAGCTACATCAAGAAGAATAAATAATTACATCTTTCCTACAATTTCTACAAGAGCTACATATGTGCCAACTATGCCAGCAACAACACCTATCAATATGAAACTACTTATGATCACCATCTCGAATCCGATCCTCTTGTAATTTCCCGAAATCTTCAAGTAACACACGCACGGCAGTATGATCGAAGCGGTGACGCTCAGAAACGCTCCGACGAGCGACATCAGAGACCCGAAAAAGGGAATTGCCAGAGCTACAATGACATTGCTGACTAACAAGCTGGTGCTGATTAGCAAAGTCAAGGGCTTACTATTGTAGTTGATTCGAAACCTATTCTTAATGGCAGTCACAATTGGAACGGTCATTAATGCATATTTGCAAATGGGATTTACTAATGTTGTGTAGATCGCAACTAAAGAGCTGAGTTTTCCTGTTGGAAGATTTAAGGTTATTTGTGATTTAATGTCTGAGTCAAACATAGCGTATCCCATTACAGCCATGGAAGCATAGCCAAAAGTGCAAATGATGAAGCAGAAAGTTAGAACCTGCACAAGTAGAAACAGCCAAATGGGTAACCAAAAAGTCGAAGAAAACGCATAAAAGGAAAATGTTCGATATATATTTTAGTCTCTAATGTTTTAAAAGTTTCGATTTTAGTCCCTTTGTGTAGTTGATTTTTTTTCAGTTAAGTTCTTATTATCACAAAATAATGTTGAAATTAATCAACAAAAAGATGATGTAATGTCATATGTCAAAAGATACTTTATTATTTGAGTGAAAAATCCTCTGTATTTTAAAAAACTTACTCATTTAAAGTGATAATTTACTTGACCTCAAAACTGCGTTGTTATTACGATAGATGTTGGTATACTAATCATTGATAAATTCATAACTGTTAGTGATTGAAAGAATTTAATTAAAAAATATCAATACATAAGGGATGAAATTGAAAATTTTAAAAGATTAGATAGTAAAATGAAAAACTACATGAAGGAAAAAATGGAGGGATGAGAGTTTGTTTTGCACTTACATTAGAGAATTGGCGTTTGTTCTTCATGGAGGTGTACAAGGTTGGGAAAACCGGATGAGCACAATAACAGAAGGCAAATAAGCTGATGGAATTTGGAATCCCTTTCCAGTTGATGAGAGTTCCTTTCTGTTGGAATCCAATTCCATCAAAGGCACCACACCAGAAAACCGAACCGATGATGATAGCCGATGCCAAAACCCCGCTCGCGGAGACGAAAGAGAGAAGACTCATGTCGTCGAGCCAAACCGACGGCAAGATAATGAGGGCGACAACCAAAACAAAGAATGATTGCCCGGAAATTCTAAAGCCGAGGAATTCGAACCCGACGTCGGGGAACATGTTGTTCAAGTTATCACCTTCGAGAATTAGAAATCCTGTGGCAACCAAGTACAGCTCCACATACATGAAAACTGATACTACAATCTTCCCATTGATTCCAAATGCAAGCTCTCCGACCTCTGGATAGGTTCTTATATCAGATTTTGCATCCATGCATCGCTGGATCAGTAGCCCGGTGTAAAACGTCGCGAAGGCGATCACGAAAAGGAGTATTAGGCTTAGCCATCCGCCCGACGCGAGGGCATAGGGAACTGATAGAATCCCAACTCCTGAAAAATGCAACAATCAACCGTGAGATTATTAGCATAAATTTGTTTTTGTTATGAAATGAACCTTCAAATGATTTTCGAAAAAAGTTCTTTTGAGTGAAAGCAAATAGTATACGTATAAGCACTTCTTAAAGCACTTCGAGTTTTAAACAATTTGAATTTTTTTGAGAAGTGCTTAGCATCCTAAAAAGTTATTATGAATTCACTCTTATGATATTGAAGAGCCGTTTAAAGGAAAAAGAGAGAGAAAAAAAAAGGTGAGCTGATTACTAACGAGAAGCCAACTAAAAGCAACGTTGTTCTTTCACTGAGAAACTATTTTGGTGGGCTCTTCTTGTGATGGTCCTTAAAATTCACAACATTATCTACAACTTTGCACTTTTTAGTTTTGGATAACATGTGATGTTTGAACCACACAAAAACAAACTAAAAAAAAAATTGCTTGGACCAAATTTTAAAAACTCTAAAAAACTGTCTAAAAGAAAGGAAAAAAACCAAATAAGTCCTTAAAGATTGGGTTATGTTTTGCAAGTAGAACCTGATAGAGTATTGAGGAGGTTGAAAGTAGTTTGGAGGAAAGAAGTTTTTTGAGAACTGCAGGAATTGTGAATATTGTTTGATTCCACTTCCTCCAAAGTCAATACTTCACTCTCTAACTTGTCTCCAAGCAAGAGAGGTACACTAAAAAATGAGTCTAAAAACATCTTCACCATTATTTTGTCTTAGAAAAAAAAGCTACCAACAAGATCAACTCAATTGTCAAAGGGAGAGATATTTTAGGAGTGAGATTAGCAAATTAGTGTTTGAGTTTGGCTCTCTTAAATACTGAAGAAGTAACACGAGTAATTCGAGTTGCTGGTTGGCTTTGATTAGATAAGTATTTAACATGTGCAAGAATTGATATATTTGTATATAAACATGGGATGTGATGGAGAGAGGGAAGAGGAAAAGTTACGATCACCCGGTTTTGAAAACGAGAGACTAGTTTGACCTCAAGTGTGAATGGGAAATTATTGGTTGGGGTTTATTTCACGTGGAGAAATATTGTGGAATGAAAAGTGTAATTTGCTATAATATTATTTATGATTGCAACATATTTATAGCACTAATTATGGATATAGCTCGAAGTAATACTTCGTTGTTAATTGGGCTACAACACAGTTCTGCAATTCGAGTTGCCACGTTCCAAAACAAGAACCTTTGAGTTAGGGTCTTGGGATTTTACCTATAACAGGAACCAACGTGTCAATTGGGCTACAACACAGTTCTGACTTTTCTTCATGGGTTGTGCTTTAATCTTGAATGGGCCTTTGTGTTAGGGTCTTGGGATTTTACCCATAACAGTTGCCTCCAATCCTCATTATAGTTTCTCTGAAAAAACCTTTGAGTGAGGATTTTCTATAGCCTTTGGTGGATGGTAGCTTTAGTCTTTCCTTCGAGTTTTTCCTTCTGCTTCTCATGGGTTATTTTGCGAGACCGTCGAAGAGATTCGAGCTGTGTTTGACAGACCCGGATGATGCTACTTTCGAGCCTTCTTCTGAAAGGTACAGGCAAAGGTCGTTCGCATCTTGCGGCACCTCGAATCCACTACATGGGGCCTTTGACTCAGAACGCTTTGGATGTCTTGAGGGCGACTTATAACGTTCCAGCGAAAGTGAGGATGAGACCATTGGCTTCTAACGAGGGTGGAGAGCATCCTTCTCCTAGAGAAGTAGTTTTTTATCCTTCCATGTTTGAGAGTGGTGTGCGTCTGTCACTTCATCCCTTTGCCTAACAATTTCTGTCGCTAACGGGATTCCATCCTAGTCAATTCATGCCGAATGGGTTGGTGTTCCCTGTTGGGGTGTTACATATTATGGCTTCAACGGGGGAATTTGTCTCCAATGGAGGCTACAAATTTCCTATCTCTGCATATCTTGAAGCAGAGTTCTCGGGCATCACTTTTTTATTACCTCAGCTCTAGCCTATATGGAGAGTTGGTTGTTTGGTGCCCCACTTTTGTCAAGAGGTGGAAAGAGCAATGGTTTTTATTACCTCAGCTCTCTCCTATATGGAGAGTTGGTTGTTCGGTGGCCCACGTCGGGCATCACTTTTTTATTACCTCAGCTCTCGCCTATATGGAGAGTTGGTTGTTCGGTGCCCCACTTTTGTCAAGAGGTGGAAAGAGCAATGGTTTTTCGTGAGTGGCTCCTGGTTGAATGCTTCTGATGACGTGGTCGTCCCGAATGACTTCAAGATTCATGGTATGCTTGCTCTTTTGAGTCTTTCTATTTTGTTGTAGGTAGTTGATCTTCATTCCCTTATTGTTAATAGATGGGAGATGGGCATCCTCTGCGTCAGTTCGCTCTTTTCGTGAAATTGTTCTTCTCCTGCCAGACCCACCTCGATGGGGTCCTAGCTTGGTGCAACAAGGCGTTTTAGTGAAATACCATCTGGCTGTCGGTATTCTCCCCATCTCGATTGGTATGTGAATTTCCTTTTTTTTTTCTCTCTTTCGAGGTTTTTTATTGTTTGGGCTTATCACATGCTGGGTATTTTCTTACGGTAGACCATTTTTTCCTCATAACTCGATGAGATAGGCTCTTTATGCTTTTTAGTTTTACGTTTTTTCTACCTGGATCGATTTCCTGAAGACGGGGCTGCCCTATGGAACGAGTTTCCCATATTGCACAGTAGATCCATCTAGGGTCTGCTCCTTTCACAGGTCGATCATTTTCTTAGATCGGCTTCCTGAGTTGAGCCTCCTCTAAACCCTGTCAATCCTCGTGGATTTTGACTTGATTTACATATATATGTATGTTTTTTGGTTAGGCGTGTTGTGTTGTCGGGTGATGTCAGTGGCCGAGCGTTTGAAGCTGGCAACGAGGATGCAGTCATTTGCTTCAGAGCTTCGTAAGGTTATTCCGCCGTCGAGTTCTTCGATAGAGGTGTCTGGTGGTCAACTTCTTCAAAAACAGCGTACTTGCTCTTCGTCGACGTCTCAGTTTGGTGTTCCAGCTGACGCGCCCTTTCAGACTCCTTCCTTTGGCGACGGTTCGATTGACTTTGAGGGTCGTTGCTTTCGCCCTTTGATGAGACTGCCCTTTTAGGGCGTGTTTCATCTGGTTGGTTGGAGTTGTCGGATCACCGTCTCCACGTTCAATACACGAACCCTCGGGGTTTCAGAGTGTCGCTATGCGTCTTCGGGAGGTATTTCACTCTTTTTTTGGTTCTATGTTGTTTCTCGCTCACTCCTTTTTGTTTGCTTTTTTAGGCTTATCTGGATATGTCCGCTTCGGCTCATCGCCTCTCTAATGTGGTCTCTTTCTTCTTCGTTTTTTTGTTCCTCATTCTAAGTTGGAGCGCGTGGAGACATCTCATGCCGAGGTTTACCGATATTTGGAGAGTACCCACGCTTTGCTGATTGTTGAACTTCAAGCGAAGCTTTCCTCGTCGTCTGCAGAGCTTGTTGTTATCTTAGAGAAGCTATCTTTGGCGGATGCTCGTTTGGCGGATCTTGCTTTCGTGTTTGAGGAGTTCAAGCGAAATGATGAGTATTGGGGTCTCCTGGTCGGCTGATCTTGCCAAAGGGCGTTATCCTGAGCTTGACTTTGACTTCCTTCATGGTCGCTTCAAAGAGTTTCGCGACATTCCTCCTAGGTTTGAGGACTTTGGTGCTGCCATGGGCGAGGACTTCGGCGTTGCTGCTGATGATAGCTTTTTGGAGGACATTCCAGATTTTCCTGAGTCGTGACTAAGCCTGCCTCTTTAGCTTTTATTAGTTTCTTATAGCATTTATTTTTGTAGCGAACAATGTATCGTTTTGTAGACACCAGCGAACATCATGTTGTGCTTTTTGTAGCTTTGGTTGCTTTCTGGATAACGAAGGTTGCTTTTCGAATTGTTTCTTCGATATCTCTTGCCACCACTCGAGTTTTGTTGAGGTTTGTATACGTTGCAATACTTGAGTAAGCATGAAAATGAGCATTGCTATTTTTATTTGATAATTTTGACGAAGTAGACAGTACAACAAACGACTTCTAGTTGCTTTGTGGATTTTTCATCGCTATATGATAGCACAGTCGCGACGCTAGTTGTTTTCCTTTCACCGTGCCCACTCCTGCTGGAGTTGGGAACTTCATACTTTGGTGGTACGTTGACGAGACATCTTTTAGCTTGTGGATTGTAGGTCGGTCTAGTATTGTGTTGTAGGCTGACTTACAGTCCATGAATTGTTTTCCTTTCCTTTCATCGTACAACAAACGACTGCTGGAGTTGGGAACTTCATGAATTGTTTCTTCGATATCTCTTCAACCCACTCGGGTTTTGTTGAGTTTTTTATGCATTGCAATACTTGAGTAAGTATGAAAATGAGCATTGCTATTTTTATTTGATAAATTCGACGAAGTAGATAGTACAACAAACGACTTCTAGTTGCTATGCGATTTTTTCATTGCTATGTGATAGCACAGTCGCGACGCTAGTTGTTTTCCTTTCACCGTGCCCACTCCTGCTAGAGTTGGGAACTTCATACTTTGGTGGTACGTTGACGAGACATCTTTTAGCTTGTGGATTGTAGGTCGGTCTAGTATTGTGTTGTAGGCTGACTTACAGTCCACAACCAGAAAGTCCACCATGATTGTTGTACAGGACGTAGCATCGCCAAATGTTATGGGTAGTTTGATACTACCCTCTGGCACTACTTGTTCTCCAGTGAATCCGATCAATGGGATGGAGCTGCTTAGTAAGCGGTTCGGCTCAACCCCATGGTTCTGAAAATGTTGAGGGATAACACGTCTGCGGAGCTTCCACTGTCTACCAAGATTCAGTGTATCTTCACATTGGCCACCATGACTGCTATTACTAGCACGTCGTTGTGGGGTTGATGGAGACATATGGCCTCGACTTTTGTGAAGCTGACAGTTGTGTTAATGTGCACAGTTGAACACACTTCCCATGCGAAGGGAGGCGTTCTGTGCCTCTCGACCATGTGCTTTTCTTTTTCTCGTTGACTCTCAACCATTAGGTCCTCCAAATATTGTTTTGATTTCTCGGGGAGGTGTGGTGTCATTGCACTGCTTTTCTATTCTTCAGGTGTTGTGATGTAGCCTAATTTTGGGCACAAGACAATTCTCTCTAAAACTCAATACTCAGAGTATTATTCAAATCAAAGTTATGAAAAGCTAAAGAATACAATTGATGGATTCTCTATTTATAGAGAATTAAAAGTAAACTAAATCCTAAAAGGAAACTAAAAAGCTAAAAGGGACTAACCAAGATTAATATGAAATTACCACTAAGTTACTCCTAATCCTACCCGCATCATTCTATCCTTCCAAGAAAAAATTCGTCCTCGAATTAAAAAAAAAAAAAAAAAACAAAGTGACCGAATGAAAATAGATGTGCCAACGATGCTTCTTTCGATGATTGCAAAATACTCCAATGGAAAAGTGTGTTCTAATGTCATCAACATGCCAAGAAGGTGTACCAATGTTCCCCAAAGTTTGGTATCGATGCCAAAAATCTTGCCAATCTAAATGCATATTCAATAGGACCCAATAGTCTTCAAGATTTTCCAAATCAACAATAGTAGCCTCAGTTGAATTTTTACCAACATTAACCTCAACAATTTGAGCAAGCTTTTTCCTAACGTGAACTTCATGAATTTGGTTAGGAAAAATTTTCAGCCCCAAGTTTTTTTCCGCAATAATAAAAAGATTATCCAAACAGATTAATATTTTATCTTCTTTGTTGAAAAAGCCATAATCTTTAAGATCAAATCCATGAAAAAAAATATTTTCTTCGTTGGAACAATTGGAATCTTGAACCAAGAAACCTTCATTTCGGCATTCTTGGAGTTTATTATGATAAAAGATGTTCCTAACATTTTTTGGAAGGTGGACTTTCTGTTCTTGAAGCATTTCTTCTTGTCTATCTTCACAATTTTGGTGTGGATCTCCGCGGTAAAAATATTCTTTTCTCGAACTTTCAGAATCTTCATTCACGAATCTTGAAAATTGATGTTCTAGAGGCCTCCCCATTGTATTTTCTGGAATCTTTCTCATATGATCCCTGGGTTCATGACTTCGGTTGAATTCTCCATCATCGGCCTTGTTATTTTTCTCCTTTTTGTCGTCTTCACCGAATTTGATATACCTTTCGTTCTTGTTTGCAACTTAATTGGAATTGCAATTGGTATTTTCTTAATTTTGGAGATTTCATGCGGAAAATAGTTGTTCGTGATTTCACTACTTCGGATGGGTTCTCGCTTGTTCCAACGCCTCAAACTTTCTTTTTCCGTATACCCATATGTTGTTGGCGTTCTTGGAATTTCATTGGAATTTTTTTTTTTTTAATACCCATATCCGTGGGTTGTTGTTGGCGTTATTGGTTGATTTCTTGAAAAAGCGATATGATTAGAAGATCGTCGGGATAATTCTTGGTATCTTTGAATCATAGTTTTGTTCCAAGTTGCATCAAAATCTTCTTCGAACTCACTGAAATCACTAGGATAAGAATTTCGATGTAGTTCTTGATAAGATCTTTGTAAGAGTTGTTCATAGGTGGGATGCCTATCTTCAAATTCGTCTTGTGAATCGGTAGATTTAAAATTCCAGCGCCGTTCTTGAACATACTTGTGATTTTCTTGCTTAAACGGATTGATGTATATCTTTGTAGGTATGCTTCTTGTATTGTAAAACTCCATTCTTGGTGAATTTTCTTTAAGGGTTCCCCCTTGTAATTAGGTGTGTTATGTTTGTTAACGAGCACAACTCACAAAGCTCCCTCTTGCGATCAATGTCAACAAGAGTTTCCCGGACTTCCACCGGCGGCAGTCAAGGTTGGCCCAGGCGGTGGTCGCTCTGATACCAAATTGATGTAGCCTAATTTTGGGCATAAGGGAATCCTTTCTAAAACTCAATACTCAAAGTATTATTCAAATAAAAGTTATGAAAAGCTAAAGAATATAATTGATGGATTCTCTATTTATAGAGAATTAAAAGTAAACTAAATCCTAAAAGGATACTAAAAAGCTAAAAGGGACTAACCAAGATTAATATGAAATTACCACTAAGTTACTCCTAATCCTACCCGCATCATGTCGTTACTTTTGTCTCTCGTGTACTTCTTCAGTTGTTCCCCTAAATTAGGGCTTCTATTGTCTTCTTCAGGTCGTAGCAATATGCAGGTAGTGTGGTCGTGGTCTTGGTGGAGGTAATATTTGTCCTGATTCAACCTACCCAAGCCGACTTTTAGTTTAGCTGACCATTTGAGTATTTTCTGATCTTTTATCTCCATTAGAATCTGCTATACGGGGACCGTCGTTGGAGTGTATTTCTAAAAAACATTTGAGGGTATGCTCCTTCAGGTGAACCTTTCGCGTTGGTCCCTTACCCTTCTCTTTTTTACATCGAACATATCCTTAATCATGCGCTCTTTGTCTCGGTGTTTATTGGCTCGACGATCTTTCTTGTTGGGGATCCCGCGGGCTTGGAGTAACTCCCCTACAATCATATATTTTTGTGCTCGAGTGAGTAGTTCGAGGTAGGTCTTGGTGGCTTTCCCTAGAGATCACATAAATTTTTTGTCTTTTAGTCTGACCATTATTGATGTCAGGGTCGTCTCGTCCGTGTAGTTCTCGATCTGCAGGGCCTCGCTGTTGAATTAGGCCACATACTCCCGAAGGGTTTCCGTTTCTCCTTGTCTGATGGTGAGGAGGTGCGTTGATGACTTTCATTTTGTCCTTCCTCCCAAGAATTGGGTACCAAATGCTCGGGCCAACTCTTTGAAAGAGATATGGTGTCTTTTCCAAGTTGCCCATATCACTGCTTTGCTGGTCATGCAAGAGTAACTTAGAATGACCGACATTTTATGGGGCCCTTCACTCCATGGAGCTTCATCCACATCGGAAAGTACCGACATGCTCTATAGGGTCGCTTGACCTGTTGTAGACCTTCATTGGGGGGAGCTTCAACTTGTCAAGCATCTCCTCTCGCATGATTTCTTCCGTAAATGGCGGGGCTACCTGCTCTAGGAGGGTCTCCATATTGTTCTGCTCTATCCCCTAAGCCTTTCTCATGTCGCCAATTTTTTCTTGGATTTTTCGTAGCTCTTCGATCCAAGACTGGCCCTTTGTGCTTGTCATTCTTTGGCGTGTCGATATCGATTGTCGGTGAAACCTTAGAGGTCACCAGTTGACTTCTTGAAGGCCCGACCTTGGTGACACTGTGATTTTTTTGCTGCATTCCAGTCTTTTTGGGCTTCCAACTGCTATTGTCTTGAGGAGATCTGCATTGACACTCTCGTGGCTTATAGTTTCCTCTTAGCATGAGTTTGTTGACTTCGGGTTGTTTTACACGAGATTCATCTTGGCAACTTGAGTTGGTTCTTTTTCTTAAGCCGAAACTCTCCGAGTTGGGGTGTATCTTGATTGTTGGTCCAGTGTTCGAACATTCTTCTGGATCCTTCTTTTCGACTTTGACCCAACCAAATTTTGTGCTTGTAGTAGCTCTAAGATGCGAGTCACGCTCTGGTTGAGTCCTTGCACCTTCGCCTCCAACGTTTCATATTGTTGGTCAGTTCTCGTCTATGGGATGATGATCAGATTTTGTCCCATCTCTTCGGCCAATGGCGTTGGGATCGGACAGTGATCGTCTTTCTGAGCATTATTTTGTACTGGCGTGCTCTGGTTGATAACCGGAGGGACTTTGATATGTTAATCGGGGTTGGTAGATCCGTCTTCCAATCCACTAGTGTTGACCTTTTACGCATTGCAGATCATGACTTTGAATGATATTGCAAGGGTGCGGAATCAACAGTTGGCGTCGTCTGTGGGAACGAGTAAGTCATTGCCAGCGCCCTTGCAATATCATTCAAAGTCATGATCTGCAATGCGGAAAACGTTCTCCGACCCTTTGGTATCTATTATAAACTTGATTTGATTGGTGGAACTAGTTTGACCTTACAACACCTGAAAAGAAAGTGAGTAAGCTAGGACTGGTGGGGGGCTTTCCACACCGACTTCGACGCTCAAGTTAGTTCTGTTGCGTTTTATGTCCTAAAAATCGTGGTTTGTAAACCGAATGTATATTATATTTAACAATAAAATTGTTATTGAGATTTTTTTCAATAAAGTTGTTATTTTATTTTATTTTATTATTTTTTTTTTTTTACACTAAAAAACCACATAGAATTAAGAAATTAAAATGCCACTTGGGCTACAAAGAGGTAAATCAAGAGAAATAATGCTAGCTAACCACCTAGGAGGATTTGTATCCCAACAAAAACTACGAGCCCAATTCAAAGCCTGGCCCGCCAACATGTGAGCTACTTTGTTTGTTAATCGTGGGCTAAAATGAAGCCCAAGAATACTATCCCTGGCCAGGCCAGACCCAATCTCCTTCAGCAAAGCCCCATAAGGAGAAAAGAGAAAGTTATGCGTAAGTAATGCGTTGACCAAGGACAGAGCATCAGATTCAATCACCACATTTCCCAACTCCTTCGAGAAAACCAGCAGTAAACCCTTCAAGAGAGCCATGGCTTCCGCCGCGAAAACATCCCAACGACCTTCGATCTGCTCAGACAAAGCTGCCACCATTGTTCCTTGTTCATCTCTGATCACCACGCCCACCCCCATACGGTTGAGAGAAGGGTGAACTGCTGCATCCACATTCATTTTCAGAAGGCCATGCCCAGGCGGCTTCCACCGAATAGGATCCACAGATGAAACCTTCAGACATTTCTCCTCCAAACTTCCTCCAGAGTCCCTCATCGCTGCTTCCCTGAACTCCCGCAGATAGGATTCAACCCATTCCACTCTCGCAACGATATCAGGTACCATCTTCTCCTTGGCTACCAAATTTCGATCCGTCCAAATTGTCTAGCAGGTCACAAAAAAATTCGCAATTTCGTCCTTCGACAGGTGCTCAACTACCCACAAGCACATATCTTGAAAAGAGGGGCAGTGAACTACAGCTCTACGGACTACCAGATTTGTGAGCGACCAAATGCCTTTTGCTCTTCTACATTGAAAAAAGGTATGGAAAATCGTTTCTCTATCACCCTTACAATTTGCACACCATGGATGGACTGAAATATTTTTCTTACACAAATTATGATTTGTAGGTAAGATGTTGTTAAATGCCCTCCACATGAACACCTTAATTTTGTTTGGTATCTTACAACTCCACATTTCCTTCCACCACTTAGAAATTCTGCTTGGATTAGAACTGACCCCATCATTCTTAGAAGCCCAGAACACTTTGTATGCACTTTTAGTAGAGAAATCACCATTCTTGTGAAAATGCCAAATCCACTTATCTAAACTATGAGTTTGACAGATCGGAATAGAGAGGATTTTATCCACATCCTCTTCCCAAAACATTTCATTCAACAGCTCTCTGTTCCAATGGCCCCTAACTGAAATAAGCTCACTAACCTTGCCATTCCTATTGGATTGTTGACATGGGGTGAGTAATCGGAAGGTGGATTCCCTAGGGATCCAGGGGTCACCAAAAATCATGGTGTCTCAGTAAAGTTGTTATTGAATAAAGTGAATTGTGTTTACTTTTAACCTAACTCCAATAAACAAAGAACTCATAGCTATAGGTTGTATATTTAAACTTCATGTGTGACATGATTGTGGATCAAGTTCAAGTAATGGCCAGAACGGTCTATAGTATATGGATAAGGCTGAGTACTTTATCATGGGGACACTATGGACGCCGCCCACTTTGTATAGTACAAAAGATGTGATCCGAAATCGTTCATGTGGAGACATGCGAGTAGGGGCGTCCTATGCATTGAGTTTGCATAAGACTGAATCGCGAAATCAAGTCGCTCTTTGTTTATAACTCTGTTTACTGTAAAGACCGATTTTTTCATATGATGACCTAGGTAACTTGATCTGACTCCTGAGCACAATATGAACTCCTGTTTATTTGAGATTATCCTTTTATTTGTATGGGTGAGAGTGGCCCAAGTCGCCGACTCAATATGTCTACCACTTTGGGGATAATACCGAATAGGGAGTTGGGAACATAGTCCTGCGAGATGGAATTCACTCCTACCCATCTTTAGGGTCTAGTAGAGAGGTTGTTCCTATAAGTGTTGACTCTGGGTCTTGGACAATGATATGAACCAGGGCATCCCAATCATGCCATATGAACTTCAAGGTAGATGTCAGGGTCATAGCAACTTTCCAAGATGGCAAACAAATGGAGTTGCATTTAATGAACTAAAATGCAACTCATGCTTCATTAAAGATGGATCAAGCTTCATCTATGGAACTAGTAGTTCAAACTACTTCAAGTGGGGCTTTGATTACTCTTGGATGGTTACAAACTTTAAGTTGGTTGATTAGTATTTATATTCTCGGATTTAAGAGTAGTTTCATGTAATTTCAGTTTTAAAGTTTTGTTTTCAATGTTTTAAGTTACAATTTAGCTAGTGGCCATTATGGTATTGATGGGCATGAGAGTTACAACTCTTCAATTGACCATAGGTTACTCTAGGGTTAATTTTGAAGGCTATATATAGCCATCCATGTTGTTTAATTAGGATAGACAGATTTGAGTTTAAAAATGAAAGTTGCATAGTTTGCTTCTTAAGCCATGAGCTTATTCCTTTGCATTTCTTGTGATTAGATTTGCATGTAGAGTCATTGAAGTAGTCTTGATCAAGCTATCTTGTGGAGTGATTCGAATCTTGAGTTTTGAAACAAGTTTTCTCTACTCTTGATATTGATCATCAAGGTAAATTCGTTTCTTTCTTCTTCCTTGGGATGAAATCATATGTATTTGGGGGTTTTAACATTTGAGATCTAGGGGTTTGTATAACCATAAGGGTTCTTAGGTCCAATTGGCTAGGGTTTTCTTATCATTTGGTATCAGAGCTTTAGGCTCGAGATCGGATATATGTTTCCTTTGCATTGCTCTTTAAATTTCAGTTTTTTTATTTTTCTTGTTAATCTTTCAATCTGTCCAGTTTCATAGTCTGTCAAAAATCACAAAAATATCATATTTCTGTAGGTTTTCTCATCTAGTTGTCTTCTGTGTTTTTATAGATCAACGTCTAAGGAACAACTTTGTCTTCTTAGAGATTTTCTATTTCGTACTTTGTCAGGGTTAAAAGTTTGCATTTGTGTAATCTGTTCTAAAAAAAAAAAACTGTTGTATCCGAGAACATGTGTTCTTGCTATTTTTGTCTCTAAAGCATGCTAGATCCGAAATATTCTCATACAAGCTCTTTAATTGTGTTTTAATCTAGCATATGTCCTAGTGATGATATGAGTTACAAATTGAATGTGATCAAGAATTGATTGTTGGTCATTAATTCTTGACAGTTACGTTTTTGCACATTAAATTTCCAGCAATCAATTTCAGATTGTAACTCCTATTATTAAAAATCCAGCCATTGGGTTTTAAATTTTGAGAGTTATTTTTCTTTTTCTGAATTTGTTTCAACCATTAGCATTGAATTTGCACAAATCCATCTTGCTCATCATTCTGTAAATCTGTCAAATTTTATTTACTTGTTTCTTTTCACTATTCGAATTTGCTCCATAGTCAAGTTATTTGAGTGTTTTCTTTATGTGTTATCTATTCACTTGGATTGCAAACCTTGCTCATTGGCTCATGTGAGTGAGATTGGGAGTTTGTTGAGACAGTGTTTTTCTTTGAGTGAAAATACGTAAGGGAGTGTGGAAAGATATTTTTTTCTTGTCACTTTGTATTACGTTGCAGCATGTCTCACAGACGATCTTCAACCAAGTCCATGTTTCCTCAAGCACAAAGACGTGATAATCGATTTTGGAAGACTTTTCGGGAAGACTTGGCTGAAATGCGCCAATCCGTGAAGTACGTGTTTGAGTTATGTCAAGAGTTAAAATTGCAGAATCAAACAATGAAGACTGCACAATCTGTTCAAGAAGAGAAAGATTTCCTTATGCCTCAAGTCGACGTTCCAAATGATGACATTGTTATTGATGACGTGGTGACCACCAAAGCAATTGTACAAATATATTTTGATCCATGTCATATAGAGACAAAAAGTGAGGAAAGTGAAAAAGAAAAAGAGTGGAAAAAAGAAAAGATTGAGAATTGTATAGAGTTTAAAGAGAAAGAGGGTTCGGTTATTAGTGTTTATGAGGAGAATACTGTTTTGTATTCAAAACGACACATACAAGAACTTGTAGCCGAAAAGACTTGCTTTCTAACGGGTGCACTTAAACCAAGTGTGCCTAATTTTCCTTTTGAGTTCTTGCAGGAAGTTAAAGTTCTTACTCATAAGCAAGATTCAAAGGTAGCTTTAGAAATGAGACAATGTCGAGCACGTGAGAATTACAAGATCAACAGGCTACCTAAGAAGCAACAGTTCCATTTCAATTCTACAACCATTCATGGCCCAAAGTTCAAAGTGAACACCTTAAGGAGAGTAAGACCACGATATGCAAATGACTTCAAGTTTGCATTACAGGGGGATCCTTTGGATTCGAGGACGAATCCTCTTAAAGAAGGAGAGGATGATATGAACCAGGGCATCCCAATCATGCCATATGAACTTCAAGGTAGATGTCAGGGTCATAGCAACTTTCCAAGATGGCAAACAAATGGAGTTGCATTTAATGAACTAAAATGCAACTCATGCTTCATTAAAGATGGATCAAGCTTCATCTATGGAACTAGTAGTTCAAACTACTTCAAGTGGGGCTTTGATTACTCTTGGATGGTTACAAACTTTAAGTTGGTTGATTAGTATTTATATTCTCGGATTTAAGAGTAGTTTCATGTAATTTCAGTTTTAAAGTTTTGTTTTCAATGTTTTAAGTTACAATTTAGCTAGTGGCCATTATGGTATTGATGGGCATGAGAGTTACAACTCTTCAATTGACCATAGGTTACTCTAGGGTTAATTTTGAAGGCTATATATAGCCATCCATGTTGTTTAATTAGGATAGACAGATTTGAGTTTAAAAATGAAAGTTGCATAGTTTGCTTCTTAAGCCATGAGCTTATTCCTTTGCATTTCTTGTGATTAGATTTGCATGTAGAGTCATTGAAGTAGTCTTGATCAAGCTATCTTGTGGAGTGATTCGAATCTTGAGTTTTGAAACAAGTTTTCTCTACTCTTGATATTGATCATCAAGGTAAATTCGTTTCTTTCTTCTTCCTTGGGATGAAATCATATGTATTTGGGGGTTTTAGCATTTGAGATCTAGGGGTTTGTATAACCATAAGGGTTCTTAGGTCCAATTGGCTAGGGTTTTCTTATCAAACAATGAGCGCTCACCCTCTCTCTGGCACAAGAGGGATTCAGTTTGATGGTTGGACCACAAACCAATTGTTCATTAGAGGAGCAGTGGGGACTTAAAAAGAAAGATGTAATTACAGGGGTTAAACAGTTTATATTACCAAACTGTAATTACGAACGACCTCTGAAGGATCGACTTGCCGATGACGATTACATCAAGAGGACACAAATATATCTACGGTAACGGAAGTGCAACCCTTGAACTTTAGTGAAGTTTACGAGGGTTAACAAATGTTGGTTACCTTGGCTAAAGAGTTTGGCTAGTTAATCTCGTATCGTTGGAGCTCTGATTTGTAGATCCTCTAGGTTCTCCTAGCTAACTCGGATTAAGCCGTGTAACAATATAAGAGAAAAAGAATTTGAATTTATTCAAATTCGATGTTTGGAAGAAAGATGGGCATATTTAAATATAATTTAAATATGGGAATGGTCTAAAACATGAATAGGGATTCATGTGCGGAAAGTCGATTTTCAATAAACCCGAATTAGTCTTATTATTTAATTAATATTTGATATTGAATTAAATAATATTAATTAATGAAAATATATATTATATTTATTTAAATAAATAATAAAATAATATAATAATATGAAAAATGCATGTGAATTAATTTTTAAATAAATATAATATATAAATATGAAAAATGCATCTGCATGTATTGACATGTATGTTTCCACTTTCATATTGAAAATCATTATTGACTAATCCATTTTCAAAAACTTAATGTTTAAGTTTTTGTAAAACTTTTCAAATAAAAAAAGATGAGAAATATAAATGTTGGCCTTCTTCATTTTCTTTTGTTGATGTTTACGGATTAAAGTTTTTTTTTTTTGACGAACAAATGTTGTTATTTCTAAAACCTCAAATCTTCATCTCTTCTCTTTATTCTTTTCTCTTGTAATGGAGTTGCATCACTCTGTTACTCGGCCCGAGGATAAAATGACTACAAGAGGTGATCCTCGAAGAGTTCAAGAGAAGTTTCTAATAGTTCATGAGAAGATTGAAGCAACGGAATTGAAGAAATATCTGTTGTTATTTTTTATAATTCGTTTTGAGCATGTTTCTTGTTTAGTTAAATTGATGAAATCAGAATGTCAATTGATCCAATTCGCTTGCGCTGCGATATGCGTTCCATCAAGTTGTAGAGAGAGAAACGAAGTTGAATATGAAAAGTTTATAGTGAATGGAATTTGAATAATCTTTGATTACTTGCCAAATATGTTATGGATCTTCTCCTTATATAAGAATTCATAAATGGTCGTTAGGGCAATTAAAGGGTCATTAGGAGGAGTCTTTATAATACTCATAACTCTCGCCAGATACAAAGATTGTGTAACGACCCTTAGGGAGACGTTTCCTTCAACTATAATGTCAAGTCGACCCTGGGGAGGGGTCGGTGTTTTCTCTCCTTTGGCTGAGCCGACCTATGTGTTCGGCTTCTCGTCGTGGTGCGGCCGAGTCGAGCTCCTTTAAGAGCTCAACTTCTTCTTCGTGCCTCCCTCCCGGGTAGGCGCTGCTTCCCTCTCTCTCGACTTTTCTTTGTGAGCTGGACTTTATTCTTGAATGGGTCTTTAGGTTCGGGTCTTGGGATTTTATCCATAACAAAATATATATATATGTATATGTATATGTATATGTATGTATATATATATATATATATATATATATTCTATTCCATAAACTCTTATTATGATGTAGTAGGATTATGGTAATTTGGGTATCTTGGTAAAATAATTGAATAATTAGGATTACGATTAGATTAGATTAGGTTAGGGTTTGATTGTTTTTATTAATTTGTTTTTCAATTATCTATAAATAGAGAATTATGTTGTTGTATATTCTTAATTTTTCATTCGTAATAAATTTGATTGATTCTTAAAGTGATATTGCGAATTCTCCTTTTAGCCTCGCTTCGTCCCTAGTAATGGACCACTATCCAACGAAATTTATTGAGGTGATATGACAAGATTGAGAGTGGGGGACAAGGGCAGAAAAAAAAAGACCTTTTAGCCCTACCACAACCCATAATCTCTTTCCTCCCCACTCTTAGGTTAGGTTAGGTTTTTTTTTTTTTTTTTTGGATTATTTTTATTAGTTTGTTTTTCAATTATCAATAAATACAGAATTATGTTGTTCTATATTCTTAATTTTCATTCGTAATAAATTTGATTGATTCTTATGGTGATATTGTGAATTCTCCTTTTAGCCTCGCTTCGTCCCTAGTAATGGACCACTATCCAACGAAATTTATTGAGGTGATATGACAAGATTGAGAGTGGGGGACAAGGGCAAAAAAAAACAAGAAAAAAAAGACCTTTTAGCCCTACCACAACCCATATTCTGTTTCGTCCCCTATGTACCATCTTATTCTTATCTAAATTTAAGTTTGTGTAACACGTGTTTAGCATGTACACGTTTGATTTGTAATAATTAGTGCGGTATAAATTATGGAGCTTTTTCTTGGTTCTTTCTTTTCGTAGCCCATTGGGCGTTATGTCTATTCAGTTTATTGTTTGCTTTATCAAAAAACAAATAATAATTATAATTATTATTATTATTATTATTATTATTATTATTATTATTATTATTATTATTATTATTATTACGGGCAGATCTCAGCGAAAGGCGGATCCCTCGAGCGGCTACGGCCCCCAAAAGGCGTGCTCATAACAGTCGCCCAATACGTCATCACTCCCACGCGAGAATGATTGGGCGGTTGATGCATGTGACACACCTGCCATACCAGGTGCGGCGAAGGTACAACATCCGCCGATATTCTGGCTAAGATCGAGGAAATAATGATTCTTTGCCATAAATGAGCATGGGCCGACATCTTCGGGACCATACCGTCCTAACGAAGATCCTGGAGGCTCATGATGAAGGAAAAGTGGGTCGACCCGACCCGCAACACCTCACCTATAAAACATACCAAAGCAGATATGCTCAAGGTACGTAAGATAACGCACTCTTACTCTGACACTCCTACTTACGTCCAGATCTTCTTTGACTTAAGCATCGGAGCGTCGTGGGCCTAGCCCAACACCGATGCAAGTTGATATTTGTTCCCTGTGCAGGATTCCGACGAACCCCGGTGAAAGTCGCATACGACGGAATTCTCCAGGAGGAAGGAAGTCCAAAATTTTGCATCAACATTTGGCGCCGTCTGTGGGGAACGTGTTACAAGCCATAACACTCTCCTCTGAAAAGAAACTAAGGAGCAAACCACGATGTCGCACCGCCCATCTCGAGACGAGAACCCCATGATAAGCGACCTTGGAGGGGTTGCGGACCCAACCCACCGGTACGCCGCCCCGCGGGCACCTTGGGGCCAGCCGACAATACAAGAAGCTCCCGGCTGCTGACAAATCAGACCCTTGACACAGAACTACCGATGGGCGAAACGCCCGCCCGACCTGCTGCTGGAGGCGCGGCGATAATGGTCGCAGTCCAAGAAACTTTCCAAACCCAGATGAAGGAATTATGGGTCTGGCTGGAGGATATGGCCAACAGGACCTTGGGTCTAGACCCAGACGCCTCGAATCGCTCTAGTACGACGGTACCTGTCCTAAACAAGGGGAAAATGAAGGTTTCCGAACAAGCTCCCTTCAAAGTCAAATCAAAGGAGGGAACCTTCAAATCAAGGCTAGGCCTTCGATCTGGAGCCGGCTAAAATACCCCGGCAAAGACCTCTGAGAGTACCTGGCCTCGAAGAGCCATCGAGGAGATAGCTCCAAGAAAGTGTGAAATGATGATAGCTCCTCAAAAGGATCTAGCGATCGATCCTGGAAAGGGGCAAAGTACGAGCAGTTAAAACGGGAAATCTGCGGAGAGCCCTGGGAGAAATTCTCAGGCTAGAAGAACCGCACCCCGGTCGGAAGAATCGAGCACGCAAAAGTGATTATGAAAGGGGATCACAGACTCCTCACTGCATATATTCAAACTAAACGCATGCCTACGAATCGAGACGCCCCAATGAAATTGCCACCAACCAAAGAGTACGATGGGAGCCCCGACCCCATCGAGCATGCAGAAACCTTCTGGGCAACCATGGAAGCCATGGTATCAGAAAGTTATCCAGTGTCGGGCGTTTTACCTGACGTTCAACGGACCGGCCCGCAAATGGTACCAGAAGCAAAATGAGGGAGCATTCGGTTCGTTTTATGACTTGGCGGGAGCCTTCATAGATCAGTTTCACGGAAACCACGTCACCAAACACCCTGTCTCCCACATGTTCACCATCACCCAATGACAAGGGGAGTCCCTCTGAACCTATGTAGGGAGATTCAAGACAGTCGTACTGCAAACAGGGCAGACATCTAACAAAACCAGATGTGTGGCCTTCTTTTAGGGAATTAGACATCCCGCGTGTTTACTCCGAGCTGCTGGGAAGGGTCCTAAAGTATATCTCCGCTGACGAGTTCATCTCAGCTCGAACACCGACGACAGGGGCCGGTCAGCATACTCCAACTGAGGGGAAGTCTCGGGCGACCAACGCCCTTCCTTGGATGAAGCAAACACCTTCGGTCCATGCGGCCTTCAAAAAATATGATCAGTACACCCCGGTCAACTCGCCTGCCGACCGGATCCATGCCCACGTGGAGGGTACCGAGGCGCTCAAATGGTTAGACCGCGCGAAAACTGAGGCGGCTGGCAAGGATCACGGGAAGTATTGTCGCTTCCATCGTGCCCCGGGGCACGACACAGCTTACTGTCGCGAACTCAAGAACCAGATCAAAGACCTGATCCAACGAGGATGCCTCAAAGAGTTCATGGGCCAGCCTACGACTTCCAACCGAAAAGGCAAAGGGAAGGGCCGATGCCCAGACGATACCCCCCGGAGAACGAACGACCGAACGAGATCCGGATGATCTTTGGCGAACTAGCTGGGGGAAGCTCGGGACAAAAGATGAAGGCCTTGGCCAAGGATGCGAAGGACGTGTCCACGCTGGGGGGCCGAAGTGAACCAGACTCAGAGGAGAAAGGACGACCCTGATCTCACCTTCTCCGAAGTCGAGGTGCAGCGGTACATCCAACCCTAGAACGATGCCTTGGTCATAACTGCCCACATCGACAATGTGTCCACTTCACAGGTGCTTATCGACGGCGGCAGTTCCACCGATATCCTCTCCATCACGGCCTATGACAAACTCGGATGGCCTAGATCTAAACTGAAGAAATTCCCAACCCCGCTGATTGGGTTCTCAATAGAGAGGGTCGTCCCGGAGGGAACCATCGAGCTCCCCGTCCGAATCGAGGACGGGGCCATCACTAGTACTCGGTTGGTAGAGTTCGTGGCTGTACGCACTACGTCACAACGTACAACGCCATCTTGGGACGACCTAGTATTCATGCCCTCAGGGTCGTCTCATCCACCTACCATCAGATGATGAAGTTCGCCACACCCGAATGCGTCGGGGTAGTCCACGGCCAACAAAAATCCTCCCGCGAATGTTACGCCACCGCTTTAAGAGCTAAGCAGGTGAACGTCGTAGCGGAGCCCGAGGACAAAGCCACCACGCCTCGACCTGGAGGCGAACTCATGGAGCTGACGCCCATCGAAGCCAACCAGGCTCCTGACGAGCCCATTGTAGACGAGGTCTGACGGATCGAGATCACGTCAGGGATTGAGGTGAGTGTCGGAGCACAACTTACCGATGATCAGACGGCACAGATAACGACGTTCCTCCGAGAACACCAGGACATCTTCGCTTCGTCACACGAGGATATGTCTGGCGTCGATCCTTGCACCATGGTGCATCGGCTTAATGTCGACAGAGCAGTTAGGCCAGTGCGCCAGAAACGCAGGACAATGTACGCGACGCCCAGCACAACGGCCGCCAACGAGGTGCCAAAACTCCTGAAGGCGGGATTCATCTAGAAATCCCACTACCCCTAGTGGTGTCTAACGTAGTCGTGGTAAAGAAGTCGGGCGGAAGCTGGAGAATGTGTGTAGATTACACAAACCTCAACAAAGTTTGCCATAAGGACAGTTTCCCCCTACCTCGGATAGATAGACGGGTAGACGCCTACTCGGGCTACAACCAGATAGGGATGCCTGTCCTAGACAGGGAACATACATCCTTCATCACAGAGTAAGGGTTGTACTTCTACCGAGCGATGCACTTCGGACTGAAGAACGCTAGAGCAACTTACCAACGCCTGGTAAACAAAATCTTTGCTCGACAGATCGGCGGAAACATGGAAGTGTATGTTGACGACATGTTAGTCAAAAGCACTTTGGCTGCACACTATGTTCGAGATCTAACCGAGGCATTCTAGGTGTTCAGGGTGCATTCCATTCGCCTCAACCCGACAAAATGCATGTTCGGTGTCACCTCCAGCAAGTTCCTCGGATTCATGGTCCATCAACGAGGAATAGATGCGAACCCCGAAAAGATCAGAGTCGTCCTCGAGATGGAACCCCCGCTCTCGACGAAGCAGCTATACTGCCTGAACAACCGTATTGCAGCACTCAATCGATTCGTCTCCCGTTCGACGGATAAATGCTTGCCTTTCTTCCAGCTCACCACCACTCCTGGCAAAGTCGGAAGCGGAAGATGAGCTCCTCTTGTACCTGGCTGTCTCCGGAAGCGTCGTGAGTTCGGTCCTCATCCGCAAAAATGAGGGACACCAGGCCCCCATATACTACGTCTTCAAGGCACTTTTGGGGGCGAAATCCCGATACTCGCTTCTCGAGAAGCTAGTGTTAGCTCTGCTAACTTCGACTAGACGCCTCAGACCATACTTCCTGGTGCACAACGTGATCGTCCTGACGAATCACCCCTCCGCTCGATCCTGCAGAAACCCGAAGCATCGGGCAGACTACGGAAATGGGCTATCAAACTCAGTGAGTTCGACCTAGAATTCTGACCTGGGGCTGCCATCAAGGGACAAGCCCTCGCAGACTTCGTCTTTGAATTGACCCCGAGCGCAACTGTCACCCCTATTGAGGTGACCGGCGAATTCGAGGAAGACGACCAGATCTAGACGTTGTATGTTGACAGAGCATCCAACGATCAAGGAGGAGGGGCCGACGTTCTACTCGAAAGCCCGGAAGTAACACGTTTCGAGTATGCCCTTTGATTCTCCTTCACCGCCTTCAACAACGTGGCAGAATACGAGGCTCTCTTGGCAGGATTAGAGTTGGCCGAGGGAATGAGGATCACCCGCCTACGGCTCCTCAGTGACTCCCTACTAGTCGTCAACCAAATTCAAGGGGAGTTCCTGACAAAAGAACCCCAAACGGCAAGGTACGCGGAATTAGCACGAGCGACGCTCACCAAGTTCAGAACAGTGGAGATACGGCAGGTCCCTCGCTCCCAGAACACCAAAGTCGACGTCATGGCCAAGTTGGCTTCAACTTATGAAACCACACTCTCTCGAACGGTCCTAGTGGAAAAACTGCCCGAACCAAGCACGGGCCACCCCGAAGTCATGGAGATAGACCTTCATCCGGCAATGCCAACGTGGATGGATCCCATCTAGGCCTACCTTGAAGACGGGGCACTACCCACGGATAAAGCCGAAGCTAAGAGGATGCGATACAGAGTGACTCAACTCCATGGAAGACGGAGTGCTCTACAAGAGTGGTAATTCATTCCCAATGCACAGAAAAAATAAAGACAAAGAAGCCTCCTATGTAATGCAAGAAGTGCACGAAGACATCTGTGGTAATCACTCAGGGGGAAAAAACCCTAGCGATAAAAATACTCCGACTCAGGTATTACTAGCCGACCCTCACAACTCGTTCTGCCTATGCCAACACTCGTGACCGATGTCAATACTTCGCCACGGTATCGCACTGACCACCTGAACCTTTCACGATTATATACAGTCCATGGCCCTTCGCCCAATGGGGGATCGACCGTATCGGGCCAATGCCTCAGGGGCCAACTCAGACCAAATATGTCGTTGTAGTAGTGGACTACTTCACAAAGTAGGCGGAAGCGGAACCCCTCTCCTCAATAACCGAAAGGAAAGTCACCAACTTCGTATGGTGAAATATTGTATGTCGATTCGGTATACTCCACGCGATTGTGTCAGACAACGGGAAACAGGTCGACAACACCAGATTCATGGACTTTTTTTCATCACTTGGAATAAAACACCTATGCGCGTCTGTGGCCTACCCACAGGCAAACGGGCAGGTGGAGGCTGTGAACAAAATAATTACGCACAACCTTAAAACCAAACTCGAATGGCTCAAGGGGCAATGGGTCAAAGAATTCCCCAACGTCTTATGGGCCTACAGAACAACCCCTCGAACTTCTACCGGCGAAACACCCTATGCTCTCGCATTCGGATGCGAAGCAGTAATCTCGGTTGAAATCGGCCTCCCAACGTCGAGGATGCGACCAACAAACCTGGACGGCAACGAAGACGACATGAGGCTACACTTAGACCTCACCGAAGAGCTACGAGAAACCGCCAGACTTAGAGTCGTCGAAAAGAAAAATCGGGCGGAACGATATTACAACAAGCGCGTAGTCCCAAGGGCGTTCAGAGTCGGCGATCTCGTCCTCAGGAAGGTGATGCTTGCTACGCGCGAAGCCACAAGTGGAAAGTTGGGGCCAACGTGGGAGGGACCTTATCGAATCACGAGCATCCTCCAATCGGGTACGTATACCCTCGAGGAAATCGAGGGAAAAGCTCTCACGCACTCGTGGAACGTTGACCATCTTAAACTCTATTTTTCCCCACACCAGAGCCGGTAGTCCCGCCAAAATGAAATTTATAATACTGGCTTGCTACTCTAATTAGCGCTTCGCCACGATATCGCACCGACCACCCGAACCTCTCACGATTATATTCAGGCCATGGCCTTTCGCCCGATGGGGGATCGACCTTATCGGGACAATGCCTCAGGGGCAAGCTCAGACCAAATATGTCGTCGTAGTAGTGGACTACTTCACAAAATGGGCGGAAGCGAAAGCCCACGTCTCAATAACCGAAAGAAAAGTCACCAACTTCCTATGGCAAAATATTGTATGTCGATTCGGCATACCCCACGCGATCGTGTCAGACAACAGGAAATAGGTCGACAACACCGAATGTACGGACTTTTGTTCATCACTTGGAATAAAACACCTCTGCGCGTCTGCGGCCTACCCACAGGTAAACGGGCAGGTGGAGGCTGTGAACAAAATAATTAAGCACAAACTCAAAACCAAACTCGAACGGCTCAAGGGGCATTGGTTCAAAGAACTCCCCAACGTCCTATGGGCCTACAGAACAACCTGTCGGAGTTCTATAGGCGAAACACCCTATGCCCTCGCATTCGGATGTGAAGTAGTAATTACGGTCGAAATCGGCCTCCCAAGGTCGAGGACGCGACCAACGGACCTGGATGGCAACGAAGACGACATGAGGCTACACTTAGACCTCATCGAAGAGCTACAAGAAACCGTCAGACTCCGAGTTGCCAAAAAGCAAAACCGGGCGGAACGATACTACAACAAGCGCGTGGTCCCAAGGGCGTTCAGAGTCGACGATCTCGTCCTCCGGTAGGTGATGCTTGCTACGCGCGAAGCCACAAGTGGAACGTTGGGGCCAACGTGGGAGGGCCCTTATCGGATCACGAACATCCTCCGACTGGGTACGTATACCCTCGAGGTAATCGAGGGAAAAGCTCTCCCACAACCGTGGAATACTGACCATCTCAAGCTCTATCTGTCACCACACCAGAGTCGGTAGTGCCCGCGACCCCTCCTAGTGGGCGAACTTTTGAACGTTCCCATTTATCGGGGTGTCAAGTCCCGCCAAAATGAAATTTATAATACTGGATTGCTACTTTAATTAGCGCTTCGCCACGGTATCGCACCGACCACCCGAACCTCTCTCGATTATATTCAGTCCATGGCCCTTCGCCCAATGGGGGATCGACCTTATCAGGACAATGCCTAAAGGGCCAGCTTAGACCAAATATGTCGCCGTAGTAGTGGACTACTTGACAAAGTGAGCGGAAGCGGAAGCCCTCGTCTCAATAACCGAAAGAAAAGTCACTAACTTCCTATGGAAAATATTGTATGTCGATTCGGCATACCGCACGCGATCAATAAAACACCTCTGCGAGTCTGTGGCCTACCCACAGGCAAACGGGCAGGTGGAGGTTGTGAACAAAATAATTATGTACAACCTCAAAACCAAACTCAAACGGCTCAAGGGGCAATGAGTGGAAGAACTCCCCAACTTCCTATGGGCCTACAGAACAACCCCTCGGACTTCTACCGGCGAAACACCCTATGCCCAAGCATTCAGATGTAAAGCAGTAATCCTAGTCGAAATCGTCCTCCCAACTTCGAGGACGCGACCAACGAACCTGGACGACAACGAAGACGGCATGAGGCTACACTTAGACCTCATCGAAGTGCTACGAGAAACCGCAAAACTCCGAGTCGCCGAATAGAAAAATCGGGCGGAACGATACTACAACAAGCGCGTAGTCCCAAGGGCGTTCAGAGTCGGCGATCTCGTCCTCCGGAAGGTGATGCTTGCTACTCGCAAAGCCACAAGTGGAACGTTGGGGCCAACATGGGAGGGACTTTATCGGATCACGGGCATCCTCCGACCGGGTACGTATACCCTAAAGGAAATCGAGGGAAAAGTTCTCTCGCACCAGGGGAACGCTGACCATCTCAAGCTCTATATGTCACCACACCAGAGCCGGTAGTGCCCGCGACCCCTCCCTTTTTTGAAGAACCTGCCACATTGTTCCATTGAGGAACCTCCCTTTTTTATTTCGGAACAATCAATAAAAAATATATGGCAGTTACGCGTAAAAACTCCTGGTACAAAGAGCATTACGCGTAAAAACTCAATAGACCAGGCCGAAAGCAAAGCCATCCCACACGCCACATGGTCATCTCACTCAAAGACGGTCGAGCAATGGACCAACCGACCTCGAGTAGGGGTCAACGGGAGACCAAGCCCGGACGACTTACCAAGAAAACGAGCAACCTATCAAGAAACGCTAAGTGTTGGAACGTCGAAACTGGTGTCAGCACTACGCTGACCCCTGCTCTAAAAAACACCAGCCTCGCCTTAACCGAAGGAACGAGAATCAACGAACGACCGAGGTAAAACGGACAGAAGATGTCAGGCAAGAGACCGACACCAACCCAAAAACAAACTCATGACCCATAAGACAGCCAAAGCACTTGGGTTAGGTCGGCAAGCCATTACACCCAGTCCCACTGCAAGCAGATAAAAGTCTACGCGGTGTCAAAACACTTAGCAGAGGTGACAACCCATCACGCAGACGCGGAAAGACTTCCTATTCTTAAAGCTAACAAGCCCATCCCACGCAAGAAAACTTGCTGAGCTTATTACGGACAAGAAGGGAAGAGTACGCAGCGTCAGATCACAGGTTTCAAACCTCAGCACTAGCACAAATACTTTCCTGATCCAAGCTCGAGAAGCGGACAAGCATCGCCGACTCTCGAAAAGTTAAGGAAAACCACCTCGTACCAAAAAAGAGCACCAATAGATCAAGGCGACACATCGATAGCACCAGAAGTACGAAGGGTCTGAATCATGGCAACTAGGCGGGAACAAACTCTCTTCTTAAAGAGCGGGATTCAGATCGCGCAAGCACACTTGCACATCCAAAACCCCTTCCGACGGTTAAGATTCTGCCTAAGGCACCAAGGATCGGGACTTCGCACCCATGCAGAAATACTCTCGATTTAAGGCCAGGTGACGGGTTATGCACTTAGAATTGCACGCCCCGACACCCACCTATCACAGACCGGATTTTGCTCGATGACAAACATCGTTCCAGCACACTTGTCGAAAAGACTCTCGACCTAGAGTCGAGCTCGAACCACTCATGAATAAACTCGCACGCTCCAAACAGGTCACAAACATAAATGAAAATTCGACAGATGTCAACAAACACACCCAAGCACCCACTCGAAAAGACTCCCAGCTTAGGCAAGGCGAGCTCGACACACGCGAACCAGAAACGTAGGGCCCGCCTCAAAACAAACCAGGGAATCTGCAGGGTACCACAAAGACACATTAAAAGAAAAATAAATTGGCAAGCTGCAATAAAAAAAGGGGGCCAGACCCCAAGATCCTTACACAAAAAAGACGGGGTCATACCCAGGTTCCTTACCAAAAAAGAAAAAAAATACAAAAAGCAGTAGAATCTTATTAAGGAAGGGAGTGAGGACCGAGAACCCTATCAGGGAGGCATCGAAACGCCGGCGACTGAACCTTGGTCAAAAAGTTGGCACCATCAAGCTGCAACACCAAGCGGCCCACAACGCCGAATTAAGCGCCACAGATCCGTGAAAGGTGTTTATAAACCTCGACGGATTGACACTTAAAGCAGCAAAATTCTCAACGTCCCTAGCAATTTTCCGAGAAAGGTGCTCAACATTCGATCGCTCGCTCATCAGCTCCGACGTCACCCATGAGAGTTGGTCCACGAGCTCCCGACAGGACTCCTTCTCCCTAGAGAGCTCGGCCTCCAAGAGCGAGTTGGCAGACTCCTCCCCGAGGCGACAATTGGTAGCCTTCACGACCTTCACAAGCAGCCCTGGTATCTGACTCTGCGTTGCAGCTAATTCTTCCCTCGCAGCGGCCAGGGCACCCTCCAAACGAATGTTCTCATCAAGGGTGCGGGCCAGCGAAGTCGAAATTTTCGACAGTTTCTCCCGGACCCAATCCAAGGGAGGACGAGAAGATAGGTCCTCAAACTCGCGACCAAAGACAACCGAACTCCGGGTCACTTCCGTTAGTGCCTGAAAAAGGGACAAGCCGAAAGTAAGGGCCCAACAACAAAGACAAGGCAAAAAATAGGACTTCCAACCAAGTTTACCCGAGCAAGGCCGACCATCACAATCTGAAGCCCCTGTAAAGGAGGAAGACGTTGACTGAAGACCAAAGAGGCCTCCCCTAGCATAATCTAACGGAGTGTCGAATTAGCTTGAAGTTGAACGTCATCGCTTTAAGGAACTAAAGTCACGACACGGACCTGTGGTGGTGGAATATAGTCGTCCCAAACCTCGGTCTGGACTGAAGCAAATCCCCGGGGCGGACCATCAGCATGGCCCGACGCCTCAGCCTCATCTCGAACGGGTACAGGGCGAGAAGGAGAAGGCTCCTCCTACCTGAGGAAAGGGGAGTGAGCCGACCTCCCACGAACCCGACCTCGCTTAGTAGGGCGGGCGCCACCACGAGACGATTCACCAGTCTCCCAGTGAACGACACGCTTCAGAGGGGCCATCGCGGCAGTCTGTATCAAATCTCCCCCTAAGGACAAGTCCCAACAACCTCCAAACAACTCTAAGACACTAGAGCCCTTCTTCCCCGGGGGAAGAAAGAGTCGCACCACCCAGAGGAAAAGGGTCTCGGCGATCGAGTAGTCGGACAAAGCACCCTAGTGGACGTCGCCGGTATTGCAATTTCGTCAGAAACAGTCACCTCGATAACGCGCATAAACGAACGCGAAAACCCAGGCGGCTCTCCGCGTTGGGGGCCAATGTTACTAAAAGATCTCAGCGAGAGGCGGATCCTGACGTCAGCAAGCCTCAAACGCAGTACCATCATCATAAGAAGCGGTCGACCCCTTGAGAGGCTACGCCCCCCAAAAGGCGTGCTCAAAACATTCGCCCAATACGTCATCACTCCCATGCGAGAATGACTGGGCGGCTGATGTGACACACCTGCCATACCAGGTGCGGCAAAGGTACAACATCCGCCGATATTCTGGTTAAGATCGAGGAAATAATGATTCGTTGCCATAAATGAGCATGGGCCGACGTCTTCAAGACAATATCGTCCTACCAAAGATCCTGGAGGCTCATGATGAAGGAAAAGTGGGTCGACCCGACCCACAACACCTCACAACATACCGAAGCAGATATGCTCAAGGTACGCAAGATAACACACTCTTACTCTAACACTCTTACTTACGTCCATATCTTCTCTGACTTAAGCATCAGAGCGTCGTGGGCCTAGCCCCACACCGATGCAAGTTGATCCTCGTTCCCTGTGCAGGATTTCGACGACCCGCAGACGGCGAAATTCTCAAGGAGGAAGAAAGTCCAAAATTTTGCATCAACAATTATTATTGTTAGTATTAGTAGTAAATTATATTTTTGGTGGTGTTGGGTAACATTTAGATTTCTACCCAAATTTGTACTTAGTAGCTTGGTTGGTTTTTTTTTTTTTTTTTAATCCTAGCACGTGGAAGTTACTTTTTATTAAAAAAAATTATTTTTTAATTATTAAAATTATTTTTTTTTAAAAATCAGTATCATTTTTCTTTTTTCTTTTTCACTCTTTTTCCCTCTATTTTCCTTCCTTCTTCCTCCTTTCATCTTCTCCTCTTCCCTAATGTTTATCGTCATTTCCTTGCCGACAACCGCCAGTAGCAGTATTTTTTTTCTTTTCGTTTTCTTAAAAAAACTAAAACGAAGGGATACGTTTTAGATTCAGATCTGAAACGAAGGAGTTTGTCTGCCAAAATTCATTGTAGATTCGGATCAGTCTCCATTGTATCGTGCTAGTGGTTCGAGGGTCTCGCTTAAGATCTAAAAATTGGGTTTGTCAACAATGAGGGAGCATCGTTGTTGGCTCATAGGCTTCGATGAAGGTTCGCGGTTCGTGGTTAGATCGTCGTTGGTCGTTGGCCAATGTTACACCGCCGGAGAAATGTGCTGTCGCGTTGGAGGTCGAGTCGGCGGCCGAATTCACATTGTTAGGGTCCAAGCACACTGCTGCTACAAAGACGTGTTGGAGGTCGAGTCGGTGGTCGAATTCACATTGTCAGGGTCCAAGCACACTGCTGCTACAAAGATGAGCCTTTACCGTCACAAAGTTTCGGCATTGTTCGTCAATCTGTTCGAAGCGGCTCCTTATTGTGAGTTCGGGTCTATCTTGGTGGGTTGGGCTGAGTTCGTGGCAGAAACGAAGGGGGATTTGATTTTTTTTTAAATGAAAAAATGAGAAGGAAAAAAGGAAAAGAAAGAAGAAAAATAAAAATACAACTATCGGTGGTTGCCGACGACAAAATGGCGACAAACGATAGTGACCATGTTTAGTAGGAGGAAGATGATAGAATGAGAGGGAGAAAAAAAGAATAGGAGAGTAGAGAGAAAAATAAAATAAAATAAATGTTTTAATAATTTTAATAATTAAGAAAATGGGTGCCACCATCATTCCCTTACGATTTAATAGAAAAATTAGAATGAACCACCCACCAAATTCATACATCAATAAAATTGTTGAGTTTGAAACCTTAGCGACCTAAATTTTAACCAACCTTGACATGGATGAAAAATGTAATTTACCCAAAAAATAATAATAATAAAACAAAATATTACAAATTATTTTAGATGTTGCTTCGGAAGAATTTTAATTAGCCCAAGTATAGTTGAGCAGGAACTCCAATGTACTTTAATAGGCCCAATTGAAAAAAACACAATTACAGGAACTCAAAATGTAAGAATACCAATTACTTTAATTGGCCCATATGACAAAACACAATTACTACCCATGTGATATATACTAATGAAAAATAAGAATAAAGTTATGTTTGTATGATAAATTTAAGCATGGCTCAACTAGTTAAGTCATATATGTCTAATTAAAAAGTTTAAAGTTAAAATTATTTCATTCCACTGTCTCGCTGAATTAAAGATAAATGTATATTTATATAGACAATAAGGTATACTTTGAAAATCGTACTCCAAGTGCAGACCTAAGAATAATAAAAAAGTAATAAAAAAATGTTAAACTACAATTTTAGCTCCTCAATTTTTGGTCTTTGAACTTCCAATTTTGTATGCCTAATTCAATTCATAAATTTTTAATTTTTTTTACCTAATACCTCATCAATCTATTCAACATTTATTTTAATTTAAATTTACTAGACACAAAATTAAAAGTTAAAAGTTGAGAATCTCAGTTGAAAGTTTGAGAATCTCATTATACATAAAATCTAAATTTACATATAATAGATGGATTAGTTTCTAAAATTTTGGAAGACTATAAAGTTTGGAGGTTAAACTTGTTATTTAAGGTAGAGAAAAATAATTCGTATGCACATAATGATGACGTAATTAAAAATAGCAGTAATATACCAATTGAACACGTAACAATAAAAGAATTTAAAGGAGAGTGAAGCAAGTGGAAGAAGCCAAATGAAGAGAAGAAAATCAAACATTTGGCGAAAAGGTCTTGTTGTGGAGTTCCATTATTGACACTTTAACAGAGCTCTTGTTCGGCACGCATGACTTTCCCTTTATCAAAGTTTTTTTTCTTTTTTCTTTAAAATAAAATGCTAGGTTGGAATTTAGTAATAAACATAATATATCGTTTTCTGATCACTTTCGATTTTGTTTGTTTATAGAATAATGATAATAAAAATACAATCCATTCAGTTTCATGTTTCATCTTTACCTTCAATCACTTCATTTTCCTTCCATACGTTTTCTTCTTCTTCTTAAATTAACACTAAATTATCATGGATAAAAAAAAAATAACACTAATTTAACTTGTTTCTAATTCTTTTGTTTCTAATGTAATTTGGATATTTTTTCAATTTAGTCTCCATTGTCTAATTTCATTTTATATATTTAATTGAAAATTAACAAATTCTAAAAAATAAAACATATATTTAATTTGGACTGTTGCACAAATAGCAATCAGGTTCAAACTAATTGCAAATTTAGCAAACTTTAAAATGTTTTGCAAATAGACAAAAAAAAAATTATTTCTATCACTGATAGACTTTATCATATCACTGATAGACTTCTATCAGTGATAGACTATTATCACTGCAAAAATCTATAAAAAGCTGAGGTGATCAGCGATAGACTTCTATCAGCCATAAGATATCAACGATAGAAATTGTCATATCCGCAAAATTTTTAAAAACATGCTATATTTTTAATTATCTTATTCTAAATTGACATCTATTACAATTTCCCTATTTAATTTTATATTTTACTTTTATTTAATCCTTAATTATTGTTAATACTGTTGATTGATTAATCTAAAATATTTTTTCTTAGATCAGCCTTTTTAATTTAATGGTACCAAGCAGCATAGAGTAAATTAAAACACAATTTAAAATTTAACAATTCAAATGAAACTTTTCGTTAAATAAACACAAAATCATAATTATCTCAAAATAAAGAGGCGATTGTTTAAAGTTTACAACTTACAAAATAATCAACAAGATCATAACTTAACGGCATAATATATCGCCTAGTGACCATGAGGTCCTAGGTTCAATCATCCACCTTAACATATTGTCAAAAAAAAAAAAAAAACACAAAATAAGAAGAGAAAAAAAAAAATTATTAAGCCCATTTCATAAACTATTTAATTTTAAAAATTAAGTAGGTAAACACCACTTTGAATCATTTATTTTGTTCTCTATCTTTTACTTTATTTTAAAAATTCAAACAAAATTAATAAAAAAATAAATAATTTTTAAAATTTTGTTTTCATTTGGAATTTAACTAAAATGTCAAATATTTACTTCGAAAAATATAAAATTATTGCAAAAGAAATAATGAGAAAATAACTCTAATTTAAAAAAATAAAAAATCAAAAGTTACTTCTCAGTTTTTTTTTTTTTAAACAAAATGGCGGTGTTTTTGTTTATACTATTTTTAGAGGGGTTATGCACAAACACTTAGGGGGCGTTTGGGGCGCAGAGTGGGTTATTATAGTTGGTGGGTTATTATAGTTGGTGGGTTATAATAATCTGTGGGTTATAATAGTCTGTGTTTGGGGTGCAGAGTTGTATAGTGTGGGTTTAGTAAGTCTGTGTTTGGGGTGCAAAGTTGTATAGTGTGAGTTTAAAATACAGTTTTCTTTAACATGAAGTTTGAAATATGTGTTTATGTTAGTTTATTTTTTTTCTACAACTTTTTGTTGTTTTTATATAGTTAAATGTATATTACATATTAATTTTTTAAAAATTAAAAAAATAAATATTATTTAGGAAATCACAAATAATCGACAACAAGAACTCAGTGGAGAGAGAAATAATACAATTTTCTTTAACATGAAGTTTGAAATATGTGTTTATGTTAGTTTATTTTTTTTCTACAACATTTTGTTATATTTGTATAGTTAAATGTATATTACATATTAATTTTTTAAAAGTTAAAAAAAAATATATTATTTAGGAAATCACATACAATCGACAAGTTCGGTGAAGAGAGAAATTTGGGATGAAATGAAAGATAAAAAATCGTGAGGTGAGGAAGACAAAGAGAGAGAAAAAAATCGATAAATTGAGTGAAAAAAATAGAAAAAAAAAGAAAAAGAGAAGAAAACTCGAAAAAAAAACAAAGAGAAAAGAAAACCCGAAAAAATTAATGAAAAAAAAAAAAAAAAAAACAAAACTACTGTAGAACTGCTACAGTGTTACTGTAGAACTGCTACAGTAAACACTGTAGCAAACCGGGGGTTATAATAACTCCCAGCCCCAACTTATATAGTTGGGGCTCCAAACACGGGGTGGGCTATTTAAGCCCACCCCACCCTACCCAACTCGGTGGGCCAAACAGCCCCTTAAAATCTGCCAACAAGAGCCTAGGTCTCTAAGTTGGAATCTCTGTATCCAAGTTATAAAAATAAATAAATACTTAAAATCTCGGATTCTCGAAAACACATTCACACGTAACTAACTTCTATGCATTCATTAATTTAAAAACTCAAATCATTTCTTTAAAAATAAATTCTCTCTGTTTATGTCTATCGCAAATCTTTTTAATGGGATCCTATATCCCATCAGTTTATAAATGATTGATTGTTTACTTTTTTGTTAAATAGCTATCCCATCAGTTTATAAACGATTGATTGTTTACTTTTTTGTTAAATAGGAAGCCGTTTCTTCTTCTAACTGTGCTGGTCCGATTAGCATTAAATAGATTGCTGAATTTGACATTTCTATAACGAAATAATTACTTTGTCGATTTTAGTTTTAAATATTTTATGCATTTCTAAATATTTTGCTTTTTTTTTTTTCTGTTTAAACATAAAATATTTTGCTTAAAGCATCTAAATTATTTCCGTTTTTATTATGAAATAGAAGAGAAAAATGATTAATTTTAGAGTTAATTGCACGAAACATCTCTAAACAATGAAGTTTGTTACAATTAACTCCTAATATTTTATCAATCACGTTTCCTTGAACTATGGTGTTTGTTGCAATCAAACTCCTAGACTTTCAATTCGATCAATCACACCCTTAAAGTATGGTAAGCACTGCAATAAACCTCTTTGGGTTCAATTTGAGTCATTTAGAGGAAGGGCAAAATTGTCATATGTAAATAATTAACCAAAATCAACCTTTCTTCCTCTCCCCTCCTCCTCCGACCAACCTCGCCGTCGCCGCCGCCACCGTCCTCACTCCAACCAACTACTTTCCAGAATTTAGAAACCTACCACGGATCGATTAATCAATCACGGAATCAAAGTTGTTGAACTCCACTTCGTCCTAGAGCCTACAATCGTCACCATCGCAAGCCACGGCGTCACACCGACTTCGTACTAGCCCTCATCCACATTTGCTCATGAGGAGCGATCGAGGCGTTTCGTACATGAGCGAAGTGGATCTAGGGCTAACTATGTTCGATTACTTCACGATGTTGTTTAAATCAAAGTTTAGATCCAATTCCGTCCACTTTCCTAAGGGAAAGAGAGTGAAAGGCGAAGCGACGGTGGAGATGGGGATAGTCGATTTGGTTCACAATGGTGAAGATGGTGTTTGAAGGTTGTCGTACGACTCGAGGAGCACTTTATGCGAAGAGAAATTAGGGTTAACTTTGCACGATTACTTCACTATGTTGTTTAAATCAAAGTTTAGATCTAGTTTCGTCCGCTGCGGTGTGTTCCTAAGGGCAAGAGAGTGAAAGGCGAAGCGACGATGGGGATGGGGATAGTCGATTTGGTTCACAACGGTGAAGATGGTGTTTGAAGGTTGTCCTACGACTCGAGGAGCACTTTATGCGAAGAGAAATTAGGGTTAACTTTGCACGATTACTTCTTGATGATGTTTAAATCGAAGTTCAGATCCAGTTCCGCTCACCGCGGTGTCTTCCTGAGGGCAAGAATGTGAAAGGCGAAGCGACGGTAGGGATCATGAGGACAGTCGATTCGGTTCACAACGGTGAAGATAGTGTTTGAAGGTTGTCGTACGACTCGGGGAGCACTTTGCGAATAGAAATGAGAACGGTGAACCCTACACGAAAATTAGGGAGAGAGGCACTGGGCGGAGATTGGCTGGAGTGAGGTGGGCGGCGACGAAAAAGTTGGCCGGAGGTATGGGAGAAGAAGGCTGGTTTTGGTTAATTATTTGCATACGACAATTTTTTCATTCCCTTAAATTACTCGAATTGAACCCAAAGGGTTGATTGCAACACTAATCATACTTTAGGAGGTGTAATTGATCAAATTGAAAGTTTAAGGAATTGATTGCACAACTTATCAAACTTTAGGAGTGTAAAAGTTTAAAGGGTTAATTGTAACAAACTTTTTTTGTTTAACTATTTGTTTGTATGTTTTATATATCTTTAAAATGTTTTAGAAATTTAAATAAAGAGTTGTAGTAACTATTTTCTTTCTATTTTATCTTTTTGTCTTTTCTTTTGAGTAAATATTCGAGAGCTCTTAGAAAGAAGAAAAAGAGGACATTCAAATAATGTGTTATTTCTGTTGAGAATCCACATCAGAAAGATGAAGAGACCTCACTCACAATATAACATAGACTACTCGTCTTATTACCAATTCGTTTTAAGATGGAACCACACTAATACAAACCCTATGATACCTAATCATGTCTTGTCATTTTCTTTGAAATACAAAATAGAGTCCGACCTAAAAAACCAAATTTCTTTTAAAATTTTATAGCACTAAGATTTGGAAATATTTATTTAAAAAAAATAGACAATAAGCAAACCAAAAAAATCACTAGAAATAGAAAAACTTAAGAGCCTAGAACAATGTGATTACCAATTTTATGCCCATTGGTTATTAAAAGATACAAATTTCAATTTTATATTCTAGCCGCTACATTCAATCATTTTTCCTACTAAACGTATTTAACCTGATCTCTATTTCAAATCCCAAAACTTAATTAACATATAAAAGCATATTTTTAAAAAAAATAAAAACATTACTGATTTGAGAACATAAAATAAAAGTAAAATTGAAACCAAATCGCAATTGTATTCAATTTCTGTTAAAATATAAATTTATTCTCTACCATTATGTCCATTTATACTCTTAGAAAAATTGTAATCCGTCATCAATTCTTACCTTGATGTATGTTATAAATTTTAAAGTGATGGAAAATAAAATAATTGAGAGATATATCCGAGCTAAAGTGAGCATAACTAAGTGGTAATGTATTAGGAATTTACCTAATTAGTTTTTAGTTAGCATTTAGTTAGTTTTCATATATGTTTTGAGATATTAGAGTTTATAAACCCATCTCATTTAAATGAAATAGGAAGAGAAATTCAAGAGGAAAAAACAAATATTATCAAACAAGGTTTTAGCATGGTATCAGAGCGAAGATCTTGTTAAACTCGATCATACAAACCGCCGCCGCCGCCTAATTTTGTTCCTCTCCGATATTTGAATTTGGTGTGTCTACATTCTATTCAAAATATGAAGATGTAGATGTTGATGAAAAAAAATGGTCTACATTCTTCTTCTCTTGAAGAAAAAATGAAAAAAAAAAAGTCTAACGCCGGAGATGAAGGAGTCTTGAAGGGCTGCTGCTGTCAAACGCCGAAGGTGAAGGAGTCGGCGTCATGGCTCATGTTTGAGATCTGAAAATGTTGCGGCACACTTCTGGTTTGGTATTTTCTCTCTAATTCAAAACTAATTTTGTTTTGATATAGGAGTTTTTGTGTGAAACTTAACTTAATTTTGAGTTTGAGTTCTTTTAGTTAAATTTGAATTTATGAAAAAGGAAAAAAATAGAAGAAGAGAAAGAATAGATTCAGATTTGACTTTTTATTTTGAAAAAAAAAATAAAAAAAAGAGAAAGAAGGAGAAACTATCGTAAGCTTTGTTTTAAAAAAAAAACCTGCACTTTTCTAGAAAAGAGGGAAAGAAGTGACAACTCACTGATTTGATTTAAAAAAAAATTAATATATATATATATACATTGGGCGGGATGTCTGCGGCCCAAATGAGAAAAAAAATTAATGGAATTTTTTTTTTGTTTTCTTGTGGGCTGGACAATTTGCCCAAATGAAAAAAACAAACAAACAATCAGCTGTGCAAACGGGTTATTTTAAAAAAAATAAAAAAAAAATATATATATATATATATATATATATATATTTAAATTAAATTTGATGATGAATGAAATTGAGGGTGTTTGATTTTTTTTCTCTCCTTTGAATTAGGTGTACCTAGTGAGCGCAAATTGTTTTCTCCTCCAATGATGAATGAAGGGAACACTGAGCTGAAAATCTCTCTTACGAATTCCTGAAGGGAACACGAGGTGAAAATTCTTAAAATTTGATTGGAATTTGATTTGTGAAGCACCGACTTGCGTTCGGAGGCTCGCAGAATTTTTTTCTATAGTGTGTGTGGTCATGATGCGAAGCCCGCGAAAATTTAAAGGTGTCATGTTGGCATCAACCTGAAGATTGAATCACCAACCTACATTTGGAGGCTCTTGAAAAATTAAAGATGCAATGAGCATCGACCTAAAGTTTGCAACATCGACCCGCGTTCGAAAGCTGCAATTTATTTTTTTATCTTATTCTCACCTTATTTTCAAATCGGGCAGATCCTTCATGCTCCAACTTGAAAGAGAATATTAGAGATTTACCTATCTTAGAAAACTAGTTAGCATTTAATTAGTTTTTTTATATGTTTTGGGAGATTAAGATGGTATAATCTCATTTAAATGAAACATGAGAAGAAATTTAAGAAAATATGAGGAGAAATTCAAGACGAAAACTAATTATCAAAAGAAAAATATTGTGTTTTGTCATGGCTTCAATAAATTTATGTACTCTAGATCTTTTGTAAAATAAATTTTTGTACCCTAGATCTTTTGTATTCTAAGAAAATGACCAAAATGATACTAACCCCACCCTATAATGTTATTGAATTAAAGGAAAGAGAAAAAAAAATGTGACTCACACCCAACAATAGAGTCACTAATGAAGTTTTTTCAAATTGTATTATTTTTTTATTAATAAAATAGAGAGAGGGATAAGAAATCGAATCAATTCAAAACCCTAGAAAGAAGAAAAAAGAGAAAGAAAACCAGAACGGCGACGGCGAAATCAAACAATTAAAAGAGAGAGAAAATAAGAAAAACAAAAAACCTGAAAGAGCGTTGAGTCCATTGAAGCAGGTTTTGACGAAGGAGGTGGCGCCACCACCATTGACGGCGGCGGTTCGTTGCAGTTCGACGTCGTTTAGCTTGGGTCCGTTTAGAAGTGGCACATCGAGGTGCCCTGATAATGTGTGATGGACCGACTCATCACCCATGGGAGAAAAAGAAAGAGAGAAAAAGTAGAAAGGGGTAAGAATAGGCTAATGGCTGAATGGCTGTTCGCGCTTTGGCCTCCAATTTTGGCTTAAAAAGGGTGCGGTATTTATGGACAACCTCACCCACTAAGTCAAACAAGATTTTTACAGCCTTGTATGATATGACGTGAGAAGGAAAATAACTGCAAAGTTAAATTACAAGTTGAGCCAAGTAGTGTTTGTGGTTTTTTTGGTCAGCATAATTTTATAAACTATTTTAATAGGTCTAAGATTTTCTAATTTTGTGTGCTAATAATATATGGGAAATAACATAAGTGCATGAATGATAATCGGTCACATTTGTCAAGTTACTCTCATTCTTAAGGCATTCATAAAATCGAACCCTTAGGAAAAATTAGTTCATAAATATGAAAAGATATAAATATTTCATTGATGTAAAATTTATAAGTACAAAGAGAATATTAAATAAAAATTGGAATGAACTGACAATGATGGAAAATAAAAATAGCAAGAGCAAAGATCGAAAAATGATCTAAAGATTCCTAGAGAATCATAAGGCATTTCACTCTAGTTTAATTCAACATCTTTCAAGAATAATTAAGCTTACATGACTTCTTAGGTAAAAGACCGAATTAAGGACCCTCTTCAGAGGAATGACTTTCTCGAGTGGAATGAGTGGAATTCTTCTTGAAATGATCGATGTCTTCAAATTTCAGATTAATAAACCTTTTATAAGCTAGAAATGAGTTGGTGGACGCTAGAAATGGTGGTCCTAACTTCTCTAATGGCTTTTAGAGTCAACAATTGAATGTTGGTGCGAAATATGCTCGTTTGGCGCTCACCCACGAATTCAACGTTGAACCAGTTTAGGGCACAATGCAGTCGCATCAGAAAATTCAATGCGACCGTATCATGAAAAATTCACAAATTTTCTGCGCAAAGCCAAAAATGAGTTAAATATCATAAAAAAAAAACTTTTAACCCCTCAATTGGTTAAATAATCACACGTGGGGCTTGGACCACGCGACTTTCTTATTTTAGCTTAATTTAATTTGGACCATGAGGCCGACCAAACCGAAAGTGTTGAGTATGCTGAGTTGAGGTGGAGTTAGGGCGTTATCGAAGAATGTGATCAACCGCAGGAACAAGGCAGTTTAGAGGTTTACCAGAGAGGAACAACCAAGCCATAGACAGAGATGACTCCGATCAAGACTGATAGCACTCTAAAAGTGCTAATATATAGCTCATAAGTCTTGTAAATTAGAGTAATTATTTGGGCTTAATTGATCTATTTTGTATAATTTAATTGTTAAGGGGTAAATCGGGTATTTGCATTAATTAAGGGCTTAAATGGATATTTTAGAACATTTTATTAATTAATTGTTTTGAGTGATTCTACTACATTAATTAAATAATCTAATTTTAACTCAAAATTGATTAGTGGCTTAATGGTGTTGGTCTTGTTAAATAATTGAGAGAGCTTAGGTTCGCTTCTAGAAGAATGCATGTTTTCCTTACATTTTGTAAAAAGTCAACAGCTCCAGTCAACAGTCAACGGTCAGCACCTCAAGCCCAGATGCCCAGGCCCAGACGCGCGCGCGGCCCAGATCAGCGCCCGACCCGCCTCAACGCTCGCGCGCCCGCCTGCCGACCCATGCGCGGCCCAATCAGCCAATTTAGACTCAGATTTCATTTTTCCAGCTTTTTAAGCATTTTAGACCTAATTTTGGCCGCAACTATTCATCTAGAGAGAGAGAAATTCGATATTTTTCATTTAGCCTCGGGTTTGTTGAGGTTTTCACTAATTTCCACAATTTTGGGGCAATTTTGGATCGATTTTCAACACGTTTGGCTAAGGTAAGTGCTCTAATTTGAGGTTTAGGGGTAATCTTGATGCTTAGGGAGGGTTTTGTTTGAATTTCCAGCTTGTAATTGATAATTTCTTGCATGTTCTTCCTTTATTTGCATCCCAATAGCATGTATGACTGATTAAGAGTAACGCCCGAGTCCTTATGCATATTTTACCGTTAAAGATTAGGACGTATAATTGCCTCAATCGCTAGGTAACAAGGGTCTAAGCGTGACTAATTAATTCTAGCCTAAGTGACAGTTGTGGGATTTGAATTAATTAATGGTTGCACGATAGACTTAGGGAAAGAAGAGAAATCGAGTCAATTGGTCGAATTCTCGATCAATTGGTTCATCGCGATATTACCCGTTACTTTCTTTAATTGGTTTAAGCGTAGCTAACTTAGATTAGTTAAGGAGCATTTTTAATTAGAATTGACGCCTCTAATTAATTCATTGAGATGTTTGCTACGGAAACGAGCAAACATTTCACGTGCATGAGATAAAATTGCGAAGCATGATTAGAATCCCTATGATCTAAGCGCATCAAGAAAATCCCGATCCCTCGAATTAGGAGCACGTGTTACATTTATTTTTCCGCTCTTTACTTTTCGCTATATAATTTTCCGTTAGTTTAATTTCTTCCTTAGTTTAGTTTTAATTAACTCCCCTTTAGTTCACGTTTTTATTTTGAGTTTTAATTTAAAAGACAAATAGAAATTAGTTAAGAGAGATTGATTTAGGTTCCCTGTGGTTCGACACCCATTACCACTAGCTGCAAAGCTTAGTAGTTTCGGTATTATAAATTTCATTTTGGCGGGCTTCGACAACCCGATATTTAGAGTACATTCAAAAGTGCACTACCAAAGACCGTCATCCATGAAGAACCCGAGAAGAACCAAGCACCGCGATCTTCCATCCAATTCAGGGACAAATTTGAAGTCTTAGATAAGAAGAGAATATGGAGAATAGATCGAGACCTGGCCCGTGTTATGGAGATACTAGATGTGAGGACCCGATTTGAAGAAGGAAAAAAAAAAGAAAAAAGAAAACAATAGAAGATAAGAGGCTTTAAGAAAGAATGAAAAATGAGATTTTTAAATTATTTTCTTTAGTTGAAATACATGTGCAAGGGGTGTGTGAGGTGTAGTGGAGCAACTCCACATGGTGTTTGTTTAAAAAAAAAAAAATAAATAAAAGAAAGAAGTTTGTTTTGTTGACTAAATCAAAGAAGGAAATAGAGTAAGAGAGAAAAAAGAGCAAACTGAGGGGAAGAGTTGAAAGAGTGACAAAGAAGAGTTTGAAGGGTTGATTAATTGCTTGAAATTATGGTGAGTTAATTTTTTAAGACGATTGAAATCATTAACCATGTGTTTATATAAAGTTTTCTTTTGTAAATCTCGAGTTTGGTAGGTTTCATTTTTTTTTTTGGGATGTGAGAGTAAAAAAAAAGGATTTTGGTAGTCAATTATGCAATTTTCAATGGGTTTTAGTCTTGTATGACTGATTTGAACCAGGGGCGGATCCACGTAGGGGTTAGGGGCACGTGCCCCCCTCGATTTTTTTTTTCTCTTTGTATTTTCAATTTATAGGAGAGTATAATTTAGATTATATTCAATAAGTTTCGTCTAATATAAAGAATATTATCTTTTTATGTTGTTGGCTCTGCGCCTTCGTATTTCCTCAGGCAAGTGCTCACCACATTCGCCCAAGTGTTTTTAAAATTGTCTGTATGATGGCCGAGGGAGAAACTTTTAATCTTGTCATTCCTGTCTTAGCTAACCTTTACCACGGGTTAGGCAAAATATCAAGGGCTTCTAATTCGGTTGGCCGCATGGAAACTTGTCTCCCAGTGCACTACATTATTGGATGGTTAACTCATTATTTTAATACCCATCATAAAACTCCTGAGGAGGTCCAATGTGGGGCTAGATATCTAGAGAAATTCGAAGCTCGTGAACTGATCCATGAGGGCGCATCGATAGCATGACACGTGAATCTCCATAATAGGAATAAACATGAAATCTTAAAGAATGAAACCATCTTGGACTCTGAAGATTCTTCATACTTTTCGAGTCTCCGATCGTGCTATCTATCAACGCGATATGGAGAATCATTTTCCATTGAATCATACAGTCCGTATCGATTTGGTCGTCAGTTTGGGTTCTACCAAGACGTGCCAAAGGATATAGGGGAAGCTTCTCCTTCTGTTAATTTGTGTAACATTTTACATCATTGACGAGTTTGTATTTAAGCCGACGTAGGGTGAAAGGTGTTTCTCCCAGCTCGTATGTCGAATCCTCAAGACCATGTCACTTCGTATTACAGAAATTGGCGGTCGATCAAGCATGGTGATTATTTGAGAAAATGTGTGGATAAACTGATTGACAGCGCTCTTCCTCTCTCAGTTCGTTCAAAACCTAAGAAATTCAGAGCTAACCTTGGAGGAAAAAAAATTCACTTGCTCAAAGATAAACCGTCATGCAGTGCCTCAGATCAAGCTGAAGACAGTCAAAGCAGCAGTAAGGACCGCTATTGGAAGAAGGATAAGAGGCCCAAACGGACCCCTAATCTCGGTGACGGATTCTTTGCCAACGTTCCTATCGCTTGTGAAATTCCTAATAATGTTGGAGCCTTAGTTCAGTAGCTTTCTCCCCCTTATATATATACTATATTTTTTTTTTTTTGAAGTTCTCCTAATGTTACAGCTTCACTTGGATGACTATATTCAAGAAGAGGAAAATCAACTTAGCGAACAATCGTCGGAGAGTTCGGAGGGTTCAGTTTCTATTGATAAGCGATCTGTGAGCTCTCATGCCCCACTGGAAGAACGAAGCACCGATTTTCCTTTGCTTACTATCAAAGAGTGTGATAGAACTCCAAATGTGCTATTTTTAATTCTTGTTAGTTGATTCAAATTAATGTGTTTAATCATATGTTTTGCAGGAATCGAGCATTCAGAGGTGAATGAGACACTTATATTAAATAAGAACTCAAAAGAGGAGTTTTAGAGTATAATATCAACAAACCGAGCCGCAGATGATACTATGAAGATAAAAATCATTTAATGATCAAAGTTGTAAGCTTGGTCTGATGGTGAAGGGTTGATTATGTTAAACTTTGACCTCGAGTTTTATTCTTGAAGAATGTAATTATTTTTTATATTTTTACTTCAACCATTAACTCACGACACGTGGCAGCTCATGATTCATCCAGGAAAGAAGTCATCTCCACGAAGAAGCATCCACTCAGAAGAAACCACCTCCTCAACCACAACTTTCTATTTATTTAATATTTTATTTTTTTATTTTTATTTTAAAAATAATAATTACTATTTCTCTTTTAGTATAAAAAGGGGAGAGTCACCCCAAGAAAAAACACACCAACACACATCAACACACATCAACACACACCATCACTAATATTCTCTCAATTCTGTTCAAGTAGGCTTGTAATGCTGATTTAGAGGTTTGTCCAAGTATTCGCATCAAATTGGCGCCGTTGTCCGGGATCCAAGTATTCGCATCAAATTGGCGCCATTGTCGGGGATTCAAGTTCGCTTCAAATTGGCGCCGCTGCCGGGGAGCCAATTAAATTCTCTTTGTTAAATTTATTTATTTATTTATTATTATTATTCTTTTTTTCTTAAATTTTTTAAAAAAAAAAATCAGAAAATTTACAAAAATCACAAAAATATTTCTTTTACTTTATTTTTTGTTTTGTTTAATTATTATAACATGTCAGAATTTTCTCAACAATATTGCGCGATAATTGCTAGTAGAGTTGTTTTTCAGTCCGAAAAGCAACTTGACGACGATAGGTTTGAGAATTTTGTTTCATGAGAAGACCATGTTTGTGAGATTAAGGAAGAGGCTGAGCCTTATCCCGAGAAAGAGATTCAGGTTGCTTTTGGACTTGAAGAAAATGATGAACCTGTTAGATGCGAGAGCGCCACCACCGCCCTTAGACCCATGCAGGAGAAATTTCAGGGGAGTTTTATTCTCTTTATTGTTTCTTTTGTGAATAATCTACTTAGTTATCCATTAAGAATAAATCTACCTGTGGATAGTTCTGTCTAGACTGAGGTACTTAAGTTGACCCAAAGGGAACACCTCTAACTGGGAACTGACATAGGAAGTATAGGTATGGGAGATTTTTCTTCTTCAATTTTTTTTTTCTTCTTTAATTAAAAAAAAATGTCTTTCTCATTTATTTTGGGGACACAATCTACTTAATTATACATTGGGGACAATGTATTGTTTTAGGTGGGGGGTGGAGATATATTTGCAAAGCATGTGAGCTTGAAATGTATGATGATTAGTTGGTTGCATATTATGTGATGATGACAATCTGTGATGTGTCTTATACATTTTTTGTTCATTATGTTTTTTCACTTTTTCTTGCAAAGCATGAGTGCATGCATGATTTCGAGCCAAATTTAATTTTTTTTCTCTAGATTCCCTTATAACTATTGTGCACATAGTCTTCTCATCTATGGTTTTAAAGGCTTAGGATTGTATTATTTGGCTTATATGTTTGTTGTCACCTCGAAAGACCCCTAGAACTAATTAGAAAGTTATCTTGCATGATAGTTTGTAATGAGATAAGTGAAAATCAGCTTGTAATGAGTAAAACGATAAGGGGTAAAAAGAGCTGCCCCAAATGTGAGTAGTTAGGCCGCCCATTGATGAGTGCTCTGGGTGAGAGGCCCTGCAGTTGGGTGTGAAATCTAGTGCCCTTGAGTTAAAATATTGCAAGTTTAGGGGATCCCCAAAGTTGTTTTTAGGCACCTTAATAGAAATATTGCTTACCTGAATGTGTTGATGCTTGATAGTTGGTTCTTAATGACCAGAAGTAGGGGAAAACGAGTTGAGGGTTGAATAAAATATTCCCGAACTTATAAAAATCGAGATAGGAAAGGCTACACACACACACATAAGGGATGAAAGAACTAATTTTAAATTTCTCGTTGATTGAATGCATTTGAATGTTGTGAGTTGTGAATATTTTTATTGTTTAAGATACAGAGGTTAGAGTCATGAATTTGCAGCCAACGATTTATTTTAATGTTTAAATTATTTCTTGCTCGAGGACTAGCAAGATTTAGGTGTGGGGTATTTGATAGAACTCCAAACATGCTATTTTATAACCTTTAATTCTTGTTAGTTGATTCAAATTAATGTGTTTAATCATATGTTTTGCAGGAATCGAGCATTCAGAGGTGAATGAGACACTTATATTAAATAAGAACTCAAAAGAGGAGTTTTAGAGTATAATATCAACAAACCGAGCCGCAGATGATACTATAATGATAAAAATCATTTAATGATCAAAGTTGGAAGTTTGGTCTGTGAAGGGTTGATTATGTTAGAGTTTGATTCTTGAAGAATTAATAATTATTTTTTATATTTTTACTTCAACCATTAACTCACGACACGTGGCAGCTCATGGTTGATCGAGGAAGAAGTCATCTCTCAAAGAAGTCTGGCCTCAACCACAACTTTCTATTTATTTAATATTTAATATTTTATTTTTATTTTAAAAATAGTAAATACTATTTCTCTTTTAGTATAAAAAGGGGAGAGTCCCCACAAGAAAAAACACATCTTACACCAACACACACCATCACTAATCTCCCTTTCTCCCTTTTCCTCTATTTAGAGTTTTTTTTTATTTATTTTTATGTTCGGCTAAGCTTGTAAGGCTAATTTAGAGGTTTGTCGGGCTAAACGTTTTTGTGAGATTTTATGTATTAAATTGAAATTTAATTTCTTGGTTAATTGTTTTCTATTCTTTGTTTATTTCATGTGCATTTAGTATTGATTAATGTGATAGCTTAATCAATTAAATATTAATTGTTCATGTATGCTATGTTTGTAATTTGTGATCCGTAATTGTCATAAATTGCATGCTTAATTATAGTAGCAAAATGGTCAGGTTATGACTAGTGTTAATATTATGGTTTTTTCATAGTTAACATGGTGTGTATAATTGACCTGAGGAATATAAAAATGTTTAATTGAATCTGATCAATTTAATTAACATTCTAATCAATCCATGTGCTTAGAGTTGCTAGCTAGTTAGCATGGAACGCTATCGTGCCCAGCTAATTGGTCAGTTTAGAGTTAATTACGATGCTTTGTCGGATTAATTGCATGAGAGGACCTTAGAGACTTTTCATGGCTGTTCCAGTTAAGTCGATTAGGCTTTTAATTAAGAAATTGTATTTTTATTGGAGTAATCGATGAGCAAAATCCATTAAGTCCCGACAATCTCTGAATCAACAAGGTAATCTCTTGTTTATTTCTTTAATTCTTTAATCTTTTATCTTTAATTGTTATTTTAATTCATTAGATTAATATGCAATCCAAAAACCCCCCATTTATTGTTTTTACATAAAGTTTAATTTAGAGAATTTAAATTTCGGTTCCCTGAGTTCGACCCGGTTCGTTGTAATTTACTACAAATCGTTGATCGGTAAATATAAATTGTATTTGACGGGCCTCGAAGAGCTCGCATCAGAGTGTCCTCAACATGTTCAACAAAATGTAGTTTCGCAAGCTCCTGAAACTTCCCTTTATTGTGCTGATAATATAGTATCCAACCTTCAACGAAAAGCTGCCATGTCTATGTGGCAAAGCCTGCGAGAGAAACTCGCGCGTACGCCTTTTGAGGACGTTGCCAAACTTGAGCCAAAGATGCATAAGATTTTTAAAGGCATCTTGGACACTCGGGCAAACAACTTGGCACCCCTACAAGAATTTGTAGAAGACTACTGTAAGAGGGTGGAAGACTACAACCAGATGCAATTTTCAATTTCCACCCACCTAACCTCCAACAGTAGGGATCGTCAACTGGAAGAAAAGAAGTTTAATCTGGAACGATCCCTCTTAGAGGTTACAGAGACAGAAACGAAGCTAAAAGCTGCGAAGGTCGAGCTTCAGAGGCTTTTCAATTTTGTCTCCGCTCAGGAGCAAGCCTTGAGTCGTGGGACACTTGAAGTCTCGCGTGTACGCGAAGAGATTAGTGCCCTCGAATGTGCCCCCATTATTGATGAAGTCAATGCTCGAGCCGTTGCTGCATTTCGCGAGCTTCTAGAGAGTTTGCGCGCGGAGCTTCTAAAGTTTCAGTGGGCGCCTTGATTTACGCATATATATATATATATATATATATATATATATATATATATATATATAACCTTGTCCATGTATCTCCTTCTAGATTCCTCTCGTGTAAATGAACTTCCTATTTTTTTATGACCATTTGACTTGCTTCATTCATTTTGGAATAAGTTTTTTTTTTTATTTTATTTATTTATTTTTTTTTTATTATTTTACCTTGTTGTGAGTGAATTCCTTTTTTTTTTTTTTTGCCTACGTATCCTTGAAAAGAAAGGGATCAAGACAAAACGCAGTTCGCATGGAATGATTTTTTTATTTTATTTTTTATTGTCGTGACTGAACTTAAAGTCTCTTTTTTGTGTTTAAGTTGCCTACGTACCTTTGAAAGTAAGGGGTCAAGTCATAACGTAGTTCAAATTCATGATTTTAATTTTTTTATTGTAACTGAACTTAAAGTATATATTTTTTTCTTTAAGTTGCCTACGTACCCTTGGATGGAAGGGATCAAGTCATAACGTAGTTCGAATTACATGATGAGTGATTTTTTTTACTCAGGTCGTTCACCTTTTAAGCTCGTGCGGGCCAGGAGCAACATGTAGTTTATACTCTTACGTTAAGGAGTATTACATTTTATGCATAAATTTTCTTGAGAAACTTGTCGTTGATTGGGCCAATCCTTAACCCGTCTTGATCCACGATCTTGTATGCCCCATTTGTGTAGACTTCTTTGACAACATAGGGTCCATCCCACTTAGGGGTGAACTTGTGTTGGGTTTTATGTCCTAAAACTCGTGGTTTGTAAACTGAATATATATTCTATTTTGCAATAAAGTTGTTATTGAGATTTATTCAGTAAAGTTGTTATTGAATAAAATGAATTGTTTTTACTTTTAACCTAACTCCAATAAACAAAGAACCCATGGCTATAGGTTGTATACTTGAACTTCATGTATGACATGATTGTGGATCAAGTTCAAGTAATAGCAAGAACGGTCTATAGTATAAGGATAAGGCTGGGTACCTTATCCTGGGGACACTATTGGACGCGGCCCACTTTGTATAGTACAAACGATGTGATCCGAAATCGTTCATGTGGAGACATGTGAGTGGGGGCGTCCTATGCAATGAGTTTGCATAAGATTGAACCGCGAAACAAGTCGCTCTTTCTTTATAACTCCGTTTACTGTAAAGACCGACTTTTTCATATGATGACCTAGGTAACTCGATCTGAATCCTGAGCACGCTATGAACTCCTGTTTATTCGGGCTTATCCTTTGACTTGTATGGGTGAGAGTGGCCCGAGATCGCCGACTCAATAAGCCTACCATCTTGGGGATAAGACCGGGTAGGTAGCTGGGAACATAGTCCTGCGAGATGGAATTCACTCCTACCCGCTCTGAGGGATTAGTAGAGAGGTTGTTCCCTTAAGTGTTGACTCCGGGTCTTGAACTAGGGATCCCACCCTCTCATTGGCCCGAGAGGGACTTGGTATAGTGATGAGATCACATACCAATCGGTTTGGTGGTTGGACCACAAACCAATAGTTCATTAGAGGATCAGTGGGACTTAAGGAACAAGATGTAATTACGGGGGTAAAACGGTTATTTTGACCCAGCTGTAATTACGAACGACCTGTGAAGGATCGACTTACTAATGATGGTTATATCAAGAGGACAGAAATATATCTACGGTGAGGAGAGTGCAACCCTTGGACTTTAGTGGAGTCTCCGGGGTTAACGAATGTTGGTTAGCTTGGTTAAAGAGTTTGACCGGTTAATCTCGTATCGTTGGAGCTCATGATCTGTAGGTCCTTTAGGTTCTCCTGGCTAGCTCGGATTAAGCCGTGTAACAATATGAGAGAAAAAAAATTTGAATTTATTGAAATTCGGTTTTGGAAGAATGATGGACATATTTAAATATGATTTAAATACGGGATCGGTGTAAAACATGAATAGGGATTCATGTGTGATGATTCGGTTTAAGAAACCGGGATTAGTCTTATTATTTAATTAATATTTGATATTGAATTAAATAATAATATTAATTAATTAAAAAGTTTAATTAATTATAATTTATTTTGCTTATTAAAATTAATTATGAATTAATTTTAAAATGACAAAATATTACAAGTGTAATTATAAGTCAAAGTGGAATTATCCATGTTGAGTGGATTTATCCAAGTTGAGTGGGTTTATCCAAGTTGTGAAGTGAATTGTGAATCACCAACAACATGCATATAAACTCATCAATTTTGGAACACTTGGTTGAAGACTAATCCATCCAATTTGAGGTGTCATGCTAAGCAAAGACTTTGTTGCATGTGAATTGCCTATAAATTGGATGAAGTTCAAATGGTTTGAAGTTGATGAATTTTCAAAGAGTTTGAATATTTGGATGAGCATGAAGAGTTCATGTTACTTGAGAAATTAGAAAGCTAAGTGTTAGACTTCTTCTCACAAAATCCTCATCACTTTCATCTTCCCATCTTCTTCTTCCAAACTTTTTCTTTCATAAAGGAGTCCCACCACTCCGTTGCTCGGCCCGAGGATAGCGGGACTACCGGAGGTGGTTCTCGAGGAGTTCGAGGGAAGCTTCGAAGGGTTCGTGAGGAGATTCGAGCGTTGGAAGAGAAGTCTTTAGAACTACAAGAGGTATGTGTTCTAATTCCTTTTATTTCAAAGCTTTGTGCATGTTTCTTATTTAGCTAAATTGATGAAATTAGAGTGCCAATGATCCGTCTCGCTTCCGCTGCGCTACATGCGCTCCATCAATTGGTATCAGAGCGTTTTTTGGTCACTCAATTTGCATCAATTTGAGCTCGGTGGGTATTTGTTTTAGAAATTTATTTTTCTGGGCGTCTAAAGTGTTTCCCGGTTTTGGCATATTTTTTTTGAGCTTCGATTTGTACTTTGTTTTGTAAATGCCCGAGTGTGTATGGGCTTTAATGTGTAAAGAAGAGTCTGTAAAAAATTCGGAGTCATTAGAGTCCATATAGGCTTTCAATTCGAAGACAGAAGCTCGGGTGTCGGAAAAAACAGCATGCTGTTTTTTGCTGTTTTTTTTCTGCAAAATTCCAGCACTAAACCGGTTCAGCGCAAGGTGGAAGAAACGGTCCGGTTCAGTCCTCGTGCGGTCCGGTTCACTGAAAGTCAGACCGGTTCCTTGTTCTTCACCCTCTGGAGGTCCGGTTCAGCATTCGTTTGGTCCGGTTCGGGTCGGTATTGGTCCAGTTACGGGCTGTTGAAGTCGGGACAACTGTTATGGACCGGTTCAGTTTTTTTGAAGTTTTGTAGTTGCTGTTTTTTTGGCCGGTTGAAGAGAATTCAAGCTGGTTCGTGGCGGTTCGAAGGGTTCGGAAGCGTCTCAACTTAGTTGATGAATTATTATTGTAATAATTTAGTTGCTTGCTTGTCCGTGATGCCAAAACCGGTCCACTTTAGTGTGTTTAATTAATTATGCATTGTGAATGTATGTTTTAATTAAAGTATCTTGTATGTGCATAAAGTATGCCATATAGATTTCAAATCCCACCATAGGAAGCATGTTGCATGCATTGAAAGTATAATATAAGTGTTATGTTGTATAGTATGCATGCTTAATTCATGAGAATTAATATAAGTGTTATATTAATTTATGAATTGGATGTTGCTTGTTTAAAAGTAAAATTAATATAAGTGTTATATTAATTGTGAAATTAAATATACAACATAGTTGCCTTAGTTGAATATAATTGTTATATTCTTGCTTGGGAAGCATGTTATAAATTGAATGTAATGGTTATATTCTAGCTTAGGAAGCATGTTATAGAATGTCTTTGTTTTATAAAGCGTTGTAAAATGAGATAGACATTTAAAATCTATAACAAAGATAAATGCATGCTCACTAAGGGTTAAAGAATTCCAATGCGATTAGGAATTTAGTATCGATTCGTTTTAATAGTTAAAATAGGTCGATATCTTGTAAAGCTAAGGTTACGAGAGAACTCACCCGGTTTGATCCTGCACTAAGGTTGGAGGTATTTAAGATGACAGTTTACGGAACACCTCCTACCTGGGGATCGATCCGGTACTTGAGTTAAGTTAACCCGGCTTTATGAGCATGCACGTGAGAGGTGTAAGGTTATAAAACGTTTATCACCTAGACATCTTAGGTAAAAGTATGTTCTACCTAGACTTAGGTTTTATTGTCTTAGCCGGATAATGCCTAAGTAAAACTTTACCCAAACCATTCTAAATTACTTAGTAGTGGTGTTGAGAAGGTATATATGATATATCAATCTCCTCCTACGTTCTCCGCAAAGTTCACACCGTGAGATTTATGCTCGGCCTCGTGATGTCAATAGGGCATCCCCATTCGGATGGTGTTTGCATAAATCAAGAGCAAGGTGAATGGAGAAAGTATTTATAGTAAGTGGGAGAAGGAAGTATGTCAATATATCCTGCGGTCTCCTCCATTAGGTTGAACCGTGAGATTCCCATGTTCCGCCTGCTGGTTGCCCATAGTAGCACCGTCCATTCGGAGGGCCGTTTCATGAGAGTCGGAACAACTCAATCTCCAGAAATGGATAGGGTCTCTTAGGTCCATTCCCAACTCTGACATTTCCATTCGGTTGCACTGTTGGGGCCGACCTCTGAGTTCTGAAAATGGCGGGTCACACTTACAAGGATTACTAAGTTGTTAGTAGATTCTTGACCGAAGTAGCGATAACTAAGGTGCTATAGGAATATGAGTTATTCTGGTATTAGCATTTAGTCAAGAATGTCTTGGTTCAGTGAAGGAGTGATTGACTGCCCCTCGGTAGCGGTTGCTCTGACTCACTGAAGTATCGTTGCAAATTAATAATGATTTTTTGGGTACATTATTACTTTTGCTAAAATTCTTGATTGGTTGTTAAAAATAGGTTAAGTTCAATTCACTAATAGAATTCATTCTTTTCAGCATGTCTAGCTCGTTTATCCAATTACTAGCTTCTGATAAACTAAACGGCGATAACTACACGACCTGGAAATCGAACTTGAATACGATTCTTGTTATCGATGATCTTAGGTTTGTCTTAACAGAGGAATGTCCTCCCCCTCCTAGCTCATCTGCAACTCGAACTGTTCGAGATGCATTTGACAGGTGGACTAGGGCTAATGATAAAGCCCGAGTCTACATCTTGGCCAGCACATCCGATGTGTTAGCTAAGAAGCATGAGGTAATGGTCTCCGCTAAGGAGATCATGGATTCATTACAGATGATGTTTGGACAACCGTCCTCATCGGTCTATCATGATACCCTCATGGCGAGCAAAGCTGAGAAGAAACAACTAAGTAAATATGATTTACTCGTTGTTGAAACATGTTTAGTGGAACATGATAGTTCTGCCTGGATACTGGATTCAGGAGCCACTAACCATGTTTGTTCTTCTTTCCAGGAAGGACTAGGGCTAATGATAAAGCCCGAGTCTACATCTTGGCCAGCACATCCGATGTGTTAGCTAAGAAGCATGAGGTAATGGTCTCCGCTAAGGAGATCATGAATTCATTACAGATAATGTTTGGACAACCGTCCTCATCGGTCTATCATGATACCCTCATGGCGAGCAAAGCTGAGAAGAAACAACTAAGTAAATATGATTTACTCGTTGTTGAAACATGTTTAGTGGAACATGATAGTTCTGCCTGGATACTGGATTCAGGAGCCACTAACCATGTTTGTTCTTCTTTCCAGGAAACTAGTTCCTGGCAGCTGCTTGCTGAAGGTGAGATAACTCTCAGGGTTGGAACAGGAGAGGTTGTCTCAGCCAAGGCAGTGGGAACTGTCAAGTTGTTATATAGAGATAGTTTCATTTTACTTGAAAATGTACTGTTGGTTCCTAGCTTTAAAAGGAACCTTGTATCTATCTCTTGTTTACTTGAACATTTGTATAAAGTATCTTTTGATTTTAATGAAGCGTTCATTAGCAAAAGAGGTGTACATATATGTTCTGCGAAACTTGAAAACAACTTGTATGTGTTAAGACCAACAGAGGCAAAAGCTATTTTGAACACCGAGATGTTTAAAACAACTCAAACTCAAACTAAAAGGCAGAAACTTTCTCCAAGTACCTATCTTTGGCACTTGAGACTAGGCCACATTAATCTCAATAGGATTGGGAGATTGGTTAAGAGTGGTCTCCTAAATCAGTTAGAGGACAACTCTTTACCACCATGTGAGTCTTGTCTTGAGGGCAAGATGACCAAACGATCTTTTTCTGAAAAAGGTCATAGGTCCAAAGAAACTCTAGAGCTTGTACATTCAGATCTTTGTGGTCCGATGAATGTTAAAGCACGGGGAGGGTATGAATATTTCATCAGCTTCATTGATGATTATTCTAGGTACGGCTATCTTTACCTAATGCATCATAAGTCCGAAGCTCTTGAAAAGTTCAAGGAGTATAAGGCAGAGGTTGAGAACACATTAGGTAAAACGATTAAAATACTCCGATCAGATCGAGGTGGAGAGTATATGGATTTAAGATTCCAGGACTATATGATAGAACATGGAATAGTATCCCAACTCTCAGCGCCCGGAACACCGCAGCAGAACGGTGTGTCCGAAAGGAGAAATAGAACCCTGTTAGACATGGTTCGATCTATGATGAGCTATGCTCAACTGCCTAGTTCGTTTTGGGGATATGCAGTAGAGGCTGCTGTATATATTTTGAACATGGTTCCCTCTAAGAGTGTTTCAGAAACACCTTATGAGTTATGGAGAGGGCGTAAAGGTAGTTTACGTCACTTCAGAATTTGGGGGTGTCCGGCACATGTGTTGGTGCCCAATCCAAAGAAGTTGGAACATCGTTCAAAATTATGCCTATTCGTAGGTTACCCCAAGGAAACGAAAGGTGGTCTATTTTACGATCCTCAACAGGACAAGGTGCTTGTATCGACAACACCACGTTCTTAGAGGAAGACCACATGAGAGATCATCAACCTTCGAGCAAAATTGTTTTGACCGAACTTTCCAGGAAAGCTACGGATGGGTCAACAAGAGTTGTTGATCAGGCTGGTCCTTCTCAAGAGTTGAGAATACCTCGACGTAGTGGGAGGGATGTCAGACAACCCGACCGCTACATGGGTTTAACGGAAACCCAGGTCGTCATACCTGATGACGGCGTTGAGGATCCATTGACCTTCAAACAGGCAATGGATGACATAGACAAGGACCAGTGGCTTAAAGCCATGGACCTCGAAATGGAGTCGATGTACTTCAATTCGGTCTGGGATCTTGTAGAGCAACCTGATGGTGAAAGACCTATCGGTTGCAAGTGGATCTACAAGAGAAAACGAGACCAAGCCGGTAAGGTGCAAACCTTTAAGGCTCGACTTGTGGCAAAGGGTTATTCCCAGAGGGAAGGGGTGGACTATGAAGAAACCTTCTCCCCTGTTGCCATGTTAAAGTCGATTAGAATACTCTTGTCCATTGCCACATTTTATGATTATGAAATTTGGCAAATGGATGTCAAGACAACCTTTCTGAATGGCAATCTTGAAGAGAGTATTTATATGGCTCAACCAGAGGGGTTCATAATTCACGGTCAAGAGCAAAAGGTTTGCAAGCTTAATCGATCCATTTATGGGTTCAAGCAAGCGTCTAGATCCTGGAATATAAGGTTTGATACTGCGATCAAATCTTATGGCTTTGAACAGAATGTTGACGAACCTTGTGTCTACAAGAAAATAGTCAATTCTGTTGTAGCTTTCTTAGTCTTATATGTAGATGATATCCTACTCATTGGGAATGATGTAGGGTTCCTGACTGACGTTAAGCAATGGCTAGCGACCCAATTCCAAATGAAAGATTTGGGAGAGGCTCAGTTTGTTCTAGGGATTCAAATCGTAAGGAATCGTAAGAACAAAACGCTAGCGCTGTCTCAAGCATCTTATATCGACAAGGTGTTGATACGATATTCGATGCAGAATTCCAAGAAGGGTTCTTTACCTTTCAGGCATGAAATTCAATTGTCAAAGGAAGAGTGTCCTAAGACACCTCAAGAAGTTGAGGATATGAGACGAATTCCCTATGCATCAGCAGTCGGTAGTCTGATGTACGCCATGTTATGTACACGACCCGACATATGCTATGCAGTGGGAATTGTCAGTAGGTACCAGTCCAATCCAGGATATGATCATTGGACTGCCGTTAAACACATCCTCAAGTATCTTCGGAGAACGAGAGACTATGTGCTCGTGTATGGCGCAAAGGATTTGATCCTTACAGGATACACTGACTCTGATTTTCAAACCGATAAGGATTCGAGGAAATCCACATCGGGATCAGTGTTCACTCTTAACGGAGGGGCAATAGTATGGAGGAGTATAAAGCAAGGTTGTATTGCTGACTCCACCATGGAAGCTGAGTATGTCGCGGCTTGCGAAGCTGCGAAAGAGGCTGTATGGCTTAGAAAGTTCTTGACGGATTTGGAAGTTGTTCCAAATATGAATTTCCCTATCACACTTTATTGTGATAATACTGGTACTGTGGCAAATTCGAGAGAACCAAGAAGCCATAAGCGTGGAAAGCACATTGAGCGAAAATATCATCTCATCAGGGAGATAGTGCATCGAGGAGACGTGATCGTCATGCAGATCGCCTCAGAGCACAATATTGCTGATCCGTTTACAAAGTCTCTCACGGCTAAAGTGTTCGAGGGGCACCTAGTGAGTCTAGGACTACGAGTTGTACAGTAGGATAGTGGGAGAAAAGCCATGGAAATATTTGATATTCCAGTTTTTCTCATCCAGCATGTAATACTCCACTGACGTTTTAGTCCAAGTGGGAGTTTGTTGGGTTTTATGTCCTAAAACTCGTGGTTTGTAAACTGAATGTATATTCTATTTTGCAATAAAGTTGTTATTGAAATTTATTCAGTAAAGTTGTTATTGAATAAAGTGAATTGTGTTTACTTTTAACCTAACTCCGATAAACAAAGAACCCATGGCTATAGGTTGTATACTTGAACTTCATGTATGACATGATTGTGGATCAAGTTCAAGTAATAGCCAGAACGGTCTATAGTATAGGGATAAGGCTGGGTACCTTATCCTGGGGACACTATTGGACGCGGCCCACTTTGTATAGTACAAATGATGTGATCCGAGATCGTTCATGTGGAGACATTTGAGTGGGGGCGTCCTATGCAATGAGTTTGCATAAGATTGAACCGCGAAACAAGTCGCTCTTTCTTTATAACTCCGTTTACTGTAAAGACCGACTTTTTCATATGATGACCTAGGTAACTCGATCTGAATCCTGAGCACGCTATGAACTCCTGTTTATTCGGGCTTATCCTTTGACTTGTATGGGTGAGAGTGGCCCGAGATCGCCGACTCAATAAGCCTACCATCTTGGGGATAAGACCGGGTAGGTAGCTGGGAACATAGTCCTGCGAGATGGAATTCACTCCTACCTGCTCTGAGGGATTAGTAGAGAGGTTGTTCCCTTAAGTGCTGACTCCGGGTCTTGAACTAGGGATCCCACCCTCTCATTGGCCCGAGAGGGACTTGGTATAGTGATGAGATCACATACCAATCGGTTTGGTGGTTGGACCACAAACCAATAGTTCATTAGAGGATCAATGGGACTTAAGGAACAAGATGTAATTACGGGGGTAAAACGGTTATTTTGACCCAGCTGTAATTACGAACGACCTGTGAAGGATCGACTTACTGATGATGGTTATATCAAGAGGACAAAAATATATCTACGGTGAGGAGAGTGCAACCCTTGGACTTTAGTGGAGTCTCCGGGGGTTAACGAATGTTGGTTAGCTTGGTTAAAGAGTTTGACCGGTTAATCTCGTATCGTTGGAGCTCATGATATGTAGGTCCTTTAGGTTCTCCTAGCTAGCTCGGATTAAGCCGTGTAACAATATGAGAGAAAAAGAATCTGAATTTATTCAAATTCGGTTTTGGAAGAATGATGAACATATTTAAATATGATTTAAATATGGGATCGGTGTAAAACATGAATAGGGATTCATGTGTGATGATTCAGTTTAAGAAACCGGGATTAGTCTTATTATTTAATTAATATTTGATATTGAATTAAATAATAATATTAATTAATTAAAAAGTTTAATTAATTATAATTTATTTTGTTTATTAAAATTAATTATGAATTAATTTTAAAATGACAAAATATTACAAGTGTGATTTTCCAAGTCAAAGTGGAATTATCCATGTTGAGTGGATTTATCCAAGTTGAGTGGGTTTATCCAAGTTGTGAAGTGGATTGTGAATCACCAACAACATGCATATAAATTCATCAATTTTGGAACACTTGGTTGAAGACTAATCCATCCAATTTGAGGTGTCATGCTAAGCAAAGACTTTGTTGCATGTGAATTGCCTATAAATTGGATGAAGTTCAAATGGTTTGAAGATGATGAATTTTCAAAGAGTTTGAATATTTGGATGAGCATGAAGAGTCCATGTTACTTGAGAAATTAGAAAGCTAAGTGTTAGACTTCTTCTCACAAAATCCTCATCACTTTCATCTTCCCATCTTCTTCTTCCAAACTTTTTCTTTCATAAAGGAGTCCCACCACTCCGTTGCTCGGCCCGAGGATAGCGGAACTACCGGAGGTGGTTCTCGAGGAGTACGAGGGAAGCTTCGAAGGGTTCGTGAGGAGATTCGAGCGTTGGAAGAGAAGTCTTTAGAACTACAAGAGGTATGTGTTCTAATTCCTTTTATTTCAAAGCTTTGTGCATGTTTCTTATTTAGCTAAATTGATGAAATTAGAGTGCCAATGATCCGTCTCGCTTCCGCTGCGCTACATGCGCTCCATCAGAGTCTGGGTTAAAACTAGGAAGAATTTGAAAACTTAGGGATAGCTGCACAATGAACCTAATGACATAGGCAGATAAACCAGTTGTTAGGAAATTTATAAAAGACAAAAGGTTTTAAAAGGCAAGAGAAACCAGAATAAGCAGAACGTGAAGTTAGTTTGAACTTAGAAGAGTGTCACAGGACAACCATGCCTTGGATAGTAAGCCTAGGTGGATAGTAAGTCTAGGGAAGTCAGCAAGTAGTCAGATAGAGTTTAAAAGACAAGAATTAGCAGCCCAAGTAAGCCCTTATATTGCTCGAGGACGAGCAATAACTTAAGTTTGGGGGTGTGTTACCTCTCCAAAAGTACATAATTTAGGGACTTATTTACCATGGAATCATGTAATCTTTTAAGCATTTTTGTTAGAATTTAGTTTAATACGTGCTTAATATGAGAATTCAAGGAATGAAGCTAAATTAGGACTTATTTGTAAAAGGAACAAAAAATAATAGAAAACAATGCTAAAAGAGTCAAAATGTACATTGCAGGAGAATTGCTGAAACATTGCTGTCTCCGCAATGGATATTGCGGTCACAACGAGGAATCCGCAATGCTAAGTTTCTGCTGCTAAGTTTTTCCCAACCGTCCGCCGTCACAGTTGCGATCTTTCAGCCGCCTAAGCTTTCCCCTGCTGCCACGTGGAGGATCATCGTTTAGAATGGATGGTTCCCAATGACTGAAGGTACCTGCAAAAAGCTATAAAAGGAGGTGAAGGGTGAAGGAGAAACACAGCTCGGAAGCGTAGAGTTCTTCGTCACAACGCATTCCAAATCCACATTTCCTTATCCCGTTTGTTGGAGTGAAGAAATCAGCACTTGGCGCCGATAATTCGAGAGGAAGAAGAGAAGATCCTTCTTCTCTTCTGATTGAATTCATCCCCAAGAATCGCTAATCTTCCCCTTCATCCGAGGCGCTTGCGACGAGGAGATCCGCGCACACTTCAATCAGCTTTCTTACTGCTTTCTGTCCTTCGTTTCACGCATGTTTTTCTGTTTTTGCCTTAGCCATTTTTCCAGTCTTTTACTTTTGCGATTTTATTGCTAGAATATTGCTAAGTCCGTAATTCTTTCTTCTCTACATTGAAGTTAATCTCTTTACTTGCTTTCGTTTATGCTTGCATTCTTCGTTAGTTTGGCACATCAACCTCAAATCTACCCCATTTAAGTAACCCTCTCTAATTTAACACCTCACTTCATTAGTAACTAAACTCAATCTCTGTGGGAAAACGAATGAAAAAATACTTATCACTTGCTGCAGACCATGTATGCTTGCATGTTCTGAGTGCTCTTGCATTACATTTTATTTACACATTGAGCACGCAACAAGCGCCTCGAGAGATTTTTCTAGCTAACATGCTTTTCTATTTTTTTTTATTTTAGGCTTAGCGTATCGAATTGGAGCACTTACCTTAGCTCCCCGTTGTGTGAATCAAGAGAAACGTTTAATATTGAAGCTTTATTGAAGAGAAAATGGAAGAAGTGTGAGTTTGGAGCTCCCACCCGAGCTTAAACAATGGTGGAAATCGAAAATGGGAAAAAACTTCCGGCTAAAATCGGAGAAGAAAGGCTTTGAAGCCGTCGGAGCGTCTCGACGCTAGGACAGCGTCTCGACGCTGTGCCCTAAGTTGGCAGCGCGCGCGCACGGGGTAGCGTCGAGACGCTAGGACAGCGTCGCGATGCTGTCAGCGTTGAGCGAGCGTTGAGCGCGCGCGCTCGACGCTGGGGCGTGCGTCAATCTTCGGCAATCGTCGGGCCAGCGTCGAGACGCTCGGACAGCGTCTCGACGCTGCGCAGCGTTGAGCCAGCATCTCGACGCTGTTGCTCAACGCTTGCTCTCGGGTTTGTTGGCCAAATTTTGCCTTTCCATGACAATTTTTGCCATTTCTTCATTTCTTCAAGCCCTTTCACTCCCGATGCGCCCATGAAGCTCTAAAACGTCGCTTTTAGCCCCGAAACACGTCATCGGACTCCTCGAGCTCTCTACCATGAGATCACCTACAAGAAGGCATTTTAATCAATATTGAGCATGATTTTAGCTATAATTAGGGAGTAAATAATAGCTCTATTTTGGAGCTATCAAAATACCCCCAACCTAAATCTTGCTAGTCCTCGAGCAAGGCTATTCTAAATTATCACTAAAGTCTAAAATTGCATGCATCGACTCTAACCTCAACACTTTTAAAAGCAAGGCATTTGCAACAAAAAGAGAACAATCAATTGCATGCACTAATTGAGAATCTTTCAAAAATTCAACTGTTACTCCACTACGTGAGTGTGTATAGCCAACCTACTCTAGCTCTAATAGACCCGAAAAACCATATGCAACCCTACATCATGCTTTTCCCCTACTTCTAGCAATTAAGAACAGACTAATGGCTTTTCAACAATCAAGAAAGTAACAAATCAATAGGCCTAAACATTTTCTTTTTCTTGAGTACTTTGTACTCTTTATTTCTTTTGATCCATTTTTTTTTTCTTTTCTTTTCTTTTGCTTCTCCAAGAGAGCCTAACACGTCAAGCCTAATTTAGCTTCACGTTTTTAAGGACTATTGCTCACTTCTAATAGTTCCCCTTTCATGCAGTGACAACCGTGGGTTACACGATCGCCCCTGGTTACACGGGCAACACAAGAATGAGGAGCAACTCTAGAGTTTTTATTTTCATGCTTATTTTTTTTTTTTACTTAGGCAATAGCTTCGCTATAATCTCGATTAACCTATTACAACCTATCATGCATCAAGCCTTCCCTAGAGGTGCCTTTCGGTGTGACAACATGATTTCAGGCTACATAAGATTATTCTAAGCCTACAGAACGAAAAATAGATTGCTAAGTGCTCGATAGATGCAAGGGAGCAACAGAAAAATTTTAAAATTTTTTGAAAAAAATGCTCAACTAACACATACAATCTCATGCTTTTCTAAATATGCAACTACGAAGAATTTAAAAGCATTTCCTAGATTGTCCTCATCGAACACATGCAACAGCAGACAACAGCACTTCAAATTCAGAATATCCACAGCTCAACAACTACAGGAATCCATCCAACAGACAACTCCACCCCCAACCTAAAAGTATACATAGTCCTCTATGTATCACACTTCAGACTAAGCAGATAAAACGCACAAAATAAAAGGGAACAGAAAACCTCCCCTGAATTTTGTTAGGTTGTCGGTTGGAGCAGTGCACTCTTCCCCCACAATTCCGATCCTTAAGCCACAAAACATCCTACAGAAGAATGCAAGAAAAAGCTAAGCTAGGGAAATAAAAACTAAAAGTAAAGACATGAATTTAAAATACTCATGGGTTGCCTCCCAAGAAGCGCAAATTTTTAACGTCGTTATGCTCGACGTGTCCTCCTCTCTGTCAGGGTACGTAAAAATTTTCGTACTTCTTCGGCCCCTTCTTCCTTGAATCAACAAAGCCTGCTAAGAGAAGCAAGCTCTTCCACTTTTGCAGGCAGCCGGACAGAGATGTTATTTTTTTGGTATTTTTGATATATGGAAAAATAAAAGACTCAACAGACTCAAACAAAATAAAAGCAGACTCAACTGACTCAACAGAATTAAAAGACTAAACTAACTGAACAGAAAATAACGACTCGATATGGGAAGGGATCAGATAAAAATTCTCCAAAAGACCAACATTCTCAGATGCACAGATGGAAGGGGGCATGCTAGATGAATCTCCTATAATACATGAATCATCACAAGACAAAGCAATAGGAGATAAATTTTCAAAAGGCACAATTGCCACTTCCTCATACATCAAAACATGATGTTCAGCACAAGTTGGTTCTAACTCATCAGTGAAAAGATTTCCAAAAACATTTTCAACATTGGAAATATGCTCAAGCTCATCCATGCATGATTCTTCAAATAAATTTTCAATACAAAATTCATGCTCTGAATCGAGATCAACAGGTGGAGAATTACTTACCTCTAAGAATTCTCTGAGATCTTCTTCATCACAGGCGAGAAATTCTGCCCAGAATTTCAATCCTGGAGAAGTCTCAGCTCCACTCAGCTCATTCGCATCGTCAGTCTCCTCAGGATATTCCTCGGGACTAAGCTCAGTCTCCCCTTGTTCGTCAGACATCGAAGGAAAGTACTCGGGGCATGAGTCTTCCCGGGGCTCTTCTTGAGGCTGAACGTGTTCTTGATGGAATATGGTTGCTGGCTTCTGCAATTCAAAGTTAGTAGTGGCCATTCGCGCAACCATTTGTTCCAATAACAAACCTAAGCGAGCTTGACTTTCCTCTTGAGCTTTGTTGTATGCCTGATAATCCTCAACAGTTGATTTAAGTAAAGCAACTAAATCAGACATTTGAGCTTTCAGTTCACTGAATTCATCAGAGAGAGATCCCTTGGAACCATACATTTTTTTTTTTTTTTTTTTTTTTTTTTTTTTTTTTTTTTTTCTAACAAATAAAATTTAACTAAGAGAAATTAAATGGTTCCCCGGCAACGGCGCCAATTTTGGTAGAGCACTTTTGGGGTACTCCAATTTCAAGCTGGAACACGTGCTCCTAATTCGAGGGATCGGGATTTATCTCGATGCGCTTAGATCATAGGGATTCTAATCATGCTTGTAATTTAATCTCATGCACGCGAAATGTTTGCTCGTGTCCGTAGCAAACATCCCAATGAATTAATTAGAAAAGTGCAATTCCAATTAAACATGCTTGCTAATTAATTTAAGTTGATCAAGCCTAAACTAATCAAAGAACAGTAACGGGTAATATCGCGACGAACCAATTGATCGAGAACTCGACCAATTGGCGCGATTTCTATTCTTTCCCTAAGTCTATCGTGCAAACGATAATTAATGTTATTCACCTACTGTCATTTAGGCTAGAATTAATTAGTCACACTTAGACCCTTGTTACCTAGCGATTGAGGCAATTATACGTCCTAACCTTTAACGGTAAAACATGCGTGAGGACTCGGACGTCACTCCTAATCAGTCATACATGCTCATGGGATTCAAACAAAGGAAGAACATGCAAGAAATTCAGAATCACAAGCTGGAAATTTAAAGCTAAACCCTCCCTAATGCATCAAGACAACCCCTAACTCGAATTAGAGCACTTACCTTAGCTCCCCGTTGTGTGAATCAAGAGAAACGTTTAATATTGAAGCTTTATTGAAGAGAAAATGGAAGAAGTGTGAGTTTGGAGCTCCCACCCAAGCTTAAACAATGGTGGAAATCGAAAATGGGAAAAAACTTTCGGCTAAAATCGGAGAAGAAAGGCTTTAAAGCCGTCGGAGCGTCGAGACGCTAGGGCAGCGTCTCGACGCTGTGCCCTAAGTTGCCAGCGCGCGCGCACGGGGTAGCGTCGAGAGGCTAGGACAGCGTCGCGACGCTGGGGCGTGCGTCAATCTTCGGCAATCGTCGGGGCAGCGTCGAGACGCTCGGACAGCATCTCGACGCTGTTGCTCAACGCTTGCTCTCGGGTTTGTTGGCCAAATTTTGCCTTTCCATGACAATTTTTGCCATTTCTTCATTTCTTCAAGCCCTTTCACTCCCGATGCGCCCATGAAGCTCTAAAACGTCGCTTTTAGCCCCGAAACACGTCATCGGACTCCTCGAGCTCTCCACCATGAGATCACCTACAAGAAGGCATTTTAATCAATATTGAGCATGGTTTTAGCTATAATTAGGGAGTAAATAATAGCTCTATTTTGGAGCTATCAAGCTTCGTGACCAATTTCGTCCACTTGTCCGGTTTTCCATTGGTGATGGTTGTAGGTGCCGTATGTGGGTTGATCCATGGCTGCCTGATGGACCTATTCTCCCCAGGATTAGTGATCGTATCTTGTATGACGCAGCTAGTCATATTCAAGCTATGGTCTCTGATTTCCTGCTACCTGATGGTTCGTGGCGGTGGCCGGTAGTGTCTCCTGAGTTGTTGGAGATCTCTGATGCCGTGCGCTCTACTGTGTGTTGCCCAGGTAGGGAGGATAGGTTGATCTGGGTTCCAGGCGGGATTGGCTTTTCAGTTTCGAGTGCTTGGGAGGCGATCCGTCCCCGTGGGACGGTTGTTCCTTGGCAGGGTTTGCTATGGTTCGGGGGGAATATTCCGCGTCATGCTTTTGTCACCTGGCTGACCTTGAAGGATCGTTTGTATACTCGTGATAGGCTGGCTAGGTGGATCCCCTCGACCCTTACCGATTGTTTGCTTTGTTTGTCCGGGTCTGAGTCCCGTGACCACTTGTTCTTTCAGTGCCCCTTTGCGAGTTTGGTGTGGGAGGATATCCTCTGTTGGGGTAGAGCTTCCCGCCTCGTTCTCCCTTGGGATGCTGAGCTTCAGTGGATTTGTCGGGAGAGTGCTGGGCAGCACAAGCGTAAGCTTGTTTGGAGAGTGGCCTGGTGTGCTGTGATCTACCATATTTGGATGGAACGCAACTTGCGTTTGCACGGCCCGGGTCACCGTCCTCCTCAGTCGATTATCGCTGCTATTCGGTCTGATATTTCTTCTGCATGCTCGTCCTGGGTGGGTGCGGTTTCGGCCGGCTCCCCCTGGGATTCTTTTGATTGACTTTATCTTGTTCTTTGAGTGTGTGCAGGTGATTTTTCAGGTTGATCTTTGCGGTGCTGTTTCGCTCCTGGCGATTGCTTCTTCCCCTGCTCTGTCCCTTGGTTGCTCCTGGCGGTGTTTTTCATTGCTGGCGGTTGCGTCGTCCCCTGTTTCTGTCCCTAGCCCTTCGTCTTCAACCTCCAGCCGAGGTTGATCAACGCCACCACTCCTCTGGTTAGACGAAGAGGAAGCCTCAGACGTAGAAGAGATAACTCGGGGCTGAGGACCAAGGCCAATATCAACACATAACTCGTCCCCTGTTTTTCCAGATTTAGACAGAGAAGACGTCTGTCCAGAACGTACCAGATGCTCTGTTTTTTGACAAAAACTCCCAGCCTCTGAGTTTTGCCCCAGCCGGTCAGAAACAACTACCTTAGACCGTCCTTCACTTAGGCTGGACTTAGGGACATCAGAACTCAAAACCCCCATTGATTTAGTTGCAGAGATTTTGGAGAGCCGAAGGCCAGGGAAGCCCGATGAAGAACCATTACTTTTGACGAACGGTTTTTTTTGGGGAGACTTCTTCCTCCTCATATTGCACCCTAAGCTTTGTGATCAAACGGGGAAGAGTGTTAAGTCTCTGAAAGTGACTTATTTAGGACCCATTTAGCTTAAGAAGATGTACACATTTAGGTGTTTTTGTGAGCATTTAGCCTAAACCTATGCTTTAATATGAGAATTAGAAGAAGGTAGCTAATATAGGACTTATGCACAATAGGTAGGAAAAGGGGTGAAAACCGAAGAAAAGAATGAAAAAATAACCCTTGCGAATGCATTGCGGAATAATTGCGGTGGCCGCAATTATTCAAGTTAAAACCGTAAGTTGGCTGACATTTTTCTGTTTAGATCCGACTTTTCAGGGATTCGTTCTTTCTCCTCCACCCATTCTGATATACGACGTTGAAGATTGATGGTTCTCCTTGGCCCAATCGCACCTGCAAACTACTATAAAAGGGGGCCAAAGTCGGAGGTTCAGTCATCATTCAACGTGCAGAAGTCTTCTCACAGTCCACCATTTCTCTCGATTTTCCCTTGCCGTCTGTTGGAGTGAGGTTCTCAGCTTTTGGAGTCGATAATCTGATAGGAAGGAGAGAAGATTCTTCTTCTCTCTCGATTGGATTCATCCAAGCACGGCTGAATTCTCATCACCATCATTCGAGGCGACTGCCACGAAGATTTCCAGCACACCTTTACTGTTTTCTGCTCTTTCCTTCTCAATTCCATTTCTGTTCAATGTTGTTCTTAGCTTAGTCATTTACTTATTGCATTTCGTTGTTGTCTGCCTTGAATTCATTCTGTTTAAGCTTTCCTTTGTCATTCAAACACTTTAAGTAATCAAAGTAAGTTTCTGCATTTCACAGTTATTCCTTATTCTGCTACGAGTTTGGCTTGCTGTTTTACACACTTTTCCCTTCTAAGCATGTCTACTTTATCTTATATTTCTGTTCTTCATATATCCATGAGTAACTAAATTCACTTAGGGGCATGCTAATGACAGAACTATAGGCTAAAAAACGTAAGTCAAGTAGGTAGATCAACACTCGAACATTGATTGTATGTAAGCTTCATCCCACGGGCAATTTCGATTGGCCATCCATTTTGTCCAAAGAACTCCTAACCTCTGGAAGGAGTAAGAGTTCAGAGTCGTATAATCATGCTAGCCTTTCATGGTAATCAGGAAACGGCCTAGGAATAGGCGTTTCCCTAGTATAAACTGAACACTCCTGTTTTAACAAGATGCTTAAGACCTTACTTTGAAGTCGAGTAAACTTGAGTCTCTCATGCATGGAATCGGACGATACTTGAGATAGAGTGAGTTTAATGTGTAGAGAGTTGATCCAAAGCTTGATAATCGTAATAAAATGCCTATAGGACAGTCATTAGTAGCCCTTAATTCACCCATTTAACCAGTTTTTCGCTGCCAATTAATTGCGGATTAATTGCGGTTCTCGCAATTCTGCTAAATTGCTTTCTGTCTAGCTGCTTTCTTCTTCGTTTATTGATTTCATCTCTTGACCTTTAAGCCTGATTTTCACTTTAATTTGTTTATGGCATGTTCCTTTATACATTCAGCAAAAAGTAGTTAATTAAAAACCAATTTTACCCCATCAAATCCATCCCATCTTTCTTAACAAACACACTTCGCGAATAGCTAAAATTAAGTCTCTGTGGAAAAAACGAATTAAATATACTTACTACTTGCTGTGAGACCATGTATGCTTGCATGTTCTAAGTGCTCTCTCCATCCTTTTGTTTATTTATCTTTACACACTGAGCACGCAACAAGTTTTTGGCGCCGCTGCCGGGGACTTATTTTTAAGTGAAAACGAAGTTGTTAAGTTTAAGAAAACCAAGTTTATCATTGAGTGAAACTAATCTGTTTCATTTCTTTTGTAGGTACTGTTAAGGTAGTTTATGAGTGAGCGTTCACATAGTAATTTAGAGTTCGATCCTGAACCTGAAAGATCACTTCGAGCTAGAAATAAAGCAAAGAAACGCCTCTTTAAACAACCTCCTATACCTCAAATCTTACCTGAAAACAAAGAAATGGGCGATTTAGTTCCAAATCCAGCACCTGCCGTTCGCAACCCCATAGAAATAGCGAATGACAAGAATAGTGCCATTCTTTCATATCTAGTACCTATGCCTGGGGAGCTGAACCCCAGCATAATCCGTCCTGAAATCACTGCCCACTCATTTGAGTTAAAGCCAGTGATGTTCCAAATGTTGTCCACTGTGGGACAATTCTTTGGAATAGAAAATGAGGACCCCCATAATCACCTTAGGAACTTCCTAGGAGTTAGTGACACCTTCCTAATCCCTGGAGTTTCCCAAGAGGCCCTTAGGCTATATCTTTTCCCTTACTCTTTGAGGGACAAAGCCAAAACATGGCTAAATTCTTTACCCTCAGGATCTGTTCGCAATTGGACAGATTTAGCAGAAAAATTCCTAGTCAAATACTTCCCACCAGATAGGAATTCAACTTTTCGTGATGACATAGTCAAATTCAAACAAGCTCCAAGTGAGTCTCTTCACGAAGCTTGGACTAGATTTAAAGATCTTCTCGTTAAATGTCCACACCATGGCATTCCATGGTGTATTCAAATAGAAGTTTTCTTTAAAGGATGCAACCCCAGCACCAGACAAGTCTTAAATTCATCTGCTGGAGGTTCCATGTTGTCCAAGAGTTACAACGAAGCTTATGAGATCTTGGAGAAGATCTCAACATCTCACTGTAGATGGTCAGACGATCCAGTAGAGCCAACTAGGGCTCAAGACAAGGATGCTCTAAGCGCCATGAGCACCCAAATAAATGCCCTGACCAACTTAGTCAAGCAAATGGCTCAGGCCAATCTCCAAACCAGTGCCAATACCGCCACAGCCATGTCAATGGGCGTACAACCAAATCAAGGCGAGGCACCTATCTGTGGATTCTGTGGGGAAGGGCACCCTTATGAATACTGCCCGGGGAATCCATCCTCAGTCTGCTATGTAGGTAGTCAGCAGCAGCCTAGGAATAACCCCTACTCCAACACTTACAATCCTGGTTGGAGAAACCACCCTAACCTGTCATGGGGTGGCCAGCAAAACACTAACCAAAATTCTAACCAACCAAGGCCGAGTGGAACACCTGGTTTCACTCCCCAACATAACCAGTCAATGTACCAAAAACCGTATAATCAACCTGTAGGATCTTCTGTAGAGAACCTACTCAAGGAATATATAGCTAAGAATGATGCTACTCTTCAGAGCCAGCAAGCTACCCTTAGGAGCCTGGAAAACCAAATAGGCCAGTTAGCCAATGAACTTAAAAGTAGGCCCCAAGGTAGACTCCCTGCTGATACCGAGGTACCAAGGAGAGATGGCAAGGAACAAGTTCAAGCCATTGAACTTAGGAGTGGAAGACCATTGGTGAGCATTACAAAAGACACACCAAAGAGAGTAGAGAACACTGAGTCTAGTGCTCCACTGGAGTCTCTGCCAAGCCAAGGTCCACCACCAACTAGCACATCAGGAGCCAGGTTGGAACCAATTGTTGAGGACGTAGAAGAAATTCCAAGGCCTCCACCTATCTTAAGGCGTCCTGACGTGCCTGCTTATGTGCCACCACCTCCTTATCCTCGAAGGCTGAAGAAGAAGCAGGAACAGGAAGTTCATTTTAATAAATTTTTAGAAATACTTAAGCAAGTGCATGTGAACATTCCTTTTGTAGAGGTTTTACAGTCTATGCCTTCATATGTAAAGTTTTTGAAGGATATCATTACTAACAAAAAGATAATTGGTGAGTTTGAAACAGTAAACCTCACCGAGGAGTGCAGTGCCATCCTCCAAAACAAGCTGCCCAAGAAGGAGAAGGATCCTGGTTCCTTCACCTTACCTGTAGAACTTGGAGGCAAGCACGTGGGCAGAGCGCTTTGTGACCTGGGCGCCAGCATAAATCTCATGCCCCTGTCCCTATTCCGCCAGTTGGGAATAGGAGAAGCACGTCCAACTACTGTCACTTTACAACTAGCAGACAGATCCATCGCATATCCAGAAGGTAAGATTGAGGATATTCTAGTTAAAGTTGACAAATTCATTTTTCTTGCAGATTTCATTGTCCTGGACTATGAAGCAGACAAGGAGGTACCCATCCTGCTAGGTAGGCCATTTCTAGCCACAGGTAGGGCACTAATAGATGTGCAAAAAGGTGAGTTAACTATGAGAGTTCATGATGAAGAGGTAAAATTTAGTGTTTACAAAGCTTTAAAATACCCCTCTGATTCTGAGTCTTGTGCTAGCATGGATGTTATTGACTCACTTATGGACGAACAATTAGAGCATGTATTATTAACCAAGCATGCTAGTGAATATGTACAAATAGATGTAGATGATCTAAATGTAGCTGACATAATGAACATGCCTGTAAATAACCCTCAGCATGTATGTATGACTATAGATTTAACTGATAGAATTATTAACCCTCTGAAGCCCTCCATTGAGCATCCACCTGTTCTAGAACTGAAACCACTACCAACTCACCTCAAATATGCATATCTAGGAGATAATGACACACTGCCTGTAATTATTTCTTCTAAGCTAAGTGAACAGCATGAGGTTGATTTAATTTTAATGCTTAAGCAACATAGGAAGGCTATAGCATGGTCTATTGCTGATATTCGAGGCATTAGCCCTTCTTATTGTATGCACAAAATTATTCTAGAGGAAGAACACACACCTAGGGTAGATCACCAGCGTAGGTTAAACCCCTCTATGAAAGAGGTAGTGAAGAAAGAAATAATAAAGTGGTTAGATGCAGGAGTAATTTTCCCCATAGCTAGTAGCCAGTGGGTGAGCCCCATCCAGTGTGTACCTAAAAAGGGGGGGATAACTGTGGTAGTCAATGAGAATAACGAACTAATTCCAACAAGGACTGTCACAGGGTGGAGGGTATGTATGGATTATAGAAAACTAAATAAAGAAACTAAAAAAGACCACTTCCCCATACCGTTTATTGACCAGATGCTAGACAGAATAGCTGGTAGAGCCTATTACTGTTTCCTAGATGGCTATTCAGGCTACAATCAAATAACTATAGACCCTAAGGATCAAGAGAAGACCACCTTCACTTGCCCTTTTGGAACGTTTGCCTTCCGCAGAATGCCTTTTGGCTTATGCAATGCACCGGCAACTTTCCAGAGGTGCATGATGGCAATCTTCTCTGAGTTGGATGAGTCCATGATAGAAATATTCATGGATGACTTCTCAGTCTTTGGGGACTCATTTAAAACCTGTCTAGAAAACCTAGGACAAGTCCTGACTAGGTGTGAGGAGACTAACCTAGTCCTGAATTGGGAAAAGTGCCATTTTATGGTAGATGAAGGGATTGTCTTAGGACATCGAGTGTCAAGGGCGGGTGTAGAAGTGGATAGAGCGAAAATAGAGGTCATAGAGAAGTTGGTAGAGCCCCAGAACGTCAAAGCCATTAGAAGCTTCTTAGGGCATGCTGGCTTCTATAGAAGGTTCATCAAGGACTTTTCTAAGATAGCCAAGCCCCTGTGCGAGCTTCTAGAGCTAAATAGACCTTTTATCTTCTCTAAGGAGTGTGTAGTAGCTTGGAAAACCCTTAAGGAAGCACTGGTCACAGCACCACTCATAGTAGGACCAAATTGGGATCTCCCATTTGAGATGCTATGTGATGCCAGTGACTATGCTGTAGGAGTCATGTTAGGACAGAAGATTGACAAGCTCACACATCCTGTCTATTATGCTAGTAAGACCTTGAATGAGGCCCAATGTAACTATACAACTACAGAGAAAGAGATGCTTGCTGTAGTATTTGCTTGTGAAAAATTTAGGAACTATATTGTAGGAACTAGGACCATTGTATATACTGACCATTCTGCTTTAAAATATCTAATGAGAAAGGCTGATGCTAAGCCTAGACTAATTAGATGGGTGTTATTGCTGCAGGAATTTGATTTGGACATTCGGGACAAGAAGGGATGTGAAAACGTGGTTGCAGATCACCTGTCTCGATTGCAGCACAATTGCGAAAAAATTGCGGACCCCGCAATTTCTGATGCTTTTATAGATGAACATATCTTTGCTTTGACTCATCGTGATAACGATGAGGAACCTTGGTTCGCTGACATTGCTAACTTCCGTGCATCACAGGTATTACCAGTGTTCAAGGGAGGACAAGAGAAGAAGAGGTTCCTCCATGAAGCAAGGAAATTCATCTGGGATGACCCCATACTTTACAGGACCTGTGCTGATGGGTTGTTGAGGAAATGTGTTTCAGCTGCTGAAGCAAAGTCTGTGCTGCAGCACTGTCATTCATCTCCTTACGGTGGGCACTTCGGTGGTCAAAGAACAGCTGCCAAGGTATTTCAGAGTGGCTATTACTGGCCAACAATCTTCAAGGACGCCCACAACTATGCCCACAACTGTGACGAATGCCAAAGGACAGGTAACATCAGTCGTAAGGATGAGATGCCCCTCACCTACATCTTAGAGTTAGAGCTCTTTGATGTATGGGGCATTGATTTCATGGGACCATTCCCTCCATCATCAGGTAATCTATACATTCTAGTAGCAGTAGACTACGTGTCCAAGTGGGTAGAAGCTAAGGCATGTCCTAATAATGATGCTAAGACAGTCACTAATTTCTTGCATAGGCACATTTTCACTAGATTTGGGACTCCTCGTGCTATCATTAGTGATGAGGGGTCACATTTCATTAATAAAGCTATGGAGAAGATATTGGCTAAATATAACATTAGGCATAGAGTAGCTACTCCCTATCACCCACACTCAAATGGTCAAGCTGAAATTTCAAATAGGGAAATTAAGAACATCTTAGAGAAGGTAGTCAAACCAAATAGACAAGACTGGTCTTTCAAGCTTGAGGATGCAGTTTGGGCTTATAGAACAGCATATAAGACACCTTTAGGCATGTCTCCCTATAGGTTGGTATATGGCAAGGCTTGTCACTTGCCACTTGAGTTAGAAAACAAGGCATTTTGGGCCATGAAAGAATTAAATTTTTGTGTGAAGGATGCAGGGACACTAAGATCTTTACAGCTACATGAACTTGATGAGCTTAGGCACATGGCCTATGAGAATGCCAAGATGTATAAAGAAAAGACAAAAATATGGCATGACAGTAGACTTAGGATCAAAGACTTTAAGAAGGGCCAACTTGTATTGCTATTTAATTCACGATTAAAGCTATTTCCAGGCAAATTAAAGTCTAGATGGTCAGGTCCCTTTATTATTACTAATGTCTTTGTTCATGGTGCCATAGAGATTAAAAACTTGCAGCAAGGACAGCCGTTTATGGTAAATGGTGCTAGGTTGAAGCACTACTATGAGGAAGGGGATGTAAAGACTCTCTCGGCCTTCCTCTTGACTGAAGCATGACAAAGAGAACGAGAGAGAACGAGTGGTTACTGTGCTCGTTTAGTCAAGGCCAATGCCTTAGTTTATTTTTTTTTTCTGTTTTTTGTTCGATGATCGTTTGTACGTTTTGTGGTGTAATTTTAATTGCGTATTTGATATTTGTTTTATTTGTTTTTGTAGGGAATTAAAAGAGGAGATCAAGGGGAGTAAATCGCACTTTAAAAATCAAGAATCGGTTGGGCCAATTGAAAGATACGGGCGATCAAAGTTTGGATTTTGTATGAAATCTTGTCCCTAGAATTGCGAAAATATTGCTGACTCCGCAAAAAGAGCCGTTGGGATTTCATCCGTTGCTTTTATAGCCGTTAGAAGGCGCCCGTTTGATACGATCTTCTCATTCTTTGCTCTCCAAGATTTCTGCGATTCTCTCCACCTTTGATCTCTCTTTCCAAACCTCCAAGATTCGACCATGGTTTCCACTAGGGCTGAGAGATCCGCCGCCAAGAAGAAGGCCGACGACGCAGCTGAAGCGGCTGCGAGGGAAGCGCTTCTCACCCTTGCTGATCAGGGTGTTGTACGCACTGGCCGTCTTGGCAAGCTTCCTATTCGTAGGAAGAAGTGGAGAGTGGTCACTGAGATTCCTGCTGGCCCATCTGAACCAATGGGCACGCCCACGAAGCGCCGGTGGACTGTCAAGACTGCCGCCGGACCAAGCAAATCCAAGACTCCCTCTGTGGCGAGTCAAGAATCTGATCGTGCATCCCACGAGTCAGCTAAAGAAGGTGCGACGCCGTCTGAATCACCTGTGCGCAGCCCCCTGCCATCTGAACCAGTGCCAAGCACCGAATCATCACCGCCTGCGCAGAGCGCCGAGTCATCTCCAGCGCCTCAGAGTGCTGATCTACCACCTGCGGCTGTGCAGAGTCCTGAGTTGCCGTCTTCGCCATGGAGTTCTGCGCATACCCCGTCAGCAGAGCACAATTCTCCACGGCCTGATCCGGAATTCCCTTATGGGGATTACCAAGAATCCACGCAAGGCAGTGGAGAGGCAGAGGAAGAAGAAGTCTTCTCTCCCATGAGAGAAGCCAGCCCTGATGAGCCTGCACAGCAAACGCCTGCTGATGATTCGATGGAGGAGACGTTGGGGGCCTGTTTCCCACAACTCCAGGCGAGGCAGAAGGCCAAGAAGAAGGCCAACAAGGAGGCCAAGAAAGCCAAGAAACTGAAGAAGAGGAAGGCCAAGCGAGTGCCTTCAGCAGAAGAAGACAGTACTGAGCCTTCGCTCAAACGCCTCAAGGTGGAGGCTGCTGAATCTTCCAAGCCAGCTGATAAGGGGAAGGCTAAACTCTACCCCGAAGATGAACCTCCATCAGTGAGATATGTCTCGTCTGATGCTGAATCCAGAGGCGTGGAGCTGAGGAAAAGGGACCTGTTGCACGAGAAAGGGTTCCTTGATCGCCTAGCTGACCTGCCGCAGTTCTTGCGCGCAGGGGTGATCAACCATGGCTGGGAGGAATTCTGTCGACCTCCCAATCCAGCATACACAAGCATGGTGTATGACTTCTATGCGAACGTGCTCAGCCCTGAGGATGGCCTGTCTGTGGTCAGAGGGGTAGAAGTGGACTTCTCTGCTAAGGCCATCAATGAAGCATTCGGTCTAAGGGGCCAGCCTCACACAGACTATGCACGGATAGTGGATGAGCCGACTGAGGCTGTGCTAGAAGAAGCCATCCGCACCATTGGCCAGCCTGAGGCCTCCTGGACAGTCTCACGCAATGGGCGGCACACGCTCATGAGTGCCAACCTCACGGCAAAGGCAGCTGTGTGGTTTTCATTCGTGAGAAGAAGACTCTCCCCGGTGACGCATGAGACTACCATTAACCAGAGCCGTTCGCTGCTGGTTTATGCTATCATGAGAGGTCTCACGATCAACGTGGGAGAAGTCATCAATGCTGCCATAGCCGAGTGTGCTAAAAAGGGTAAGGGGCCATTATTTTTCCCCAACATCATAACGAAGTTATGCTTGCTTGCAGGAGTTCCTACCGAGCGCTTGGAGCAGCAGCTGCCCTACACAGGCCATCTGGAGTTGCCTGCACACCTACGGCTGAGAAGGAAGGGCAATATGGAGTTTGAGTTGGATAGGTTGGCTGCTGAGCAGTCCCTATCCATGGCCTGTTTGATGGACCTGCAGAGAAGAATGGCTCAATGGGCCAACTATGCGCAGGCGAGGGACAGAGAAGTTGCAGACCAATTGGGGTGCATCTTCCCGGACTTCCCCACCAACCTACTAACTCCATGGGTGCCCCCACGACCAAGGCAACCAGATGAAGATGATGAGAGTTGAGTGCTGGTTTGAAGAGCACTAGAGGGAGTATTACTGATCCCTAAAGAAACAAAAGACAATTTTTCTGCTTTTTGATAGATTCATGTATATTATGCTGTTTTTGAGTCAATTTTTGATCTGTTTTTAGTATTTAGTTGTATGTTTTTCCTTTTGCTTAAGATAGTCTGATGTTAGTTAATTAGGTAGGATAGTTTAGTTTCATTTTTAGAATGCATGAGTGACAGGAAAAAGCATGCTAGGGGCCTGCATCAATGTTAAACCTGCCCAGATTGAATTGCGAAATAATTGCGGTTCCCGCAATTTTTGTGACTGTTTGCATGTTTTGGACTGTCTGTTTAATTAGGCTGTGATCTGTTCAATCCTATCTTTTGCTGCTAGCATGACTACCTTATATAGCTGATCTTGAAGCATGCTGGATGAGTGTCATAGGACACCTTTTGATAGTTTAAATTTGCCTCTGAATAGTGCTCAGCATGCATAAACCATAAGCCCTTAAACCTGTCTGTTATGTTCAAATTTTCTGCTGCTAGTATAATTGCTTCTAGAATGTTTTGCCTATGCCTAGGATGTTTAGATTCTCTTTGTTTTACTTTAGACTAGATGCTTCTAGGACAAGTTTGGGGGTGTGCCACCTCAAACACTCATTGGGGACAATGAGTAGTTGAAGTTTGGGGGAGGCCACCCTAGGCCTAGGAACATTCCTCTCTTCCTTAAGACATAAGCATTCCTCTTCTCCTAAAAAAAAAATTTTTGTGATAAATAGAAAAAGTGAAAAATAGAATAAAGAGGGGAGTCTTTATCAAGTTACTGAGTAATCAGTGCCAAGTGTGTAAACCACAAGTGGCATTGCATCAAAAGGCAAACCAAGGGGAGACTCCACCTAAGTAAAAAAAGAAAGAAAAAAGAGAAATAGGGGAAGAAGAATGTGTGCTTGGGAGTTATAATCTTGTGGCTTAGATGTCTTATGAAAAAGAACTCTGATCCTTAATGAGCTAAGCACAAGGTTGTAGCTTTTAGGTTTGTCTAGGGAGATGAATGTTTATCCAATGTAGTGATGCCAGGGTTTAGGTTGTTCTCTATAAAGTACCACTGTCACTGTTAATACTAAGACTGGCATGACTCTAAGGAATCCTAGACACATTAAAAATAAGCTGGAAGCATGTACTGAGTCTGGAGTAAAGCTTGGTAGAATTTGAAACCTTAGGGATAGTAGCATGATATCATAGAGGTAGTTAGATCAGTAGTAGGGGGTCAACAAAAGCAGTGGGTATAGTAGGCAGGTGAAGTCAGAAGAGGCTAGACAAGAGGCTAGTTCTAAACTTGGAAGTGTGTCACAGGACAGCACTGCTAGAGACAAGAATATAAGGGAGTTAGTGAGTAGATAAAAGAAGAAGAAACAGCAGCCTAAGTAAGTCCTTAGTATGCTTGAGGACAAGCAAAGCCTTAAGTTTGGGGGTGTGTTAAGTCTCTGAAAGTGACTTATTTAGGACCCATTTAGCTTAAGAAGATGTACACATTTAGGTGTTTTTGTGAGCATTTAGCCTAAACCTATGCTTTAATATGAGAATTAGAAGAAGGTAGCTAATATAGGACTTATGCACAATAGGTAGGAAAAGGGGTGAAAACCGAAGAAAAGAATGAAAAAATAACCCTTGCGAATGCATTGCGGAATAATTGCGGTGGCCGCAATTATTCAAGTTAAAACCGTAAGTTGGCTGACATTTTTCTGTTTAGATCCGACTTTTCAGGGATTCGTTCTTTCTCCTCCACCCATTCTGATATACGACGTTGAAGATTGATGGTTCTCCTTGGCCCAATCGCACCTGCAAACTACTATAAAAGGGGGCCAAAGTCGGAGGTTCAGTCATCATTCAACGTGCAGAAGTCTTCTCACAGTCCACCATTTCTCTCGATTTTCCCTTGCCGTCTGTTGGAGTGAGGTTCTCAGCTTTTGGAGTCGATAATCTGATAGGAAGGAGAGAAGATTCTTCTTCTCTCTCGATTGGATTCATCCAAGCACGGCTGAATTCTCATCACCATCATTCGAGGCGACTGCCACGAAGATTTCCAGCACACCTTTACTGTTTTCTGCTCTTTCCTTCTCAATTCCATTTCTGTTCAATGTTGTTCTTAGCTTAGTCATTTACTTATTGCATTTCGTTGTTGTCTGCCTTGAATTCATTCTGTTTAAGCTTTCCTTTGTCATTCAAACACTTTAAGTAATCAAAGTAAGTTTCTGCATTTCACAGTTATTCCTTATTCTGCTACGAGTTTGGCTTGCTGTTTTACACACTTTTCCCTTCTAAGCATGTCTACTTTATCTTATATTTCTGTTCTTCATATATCCATGAGTAACTAAATTCACTTAGGGGCATGCTAATGACAGAACTATAGGCTAAAAAACGTAAGTCAAGTAGGTAGATCAACACTCGAACATTGATTGTATGTAAGCTTCATCCCACGGGCAATTTCGATTGGCCATCCATTTTGTCCAAAGAACTCCTAACCTCTGGAAGGAGTAAGAGTTCAGAGTCGTATAATCATGCTAGCCTTTCATGGTAATCAGGAAACGGCCTAGGAATAGGCGTTTCCCTAGTATAAACTGAACACTCCTGTTTTAACAAGATGCTTAAGACCTTACTTTGAAGTCGAGTAAACTTGAGTCTCTCATGCATGGAATCGGACGATACTTGAGATAGAGTGAGTTTAATGTGTAGAGAGTTGATCCAAAGCTTGATAATCGTAATAAAATGCCTATAGGACAGTCATTAGTAGCCCTTAATTCACCCATTTAACCAGTTTTTCGCTGCCAATTAATTGCGGATTAATTGCGGTTCTCGCAATTCTGCTAAATTGCTTTCTGTCTAGCTGCTTTCTTCTTCGTTTATTGATTTCATCTCTTGACCTTTAAGCCTGATTTTCACTTTAATTTGTTTATGGCATGTTCCTTTATACATTCAGCAAAAAGTAGTTAATTAAAAACCAATTTTACCCCATCAAATCCATCCCATCTTTCTTAACAAACACACTTCGCGAATAGCTAAAATTAAGTCTCTGTGGAAAAAACGAATTAAATATACTTACTACTTGCTGTGAGACCATGTATGCTTGCATGTTCTAAGTGCTCTCTCCATCCTTTTGTTTATTTATCTTTACACACTGAGCACGCAACAAAGAGCTTCTCCCTCAACCCCAAACCCAGAGCACCACAACCCAGCAACAGCAGCAAACAATAAACTGAAGCCGAAGGAAAGACAAAACAGAGGATGGAGAACGTACCTCTTGAAGCGCCCTACTGTGCTTCCTTGATCAGCTTTCTCGGAGATACGTCGGAGGTAACCACGGTGAGTGAACACGATGGCTCAACACCTACACCCAGCAGCAGCAAGAAGGCCGACGACCACCATGGAAAAAGCTTCAAAAAACTCAATCCCCCATTGATGTGAGGAGAGAGAACAGAGAGAATTTTCCAAATTTAAAATTTTGCCTTTTTGAATTCTCAATTGAATATCAAATCAACACCTTGTCGATATAAGATGCTTGAGACAGCGCTAGCATTTTGTTCTTACGATTCCTTACGATTTGAATCCCTAGAACAAACTAAGCCTCTCCCAAACCTTTCATTTGGAATTGGGTCGCTAGCCATTGCTTAACGTCAGTCAAGAACCCTACATCATTCCCAATGAGTCGGATATCATCTACATATAAGACTAAGAAAGCTACAACATAATTGACTATTTTCTTGTAAACACAAGGTTCGTCAACATTCTGTTCAAAGCCATAAGATTTGATCGCAGTATCAAACCTTATATTCCAGGATCTAGACGCTTGCTTCAACCCATAAATGGATCGATTAAGCTTGCAAACCTTTTGCTCTTGACCCTGAACAATGAACCCCTCTGGTTGAGCCATATAGATACTCTCTTCAAGATTGCCATTCAGAAAGGCTGTCTTGACATCCATTTGCCAAATTTTATAATCATAAAACGTGGCAATGGACGAGAGTATTCTAATCGACTTTAACATGGCAACAGGGGAGAAGGTTTCTTCGTAGTCCACCCCTTCCCTCTGGGAATAACCCTTTGCCACAAGTCGAGCCTTAATGGTTTGCACCTTACCGGCTTGGTCTCGTTTCTTCTTGTAGATCCACTTGCAACCGATAGGTCTTTCACCATCAGGTTGCTCTACAAGATCCCAGACCGAATTGAAGTACATCAACTCCATTTCGAGGTCCATGGCTTTAAGCCACTGGTCCTTGTCTATGTCATTCATTGCCTGTTTAAAGGTCAATGGATCCTCAACGCCGTCATCAGGTATGACGACCTGGGTTTCCGTTAAACCCGTGTAGCGGTCGGGTTGTCTCACATCCCTCCCACTACGTCGAGGTATTCTCAACTCTTGAGAAGGACCAGCCTCATCAACAACTCTTGTTGACCCATCTGTAGCTTTCCTGGAAAGTTCGGTCAAAATAATTTTGCTCGAAGGTTGATGATCTCTCATGTGGTCTTCCTCTAAGAACGTGGTGTTTGTCGATACAAGCACCTTGTCCTATTGAGGATCGTAAAATAGACCACCTTTCGTTTCCTTGGGGTAGCCTATAAATAGGCATAATTTTAAACGAAGTTCCAATTTCTTTGGATTGGTCACTAGCACGTGTGCCAGACACCCCCAAATCCTGAAGTGACGTAAAGTACCTTTACGCCCTCTCCATAACTCATAAGGTGTTTCTGAAACACTCTTAGAGGGAACCATGTTCAAAATATATACAGCAGCCTCTACTGCATATCCCCAAAACGAACTAGGCAGTTGAGCATAGCTCATCATAGATCGAACCATGTCTAACAGGGTTCTATTACTCCTTTCGGACACACCGTTCTGCTGCGGTGTTCCGGGCGCTGAGAGTTGGGATACTATTCCATGTTCTATCATATAGTCTTGGAATCTCAAATCTATATACTCTCCACCTCGATCTGATCAGAGTGTTTTAATCGTTTTACCTAATGTGTTCTCAACCTCTGCCTTATACTCCTTGAACTTTTCAAGAGCTTCAGACTTATGATGCATTAGGAAAAGATAGTCGTACCTAGAATAATCATCAATGAAGCTGATGAAATATTCATACCCTCCCTGTGCTTTAACAGTCATCGGACCACAAAGGTCTGAATGTACAAGCTCTAGAGTTTCTTTGAACCTATGACCTTTTTCAGAAAAAGATCGTTTGGTCATCTTGCCCTTTGAGATTAATGTGGCCTAGTCTCAAGTGCCAAAGATAGGTACTTGGAGAAAATTCCTGCCTTTTAGTTTGAGTCTCAACTGTTTTAAACATCTCGGTGTTCAAAATAGCTTTTGTCTATGTTGGTCTTAACACATACAAGTTGTTTTCAAGTTTCGCAGAACATATATGTACACCTCTTTTGCTAATGAACGCTTCATTAAAATCAAAATATACTTTATACAAATGTTCAAGTAAACAAGAGATAGATACAAGGTTCCTTTTAAAGCTAGGAACCAACAGTACATTTTCAAGTAAAATGAAACTATCTCTATATAACAACTTGACAGCTCCCACTGCCTTGGCTGAGACAACCTCTCCAGTTCCAACCCTGAGAGTTATCTCACCTTCAGCAAGCAGCTGCAAAGAACTAGTTTCCTGGAAAGAAGAACAAACATGGTTAGTGGCTCCTGAATCCAGTATCCAGGCAGAACTATCATGTTCCACTAAACATGTTTCAACAACGAGTAAATCATATTTACTTAGTTGTTTCTTCTCAGCTTGGCTCGCCATGAGGGTATTGATAGCTCCAAAATAGAGCTATTATTTACTCCCTAATTATAGCTAAAACCATGCTCAATATTGATTAAAATGCCTTTTTGTAGGTAAACTCATGGTAGAGAGCTCGGGGTGTTCGAGGACGTGTTTCGAGGCTAAAAGCGGCGCTTTAGAGCTTCATGGACGCATCGGGAGTGAAGAGGCTTGAAGTATTGAAGAAATGGCAAAAATTGCCATGGAAAGGAAATTTTTGGCCACCAAACCCGAGAGCAAGCGTTGAGCGACAGCGTCGAGACGCTGGCTCAACGCTGCTGGTAACTGATCTTTTTGAATGATCGTTAAATATCAAGCTGTCGAAGCTTGCCAAAATACAATTTATAAGCCTATTAACCAAAGCTTTGCAGCTAGTGGTAACAGGGTCGATCCAAGGAGAAGGTTATGAATGAAATTAAATTGAACCTGAAATTAATTAATCGATTGGGTTTTTGTAACAGGGGGATGTTTAAGCATGCAAATAAGAGAAATAAACGCTAACGGAGAAATAAAAGAGAGAGAGACGAGTGCACGGTTTGGGGATCTTCGGGATTTCTTTGTTAGACATTCTACACTTATCATTTAATACAATCCTAAGGCTAGCAGTTTGTAATACACGCGGTCAGTTACCCGGGAAGCCCCAACTGTAACCGGCTCCATAGCAATTAATTAGACCACAAAGTTCTAATTAAACAGTATCTAAAGTTGCATTAGGGTGATCAGCCCCAAATTGACTCTAAATAGTCACTAGCATACCGCGACAGACATTCGATCACATAATCTAATTGCTAACTGGCTACCCGCCAACGCTGTATGTAACCAACAATTATCATGCATGACCCGATACTCCGGTTTAATTTTATTATTCTATGTTACTAGTCGAATAGTGAGAGGCACGGCATCGCTACTCTTTAACTCTAACAAAATGCTAGAAAACACGATTGTCAGTCGGCGAAATCTACCACATGCATAGGATGAAGCAAGAATAATAAATGCATACAAATCAGCCACCAAATCGGAAATTAAAGCATGGATTATCAAAGCATAAAAGTCTAACAAATTATCCCTCAAATTATCCCAAACCGCTCACTATACCTTAGCCGTCCATGGGACGGATTGTCATCACCGCTCCAAGGAAGGCCATGGAAGTCATCTCTAAGCTATTACAACTTACAAGCTCCAAAACATGCCACAAATGGCGGAGCTAAGGTAGAAAATGGAGAAAAGCCGAGAGGAAGAAGATGAAAAATCGTCTTGCAGCCGATTTAAAATCGTCGTAGCGTCGAGACGCTGGGACAGCGTCGCGACGCTGCGACCTAATTAATCCGCGCGCGCCTCGCGATGGCGTCGAGACGCTAGGGCAGCGTCTCGATGCTGGCCCGATGATTTCTTGCGCGCGCCTCCTCCGGAGCGTCTCGACGCCGCGCAGCGTCGAGCAAGCGTCTCGACGTTGATGCTCGACGCTTGCTCTCGGGTTTGGGCTAGAAAATTGCCTCTCCTAGGCAATTTTGGTCCGTTTCTTCTTGGATTGACTTGCCCTTTTTCCGATGCACTCCCGGGGCGCTAAAACTCCGCTATTAGCTCCGAAACGGGTCCAATGGACGCATGAGCTTTTTGCCGCATTTCTCCTATAAACGAGATTAATTAAACAATTAAATGCGGAATTTAGCCATAATTAGGAAGTGAATAATAGCTCCAAAATGGAGTTATCAAACACCCCCAACTTGAATCTTGCTAGTCCTCGAGCAAGGCTAATAAAGAAAATGACTCTAAGGACACGCTTACATGCTACTAACTCAAATCTCAATGCGTTTTACAAATTCAAACACAACATAATCATGAAAGCAATCCGTGCATGCATTTACTACGAACATATCAAAAATTAACTATCGCTCCCTAACGTGTGTGTGTGCTAGACAACCTATCCTAAACTCACATAAGCCTAGAAAAACCACATGCAACACATCATCCCGTTTTCCCCCTACTTCTAGCGTTTAAGAACAGTCTACACTTGACTTACACGAGAGAGAGAAGCAAACTAAGAGACCTAAATATTTTCTCTTCCTTTTTCTTTTCACGAGTACTTTGTACCCTTTTATTAAGGTTCTTTGAACCAAACTTTTTATTCTCTTTTTCTTTCCAACCTCGAGTTGCCTAACACGTCAAATTCATGCATAAACTTAACGTTTTTAAGGACTAACGCTCACTTCTTAGGTGCACCAATAAGAAGGAGGAGCGCCTCGAGAGGATTTTCTAACCAACATGCTTTTCTATTTTTTTTTTTTATTTTAGGCTTAGCGTAAGCTAACTCGATTAATCTACCGCTAACTCTCATGCAACAAGCTACCTAAGAGTGCCTTTCGGGGTGACAACGAGAATTAACGCTACATGCAATTGACTAAGCCTACGGAATCTAAGAATGAGGTTGCTAAGTGCTCGATAGATGCAAGGGAGCAACAAAAAAAAATTTAAATTTTTTTGACATGGACCTAATAAATGCAAAACTCATGCAAAAACTAGATTATGTACGTGCTCAGATTTCCAATATGCATTTCCTAGATTATCATAACTAGAAAACAGTAAACAGAGTCCCAAGCACTTCAATATTCAAAATTAGCACTGCTCAACCGACTACACATGCTTATCCACAAACTCCACCCCCAACTTCAAAAGTTGGCATTATCCTCAATGCCACTTAGTCAGATACACAAAGTAAAAGGGAAAGAGAAACTACACTTCCCTGACTCTTTGTGAAGCTGGCGAAGGAAAGGAAGCGGCGCGCTCATCATCGAAGCCCAAAATTTTCCTCAACTTCCTCGATTCCTAACAAAAAAAACAGCAAACTAAGTAAGTCTAAATTAAACTAAAAACAACAAAAAACAGCAACTAAACTAAAACAGAAAAAACATTTCATCGCTCGGGTGCCTCCGAGAAGCGCAAAATTTTTAAAGTCGTTTGCTCGACTGAATTCTCTCCAAAGACTCATCCATATTCTGATAGTGCGGGGGACGTTCCAGTCTTGTCCTCTTCCACACTACACCTGCAAAACATATCAACAAATTTCTTTTCTCTTCGTGCCTCAAGCACGTGAATATCTCTTTGATCAGTAAAAAAAACAGCACTCACATTCAACAGATTTAAATCAGATTTTTTTACTGAGACATGAGAATCATCCCTCAAGCGCAAGGTAAGACTCTCATTCTCGACATACTCAACACAAGCAATACTCTCCATATTCACAAGAGATTTCGATGCATTTACAAAAAACTGATTCACCATTCCATCAAATTCTACCGACAAGGCACCCCTATCAACATCAATTTTGACCTTAGCGGTCTTCATAAATGGGCGTCCTAGTAAGATAGAAGAGGAAACATGCGAAGAATTTTCATTCATGTTCAGCACATAGAAATCGCATGGAAACAATAAGTCCTTCTGGCAAAGAGATTTTTTAACTTAATAAAATTTCTCTAATGTTCAGGTTGTCGAGACCCGCCAAAATAACATTTATAAATCCGATACAACAGAGCTTTGCAGCTAGTGGTAGTCGGGTGTCGAACCACAAGGAACCAAAATTATTTCCTCTTAATTAACTTCTATTTGTTTTTAATAAAACTCAAATTAAAACAGTAAAATAGAGGGAGAAAACGCTAACGGAGAATTAAACCAAAACAGAAAAATTGCTAACGGAAAAATAAAATAAAATGCGAGAAAAATAAATGCAAGAAAAATAAACGGAACACGTGCTCCTAATTTGAGTGTCGGGATTGGTTGTTGATGTGGTTCGGATCATAGACACAAAATATACTTAGCCAGTTTTTGTTAACACTCACACACATTAAAAGTCCCAATTAAAACAAGTGCTCCCAAGCTTTAATTAGAACTAATAATCCCAATTAATTAGAAAAGAGGTGACGACTCTAGACTATGCTTCGCTAATAACTCTAACTTAGGGGCGATCGCTCTCCCAAATTAGAATTAGTCGCGAGGGACGGGTATTCATGCGACGAGCCAATTGATGAAATCTCTATCAATGGGACTCGATTTTATTCTATCTCTATAATTTATCAACAACCCAAACAAATGTGGCCACATTTAATTCAGAATGCTAGATTTAATTACTCAAAACATGAAGTGCGATCGCTAAGTCATGAATCTTTAATCTAACCAACACACAATTTACTAAACGGGTGTCAACCATTAAGAAAATCATGCTGGACATTAAGATCGATGCTAGAGATGAATTGAATGCTAGAACAAGCCAAGAACAAGATGAAAAGAACAGATCTCACCTAATACATCAACAACTCAAACCCTAAACCCAAATTAGAGCACTTACCTTAGTTGCCCATTGTGTAATCCAAGAGAAATCAACAAGAAATCAACTTCAAATGTATTAGATTGGGTAAAATATGTGTTTTGGCTCAAGAATCGAGCTCTACAACAAAAGGGGGCGGAAGAAATTGGGAGAGAATGACCTAAAATCAGCAAAAACGGACTTAAATACCCATTTCTGCGTCAGAATAGCGCCTAGGCGCCATAAGTCAGCGCCTAGGCGCTGAGCTCTCTGGAAAATTTACAAACCGGGCATTTTTTTGTTGACTTTTAAGGACGGGCTTCAGCTGACTTTAGATGACGGGCAATTTGCGTCAGGGAAGGGGTGTGCGGCTGGGGCGAGGCGAGGATGCGTGCGGACACGGGCGTGGGCGGGCGAGCGGTCGAGCGGCGCGCGCGCGTGATCTACGATGACGGGCGCACGGGCGCGCGCGCGGACTTTCAATGACGGGCGGACGGAGCGCGCGGGCGTGGGCGGTCTGGGCGCGGGCGCGCGTGCGTGTGCGTCTGGTTCCGTTGGGCGCCTGGGCGCTGCCCTCTCGGGTCTAAGCCCTATTTTGGGTCGTTTTGGCTCCCGAGCTCCGTTTTGCCTATCTTTTTGACCCGAACACTTCCCGAAACCTCTTAAATGACCGTTTTAGCCCCGAAAATCATAAATGGACTTCCCGAGCTCTTCGCCACGAAAATACCTATAATAAGGCAATTTAACTAAATTAAGCATGGCATTTAGCTAGATTTAAGGCTATAATTATAGATCTATTTTAGAGCTATCAAAATACCCCCCACCTGAATCTTGCTAGTCCTCGAGCAAGGAACACTTAGATTTATCTCATAGAAATAAGCATGCATGCTGACGACTCGAATCTCAATACTTGCAAAAACAAGATAATCATGCTAACGGAAAACAATCAAGCATATGCATAAATTGTGAATACTTCAAAATATTAACTCCTATTCCCTAACGTGTGTGTGTGATTAGCGCCTCCTATCCTAGCTTCCTGTTGCGCGCTCAGTGTGTATGTAAAATGTAAATGCGAAGAGCGCTAAGATCATGCAAGCATACATGGTCTGCAACAAGTGATAAGTATAATTTAATTCGTTTTCCCACAGAGATTAAGTTTAGTGACTAACGATTTGGTGTGTTAGATTAGATAAGGTAACTTAAATTGAATAGACTTTGGGTTGAGGTACAGGAATATAAAAGATGCAAGAAGAATGTAAACATAAATGCAAAGCTAGCAAAGAGGTAAAGTAGAATTGCGGTTCTTGCAATAATCTAGCAATAAATTAACAACGATTTTAATGTAAAGTAAGGCAGCAAGGTCGACTAAAGAATCATCTATAGGCATTTAACTACGATCATTCAACAGAAGATTAACATATCATGCATCGTCTTAGCTAGTTCTCATGCATCTTCCGATTACATGCATTAGTTTCTTAGATTACTTCTGTCCAAGTAAAGCTAACAACCTATTCATAAACACATGCTAATAAACGTGCTAGGAGAATGCCTATTCCTAGGCCACTCTCTATTTACCATAAAAGGCTAACATGAATGGATGACTCTGAATTCTTACTCCTTCCAGAGGTTAGGAATTCTTTAGACAAAATGGATGGCCGGTCGAAATTGCCTGTGGGATGAATATCACATACATTCAATGCAATCATGCTACTCTACATGCTGAATTCTCATGCTTCTAGCCTACAGATTCCTCTTTAGCAGACCTCTCTTAGATTAGTTACTCATGGTTTTCGAAGAACAAAGGGAGATGGATGGATTGAACATGATTTAAAGAACTTAGTAAAATTAATTGATGAAGAAATGATAAGATGAAGAACTCAACAAAACTATTGATTAAGGAACGACATAATGAAGAATTCAATAAAACCAATTGATTACTCTTGTAAGAAAGCAATTCACATAAACATTTGTAAACAAACATATGTCAATCCAGAAGCAACAATGAAAGGGAAAAAGCAGTAAATGATTCAGAACAACATTTAGAGGAAGCAGAAATTAAATTGGAAAGCGATAAAGGAAAGCAGTAAAGGAAAGCAGTAAAGGAAAGCTGTTAATTGCGTGAGGATCTTCCAAGTCGTGAATCGCCTCAGATGAAGGGGAAGATTAGCTGATCTTGGGGATAAATTCAATCAGAAGAGAAGATGGATCTTCTCTTCTTCCTCTCGAATTATCACGCCAAGGGCTTTGTTTCTTCGATCCAACAACCGGGGGAGAAGAATTTCGTCTTCGAGTTCTTCACTATTGAGTTGTGTTTGAATTGAGGGGAATTCAAATCCATTTCAATTGCTTTGATCCTTCATTTCACTCTCTTTATATAGCCTCTAGGTGGTTGCAAAAGTTGCTCAATAATTGTGGATCACCATTCAATTTTGTGAGGTAGTCAAGCTTGACATGTGGCAGCACCAGGGAGAGTTGACTACTGGAAAAACTCAGTCAACAAAGACTGTTGACTGGAAAAAAATGCAGCAGCAAAGACTTTTTTATTGCGAGCTCCGCAATTTTTCAGCAATGTTCCTGCAATGTACATTTTAGCTCTTTTTACATCATTTTGCATCCTTTTTCTTTCCTTTTCCAAATAAGCCTTAATTTAGCATCATTTCTCAAATTCTCACATTTAAGCACACATTAAGCTAACTCTTAACAAAAACACTCAAGAATTTCCATGATTTCTAGGTAAATATGACCTTAAATAATGTACTTTTGGAGAGGTAACACTTCCATAGACCCGGAACCACCTTAATCGATCCTAAAACTCATCTTCCCCCTACTTCTGGCAATAAGAACAGTCTAATGACTTTTCAATGTCGGAAAGAATAACAAAACAAAAGGCCTAACTATTTTTTCTTTTCTTTTCTTGAGAGCCTAACACGTCAAGCTTTTATTTCGCTTCACGTTTTTAAGGACTAGTGCTCACTTCCGTTAGTTGCCTTTTCATGCAGTGGCAACCGTGGGTTACAAGATCGCCCCTGGTTACACGGGCAACACAAGAAGGAGGAGCACCTCATAATATATTTCAAACATGCTCTTACTCTCAATGAACATTTTTTTTTTTAAATAGGCATATAGCTTTGCTAAATCAAATGATTCATTATAAATTCTAACACATCAAGCCTCCCTAAAGGTACCTTTCGGGGTGACAATGAGGTTTCAGACCAAATAAAATTATTCTAAGCCTACAGAACTAAGAGTAAGAGGTCTACGTGCTCAGTGAATGTAGGGGAATAATCGAAAAAAATTTAAAATATGCTCAAAATATGCATACATTCTCATGGCTTCCTCGCAATGCACAACTATGGAGTATTTACAAACAAATCACAGAAAGTCCTCAACGGACAACATGCATTCAGATTCCTAAACATCTCAAAATCAGAGTATGACATGCTCAAGAACTACAACGAAGTCCAACTATACATTCTACCCCCCACCTAAAAGATTGCATTGTCCTCAATGCATCTAATCCCACAGATAAACAATGATAACGACAAAAATTAACGGGAACAGAAACCTCCCCTGAATTTTTGCGGGATCGGTGAGTAGGGATGCGCAACCTCGTCTTCAAAACAGGTCCAAAATGCAAATCATCTCTCGCTTATTACCTAAGAAAGCAAGAAAAAGTTAAGCTAGGAAAACAAAAACTAAAAGTAAAGACAAAAATTGAAATACTCATGGGTTGCCTCCCAAGAAGCGCAAATTTTTAACGTCGTTATGCTCGACGTGTCCTCCACTCTGTCAGGGTACGTAAAAATTCTCGTACTTCTTGGGCCCCTTCTTCCTTGAATCAATAAAACTTGCTAAGAGAAGCAAGCTCTTCGACTTTTGGAGGCAGCCGGACAGAGTTGTTTTATTTTTGGTATTTTTAATATATGGGAAAAATAAAGACTCAACAGACTGAAACAAAATAAAAGGAGACTCAACTGACTCAACAAAAATAAAAGACTCGACAGACTTAGGAGAAGAAGGAAGAAAGCATGCATCAATAGAGGATTTAACAGGAAATAAAACAGATAGAGGCTTGTTAGCCTCAAACTCTATCACCTGAACATCCTCCTCGGGACTAGGCTCGACCTCTTCCTTAATCTCACCGATCTCATCTTCGCATGGCAGAGCATTCTCAAGCTCTTCATCACTATCGGGGCACATTTCCTCAGAGAACCTCTCCTCAGTGGTATGGTCAACTGGATGATCTTCCTCACCCTCCAATTCCTTCGCAGGATTGAGCAACCGGCTTATTTGCTCATTCGCTTCGCGGAGCTTGGCTTCTAACCGAGCCTCGTGCATTGCCTGCGAATATTGGTGAGTGCTATCAACTAATTCATTTACCATTTGTTCCAGAGACATACCTCGACAATAATTATGAGGAAATTGGTTTTGTTGCTCCTCCATTCCTTACAACTCAATTTCAGTCTCTAGGCTAGACTGGCGACCTTCATGCGCAAATTGGAGCGTGCTGTTGACTAATTTGTCAACCATCTGCTCCAATGTCATTCTTTGGCAAGGGATGAGAGGAGTTTCTTCGGCTTCATACCTTGAAGCTTGACCCCAATAATCAAATGGAAAACCTGTCATGCTAAACAAGAAGACACAAGACAAAGAAAAATATTTTTGTGGTTTTTAAACAAATAAAATTTAACTAAGAGAATGTAATTGGTGCCCCGGCAACGGCGCCAATTTTGGCAAAGAGATTTTTTAACTTAATAAAATTTCTCTAATGTTCAGGTTGTCGAGACCCGCCAAAATAACATTTATAAATCCGATACAACAGAGCTTTGCAGCTAGTGGTAGTCGGGTGTCGAACCACAAGGAACCAAAATTATTTCCTCTTAATTAACTTCTATTTGTTTTTAATAAAACTCAAATTAAAACAGTAAAATAGAGGGGGAAAACGCTAACGGAGAATTAAACTAAAACAGAAAAATTGCTAACGGAAAAATAAAATAAAATGCGAGAAAAATAAATGCAAGAAAAATAAACGGAACACGTGCTCCTAATTTGAGTGTCGGGATTGGTTGTTGATGTGGTTCGGATCATAGACACAAAATATACTTAGCCGGTTTTTGTTAACACTCACACACATTAAAAGACCCAATTAAAACAAGTGCTCCCATGCTTTAATTAGAACTAATAATCCCAATTAATTAGAAAAGAGGTGACGACTCTAGACTATGCTTCGCTAATAACTCTAACTTAGGGGCGATCGCTCTCCCAAATTAGAATTAGTCGCGAGCGACGGGTATTCATGCGACGAGCCAATTGATGAAATCTCTATCAATGGGACTCGATTTTATTCTATCTCTATAATTTATCAACAACCCAAACAAATGTGGCCACATTTAATTCAGAATGCTAGATTTAATTACTCAAAACATGAAGTGCGATCGCTAAGTCATGAATCTTTAATCTAACCAACACACAATTTACTAAACGGGTGTCAACCATTAAGAAAATCATGCTGGACATTAAGATCGATGCTAGAGATGAATTGAATGCTAGAACAAGCCAAGAACAAGATGAAAAGAATAGATCTCACCTAATACATCAAGAACTCAAACCCTAAACCCAAATTAGAGCACTTACCTTAGTTGCCCGTTGTGAAATCCAAGAGAAATCAACAAGAAATCAACTTCAAATGTATTAGATTGGGTAAAATATGTGTTTTGGCTCAAGAATCGAGCTCTACAACAAAAGGGGGCGGAAGAAATTGGGAGAGAATGACCTAAAATCAGCAAAAACAGACTTAAATACCCATTTCTGCGTCAGAATAGCGCCTAGGCGCCGCGGGCGCGCGCGCACAGAATCCGGACAGCGCCTAGGCGCCATAAGTCAGCGCCTAGGTGCTGAGCTCTCTGGAAAATTTACAAACCGGGCATTTTTTTATTGACTTTTAAGGACGGGCTTCAGCTGACTTTAGATGACGGGCAATTTGCGTCAGGGAAGGGGTGTGCGACTGGGGCGAGGCGAGGACGCGCGCGGACACGGGCGTGGGCGTGCGAGCGGTCGAGCGGCGCGCGCGCGTGACCTACGATGACGGGCGCACGGGCGCTGAGGCGGGCGAGCGACGCGCGCGGACACGGACCGGGCTAGGGCGAGCGGCGCGCGCGGATGGAGCGCGCACGTGGCGCGCGGGCGTGGGCGGTCTGGGCGCGGGCGAGGCGAGGCGGCGCGCGCGGACCTTCGATGACGGGCGCGCGCGCGGACGTGGGCGGTCTGGGCGCGGGCGCGCGTGCGTGTGCGCGGGCGTGCGCGTCTCGTTCCGTTGGGTGCCTGGGCGCTAGGCGCCGGCGCCTGGGCGCTGCCCTCTCGGGTCTAAGCCCCATTTTGGGTCGTTTTGGCTCCCGAGCTCCGTTTTGCCTATCTTTTTGACCCGAACACTTCCCGAAACCTCTTAAATGACCGTTTTAGCCCCAAAAATCATAAATGGACTTCCCGAGCTCTTCGCCACGAAAATACCTATAATAAGGCAATTTAACTAAATTAAGCATGGCATTTAGCTAGATTTAAGGCTATAATTATAGCTCTATTTTAGAGCTATCACCTTCACTTTGACTAAAATGTCCTCAATTTTCCCTAACGGATGCACATAAGATCGATCGGCTAGTTGGACAACTATATTAGACTCAATTAAATCACAAAATTCAAGCTCTTTAAACACATCAAAAGACATGACATTAATTGAGGCACCGAGATCTAACATGGCATTTTCAATAAGTTTAGTACCGATAGTGCATGGGATAGTAAACATACCAGGATCGATGCACTTCGGTGGAAGAGTACCTTGGAAAATTGCGGAGACAGTTTCTTTCTTCTTCTCATCACTCTTTTTCGACATTCTCTTGCTTGTGCACCAATTCTTGAGGAACTTTGCATATTTCGGCACTTGGCTTACTGCCTCAAGAAGCGGTATGTTGACCACCACCTTCTGGAAGGTTCTAAAGACCTCCTCGTCTTCGTTTACCAAAGTAGGCTTCGCAAGCCTACTAGGGAAGGGTGCTCTGGCAACATTCTCTTGCACATTCTTCTCTTTCTCAATATTCAGCTCATCAAGAGCAACTGGGGCTGACTCATTCAGGCTGTTCTCTGCTTCCTTCACGGCTCTAGAGGAAAGTGATTTCCCACCCCTCAGCTGGATTGCACTCACGTTCTCACATGATTTTACCGTGGTTTGGGAAGGAAGCTTCCCAGAGCTCTTGCTCTCTATTTTGCTAATCGACACAGCCATTTGCGTCAGCTGCTTGTTCAAGTTTTGCTGCTCGGCTTTGTGTGAGTTTAGCTCTTCTCGAGCTTCTTTCTGAAACTGGCTGGTCGACGTCACGATGGTTCTGACCATCTCTTCTAATGAACTGGAGAAGCTCGAGGCTTGAGCTTGGGTGGAAGTATTAGGCCTATCATGGGACTGGCCTTGGAAGCGTTGTTGTCCTTCCGTATTCCCATAGCTGAAATTGGGGTGATCGCGCCAACCGGGGTTGTATGTGTTCGAGTAAGGATCATACTTCCTCGGGTTGGAAGCATATCCCCCGATTGCGTTCACCTCCTCCGCCTCGCGGTTTCCTCCGACAAACTTTTTCAACAGATTTCCAATCTCGGCCACCTGGGCCTTCATCTCTGTCATCTCATGGCTCTGGGTCACACTGTGGACTTGCCCCTGCCCTCGAATACCAAACTGCTGCGAGTTGGCCGCCATGTTTGCAATTAACTGCTTGGCCTCCACCGGGGTCTTATCAATCAAAGCCCCAGCGCTCGCTGCGTCTATCATCTGCCGATCATGAGGCGTCATTCCCTCATAGAAATACTGGATCAAGAGCTGATCGGCGATCTGATGATGCGGGAAGCTTGCGCACAGGCGCCCAAAGCGTTCCCAGTACTCATGCAGAGACTCACCCACGTCTTGAGTGATCCCATAAATTCTGTTCCTCAAAGTCGTGGCCAGGGACGCAGGGAAATACTTCTCCAGGAAAACCCTCTTCATGTCCTGCCACGTTGTTATCGAGCCGGATGGCAGATAATAAAGCCAATCCTTGGCTTTGTCCTTGAGCGTAAAAGGGAATGCCCTCATATTCAGCTGCTCCTCCGTCACTCCCGCGGGCTTCATCCCCGCACAGACGCAGTGAAACTCCATTAAGTGCTTCTTTGCATCCTCACCTGCATTACCATGGAAAGAAGGCAACTGGTGAATTAAACCTGACTTTAATTCAAAATTACCTGCTACCACGGAGTAGTTGATGCACAGGGGTTGCAAATTTAAATCTGGCACTGCCAGCTGTTTCAGCGTCCTTGGCGCTTCTCCTTGCGCCATCTCGTCAACCAAGAAGGGATCGCCTTCTTCTCCAAACAATCTCTGCCCCTCGCGGACCTCTCTTCTCAACCGCCGCTCTTCTCTTTCGATTTCAGGTATAAACTGCAATCCACTAATCTCAGAAGAACGGGTCATACACAAATAAAATTTTAAACATACAAACTACAAACAGAAAAAAATTTCAGCACACAATCAATCAACCAAATTCGAAGTCAAACATAATTTCAATCAAATTTTTGCCTTCTCCCCGGCAACGGCGCCAATTTTGATAACTGATCTTTTTGAATGATCGTTAAATATCAAGCTGTCGAAGCTTGCCAAAATACAATTTATAAGCCTATTAACCAAAGTTTTGCAGCTAGTGGTAACAGGGTCGATCCAAGGAGAAGGTTATGAATGAAATTAAATTGAACCTGAAATTAATTAATCGATCGGGTTTTTGTAACAGGGGGATGTTTAAGCATGCAAATAAGAGAAATAAACGCTAACGGAGAAATAAAAGAGAGAGAGACGAGTGCACGGTTTGGGGATCTTCGAGATTTATTTGTTAGACATTCTACACTTATCATTTAATACAATCCTAAGGCTAGCAGTTTGTAATACACGCGGTCAGTTACCCGGGAAGCCCCAAGTGTAACCGGCTCCATAGCAATTAATTAGACCACAAAGTTCTAATTAAACAGTATCTAAAGTTGCATTAGGGTGATCAGCCCCAAATTGACTCTAAATAGTCACTAGCATACCGCGACAGACATTCGATCACATAATCTAATTGCTAACTGGCTACCCGCCAACGCTGTATGTAACCAACAATTATCATGCATGACCCGATATTCCGGTTTAATTTTATTATTTTGTGTTACTAGTTGAATAGTGAGAGGCACGACATCGCTACTCTTTAACTCTAACAAAATGCTAGAAAACACGATTGTTAGTCGGCGAAATCTACCATATGCATAGGATGAAGCAAGAATAATAAATGCATACAAATCAGCCACCAAATCGGAAATTAAAGCATGGATTATCAAAGCATAAAAGTCTAACAAATTATCCCTCAAATTATCCCAAACCGCTCACTATACCTTAGCCGTCCATGGGACGGATTGTCATCACCGCTCCAAGGAAGGCCATGGAAGTCATCTCTAAGCTATTACAACTTACAAGCTCCAAAACATGCCACAAATGGCAGAGCTAAGGTAGAAAATGGAGAAAAGCCGAGAGGAAGAAGATGAAAAACGAAGCAAGAATGAAAAATGGCTGCAAAATCGTCTTGCAGCCGATTTAAAATCGTCGTAGCGTCTCGACGCTGCGACCTAATTAATCCGCGCGCGCCTCGCGATGGCGTCGAGACGCTAGGGCAGCGTCTCGACGCTGGCCCGATGATTTCTTGCGCGCGCCTCCTCCGGAGCGTCTCGACGCCGCAGCAGGGTCTCGACGCCGCGCAGCGTCGAGCAAGCGTCTCGACGCTGATGCTCGATGCTTGCTCTCGGGTTTGGGCTGGAAAATTGCCTCTCCTAGGCAATTTTGGTCCGTTTCTTCTTGGATTGACTTGCCCTTTTCCCGATGCACTCTCGGGGAGCTAAAACTCCGCTATTAGCTCCGAAACGGGTCCAATGGACGCATGAGCTCTTTGCCGCATTTCTCCTATAAATGAGATTAATTAAACAATTAAATGCGGAATTTAGCCATAATTAGGAAGTGAATAATAGCTCCAAAATGGGTTATCAGCTGCCCAGCGTCGAGACGCTGTCCTAGCGTCTCGACGCCCCCCCGACGATTTCAGAAGATTGACGAGTGCCAGCGTCGAGCGCGCGCGTCTCAACGCTCGCTCAACGCCGACAGCGTCGCGACGCTGCCCCGAGCGCGCGCGCTGCCAACTTAGGGCACAGCGTCGAGACGCTGCCCTAGCGTCTCGACGCTCCAACGGATATAAAGCCATCGTTTCCGATTTTTAGACGGATCTTCTCCCCTTTTCCCCTCGGGATTGCCGTTTTCTTCCATTTATTTCTGGTTTTTACCCATTTTTGGGTTGTATGAAGGAGACAACCTCCATGTATGCTTGGCAAGACTTCATCTCCATGGATAGCTAGAGGTTAGTGATTGGTTAGTTAAGTTTAGGGATTGATTATCTTTTGTATTAGGTGAGATTAGAGCTTAATTGAATGTTTAGCATGAATGAATGATTTTATTGCATCTCTTGGTCTGTATTAAGAAGGAATAACTTGCCTTTCTGATTGGGAGTGACGTCCATAATTAGTTACGCATGCTTAGTTGGCTATTGTTGATTTTTGACAAACTTCAATACTTAGTAGCGAAAGTATATCTCGTGGCTAATCAATTCGAGCCCAAGTGACAGTTGGGGGTAGGAATTGATTAACGTTCTCACGACGGGCTTAAGATTAAGAGATAAATCGAATTAGTTCTAGGATTAATTCGTCTCAATGATACCCGTTACTGTTTGTTAATTGATTTAAGAGTCATGAACTTAGATTAATTAGTGGAATTGCACTTTCCTAATTAATTCATTGGGGTGTTTGGACCCGAGAGGGACAAACATTTTGTGTGCATGAAACGTCTTGGCTAATTCACATGTTAATCAATGAACCAAAATACATTAGATCAATCCCGACACTTGCTAATCAATCGTATTCGTCAATTTCATACTTCCCGTTTTAATTTTCCGTTAGCATTAAATTTAGTTTTCGTCACTGTTTTTCCCAAAAAAAATCCCCCTATTTTATCATCGCAAATTCAATTCAATTAAATTAGGATTATTGATCGCTCCCTGTGGATCGACCCCGTTACCACTTAGCTGCAAATTGTTCGGTGCATTCGGGTTTATAAGTTTCATTTTGTCAAGCCTCGACAGCTTGAAATTTGTGAACGTACAAAAGTTCGCTACCAGGTATCATGATTGACCGATGAGGACGGTTGTCCAAACATCGTCTGTAATGAATCCATGATCTCCTTAGCGGAGACCATTACCTCATGCTTCTTAGCTAACACATCAGATGTGCTGGCCAAACTGTAGACTCGGGCTTTATCATTAGCCCTAGTCCCCCTGTAAAATGCATCTCGAACAGTTCGAGTTGCAGACGAGCTAGGAGGGGGAGGACATTCCTCTGTTAAGACAAACCTAAGATCATCGATAACAAGAATCGTATTCAAGTTTGATTTCCAGGTCGTGTAGTTATCGCCGTTTAGTTTATCAGAAGCTAGTAATTGGATAAACGAGCTAGACATGCTAAAAAAGAATAAATTCTATTAGTGAATTGATTTTAACCCATTTCATACATCCAAACAAGATTTTAGCAAAAGTAATAATGTACCCAAAAACTCGTTATTAATTTGCAACGATACTTCAGTGAGTCAGAGCAACCGCTACCGAGGGGCAGTCAATCACTCATTCACTGAACCAAGACATTCTTGACTAAATGCTAATACCAGAATAACTCATATTCCTATAGCACCTTAGTTATCGCTACTTCGGTCAAGAATCTACTAACAACTTAGTAATCCTTTGTAAGTGTGACCCGACATTTTCAGAACTCAGAGGTCGGCCCCATCAGTGCAACCGAATGGAAATGTCAGAGTTGGGAATGGACCTAAGAGACCCTATCCATTTCTGGAGATTGAGTTGTTCCGACTCCCATGAAACGACCCTCCGAATGGACGGTGCTACTATGGGCAACCAGCAGGCGGAACATGGGAATCTCACGGTTCAACCTAATGGGGGAGACCGCAGGATGTATTGACATACTTCCTTCTCCCACTTACTATAAATACTTTCTCCATTCACCTTGCTCTTGATTTATGCAAACACCATCCGAATGGGGATGCCCTATTGACATCACGAGGCCGAGCATAAATCTCACGGTGTGAACTTCGCGGAGTACGTAGGAGGAGATTGATATATCATATATACCTTCTCAACACCACTACTAAGTATTTTAGAATGGTTTGGGTATACTTTTACTTAGGCATTATCCGGCTAACACAATAAAACCTAAGTCTAGGTAGAACATACCTTTACCTAAGATGTCTAAGTGATAAACGCTTTATAACCTTACACCTCTCACGTGCATGCTCATAAAGCCGGGTTAACTTAACTCAAGTACCGGATCGATCCCCAGGTAGGAGGTGTTCCGTAAGCCGTCATCTTAAATACCTCCAACCTTAGTACAGGATCTCACCGGGTGAGTTCTCTTGTAACCTTAGCTTTACAAGATATCGACCTATTTTAACTATTAAAATGAATCGATACTAAATTCCTAATCGCATTGGAATTCTTTAACCCTTAGTGAGCATGCATTTATCTTTGTTATAGATTTTAAATGTCTATCTCATTTTACAACACTTTATAAAACAAAGACATTCTATAACATGCTTCCTAAGCTAGAATATAACCATTACATTCATTTTATAACATGCTTCCCAAGCAAGAATATAACAATTATATTCAACTAAGGCAACTATGTTGTATGTTTAATTTCACAATTAATATAACACTTATATCAATTACACTTTTAAACAAGCAACATCCACTTCATAAATTAATATAACACTTATATTAATTATCGTGAATTAAGCATGCATACTATACAACATAACATTTATATTATACTTTCAATGCATGCAACATGTTTCCTATGGTGGGATTTGAAATCTATATGGCATACTTTATGCACATACAAGAGACTTTAATTAAAACATACATTCACAATGCATAATTAATTAAACACACTAAAGTGGACCGGTTTTGGCATCACGGGCAAGCAAGCAACTAAATTATTACAATAATAATTCATCAACTAGGTTGAGACGCTTCCGACCCCTTCGAACCGCCCTGAACCGGCTTGAATTTTCTTGAACCGGCGAAAAAAACAGCAACTACAAGCTTCAAATAAGCTGAACCGGTCCAAAACAGTTGTCCCGACTTCAACAGCCCGGAACCGGACCAATAACGACCCGAACCGGACCAAACAAATGCTGAACCGGACCTCTAGAGGGTGAAGAACAAGGAACCGGTCTGACTTTCAGTGAACTGGACCGCCCGAGGACCGAACCAGACCGTTTCTTCCACCTTGCGCTAAACCGGTTTTGTGCTGGAATTTTGCAGAAAAAAACAGCATGATGTTTTTTTCGACACCCGAGCTTCTGTCTTCGAATTGAAAGCTTATATGGACTCTAGTGACTCCAAATGTTTTACAGACTCTTCTGCACACATTAAAGCCCATACACGCTCGGGCATTTACAAAACGAAGTACAAATCGAAGCTCAAAAAAATATGCCAAAACCGGGAAATACTTTAGACGCCTAGAAAAATTAATTTTAAAACAAATACCCACCGAGCTCAAATTGATGCAAAATGAGTGACCAAAAAACGCTCTGATACCAATTGATGGAGCGCATATAGCGCAGCGGAAGCGAGTCGGATCATTGACACTTTAATTTCATCAATTTAGCTAAATAAGAAACATGCTCAAAGCTATGAAATAAAAAGAATTAGAACACATTTTTTTGCAAAGGTGATTATATATAAGCAAAAGACCTCAAAGCCCGAGGCCAAAGGGCACCATCAAACAAGAGAACAACCACTGGGAGAACCGATGTACGACAACAAAACAAAACAACCCAACGGAACCTCACAGCCCGAGGGAAAGCAACAAAGAAACCAAACAAGTACAAACCCCGGCGTCCAACCCACAAGCGGGAAGGAGCCAGAAAAAACCAAAGCAAATAAACGCAACACAACTCAAAAGGTAAAAGAACACAGCTGAAGCAAGAGGAAACAATAAGTCAGAACACGAACGAAGCATAACTCCTCAGCCGCCCAAAAAACTCCCCAGGCCATCCATCCCCCGGCCGGCACGAGCGAAAGAGCGACTCCAGACAGGGTCAAGGGGCACCAAGCAAAAACAGAGGGAGGACAGACAGATGCTGAGATAAAAGGGGCCAAGCTGGCCATCCATCATATGCAAGCAAGAAGTCAGCCCCCCAAGCACGACCAAGTAACCAAACAAAGAAGAGGCCCTTCAACTCATCTTCCCCCTACTTATGGCAAAAGAACAACCATCCGGTATGCAGGCACGACAGAAAGCCCCAAGGACCCAGCCAGCATCGCTTCCCTCGACAAAGCCAGATCCAAGGACCCACCAAAAGCCCACACGCCCTCCGAAAAAGTGCCTTTCGGGGTGACAACAAGCATCCAGAACAAACTCAACTCAATTAGGAACCAGGACCGCCAGGAGACAAAGAGCACCCACAGAACAGAGATGGACAGCCAACTGCAAAAGTAGCAAGCACCGCCTGAACCAACCCCTACAGCTGGTGACACCCCACAGACAAGCCTCTCAAAGCCCCCCACTCAAAAGCCCACCAGGGAAGAAAGGGCCAAGGACAGCAAGGGACAAACAGGTGAAGAAAGCAAGCAACTGATCGAGCCTCTGCTATCAGCGTCCTCAAAGCAGGAACAAGCACAGGGACAAGCTCAAACAACCAAGCCGCACAGACCAAACTGAAAACCCCCTCCAGAGAAGAGACAACAGCAGCAACCAGGGACAAAGCAGGGGAAGAAGCAATCGCCAGAAGCGAAACAGCACCGCAAAGAGCAACCTGAAAAAACACCTCCACACACTCAAAGAACAAGACAAAGTAAATCAAAAGAATCCCAGGGGGAGCCGGCCGAAACCGCACCCACCCAGGACGAGCATGCAGAAGAAATATCAGACCGAATAGCAGCAATAACCGACTGAGGAGGACGGTGACCCGGGCCGTGAAAACGCAAGTTGCGTTCCATCCAAATATGGTAGATCACAGCACACCAGGCCACTCTCCAAACAAGCTTACGCTTTTGCTGCCCAGCACTCACCCGGCAAATCCACTCAAGCTCAGCATCCCAAGGGAGAACAAGGCGGGAAGCTCTACCCCAACAGAGGATATCCTCCCACACCAAACTCGCAAAGGGGCACTGAAAAAACAAGTGGTCTTGGGACTCAGTCCCGGTCAAACAAAGCAAACAATCGGTAGGTGTCGAGGGGATCCACCTAGCTAGCCTATCACGGGTATACAAACGATCCCTCAAGGCCAGCCAGGTGATAAAAGCATGACGCGGAATATTCCCCCCGAACCAAAGCAAACCCTGCCAAGGGACCACTGTTCCACGGGGTCGAATCGCCTCCCAAGCACTAGAAACAGAAAAACCAATCCCGCCTGGAACCCAGATCAACCTATCCTCCCTACCTGGGTAACACACAGTAGAGCGCACGGCATCGGCGATCTCCAACAACTCAGGAGACACTACCGACCACCGCCACGAACCATCAGGTAGCAGAAAATCAGAGACCATAGCTTGGATATGACTAGCTGCGTCATACAAGATACGATCACTAATCCTGGGGAGAATAGGACCATCAGGCAGCCATGGATCAACCCACATACGACACCTAGAACCATCGCCAATTACAAGAACCACCTCTTGTAGTTCTAAGGACACATACCTCTTGTAGTTCTAAGGACTTCTATTATGATGCTCGAATATCTTCACGAACCCTTCAAAGCTTCTCTCGAACTCTCCGAGAACCACCTCCGGTAGTCCCGCTATCCTCGGGCCGAGCAACGGAGTGGTGGGACTCCTTTACAAGAGAAAAAGTTTGGAAGATGAAGATGGGAAGGTGAAAGAGATGAGATTTTGTGAGAAATTTCTAACACTTAGCTTTCTAATTTCTCAAGTAACATGAACTCTTCATGCTCATCCAAATATTCAAACTCTTTGAAAATTCATCAACCTCAAACAATTTGAACTTCATCCAATTTATAGGCAATTCACATGCAACAAACTTTTTGCTTAGCATGACACCTCATATTGGATGGATTAGTCTTCAACCAAGTGTTCCAAAATTGATAGAGTTTATGCATGTGGTTGGTGATTCACAATCCACTTCACAACTTGGATAAAGTCACTCAACTTGTATAAATCCACTCAACTTGGATAATCCCACTTGTATATTTTGACATTTTAAAATTAATTCATAATTAATTTTAATAAAAAAAATAAATTTAAATTAATTAAACTTTTTAATTAATTAATATTATTATTTAATTTAATATCAAATATTAATTAAATAATAAGACTAATCCCGGTTTCTTAAACTGAATCATCACACATGAATCTCTATTCATGTTTTAGACCGATCCCATATTTAAATAGTCCATCATTCTTCCAAAAACGATTTTGAATAAATTCAAATACTTTTTCTCTAATATTGTTACACGGCTTAATCCGAGCTAGCCAGGAGAATCTAAAGAACCTACGGATCATGAGCTCCAACGATACGAGATTACCCGGTCAAAATCTTTAGCCAAGCTAACCAACATTCGTTAACCCTCAGAGACTCCACTAAAGTCCAAGGGTTGCACTCTCCTCACCGTAGATATATTTCTTTCCTCTTGATATAACCATCATCAGTAAGTCGATCCTTCACAGGTTCTTCGTAATTACAGCTGGGTCACAATAACCGTTTTACCCCCGTAATTACATCTTGTTCCTTAAGTCCCACTAATCCTATAATGAACTATTGGTTTGTGGTCCAACCACCAAATCGATTGATATGTGATCTCATCACTATACCAAGTCCCTCTCGGGCCAATGAGAGGGTGTGATCCCTAGTTCAAGACCCGGAGTCAGCAGTTAAGGAAAAAACCTCTTTACTAATCCCTAAAGGCGGGTAGGACTGAATTTCTTCTCGCATGACTACGTTCCCAGCTACCTACCCGGTCTTATCCCCAAGATGGTAGGCTTATTGAGTCGGCGATCTCGGGCCACTCTCACCCATACAAGTCAAAGGATAAGCCCGAATAAACAGAAGTTCAGAGCGTGCTCAGGATTCAGATCGAGTTACCTAGGTCATCATATGAAAAAGTCGGTCTTTACAGTAAACGGAGTTGTAAAGAAAGAGTGACTTTATTTCACGGTTCAGTCTTATGAAAACTCATTGCATAGGACGCCCCCACTCACATGTCTCCACATGAACGATTTCAGATCACATCGTTTGTACTATACAAAGTGGGCCGCGTCCAATAGTGTCCCTAGGATAACGTACCCAACCTTATCCCTGTACTATAGACCATTCTGGATATTACTTGAACTTGATCCACAATCATGTCACACATGAAGTTCAAGTATACAACCTATAGCCATGGGTTCTTTGTTTATTGGAGTTTGGTTAAAAGTAAACATAATTCACTTTATTCAATAACAACTTTACTGAATAAATCTCAATAACAACTTTATTGCAAAATAGAATATACATTCAGTTTACAAACCACGAGTTTTAGGACATAAAACCCAACACGGGGAACACGCTGGCCTTCCGCGCGCACCGTCGTGCGGATGGCTTAAATTCGAGTCCTCGGCGCTTGTCGTCGCGACACTACGGTGGTTGATCCAACCTTGGTACCGTGTCGCGACCTTCAGCACTAATAAAGGACTCCCACACGACCCTCCGAAAGTCGTCCTAAAAATACGATGCTCTCGACGCGACCCCAGGTCAGGCGGGACTACTCGCTCAATTTAAGCATATCAATAAGCGGAGGAAAAGAAACTTACAAGGATTCCATTAGTAACGGCGAACGAACCGGGAATAGCCCAGCTTGATAATCGGGCGCCCTCGGCGTCCGAATTGTAGTCTGGAGAAGCGTCCTCAGCGGCGGATCGGGCACAAGTCCCCTGGAAGGGGGAGCTGGTAGTGAACTTTTGTACGTTCACAAATATCGGGTTGTCGAAGCCTGCAAAATAATATTTATAAGCCGATTATACCGACTAACTTGTAGTTAGTGATAACCGGGTCGAATCATAGGGAATTAGCATAATTCAAACTTGATTAAATTTAAGTTGCTAACGGTAAAAAGAGGGGAAGTTGGATTGTGAAAAGGGAGCTCTAAACTGCTGTAGCTAACGGAAAATAAAGTTGTGAAGTGACAATTTAAATGAGCATGCTTGACTTCAAAAATGGGGTTCGGTTCATCGATAACTAAAGACATAGACACAACGCTTAAAACACACAATTCGTTTGGTTATTTCTAACTCAAACGACCCAAAAATAGAGTTAGAAAAGTGCAACTCTAAGTGTTCTTGCCCATTACTCCAATTAAAGTGATCAATCCTAAATTGATTAACGGACAGAGACGGGAACATTGCGAAGCATTAACCCAGAGACTAAATCGATTTTTGCTCTTTACCCAAAATCTAACATGAAGGTTAACTAATTTCTACCCCCAACTATCACATCGGATCAAACTAATTACCCATGCTCAGATTCGTCTTACCTAGCGATTGAGGCAATTATACGTCCTAATCTCTAACGGTAATGCATGCAAAAGGACTCGGGGGTCACTCCTAATCAATTACATAAGCTATTGAGATGAAGTTCAAGGAAGAAGATGCAATAAGCCAAGTAATCTAATTCATACACAAATTGGGGCAAATCTCCCCTTAAACCAAATTGTTTACAATCCCAAACTTGAAATCAAACACTTACTTGTTTAGCTTTCCATGGAGATGAAGAAGATGGCCATAAATGGCTAAAAATGCCCAAAATCGAAAAGAGGGAGAAGAAGTTCCAAAAAACATAACCTAAAATCAGAAAATGGGTATTTATACCCATTTTGCGTCAGACCAGCACCTAGGCGCCATAAGTGGGCGCCAAGGCACTGCGGGCACGCGCGCGCGAAATCGGGACAGCGCCTGGGCGCCAACCTCTCTGGACTTTTACAATGACGGGCGCCTAGGCGCTATCCTCTCTGGAATTTTACAATGACAGGCGCTTAGGCGGTAACCTCTCGGATCTAGAACGATGTCGGGCGCCTAGGCGCTGCGGGGCAGCGCCAGGGCGCTGTGCGCTGGGTCTGGGAGGTTGTCTTAGCGCTGGGCGCTGTTGCTTTGCTCAATGAGGTTATAAATTGATTAATTTAAGCAAATAACCATGCAAGTATACACGGTCTGCAGCAAGTGATAAGTAAGTTTTATATCGTTTCCCACAGAGACTAAGTTGAATAAACGACGATTTTATGCGTGTTAAATTAGATAAGGTAACCAGGGATGATATGGGGTTTGTTTCGAGACACAAAATTGTAAAGGACGCAAAGAAAATGCAAAGTTAAAGCAATGCAAGGCGAAAACTAAGTTGACTACAGTCTAAACGTGCTAACTAACGTGCAGAGTAAAAATAGTATTGCTGGTCTAACAGAGCTTTCGCAACAGACTAACAAACAAGTAAGTTCTACGATAAAAACAGCAAGGTTGGCTAGGAATCCTCCATAGATATAAAACATGGTCATTCAGCAGCAAATAAACATTAGCATGCACCGTTTTAGCTAGATCTCATACATCTTCCAAATTATATGCTTTAGGTTCTTAAGTTACTCATATCCAAGTAAGTCTAACAACCTATTTATATCTTCATGCTATCAAACGTGCTAGGAGAGTGCCTATTCCTAGACCACTGTCTGTTTACCATGAAAGGCTAACATGAGTGAGTGACTCTGAGTTCTTACTCCTTCCGGAGGTTAGGAACTCAATAGAGTATAATGGATGGCTGATCGAAAACACTCATGGAATGAAGCTCACACTCACTCAGTGCATTCATGCTTATTTACATGCTGAAATCACATATTTATTTACTATGGATTCATCCTAACAACCTTTATAAACTTAGCTACTCATGATATTGGAAGAACTCAACAAAACTTCAAAGATCTTAAATATATTAAACATGATAACAACTACAGCAATAGTTCAAATGGAAGTTCAAGAACAATACAAAAACAGTAGCTAAAAGACAGTAATAAAACAGTAGAGTAGGACAAGATCTGCTTGTCCACTTTTTGCTTCGGTTGAAGGAGAAGAGTAGCTTGTCTTGGAAGGAAAAACAAGTAAGAAGAGAAGAGGAATCTTCTCTTCTTCCTTAAAATTTCTGAGCGCCAAGGAAGCTTTCTTGGATCCAACAATGGAGAGGATTTTTCTTGGGGTTTGGACTTGCCGATTTCTCCAAGGTAGGTTGTGATGTGATTCCATTTCCTCTATCATGTTCTTTATATATGGTCCTTCAAAAGTTCCATAATCCATACCCTAATCGCAGCTCTCTATCCTCATTGGAGGACACAAATTCAGACGTTGTAGGCATGCGGTACGGAAGGAGACAGCGTCTGAAAACGCAGTAGAAGAAAGTACAAGTTTTGCGATTGCGTTGCGATCGCAAAGTTCCTTAAAGATTCCACCTTTGCTGGGGCGATGCGACCGCAAAGCTCTGTTTTCAGCTGCCCTTCTCCTTATCCTATTGCGCTCCTCGCGAGATTTCAGCCACAATCCTGAAAGGCATTACTTAGACATTTTGCACCAAATTCACACTTATGCACAAATTTTCTACACAAGCATTAATTCAACACCACTTCACAAATGTCACTAATTATCACATATTAAGCTCAATAATAGTTAAAATGCTCAGAAGACTCCATGGATATTTAGCATAAAAAGACCTAAATAACTCTCATTTGGAGAGTTAACACACCCCCAAACTTGAGCTATTGCTAGCCCTCGAGCAACACTATATAGTCATCTTCCCTCTCTTTTCTCTCTCTCTGCCTTTTCTAACTATCTAGCTGCTTTGTCTTATCATTATCTCTAACCAACTAAACTGCTATCCTCTTAGGCTTATTGCTAAAAGCAATGCTGTCCTGTGACTCATCTTAAACTAAAGCCAACTTTTATGCTATCATTCTGATTCCCTTTGCCTTTTAAACCTCAAGCTCTTTATAACTCCCTACGTTTTGGTTTATCTACCTAGATCATCAAGCTCATTGTGCAGTCATTCTTTAGCTTTAAATTCCACTTACTCTCAACTTGAACTCAATACATGCTTCTAGACTTAATCCTTAATTTTTTTTTATATATCCTCCTAAGAATCCTTAAAGTTGTTTATCTTGTTACGATTGTGTTTCATTTGCTCTTTGAGCTGTGTTGTCTTTATTTGTTTTTGTCTTTTCTGGTTCCTTCCCGCCTGGGGTTGGGTGCCAGGTGTTGTTGTTTGTTTGTTTTTTGTTGCTCTCCCTCGGGCAGTGAGGTTTCCGTTTGGGTTGTTTTGTTTTGTTGGTACTTTGGTTTTTCGCTGTGGATTGTTCTCTTGTTTGTTGGTGCCCTTTGGCCTCGGGCTTTGAGGTCTTTTTGCTTAATATATATTACCTTTGCAAAAAAAAAAGAATCCTTAAAGTCATGCCATGCTTAAAACCAAAAAGTATCAGAGTACAACATCTAAAGAACAGTTAAGCCATGGCATCACTCTTGTGAGGACAGACTGATAGCTCCATTTTGGAGCTATAATTATGTCCCTAATTCACGTTTATTTTTTAGCTTAATCTTGCTTTTATGTGATTATTCCAGGTGTTCTCGGTAATTCGCCCTCGGGAGCGTTTCGGCGCTTTTCGGAGCTTAATATCGCATTTTAAAGGCCTAAGAACATTTCCGGGGAAGTTCCATGCAAAGGCATGAAGGTTGAGCGCTTTGGGGAAATTGAAGGCAGAAATCCCTGCAAAACCCGAGAGCTAGCGTCGCGACGCTAGCTCGACGCTGTCAGAGCGTCTCGACGCCCCGAAGTCTTAAGCGCTGATTTGAAGAAAAACCCGAGAGCAAGCGTCGAGTGATAGCGTCCCGACGCTCGCTCGACGCCGCACAAGCGTCTCGACTATGTGAGAGCGTCTCGACGCCACCCCGACTGCGCGCGCGCGTTCTTTAGGGCGCAGCGTCGAGACGCTGCCCTAGCGTCTCGACGCTACGACGGACTACTTAAAGTTTTTGTCCGATTTTAGCCGCCATCTTCGTCTTCTACCTCGAGCTCCGCGCCTGATTTGACGTTCCAGCAGCTATTTTCACCATGGGAGGGGCTAGGAAGCTTGATTTGAAGCCGTCCCACACCACACAAGTCATGAGTGAGTAGATTTACCGTTTTTGGCTCGGGATTGTAAAGGATAAATGTAGTTTGAACTCTTGGTGAGGTTGTAGAATTGAAATTCTGAATTGGTTGGATATTTTATTGAATTGAGTTCTATTTCTTAGCTTAATCTATGAGCATGTTTGAAAGATTTAGGACTAGGCACCCTTGATTTTGAGCATGTTCATTCGTTAAAGGGTTTGATGCCGTGCCTCTCTGATCCGCCAAGTAACAAGGATTATCGACACCTTGAGCGTATTGGCGTCCTTGCGCTCTTGGTGTTCGTTCTTCCCGAATTAGAATTCCAAATCGACATACTAATTTCGCGTCCAAATTAGATAGTTGTCACAGTTAGCTTGTTGCTATCGTTCGGTCTTGGGAGAGCGTTGGCCGCCAATGCCCGAACGATATGCTTGATTAGCATGATTAATTATGTCTAATTAATTCCATGGAGCATGTCTGAGTTATTTATTAATTTTAGACGAGCTGTGCATTCGTTAAATTATTTAACCATAACACTCGTCAACCTATGATCCAAGAGGCTTGCTAAATTTATCCCCGATCGTCCCGAGTCGGAAACTCCGTCAGCTAAATTTTCCCATTGCATCGTTCCTTCTTAGTGAATTAAAAACCAACAAATTCCCCCTTATTTCATTTTCTTCAATAGTTTGCAAATTTAATTGAGATTAAGTCTAATTAACTTAATTCCCTGTGGACCAACCCCGTTACCGCTACTCTACTAATACTTTAGTGAATTCGGGCACTTATAAATTCATTTTGGCGGGTCTCGACAACCCGATGATTGGCGATAGTTCAATAATATCGCTACCAAAATTGGTGCCGTTGTCGGGGAACGAAGTGTAGTTCGGCATAATTTAAATTTGACTTGTAGACTTTTAATTTTTACTTTAAAATTTTTGTTTATTCTTTTATTATTTGCAATTTTGATCTGTTTGTTTAAGTGTGCTAGAAGTGCCAAAATTTTATTGAGAAAATGGAGATTGTCGATGAGGCTGGAGACCCAAAAAGGCTCAGACAGTGGACATCGTTTGCTATGGGCTCCCAACCTTCTTGTATTTCCTACCCGGAAATCTCAGGTGAGTTTGTACTTAAGTCAGGCTTAATTGATCTTTTGCCTTCCTTTTATGGTGAAGCAGATGAAGATCCCTATAAGCACCTCAAAGAATTTCAAATGACAAGTTCCGCGATGAAGCCAGGCGACATAACTGAAGATCAGCTCTACCTGAGAGCTTTCCCATTCACCTTGAAAGGTGAAGCTCGAGATTGGCTACATTACTTGCCATCGGGAACCATTTTCACTTGGGAGAAGTTACAGAGTCTATTCTTGGTAAGGTATTTCCCAGCTTCAAAAGCCAGAGCCGTGAAAAAAAGTATCCACCATTTCAAGCAAGAAAAGGACGAGGCGTTTCACGAATGTTGGGAAAGATTCATTAAACTCTGTGAAAAATGCCCGAACCATCTGATAGCTGAAGCCGCGCTTATTGAATTCTTCTATGATGGGTTGCTTCCGCATGACTGCCAGATGCTTGATGCATCAAGTGGAGGAGCCCTTTGGGAGAAAACACCTGCGGAAGCCAGACAGTTGATCTCCAACATGGCTGAGAACCGTCGCCAGTACGGAGGAAGAAACGAGCACGCCAAAATGTCTACCGACATAGAAGAGCTCAAAGAACAAGTGTCTCAGGTATTTGGTTTAATTCATACGATGCAAGAAAAATCATCTCAGGCTGTTTCTTCTATTTCAGGTGAAGCCATTGAAGGCATGTTCAAATCACTTATGGAAGCTAGCAATGAGACCAGGTCGCAGATGAAATCTCTAAGAGATGAGTTCACGGAAGTGAAGGAAAGAATGAGTAAAATTGAATCCAAAGCGGAGGGCGTTAGTGCGATAAGCCTCAGAAGTGGTAAAGAGATACCATCACGTACCACTCCCGAGGACTCTAACAAAGATTCAGAGATATCTCCAGATAAGTGTATTCAAACACCCTCTGAAACAGTTGTACCTTCTCCTTATATTTCTATGAAATCTTACACTCCCGTTGCTCCTTTTCCTAATAGGTTGGCGAGGCCACCTAAGGAAGTCGAGGACGCGGATGTTCTTGAGACGCTAAGAAAAGTTGGGATCAATATACCGCTGCTTGATGCAATTCAGCAAATCCCAAGGTACGCTAAATTTCTAAAGGAGATGTGCACCATGAAGAGGAAGACTAAAGGTGCTGAGAGAGTCGTGGTAAGCAAGAATGTTTCTGCCCTGATAACCAAAGGTATTCCAAACAAATGCCAGGACCCAGGTATGTTCCTCTTGCCATGTACTATAGGAAATAGAGAAATCGAGCACGCCATGCTAGACTTAGGAGCTTCAATTAATGTTATGCCATACTCAGTCTACAAGAGTCTCGATTTAGAAGGTATGCAGGAAACAAGTTTAATTATTCAGTTAGCTAATAGGTCTTCCATTCGTCCTTTAGGGGTGATTGAGGATGTGTTGGTTAAAGTTAAGGATTTGATCTTCCCTGCTGATTTTTATGTTATAAATATGGAAGAAAACGCATCCACTACTTCAGTTTTACTAGGTAGACCATTCATGAAAACCGCTAAGACAAAAATTAATGTGCATGATGGTACCTTATCTGTTGAGTATGAAGGGGATGTGTTCGAATTTAATGTATTTGATGCCATGAAACAACACGCTGATGCGCATTCTGTCTGTAAAATTGATCTGTTAGATACTTTAGAACAAGAAGAATGCATGACTGTTGTTGATGGGGATGACCCACTCGTTTTTACTGAAATTGTTGGCGAGGTTGAAAGTAGTGTTCCCATATTGTCTGACTCATCTGAACAACCTACTTTTGCTTTAGAGGCATGTGAAAAGCCAACTAAAATATTACCATCTCTTTTGCAGGCTCCCAAGTTGGAATTAAAGGAGTTGTCGGGTCATCTCAAGTACGTGTACTTGGGTGAGGTGGAGACACTTCCGGTAATTATCTCCAAGGAGCTTACATCGGAGCAAGAAGGCGAGTTGGTCGAGGTCTTGAAAAAGAACAAAAGAGCCATAGGATGGACATTGGCAGACTTGCACGGGTTGAGTCCAGTGCTGTGCATGCACAAGATTCGGCTGGATGAGGGAGCGAAGCCATCCCGAGAGCCTCAGCGGAGACTGAACCCAGCGATGAAAGAGGTAGTGTTGTCTGAGATACACAAACTCCTTGATGCAGGTATTATCTTTCCCATTTCTGATAGCCAGTGGGTTAGCCCTATTCATGTTGTACCTAAAAAGACAGGCATAACCGTTATTAGGAATGATAAGGGGGAGTTAGTACCTAAGAGAGTGCAAAATGGGTGGAGAATGTGTATAGATTTTAGAAAACTGAATGATGTGACTAAAAAGGACCACTTTCCTATTCCCTTCATAGATCAAATGGTGGAGCGTTTAGCTGGGAAGCCATACTTTTGTTTTCTAGATGGTTTTTCTGGGTTTTATCAAATTCCCATAGCCCAGGAAGACCAAGAAAATACTACATTTATCTGTCCATTCGGAACTTACGCATATAGGAGAATGCCCTTTGGGCTTTGTAATGCTCCAGGGACTTTTCAGCGATGCATGATGAGCATATTTTCAGAATTTGTAGAAAAATGTATCGAAGTCTTTATGGATGATTTCACTGTATATGGAAGTTCATTTGAGGATTGCCTGTTTAACTTGTCTAGAGTCATGGAAAGATGCATCGAAACTAATCTTGTTTTAAATTTTGAAAAGTGTCATTTCATGGCCAGTCAGGCATAGTATTAGGTCACGTTGTGTCGGCTAAGGGGATAGAGGTAGATAAAGCAAAAATTGATGTAATATCTGATTTACCTTACCCCACGAACCTTCGGGAAGTGCGTTCTTTTCTTGGTCACGCAGGTTTCTACCGCAGGTTCATAAAAGATTTCTCGAAGATAGTGACTCCGATGACAAGCTTGCTGAAAAAGGATGTCCCATTCTGTTTTGACAAGCAGTGCAATCTTGCCTTCGATGTTCTGAAGAAGTGCTTGACCAACGCACCCATCATTCATCCACCGCAGTGGGGGACCCCTTTCGAGATCATGTGCGACGCAAGCAATTATGCCGTGGGCGCTGTATTGGGCCAGAGGATAGACAAGAAAAGCCACGTGATTTATTATGCCTCTAGGACGCTCAACTCCGCGCAAATCGGCTACACAACAATAGAGAAGGAGCTGCTCTCCATTGTTTTCGCTCTTGATAAATTTCGGCCATATATTCTTGGATCTAAAGTGATTGTTTATTCTGATCATGCAGCAGTTCGATACTTGATGAACAAGAAAGACTCGAAGCCTAGACTACTCAGATGGGTATTACTACTCCAGGAGTTCGACGTCTCTGTTCAGGACAGAAAAGGATCAGAAAACACCGTTGCTGACCACTTGAGCCGCATTGTGCGTAATGAGGATGATCTGCCTCTGAATGACGAATTCCCTGATGAAGTCCTTTTCCAGGTAAGTGTGGAGACACCATGGTACGCCGACATTGTCAACTACTTGGTCACAGGTACGTTCCCATTCGACTTTTCATATAACCAAAGAGCTAAGCTGAAAAGCGAAGCCAAGACATATGTTTGGGAAGAGCCCGTTTTATGGAAATTTTGCGCTGACCAAGTAATTAGGAAGTGTGTCCCTAAGTCTGAACATAGGTCCATCCTTACTTTTTGCCATGAATTTGCATGTGGGGGACATTTTGGGCAAAATAGGACTGCGAGAAAAATTTTAGATTGTGGGTTTTTCTGGCCATCACTGTTTAAGGATTGTTATGAATTTTGTAAATCTTGTGATCAGTATCAGAGAAAAGGGTCCATCACTAGTAGGAATGAAATGCTCCAAAACCCCATTTTAACTTGTGAGATTTTTGAGGTTTGGGGTATGGACTTTATGGGACCCTTTCCCCCTTCATTTGGTTTTGTCTATATTCTGTTGGCTATGGACTACGTGTCTAAATGGGTGGAGGCTAAGGCCACCAAAGTTGATACCGCTAATGTTGTTTCTAGTTTCGTCAAATCCAATATTTTTAGCAGGTATGGAGTTCCACGAGCCATCATAAGCGACCAGGGGAGCCACTTCTGCAACAAGACGATCCAGGCCTTAATGAGGAAGTATGGGGTAAATCACAAAATCTCTACCCCGTACCATCCTCAGACCAATGGCCAAGCAGAAGTTTCCAATCGAGAGGTGAAGAGCATCCTCGAGAAAACAGTAAGTCCAGGAAGGAAGGATTGGAGTCTCAGACTGGACGATGCTTTGTGGGCCTACCGCACGACTTACAAAAGCCCCATAGGGATGTCTCCTTATCGGATGGTTTATGGTAAAGCCTGTCATCTCCCAGTGGAGATCGAGCACAAAGCTTACTGGGCCGTGAAGAACTGCAACATGGACTTTGACAAGGCTGGCGAAGAAAGACTCCTCAAATTGCAAGAACTGGAGGAGCTTCGCCTGGATGCATATGAGAACTCAAAGACCTACAAGGAAAAGACCAAGATGTTCCACGACAGACGAGTCGTCAGAAAACAATTTGAAGTTGGTCAGAAGGTCCTCTTGTTCAACTCCCGCCTGAAGTTCATGCCAGGTAAACTTCGTTCCAGGTGGCTTGGTCCTTTCATTATAACTGATGTCCATCACTATGGTGCAGTCAAGATTCAGAGCCTGGATACAGAGAAGGAATACACGGTAAATGGCCAACGACTGAAGATCTTTCATGAGGGAATGTCAGAGGACTTCGACGACCATGCCTACCTGAAAGAGCCTGATTATGAGAAAGGATGAAATGAGTTTTGGTAAAGTCGAGCAATCGACTCTAAAAATTTGCGCTACTCGGAGGCACCCGAGCTTGAACTGTACATGCTTTTTGTTTACTTACCGTCTTTAGGATTAGCTTAGGTTCTTACTCTGATGTTGTGAATTTTTCAGGTGAATCAATGGCTCGTCCTTGAGGCTTATAGGCTAAGGATAAAGCGCACTCTCCAACCCTCTAAGTCACAATTCAGGGAAGGTTTTCTTTCCCTTCGTTTTGACTGTGCATATTTGGTCCAATGAGGACATTGTCCATTTTTAAAGTTGGGGGTGGGGGTTGTGTCTTATAGTGATTGTCGAGCTTAGTTGTGGAATCCTGATTAACTTGTTTAGTTGTGATGAAAGCATGCCAGCCTGACTATGAAATTCTGTGATGTACTGTTAAGGTCTTCGTATGTGTATTTGTCGTGAAATTCAGCATAATTGCATATGTTAAGACCATTTTGAAAATTTTTTCAAGTTATTTCCCTGTTTAAGCTTCACATGTTAGCATTCTATCTTGGATCTGTGGGTTTAGGGTAGTTCTGTTTGTTTTGAAATTCGTTGTCACCTCGAAAGGCAACCTTAGGATGGGCCAAGATTCGTTCTTGTTTGTAATCCATGCGCTCGAAATTTTAACACGATTTTTAGGCTAAAAAGAAAAATGAATGCAAGTTTATAAAAAGAAAATAATCTCCTGAGGCGTTCCTCCTTCTTGAGTTGCCTTAGTAGCCAGGGGCGGTCGTGAAACCCACGGTCGCCACTGCATGAAAAGGAAGCACAAAGAAGCGAGCGCTAGTCCTTAAAAATGTGAATTTTGCCCGTAGTCAGATGCACTGTGCAATGAAATTGCAGGCAAGCTGAAACGAAAGTAAAATTGACATGTTAGGCGCTCATGGAGATCAAAGAAGAAGAGAGAAAAAGATGCCTTGCGATATATTACTTGCTTAGACGATGATTAGCCCTTAGACTGTTCTGTTTAGCCATAAGTAGGGGGAAAGCGAAGTTTTAGGATAGATAGAGCTGTTCTAAGCCTGTTGAAATCTAAGATCGAGGAGCTAGGGCCGAAGCATAAATAGGGAAGCATCTTAAAATTTTTCAAATTGTTCTTAACCAATGCATGCATGCAGCTGTTTCTTTCAAATGCAATTGCCCTGTCGTTTCCAGTACTGAGAATCGAGTCCCTAGCATGCATTCTCGTTGTATTTTATTAATCAGAATTCCACCTTGCTCGAGGACTAGCAAGAATTAAGTTGGGGGTGTTTGATAGCTCCATTTTGGAGCTATAATTATGTCTCTAATTCACGTTTATTTTTTGGCTTAATCTTGCTTTTATGTGATTATTGCAGGTGTTCTCGGTAATTCGCCCTCGGGAGCGTTTCGACGCTTTTCGGAGCTTAATATCGCATTTTAAAGGCCTAAGAACATTTCCGGGGAAGTTCCATGCAAAGGCATGAAGGTTGAGCGCTTTGGGGAAATTGAAGGCAGAAATCTCTGCAAAACCCGAGAGCTAGCGTCGAGCGACAGCGTCGCGACGCTAGCTCGACGCTGCCCAGCGTCGAGACGCTGTCAGAGCGTCTCGACGCCCCGAAGTCTGAAGCGCTGATTTGAAGAAAAACCCGAGAGCAAGCGTCGAGTGATAGCGTCTCGACGCTCGCTCGACGCCGCACAAGCGTCTCGACGCCACCCCGACTGCGCGTGCGCGTTCTTTAGGGCGCAGCGTCGAGACGCTGCCCTAGCGTCTCGACGCTACGACGGACTACTTAAAGTTTTTGTCCGATTTTAGCCGCCATCTTCGTCTTCTACCTCGAGCTCCGCGCCTGATTTGACGTTCCAGCAGCTATTTTCACCATGGGAGGGGCTAGGAAGCTTGATTTGAAGCCGTCCCACACCACACAAGTCATGAGTGAGTAGATTTACCATTTTTGGCTCGGGATTGTAAAGGATAAATGTAGTTTGAACTCTTGGTGAGGTTGTAGAATTGAAATTCTGAATTGGTTGGATATTTTATTGAATTGAGTTCTATTTCTTAGCTTAATCTATGAGCATGTTTGAATGATTTAGGACTAGGCACCCTTGATTTTGAGCATGTTCATTCGTTAAAGGGTTTGATGCCGTGCCTCTCTGATCCGCCAAGTAACAAGGATTATCGACACCTTGAGCGTATTGGCGTCCTTGCGCTCTTGGTGTTCGTTCTTCCCGAATTAGAATTCCAAATCGACATACTAATTTCGCGTCCAAATTAGATAGTTGTCACAGTTAGCTTGTTGCTATCGTTCGGTCTTGGGAGAGCGTTGGCCGCCAATGTCCGAACGATATGCTTGATTAGCATGATTAATTATGTCTAATTAATTCCATGGAGCATGTCTGAGTTATTTATTAATTTTAGACGAGCTGTGCATTCGTTAAATTATTTAACCATAACACTCGTCAACCTATGATCCAAGAGGCTTGCTAAATTTATCCCCGATCGTCCCGAGTCGGAAACTCCGTCAGCTAAATTTTCCCATTGCATCGTTCCTTCTTAGTGAATTAAAAACCAACAAATTCCCCCTTATTTCATTTGCTTTAATAGTTTGCAAATTTAATTGAGATTAAGTCTAATTAACTTAATTCCCTGTGGACCGACCCCGTTACCGCTACTCTACTAATAGTTTAGTGAATTCGGGCACTTATAAATTCATTTTGGCGGGTCTCGACAACCCGATGATTGGCGATAGTTCAATAATATCGCTACCACAGACACTCATTTCCCCTAAAAATAGGCCTTCTAGTTACAACCCCTTGCTTAGCTCATACTTAGGATCATATTTCAATACTTAGGAACATCTAAGCTTTCAAGGGCTGCAACCTTCTGGCCTACATTCTTCTTCTTTTCTTTTCAGATTTTTTTTTTTTTTTTTTTTTTAACTTCAACAGAAGATAGAATGCATCTATTAACGGAAAGAGGAGTGCTCTTAGGGGTCTATTTCTGTTTCTAAAAGGCTGCCTCACCCCCAAACTTGGACTTCTCATTGTCCTCAATGAGAGCTTTGGGTGGCACACCCCCAAACTTAGCTAGAAGCATCTAGTTTAAGTAAAAAATAGACAGACTTTAAATTTCTAAAGTTTGAAATGACTCTCCTAGGTTAGATAACACATCAAGCAGAGGTTTATTCTTCACTAAGGTAAGGTCTTACAAGGCTTCATGCTTTCTAACTTGTATGGCTAACTCAAGCTTAAGATGTGTACTTGACACTCATCCATCACACTCTAATCAACAAACAGCCCACAGAGAAAATCACATTTCAGCTAATTTTAAGAGATAAAGACATAAATAACAGCAGATGGATCAATCTTAAACAGTAGCATGCTTGGAATTTTTCATAATGGATGCATGCTAAATCAAAGGCAACAGCTAATTTGAACACAAGCATGCTCGAGAGGAAACATGCTTAGAGGCAACAATGAAACAAACATCAATTAAGCAGAGCAGATATTTCATTCATCAAAGCTCCTAAACTACTCTAACTCTACTTTGGGCCCATGGGGCTTTTGAAAAAATAAAGAAAACAGTAAGCACTATCTAAACTAACTGAACTACTTTAATTTAAACTAAATACACTGAGCTAAACTAAACTAACTAACTACTGAAATTAAAGCATAACATAATTGATATTGGGGGGGGGGGGGATCGGTATCAGAAAAGCAGGTAAAGATAGGGAAGAACAACTTCCCCGAATGCTTTCAATCTTTAGCATTCATTCATCCTCTTCTTCTTCTTCAAACTCCTCCAAGCTGGGAGGCACCCAAGGCTTCAACAAATCAGCAGGGAATTCTGGAAACTTGCATCTCAGATGCTCAGCTAATTCAATGTCTCTCATCCTTGAGTATTCTTCCCATTTGGCAAGCTTTTGCTGAATGTTCAGCAAGCACGACATTGATACAGACTGAGCAGAGGCAAGACTGTCAAGCTCTATTTGCATGTTTCCCCTCCACCTTAGCTTAAGATCGTTGGGTAGCTCCAAATGGCCTGGATAGGCCAATTTCTTCTCTTCCCTTATCACAGCTACACCTGCATGTAGACAAAGCTTCGTTATGGTGTTTGGGAAGAAAAGCCTGCCCTTCCCTTTCTTTGAGGACTCGAGGATGGAAGCACAGATGAGCTCTCCCACGTCAATGGTCAATCCCTTCATGATGGCGTAGATCAGCAAAGACCTTCCCTGGTTGATCGTGGTTTCATGGGTGACTGGAATGATCCTCCTTCTGATCAAGGAGAACCACACGGCAGCTTTGTCCTTCAGCAAGGCACTCATAAGGGTATGCTTCCCTTGCTTTGAAATCGCCCACATAGCTTCAGGCTTTCCTATCTCGCTCAGAGCTTCTTCCAGGGTGGCTTCAGAGGGATTGGCCACTATCTTTGCATAAGCTGAGTTCTTAAGATCCTTGAGTGCATATAACTCATTTATAGCCTCTGCTGAGAAGTACACATCAACTCCCCTCACTGTAGAGTAACAGGCCTTTGCATTTGTCAGGTTTGCGTAGAAATCATACACCATCTCGGAGTATGCAGGAATTGGAGGACGGCAGAGCTCCTCCCAGCCGTTGTTCACTATGCCAGCTTGCAGGAATTGGGGCAGATCAGATAGTGTGTCCAAGAACCCCCTCTCGTGGAGGGGCTCCTTCTTCATTAAAAACAGCCCCCTTTCTTTTGCTGCCTCAGAGATATATCTTTCAGCTGGAGGCTCATCCTCCACAAACATTTTCCCTTTTCCCTTCTCTTTTGTCTTAGCTCTAGCTGCTTCGATAGCCTCTGCTTTCATTTTCTTTGCAGGGCTCTGGGCGGCCTTTTTCTTCTCAGCTCGAATTTGACTATCACAGGGGCTCTCTTCTCAGGTACAGTCTCTTCCTCCCTCTCCAATTCGGCAACCAACTCAGCAGCCACCCGTTCTATGCGATCATTCATGGTTTCAGCAAGAGGTGGCCTACTCTCGGGCTCTTGTTCCTCAGGTGTGTCTTCTCGAAGAGGGCTGATGACCTCATCCCCTTCCTTTTCTTCATCAGCAGTAGCAGAAGCAAGATCGGGCTGCCTCATAGGAGAAACTTCGGTCCAGGACCGCTTCTTGGATGTGGCTGATGGAGGGCTTTGCATGGCTTTCTCATACGAAGGCTTGGCGCTGGGGGAGCTTTTGCTACCTTTTTCTTCACTTGTTGACTCCCTTCTTTTGGTCTTTTTGCATCTCCCTGCTGTGACTTTCCTTTTTCCTTTGGGAGGGGCTTTACTCAGCCCAGCAGGTTGGGCCGTGTCGGCCGAGGCGAGGGAGATCAGCACGTCACCGGCCATTGCATTTTCTTCAGCAGTGGGCGACGGCTTGGTTGGGGCTTTAGACCCTTTAGGCTCGGATTAGATGGATTTTCTTGTTGAGACCATGGCAAATTTTTAGTGGAGGGAAGGATGGATTTTTGGAGAGAATGAAGAATGGTACAGTAGCGGGGGAGAGAGAAAATTTTGGGAGCTCGAATAAGCTTTGGGAATTCTAAATGAGAAATGAGTTGCACAGACCTTCCCAATATATAGAGTCTTGAAAATTAAAGGAAGCGCCTTTGCGGTCTCGCATCGCAATCGCAATGTAGCTCAGCCAACGGAAATCTCCAAAATATGACCCTTGGAGATTTTCTTTCCTTTTTTGGCGACTGCCGCAAGATTTGCACAAAACCCAATCTCTGAAATTTCTGCACACCCTATAATTTCTCTTTTTCTCTTAACTCCTCCACCCACTTTTCGTTTAGCTTTAAATTCACAAATTCCCCCTAATTCAATCACATAAAACAAAATCAATTAACTGCAGAAATGGAAAACTCAATTGAAATTACAAAATTTGAAATATCATGCAGATTTGGCAATTAATTCACATCTTAAAAATTGAGCAAAAGAATATTTCTAATTAAGCCCTTGCTCATTTTCTCTTGGTTGATTTCAAGCTTCGGACAAGAGGAACGCTGAGAGCGTCCTCACGTCTCCTTCCTCGTAGTAGTGTTTCAACATTGCTCCATTCACTAGAAATGGATTTCCTTGCTCCAAATTTTGAATTTCTATTGCACCATGGACAAAGACGTTAGTAACAACAAAAGGACCAGACCAACGAGACTTAAGCTTTCCAGGAAAAAATTTCAATCTCGAATTAAATAATAAAACATGTTGTCCCTTTTTAAAGTCCTTTGGCCTTAGTCTACTATCATGCCAGATTTTAGTTTTCTCTTTATACATCTTAGCATTTTCATAGGACATGTGCCTTAATTCATCCAATTCATGCAATTGCAGAGACCGCAGAGTTCCCGCATCAGTCACACAAAAGTATAATTCCTTCAAAGCCCAAAAGGCTTTGTTTTCTAACTCCAAAGGAAGATGGCATGCCTTGCCATACACTAACCTATAGGGAGACATTCCCAAAGGCGTTTTGTATGCAGTTCTGTAGGCCCATAATGCATCATCTAATTTAAAAGACCAATCTTTCCTATTGGGTTTTTCAACTTTTTCCAAGATGCTTTTGATCTCTCTATTAGAAATTTCTGCTTGCCCATTTGAATGGGGATGATAGGGTGTTGCCACCCTATGTTTAACATTGTATTTCGCTAACACATTTTTCATAGATTTGTTTATGAAGTGTGAGCCTTCATCACTTATGATGGCACGTGGAGTGCCAAATCGTGTGAAAATGTGTTTATTCAGAAAATTTATAACAGTTTTGGCATCATTCAGGGGACATGCTATTGCTTCAACCCATTTCGAAACATAATCTACGGCTACCAAAATATATAGATTACCAGCAGAGGGGGGGAATGGTCCCATGAAGTCTATGCCCCAAACATCGAAAGTTCTAACTCAAGGATGTATTTCAGGGGCATTTCATCCTTCCTACTGAGGTTACCTGTTCTCTGGCATTCATTGCACGTTCGCGCGTAGTCATGTGCATCTTTGAAGATTGTGGGCCAAAAGTAGCCACATTGAAACACCTTTGCAGCAGTCCTCTGACCACCAAAGTGCCCTCCATACGGAGCTGTATGGCAATGTTGCAGGATGGACTTTGCTTCTGCTGCTGAGACACACTTTCTCAGTAGCCCATCCGCACAGCACCGATATAGAGTTTTTTTTTTGCAAAGGTAATATATATTAAGCAAAAGGACCTCAAAGCCCGAGGCCAAAAGGCACCAACAAACAATAGAAACAATCCACTGGGAAAACCAATGTACCAACAAAACAAAACAACCCAAACGGAAACCTCACAGCCCGAGGGAGAGCAACAAAAACAAAACAAACAACAACACCTGTGATACGAATATGATTGGTCCTCGTCTGATCACCTCAAGAAGAATTAATTTATCATGTCCAATGGATGATGACTTTGACTGGTAGAAGAATTGAAGCTGAAATATGCATCTTTGAAGAATGGGAGGATGATATACAGGCGGGAAGGAGCCAGAAAAGACAAATACAAAAAACGACAACACAACTCAAAGAGCAAATGAAAACAACCATAACAAGATGAAACAACAAGCCAGAGCACGAAACAAAGCAAACTCCCCAGCCGCCCAAATAAACATTAGCATGCACCGTTTTAGCTAGATCTCATACATCTTCCGATTATATGCTTTAGGTTCTTAAGTTACTTATATCCAAGTAAGTCTAACAACCTATTTATATATTCATGCTATCAAACGTGCTAGGAGAGTGCCTATTCCTAGACCACTCTCTGTTTACCATGAAAGGCTAACATGAGTGAGTGACTCTTAGTTCTTACTCCTTCCGGAGGTTAGGAACTCTTTAGAGTATAATGGATGGCCGATCGAAAACACTCATGGAATGAAGCTCACACTCACTCAGTGCATTCATGCTTATTTACATGCTGAAATCACATATTTATTTACTATGGATTCATCCTAGCAAACCTTTATAAACTTAGCTACTCATGATATTGGAAGAACTCAACAAAACTTCAAAGATCTTAAATATATTAAACATGATAACAACTACAACAATAGTTCAAATGGAAGTTCAAGAACAATACAAAAACAGTAGCTAAAAGATAGTAATAAAACAGTAGAGTAGGACAATATCTGCTTGTCCACTTTTTGCTTCGGTTGAAGGAGAAAAGTAGCTTGTCTTGGAAGGAAAAACAAGTAAGAAGAGAAGAGGAATCTTCTCTTCTTCCTTAGAATTTCTGAGCGCCAATGAAGCTTTCTTAGATCCAACAATGGAGAGGATTTTTCTTGGGGTTTGGACTTGCCGATTTCTCCAAGGTAGGTTGTGATGTGATTCCATTTTCTCTACCTCTTCCTCTTCCTTGGCCTAAACCAAATTCTCTCCTAGGGTATACACCAGCCATAATGGTAGCATTGTTATCCTCCTCATTTTGATCTCTCCCTTCAAATGTTGGTTCTCCCCCTTGTTGGTTCCCACTTAGTTCTTCAACCTTAAGATCTATTCTACCCAATCTCTCATTTAAGCACTGTAACACTTGAGAAATTTCAGCCATAGTCTTTTCTTGGTTCTCTCTCCACCTATCTTCACTACTTCCTCCCTGATTATTAACCCCTTGTGACATGATTGTAGGACCTTACAACACTCCCTCACAGAATTTCACTCAAGGAAACACTCGTGTTTAAGCACTCAAGGTAGGCCAATATGCAAAATAGGTGTTCTCGGGTAAGCAACAAAAATTGAAGCAAAATTTGTGTTTAGGATGCTACTCAAATCAAATCAATCAGAAATTATCAACTAATTAGCGAAAAGAAACAAACATAAAGCAAGAAATCAGAAAAGAAAAATGCTATTCACTAAAATTCAGATTCGTGAATATTGACAATGAATTTTGAATTTGCAGCCCATATATAGCTTAATGAGATAGTAATAAAGAGTTTAGAAAAGACCAAATTCAAAACTATGCTAAGAATTGAAAGCACCAAACAGTTAAAGTCAACGTGCTGGAATTTCGGAATAATCTGCGCAATATTTGAAATTTCGAGAATTGGACAGCTTGAATTACGAATTTGAATTTAATCTCTTCTAAAGAAAGAAAGGTAACTGAAAGATATGACTTTTATCTTCAGAGTAAGGAAATAAATTTGATCGTTATCACTGAGTTTGGAAGCAAAACACTAGCATTAAATGTGACAGTTACAAAAAACTGTGCAATCATGGAAGAATTTATATGCATACGTTTTCTGACTTCAAGAAGTGTGTATAATGACTTATAAATGATGGAATAACTCAGGTAACTGATGAAATAACAATAGAAACTCAGATAAATTCGTATTTTATGGATCAAACACCAAAACTTTGCATGAACTTCTCAAGAACAAGGAAAAATAATTTCTGGACAATGCTCTCTCTCTTTTTTTTTTTTTTTTTTTGATATTCAAGATCAGAAGGTGACGAATATGATGGATTCAAGATTGGATATGAAAGATGACAAAAAAAAAAAATGAACGGACAGAAGGAAAAGAAATATATGGCAGAAGTGATAGAAATGATCCAAAATTGTAAATTCAACAAAAATTGAAACATAGAATCAATCCTAGAGTATGGCTAATGGATGTCAACCAATGCTCTGATACCAAATGATAAGGCAAACTCAATTGCAAGTTCAAACAACCAAGCTAATTTAGCAAGAACCCTTGAAGCAAGAATTAGAACCCTCCTAGATCTAGATGCTATCAACCAAGAGATTAAGGTTAGGAAAAAATTACCTCTTTGATCTATGATCTAGAGACAAGAATTGAACTTCTTGCTCTAAATTGAATCAATCCACTTGTTAGAATGATCAATTCTAAAAAGCTTGATCCGGCAGCCACCCTAAACACAAGGAATGACAAATTCTGGAAGTTGGCAAGACAAGGTTATGACTCACGAAATTCCAAAGAAAATTCACACTCAAGGTGATTTGTAATTCTCAATTCATTCAAAATCTGTCTTTTTTCATTTGTGTCCCACCAATTTATAAGCTAATACAAGCATGATAATGTAACATACATAGTAAATGTAAAGTAAAATAAAACAACTAGGAATTAAAACAAAGTTCAATTTGTAACCGCCAAAGAATTAAAAACAATTCCTAAGTGCTTGAGCTTGTAAGAAAGGTCATATCTTCTGAACATCATTGATGTCTTTAGGATGTAGGATGCGCTTCCAAATTACAAATATTGAATTTTGAATTCATCTCTTCATCGAAATTGGCGTCCACATGAAGACTCCTTCCTTGCGCTGAAACCAACCATCCTTGAACATGAGTTATGTAGGCTTGTCGAATTAGTCTTGCCTTGGACCTTGTAATTGGACCTTGTGGATTAAGAATTGGACTTGTGGTGCCATAATCCATATCAGGAACACCCATGAACTCAGCAAGGCCAACTGCCACAGGGACAGGAGCACCCGCACAGAACATCGAGCTCTTAGCAGAGTTAGCCACAAGGTCATAAAGCTCCTGGAAGAGATGTAAGGTCTGCTGAACAAACCCCAAAGAAGCCCTATTCCCCGTAGAGAAAATCATCAAGTCATCCGCGAAGCACAGATGGGTTAGCTTAACCCTCTCACACTTGGGATGAAACTCAAACTCAGGCGGGGGGGAATTCAGCAGACGCGACAAGACTTCCATACACATGACGAACAGGTAAGGGGACAGGGGGTCTCCCTGGCGGAGACCCCTCCTCCCTGCAAAGAACCCCTCAGAGGACCCATTCACAGAAATGGAGAACATAGGCGAGGTAACGCAGGCCCGGATCCAGTTAACAAACTGGCAAGGAGTACCAATCGAGAGCAGCAAGCCAAAGAGGAAATCCCACTGGATAGAATCATAGGCTTTCTGCAGATCGACCTTCAGCACACACCGCGGGCTTCTCTTATTGCGGTGGTAACCTGTTACGTCTCCAAAAGTGACCTTTTTAGGACTTGTTTTCCATAGAAAGATGTACACTCTTAGGTGTTTTTGATAGGATTTAGCTTGAACCTATGCTTATATATGAGAATTAGAAGAGGGAAGCTAAATTAGGACTTGTGTGCAAAAGGAAAGAAAGGAATGAAAAAGGAAGTTAAAAGAATGAAAATTGTGCATTGCGGAAGCATTGCGGAAACATTGCTAAAACCGCAATGTTTCAAGTGAAATCCGTAAGTTAGCTAACCTTTTTCTGTTGTGATCCGTTATTTCAGGGATTCGTTCTTTCTCCTCCATCCATTTTGAAGTACGACGTTGAGGATGGATGGTTCTCCTTGGCCCAAACGCACCTGCAGATTACTATAAAAGGGGGTCAAAGTAGAGGGTTTGATCATCATCCGAAAGCGTAGAAGTCTCTTCGCAGCGCAGTCTTTCCCATTCATTCTCTTCTCCGACTGTTGGTTTGAGAGGTTCAGCTGTTGGAGTCGACAATCTGATAGGAAGGAGAGGAGATTCATCTTCTCTCCTGATTGGATTCATCCAAGCAAGGCTCACCTTTCTCTCCCTTCAGCCGAGGCGTTTGCGACGAGGCGTTCAAGCTCACTTACTGCTTTCTGTCTTTTACTTTTCATTTCCAGCACTGTTTTGTTGTTATTTCTTTTCCATTAGTTAGTCCATTCCATTTTGTTGCTTTCTGTCTTTATGTTATTCACTTTAAGTTTCCATTTGTTCATTCAAACAATCGATTAATCAAAGCACAATTCATTATTTCGCAGTTTCTTGTCTTTGCTGTCTACTGTTTTTCCTTGTTGTTTTAAGTTTAATCTTCTTCTAAGCATGCCTATTTTATCTAATATTTCTGTTCTCTCTACATCCATGAGTAGCTAAGTCACATAGGGGCATGCTAATGACAATACTGTAGGCTAAAACATGTGAACCAAGCATGTAGGATAGCTCTCGAATGCATTGATTGTATGTAAGCTTCATCCCACGGGCAATTTCGATTGGCCATCCATTTTGTCCAAAGAACTCCTAACCTCTGGAAGGAGTAAGAGTTCAGAGTCATACACTCATGCTAGCCTCTCAAGGTAATCAGAATACGACCTAGGAATAGGCGTTTTTCTAGTACAAATCATAACTTACTGCTTTAACAAGATGCTTAAGACCTTACTTGGACATGAGTAAACTAAAGAATCTAATGCATGAAATCGGAAGATACATGAGAATGAGTTAGTTTGATGCATAGTGAGTTGATCCAATGCTTGAGAATCGTGTGAAAATGCCTATAGAGGAGTCGTTAGTAGCCCTTGTTTCTCCATTTTACACACTTTCGCTGTTAGTAACATTGCGGTAAAATTGCTGTTCTCGCAATTCTACTAAGTTAAAAATTCTGCTTAGCTATTTTCCTCTTCGTTTATTAATCTCTTCTCTTTACATTTGAGTTTATCATTGACTTGCACTTGTTTATGTTGCTACCCTTTATATATTCATTAGTAATTAGGCATTTTTAAACCAAAGCTACCCCATCAAATCCACCCATTCTTACTTAACAATACACTTCACGAGTAGCTAATAATAAATCTCTGTGGGAAAACGAATGAAAAAATACTTACTACTTGCTATAGGATCATGTATGCTTGCATGTTCTGAGTGCTCTCTCTCTCTTATTGCTTATTTCCTTTACACATTGAGCACGCAACAAGTTTTTGGCGCCACTGCCGGGGATTTAGTTTAGTGAAAACGAAGTTTGTTAAGTTTGAAACACCAAGTTATTATCTATTGGAACTGATCTTTTTCTCATTTCTTTTGCAGGTACCATTGGGTTAGTTTATGAATGAGCCTTCAAGTAGCGATCTAGAGTTCAATCCTGAGCCTGAGAGATTACTTAGGGCCAGAAATAGAGCCAAGAAACGTCTCTTTAACCAATCCTCTATACCTCCAATAATTGCGGAAACCGCAATTCCTCCGCAATTCTATCAAGAAGAAATGGACAGACCAGTCCCAAATCCGGTACCTACCACTCGCAATCCCATCGAAATAGCGAATGACAAGGATAGTGCCATTCTTTCCTACCTAGTACCTATGCCTGGGGAGCTGAACCCCAGCATAATCCGCCCTGAAATTACTGCCAACTCATTCGAGTTAAAGCCAGTGATGTTCCAAATGTTGTCCACTGTGGGACAATTCTTTGGAGTGGAAAATGAGGATCCCCACAACCATCTTAGAAACTTCCTAGGAGTTAGTGATACCTTCATCATCCCTGGAGTTTCCCAAGAAGCCTTGAGGCTCTACCTCTTCCCTTACTCTTTGAGGGACAAAGCAAAGACGTGGTTAAACTCATTACCCTCTGGATCAGTCCTCAATTGGACAGACTTGGCGGAGAAATTCCTAGTTAAATACTTCCCACCTGATAGGAATTCTACCTTTCGTGATGACATAATTAAGTTCAAACAAGCTGAAAATGAGTCCCTTCACGAAGCTTGGACAAGGTTAAAGGACCTTCTTCTTAAATGTCCACACCATGGCATCCCATGGTGTATCCAAATAGAGGTCTTTTTCAAAGGATGCAACCCCAGCACCAGACAAGTGTTAAATTCATCTGCTGGAGGTTCCATGCTGTCCAAGATTTATAACGAAGCCTATGAGATCTTGGAGAAGATCTCAGGATCTCACTGTAGGTGGTCAGATGATCCAATCGAGCCAAGTAGAGCTCAAAATAAGGACGCACTCAATGCCATGAGTAGCCAAATAAGCGCCCTGACCAACCTAGTTAAACAAATGGCTCAAGCCAATCTCCAAACAAGTGTCAACACCGCCACAGCCATGTCAATGGGCACACAACCAAGTCAAGGCGAGACACTAGTCTGTGGATTCTGTGGGGAAGGGCACCTGTATGAATACTGCCCTGGGAATCCAGCCTCAGTCTGCTATGTTGGAAGCCAACAGCAGCCTAGGAACAACCCCTATTCCAACACTTACAATCCTGGTTGGAGGAACCACCCAAACCTTTCATGGGGTGGCCAACAGAATGCTAACCAAGCTCCTAACCAACCAAGACCGAGTGGAACACCTGGTTTCACTCCCCAACATAACCAATCCATGTATCAGAAACCATACAACCAACCAGTAGGGTCTTCTGTAGAAAATCTACTCAAAGAGTACATCGCCAAGAATGATGCTACTCTCCAAAGCCAGCAAGCTACCCTCAGGAGCCTAGAGAACCAAATAGGGCAACTAGCCAATGAACTCAAAAGTAGGCCCCAAGGTAGACTACCTGCTGACACTGAGGTGCCAAGGAGAGATGGAAAAGAGCAAGTTCAAGCAATTGAACTTAGAAGTGGTAGACCATTGGTGAGCAACCCTAAAGAAACACCAAAGAGAGTAGAGAACAAAGAGTCTAATGCTCCACTGGAATCTCTGCCAAACCAAGGTCAACCATCACCAAGCACATTAGGAGCAAGGCTGGAGCCAATCATAGAAGAGATAGAAGAAATTCCAAGGCCTCCACCCATCCTGAGGCGACCTGAAGTGCCTGCATATGTGCCACCACCTCCATTTCCTCGAAGGCTCAAGAAAAAACAAGAACAGGAAGTGCACTTTAACAAATTTTTAGAAATTCTTAAATAAGTGCATGTGAATATTCCTTTTGTAGAAGTTCTACAGTCTATGCCTTCTTATGTTAAATTTCTGAAGGATATAATCACTAACAAGAAGATAAATGGTGAATTTGAAACAGTGAATCTCACTGAGGAGTGCAGTGCCATACTCCAGAACAAGCTACCCAAGAAGGAGAAGGATCCTGGTTCCTTCACCTTACCAGTAGAGCTAGGAGGCAAGCACGTGGGCAGAGCTCTTTGTGACCTGGGAGCCAGCATAAACCTCATGCCCCTATCACTATTCCGCCAGCTAGGAATAGGAGAAGCACGTCCCACCACTGTCACTTTACAACTTGCAGACAGATCCATAGCATACCCTGAGGGTAAGATTGAGGATATTCTTGTAAAGGTGGACAAGTTTATTTTCCTTGCAGATTTCATCATCCTGGATTATGAAGCAGACAAGGAGGTCCCCATCCTATTAGGCAGACCATTTCTAGCCACAGGTAGGGCCCTGATAGATGTCCAGAAAGGTGAGCTCACTATGAGGGTTCATGATGAGGAGGTTAAATTTAGTGTTTATAAAGCCTTAAGGTACCCCTCTGACTCTGAATCTTGTGCTAGCATGGACATTATTGATTCACTGATGGAAGAACAGCTGGAGCATGAATTATTGACTAAGCATGCTAATAATTATGTACAATTAGATTTAACTGACTTAAACATAGCTGAAATAATGGACATACCTGTAAATAATCCTCAGCATGTTTGTATGACTACTGATTTAACTGAAAGATCCATGAATCCATTAAAGCCATCCATTGAGCATCCACCTGTCTTAGAATTGAAACCTTTACCCACTCACCTCAAGTATGCATATCTAGGAAGTAATGATACTCTGCCTGTGATTATTTCTTCTAAATTGAGTGAAAAGCATGAGGTTGAACTGATATTATTACTTAGGCAGCATAAAAAGGCTATTGCATGGACTATTGCTGACATTAGAGGCATTAGCCCTTCTTACTGCATGCATAAGATAATCTTAGAGGAAGAGCATACACCACGAGTAGATCACCAACGTAGGTTGAACCCCTCTATGAAAGAGGTAGTTAAGAAAGAGATTATAAAATGGTTAGATGCAGGTGTAATCTTCCCTATAGCTAGTAGTCAGTGGGTGAGTCCAATACAATGTGTACCTAAGAAGGGGGGATGACTGTAGTAGTCAATGAGAGCAATGAACTGATTCCAACTAGGACTATTACAGGATGGAGAGTTTGCATGGATTATAGGAAATTAAATAAGGAAACAAAGAAAGACCACTTCCCTCTACCATTCATTGACCAAATGTTAGATAGGATAGCTGGTAGAGCTTATTACTGCTTTCTAGACGGTTATTCAGGATATAACCAAATCACTATAGACCCTAAGGACCAGGAGAAGACTACCTTCACTTGCCCTTTTGGAACATTTGCCTTTCGCAGAATGCCTTTTGGCTTATGCAATGCACCGGCAACATTCCAAAGGTGCATGTTGGCAATCTTCTCTGACTTAGATGAATCCATGATAGAGATATTTATGGATGACTTCTCAGTCTTTGGTGATTCATTTACAAACTGTTTAGAGAACTTAGGACAAGTCCTGGCTAGGTGTGAGGAGACCAACCTAGTCCTTAATTGGGAGAAATGCCACTTCATGGTGGAAGAAGGGATAGTCCTAGGTCATAGAGTGTCTAGAGCAGGAGTGGAGGTCGATAGGGCCAAGATTGAAATAATAGAGAAGTTGGTGGAGCCTCAGAATGTGAAAGCCATTAGAAGTTTCTTAGGACACGCAGGCTTCTATAGAAGGTTCATTAAGAACTTTTCTAAGATCTCCAAGCCTTTGTGTGAGCTTCTAGAGCTGAATAAGCCATTCATCTTCTCTAAAGAATGTTTCTTAGCCTGGACAACCCTTAAGAAAGCACTAGTCAAAGCACCTATTATCGTAGGACCAAATTGGGACCTCCCATTTGAGATGTTATGTGATGCAAGTGACTATGCAGTAGGGGTTATGCTAGGACAAAAGATTGACAAGCTAACACACCCTGTATACTATGCTAGTAAGACACTTAATGAGGCACAATGTAATTACACAACCACTGAGAAGGAGATGCTAGCTGTAGTGTTTGCCTGCGAGAAGTTTAGGAATTACATTGTAGGCACTAGAACAATCGTGTATACAGATCACTCTGCACTAAAGTACCTTATGAGGAAGGCTGATGCTAAGCCTAGGTTGATTAGGTGGGTACTGCTGCTGCAAGAGTTTGATCTGGACATTAGAGATAAGAAAGGATGTGAAAATGTGGTTGCGGATCATCTTTCCAGATTGCAACATAATTGCGATAACATTGCGGAAACCGCAATTTCTGATGCTTTTATCGATGAGCATGTCTTTGTATTAGCACATCGTGATAACGATGAGGAACCTTGGTTTGCTGACATTGCTAACTTCCTTGCATCGCAGGTACTACCAACTTTCAAGGGAGGACAAGAAAAGAAGAGGTTCCTGCATGAAGCTAGGAAGTTCATATGGGACGATCCTACACTTTACAAGACATGTGCAGACGGTTTACTGAGGAAGTGTGTGTCAGCTGCTGAGGCGAAGTCTGTGCTGCAGCACTGCCATACAGCCCCCTATGGTGGACATTTTGGTGGCCAAAGGACAGCTGCAAAGGTGTTCCAAAGTGGCTACTATTGGCCCACGATCTTCAAAGATGCCCACGAGTACGCACACAACTGTGATGAATGCCAAAGAACAGGTAACCTTAGTCGAAAGGATGAGATGCCTCTCACTTACATCTTAGAGTTAGAGCTCTTTGATGTGTGGGCCATTGACTTCATGGGACCATTTCCCCCATCATCAGGTAACCTTTACATACTTGTAGCTGTAGACTATGTGTCTAAGTGGGTAGAGGCCATAGCATGTCCAAACAATGATGCCAAAACAGTCATTAAATTCCTTAATAGGCATATATTTACTAGGTTTGGAACACCTCGTGCTATAATTAGTGATGAAGGGACACACTTTATTAATAAAGCTATGGAGAAAGTGTTGGCTAAATATAATGTTAGACATAGAGTAGCCACCCCTTATCACCCACATTCGAATGGCCAAGCTGAAATTTCAAATAGGGAGATTAAAAACATACTCGAGAAAGTGGTCAAACCCAATAGAAAGGATTGGTCTTTCAAACTCGAGGATGCACTTTGGGCATATAGGACTGCATATAAGACACCCCTAGGTATGTCTCCTTATAGACTTGTGTATGGCAAAGCATGTCACTTACCATTCGAATTAGAAATTAAAGCATTTTGGGCCTTAAAAGAATTGAATTATTGCGTGACCGATGCGGGAACATTGCGGTCTCTGCAATTACATGAGCTTGATGAGCTTAGACATATGTCCTATGAAAATGCTAAAATGTATAAGGAAAAGACCAAGATTTGGCACGACAGTAGACTTAGGATTAAGGACTTTAAGAAAGGCCAGCTTGTCTTATTATTCAACTCACGGTTGAGATTATTTCCAGGCAAACTTAAGTCCAGATGGTCAGGTCCTTTTGTGATAACTAACGTGTTTGTTCATGGTGCAATCGAGATTAGGAACCTGCAGCAAGGGCAACCGTTCATGGTTAATGGTGCACGATTGAAGCATTATTATGAGGATGGAGATGTGAAGACTCTCTCGGCCTTCCTCTTGACTGAAACGTGAAATTAAGAACGAGAGAGGACGAGTGATCACTGTGCTCGTCCATGCGAGGCTATGCCTTAGTTTATTTTTTTCTATTTTTTCGGTTACTGTTTGTGTATATTTGTGTGTGATTTTAATTACGAATTTGATGTTGATTTTATTTCTTTTAATAGGGGATCAATAGAGGGAATCAAGGAGATGAAATCAAGATTAAAAATCGAGGGAAATATTGGGCCAAATCAAAGATTCAGTTGAGAGAAGATTGGCATTTACATTTAAGAAAATCTCCCAACGGCCATTTAATTGCGGTAGATTTGCTGAATCCGCAACAGAAATAGCCGTTAGAAGCGCTCTGGGCCGTACGCTTCCTTCATTCACAGAACTCCAAGAAATCTCTCTCCCTTTTCATCTGCAATTCCTCTTTCCAGATTCTTACGACTCAACCATGGTGCTAACAAGAGCTGAGAGATCTGCGTCCAAGAAGAAGGCTGACGACGCTGAGATCGCTGCGAGAGAGGCACTCCTTGCCTTGGCAGACGCTGAGGCCGCGCGAACTGAACGCCTTCCCAAGCTTCCTGTTCGCAAGAAGAAGTGGAAGGTAGTGACGGAGATTCCTGCTGGACCATCTGAACCAGCAGGAACGCCCAAGAAACGCAAGTGGAAGGTGGCTGTGGCTGACGCAGAGATCAAGAAGAAGACTCCCTCTGTGGAGAGTCAAGAAAGTGGCCGCCCGTCACACGAGACGGCCAGGCAAAGCTCTTCGCCATCTCCACCAGCGCGAAGCCCTGAACCTTCGCCATCTCCACAGAGCTCTGCACAGACTCCACCACCGCAGAGCCTTGAAGCATCACCCGTCTCCCTGACGCCTGAACCTAAAAATCCAGAGGCAGACCATCAAGAATCGGCGCAGGAGGATGACGCAGCTGAGGAAGACGAGGTCTTCTCGCCCTTGAGGGAAGCCAGCCCCGACAGCCCTGCAGAGGGGGATGATTCGATGAATGAGACATTGGGGGATTGCCTCCAACAGATCACAACCAAAGCCAGATTGAGAAAGAAGGCCACCAAGGTTGTAAAGGCCAAACGGCCAAAAGCCTCGAAGAAGTCCAAGAAAAAGAAAGCCAGGGGTGAGCCTTCTTCAAAGAAGGTTAGTAGTGAACCTTCCCCAAAGAAGCTCAAGATCGAGGCTGCAGAATCAGCCAAACCACAAGACAAGGGGAAAGCCAAGTTGTACCCCGAAGATGAGCCTCAATCTGTGAGGTATGTGTCCTCTGATGCAGAATCAAGGGGCACTGAGCTGAGGAAGAGGGACCTGCTGCACGAAAAAGGATTCCTCGACGCGCTCGCAGACCTGCCGCAATTCTTGCGCGCAGGGATCACCAATCACGGCTGGGAGGAGCTGTGTAGACCGCCCATCCCCGCCTACTCCAGCATGGTGTATGATTTCTACGCCAATTTGATGAACCCTGAGGATGGCCTATCTGTGGTCAGAGGAGTCGAGGTGGACTTCTCAGCGAAGGCAATCAATGAAGCCTATGGCCTCAAGGGGCAAAAGCACACGGATTATGCCAGGATCGTTGATGAGCCAACAGAAGCTGTCCTGGAGGAAGCAATTCGGATCATTGGCCAACCTGAAGCATCATGGACAGTTTCACGCAATTGGAAGCACACCCTGATGAGTGCTACCCTCACAGCCAAGGCAGTTGTCTGGTTTTCCTTCGTGCGAAGGAAGCTGTCCCCAGTGACCCACGAGACCACCATCAACCAAGGCAGATCGCTGCTCGTCTATGCGATCATGAGGGGCCTCACAATCAATGTGGGCGAGGTCATTGCAGCCTCAATCGCTGACTGCGCCAAAAAGGGTAAGGGTCCACTTTTCTTTCCTAATACAATCACTAAGCTTTGCTTACGTGCAGGGGTACGAATCGAGCGGATGGAAAGGCAGCTGGCCTACACGGGGCACCTGGAGTTGCCTACTGCCTTGAGGATGCGAAGGAAGGGGAACATGGAGTTCGAGCTAGATGGCCTGGCTGCTGCTCAGTCTCTGTCAATGGCATGTCTGATGGATCTGCAGAAGAAGATGGCTCAATGGGCCACATATGCACAGGCAAGGGATAAGGAGGTTGCTGACCAATTGGGCTGCATCTTCCCTGAGTTCCCCACGGACCTACTGACTCCGTGGGCGCCTCCAAGACAAAGAAGGGATGATGATGAGGAGGACATCTGAGTGCTAGGCTGATTGGAACTCCAGGGAGTATTTCTGTTCCCTAAAAAGAAAAAAAAATCAAACTGCTTTTTGTTGAACCATGTGAATTCTGCTATTTTGGAATCAATTTTGATCTGTTTTTAGTTCTTTATTTTTGCTGTTTAGAATTGCTTAGTATAGTTAGATGGTATCTGAATAGGTAGATTAGTTTAGTTTCCTTTCTGTATAGCTTAAGTGACTGGAAAGAGCATGCATAGGGGCCTTGATCACTGATATACCTGCCCTGTATCCATTGCGAAATAATTGCGGAATCCGCAATTTTTATTAGTAAATGCATGTTTTTGACTGACTGTTTAGCTAGGCTGGTTCTGTTTAAATTTTGTCTTTTGCTGCTATCTTGACTACCTTATATAGCTTATCTAAATGCATCCTGGATGAGTGTCATAGGACACCTTTGATAGTTTAAATTAGCCTCTTAAAACTGCTCAGCATGCGTAGCTTTCAATCCTTACCTGCCTGTTTTTATAAATTTCTGCTGCTGTGATGTTTGCTTTTAGAATGTTCTGTCTATACCTAGGGCTTTTAGATTCTCTTTGTTTTACCTTAGACTAGATGCTTCTAGGACAAGTTTGGGGGTGTGCCACCTCAGACACTCATTGGGGACAATGAGTAGTTTAAGTTTGGGGGAGGCCACCCTAGGCCTAGGAACATTCCTCTCTCCCTTAAAGCATAAGCATTCTTCTTCTCTTTTACAAAAAAATGATGAGCTGAAAAAAAAATGAAAAATAGAATAAAGAGGGGTGTCTCTCTTAGGTTGCTGAGTAATCAGTGCCAAGTGTGTAACCCACAAGTGGCATTGCATCAAAAGGAAACCAAAGGAGAGGCTCCACCAAAGTAAGAAAGAAAAAAGGAAGAAATAGGGAAGAAGAATGTATACCTAGAAGTTGCAACTTTGTGGCTTAGATGTCCTGATTAAAAAGAACTCTGATCCTCAATTAGCTGAGCACAAAGTTGTAGCTTGTAGGGTTGTTTAGGGAGATGAATGTATGTCCAATGTAGTGATGCCAGGGTTTAGGTTGTTCTCTAAAAAGTACTACTGTCACTGTTAATACTAAGACTGGCATGACTCTAAGGAATCCTAGGTAGCTCAAAAGTAAAAACTAGAAGCATGTACTGAGTCTGGGGTAAAGCTAGGTAGAATTTGAAACCTTAGGGATAGTTGCACTATATGACAGAGGCAAATAGATCAGTCATAGGGAGTTGATGAAACAGTAGGATCATTAGGCATGCGAAGTCAGAAGAAGCAAAAGGAGAAGTTAGTTTTAAACTAAGGAGTGTGTCACAGGACAGCACTGCTATAAATAGGAATGTAGGGGAGTCAGCAAGTGGTTAGAGAGGATAAAACAGCAGCCTAAGTAAGTCCTTAGATTGCTCGAGGACGAGCAAAACCTTAAGTTTGGGGGTGTGTTACGTCTCCAAAAGTGACCTTTTTAGGACTTGTTTTCCATAGAAAGATGTACACTCTTAGGTGTTTTTGATAGGATTTAGCTTGAACCTATGCTTATATATGAGAATTAGAAGAGGGAAGCTAAATTAGGACTTGTGTGCAAAAGGAAAGAAAAGGAATGAAAAAGGAAGTTAAAAGAATGAAAATTGTGCATTGCGGAAGCATTGCGGAAACATTGCTAAAACCGCAATGTTTCAAGTGAAATCCGTAAGTTAGCTAACCTTTTTCTGTTGTGATCCGTTATTTCAGGGATTCGTTCTTTCTCCTCCATCCATTTTGAAGTACGACGTTGAGGATGGATGGTTCTCCTTGGCCCAAACGCACCTGCAGATTACTATAAAAGGGGGTCAAAGTAGAGGGTTTGATCATCATCCGAAAGCGTAGAAGTCTCTTCGCAGCGCAGTCTTTCCCATTCATTCTCTTCTCCGACTGTTGGTTTGAGAGGTTCAGCTGTTGGAGTCGACAATCTGATAGGAAGGAGAGGAGATTCATCTTCTCTCCTGATTGGATTCATCCAAGCAAGGCTCACCTTTCTCTCTCTTCAGCCGAGGCGTTTGCGACGAGGCGTTCAAGCTCACTTACTGCTTTCTGTCTTTTACTTTTCATTCCCAGCACTGTTTTGTTGTTATTTCTTTTCCATTAGTTAGTCCATTCCATTTCGTTGCTTTCTGTCTTTATGTTATTCACTTTAAGTTTCCCTTTGTTCATTCAAACAATCGATTAATCAAAGCACAATTCATTATTTCGCAGTTTCTTGTCTTTGCTGTCTACTATTTTTCCTTGTTGTTTTAAGTTTAATCTTCTTCTAAGCATGCCTATTTTATCTAATATTTCTGTTCTCTCTACATCCATGAGTAGCTAAGTCACATAGGGGCATGCTAATGACAATACTGTAGGCTAAAACACGTGAACCAAGCATGTAGGATAGCTCTCGAATGCATTGATTGTATGTAAGCTTCATCCCACGGGCAATTTCGATTGGCCATCCATTTTGTCCAAAGAACTCCTAACCTCTGGAAGGAGTAAGAGTTCAGAGTCATACACTCATGCTAGCCTCTCAAGGTAATCAGAATACGACCTAGGAATAGGCGTTTTTCTAGTACAAATCATAACTTACTGCTTTAACAAGATGCTTAAGACCTTACTTGGACATGAGTAAACTAAAGAATCTAATGCATGAAATCGGAAGATACATGAGAATGAGTTAGTTTGATGCATAGTGAGTTGATCCAATGCTTGAGAATCGTGTGAAAATGCCTATAGAGGAGTCGTTAGTAGCCCTTGTTTCTCCATTTTACACACTTTCGCTGTTAGTAACATTGCGGTAAAATTGCTGTTCTCGCAATTCTACTAAGTTAAAAATTCTGCTTAGCTATTTTCCTCTTCGTTTATTAATCTCTTCTCTTTACATTTGAGTTTATCATTGACTTGCACTTGTTTATGTTGCTACCCTTTATATATTCATTAGTAATTAGGCATTTTTAAACCAAAGCTACCCCATCAAATCCACCCATTCTTACTTAACAATACACTTCACGAGTAGCTAATAATAAATCTCTGTGGGAAAACGAATGAAAAAATACTTACTACTTGCTATAGGATCATGTATGCTTGCATGTTCTGAGTGCTCTCTCTCTCTTATTGCTTATTTCCTTTACACATTGAGCACGCAACATAACCCCTAACCAACTCCTGGCAGAGCAAAATGTTATCCACAATACTCCTCCCTTGAACAAAGGTCGACTGATTCGGACTGATGAAGGAAGGCAGCCACACACGGAGACGATAAGCCAAAACCTTTGCAATGCATTTATACAACACATTACAACAGGAAATGGGCCTGAAATCGCCAACCCGGGAGGCACCCACCTTCTTAGGACTCAAGGTAAGAGAGGTGGCATTGATTCCAGGGGGAAGGAAGGAGGTATCAAAGAAGTGAAGCGCTGCGTAACAGAAGTCATCCCCAACAACACTCCAAGTAGCTTTGAAAAACCCCACAGGGAACCCATCCGGGCCTGGAGCCTTGGCACTACTCATGAAAAAGAGAACAGCTGGAACCTCATCTCTCGATATGGGACGGATGAGATCAGTTACACACTGATCAGACCACAAAAACCCCACAATCGGCTTTAACTGCTCTGTAAGGTCACGGTAACCAACCCTCTGAGACCCCAAGAGCCCCTGGAAATACTGAACCACGGCTCTCGAGATGTCCTCATGGGAAGACAACCTGGCCCTAGAACCGTCAACCAGAGAGGATAAACTATTCCTAGTTGCCCTAACTTTCACGCTCCTGTGAAAGAACCCCGAGTTCCTATCCCCTAACGCCAGCCATTTGATCCTAGATTTCTACCGAAGAGAGGCTTCTTCACACCTAGCAACTGCCCAAAATCTATCTGAAGCCTCAGAGGCCTGAAGTTGGAGGGAGGGAGAAAGTGGGTCAGCCACCACTCCTGCCTGAGCAGCCTCCATGGCCAATCGAAGATCAACAACCTCCTGACTAAGCACAGCGATCGGCTTCCCAAACTCCTGCCTCAGAGACCGCTTCAAGCCCTTTAAGTTTCGAGAGAAGCTAACAAGCGGAGAGACCCCAACCTGGGATACCCACCTACTAGCGACCACAGACAAAAACCTATCAGACTCCCCCAGTGGTTAAAGAAACGAAAGGAAGGAGACCGACGGGCACTAAAAGGGCCTGGAGAGAAAACCAAAGGACAGTGATAAAAAACAACCCAATCATGCACCTGCACCACACACAGCGGGCGGGCAGAAGCCCACTCAGCATTCACCAAGACTCTATCTAACCTCCCCAACTGACCTCCCGGGCCACCACGCGACCGGCTAGTCCAAGTGAACCAATTCCCCTGAACTGGCAACTCAACCAAGTCAGCCTCAAGGAGAGCACTATCAAAAGCTCCCATTGCAGAGATGCTATGGTTACCACCACTCCTCTCAGTCAAACGTCGAGTCTCATTGAAGTCACCCATGACCACTGTAGGGGAAGACCAACTGGTGTGCGGATTTTTGAATATCCACTTAATCTCAAGCTGTCGAGGCTTGCCAAAATACGATTTATAAGCCTATAACCAAGGCTTTGCAGCCAGTGGTAACAGGGTCGATCCAAGGAGTAGGTATGACCAAAATCACTATTAAAATTGGGAATTAATTAATTGAGTTGGTTTTGTAACGGGGGGTTTGTTTATCATGCAAGAAAAGCAATAAAGTGCTAACGAAAGAATAACAAGTAGAAAAACGCGTGCACGGTTTGGGAGTTTCGGGATTAATTGCTAGACAATTTCAGTTCATCATTTAATGCTAAATTCATGGTATGCAGTTTATTGTACACACGGACGACTACCCGAGAAGCCCCAAGGTAGCCGACTCCATAGATTTTAATCAGACCACATAGTTCCAATTATACGTTATCCAAAATTGCATTAAGGTGATCAGCCTTAAATTTATCTTAGACAGTCACTAGCTAACCGCGACGAACATTCAAGCGTGAATTCTAATTGCTAGTAGATTGCCCGCAAACACTGTATGCAATCAACAACTATCCTACACGACTCGATACTCCGATTTAGTTTTATCTACCAGTGTTACTTAGTCGAGCAGTGAGAGGCACGACATCGCTACTTTTTAACATACACAACATGCAAGATGACTCGAGTGTCAATCGTCGAAATCTAACATGCGCGTTGGATTAAGCAAGATAGATAAATGCAAATAAACAGCAACCAATATGCAAATTCAAAGCGTAAATTATCAGAACCAAAACGTCTAACAAAAGTTCCCTAAACTATTCCCAAACCGTTCACCCTTACCTTAGCCGCTTGGTAACGATATTATTGAACTATCGCCAATCATCGGGTTGTCGAGACCCGCCAAAATGAATTTATATTTGCCCGAATTCACTAAACTATTAGTAGAGTAGCGGCAACGGGGTCGATCCACAGGGAATTAAGGTAACTTGACTTAATCGTGATTAAATTTGCAAACTAATAAAATAGATGAAATTTGGGGGATTTGTTGGTTTTTAATTAACTAAGAAAGAACGATGCAAACGATAAGAATTTAACTAACGGAGTTTTCGACTCGGGACGATCGGGAGTAAATATAGCAAGCCTCTTGGATCATAGGATGACGAGTATAATGACTGAATAATTTAACGAATACACAGCTCGTCTAAAATTAATAAATTAACTCAGACATGCTCCATGGAAATTAATTAGACATAATTAATCATGCTAATCAAGCATATCGTTCGGACATTGGCGGCCAACGCTCTCCCAAGACCGAACGATAGCAACGAGCTAACTGTGACAACTATCTAATTTGGACGCGAAATTAGTATGTCGATTTGGAATTCCAATTCGGGAAGAACGAACACCAAGAGCGCAAGGACGCCAATACGCTCAAGGTGTCATAATTCCTTGTTACTCGGCGGATCAGAGAGGCACGTCATCAAATCCTTTAACGAATGAAACATGCTCAAAATCAAGGGTGCCTAGTCCTAAATCATTCAAACATGCTCATAGATTAAGCTAAGAAATAGAACTCAATTCAATAAAATATCTAACCAATTCAGAATTTCAATTCTACAACCTCACCAAGAGTTCAAACTACATTTCTCCTTTACAATCCCGAGCCAAAAACGGTAAAACTACTCACTCATGACTTGTGTGGTGTGGGATGGCTCCAATCCTAGCTTCCTAGCCCCTCCCATGGTGAAAATAGCTGCTGGAACGTCAAATCAGGCGCGGAGCTCGAGGTAGAAGACGAAGATGGCGGCTAAAAATCGGACAAAAACTTAAGTAATCCGTCGTAGCGTCTCGACGCTAGGGCAGCGTCTCGACGCTGCGCCCTAAATAACGCGCGCGCGCAGTCGGGGTGGCGTCGAGACGCTCGCACAGCGTCGAGACGCTTGTGCGGCGTCGAGCGAGCGTCGAGACGCTATCACTCGACGCTTGCTCTCGGGTTTTTCTTCAAATCAGCGCTTCAGACTTCGGGGCGTCGAGACGCTCTGGCAGCGTCTCGACGCTAGCTCTCGGGTTGTTGCATGGATTTTTGCCTTCAATTTCCCTAAAGCGCCTAACCTTCATGCCTTTGCATGGATCTTCCCCGGAAGTGTTCTTAGGCCATTAAAATGCGATATTAAGCCCCGAAAAGCGCCGAAACGCTCCCGAGGGCGAATTAACAAGAACACCTGCAATTAACACATTTCAAGCAAGATTAAGCAACTAATAAACGTGAAATAGGGACATAATTATAGCTCCAAAACGGAGCTATCAAACACCCCCAACTTAATTCTTGCTAGTCCTCGAGCAAGGTGGAATTCTGATTAATAAAATAAAACGAGAGTGCATGCTAGGGACTCGATTCTCAGTACTGGAAAAGACAGGGCATTTGCATTTGATAGAAATAACTGCATGCATGCATTGGTTAAGAACAATTCGAAAAATTTAAAGATGCTTCCCTATTTATGCTTCGGACCTAGCTCCTCGATCTTAGATTTCGACAGGCTTAGAACAGCTCTATCTATCCTAAAACTTCGCTTTCCCCCTACTTATGGCTAAACAGAACAGTCTAAGAGCAATTCATCGTCTAAGCAAGTAATATATCGCAAGGCATCTTTTCTCTCTTTTTCTTTGATCTCCATGAGCGCCTAACATGTCAATTTTACTTTCGCTTCAGCTTGCCTGCAATTTCATTGCACAGTGCATCTGACTACGGGTAAAATTCACATTTTTAAGGACTAGCGTTCACTTCTTTGTGTTTCCTTTTCATGCAGTGGCGACCGTGGGTTTCACGACCGCCCCTGGCTACTAAGGCAACTCAAGAAGGAGGAACACCTCAGGAGATTATTTTCTTTTAATAAACTTGCATTCATTTTCCTTTTTAGCTTAAAAATCATGTTAAAATTTTGAGCGCATGGATTACAAACAAGAACGAATCTTGGCCCATCCTAAGGTTGCCTTTCGAGGTGACAACGAATTTCACAAACAAACAGAACTACCCTAAACCCACAGATCCAAGATAGAGTACTAACATGCGAAGCTTAAACAGGGAAATAACTTGAAAAATTTTTCAAAATGGCCTTAACATATGCAATTATGCTGAATTTCACGACAAATACACATATGTTGCGTGCTCAATGTGTTAAAGATAAATAAGCAAGAAAGTAGAGAGAGCACTCAGAACATGCAAGCATACATGGTCTCACAGCAAGTAGTAAGTATATTTCATTCGTTTTTTCCACAGAGACTCATTTTTAGTTATTCGCGAAGTGTATTTGTTAAGAAAGATGGGGTGGATTTGATGGGGTAAAATTGGTTTTTAATTATCTAATTTTTGCTGAATGTGTAAAGGAATGCAACATAAACAAATGAAAGTTGAAATCAGACTCAAAGGACAAGAGATGGAATTGATAAACGAAGAAGAAAACAGCTAAACAGAATGAAAACTTAGCAGAATTGCGGGGACCGCAATGTTACCGCAATTAACTGACAGCGAAAGTGTGTAAATGGGTGAATTGAGGGCTACTAATGACTATCCTATAGGCATTTTTATACGATTCTCAAGCACTGGATCTACTCTCTATGCATCAAACTCACTCTATCTCATGTATCGTCCGATTCCATGCATTAGATTTTTAAGTTTACTCGACTAAAAGTAAGGTCTTAATCATCTTGTTAAAACAGAAGTGTTTAGTTTGTACTAGGGAAACGCCTATTCCTAGGCCGTTTCCTGGTTACCATGAAAGGCTAGCATGATTATATGACTCTGAACTCTTACTCCTTCCAGAGGTTAGGAGTTCTTTGGACAAAATGGATGGCCAATCGAAATTGCCCGTGGGATGAAGCTTACATACAATCAATGCTTCGAAAGCTATCCTACATGCTTGGTTCACGTTTTTTAGCCTATAGTTCTGTCATTAGCATGCCCCTAAGTGACTTAGCTACTCATGGATATATATAGAACAGAAATATAAGATGAAACAGACATGCTTAGAAGGGAAATGTACTCAAAACAGTAAGGCAAAACCGTGGCAGCAGAAGATGGAAACTGTGAAATGAAATCTTGCAATTTGATTACTTTGAATGTCTGAACGAACGAAGGGAAACTTAAAGGCAGTAATTCAAAGACAGACAACAACGAAATGCAGTAACTAAAACACTAAACTAGAAATAACAACTGATCAAAGCTGGAAATTAGAAGAAGAGAACAGAAAGCAGTAAAGGATGCTCGAAAGCCTCGTTGCAGACGCCTCGAATGAAGGGGATGAAAGGTCAGCCTTGCTTGGATGAATCCAATCGAGAGAGAAGAAGAATCTCCTCTCCTTCCTATCAGATTATCGATTCCAACAGCTGAGACTCTCACTCCAACAGACGGCAAAGGAAAACAGGGAGAAAAGGTGGACTGCGAGAAGGCTTCTACGCTTTCGGATGATGACTGAACCTCCGACTTTGACCCCCTTTTATAGTAGTTTGCAGGTGCGTTTGGGCCAAGGAGAACCATCAATATTCAACGTCATATATCAGAATGGATGGAGGAGAAAGAACGAATCCCTGAAATCACGGAAACTAACAGAAAAAGATCAGTCAACTTACGGTTTTCACTTGAATAATTGCGGCTTCAGCAATGTTTTCGCAATGCTGTCGCAATGCGATTTTTTTCATTCTTTTCCTTCGGTTTTCAACCTTTTTCTTTCCTATTGTGCATAAGTCCTAATTTAGCTACCTTCTTCTCATTCTCATATTTAAGCATAGGTTTAGGCTAAATGCTATCAAAAACACCTAAAAGTGCACATCTTCTTAAGCTAAATGGGTCCTAAATAAGTCACTTTCAGAGACTTAACACACCCCCAAACTTAAGGTTTTGCTTGTCCTCAAGCATACTAAGGACTTACCTAGGCTGCTGTTTCACCTTCTTTAACCACCTACTGACTCCCTTATATCCCTACCTATAGCACTGCTGTCCTGTGACACACTTCTCAGTTTAAAACTACCCTAGCTTCTTCTGACTTTGCCTGCCTAACACTCACCTGCTTTTATTAACTCCTACAACTGATCTATTTGCTTTTGTCATATCATGCCACTATCCCTAAGGTTTCAAATTCTGCCTAGCTTTACCTCAGACTCAGTACATGCTTCTAGCTCTATTTTTAATGTGCCTAGGATTCCTTAGAGTCATGCCAGTCTTAGTATTAACGGTGACAGTAGTACTTTAAAGAACAACCTAAACCCTGGCATCACTACATTGGATAAACACTCATCTCCCTAAACAACCCTACAAGTTACAACTTTGTGCTTAGCTAATTGAGGATCAGAGTTCTTTTTAAATAGGACACCTAAGCCACAAAGTTATAACTCCTAGGTCTACATTCTTCTTCCCTATTCTTTTCCCTTTTTTCTTACTTAGGTGGGGTCTCTCCTTTGGTTGCCTTTTGATGCAATGCCACTTGTGGGTCACACACTTGGCACTGATTACTTAGCAACCTCAGAGAGACCCCCCTCTTTATTCTATTTTTCATTTTTTTTTTTTTTTCATTTCATCATTTTTTTGTAAAGGAGAAGAAGAATGCTTATGTTTCTAAGGGAGAGAGGAATGTTCCTAGGCCTAGGGTGGCCTCCCCCAAACTTCAACTACTCATTGTCCCCAATGAGTGTCTGAGGTGGCACACCCCCAAACTATCCTAGAAGCATCTAGTCTAAGGTAAAACAAAGAGAATCTAAAGCCCTAGGCATAGACAGAACATTTAAAAGAAAATATCACAGCAGCAGTAATTAAAAAAAAACAGACAGTTAAGGGCTTAAAGCTGTGCATGCTGAGCTTTTTAGAGGTGAATTTAAACTAGCAAAGGGTGTCCTATGACACTCATCCAGCATGCTTTTAGATAAGCTATATAAAGTAGTCATGCTAGCAGCAAAAGATAGAATTTAAACAGATCACAGCCTAGCTAACAGACAGTCCAAAACATGCTTTCAGTCATGAAAATTGCGGGTACCGCAATTATTTCGCAATTAGATCAGGGCAGATATAACATTGATTAAGGCCCCTAAGCATGCTTTTTCCAGTCACTCAAGCTTCCTAAAAATAAAACTAAACTATCCTACCTAAGCTCCTATCATCAGACTATCCTAAACAAAATTGAAAACATAAAACTAAGCATTTAAAACAGATCAAAAGTGTACTAAAAGACAGCATAATTCACATAGTCTAACAGAAAATTGTTTTTTTTCTAAGGGAACAGTAATACTCCCTTCAGTGCACTTCAAACCAGCACTCAAACGTCTTCATCTTCATCAGGTTGCCGTGGTCGTGGGGGCACCCATGGAGTTAGGAGATTTGTGGGGAAGTCAGGGAAGATGCACCCCAGTTGGTCTGCAACTTCCTTGTCCCTCGCCTGCGCATAAGTGGCCCATTGAGCCATTCTCCTCTGCATATCCATCAGGCAGGCCATGGATAGGGACTGTTCAGCCGCCAGCCTATCCAGTTCAAACTCCATATTCCCCTTTCTCCTCAGCCTCAGGTTAGCAGGCAGCTCCAAGTGGCCTGTGTAAGCCATTTGCTGCTCCATGCGCTCGGTGGGGACTCCTGCAAGCAAACATAGCTTGGTTATGGTGTTAGGGAAAAACAGTGGTCCCTTACCTTTCTTGGCGCACTCAGCAATAGCAGCAGTGATGACTTCTCATTATCGCATACACCAGCAGCGATCGGCTCTGGTTGATTGTAGTCTCGTGAGTCACTGGGGATAATCTCCTTCGCACGAACGAAAACCAAACAGCCGCCTTAGCCGTGAGGTTGGCACTCATGAGAGTGTGCCTCCCATTGCGCGACACGGTCCAGGAAGCTTCAGGCTGGCCAATGGTGCGAATGGCCTCTTCCAGCACTGCCTCAGTAGGCTCATCAACGATCCGTGCATAATCTGTATGTGTTTGGCCCTTGAGACCATAGGCTTCGTTGATGGCCTTGGCTGAGAAATCCACCTCTACCCCTCTGACCACAGACAGGCCATCCTCAGGGCTGAGCACATTGGCGTAGAAATCATACACCATGCTCGTGTAGGCTGGATTGGGCGGTCTGCAAAATTCCTCCCAGCTGTGGTTGATCACTCCTGCGCGCAAGAACTGCGGCAGGTCAGCAAGTCGGTCGAGGAAGCCTTTCTCGTGCAGCAACTCCCTCTTCCTTAGCTCAGCACCCCTGGACTCAGCATCAGATGAAACATACCTCACTGACTGAGGCTCGTCTTCAGGGTAGAGCTTTGCCTTCCCTTTATCTGATGGCTTGGCTGACTCGGCAGCCTCAACCTTGAGTCGTTTGAGCGATGGCTCAGTGCTCTCCTTCTCTGATGAAGGCACCCTCTTGGCTTTCTTCTTCTTCAGCTTCTTGGAGCGCTTGGCCTTAAGAATCTTGGCCTTCTTCTTCTTCTTGAGCTGTGCCTTGATGTTGATCTGCTGGAGGCATGCCCCCAACGTCTCCTCCATGGAATCATCCTGCTGTGCAGGACTCTCTGGGCTAGCTTCCCTTGCAGGCGAGAAGACCTCGTCTTCACCACCTTCCCCACTGCCCTGAGTGGATTCCTGGTACTCCCCATAGGGGAATTCAGGATCAGGCCGTGGAGGCGTGTGCGAAGGTGTGGCACTCTGCTCTGCTGTAGGCGTCTGCACGGAATTCAGTGGTGAAGACGGCGTTTCAGGGCTCTGTGCAGGCGATGACGATGAAAGCTCTGGGCTGTGCACTGGTTCAGATGATGAAGGGTTGTGCGCAGGTGAGGCAGATGGCGACGAACTCTTCTTGGGCGACTCGTGGGACGCACGATCTGTTTCTTGACTCTCCACAGAGAGAGTCTTGGCTTTGCTTGGTTCGGCGGCCGTCTCGACACTCCACCGGCGTTTCTTGGGTGTGCCCGCTGGTTCAGAAGGCCCAGCAGGGATCTCAGTGACAACCCTCCACTTCTTCCTACGGATCGGAAGCTTGGGAAGAGGTCCGGTGCGTACAGCCCCAGCATCTGCAAGGGTCAGAAGTGCTTCCCTCGCAGCCGCTTCAGCTGCGTCATCAGCCTTCTTCTTGGCTGCGGATCTTTCAGCCCTGGTGGACACCATTGTCGAATCTTGGAGGCTTGGAGAGAAGGATCAAAGATGAAGAGAATCTCAGTTTTCTTGGAGATCAGAGAATGAGAGAATCGTATCGATCGAGCGCCTTCTAACGGATATAAAGGCAACGGCTAAATCCCAACGGCTCTATTTTGCGGATCCTGCAATTCCAGCGCAATTTTAGGGATTTCTTTTTATCTAAATGGCAAACTTTGCTCGTCCGTATCTTTTATTTGGCTCGATCGTTTCTTGATTTTTAAAGCTGGGATTACTCTCCTTGATTCCCTCTTTCGATTCCCTATAAAAACACATAAAACAAACATTAAATACTTAATTAAAATCACACCACAAAACACACAAACGATAACCGGAAAAAGTGAAAAAAAAAAAATAAACTAAGGCATTAGCCTTGACTAAACGAGCACAGTAACCACTCGTTCTCTCTCGTTTTTAGTTTCATGCTTCATTCAAGAGGAAGGCCGAGAGAGTCTTCACATCTCCTTCCTCATAGTAGTGCTTCAACCTCGCACCATTAACCATAAATGGTTGGCCTTGCTGCAAGTTTTTTATCTCTATGGCACCATGAACAAACACATTAGTAATCACAAATGGACCTGACCATCTAGACTTAAGTTTCCCTGGAAATAGCTTCAACCGTGAGTTAAACAACAATACAAGTTGACCCTTCTTAAAGTCCTTAATTCTAAGTCTACTATCATGCCAAATCTTGGTCTTTTCCTTATACATCTTAGCATTTTCATAGGCCATATGTCTAAGCTCATCAAGCTCATGTAATTGTAAAGACCTTAGTGTTCCTGCATCTTTTACACAAAAATTCAATTCCTTCATGGCCCAAAATGCTTTGTTTTCTAACTCAAGTGGTAAGTGACAAGCCTTGCCATATACCAGCCTATAAGCCCAAAGTGCATTCTCAAGCTTGAATGTCTTATATGCCAGACATTCCTAGAGGTGTCTTATATGCTGTCCTATAAGCCCAAAGTGCATCCTCAAGCTTGAAGGACCAGTCTTTCCTATTAGGTTTGACCACTTTTTCTAGGATGTTCTTAATTTCCCTATTTGAGATTTCAGCTTGGCCATTTGAGTGTGGGTGATAGGGAGTGGCTACTCTATGTCTAATGTTATATTTAGCCAACACTCTCTCCATAGCCTTGTTAATGAAATGTGACCCCTCATCACTAATGATGGCACGAGGTGTCCCAAACCTAGTAAAAATGTGCCTATGCAAGAAATTGGTGACTGTTTTAGCATCATTACTAGGACATGCTTTGGCTTCTACCCACTTGGACACATAGTCCACTGCTACTAATATGTACAGGTTACCTGATGATGGAGGGAATGGTCCCATGAAGTCAATGCCCCACACATCAAAGAGCTCCAACTCTAGGATGTAGGTGAGGGGCATCTCATCCTTTCGACTGATGTTACCTGTTCTTTGGCATTCATCACAGCTGTGGGCATAATTGTGGGCATCCTTGAAGATTGTTGGCCAGTAATAGCCACTCTGAAATACCTTTGCAGCTGTTCTTTGACCACCAAAGTGTCCACCATAAGGAGATGTGTGACAGTGCTGCAGCACAGACTTCGCTTCAGCAGCTGAAACACACTTCCTTAGCAAGCCGTCAGCACAGGTTCTGTAAAGTGTGGGGTCATCCCAGATGAATTTCCTTGCTTCATGAAGGAACCTCTTCTTCTCTTGTCCTCCCTTGAAAACTGGTAATACCTGTGATGCACGGAAGTTAGCAATGTCAGAAAACCAAGGTTCCTCATCGTTATCACGATGAGTCAAAACAAAGACATGTTCATCAATAAAAGCATCAGAAATTGCGGGTTCCGCAATTTTTTCGCAATTGTGCTGCAATCGAGAAAGGTGATCTGCAACCACATTTTCACATCCCTTCTTGTCTCGAATGTCCAAATCAAACTCCTGCAGCAATAACACCCACCTAATCAACCTAGGCTTAGCATCAGCCTTCCTCATAAGATATTTCAAGGCAGAATGGTCAGTGTATACAATTGTCCTAGTGCCTACAATATAGTTTCTAAATTTTTCGCAAGCAAACACTACAGCAAGCATCTCTTTCTCAGTAGTTGTATAATTACATTGAGCCTCATTCAAGGTCTTACTAGCATAATAGACAGGGTGTGTTAGCTTGTCAATTTTCTGTCCTAACATGACCCCTACAGCATAGTCACTAGCATCACATAACATCTCGAATGGGAGATCCCAATCTGGCCCTACTATAACAGGTGCTGTAACTAGTGCTTTCTTAAGGGTGGTCCAAGCTACTACACATTCCTTAGAGAAGATGAATGGCCTATTTAGCTCTAGAAGCTCACATAGAGGCTTGGCTATCTTAGAAAAGTCCTTGATGAACCTTCTGTAGAAGCCAGCATGCCCTAAGAAACTCCTAATGGCTTTGACATTCTGAGGCTCTACCAACTTCTCTATGATCTCTATTTTGGCCCTATCGACCTCCACTCCAGCTCTTGACACTCTATGACCTAAGACAATCCCTTCGTCTACCATGAAGTGACACTTTTCCCAATTAAGGACTAAGTTAGTCTCTTCACATCTAGCTAAGACTTGTCTTAAATTATCTAGACAGTTGGTGAATGAATCCCCAAAGACTGAGAAGTCATCCATGAATATTTCTATCATGGACTCATCCAACTCAGAGAAGATTGCCATCATGCACCTTTGGAAAGTTGTCGGTGCATTGCATAAGCCAAAAGGCATTCTGCGAAAGGCAAAAGTTCCAAAAGGGCAGGTGAAGGTAGTCTTCTCCTGGTCCTTAGGATCTATAGTAATCTGATTATAGCCAGAATAACCATCTAAGAAACAATAGTAGGCTCTACCAGCTATTCTGTCTAACATCTGGTCAATGAATGGTAGAGGGAAGTGGTCTTTTTTAGTTTCTTTATTTAATTTCCTGTAATCCATGCACACTCTCCACCCTGTGACAGTCCTAGTTGGAATCAGTTCGTTGTTCTCATTGACTACCACAGTCATCCCCCCTTTTTAGGTACACATTGGATGGGGCTCACCCACTGGCTACTAGCTATTGGGAAGATCACTCCTGCATCTAACCATTTTATTATTTCCTTCTTTACTACCTCTTTCATAGAGGGGTTTAGCCTACGCTGGTGATCTACCCTAGGTGTGTGCTCTTCCTCTAGTATAATTTTGTGCATGCAATAAGAAGGGCTAATACCTCGAATATCAGCAATAGTCCATGCTATAGCCTTCCTATGTTGCTTAAGCAGTAAAATCAGTTCAACCTCATGCTTCTCACTTAATTTAGAAGAAATGATAACAGGCAGAGTTTCATTACTTCCTAGATATGCATACTTGAGGTGAGTGGGTAGTGGTTTCAGTTCTAAAACAGGTGGATGCTCAATGGATGGCTTTAAAGGATTCACAGGTCTATCAGTTAAATCTATATTCATACATACATGTTGTGGTTTATTTACAGGCATATCCATTATGTCAGATACATTCAAGTCAGCTACGTCTAATTGTACATAATCGTTAGCATGCTTAGTTAATAATACATGCTCTAATTGTTCCTCCATCAAGGAGTCTACTACGTCCATGCTAGCACAGGATTCAAGGTCAGAGGGATACCTTAAAGCTTTATATACACTAAACTTCACCTCTTCATCATGAACCCTCATAGTGAGCTCACCTTTTTGGACGTCTATAAGTGCCCTACCTGTGGCTAGAAATGGTCTGCCTAGCAGGATGGGGACCTCCTTGTCTGCCTCATAGTCCAGGACAATGAAATCTGCAAGGAAAATAAATTTGTCAACTTTCACTAGAATATCCTCAATCTTACCTTCAGGGTATGCGATGGATCTGTCTGCTAGTTGTAAAGTGACAGTGGTTGGACGTGCTTCTCCTATTCCCAACTGGCGGAATAGGGACAGGGGCATGAGATTTATGCTGGCGCCCAGGTCACAAAGCGCTCTGCCCACGTGCTTGCCTCCAAGTTCTACAGGTAAGGTGAAGGAACCAGGATCCTTCTCCTTCTTGGGCAGCTTGTTCTGGAGGATGGCACTGCACTCCTCGGTGAGGTTTACTGTTTCAAACTCACCAATTATTTTTTTGTTAGTAATAATGTCCTTCAAAAACTTTACATAAGAAGGCATAGACTGTAAAACCTCTACAAAAGGAATGTTAAGATGCACTTGCTTAAGAATTTCTAAGAATTTATTAAAATGAACTTCCTGTTCCTGCTTCTTCTTAAGCCTTCGAGGATATGGAGGTGGTGGCACATATGCAGGTACGTCAAGGCGCCTTAGGATAGGTGGAGGTCTCGGAATTTCTTCTACCTCCTCAATAATTGGCTCTAGCCTGGCTCCTGATGTGCTAGTTGGTGGTGGACCTTGGTTTGGCAGAGACTCCAGTGGAGCACTAGACTCAGTGTTCTCTACTCTCTTCGGTGTGTCCTTTGTGTTGCTCACCAATGGTCTTCCACTCCTAAGTTCAATTGCTTGAACTTGTTCTTTGCCATCTCTCCTTGGTACCTCGGTGTCAGCAGGGAGTCTACCTTGGGGCCTACTCTTGAGTTCATTGGCCAATTGGCCTATTTGGTTCTCTAGGCTCCTAAGAGTAGCTTGTTGGCTTTGAAGAGTAGCATCATTCTTAGCTATGTATTCCTTGAGTAGGTTTTCTACAGAAGATCCTACAGGTTGGTTGTATGGTTTTTGGTACATTGACTGGTTATGTTGGGGAGTGAAACCAGGTGTTCCACTCGGTCTAGGTTGGTTAGGATTTTGGTTAGTGTTTTGTTGGCCACCCCATGACAGGTTTGGGTGGTTTCTCCAACCAGGGTTATAGGTGTTGGAGTAGGGGTTATTCCTAGGCTGCTGCTGGCTCCCAACATAGCAGACTGAGGATGGATTCCCAGGGCAGTATTCATATGGGTGCCCTTCCCCACAGAATCCACAGATAAGTGCCTCGCCTTGACTTGGCTGGGTGCCCATTGACATGGCTGTGGCGGTACTGGCACTGGTTTGGAGATTGGCCTGAGCCATTTGCTTAACTAGGTTGGTCAGGGCGTTTATTTGGGTGCTCATGGCGTTTAGAGCATCCTTGTCTTGAGCTCTAGTTGGCTCTACTGGATCATCTGACCACCTACAGTGAGATGTTGAGATCTTCTCCAAAATCTCATAAGCTTCGTTGTAACTCTTGGACAACATGGAACCTCCAGCAGATGAGTTTAAAACTTGTCTGGTGCTGGGGTTGCATCCTTTAAAGAAGACTTCTATTTGGATACACCATGGAATGCCATGGTGTGGACATTTAATGAGAAGGTCTTTGAATCTTGTCCAAGCTTCGTGAAGAGACTCACTTGGAGCTTGTTTGAATTTGATGATATCATCACGAAAGGTCGAATTCCTATCTGGTGGGAAATATTTGACTAGGAATTTTTCTGCTAAGTCTGTCCAATTGAGGACAGATCCTGAGGGTAATGAATTTAACCACGTTTTGGCTTTGTCCCTCAAAGAGTAAGGGAACAGATATAGCCTCAAGGCTTCTTGGGAAACTCCAGGGATCAGGAATGTGTCACTAACTCCTAGGAAGTTCCTAAGGTGGTTATGGGGGTCCTCATTTTCTATTCCAAAGAATTGTCCCACAGTGGACAACATTTGGAACATCACTGGCTTTAACTCGAATGAGTTGGCAGTGATTTCAGGACGGATTATGCTGGGGTTCAGCTCCCCAGGCATAGGTACTAGGTATGAAAGGATGGCGCTATCCTTGTCATTCGCTATTTCAATGGGATTGCGAGTGACAGGCACCAGGTTTTGATCTATTCCAGCCATTTCTTCTTGAGCGGATTGCGGAGACTCTGCGGTTTCAGCAATTAATTGAGGTAAAAGGGGTTGTTTAAAGAGACGTTTCTTGGCTCTATTTCTAGCTTTAAATAATCTCTCAGGCTCAGGATTGAACTCTAGATCACTACTTGGAGTCTCATTCATAAACTACCCTAAATTGTACCTGAAGAAGAAAGGAAGATGGATCAAATTCAATGGAAAATAATTTGGTGTTTCAGACTTAACAAACTTCGTTTTCACTTAAAATAAGTCCCCGGCAGCGGCGCCAAAAACTTGTTGCGTGCTCAATGTGTTAAAGATAAATAAGCAAGAAAGTAGAGAGAGCACTCAGAACATGCAAGCATACATGGTCTCACAGCAAGTAGTAAGTATATTTCATTCGTTTTTTCCACAGAGACTCATTTTTAGTTATTCGCGAAGTGTATTTGTTAAGAAAGATGGGGTGGATTTGATGGGGTAAAATTGGTTTTTAATTATCTAATTTTTGCTGAATGTGTAAAGGAATGCAACATAAACAAATGAAAGTTGAAATCAGACTCAAAGGACAAGAGATGGAATTGATAAACGAAGAAGAAAACAGCTAAACAGAATGAAAACTTAGCAGAATTGCGGGGACCGCAATGTTACCGCAATTAACTGACAGCGAAAGTGTGTAAATGGGTGAATTGAGGGCTACTAATGACTATCCTATAGGCATTTTTATACGATTCTCAAGCACTGGATCTACTCTATATGCATCAAACTCACTTTATCTCATGTATCGTCCGATTCCATGCATTAGATTTTTAAGTTTACTCGACTCAAAGTAAGGTCTTAATCATCTTGTTAAAACAGAAGTGTTTAGTTTGTACTAGGGAAACGCCTATTCCTAGGCCGTTTCCTGGTTACCATGAAAAGCTAGCATGATTATATGACTCTGAACTCTTACTCCTTCCAGAGGTTAGGAGTTCTTTGGACAAAATGGATGGCCAATCGAAATTGCCCGTGGGATGAAGCTTACATACAATCAATGCTTCGAAAGCTATCCTACATGCTTGGTTCACGTTTTTTAGCCTATAGTTCTGTCATTAGCATGCCCCTAAGTGACTTAGCTACTCATGGATATATATAGAACAGAAATATAAGATGAAACAGACATGCTTAGAAGGGAAATGTACTCAAAACAGTAAGGCAAAACCGTGGCAGCAGAAGATGGAAACTGTGAAATGAAATCTTGCAATTTGATTACTTTGAATGTCTGAACGAACGAAGGGAAACTTAAAGGCAGTAATTCAAAGACAGACAACAACGAAATGCAGTAACTAAAACACTAAACTAGAAATAACAACTGATCAAAGCTGGAAATTAGAAGAAGAGAACAGAAAGCAGTAAAGGATGCTCGAAAGCCTCGTTGCAGACGCCTCGAATGAAGGGGATGAAAGGTCAGCCTTGCTTGGATGAATCCAATCGAGAGAGAAGAAGAATCTCCTCTCCTTCCTATTAGATTATCGATTCCAACAGCTGAGACTCTCACTCCAACAGACGGCAAAGGAAAACAGGGAGAAAAGGTGGACTGCGAGAAGGCTTCTACGCTTTCGGATGATGACTGAACCTCCGACTTTGACCCCCTTTTATAGTAGTTTGCAGGTGCGTTTGGGCCAAGGAGAACCATCAATCTTCAACGTCATATATCAGAATGGATGGAGGAGAAAGAACGAATCCCTGAAATCACGGAAACTAACAGAAAAAGATCAGTCAACTTACGGTTTTCACTTGAATAATTGCGGCTTCAGCAATGTTTTCGCAATGCTGTCGCAATGCGATTTTTTTCATTCTTTTCCTTCGGTTTTCAACCTTTTTCTTTCCTATTGTGCATAAGTCCTAATTTAGCTACCTTCTTCTCATTCTCATATTTAAGCATAGGTTTAGGCTAAATGCTATCAAAAACACCTAAAAGTGCACATCTTCTTAAGCTAAATGGGTCCTAAATAAGTCACTTTCAGAGACTTAACAACATACGAAGACCTTAGCAGTACATCACAGAATTTCATAGTCAGACTAGCATGCTTTCAACAAAACTCAACAAGTTAATCAGGATTCCACAACTAAGCTCGACAATCACAATAAGGCACAACCCACCACCCCCAACTTAGCAATTGACAATGTCCTCATTGGACCAAATATGCACAGTCAAAACGAAGGGAAAGAAAACCGTCCCTGAATTGTGACTTAGAGGGTTGGAGAGTGCGCTTTATCCTTAGCCAATAAACCTCAAAGACGAGCCATTGTGTTACCTGAAAAATTCACAACATCAGAGTAAGAACCTAAGCTAATCTTAAAGACGGTAAGTAAACAAAAAGCATGTACAGTTCAAGCTCGGGTGCCTCCGAGTAGCGCAAATTTTTAGAGTCGATTGCTCGACTTTACCAAAACTCGTTTCATCCTTTCTCATAATCTGGCTCTTTCAAGTAGGCATGGTCGTCGAAATCCTCTGACATTCCCTCATGAAAGATCTTCAGTCGTTGGCCATTCACTGTGTACTCCTTCTCTGTATCTAGGCTCTGAATCTTGACTGCACCATAGTGATGGACATCAGTTATAATGAAAGGACCAAGCCATCGGGAACGAAGTTTACCTGGCATGAACTTCAGGCGGGAGTTGAACAAGAGGACCTTCTGACCAACTTCAAAGTGTTTTCTGACGACTCGTATGTCGTGGAACATCTTGGTCTTTTCCTTGTAAGTCTTCGAGTTCTCATATGCATCCAGGCGAAGCTCCTCTAGCTCTTGCAATTTGAGGAGTCTTTCTTCGCCAGCCTTGTCAATGTCCATGTTGCACTTCTTCACGGCCCAGTAAGCTTTGTGCTCGATCTCCACTGGGAGATGACAGGCTTTACCAAAAACCATTCGATAAGGAGACATCCCTATGGGGGTTTTGTAAGCCGTACGGTAGGCCCACAAAGCATCGTCCAGCCTCAGACTCCAATCCTTCCGTCCTGGACTTACTGTTTTCTCGAGGATGCTCTTCACTTCTCGATTGGAAACTTCTGCTTGGCCATTGGTCTGAGGATGGTACGGGGTAGAGATTTTGTGATTTACCCCATACTTCCTCATCAAGGCCTGGATCGTCTTGTTGCAGAAGTGGCTCCCCTGGTCGCTTATGATGGCTCGTGGAACTCCATACCTGCTAAAAATATTGGATTTGACAAAACTAGAAACAACATTAGCGGTATCAACTTTGGTGGCCTTAGCCTCCACCCATTTAGACACGTAGTCCACAGCCAACAGAATATAGACAAAACCAAATGACGGGGGAAAGGGTCCTGTTGCGTGCTCAATGTGTTAAAGATAAATAAGCAAGAAAGTAGAGAGAGCACTCAGAACATGCAAGCATACATGGTCTCACAGCAAGTAGTAAGTATATTTCATTCGTTTTTTCCACAGAGACTCATTTTTAGTTATTCGCGAAGTGTATTTGTTAAGAAAGATGGGGTGGATTTGATGGGATAAAATTGGTTTTTAATTATCTAATTTTTGCTGAATGTGTAAAGGAATGCAACATAAACAAAAGCAAGTAGAAATCAGACTCAAAGGACAAGAGATGGAATTAATAAACGAAGAAGAAAACAGCTAAACAGAATGAAAACTTAGCAGAATTGCGGGGACCGCAATGTTACCGCAATTAGCTGACAGCGAAAGTGTGTAAATGGGTGAATTAAGGGCTACTAATGACTATCCTATAGGCATTTTTATACGATTCTCAAGCACTGGATCTACTCTCTATGCATCAAACTCACTCTATCTCATGTATCGTCCGATTCCATGCATTAGATTTTTAAGTTTACTCGACTCAAAGTAAGGTCTTAATCATCTTGTTAAAACAGAAGTGTTTAGTTTGTACTAGGGAAACGCCTATTCCTAGGCCGTTTCCTGGTTACCATGAAAGGCTAGCATGATTATACGACTCTGAACTCTTACTCCTTCCAGAGGTTAGGAGTTCTTTGGACAAAATGGATGGCCAATCGAAATTGCCCGTGGGATGAAGCTTACATACAATCAATGGTTCGAGAGCTATCCTACATACTTGGTTCACGTTTTTAAGCCTATAGTTCTGTCATTAGCATGCCCCTAAGTGACTTAGCTACTCATGGCTATATAGAGAACAGAAATACAAGATAAAACAGACATGCTTAGAAGGGAAATGAACTCAAAACAGTGAGATAAAACCGTAGCAGCAGAAGAGGGAAACTGTGAAATGAAGATTTGTAATTTGATTACTTTGAATGTTTGAACGAACAACAGGAAACTTAAAGGCAGTAATTCAAAGACAGACAACAACGAAATGCAGTAACTAAAACACTAAACTAGAAATAACAACTGATCAAAGCTGGAAATTAGAAGAAGAGAACAGAAAGCAGTAAAGGATGCTCGAAAGCCTCGTTGCAGACGCCTCGAATGAAGGGGATGAAAGGTCAGCCTTGCTTGGATGAATCCAATCGAGAGAGAAGAAGAATCTCCTCTCCTTCCTATCAGATTATCGATTCCAACAGCTGAGACTCTCACTCCAACAGACGGCAAAGGAAAACAGGGAGAAAAGGTGGACTGCGAGAAGGCTTCTACGCTTTCGGATGATGACTGAACCTCCGACTTTGACCCCCTTTTATAGTAGTTTGCAGGTGCGTTTGGGCCAAGGAGAACCATCAATCTTCAACGTCATATATCAGAATGGATGGAGGAGAAAGAACGAATCCCTGAAATTACGGAAATTAACAGAAAAAGATCAGTCAACTTACGGTTTTCACTTGAATAATTGCGGCTTCAGCAATGTTTTCGCAATGCTGTCGCAATGCGATTTTTTTCATTCTTTTCCTTCGGTTTTCAACCTTTTTCTTTCCTATTGTGCATAAGTCCTAATTTAGCTACCTTCTTCTCATTCTCATATTTAAGCATAGGTTTAGGCTAAATGCTATCAAAAACACCTAAAAGTGCACATCTTCTTAAGCTAAATGGGTCCTAAATAAGTCACTTTCAGAGACTTAACACACCCCCAAACTTAAGGTTTTGCTTGTCCTCAAGCATACTAAGGACTTACCTAGGCTGCTGTTTCACCTTCCTTAACCACCTACTGACTCCCTTATATGCCTACCTATAGCACTGCTGTCCTGTGACACACTTCTCAGTTTAAAACTACCCTCTTATCTAGCTTCTTCTGACTTCGCCTGCCTAACACTCACCTGCTTTTATTAACTTCCTACAACTGATCTATTCGCTTTTGACATATCATGCCACTATCCCTAAGGTTTCAAATTCTGCCTAGCTTTACCTCAGACTCAGTACATGCTTCTAGTTTTACTTTTAATGTGTCTAGGAATCCTTAGAGTCATGCCAGTCTTAGTATTAACGGTGACAGTAGTACTTTAAAGAACAACCTAAACCCTGGCATCACTACATTGGAAAAACACTCATCTCCCTAAACAACCCTACAAGTTACAACTTTGTGCTTAGCTAATTGAGGATCAGAGTTCTTTTTAAATAGGACACCTAAGCCACAAAGTTATAACTCCTAGGTATACATTCTTCTTCCCTATTCTTTTCCCTTTTTCTTACTTAGGTGGGGCCTCTCCTTTGGTTGCCTTTTGATGCAATGCCACTTGTGGGTCACACACTTGGCACTGATTACTTAGCAACCTCAGAGAGACCCCCCTCTTTATTCTATTTTTCATTTTTTTTTTCAGTTCATCATTTTTTTGTAAAGGAGAAGAAGAATGCTTATGTTTCTAAGGGAGAGAGGAATGTTCCTAGGCCTAGGGTGGCCTCCCCCAAACTTCAACTACTCATTGTCCCCAATGAGTGTCTGAGGTGGCACACCCCCAAACTATCCTAGAAGCATCTAGTCTAAGGTAAAACAAAGAGAATCTAAAGCCCTAGGCATAGACAGAACATTTAAAAGAAAATATCACAGCAGCAGTAATTAAAAAAAACAGACAGTTAAGGGCTTAAAGCTGTGCATGCTGAGCTTTTTAGAGGTGAATTTAAACTAGCAAAGGGTGTCCTATGACACTCATCCAGCATGCTTTTAGATAAGCTATATAAAGTAGTCATGCTAGCAGCAAAAGATAGAATTTAAACAGATCACAGCCTAGCTAACAGACAGTCCAAAACATGCTTTCAGTCATGAAAATTGCGGGTACCGCAATTATTTCGCAATTAGATCAGGGCAGATATAACATTGATTAAGGCCCCTAAGCATGCTTTTTCCAGTCACTCAAGCTTTCTAAAAATAAAACTAAACTATCCTACCTAGTCAGCTAACATCAGACTATACTAAACAAAGAAAAAACATCAAACTAAACATTTAAAACAGAACAAAAGTATACTAAAAGACAACATAATTCACATAATCTATCAGAAAACAGAAAATTGTTTTTTTTTCTAAGGGAACAGCAATACTCCCTTCAGTGCAATTCAAACCAGCACTCAAACGTCTTCATCTTCATCAGGTTGCCGTGGTCGTGGGGGCACCCATGGAGTCAGGAGATTTGTGGGGAAGTCAGGGAAGATGCACCCCAGTTGGTCTGCAACTTCCTTGTCCCTCGCCTGCGCATAAGTGGCCCATTGAGCCATTCTCCTCTGCATATCCATCAGGCAGGCCATGGATAGGGACTGTTCAGCAGCCAGCCTATCCAGTTCAAACTCCATATTCCCCTTTCTCCTCAGCCTCAGGTTAGCAGGCAGCTCCAAGTGGCCTGTGTAAGCCATTTGCTGCTCCATGCGCTCGGTGGGGACTCCTGCAAGCAAACATAGCTTGGTTATGGTGTTAGGGAAAAACAGTGGTCCCTTACCTTTCTTGGCGCACTCCGCAATAGCAGCAGTGATGACTTCTCCCACGTTAATCGTGAGACCTCTCATTATCGCATACACCAGCAGCGATCGGCTCTGGTTGATTGTAGTCTCGTGAGTCACTGGGGACAACCTCCTTCGCACGAACGAAAACCAGACAGCCGCCTTAGCCGTGAGGTTGGCACTCATGAGAGTGTGCCTCCCATTGCGCGACACGGTCCAAGAAGCTTCAGGCTGGCCAATGGTGCGAATGGCCTCTTCCAGCACTGCCTCAGTAGGCTCATCAACGATCCGTGCATAATCTGTATGTGTTTGGCCCTTGAGACCATAGGCTTCGTTGATGGCCTTGGCTGAGAAATCCACCTCTACCCCTCTGACCACAGACAGGCCATCCTCAGGGCTGAGCACATTGGCGTAGAAATCATACACCATGCTCGTGTAGGCTGGATTGGGCGGTCTGCAAAATTCTTCCCAGCCGTGGTTGATCACTCCTGCGCGCAAGAACTGCGGCAGGTCAGCAGGTCGGTCGAGGAAGCCTTTCTCGTGCAGCAACTCCCTCTTCCTTAGCTCAGCACCCCTGGACTCAGCATCAGATGAAACATACCTCACTGACTGAGGCTCGTCTTCAGGGTAGAGCTTTGCCTTCCCTTTATCTGATGGCTTGGCTGACTCGGCAGCCTCAACCTTGAGTCGTTTGAGCGATGGCTCAGTGCTCTCCTTCTCTGATGAAGGCACCCTCTTGGCTTTCTTCTTCTTCAGCTTCTTGGAGCGCTTGGCCTTAAGAATCTTGGCCTTCTTCTTCTTCTTGAGCTGTGCCTTGATGTTGATCTGCTGGAGGCATGCCCCCAACGTCTTCTCCATGGAATCATCCTGCTGTGCAGGACTCTCGGCACTAGCTTCCCTTGCAGGTGAGAAGGCCTCGTCTTCACCACCTTCCCCACTGCCCTGAGTGGATTCCTGGTACTCCCCATAGGGGAATTCAGGATCAGGCCGTGGAGGCGTGTGCGAAGGTGTGGCACTCTGCTCTGCTGTAGGCGTCTGCACGGAATTCAGTGGTGAAGACGGCGTTTCAGGGCTCTGTGCAGGCGGCGATGATGAGAGCTCTGGGCTCTGCACTGGTTCAGATGGTGAAGGGCTGTGCGCAGGTGATGCAGATGGCGACGAACCCTTCTTGGTCGACTCGTGGGACGCACGATCCGTTTCTTGACTCTCCACAGAGGGAGTCTTTGCTCTGCTCGGTTCGGCGGCCATCTCGACACTCCACCGGCGCTTCTTGGGCGTACCTGCTGGTTCAGAAGGCCCAGCAGGGATCTCAGTGACAACCCTCCACTTCTTCCTACGGATCGGAAGCTTGGGAAGAGGTCCGGTGCGAACAGCACCATCATCTGCAAGGGTCAGAAGTGCTTCCCTCGCAGCCGCTTCAGCTGCGTCATCAGCCTTCTTCTTGGCTGCGGATCTTTCAGCCCTTGTGGACACCATTGTCGAATCTTGGAGATTTGGAGAGAAGGATCAAAGATGAAGAGAATCTCAGTTTTCTTGGAAATCAGAGAATGAGAGAATCGTATCGAACGAGCGCCTCCCAACGGATATAAAAGCAACGGCTAAATCCCAACGGCTCTATTTTGCGGATCCTGCAATTCCAGCGCAATTTTAGGGATTTCTTTTTATCTAAATGGCAAACTTTGTTCGTCCGTATCTTTTATTTGGCTCGATCGTTTCTAGATTTTTAAAGCTGGGATTACTCTCCTTGATCTCCTCTTTCGATTCGCTATAAAAACAAATAAAACAAACATTAAATACTCAACTAAAATCACACCACAAAACACACAAACGATAACCGGAAATTTGCAAAAAATAAACTAAGGCATGAGCCTTGACTAAACGAGCACAGTGACCACTCGTTCTCTCTCGTTTTTAGTTTCATGCTTCATTCAAGAGGAAGGCCGAGAGAGTCTTCACATCTCCTTCCTCATAGTAGTGCTTCAACCTCGCACCATTAACCATAAATGGTTGGCCTTGCTGCAAGTTTTTTATCTCTATGGCACCATGAACAAACACATTAGTAATCACAAATGGACCTGACCATCTAGACTTAAGTTTCCCTGGAAATAGCTTCAACCGTGAGTTAAACAACAATACAAGTTGACCCTTCTTAAAGTCCTTAACTCTAAGTCTACTATCATGCCAAATCTTGGTCTTTTCCTTATACATCTTAGCATTTTCATAGGCCATATGTCTAAGCTCATCAAGCTCATGTAATTGTAAAGACCTTAGTGTTCCTGCATCTTTTACACAAAAATTCAATTCCTTCATGGCCCAAAATGCTTTGTTTTCTAACTCAAGTGGTAAGTGACAAGCCTTGCCATATACCAGCCTATAAGGGGACATTCCTAGAGGTGTCTTATATGCTGTCCTATAAGCCCAAAGTGCATCCTCAAGCTTGAAGGACCAGTCTTTCCTATTAGGTTTGACCACTTTTTCTAGGATGTTCTTAATTTCCCTATTTGAGATTTCAGCTAGGCCATTTGAGTGTGGGTGATAGGGAGTGGCTACTCTATGTCTAATGTTATATTTAGCCAACACTCTCTCCATAGCCTTGTTAATGAAATGTGACCCCTCATCACTAATGATAGCACGAGGTGTCCCAAACCTAGTAAAAATGTGCCTATGCAAGAAGTTGGTTACTGTTTTAGCATCATTACTAGGACATGCTTTGGCTTCTACCCACTTGGACACATAGTCCACTGCTACTAATATGTACAGGTTACCTGATGATGGAGGGAATGGTCCCATGAAGTCAATGCCCCACACATCAAAGAGCTCCAACTCTAGGATGTAGGTGAGGGGCATCTCATCCTTTCGACTGAGGTTACCTGTTCTTTGGCATTCATCACAGCTGTGGGCATAATTGTGGGCATCCTTGAAGATTGTTGTCCAGTAATAGCCACTCTGAAATACCTTTGCAGCTGTTCTTTGACCACCAAAGTGTCCACCATAAGGAGATGTGTGACAGTGCTGCAGCACAGACTTCGCTTCAGCAGCTGAAACACACTTCCTCAGCAAGCCATCAGCACAGGTTCTGTAAAGTGTGGGGTCATCCCAGATGAATTTCCTTGCTTCATGAAGGAACCTCTTCTTCTCTTGTCCTCCCTTGAAAACTGGTAATACCTGTGATGCACGGAAGTTAGCAATGTCAGCAAACCAAGGTTCCTCATCGTTATCACGATGAGTCAAAACAAAGACATGTTCATCAATAAAAGCATCAGAAATTGCGGGATCCGCAATTTTTTCGCAATTGTGCTGCAATCGAGAAAGGTGATCGGCAACCACATTTTCACATCCCTTCTTGTCTCGAATGTCCAAATCAAACTCCTGCAGCAATAACACCCACCTAATCAACCTAGGCTTAGCATCAGCCTTCCTCATAAGATATTTCAAGGCAGAATGGTCAGTGTATACAATTGTCCTAGTGCCTACAATATAGTTTCTAAATTTTTCACAGGCAAACACTACAGCAAGCATCTCTTTCTCAGTAGTTGTATAATTACATTGAGCCTCATTCAAGGTCTTACTAGCATAATATACAGGATGTGTTAGCTTGTCAATTTTCTGTCCTAACATGACCCCTACAGCATAGTCACTAGCATCACATAACATCTCGAATGGGAGATCCCAATCTGGCCCTACTATAACAGGTGCTGTAACTAGTGCTTTCTTAAGGGTGGTCCAAGCTACTACACATTCCTTAGAGAAGATGAATGGCCTATTTAGCTCTAGAAGCTCACATAGAGGCTTGGCTATCTTAGAAAAGTCCTTGATGAACCTTCTGTAGAAGCCAGCATGCCCTAAGAAACTCCTAATGGCTTTGACATTCTGAGGCTCTACCAACTTCTCTATGATCTCTATTTTGGCCCTATCGACCTCCACTCCAGCTCTTGACACTCTATGACCTAAGACAATCCCTTCGTCTACCATGAAGTGACACTTTTCCCAATTAAGGACTAAGTTAGTCTCTTCACATCTAGCTAAGACTTGTCTTAAATTATCTAGACAGTTGGTGAATGAATCCCCAAAGACTGAGAAGTCATCCATGAATATTTCTATCATGGACTCATCCAACTCAGAGAAGATTGCCATCATGCACCTTTGGAAAGTTGCCGGTGCATTGCATAAGCCAAAAGGCATTCTGCGAAAGGCAAAAGTTCCAAAAGGGCAAGTGAAGGTAGTTTTCTCCTGGTCCTTAGGATCTATAGTAATCTGATTATAGCCAGAATAACCATCTAAGAAACAATAGTAGGCTCTACCAGCTATTCTGTCTAACATCTGGTCAATGAATGGTAGAGGGAAGTGGTCTTTTTTAGTTTCTTTATTTAATTTCCTGTAATCCATGCACACTCTCCACCCTGTGACAGTCCTAGTTGGAATCAGTTCGTTGTTCTCATTGACTACCACAGTCATCCCCCCCTTTTTAGGTACACATTGTATAGGGCTCACCCACTGGCTACTAGCTATGGGAAAGATCACACCAGCATCTAACCATTTTATTATTTCTTTCTTAACTACCTCTTTCATAGAGGGATTCAGCCTACGTTGATGATCTACTCTAGGTGTGTGCTCTTCCTCTAGTATAATCTTATGCATACAATAAGAAGGGCTAATGCCTCTAATATCAGCAATAGTCCATGCTATAGCCTTCCTATGTTGCTTAAGCAGTAAAATCAGTTCAACCTCATGCTTTTCACTTAATTTAGAAGAAATGATAACAGGCAGAGTTTCATTACTTCCTAGATATGCATACTTGAGGTGAGTGGGTAGTGGTTTCAGTTCTAAAACAGGTGGATGCTCAATGGATGGCTTTAAAGGATTCACAGGTCTATCAGTTAAATCTATATTCATACATACATGTTGTGGTTTATCTACAGGCATATCCATTATGTCAGATACATTCAAGTCAGCTACGTCTAATTGTACATAATCGTTAGCATGCTTGGTTAATAATACATGCTCCAATTGTTCTTCCATTAAAGAATCAACAACGTCCATACTAGCACAGGATTCAAGGTCAGAGGGGTACCTTAAAGCTTTATATACGCTAAACTTCACCTCTTCATCATGAACCCTCATAGTGAGCTCACCTTTTTGGACGTCTATAAGTGCCCTACCTGTGGCTAGAAATGGTCTGCCTAGCAGGATGGGGACCTCCTTGTCTGCCTCATAGTCCAGGACAATGAAATCTGCAAGGAAAATAAATTTGTCAACTTTCACTAGAATATCCTCAATCTTACCTTCAGGGTATGCGATGGATCTGTCTGCTAGTTGTAAAGTGACAGTGGTTGGACGTGCTTCTCCTATTCCCAACTGGCGGAATAGGGACAGGGGCATGAGATTTATGCTGGCGCCCAGGTCACAAAGCGCTCTGCCCACGTGCTTGCCTCCAAGTTCTACAGGTAAGGTGAAGGAACCAGGATCCTTCTCCTTCTTGGGCAGCTTGTTCTGGAGGATGGCACTGCACTCCTCGGTGAGGTTTACTGTTTCAAACTCACCAATTATTTTTTTGTTAGTAATGATGTCCTTCAAAAACTTTACATAAGAAGGCATAGACTGTAAAACTTCTACAAAAGGAATGTTAACATGCACTTGCTTAAGAATTTCTAAGAATTTATTAAAATGAACTTCCTGTTCCTGCTTCTTCTTTAGCCTCCGAGGGTATGGAGGTGGTGGCACATATGCAGGCACGTCAGGGCGCCTTAGGATAGGTGGAGGCCTTGGAATTTCTTCTACCTCCTCAATAATTGGCTCTAACCTGGCTCCTGATGTGCTAGTTGGTGGTGGACCTTGGTTTGGCAGAGACTCCAGTGGAGCACTAGACTCAGTGTTCTCTACTCTCTTCGGTGTGTCCTTTGTGTTGCTCACCAATGGTCTTCCACTCCTAAGTTCAATTGCTTGAACTTGTTCCTTACCATCTCTCCTTGGTACCTCGGTGTCAGCAGGGAGTCTACCTTGGGGCCTACTCTTGAGTTCATTGGCCAATTGGCCTATTTGGTTCTCTAGGCTCCTAAGAGTAGCTTGTTGGCTTTGAAGAGTAGCATCATTCTTAGCTATATATTCCTTGAGTAGGTTTTCTACAGAAGATCCTACAGGTTGGTTGTATGGTTTTTGGTACATTGACTGGTTATGTTGGGGAGTGAAACCAGGTGTTCCACTCGGTCTAGGTTGGTTAGGATTTTGGTTAGTGTTTTGTTGGCCACCCCATGACAGGTTTGGGTGGTTTCTCCAACCAGGGTTGTAGGTGTTGGAGTAGGGGTTATTCCTAGGCTGCTGCTGGCTTCCTACATAGCAGACTGAGGATGGATTCCCAGGGCAGTATTCGTATGGGTGCCCTTCCCCACAGAATCCACAGATAAGTGCCTCGCCTTGACTTGATTGGGTGCCCATTGACATGGCTGTGGCGGTACTGGCACTAGATTGGAGATTGGCCTGAGCCATTTGCTTAACTAGGTTGGTCAGGGCGTTTATTTGGGTGCTCATGGCGCTTAGAGCATCCTTGTCTGGAGCTCTAATTGGCTCTACTGGATCATCTGACCACCTACAGTGAGATGTTGAGATCTTCTCCAAGATCTCATAGGCCTCGTTGTAACTCTTGGACAACATGGAACCACCAGCAGATGAATTTAGAACTTGTCTGGTGCTGGGGTTGCATCCTTTAAAGAAGACTTCTATTTGGATACACCATGGAATGCCATGGTGTGGACATTTAATGAGAAGGTCTTTGAATCTTGTCCAAGCTTCGTGAAGAGACTCACTTGGAGCTTGTTTGAATTTGATGATATCATCACGAAAGGTAGAATTCCTATCTGGTGGGAAATATTTGACTAGGAATTTTTCTGCTAAATCTGTCCAATTGAGGACAGATCCTGAGGGTAATGAATTTAACCACGTTTTGGCTTTGTCCCTCAAAGAGTAAGGGAACAGATATAGCCTCAAGGCTTCTTGGGAAACTCCAGGAATGAGGAATGTGTCACTAACTCCCAGGAAGTTCCTAAGGTGGTTATGGGGGTCCTCATTTTCTATTCCAAAGAATTGTCCCACAGTGGACAACATTTGGAACATCACTGGCTTTAACTCAAATGAGTTGGCAGTGATTTCAGGACGGATTATGCTGGGGTTCAGCTCCCCAGGCATAGGTACTAGGTATGAAAGGATGGCGCTGTCCTTGTCATTCGCTATTTCAATGGGATTGCGAGTGACAGGCACCAGGTTTTGATCTATTCCAGCCATTTCTTCTTGAGTGGATTGCGGAGACTCTGCGGTTTCAGCAATTATTTGAGGTAAAAGGGGTTGTTTAAAGAGACGTTTCTTGGCTCTATTTCTAGCTTTAAATAATCTCTCAGGCTCAGGATTGAACTCTAGATCACTACTTGGAGTCTCATTCATAAACTACCCTAATTGGTACCTGAAAAAGAAATGAAGATGGATCAAATTCAATGGAAAATAACTTGGTGTTTCAGGCTTAACAAACTTCGTTTTCACTTAAAATAAGTCCCCGGCAGCGGCGCCAAAAACTTGTTGCGTGCTCAATGTGTTAAAGATAAATAAGCAAGAAAGTAGAGAGAGCACTCAGAACATGCAAGCATACATGGTCTCACAGCAAGTAGTAAGTATATTTCATTCGTTTTTTCCACAGAGACTCATTTTTAGTTATTCGCGAAGTGTATTTGATAAGAAAGATGGGGTGGATTTGATGGGATAAAATTGGTTTTTAATTATCTAATTTTTGCTGAATGTGTAAAGGAATGCAACATAAACAAAAGCAAGTAGAAATCAGACTCAAAGGACAAGAGATGGAATTAATAAACGAAGAAGAAAACAGCTAAACAGAATGAAAACTTAGCAGAATTGCGGGGACCGCAATGTTACCGCAATTAGCTGACAGCGAAAGTGTGTAAATGGGTGAATTAAGGGCTACTAATGACTATCCTATAGGCATTTTTATACGATTCTCAAGCACTGGATCTACTCTCTATGCATCAAACTCACTCTATCTCATGTATCGTCCGATTCCATGCATTAGATTTTTAAGTTTACTCGACTCAAAGTAAGGTCTTAATCATCTTGTTAAAACAGAAGTGTTTAGTTTGTACTAGGGAAACGCCTATTCCTAGGCCGTTTCCTGGTTACCATGAAAGGCTAGCATGATTATACGACTCTGAACTCTTACTCCTTCCAGAGGTTAGAAGTTCTTTGGACAAAATGGATGGCCAATCGAAATTGCCCGTGGGATGAAGCTTACATACAATCAATGGTTCGAGAGCTATCCTACATACTTGGTTCACGTTTTTAAGCCTATAGTTCTGTCATTAGCATGCCCCTAAGTGACTTAGCTACTCATGGCTATATAGAGAACAGAAATACAAGATAAAACAGACATGCTTAGAAGGGAAATGAACTCAAAACAGTGAGATAAAACCGTAGCAGCAGAAGAGGGAAACTGTGAAATGAAGATTTGTAATTTGATTACTTTGAATGTTTGAACGAACAACAGGAAACTTAAAGGCAGTAATTCAAAGACAGACAACAACGAAATGCAGTAACTAAAACACTAAACTAGAAATAACAACTGATCAAAGCTGGAAATTAGAAGAAGAGAACAGAAAGCAGTAAAGGATGCTCGAAAGCCTCGTTGCAGACGCCTCGAATGAAGGGGATGAAAGGTCAGCCTTGCTTGGATGAATCCAATCGAGAGAGAAGAAGAATCTCCTCTCCTTCCTATCAGATTATCGATTCCAACAGCTGAGACTCTCACTCCAACAGACGGCAAAGGAAAACAGGGAGAAAAGGTGGACTGCGAGAAGGCTTCTACGCTTTCGGATGATGACTGAACCTCCGACTTTGACCCCCTTTTATAGTAGTTTGCAGGTGCGTTTGGGCCAAGGAGAACCATCAATCTTCAACGTCATATATCAGAATGGATGGAGGAGAAAGAACGAATCCCTGAAATTACGGAAATTAACAGAAAAAGATCAGTCAACTTACGGTTTTCACTTGAATAATTGCGGCTTCAGCAATGTTTTCGCAATGCTGTCGCAATGCGATTTTTTTCATTCTTTTCCTTCGGTTTTCAACCTTTTTCTTTCCTATTGTGCATAAGTCCTAATTTTGCTACCTTCTTCTCATTCTCATATTTAAGCATAGGTTTAGGCTAAATGCTATCAAAAACACCTAAAAGTGCACATCTTCTTAAGCTAAATGGGTCCTAAATAAGTCACTTTCAGAGACTTAACAGGTCCCATAAAGTCCATACCCCAAACCTCAAAAATTTCACAAGTTAAAATGGGGTTTTGGAGCATTTCATTCCTACTAGTGATGGACCCTTTTCTCTGACACTGATCACAAGATTTACCAAATTCATAACAGTCCTTAAACAGTGATGGCCAGAAAAACCCACAATCTAAAATTTTTCTCGCAGTCCTATTTTGCCCAAAGTGTCCCCCACATGCAAATTCATGGCAAAACGTAAGTATGGACCTATGTTCAAATTTAGGGACACACTTCCTAATTACTTGGTCAGCGCAAAATTTCCATAAAACGGGCTCTTCCCAAACGTAAGTCTTGGTTTCGCTTTTCAGCTTAGCTCTTTGGTTATACGAAAAGTCGAATGGGAACGTACCTGTGACCAAATAGTTGACAATGTCGGCTGTTACGTCTCCAAAAGTGACTATTTTAGGACTTATTTACCTTAGAAAGACGTACACTCTTAGGTGTTTTTGGTAGGTTTTGGCTTAAACTCATACTTATATATGAGAAGTAGAAGAATGAAGCTAAATTAGGACTTATATACAAAAGGAAAGAAAAAGAACAAAAAATGAAGTTAAAGGAATGAAAATTGTGCATTGCGAAGGCATTGCGGAAACATTGCTAAAACCGCAATGTTTTAAGTGAAATCCGTAAGTTGGCTAACTATTTTCTGTTTTGTTCCGACCTTTCAGGGATTCCTTCTTTCTCCTGCAGCCACGTAGTAGTACGACGTTGAGAATGGATGGTTCTCCTTGACCCAATCGCACCTGCAGAATACTATAAAAGGAGGTCAAAGAGGAAGGTTGAGACAAAATTCGAACGGCGTAGTCTTCCAGTTCAAACGCAGTCTTTCCCATTCTTTCTCTTCTCCGTCTGTTGGTTTGAGAGGTTCAGCTGTTGGAGACGACAATCTGATAGAAAGGAGAGAAGATTCATCTTCTCTTCTGATTGGATTCATCCAAGCAAGGCTTGCCTTTCTCTCCCTTCAGCTGAGGCGTCTGCAACGAGGCGATCACGCTTGATTTAATGGCTTTCTGTCTTAGCTTTCCAATTCCATTGCTGTTGTTGTTATTTCCCTTTTGATTTTGTTACTCTATTCCATTTCGTTGCTTTCTGTTTTACTTTAGTTATTCCAAGTCATCATTTGTTTAGTTCAAACGATTGGTTAATCAAAGCACAATTCATCACTTTGCAAGTTCTTTACCTTCTCTGTTTATCACTTCTGTCTACTGTTTTGTCTTTAATTCTCTTCTAAGCATGTCTTCTTCATCTACTCTTTCTATTCTATCAGCATCCATGAGTAACTAAATCATATAAGGGCATGCTAATGACAAGGCTATAGGTTAAAACACGTGAATCAAGCATGTAGGATAGCTCTCGAATGCATTGATTGTATGTAAGCTTCATCCCACGGGCAATTTCGATTGGCCATCCATTTTGTCCAAAGAACTCCTAACCTCTGGAAGGAGTAAGAGTTCAGAGTCATACACTCATGCTAGCCTCTCAAGGTAGCCAGAAAACGACCTAGGAATAGGCGTTTTCCTAGTACAAATTACAACTTACTGTTTTAACAAGATGCTTAAGACCTTACTTGGACATGAGTAAACTAAAGAATCTAATGCATGAAATCGGAAGATACATGAGAATGAGTTAGTTTGATGCATGGTAAGTTGATCTAATGCTTGAGAATCGTGTGAAAAAGCCTATAGAGAAGTCGTTAGTCGCCCTTGTTTACACATTTTACACACATTCGCTGTTAAGAACATTGCGGTATAATTGCTGTTTCCGCAATTCCCTTAGTTAAAAAATTTTGCCTTAGTCATTTTTCTCTTTGTTTATTTTTCTTCCCTTTACATTCAAGTTTAGTATTTACTTACACTTGTTCATGCTTGCATCCTCTACATATTACTTAGTAATTAGGCACCTCAAAATCAAATCTATTCCATTTAATCCACCCATTCTTACTTAACATCACACTTCACGAGTAACTAATAATAAATCTCTGTGGGAAATCGAATGAAAAAAATACTTATTACTTGCTACAAGATCATGTATGCTTGCATGTTCTGAGTGCTCTATCATTGCATATTTCTTTTAAACATTGAGCACGCAACAAGTTTTTGGCGCCGCTGCCGGGGATTTAGTTTAGTGAAAACGAAGTTTGTTAAGTTAGAAAACCAAATCTTAATATCTATTGGAGCTGATCTATTTTCATTTCTTTTGCAGGTACCATTGGGTTAGGTTATGAATGAGCAGTCAAGTAGCGATCTAGAGTTCAATCCTGAGCCTGAGAGATTACTTAGGGCCAGAAATAGAGCTAAGAAACGTCTCTTCAACCAACCCCTTATACCTCCAAACGTTGTTGACTCTACTGAGTCATCACAATCCCAGCAAATAGAAATGGATAGAACAAATCCAAATCCAGCACCTACCATTCGCAACCCCATCGAAATAGCGAATGACAAGGATAGTGCCATTCTCTCTTACCTAGTTCCCATGCCTGGGGAGCTAAATCCAAGCATCATACGCCCTGAAATTACTGCCAACTCATTCGAGTTAAAGCCAGTAATGTTCCAAATGTTGTCCACTATGGGACAATTCTTTGGAGTGGAAAATGAGGACCCCCACAACCATCTTAGAAACTTCCTAGGAGTTAGTGATACCTTCCTTATCCCTGGAGTTTCCCAAGAAGCTTTGAGGCTTTACCTTTTCCCTTATTCCTTAAGGGACAAAGCCAAAACGTGGTTAAACTCATTACCTTCCGGATCAGTTGTCAATTGGACAGATCTGGCTGAGAAATTCCTAGTCAAATACTTTCCACCTGATAGGAATTCAAATTTTCGTGATGACATAATCAAGTTCAAACAAGCTGAAAATGAGTCTCTTCACGAAGCTTGGACAAGATTCAAAGACCTTCTGCTTAAATGTCCACACCATGGCATCCCATGGTGTATCCAAATAGAAGTCTTTTTCAAAGGATGCAACCCCAGCACAAGGCAAGTGCTGAATTCGTCAGCTGGTGGTTCCATGCTTTCGAAAAGCTATAATGAAGCCTATGAGATCTTGGAGAATATCTCAGCATCTCACTGTAGGTGGTCAGATGATCCAGTTGAGCCTAGGAGAGCTCAAGACAAGGATGCTCTTAGTGCAATGAGCAACCAAATAAACGCCCTGACCAACCTAGTCAAGCAAATGGCTCAAACCAATCTCCAATCCAGTGTCAACACCGCAGCTGCCATCTCAATGGGGGCACAAACAAGTCAAGGTGAGACACTGATCTGTGGATTCTGTGGGGAAGGGCACCTGTATGAATACTGCCCTGGGAATCCAGCCTCAGTCTGCTATGTTGGAAGCCAACAGCAGCCTAGGAACAACCCCTACTCTAACACTTACAACCCTGGTTGGAGAAACCACCCAAATCTTTCTTGGGGTGGCCAACAGAATGCTAACCAAGCTCCAAACCAGCCAAGGCCGAGTGGAACACCTGGTTTCACTCCTCAAAATAACCAATCCATGTATCAAAAACCATACAACCAACCAATAGGATCATCTGTAGAAAATCTACTTAAGGAATACATTGCAAAGAATGATGCTACTCTACAAAGTCAGCAAGCTACCCTTAGGAGCCTAGAGAACCAAATAGGGCAATTACCCAATGAACTCAAAAGTAGGCCCCAAGGTAGACTGCCTGCTGACACTGAGGTGCCTAGAAGGGATGGTAAAGAGCAGGTTCAAGCAATTGAACTTCGCAGTGGAAGACCATTGGTGAGCAACACCAGAGACACACCAAAGAGAGTAGAGAATGAAGAGTCTAGTGCTCCACTGGATTCTCTGCCTAACCAAGGTCAACCACCAACAAGCACATCAAGGGTGAGGCTGGAACCCATCATAGAGGAACCAGAAGAAATTCCAAGGCCTCCACCTGTCCTGAGGCGACCTGAAGTGCCTACATATGTGCCACCACCTTCATTCCCTCGAAGGCTAAAGAAAAAACAAGAACAGGAAGTGCACTTTAACAAATTTTTAGAAATTCTTAAACAAGTGCATGTTAATATTCCTTTGTAGAGGTTTTGCAATCTATGCCTTCTTATGTTAAGTTTTTGAAGGATATAATCACTAACAAGAAAATCATTGGTGAATTTGAAACAGTGAACCTCACTGAGGAGTGCAGTGCTATACTCCAGAACAAGCTACCAAAGAAGGAGAAGGATCCTGGTTCCTTCACCTTACCAGTGGAGTTGGGAGGCAAGCACGTGGGCAGAGCTCTTTGTGACCTAGGAGCCAGCATAAACCTCATGCCCCTATCACTATTCCGTCAGCTTGGAATAGGAGAAGCACGTCCTACCACTGTCACCTTGCAATTGGCAGACAGATCCATAGCCTACCCCGAGGGTAAGATAGAGGACATTCTTGTAAAGGTTGACAAGTTTATTTTTCTTGCAGACTTCATCATCCTGGATTATGAAGCAGACAAGGAGGTCCCCATCCTATTAGGCAGGCCCTTTCTAGCCACAGGTAGGGCCCTGATTGATGTCCAGAAAGGTGAGCTCACCATGAGGGTTCATGATGAGGAGGTTAAGTTTAGTGTATTTAAAGCACTGAGGTATCCTTCTGACTCTGAATCTTGTGCAAGTATGGACATAGTAGATTCACTGATGGAAGAACAGCTTGAGCATGAGTTATTAACTAAGCATGCCAATGATTATGTACAATTAGATTTAACTGACTTAAACATAGCTGAAATAATGGACATACCTGTGACTATTGACTTGACTGAAAGATCCATGAATCCATTGAAACCATCCATTGAGCATCCACCTATCGTAGAATTAAAACCACTGCCTGAACATCTTAAATATGCATATCTAGGGAGTGATGATACCTTGCCTGTTATTATTTCGTCCAAATTGAGTGAAAAGCATGAAATTGAGTTGATATTATTACTTAAGCAACATAAAAAGGCTATTGCATGGACGATTGCTGACATTAGAGGTATTAGCCCTTCTTACTGCATGCATAAGATAATATTAGAGGAAGAACATACACCCCGAGTAGATCACCAACGTAGGTTGAACCCCTCTATGAAGGAGGTAGTTAAGAAAGAGATAATAAAGTGGTTAGATGCAGGTGTAATCTTCCCTATAGCTAGTAGTCAGTGGGTGAGTCCAATACAATGTGTACCTAAGAAGGGGGGGATGACTGTAGTAGTAAATGAGAGCAATGAACTGATTCCAACTAGAACTATTACAGGATGGAGAGTCTGTATGGACTATAGGAAATTGAATAAGGAAACAAAAAAAGATCACTTCCCTCTACCATTCATAGATCAGATGTTAGATAGAATAGCTGGTCGAGCCTACTACTGCTTCTTAGATGGTTATTCTGGATATAACCAAATCACCATAGACCCTGTGAACCAGGCGAAGACAACCTTCACCTGTCCCTTTGGAACATTTGCTTTTCGCAGAATGCCTTTTGGCTTATGCAATGCACCAGCAACGTTCCAAAGGTGCATGTTGGCAATCTTCTCTGACTTAGATGAATCCATGATAGAGATATTTATGGATGACTTCTCAGTCTTTGGTGATTCATTTACGAGCTGTTTAGAGAACTTAGGACAAGTCCTAGCTAGGTGTGAGGAGACCAACCTAGTCCTTAATTGTGAGAAATGCCACTTCATGGTGGAAGAAGGGATAGTCCTAGGTCATAGATTGTCTAGAGCAGGAGTGGAGGTCGATAGGGCCAAGATTGAAATAATAGAGAAGTTAGTGGAACCTCAGAATGTGAAAGCTATTAGGAGTTTCTTAGGACATGCAGGCTTCTATAGAAGGTTCATTAAGAACTTTTCAAAGATCTCCAAGCCCTTGTGTGAGCTTCTAGAGCTGAATAAGCCATTCATCTTCTCAAAAGAATGTTTCTTAGCCTGGACAACCCTTAAGGAAGCATTAGTCAAAGCACCTATTATAGTAGGACCAAATTGGGATCTCTCATTTGAGATGTTATGTGATGCGAGTGACTATGCAGTAGGGGTTATGCTAGGACAAAAGATTGACAAACTAACACATCCTGTGTACTATGCTAGTAAGACACTGAATGAGGCACAATGTAATTACACAACCACTGAGAAGGAAATGCTAGCAGTAGTGTTTGCTTGCGAGAAGTTTAGGAATTACATTGTAGGCACTAGGACAATCGTGTATACAGATCACTCTGCACTAAAATACCTTATGAGGAAGGCTGATGCTAAGCCTAGGTTGATTAGATGGGTATTGTTGCTGCAAGAGTTTGATCTGGACATTAGAGATAAGAAAGGATGCGAAAATGTGGTTGCGGATCATCTTTCTAGATTGCAGCATAATTGCGGAAAAATTGCGGAAACCGCAATTTCTGATGCCTTTATCGATGAACATGTCTTTGTGTTAGCACATCGTGATAACGATGAGGAACCTTGGTTTGCTGACATTGCTAACTTCCTTGCCTCGCAGGTACTACCAACTTTCAAGGGGGGACAAGAGAAGAAGAGGTTCCTACATGAAGCTAGGAAATTCATATGGGATGATCCTACACTTTACAAGACATGTGCTGATGGTTTGCTAAGGAAGTGTGTGTCAGCTGCTGAAGCGAAGTCTGTGCTGCAACACTGCCATACATCTCCCTATGGTGGACACTTTGGGGGCCAAAGAACAGCTGCAAAGGTATTCCAGAGTGGCTACTATTGGCCCACGATCTTCAAAGATGCCCACGACTATGCACACAACTGCAATGAATGCCAGAGAACAGGTAACCTTAGTCGAAAGGATGAGATGCCTCTCACTTACATCTTAGAGTTGGAGCTCTTTGATGTGTGGGGCATTGATTTCATGGGACCATTTCCCCCATCAGCAGGTAACCTTTACATACTTGTAGCTGTAGACTGTGTATCTAAATGGGTAGAAGCCATAGCATGTCCAACCAATGATGCCAAAACAGTCATTAAGTTCCTTAATAGACATATCTTTACTAGGTTTGGTACACCTCGTGCTATAATTAGTGATGAAGGGACACACTTTATTAATAAAGCTATGGAAAAAGTGTTGGCTAAATACAATGTTAGACATAGAGTAGCCACCCCTTATCACCCACATTCGAATGGACAAGCTGAAATATCAAATAGGGAGATTAAAAACATACTCGAAAAAGTGGTCAAACCCAATAGAAAAGATTGGTCGTTTAAACTCGAGGATGCACTGTGGGCATATAGGACTGCCTACAAGACACCCTTAGGTATGTCTCCTTATAGACTTGTGTATGGCAAAGCTTGTCACTTACCAATCGAATTGGAAATCAAAGCATTTTGGGCCCTAAAAGAGCTGAATTATTGCGTGACCGATGCGGGAACATTGCGGTCTCTGCAATTACATGAGCTTGATGAGCTGAGACATATGGCCTATGAAAATGCCAAAATGTATAAGGAAAAAACTAAAATTTGGCATGACAGTAGACTTAGGATTAAGGACTTTAAGAAAGGCCAACATGTCTTGTTATTCAACTCAAGGTTGAGATTATTTCCAGGCAAACTTAAGTCCAGATGGTCAGGTCCTTTCGTTATAACTAATGTGTTTGTTCATGGTGCAATTGAGATTAGGAACCTGCAGCACGGGCAACCGTTCATGGTCAATGGTGCACGTTTGAAGCCCTACTACGAGGAAGGGGATGTGAAGACTCTCTCGGCCTTCCTCTTATCTGAAGCTTGAAAATAAGACCGAGAGAAGACGAGTGATTACTGTGCTAGTCCATGCGAGGCTATGCCTTAGTTTATTTTTGCTGTTTTTATTTCTTCGGTTGTTATTTGTGTATGTTTATGTGTGATTTTTATTACGAATTTGATGTTAATTTTATTTCTTTTTGTAGGGGATCAAAAGAGGAAATCAAGGAGATGAATCAAGGGTAAAGAATCGGGGAAGATATCAGGCCGAATCAAAGATTAAGTTGAGAGAATCTTGGCGTTTAAATCAAGGGAAATCTCCAACGACCATTTAATTGCGGTAGGTTTGCTGAAACCGCAACAGAAATAGCCGTTGGGATTCACTTGATTACAAATAGCCGTTAGAACAGCTGTGGCCCGTACGTTTCCTTCATTCGTTAAACTTCAAGAAAATGATCTTCTTCTTCCTCTGCAACTCCTCTTTCCAGATCCCTCCGATTCGACAATGGTGCTTACACGGGCTGAAAGATCTGCTTCCAAGAAGAGGGCGTCCGACGCAGAGGCAGCTGCGAGAGAGGCATTACTTGCCTTGGCAGACTCCGAAGCCACGCGACCCGAACGACCTGCTAAACTTCCTATTCGCAAGAAGAAGTGGAAGGGGGTGACCGAGATCCCTGCTGGTCCATCTGAACCAGCCGGTACGCCCAAGAAGAGGAAGTGGAAGATGGCTGTCGAAGATGCGCCGGTAAAGGAGAAGACTCCCACTGTGGAGAGTCAAGGAAGTGGCCGTCCATCCTACGAGACGGCCAGACAAAGTCCTGAACCATCTCCACCAGCGAAGAGCCCCGAGCCTTCTCCATCTTCACAAAGCTCTGAACAATCTCCACCCCCGCAGAGCCCTGAGGCATCACCATCGCCGTCGCCCGAGCCTGAAATCCCAATTGAAGAACAGCAAGAATCAGCACTGGGCGAAGAGACGGCTGAGGAAGATGAAGTCTTCTCTCCTTTGAGGGAAGTCAGGCCTGATAGCCCAGCAAAGGGGGACGACTCAATGGATGAGACATTGGGGGATTGCCTTCAACAGATCACCACCAGGGCACGGCTAAGGAAGAAGGTGCCCAAGGTTGTCAAGGCCAAACGGCCAAAAGCTTCAAAGAAGTCCAAGAAAAGGAAGGTCAGTGGTGAGCCTTCATTGAAGAGGCTGAAGGTCGAGGCAGCTGAGTCGGCCAAGGCACGGGACAAGGGGAAAGCCAAGTTATACCCCGAAGATGAGCCTCAAGCTGTGAGGTATGTGTCTTCTGATGCAGAATCAAGGGGCACTGAGTTGAGGAAGAGGGACTTACTCCATGAGAAGGGGTTCCTTGACGCGTTGGCAGACCTGCCGCAATTCTTGCGCGCAGGGATCACGAACCACGGTTGGGAAGAACTATGCAGACCGCCCATCCCCGCCTACTCCAGCATGGTGTACGACTTCTATGCCAATCTGACGCACCCTGAGGATGGCCTGTCAACGGTGAGGGGGCTGGAGGTTGACTTTTCAGCCAAGGCTATCAATGAAGCCTATGGCCTCAAGGGGCAAAAACCCACTGACTATGCGAGGATCATTGATGCGCCAACTGAGGCTGTCCTGGAGGAAGCTCTGCGCATCATAGGCCAGCCTGAGGCAGCTTGGACGATCTCACGCAATGGGAAGCACACTCTGATGAGTGCTACCCTCACGGCTAAGGCAGCTGTCTGGTTTTCATTCGTGCGCAGGCGTCTGTCCCCAGTGACCCACGAGACCACCATTAATCAGGTAAGATCGCTGCTGGTATATGCGATCATGAGAGGCCTCACTATCAATGTTGGTGAGGTTATTGCAGCCTCAATTGCCGACTGCGCCAAGAAAGGTAAGGGCCCTCTTTTCTTCCCAAACACCATCACTAAGCTTTGTCTACGTGCAGGTGTTCCAATTGAAAGGATGGAAAGGCAGCTGGCCTACACGGGGCATCTGGAGTTGCCCACAGCCTTGCGGATGTGAAGAAAAGGGAATATGGAGTTTGAGCTAGACGGCCTGGCTGCAGCTCAATCTCTCTCTATGGCCTGCCTGATGGACCTTCAGAAGAAGATGGCGCAATGGGCTGAGTATGCTCAAGCAAGGGATAAGGACGTTGCAGATCAGTTGGGCTGCATCTTTCCTGAGTTTCCCACTGACCTACTGAAGCCATGGACGCCTCCACGAGCACGAAGGGATGATGATGAGGATGTCTGAGTGCCAATCTGAAAGGCACTCGAGGGAGTACTTCTGTTCCCTCTTTGAAAAAAAAATCTTTCTGCTTTTCGTTAAACTGTGTGAATTCTGGTATTTTGAGTCAATATTTGATCTGTTTTTAGTTCTTTCTTTTGATTGTTTAGGGTAGTTTAGTATAGTTAGATGGTATCTGAATAGGTAGGTTGTTTTAGTTTTCCTTTTTGTATAGCTGAGATGACTGGAAATAACATGCAAAAGGGGCTGCTTACTGATATATCTGCCCTGTATATTCATTGCGAAATTATTGCGGAATCCGCAATTTTTGTTAGTGATAGCATGTTTTTGACTGACTGATTAGCTAGGCTGGTTCTGTTTCAATTTTGTTCTTTTATTGCTTCCTTGACTACCTTATATAGCCTATTTATAAGCATGCTGGATGAGTGTCTTAAGGTGCCTTTGATGGTTTAAATTCGTCTCTTAAAATTGCTCAGCATGCATAGCTTTAAGTCCTTCCCTTACTGTTTTTACTAATTTTGGCTGCTGAGCTATTTGCTTTAAGAATGTTCTGTCTATCTCTAGGACTTTTAGATTCTCTTTGTTTTGCCCTAGACTAGATGCTTCTAGGACAAGTTTATGGGCGTGCCACCTCAGACACTCATTGGGGACAATGAGTAGTTTAAGTTTGGGGGAGGCCACCCTAGGCCTAGGAACATTCCTCTCTCCTTTTAGACATAAGCATTCTTCTTCTCCTTTGAAAAAAAAATGATGAACTGAAAAAAAAAAACAAAAAGAATAGAATAAAGTGAGGTGTCTCTCTTGAGGTTGCTGAGTAATCAGTGCCATGTGTGTAACCCACAAGTGGCATTGCATCAAAAGGCAACCAAAGGAGAGGTCCCCAAGAAAGAAAGGAAAAAGGAAAAACTAAGGAAGAAGAATGTATGCTTAGGGGTTGCAGCTTTGTGGCTTAGATGTCCTGAATAAAAAGAACTTTGATCCTCAATGAGCTAAGCACAAGGTTGTAGCTTTTAGGTTTGTCTAGGGAGATGAATGTATATCCAATGTAGTGATGCCAGGGTTTAGTTTGTTATATGAATGTACTACTGTCACTGGTTTGTACTAAGACTGACATGACTCTAAGGAATCCTAGGTAGCTCAAAAGTAAAACATTAGAAGCATGTACTGAGTCTAGGGTAAAGCTAGGTAGAATTTGAAACCTTAGGGATAGTTGCACTATATGACAGAAGCAAATAGATCAGTCGTGGGGAGTTAGTGAAACAGTAGGATCATTAGGCGTGCGAAGTCAGAAGAAGCAAAATGAGAAGTTAGTTTTAAACTTAGAAGTGTGTCACAGGACAGCATTGCCATAGATAGGAACTTAGGAGAGTCAGCAAGTGGTTAAAGAATTTAAAACAGCAGCCTAAGTAAGTCCTTAGATTGCTCGAGGACGAGCAAAACCTTAAGTTTGGGGGTGTGTTACGTCTCCAAAAGTGACTATTTTAGGACTTATTTACCTTAGAAAGACGTACACTCTTAGGTGTTTTTGGTAGGTTTTGGCTTAAACTCATACTTATATATGAGAAGTAGAAGAATGAAGCTAAATTAGGACTTATATACAAAAGGAAAGAAAAAGAACAAAAAATGAAGTTAAAGGAATGAAAATTGTGCATTGCGAAGGCATTGCGGAAACATTGCTAAAACCGCAATGTTTTAAGTGAAATCCGTAAGTTGGCTAACTATTTTCTGTTTTGTTCCGACCTTTCAGGGATTCCTTCTTTCTCCTGCAGCCACGTAGTAGTACGACGTTGAGAATGGATGGTTCTCCTTGACCCAATCGCACCTGCAGAATACTATAAAAGGAGGTCAAAGAGGAAGGTTGAGACACAATTCGAACGGCGTAGTCTTCCAGTTCAAACGCAGTCTTTCCCATTCTTTCTCTTCTCCGTCTGTTGGTTTGAGAGGTTCAGCTGTTGGAGACGACAATCTGATAGGAAGGAGAGAAGATTCATCTTCTCTTCTGATTGGATTCATCCAAGCAAGGCTTGCCTTTCTCTCCCTTCAGCCGAGGCGTCTGCAACGAGGCGATCACGCTTGATTTAATGGCTTTCTGTCTTAGCTTTCCAATTCCATTGTTGTTGTTGTTGTTGTTATTTCCCTTTTGATTTTGTTACTCTATTCCATTTCGTTGCTTTCTGTTTTACTTTAGTTATTCCAAGTCATCATTTGTTTAGTTCAAACGATTGGTTAATCAAAGCACAATTCATCACTTTGCAAGTTCTTTACCTTCTCTGTTTATCACTTATGTCTACTGTTTTGTCTTTAATTCTCTTCTAAGCATGTCTTCTTCATCTACTCTTTCTATTCTATCAGCATCCATGAGTAACTAAATCATATAAGGGCATGCTAATGACAAGGCTATAGGTTAAAACACGTGAATCAAGCATGTAGGATAGCTCTCGAATGCATTGATTGTATGTAAGCTTCATCCCACGGGCAATTTCGATTGGCCATCCATTTTGTCCAAAGAACTCCTAACCTCTGGAAGGAGTAAGAGTTCAGAGTCATACACTCATGCTAGCCTCTCAAGGTAGCCAGAAAACGACCTAGGAATAGGCGTTTTCCTAGTACAAATTACAACTTACTGTTTTAACAAGATGCTTAAGACCTTACTTGGACATGAGTAAACTAAAGAATCTAATGCATGAAATCGGAAGATACATGAGAATGAGTTAGTTTGATGCATGGTAAGTTGATCTAATGCTTGAGAATCGTGTGAAAAAGCCTATAGAGGAGTCGTTAGTCGCCCTTGTTTACACACTTTACACACATTCGCTGTTAAGAACATTGCGGTATAATTGCTGTTTCCGCAATTCCCTTAGTTAAAAAATTCTGCCTTAGTCATTTTTCTCTTTGTTTATTTTTCTTCCCTTTACATTCAAGTTTAGTATTTACTTACACTTGTTCATGCTTGCATCCTCTACATATTACTTAGTAATTAGGCACCTCAAAATCAAATCTATTCCATTTAATCCACCCATTCTTACTTAACATCACACTTCACGAGTAACTAATAATAAATCTCTGTGGGAAATCGAATGAAAAAAATACTTATTACTTGCTACAAGATCATGTATGCTTGCATGTTCTGAGTGCTCTATCATTGCATATTTCTTTTAAACATTGAGCACGCAACATCGGCGTACCATGGTGTCTCCACGCTTACCTGGAAAAGGACTTCGTCAGGGAACTCATCATTCAGAGGCAAGTCATCCTCGTTACGCACAATGCGGCTCAAGTGGTCAGCAACGGTATTTTCTGATCCTTTTCTGTCCTGAACAGAGACGTCGAACTCCTGGAGTAGTAATACCCATATGAGTAGTCTAGGCTTCGAGTCTTTCTTGTTCATCAAGTATCGAACTGCTGCATGATCAGAAAAAACAATTACTTTAGATCCAAGAATATAAGGCCGAAATTTATCTAGAGCGAAAACAATGGAGAGCAGCTCCTTTTCTGTTGTTGTGTAACCGATTTGCGCGGAGTTGAGCGTCCTAGAGGCATAATAAATCACATGGCTCTTCTTGTCTATCCTCTGGCCCAACACAGCGCCCACGACATAATTGCTTGCGTCGCACATGATCTCGAAAGGATTCCCCCACTGCGGTGGATGAATGATGGGTGCGTTGGTCAAGCACTTCTTCAGAACATCGAAGGCAAGCTTGCACTGCTTGTCAAAACAGAATGGGACATCCTTTTTCAGCAAGCTTGTCATCGGAGTCACTATCTTCGAGAAATCTTTAATGAACCTGCAGTAGAAACCTGCGTGACCAAGAAAAGAACGCACTTCCCGAAGGTTCGTGGGGTAAGGTAAATCAGATATGACATCAATTTTTGCTTTATCAACCTCTATCCCCTTAGCCGACACAACGTGACCTAATACTATGCCCTGACTTGCCATGAAATGACACTTTTCAAAATTTAAAACATGATTAGTTTCGATGCATCTTTCCATGACTCTAGACAAGTTAAACAGGCAATCCTCAAATGAACTTCCATATACAGTGAAATCATCCATAAAGACTTCGATACATTTTTCTACAAATTCAGAAAATATGCTCATCATGCATCGCTGAAAAGTCCCTGGAGCATTACAAAGCCCAAAGGGCATTCTCCTATATGCGTAAGTTCCGAATGGACAGGTAAATGTAGTCTTTTCTTGGTCTTCCTGGGCTATGGGAATTTGATAAAACCCAGAAAAACCATCTAGAAAACAGAAGTATGGCTTCCCAGCTAAACGCTTCACCATTTGATCTATGAAGGGAATAGGAAAGTGGTCCTTCTTAGTCACATCATTCAGTTTTCTAAAATCTATACACATTCTCCACCCATTTTGCACTCTCTTAGGTACTAACTCCCCCTTATCATTCCTAATAACGGTTATGCCTGTCTTTTTAGGTACAACATGAATAGGGCTAACCCACTGGCTATCAGAAATGGGAAAGATAATACCTGCATCAAGGAGTTTGTGTATCTCAGACAACACTACCTCTTTCATTGCTGGATTCAGTCTCCGCTGAGGCTCTCGGGATGGCTTCGCTCCCTCATCCAGCCGAATCTTGTGCATGCACAACACTGGACTCAACCCGTGCAAGTCTGCCAATGTCCATCCTATGGCTCTTTTGTTCTTTTTCAAGACCTCGACCAACTCGCCTTCTTGCTCCGATGTAAGCTCCTTGGAGATAATTACCGGAAGTGTCTCCACCTCACCCAAGTACACATACTTGAGATGACCCGGCAACTCCTTTAATTCCAACTTGGGAGCCTGCAAAAGAGATGGTAATATTTTAGTTGGCTTTTCACATGCCTCTAAAGCAAAAGTAGGTTGTTCAGACAAGTCAGACAGTATGGGAACACTACTTTCAACCTCGCCAACAATTTCAGTAAAAACGAGTGGGTCATCCCCATCAACAACAGTCATGCATTCTTCTTGTTCTAAAGTATCTAACAGATCAATTTTATAGACAGAATGCGCATCAGCATGTTGTTTCATGGCATCAAATACATTAAATTCGAACACATCCCCTTCATACTCAACAGATAAGGTATCATCATGCACATTAATTTTTGTCTTAGAAGTTTTCATGAATGGTCTACCTAGTAAAACTGAAGTAGTGGATGTGTTTTCTTCCATATTTATAACATAAAAATCAGCAGGAAAGATCAGATCCTTAACTTTAACTAACACGTCCTCAATCACCCCTAAAGGACGAATGGAAGACCTATTAGCTAACTGAATAATTAAACTTGTTTCCTGCATACCTTCTAAATCGAGACTCTTGTAGACTGAGTATGGCATAACATTAATTGAGGCTCCTAAGTCTAGCATGGCGTGCTCGATTTCTCTATCTCCTATAGTACATGACAAGAGGAACATACCTGGGTCCTGGCATTTGTTTGGGATACCTTGGGTTATCAGGGCAGAAACATTCTTGCTTACCACGACTCTCTCAGCACCTTTAGTCTTCCTCTTCATGGTGCACATCTCCTTTAAAAATTTAGCGTACCTTGGGATTTGCTGAATTGCATCAAGCAGCGGTATATTGATCCCAACTTTTCTCAGCGTCTCAAGAACATCCGCGTCCTCGACTTCCTTAGGTGGCCTCACCAACCTATTGGGAAAAGGAGCAACGACAGTGTAAGACTTCATAGAAATATAAGGAGAAGCTACAACTGTTTCAGAGGGTGTTTGAATACACTTATCTGGAGATATCTCTGAATCTTTGTTAGAGTCCTCGGGAGTGGTACGTGATGGTATCTCTTTACCACTTCTGAGGTTTATCGCACTAACGCCTTCCGCTTTGGATTCAATCTTACTCATTCTTTCCTTCACCTCCGTGAACTCATTTCTTAGAGATTTCATCTGCGACCTGGTCTCATTGCTAGCTTCCATAAGTGATTTGAACATGCCTTCAATGGCTTGACCTGAAATAGAAGAAACAGCCTGAGATGATTTTTCTTGCATCGTATGAATTAGACCAAATACCTGAGACACTTGTTCCTTGAGCTCTTCTATGTCGGTCGACATTTTAGCGTGCTCGTTTCTTCCTCTGTACTAGCGACGGTTCTCAGCCATGTTGGAGATCAACTGTCTAGCTTCCGCCGGCGTTTTCTCCCAAAGGGTTCCTCCACTTGATGCATCAAGCATCTGGCAATCATGCGGAAGCAACCCATCATAGAAGAATTCAATAAGCGCGGCTTCTGCTATCAGATGGTTCGGGCATTTTTCACAGAGTTTAATGAATCTCTCCCAACATTCGTGAAACGCCTCGTCCTTATCTTGCTTGAAATGGTGGATGTCCTTTTTCACGGCTCTGGCTTTTGAAGCTGGGAAATACCTTTCCAAGAATAGACTCTGTAATCTCTCCCAAGTGAAAATGGTTCCTGATGGCAATTAATGAAGCCAATCTCGAGCTTCACCTCTCAAGGTGAATGGAAAAGCTCTCAGGTAGAGCGGATCTTCAGTTACGTCGCCTGGTTTCATCGCGGAACTTGTCATTTGAAACTCTTTGAGGTATTTAAAGGGATCTTCATCTGTTTCACCACAAAAAGAAGGCAAATGATCAATAAAGCCTGACTTAAGTACGAACTCACCTGAGATTTCCGGGTAGGAAATACAAGAAGGTTGGTAACCCATAGCAAACGATGTCCACTGTCTGAGCGTTTTTGGGTCTCCAACCTCATCGGCGATCTCCATTTTCTCAATAAAAAATTAAGGACTGCTAGCACACTTAAACAAACAGATCAAAAATTGCAAATAATAAAAGAATAAACAAAAAAATTTTAAAGTAAAAATTAAAAGTCTACAAATCAAATCTAAATTAGGCCGAATTACACTTAGTTCCCCGGCAACGGCGCCAATTTTGGTAACGATATTATTGAACTATCGCCAATCATCGGGTTGTCGAGACCCGCCAAAATGAATTTATATTTACCCGAATTCACTAAACTATTAGTAGAGTAGCGGCAACGGGGTCGATCCACAGGGAATTAAGGTAACTTGACTTAATCGTGATTAAATTTGCAAACTAATAAAATAGATGAAATTTGGGGGATTTGTTGGTTTTTAATTAACTAAGAAAGAACGATGCAAACGATAAGAATTTAACTAACGAAGTTTTCGACTCGGGACGATCGGGAGTAAATATAGCAAGCCTCTTGGATCATAGGATGACGAGTATAATGACTGAATAATTTAACGAATACACAGCTCGTCTAAAATTAATAAATTAACTCAGACATGCTCCATGGAAATTAATTAGACATAATTAATCATGCTAATCAAGCATATCGTTCGGACATTGGCAGCCAACGCTCTCCCAAGACCGAACGATAGCAACGAGCTAACTGTGACAACTATCTAATTTGGACGCGAAATTAGTATGTCGATTTGGAATTCCAATTCGGGAAGAACGAACACCAAGAGCGCAAGGACGCCAATACGCTCAAGGTGTCATAATTCCTTGTTACTCGGCGGATCAAAGAGGCACGACATCAAATCCTTTAACGAATGAAACATGCTCAAAATCAAGGGTGCCTAGTCCTAAATCATTCAAACATGCTCATAGATTAAGCTAAGAAATAGAACTCAATTCAGTAAAATATCCAACCAATTCAGAATTTCAATTCTACAACCTCACCAAGAGTTCAAACTACATTTCTCCTTTACAATCCCGAGCCAAAAACGGTAAAACTACTCACTCATGACTTGTGTGGTGTGGGATGGCTCCAATCCTAGCTTCCTAGCCCCTCCCATGGTGAAAATAGCTGCTGGAACGTCAAATCAGGCGCGGAGCTCGAGTTAGAAGACGAAGATGGCGGCTAAAAATCGGACAAAAACTTAAGTAATCCGTCGTAGCGTCGAGACGCTAGGGCAGCGTCTCGACGCTGCCCCCTAAATAACGCGCGCGCGCAGTCGGGGTGGCGTCGAGACGCTCGCACAGCGTCGAGACGCTTGTGCGGCGTCGAGCGAGCGTCGAGACGCTATCACTCGACGCTTGCTCTCGGGTTTTTCTTCAAATCAGCGCTTCAGACTTCGGGGCGTCGAGACTCTCTGGCAGCGTCTCGACGCTGGGCAGCGTCGAGCTAGCGTCGCAACGCTGTCGTTCGACGCTAGCTCTCGGGTTGTTGCATGGATTTTTGCCTTCAATTTCCCTAAAGCGCCTAACCTTCATGCCTTTGCATGGATCTTCCCCGGAAGTGTTCTTAGGCCATTAAATTGCGATATTAAGCCCCGAAAAGCGCTGAAACGCTCCCGAGGGCGAATTAACAAGAACACCTGCAATTAACACATTTCAAGCAAGATTAAGCAACTAATAAACGTGAAATAGGGACATAATTATAGCTCCAAAACGGAGCTATCACCGCTCATGGCGCGGTTTGTCAATTCCGCTCCAACAATGGCTATGGAAGGTGTCATCAACGTGTTACAAAGGTAAGAAAGCTCTCTAACATGCCAACAATGGCGGAGCTTGAAGAGAAATAGAGAAAACTAGAGGAAGAAGAAGATGAAGAGCTCCAAAAATGGTGAAGAATTTCTAAAAAAAGTGCAGAAATCGTCTTTTACAGCTTCTGTAATCGACGTAGCGTCGAGACGCTAGGCCAGCGTCTCGACGCTGCGCCCTAATTAATCCGCGCGCGCCTTCGATGGCGTCGCGACGCTGCCCCGATGATTTTCCTGCGCGCGCCTCCTCCGAAGCATCTCGACGCCAAGCAGAGTCTCGACGCCGGCCAGCGTCGAGCTAGCGTCTCGACGCTAGCTCTCGGGTTTTTGCAGCGTCGAGCCAGCGTCTCGACGCTGGCTCTTGGGTTTGGGGCTGGAACTTTGCCTCTCCAAGGCGGTTTTGGCCCGTTTCTTCACGGATCAAATTCCCCTTTTCCCGATGCACTCCCGGGGCGCTAATACTCCACTTTAAGCTCTCGAACGGGCCCAACGGACGCACGAGCTCTTTGCCGCATTTCTCCTACAAACGAGATATATTAAACAATTAAAAGCGGACTTAAGCTATAATTAGGAAGTATTTAATAGCTCCAAAATGGAGTTATCAAACACCCCCAACTTAAACATTGCTAGTCCTCGAGCAAGTACTACAAAGATATTGACTCTAAGAACGCGCTTACATGTAACTAACTCAAACCTCCATGCATTTTGAAAAACTTAAACACAACATAATCATGGAAGCATTTTGTTCATGCATTTACTACGAACATATCAAAAATTAACTCTTGCCCCCTAACGTGTGTGTGTGCTAGCCAACCACTCCTAAACTCACGTAAACCCGGAAAACCACATGCAACGCACATCCCGTTTTCTCCCTACTTCTAGCGTTTAAGAACAGTCTAAACTTGACTTACACGAGAGAGAGAAGCAAATTAAGAGACCTAATTATTTTTTCTCATTCATTTTCTTTTCTTTTCACAAGTACTTTGTACTCTTTTATTTAGGTTCTTTGAACCAACTTTTATTCCTCTTTTTTTTCTTTCCTTTCCAACTCGAGCTGCCTAACACGTCAAACTTTGGCCAAAGCTTCACGTTTTTAAGGACTAACGCTCACTTCTTAAGCGCTAATAAGAAGGAGGAGCGCCTTGAGAGGAATTTTCTATCAAACATGCTTTTCTATATTTTTTTTATTAGGCTAAGCACATGCTTTCTCAATTAACCAACCACTAACTCTCATGCAACAAGCTACCTAAGAGTGCCTTTCGGGGTGACAACGAGAATTAGTGCTACATGCAATTTTCGAGCCTACGGAATCTAGGATGAGGTTGCTAAGTGCTCGATAAGTGCAAGGGAGCAACAGAAAAAGTTTTAAAATTTTTGACATGAACCTAATAAACGCAAAACTCATGCAAAAACTCGATTATGAACATGCTCAAATTTCCAACATGCATTTCCTAGGCAATCATCATCAGAAAACAGTAAACAGAGTCCCAAGCACTTCAATCTCAATATAGCACTTCTCAACAAACTACACATGCATATCCATCAGACCATCTCCACCCCCAACTTCAAAATATGGCATTGTCCCCAATGCCATCCAGTCAGATAAAACAAAGTAAAAGGGAATAAGAACTACACTTCCCTGACTCTTTGTGAAGCTGGCGAGGGCGAGGAAGCGGCGCACAAATGCATCGAAGCCCAAAATTGTCTTCTCTTCCTCGATTCCTAAAAAAAAAAAAAACAACAAGCAAAGTAAGACTAAATTAATCTAAAAAGCAATAAAACAAAAAACAGCAACTAACTAAAACATTAAAAACAGTCCATCGCTCGGGTGCCTCCGAGAAGCGCAGAATTTTTAAAGTCGTTTGCTCGACTGTATTCTCTCCATAGACTCATCCATAGTCTGTAAGTGCGGGGGACGATCCAAACTTGTCCTCATCCACACCTTTCCTGCAATCAACATTATAAAACTTTTGCACTCTTCGTGCCTCAAGCACGTGAATATCAGAATCGTTAGTGCAAAAACCAGCAGTATCATCCATCAAATTTAAATCAGATTTTTTAACCGAGACATGGGAACCATCCCTCAAGAGCAAGGGTAGACTCCCATTCTCGTCATGCTCAATCACAAAAATATTCTCAGTAGATTTCCTATCAAATAATGAAAACTCATGCAAAATATCATCAAACTCTAACGAAACGACGCCCTTAAACACATCGATTTTGACCCTAGCGGTCTTAAGAAAAGGGCGTCCTAACAACATAGAGGACGAGGCATGCGATGACTTTTCATTCATATCTAAAACAAGGAAATCTGCGGGGAACATCATATCCCCAACTCTAACCAGAACATCTTCTACTTTCCCTCTAGGACATATGCTTGACCCATTAGCTAACTGGACAGACACGTTACACTCATGCAGTTCATTTCAATTTAAATCAAGGAATAATGCATAAGACATAACGTTCACAGAAGCTCCTAAGTCTAGCATGGCATTACGAACTACCTTACTACCTATCATACAAGGGATAGTAAAGGTACCTGGATCGTTGCACTTGGCAGGCAACGTACCTGGGAGGATAGCAGAAACGTTCTCTTTTCTCATCTCAGTCCCTCTGGACTTTCTTTTCTTCGTGCACCAGCTCCTTAGAAATTTTGCATACTTAGGCACTTGACTGACTGCCTCTAGGAGCGGGATATTTACCATCACCTTCTGGAAGGTACGAAGGACCTCCTCATCATCGGATTCCAAAGTAGGCTTCGCAAGCCTACTCGGGAAGGGTGCTCTGGCAACATCCTCAGGTACACTGACCTTTTCATCTTTTCTCTCATTCTGAATCTCGGGATCAGGCGGGGCGGACTTGTTCAGGCTGTCCTTAACTTCCTTCACGGCTCTGGTCGAAAGTGACTTTCCACTCCTCAGCTGAATAGCACTCACGTTTTCACATGAGTTGACCGTGGTTTGGGAAGGAAGCTTCCCTGAGCTCTTGCTCTCAATCTTACTGATAGACACCGCCATTTGTGTCAGCTGCTTGTTCAGATTCTGCAGCTCGGCCTTGTGAGAATTAAGCTCTTCTCGAGCTTCTTTTTTAAATTGGCTGGTGCTCGTGACAATGGTCCTTACCATTTCTTCTAGTGAGCTGGAGGAGCTCGAGGCTTGAGCCTGGGTGGAAGAGTTAGGCCTATCCTGAGACTGGCCTTGGAAGCGAGATTGTCCTTCCCTGTTCCCATAGCTAAAGTTGGGGTGGTCGCGCCAACCGGGGTTATATGTGTTTGAATATGGGTCGTACTTCCTCGGGTTGGAAGCGTACCCCCCGATTGCATTGACCTCCTCCGCCTCGCGGGTTCCTCCAACGATCTTTTTCAGCATATTTCCTATCTCGACCACTTGGGCCCTCATTTCAGTCATTTCATGGCTCTGAGCCACGCTGTGGACTTGTCCTTGCCCCCGAATACCAAACTGCTGCGAGTTGGTTGCCATGTTCGCTATCAACTGTTTGGCCTCAGCTGGGGTCTTGTCAATCAATGCCCCGCCACTCGCTGCATCAATCATTTGCCGGTCGTGGGACGTCATCCCCTCATAGAAGTACTGGATCAATAACTGATCGACAATCTGATGGTGTGGGAAGTGGGCGCACAGGCGCCCGAATCGCTCCCAGTACTCGTGCAGAGACTCACCCACGTCCTGGGTGATCCCATAAATCCTCTTTCGCAGTGTAGTGGCCAAGGATGCGGGAAAATATTTTTCCAGAAATACCCGCTTCATGTCCTGCCACGTGGTGATCGATCCGGAGGGCAGATAATATAGCCAATCCTTGGCCTTGTCCTTGAGTGTGAAGGGGAATGCCCTCATGTTCAACTGCTCCTCCGTGACTCCAGCGGGCTTCATCCCCGCGCAGACGCAATGAAATTCCATCAGGTGTTTGTTCGCGTCCTCCCCTGCGTTGCCATGAAAAGAAGGTAACTGGTGAATTAAACCTGATTTTAATTCAAAGTTACCTGCTACCACGGGGTAGTTTATGCACAAAGGTTGCAGGTTCAGATCTGGCGCTGCCAGTTGCTTTAGCGTCTGTGGCGCGTCACCTTGCGCCATCTCCTCAAACAAGAAGGGATTGCCTTCTTCTCCTTCAAACGGTCTCTGCCCCTCACGGGCTTCTCTCCTTAACCGCCGCTCCTCTCTGTCGATTTCTGGGTTAAACTGCAATCCACTAACCTCAGAGGAACGGGTCATACACAAACAAAAATTTAAACATACAACATACAAACAGAAATTTTTTTCAGCCAACCATCAGTCAATCAATTTCAAAAATCAATCATAATTTTAATCAAATTGCCTACTCCCCGGCAACGGCGCCAATTTTGGTGTGCGGATTTTTGAATATCCACTTAATCTCAAGCTGTCGAGGCTTGCCAAAATACGATTTATAAGCCTATAACCAAGGCTTTGCAGCCAGTGGTAACAGGGTCGATCCAAGGAGTAGGTATGACCAAAATCACTATTAAAATTGGGAATTAATTAATTGAGTTGGTTTTGTAACGGGGGGTTTGTTTATCATGCAAGAAAAGCAATAAAGTGCTAACGGAAGAATAACAAGTAGAAAAACGCGTCCACGGTTTGGGAGTTTCGGGATTAATTGCTAGACAATTTCAGTTCATCATTTAATGCTAAATTCATGGTATGCAGTTTATTGTACACACGGACGACTACCCGAGAAGCCCCAAGGTAGCCGACTCCATAGATTTTAATCAGACCACACAGTTCCAATTATACGTTATCCAAAATTGCATTAAGGTGATCAGCCTTAAATTTATCTTAGACAGTCACTAGCTAACCGCGACGAACATTCAAGCGTGAATTCTAATTGCTAGTAGATTGCCCGCAAACGCTGTATGCAATCAACAACTATCCTACACGACTCGATACTCCGATTTAGTTTTATCTACCTGTGTTACTTAGTCGAGCAGTGAGAGGCACGGCATCGCTACTCTTTAACATACACAACATGCAAGATGACTCGAGTGTCAATCGTCGAAATCTAACATGCGCGTTGGATTAAGCAAGATAGATAAATGCAAATAAACAGCAACCAATATGCAAATTCAAAGCGTAAATTATCAGAACCAAAACGTCTAACAAAAGTTCTCTAAACTATTCTCAAACCGTTCACCCTTACCTTAGCCGCTCATGGCGCGGTTTGTCAATTCCGCTCCAACAATGGCTATGAAAGGTGTCATCAACGTGTTACAAAGGTAAGAAAGCTCTCTAACATGCCAACAATGGCGGAGCTTGAAGAGAAATAGAGAAAACTAGAGGAAGAAGAAGATGAAGAGCTCCAAAAATGGTGAAGAATTTCTAAAAAAAGTGCAGAAATCGTCTTTTACAGCTTCTGTAATCGATGTAGCGTCGAGACGCTAGGCCAGCGTCTCGACGTTGCGCCCTAATTAATCCGCGCGCGCCTTAGATGGCGTTGCGACGCTGGGTCAGCGTCGCGACGCTGCCACGATGATTTTCCTGCGCGCGCCTCCTCCGAAGCGTCTCGACGCCAAGCAGAGTCTCGACGCCGGGCAGCGTCGAGCTAGCGTCTCGACGCTATCACTCGACGCTAGCTCTCGGGTTTTTGCAGCGTCGAGACGCTATAGCTCGACGCTGGCTCTCGGGTTTGGGGCTGGAACTTTGCCTCTCTAAGGCGGTTTTGGCCCGTTTCTTCACGGATCAAATTCCCCTTTTCCCGATGCACTCCCGGGGCGCTAAAACTCCACTTTAAGCTCTCGAACGGGCCCAACGGACGCACGAGCTCTTTCCCGCATTTCTCCTACAAACGAGATATATTAAACAATTAAAAGCGGACTTAAGCTATAATTAAGAAGTATTTAATAGCTCCAAAATGGAGTTATCACCAGCTCGAACAAGCCAGAGCCAACTCCCCCCATAAAGCAGAACGCCCAGCCTCGAGGTTGAACCCATACACACAGGCAATCTGGGTCACAATCTGAGAAGACAGATCCACCAGGGAGCCAGTAGCCAACTGAGGACCAATCAGGCTAGGAGTGAAGGAGAAACGGCGGGAACGCCATAGCACCCAAATCCTACTCAGGCCACTATCCCCATAACTACACACACACTGCCAATCGGCCCCAAAGGAACGAAACACGAAATCAAACTGATGAGCCTTAACCTTAGTTTCAACCAGACAGCAGAAACCAATATTCTCAGACTGCAAAAAGGAGCGAACACATCGTCCTTTTGTCGGGTCAGTGAGACGACGCACATTCCACGAGCACCAACTAGACATAGGGAGCAGAAGGAGAAACAGTGGCATCCTGACACCACCTAGGGTCAACACTATCACATAAAGCCTTCTCCACCATAGAGATCACCCTCGGACCCAACAAACCTTCCCTAGAGGTTCCGGCTAAAGAAGCAAAGGAGTTCATCACTTGCATCCCCTTAGGCCGCTCGGGCGAGCCGGAGCGCCTCGGGGAAATGCCAAGAGACGAGCAAGGGGAACTGAGCGTAGCAGAAGGAAGCACAGGCAGAGTAGTCTCACCTGCCACTTTACCCGCTTTCTTCTTGCCCCGATTACGCCTACGAGATTTCCCTATAACAGGAGTGAAACCATCACCTCCCCCAGTCGAGCCGGGTTGCAGACCCTTACCACTACCTTCCCTAACCTTATCAGAGCCCAAAACCTCACTCCCATCCTGGGGGGAGTTTATTTGCTAAAATTATAAATTTTCATATGTTCAAATCGGTATTTTTAAAATAAAATTATAATAGAAAGTATAAATTAATACAGTTATGAAAGTTTAGAATGTAAATTGATACAATCAATAGTTTAGGAATGGTATAAATTAATTTTTTTCTCTTCTTTTTAATAGGTCTAAAAATAATATATATAAATAAGCTTTTAACGTTGTGTCTAATAAGTTCCTAGTAAATTAGATATTTTTATTAAAAAAAAAAAAAAAAAAAAAAAAACTTAACACATTTATTTGAACATAAAATTAATTTTTTTTGTCATATAAAATCGTGTAAATTAAAAAAAAAAATAGAATATAACAGATGTTAATTTAGAGTAAAATAATTAAAAATATAGCATTTTTTAAAAAAAATTGGGATATGGCAATTTCTATCCTAATATGATCTATGGCTGATAATAGTCTTTTTTTTATAGAATTTTGTTAGTGATAATAGTCTATAGAAATCTATCAGTCATAAAGTCTATCATGCAAAAAGTTTATAGTGATAGTCACTAATTTTTTTGTCATATTTGCAAAAAGTTTTAAACTTTACTAAATTTACAATTATTTTGGGCATGATTGTTACTTGTGCAACCAGCCTAAGTAATATATTAAATAAAAAATTAAAAATCTAAAGATGTAATTTATTTTCTTTTATTTCGAGAGGCCCAGTTAGAGTTCACATATAATTTAAGTAAAAAAACAATAAAAGATAATTTATTTTCTTAAATGTTTTAGAAGCAATATGGACCAACAAATTGAGTTTTATTCGTCTCTCTGTTCATCATTGTGATTGGAAGCAATGACATATTTGGCTATCATCAGTGGTCTGATCTGCGTAATAAGTACTCCCCACAGCAATACGTGGACTTGATGGCCTCCACTCTCCACTCCCAACTTAAGGTATATATAATTTATTTATTTTCTTTTTCAAAAGAGGATTATATTATCTTTTTGATATAACTTTGAGTGGTTGTGATTTCATAACTTTTTTTAATTAAAAAAAAAAACAATTATTCTAATAAAAAGAAAATAGGATTACTTAGCCGATAAGATAAGATTTGAATGGCTCTCGTATAACTATGATAGAGAGTCAGAAATCCAATAATTTCTTATTTTATATAAAGTTGTAAAGTTGATTTAAGTTTTAAAATGCATTTCGGCTTTCTAATAGTTTAATGGCTAAATATTTCTTTTTAAGTTAATTTTGCACAAACCATTTCTCAACTCTAGGATCTGTTACAATTAAGCTCCGAATCTTTAATTTGATTTATCACACCGCATAAAGTAGGATAAATGTTACAATCCGGAAGTCCTCATGGACATGCTTTTAATTTAGAGTTTCGAAATTTAAAATTTAAAGTTTTTTGTTTTTGGTTTTTAATTTTTCTTTTTTCTGTTTTTTTTAAAAATAAAAATCATATATCTTTTATAACTGTTTTTTGTTTTTTATTTGTAAAAAATAGAAAACAAAACTTATTTGATAACTATTTTTGGTTTTTGGTTTTAAAAAACATAAAAAATTTAAAGTGGTTGAATAATTACTATTTGTTTGGTATTTTTTCCTAAAATAATGTTAATTTAGTAGAATGTAAAAATGGCAACATTTATCAAAAATTAATTAAGATTCAATTATTTGATAAATTCAAATTTTAGAGTAAAAAATATTTTTTCCTAAAATAAAAGAATTTATTTTATCGATAGTTTAATATAGACAATCTTGACGTTTATCAACCCTAAATTCAGGAAAATAAAATATGTTAATTGTGGAAGGTAGACAGGTATATTGGCGTAACATCACAATAATATTAAAATATAATATATTAGAAAAAAAAAATTAGAAAAAAATATTAATGAAAATTTTGAGCAAAAAAAAATACATATATATTAATGACAATTTAATTTCAATTTCAATAAATAAATAAATATTTGAAGATAATTTTAATAATTATATCTACTACCATTTAAATAAAGTTGAAAAAAAAAACTGAAATTTTGAAATAAAAAACTGTTTTTGAAAACTTTCTTTTTTGTTTTTAAAATTTGTTAATGAATATAAAAACATTTTCAAAAACCAAAAACTCAATTGGTTACCCAACAGACTTATTTTCTAAAAAAACAAAAATTAAAAACTAAAAATAGGAATTGAATGCATCATCCAACAACTCCTTAATACATAGAGTTTATATTTAAAATATAGGGTTTAAAATTTAGGATTTAAGATTTAGTATTCAGAGTTTAGATTTAAAAAATTATGATTTAGGGTAAACTATTATGAGTTTAGAGATTAAAATTAAGGATTTAATTAGTTTAGGATTTATTAAACTCTGAATTTTAAAATCTAAATCTTAAACCTTCAACTCTAAATTTTAAACCTTAAATTAAAAAAAAAATTTAAAAAAAAAACTCTAATAATAAATCTTAAAAAAAAACTCTAATAATAAATCTTAAACCATAACTTTAACCTTAAATTCTTCTAAGAGGATAAACCTCTAAATTTTAAAATCTAAATCTTAAACCTTCCATTTTAAACCTTAAATTAATAATAATAAAAAAAAACTCTAATAATAAATCTTAAACCATAACTTTAACCTTAAATTCTTCTAAGAGGATAGATTCATAAAACATTAAAAAAAAAAAAGGAAAAAGAAAAGAATAAAATCTAAAATTAAGCCTCGTTTAATAATGTATTCAGTTTTTGGTTTTTGATTTTTGATTTTTTTAATTTTTGTTTTTGATTTTCTATTTTTTAAAAATAAAAATCATATATGTTTGATAACTATGTTTTGTTTGATTTTTGATTTTTGATTTTTCTAATTTTTGTTTTTGATTTTCTTTTTTTTTTTAAAATAAAAATCATATATGTTTGATAACTATGTTTTGTTTTTTGTTTTCTATTTTTAAAAAATAGAAAACTAAACTTGTTTATAACTGTTTTTAATTTTTGGTTTTTGAAAACACAAAAATTAAAAGTAGTTGGATAATTACTATTTATTTTGTATTTTGTTTTTAATAAAATAATGTTAATTTATTAGAATGTAAAAATTGCAACATTTATTAAAATTTAATTAAGGTCCAATTATTTGATGAAATACAAAATTTAGGGTAAAAATTTATTTTCCTAAAATAAAAAAATTCATCCCTAAAATCAGAAAAATAAAATATGTTAATTAGGTAAAATAAACATCACAATAATATTTTGAAATATAATATACTAGAAAACATTATTTAAATATAATTATAATATATTATATTAATAATATTTGTATCCTTCAAAAAAAATATTAATAATATCTTTATTTTTTAAGAGAAAAAACTAATAATTTTAATGACAATGCAAAAATATATATATATATATATCAATGACAATTTGATTTGAATTTTAATAAATATATAAATTTTTTTGGAGATAATTTTAATAATTATATCTAATTTGTTGAGGATTTAAATAAATTTGAGAAAGGAAAAAAAAACCTTTTTTTAAATTTATTAATGAATGTAAAAACGTTTTAAAAAATTTAAAAACAAAAAAAATGAATTGGTTAGCAAATGTGTTTTGTAAATAAAAAAAAAATGGTTGTTTTAAAAGAAAGAAAGAAAAACAGAATAATTTGTGGGAGATTTGAGTGTGTTGAGGCAGGAAAGAAAGGGAAATTAAGTTTTGGATTGTTATAGTAAAAGAAGTGAAAAAGAATATGATAAAATTAGTAAATGTAATTAAAATTGTAATTATGGCAGGGGTTATACGGGTATGGGGCAAGAAAATATGTGGTGGCTGGGGTTGGCTTAGTGGGGTGCGCTCCATCGCAAAATCTTAGCCTAAAATCAATGTTGCAGAGACTGAAAATGGAGCTCAACCACGACATTGCATTCTCCTACTTAACTTCGTTCGCACACCTTCTTCCTATGGTAACCCGCCCACTCTCATCCGTTTTTGTACAATTATTATTGCAACAATAATATTAAAAAAGCCTCTGTTTGTTTGTGATTTCAGGTTTCACAGAGATTAGAAGAGTGCTTGTTGTGGGCTTGGGAATCTGAATGCAGATGTTCCTTGCTTACCAATTGCAACTTTTTGCTCAAACAGAAACGACCATCTGTTTTGGGATCTGTATCATCCTACCCAACAACCCAATCGCTTCCTTGCTAATTATATATTTGATGGTCCATTTACATACCCACTCAATGTCAACCAACTCATTTCTCTTTAACCCTACACTAAAAACAATTCAATACCATCAATTACTCTCTCTCTTTTCATACACCAGAATCATAAAACACTCTCTCTTCTTTGCTGCATCTTAATTCTTACCTTGCTAATTCGGTGTCATTGAACACATAAGATGACAACTCTTAACTGACATCGTTTCTTATTGCAGCTGGAAAAACATAATTGTCACCCTAGTTTTAACCCAGTCCATAGAACCTGTGTTTTTTGTACAATTATTTTTAAGTTCAATCGCACAAATATTTCGGCCAAACAACACAATTCCATAACCAATGAATACAATAATAATGATCCATAACACAATCTACCATTTCGTTCAATCCAACTCTTACACCACAACAATTTAAATCAAAATTAGCACAATCTATCCTTCCATTCAATTTCCATTCAATCCAAAACAACACAACTCTCTCATGATGAAATCTAAACTAGAATTTCAACAACAAAATATAACGAGATGACTCGTACAAACAAAATGGAGAAAAAATAACCGTATAGTTTCATGTTGAAAGTTAGAAAGAACAAAGAAAGTGATGTGCCCTCGAATCCACAAGCTAGTTGCACAAAGTGTCTTCCCCAAGGAGCTGGTCGGAGTGAGAGCTGCAGCTACGCTACAGTGGTAGAGGATATTCTTTGCTTCCTTTGCTTCTTCAACTTGACCACGACTTCATAAATTTTTTATGAGAAACGCAATGCATGTGTTGACCGAGAAATTTCGACTAATCAGCGGTTGCCACGTCATTATTCACAAAGCGATGACAAACTTACATCTGGGACAAATCTCAAATCGACAAGTGTCTCAGTTTAAATTTGAAGATAAAACTGGCAAGTCTCAAGAAAACGCTACGTGTCTTCATCATGACCGTTTAATCAAATAAACTTAACCGATCGAATTTGGTCATATTGCAATTGAAGTACTCAAAATCAAATTGGCTCAGGAAGCTATTTAAATGACAACTTGACCCAAAGCCCAAACTCATATAAATAGCCCAAAAGTCCATTGGTCCCAAGTTCACTATGTTCCCATCGGGGCTATGATGACAAATAAAAACTGTCATCAGAACTTTAGATGCCAATTTTTTTTCAGTCGTTATAGCCCTGCCTTATTTACTCTATAGATGACACAAACCGAAAACTGTGATCACTCATGGTTTCGTGACAATTTTTTTTTTCTTCATAATACGAGTAATGACAATTATTTTATGTCAAGAGATCTTATTTTATGACACTTAAACATTGTCACGGAATGACCACCCATATCATATTTTGTCATCTAATCGCAATTGACGACATGAATTTTTTGTCATCTAATCGCAATTGATGACATGAAATATTTGTCATATAATCTAAATTGATGACAATAAATATTTGTCAATTAATCCAAGTTGATGACAATAAATTTTGTACGCTTTGATGACTTATATTTACGTTCACTAATAGGTTAAAGACGACAACTATTGTGAGTCAACAAAATGAACTCAATGACATGATTTTTTTTGTAAAAAATTATGTGTTTATGACAATTTTTTTTTTTTTTTTTTTTTTTTGTCTAAAATCTAAATATAATTATATTTATATTTGTAATTGTCATTATTATTAATATTATTTAATAATAATGACAATTACAAATATCGCGCAAAATAAATAACTAAGTTTGACACAATGTAATATCATTGAAATAAGAAGATCTATATATCTATATATCATTTAAATACCAAAGTTCATCAACTTTTACATAAACTAATTCATATATATACAATATTGAAACTAACTACGATGCTCCTGAACTGTTGCAATATTACCACTAAATTGTTGCATAACATGATGAAATATTCATTTAATTCAACCAAAAAGTCCATCATTTGTTGCAATATGACTTATAGCTTGAAGAAAATATCTTCACTTCGCTTTGTAGTTTCTGCAATAAAAATTCTAGAAGACACAAAATACTTCGAAAGTAGAACAAGAAATCATTTCAACAAATATTCAGAATCCTCCCAAATAGTTATAAGCTATATATACTTAGAAAACAATCCGCAGTTCAAAAACAATTGAGCAAGTGACTAAAATGAACAATATTGAAACTAACTACGATGTTCCTGAACTGTTGCAATATTACCACTAAATTGTTGCATAACATGATGAAATATTCATTTAATTCAACCAAAAAGTCCATCATTTGTTGCAATATGACTTATAGCTTGAAGAAAATATCTTCACTTCGCTTTGTAGTTTCTGCAATAAAAATTCTAGAAGACACAAAATACTTCGAAAGTAGAACAAGAAATCATTTCAACAAATATTCAGAATCCTCCCAAATAGTTATAAGCTATATATACTTAGAAAACAATCCGCAGTTGAAAAACAATTGAGCAAGTGACTAAAATGAACAATATTGAAACTAACTACGATGTTCCTGAACTGTTGCAATATTACCACTAAATTGTTGCATAACATGATGAAATATTCATTTAATTCAACCAAAAAATCCATCATTTGTTGCAATATGACTTATAGCTTGAAGAAAATATCTTCACTTCGCTTTGTAGTTTCTGCAATAAAAATTCTAGAAGACACAAAATACTTCGAAAGTAGAACAAGAAATCATTTCAACAAATATTCAGAATCCTCCCAAATAGTTATAAGCTATATATACTTAGAAAACAATCCGCAGTTGAAAAACAATTGGGCAAGTGACTAAAATGAACCTAAAATTACAAGTAGTCAAAAAGTACCTAAAAATTGTCAAAATGTCATTTTCAACCTCAAGTTATCGTAGCAAATGCAATGAAAATTGTCCAAGTTAACACAGACAACTATAGTTATCAAGCTTTATTCAACATAAATACAAAATTTAACTAATCTATCAAAATTTATCAATGTAATAACTATACTTAGCGAAACTTAAAACGTAACAATTATACTTAGCGAAACTTAAAACATAACAACTAAACTTAGGTATACTTAAAACATAACAACTAAACTAAGCTTAATAAAAATTTAAGAATATATAAACTAAATTTATCACACAAATTTTCTTTCCAAATAAACTAAGTTATATTTATCACACATGTCGTTTTCAATCTTAAATATTCAAGAAGACACAATAGCTTCTTACCAAATACATGCAATAAACTTTAGAAAGAGAATAACAAAAGTAAAAGTGGCTACCATAACTGCATGATAGCCAGTAAAAAGATGTCTACATCTACAAAGTACCAAAGACATCCAATAAACTTTGCACAGAAAATAACAAAAACAAAAGTTACTACCATAACTACAGGATAGCCATTAAGAAGTGTCTAAATCTACCAAGTACTAAAAACATTCAATAAACTTTAGAAAGAGAATAACAAAAGCAAAAGTGACTACCATAACTACAGAATAGTCATTAAGAAGTGTCTAAATCTACAAAGTACCAAAGACATCCAATAAACTCCAATGGTAAATCAAGAAATTTAATTCATATTCTAAGTTACATGACATACCTCTTAGAGACCGAAGATATTTGATTCAAAGCTCCTTCATAAGTGTGCATCAACAAACTTCATTTAGAACCCAATCTTTGTTAAAAAAAAATGCTCTCATAACCTTCTCCTAAAATAAATTTTAAATTGCCACATTAGTATACTATCTAAGTCAAGTTGAAGAAAAAAGAATATTTGATAAATAATTAATAAATATCTATTATAATAGCTCCAAGGCATTCATGGATCAACAATGCTTCTCAACCCTTTATGACAAACAAGAAAAAAAAAGAATCAATTGGACTCGGAAGAAGATAAACAAACTTAATTGTCTAAATGCCTAAAAAGTTATCACGTTCCATTTTAACCTCAAACGAACCTAGCAAATGTTGGGTAATCGGGGAACTTAATTGTCTTAATTGTCTAAATGGACGCTTACCACTTGCAGTTCACCTAAACTCACTCGAATCTAACTGGTGGGTAATCGGGCAGTGTTTGGAATGATAGAAGCCACTTGTAGTTCATCTAATTAGTAGCCTAACATTTTTCGATTAATGGTATATTTGCACTTTAACGAAGCAACGAACAACAATTTTACTAAGGTTAAAACTATAGATTACCTCCTCTTTGACAAGATGCATATATATTACCAAAAAGTTCTATGTCACAAAGTTTTATTAGAGTTATAATGCATTCTTTCAATATCTTTCAATGCCTAATATCATCAACACAAAAAAACTCACACATTTTATCCAAATGTAGGGCAAGAAAAAACTCACCACTTCCTTTGTAAGCATTAGTATGCTATCAAATAACTGCAAAGTTTATTATAAGAAAACAAGAGATTACAATCAGTATATGATACGAGAGAAGTCAGTTATTAGTAAGAAAAAAGATGACCAATCTCACCCAATTTAAATTTGGGCAAGCACCTCGTGAGTACACCGGTGGAAGAACACCGGTGGAAGATATTTGCAATAGAACCAATATGAACCAATATGAATCAAGAAAATTAATCTTGCAAAAATCAAGAAAAAATTATAGAGGAGTCAGTTATTAGTAAGAAAAAATAAATATTAATATCAAAGTACATAAACAATAAATAAATATATATATATATATATATTCTTATCAAAATTGCAACGATGTCACAATGCAAGTCATATAATTCACAATATATAAACAATTATTAATAACAAAATCAAGAAGTTTATAGATATAATAACAAAATCAATAAGTGGCTAAAACTGGTGCAGTAAGTACTTACAAGATTGTTAAGCTAGACTTCAAATTCAAAGTCTTCAGATCTTTCACTAAATTGTTCGCCTCTAAGACTTCTTGACCCGAAAGTTTGCAGAACTTGTGGAAAAATATAATGCCAGAGTTAAGCTCCCAATATTGAGACTGTTCAGATTAAACCGAAATCATCCTTACGAAGCTCCTATATCACTAAGACGAATATATATATATTCTTCTGATGGAGCGCACGCAGCGGAAGCGAGACGGATCATTGGCACTCTAATTTCATCAATTTAGCTAAACTAGAAACATGTTCAAAACTTGAAAATTAAAGAAATTAGAACACATACCTCTTGTAGTTCTAAAATCTTCTAATCCCGATGCTCGAATCTTCTCACGAACACCTCAAACCTTCTCTCGAACACTTCGAGGACCACCTCCGGTAGTCCCGCTATCCTCGGGCCGAGCAACGGAGTGGTGGGACTCCTTTACAAGAGAAAAAATTTGGAAGATGAAGATGGAAAGAGAAGAAATCTTTGTGATGAGAGTTTTGAAGGAGAATGTCACGCATCCAAAAATTTCCAACAAAACTCAAGTATCATCAAACTCAAACCATTTGAACTCTATTCAATTTATAGGTCATTCACATGCAACAAACTTTTTGCTTAGCATGACACCTAAAATATGGATGAATTAGTCTTCACACAAGTGTTCAACAATTGATGAGTTTATGCATGTAGTTAGTGATTCACAATTCACTTACTAAACTTGGATAAACCCACTCAACTTGGATAAATTCACTCAACTTTGATAATCTCACTTGTATTATTTTGTCATTTTAAAATTAATTATGAATTAATTTTAATAATCAAAATAAATTTTAATGAATTAAACTTTTTAATTAATTAATATTATTATTTAATTCAATATCAAATATTAATTAAATAATAAGACTAATCCCGGTTTCTTAAACCGAATCATCACACATGAATCTCTATTCATGTTTTAGATCGATCCCATATTTAAATATGATCCATCATTCTTCCAAAAACGAATTTGAATTGAATTTAAATTATTTTTCTCTCATATTGTTACACGGCTTAATCCGAGCTAGCCAGGAGAACCTAACGGACCTACAAATCATGAGCTCCAACGATACGAGATTAACCGGCCAAACTCTTTAGCCAAGCTAATCAACATTCGTTAACCACTAGAGACTCCACTAAAGTCCAAGGGTTCAACTCTCCTCACCGTAGATATATTTTTGTCCTCTTGATATAACCATCATCAATAAGCCGATCCTTCACAGGTCGTTCGTAATTACAGTTGGGTCAAAATAACCGTTTTACCCCCGTAATTACATCTTGTTCCTTAAGTCCCACTGATCCTCTAATGAACTATTAGTTTGTGGTCCAACAACCAAACCGATTGGTATGTGATCTCATCATTATATCAAGTCCCTCTCAGGCCAATGAGAGGGTGGGATCTGATAACTCCATTTTGGAGTTATATTTCACTCTCTAACTCTAGCTAAAAGTCGTGTTTAATTGTGTAATCTGCCTTGTTTTTAGGTGATTCGCGGTAAAGAGCTCGTGGTGTCCGTTGGACGTGTTTCGAGGCTAAGGAAGCCGTTTTAGAGCTTCGGGAATGCTTCGGGAACGAGAGGGCTCAAGAAAGGAAGAAATTACAAAAAGTGCCAAAAAATGGCAAAAGTTGGAGCTCAAACCCGAGAGCTAGCGTCGAGCAGTCAGCGTCGCGACGCTCCGAAGAGGCGCGTGCTGGAATTTTAGGGCGCAGCGTCGAGACGCTCCGAGGGGTTATAAAACCCATTTTTTCGATTTTGCATCATCTTCTCCGTCGTTTCTCCTCAGATTTCCGTCATTGTTGCTGCATTTTGAAGCTTCTTTTCTCCCCCTTTAGCTTGTATGAACTCCAAGGCCTCCATGGGAGCTTGGATGCTTCGGAGTTCCATGGAAGGCTAAGGTAATGTGACGGATTTCAGATTAATGTAGGGATTTGTAAAAGTTTTGTAATATTTTGATAACTTAGTCTCTAAATTCTGTCTTGGCATGTTTGTTGTGTAGCATTTACTCTCTCTTGCTTAATTTATGAATGTGTTTGAATGATAGACTGACGAACTTGACTTCTAGCATGTTGTAACCATATAGATTAGTGATGTCGTGCCTCTTCTAATTGTCTTAGTAACACATAGGAGTAAAACAAATCGAAGTATCATTTTACATGTTCTGAATGTTGATTGCTTCAGGGTTGCCGGTTAATCGCCTAGCATTTAAAGTGTCTAATTGAATGTTCGTCGTGAATTGCTAGTTACTGCTTTAATTATTTTGATTTAGTTAATAGCATCGTTTAATTAGAATTGACAACTCTAATTAATATTTATGTGGCCGGTTGCTTCAGGGTTGCCGGGCAACCATTTACGTGCATCATTTCATTCATTGCCATGCTGTAGAGTTAAATGATAAAAATTACATTACTTAGAAAATCCTGAAATTTCCAAATCCATCACGCTTGAATCACTGTTATTTTTCCGTTAGCGCTTTTCAGAATTAATCTTGCATGCGAAAAACCCCCCTTGTTTGTTACTTACTTCAATCAATTTTTAGTTTAATTCAAATATCAAATTTCAATTCGACATGCTCTCTGTGGATCGACCCTGTTATCACTAGCTGCAAAGCTAAGGGCCACAGGTTATAAATTTCATTTTTGGCAAGCTTCGACAGCTTGGAAAATTGAGTGGACATACCCAAATCCACGTGTTGCGTGCTCAATGTGTAAATTAAAATGCAATGTGAGAGCACTCGGAACATGCAAGCATACATGGTCTTGTAGCAAGGAATAAGTATTTTTTCATTCGATTTCCCACAGAGATTTATTCTTAGTTACTAGCGAAGTGAGATGTTAAATTAGGAATGATGGTTTAAATGGGGTAGAATTGTGATTAATGTGCCTAACTAATAAAGAACGTGCGAGATATGTAAACAAAAACGAAGACAAGTAAAGAGGTTAACTTGAATGTAGGAGAAAAAGAATTGCGGAGAAAGCAATTATCTAGCAATAAAATCGCAAAACAGAAAGCTAAGAAAAATGGCTAAGGCAAAAATTAAACTAAGAAAATTGCGCAGACAACAATTTTCTAGCAATTGTACTAACAGCGTTTTAAGGGTGAAGTGTGGAAACAAGGGCTACTAACGACTCCTCTATAGGCTTTTTCATACGATTCTTCAGCGGTAGATCAACTTATCATGCATCAAATTAACTCATTCTCATGTATCTCTCGATTTCATGCATTAGATCCTTTAGTTTACTCATGTCCAAGTAAGACTTAAGCATCTTTTTATATAAGCAAGTTAATGACTTGTGCTAGGAAACCGCCTATTCCTAGGTCGTTTTCTGGCTACCATGAAAGGCTAGCATGAATGGACGACTCTGAACTCTTACTCCTTCCAGAGGTTAGGAGTTCTTTAGACAAAATGGATGGCCAATCGAAATTGTCCGTGGGATGAAGCACACATACATTCAATGCACTTGAAGCTATCCTACATGCTGAATTCACATATTCCTACCTACAGATTCATCATCAGCAGACCCTTATGTGGTTTAGTTACTCATGGATGAAGGTGGGGTGGAAGGATTTGAGGATTTAAACATGCTCGACAGTATTTAAATAGAAACGACAGAAAACAGAAGCAATGGAGAACTTTGCGAAGTAATGAAATAATTCTTTGATTAACCAAGATTCGAAATAAACAAGTAACAACTTTAAAACAACGAGGACTAAACAGAAAAGAACGAAATGAATGGGAGTAGCAAACAGAAATGAAAGAACAGTAGACAGAAACGAAAAGGGCAGCAAAAAGAAGTAGAAAGCAAGTAACGTGTGCGTGTGAACTCCTCGCCGCAAACGCCTCGGATGAAGAGCGAAGGTGAGCTTGATCGTGGATGAATCCAATCAGAAGAGATGAAGGATCCTCTCTTCTTCCTCTCAGATTATCGATTCCACCAGCTGAAACCTTCACACCAACAACCGGAAGAGAAAACAATGAGAAACTGCGTTGAGATGGGAGATCTACGCTTCCGAGTCTGTTGTTATCCTTCCCCCTTGACCTCCTTTTATAGTGTTCTGCAGGTAGTCTTCAGCCAAGGAGAACCATCCATTCTGAACGGCGACCTTCCACGTGGCAGCAAGAGAAAAAATGGGCGGCTGAAAGATCGTAACAAAATGACAAACGGTTAGACAACTTAACAATTTTCATTTAAAACATTGCTGAGACAACAATGTTTTCGCAATGTTCCTGCAATATGGAAATTTCAACTCTTTAGCTTTGTTTTTTATTCTTTTTCCTTCCTTTTACACATAAGTCCTAATTTAGCTTCAATCTATAAATTCTCATATATAAGCACATGTTTAAACTAAATTCCATCAAAAACGCTTAAGAGTGCACACCATTCTATAGCAAATAAGTCCCTAAAATATGCACTTTTGGAGACGTAACACACCCCCAAACTTAAGTTTTTGCTCGTCCTCAAGCAATATAAGGACTTACTTGGGCTGCTATCACTCTATCTAACTACTTGCTGACTTCCCTAAGTTCACTATCCATCGCATGGTTGTCCTGTGACGCTCTCCTTAGTTTAAACTAACTTCCCATTTTGCTTCTTCTGATTTCTCTCGCCTTCTAAACCTACTGCCTCTACAACTTTCCTACGGCTGATCTATCTGCCTTATGTCATTAGATTCATTGTGCAGCTATCCCTAAGTTTTCAAATTCTACCTTGCTTTACCCTAGACTCAGTACATGCTTCTAGTGTCTTTCCTTTGAGCTACCTAGGATTCCTTAGAGTCATGCCAGTCTTAGTATAAACAAGTGACAGTAGTACATTTCATAGAACAACCTAAACCCTGGCATCACTACATTGGATATACATTCATCTCCCTTAACAAACCTACAAGCTACAACCCTGTGCTTAGCTAATTGAGGATCAGAGTTCATTCATACCAGACACCTAAGCACACAAGCTATAACTCATAGGCACACATTCTTCTTCCTTGGTTTTCTTTTTCCTTTTTCTTTCCTTCTTTGGTAGGGTCTCTTCCTTTGGTTGCCTTTTGATGCAATGCCACTTGTGGGTTACACACATGGCACTGATTACTCAGCAACCTCAAGAGAGACACTACTCTTTATTCTTTTCATTTTTTCTTCAGTTCATTTTTTTTTCAAGGAAAAGAATGCTTATGTTTAAAAGGGAGAGAGGACTGTTCCTAGGTTTAGGGCTGCCTCCCCCAAACTTAAACTTCTCATTGTCCCCAATGAGAGTCTGAGGTGGCACACCCCCAAACTTGTCCTAGAAGCATCTAGTCTAAGGCAAAACAAACAGAACTTAAAATTCCTAGGCATAAAAATGACCTTCCTAAAGCAGATAACTCAAGTGCAGAATCTTTGTAAAAACAGCATGCTTAAGGGCTTAAAGAGGGGCATGCTGAGCAATTTAAGGGAGCTAATTTAAACTAACAAAGGTGTACTAAGACACTCATCCAGCACGCTCACAGATAGGTCACATGTTGAAGTCAAATAAAGTAGCAAGATATCGAAAATTAAACCGAGACAGCCCATCAAAAATTCATCCAATAGCATGCGAAAAACTAACAAAACATTGCGGACTCCGCAAAGAATCCGCAATAAACCTTCAGAGCATATTTATCAGTGATCAAGGCTCCTAGCATGCTATTTAAATTTATCATCCACTACACAAAACAAGTAAACTAACTAAGCTAACTACTCAGAAACCATCAACCTAACTACACTAACCTAAACAAACAAAAGAACAATTTAAAACAGATCAAGCATTTTATTAAAACAGAATTCAAAAATCACAGAAAAGCAGATTTTTTCAAGAGGGATCAGAAAACTCCCTCAAATGCCGTTCCGGCTGGCATTCAATCCTCCTCATCCTCATCTCTTCTTTCTCCAGGAGGCGCCCATGGCTTCAACAAGTCAGTAGGGAAGGCAGGAAAGATGCACCCCAGCTGGTCAGCCACATCCTTGTCCCTTGCTTGTGCATACTCAGCCCACTGAGCCATCTTATGCTGCAGGTCCATCAAGCACGCCATGGATAGTGATTGAGCAGCAGCCAGGCCGTCCAGCTCAAATTCCATGTTGCCCCTCCTTCGCATCCTCAAGATGGTGGGCAGCTCCAGATGGCCTGTGTACGCCAACTGCTTCTCGTTCTTCTCCATTGGTACCCCTGTTCTCTGACATTCATTGCAGCTGTGCGCATGGTCGTGTGCATCCTTGAATATCGTGGGCCAATAGTAGCCCCTCTGGAACACCTTTGCAGCCGTCCTTTGGCCACCAAAATGTCCACCATAGGGAGACGTATGGCAGTGCTGCAACACTGACTTCGCCTCAGCAACTGATACACACTTCCTCAGCAAATCATCTGCACAAGTCTTGTAAAGTGTAGGATCGTCCCAGATGAACTTCCTAGCTTCATGTAGAAACCTCTTCTTTTCTTGCCCCCCTTTGAAAGTTGGTAGTACCTGCGAGGCAAGGAAGTTAGCAATATCCGCAAACCAAGGTTCCTCATCGTTATCACGATGTGCTAACACAAAGACATGCTCATCGATAAAGGCATCAGAAATTGCTGGCTCAGCAATTTTATCGCAATTATGCCGCAATCTAGATAAATGGTCAGCAACTACATTTTTGCATCCTTTCTTATATCTAATGTCTAGATCAAACTCTTGCAACAATAATACCCATCTAATTAACCTCGGCTTAGCATCAGCCTTCCTCATTAAGTATTTTAGTGCAGAGTGATCGGTGTACACAATGGTTCTAGTGCCTACAATGTAATTCCTAAACTTCTCACAGGCAAATACTACAGCTAGCATTTCCTTCTCCGTGGTTGTGTAATTACATTATGCTTCATTCAGAGTCTTACTTGCATAGTATACAGGATGTGTTAGTTTATCTATTTTTTGTCCTAGCATGACCCCTACTGCATAGTCACTAGCATCACACATCATTTCAAATGGTAAGTCCCAATTTGGACCTACTATACTTGGTGCTTTGACTAATGGTTCCTTAAGTGTTGTCCATGCTAGGAAACATTCCTTTGACAAATGGTTTGTTAAGCTCTAGAAGCTCACACAAAGGTTTAGAGATTTTTGAGAAGTTCTTAATGAATCTCCTATAGAAACCTGCATGGCCTAAAAAACTTCTAATAACTTTTACATTTTGAGGCTCCACTAGCTTCTCTATTATCTCTATCTTGGCCCTATCGACCTCTACTCCTGCTCTAGACACTCTATGACCTAGGACTATTCCTTCTTCCACCATAAAGTGGCATTTCTCCCAATTCAGGACTAGGTTGGTCTCCTCACACCTAGCTAGGACTTGTCCTAAGTTCTCTAAGTAATTATTAAAAGAATCACCAAAGACTGAGAAGTCATCCATAAATATTTCTATCATGGATTCATCTAAGTCAGAGAAAATGGCCAGCATGCACCTTTGGAATGTTGCTGGTGCATTGCATAAGCCAAAAGACATTCTGCGAAAAGCAAATGTTCCAAAGGGACATGTAAAGGTTGTTTTCTCCTGGTCCACAGGGCCTATGGTGAGTTGGTTATATCCAGAATAACCATCTAAGAAACAGTAGTAGGCTCGGCCAACTATTCTATCTAACATCTGATCTATAAACGGTAAAGGAAAGTGATCTTTTTTTGTTTCTTTGTTTAATTTTCTATAGTCCATACAGACTCTCCATCCTGTAATAGTTCTAGTTGGAATTAGTTAATTACTCTCATTAACTACTACAGTCATCCCCCCTTTCTTAGGCACACATTGAATTGGACTCACCCATTGACTATTGGCTATAGGGAAGATTACACCTGCGTCTAACCATTTGATTATTTCTTTTTTTACTACCTCCTTCATGGAGGGGTTCAACCTACGTTGGTGATCTACTTTAGGTGTATGTTCCTCTTCCAACAATATCTTATGCATGCAATAGGAATGACTAATACCTCTTATATCAGCAATCGTCCATGCAATAGCTTTATTACGTTGCTTAAGCAGCAATATTAGCGCAATTTCATGCTTTTCACTTAACTTGGACGAAATGATAACAGGCAAAGTATCATGCTCTCCTAGATATGCATACTTAAGATGATCAGGCAATGGTTTTAATTCTAATAGAGGTGGATGCTCAATTGATGGTTTTAATGGATTCATGGATCTTTCAGACAAGTCATTAGCCATACAAACATTCTGAGGTTTGTCCACAGGTATATCCATTATTTCAGAAATGTTTAAGTCAGTTACATCTATTTGTACATAGTCAATAGCATGCTTAATCAATAGTTCATGCTCAAGTTGTTCTTCCATTAGTGAATCTACTACATCTACACTTGCACAAGATTCTGAATCAGAAGGATACCTTAGAGCTTTAAAGACACTAAACTTAACCTCCTCATCATGAACCCTCATGGTGAGCTCACCTTTCTGGACATCGATCAAGGCCCTACCTGTGGCTAGAAATGGTCTGCCTAGTAAGATTGGTACCTCCTTGTCTGCCTCATAATCCAGAATGATGAAGTCTGCAAGAAAAATGAATTTGTCAACCTTGACAAGAATATCCTCAATCTTACCCTCAGGGTATGCTATGGATCTGTCTGCAAGCTGCAAGGTGACAGTAGTAGGACGTGCTTCCCCTATCCCAAGCTGACGGAATAGTGACAGGGGCATGAGATTGATGCTGGCTCCCAGATCACAAAGAGCTCTGCCCACGTGCTTGCCTCCCAACTCGACTGATAAGGTGAAGGAACCAGGATCCTTCTCCTTCTTTGGTAGCTTGTTCAGGAGTATAGCACTTCACTCCTCAGTGAGATTCACTGTTTCAAATTCACCAATGATCTTTTTGTTAGTAATAATATCCTTCAAAAACTTAACATAAGAAGGCATAGATTGCAGAACCTCTACAAATGGAATATTCACATGCACTTGTTTTAAAATTTCTAAAAACTTATTAAAGTGCACTTCCTGTTCTTGTTTTTTTCTCAGCCTTCTAGGGAATGGAGGTGGTGGCACATATGTAGGCAATTCGGCTCGCCTAAGGACAGGTGGAGGCCTTGGGATTTCTTTTGGTTCCTCTATGATAGGTTCCAGCCTCACCCTTGATGTGCTTGGTGGTGGTTGATCACGGTTTGGCAGAGAATCCAGTGGAGCACTAGACTCTTCATTCTCTACTCGCTTTGGTGCTTCTCTATTGTTGCTCACCAATGGTCTTCCACTTCGAAGTTCAATCGCTTGAACTTGCTCTTTTCCATCCCTTCTTGGCACTTCAGTGTTTGCAGGCAATCTACCTTGGGGCCTATTTTTTAGTTCATTTGCTAACTGCCCTATTTGGTTTTCTAGGCTCCTAAGGGTGCCTTGCTGACTTTGTAGGGTAGCATCGTTTTTTGCAATGTACTCCTTAAGTAAATTTTCTACTGATGACCCTATTGGTTGGTTATATGGCTTTTGGTACATGGATTGGTTATTTTGTTGAGTGAAACCAGGGGTTCCACTCGGTCTTGGTTGGTTTTGAGCTTGGTTAGCATTTTGCTGCCCACCCCAAGAAAGATTTGGGTGGTTCCTCCAACCAGGATTATAGGTGTTAGAATAGGGGTTGTTCCTAGGCTGCTGTTGACTTCCAACATAGCAGACTGAAGCTGGATTCCCAGGGCAGTAATCATACAGGTGCCCTTCCCCACAGAACCCACAGATTAGTGTCTCACCTTGACTAGTTTGTGCGCCCATTGAAATGGCTGATGCGGTGTTGACACTAGGTTGGAGATTGGTTTGAGCCATTTGTTTAACTAGATTGGTCAGGGAGTTTATTTGGCTACTCATTGCACTGAGTGCGTCCTTGTCTTGAGCTCTCCTTGGCTCTACAGGATCGTCTGACCATCTACAATGAGAAGTGGAGATTTTCTCCAAAATCTCATAGGCTTCATTGTAGCTCTTAGAAAGCATGGAACCACCAGCTGAAGAATTTAACACTTGTCGTGTGCTGGGGTTGCATCCTTTAAAGAACACTTCTATTTGGATACACCATGGAATGCCATGGTGTGGACATTTAAGCAACAGGTCCTTGAACCTTGTCCAAGCTTCGTGAAGGGATTCGTTTTCGGCTTGTTTGAATTTAATGATATCATCACGAAAGTTGGAATTCCTATCTGGTGGGAAGTATTTGACTAGGAATTTTTCAGCCAGATCTGTCCAATTGACAACTGATCCGGAGGGTAAGGAATTTAACCACGTTTTGGCTTTATCTCTTGAGATAAAGTCTTAAAGCTTCTTGGGAAACTCCAGGGATGAGGAAAGTATCACTAACTCCTAAGAAATTTCTTAGATGATTGTGGGGATCCTCGTTTTCCACTCCAAAGAATTGTCCCACAGTGGACAGCATTTGGAACATTACTGGCTTTAACTCGAATGAGTTGGCCGTAATTTCAGGGCGTATAATGCTTGGGTTACGCTCCCCAGGCATAGGTACTAAATATGAGAGGATGGCACTATCCTTGTCATTCGCTATTTCGATGGGGTTGCGAATGGTAGGTGCTTGGTTTGGGACTGGTCTATCCATTTCTACTTGATGGAATTGCGATGACTCCGCGGAGTCAGCAATGTTTTGAGTTACAGGGGGTTGTTTAAAGAGACGTTTCTTAGCTTTGTTTCTGGCCCTAAGTAATCTTTCAGGCTCAGGATTGAACTCTAGATCGCTACTTGAATGCTCATTCATAAACTAACCCGATGGTACCTGTAAAAGAAATGAGAATAGATTAGTTCCAATAGATATTAAGATTTGTGTTTCTAACTTAACAAACTTCGTGTTTACTAAACAAAATCCCCGGCAGCGGCGCCAAAAACTTGTTGCGTGATCAATGTGTAAATTAAAATGCAATGTGAGAGCACTCAGAACATGCAAGCATACATGGTCTTGTAGCAAGTAATAAGTATTTTTTTCATTCGATTTCCCACAGAGATTTATTCTTAGTTACTAGCGAAGTGAGATGTTAAATTAGGAAAGATGGTTTAAATGGGGTAGAGTTGGGATTAATGTGCCTAACTAATAAAGAACGTGCGAGATATGTAAACAAAAACGAAGACAAGTAAAGAGGTTAACTTGAATGTAGGAGAAAAAGAATTGCGGAGAAAGCAATTATCTAGCAATAAAATCGCAAAACAGAAAGCTAAGAAAAATGGCTAAGGCAAAAATTAAACTAAGAAAATTGCGCAGACAGCAATTTTCTAGCAATTGTACTAACAACGTTTTAAGGGTGAAGTGTGGAAACAAGGGCTACTAACGACTCCTCTATAGGCTTTTTCATACGATTCTTCAGCGGTAGATCAACTTATCATGCATCAATTTAACTCATTCTCATGTATCTCTCGATTTCATGCATTAGATCCTTTAGTTTACTCATGTCCAAGTAAGACTTAAGCATCTTTTTATATAAGCAAGTTAATGACTTGTGCTAGGAAACCGCCTATTCCTAGGTCGTTTTCTGGCTACCATGAAAGGCTAGCATGAATGGACGACTCTGAACTCTTACTCCTTCCAGAGGTTAGGAGTTCTTTAGACAAAATGGATGGCCAATCGAAATTGTCCGTGGGATGAAGCACACATACATTCAATGCACTTGAAGCTATCCTACATGCTGAATTCACATATTCCTACCTACAGATTCATCATTAGCAGACCCTTATGTGGTTTAGTTACTCATGGATGAAGGTGGGGTGGAAGGATTTGAGTATTTAAACATGCTCGACAGTATTTAAATAGAAACGACAGAAAACAGAAGCAATGGAGAACTTTGCGAAGTAATGAAATAATTCTTTGATTAACCAAGATTCGAAATAAACAAGTAACAACTTTAAAACAACGAGGACTAAACAGAAAAGAACGAAATGAATGGGAGTAGCAAACAGAAATGAAAGAACAGTAGACAGAAACGAAAAGGGCAGCAAAAAGAAGTAGAAAGCAAGTAACGTGTGCGTGTGAACTCCTCGCCGCAAACGCCTCAGATGAAGAGCGAAGGTGAGCTTGATCGTGGATGAATCCAATCAGAAGAGATGAAGGATCCTCTCTTCTTCCTCTCAGATTATCGATTCCACCAGCTGAAACCTTCACACCAACAACCGGAAGAGAAAACAATGAGAAACTGCGTTGAGATGGGAGATCTACGCTTCCGAGTCTGTTGTTATCCTTCCCCCTTGACCTCCGTTTATAGTGTTCTGCAGGTAGTCTTCAGCCAAGGAGAACCATCCATTCTGAACGGCGACCTTCCACGTGGCAGCAGGAGAAAAAATGGGCGGCTGAAAGATCGTAACAAAATGGCAAACGGTTAGACAACTTAACAATTTTCATTGAAAACATTGCTGAGACAGCAATGTTTTCGCAATGTTCCTGCAATATGGAAATTTCAACTCTTTAGCTTTGTTTTTTATTCTTTTTCCTTCCTTTTACACATAAGTCCTAATTTAGCTTCAATCTATAAATTCTCATATATAAGCACATGTTTAAACTAAATTCCATAAAAAACGCTTAAGAGTGTACACCATTCTATAACAAATAAGTCCCTAAAATATGCACTTTTGGAGACGTAACACCACGCCAACCAAAAATTGACGTCGTTTTCGGGGAGCAACTGAAATGGAATTTATGTTTGTTTTAGATTTAGGTTGATTGATTGTTGTGTTAATTTTTTTTTTCTTGAATTGATTGTGTTTGTGTTTGAATTTTTTGTTGTTGTATGACCCGTTCTTCTGAGTTGAGTGGACTGCAGTATATTCCGGAGATTGACAGGGAAGAACGTAGGTTGAGGAGAGAAGGCTGCGAGGGCCAGAGAGTGTTTGACGAAGAAGGACTCGGTCCTTTCTTGCGTGAAGAAATGGCACAAGAAGAGGTATCGAGAACACTGAAACAGATGGCAGCACCAGATCTGAACCAGCAGCCGCTCTGCATCACGTACCCAGTGGTAGCAGGTAACTTTGAATTAAAGTCAGGTTTAATTCACCAGTTACCTTAAGGGCATTCCCGAACAAGCACTTGATGGAATTCCATTGCGTGTGTTCGGGGATGAAGCCGCCAAGTGCCACGGAGGAGCAATTGAACTTAAGGGCATTCCCCTTTACACTGAAGGATAAGGACAAGGACTGACTTTACTACCTACCCTCCGGATCGTTCACGACATGGTAAGAGATGAAGAGGTTATTCTTAGAAAAATATTTTCCTGCCTCTCTTGCAACCACGGTACGGAAAAGAATATACGGTATCTCCCAGGACGTGGGTGGGGCTCTGCACGAGTACTGGGAACGCTTTGGGCGCCTGTGCGGGAGCTTTCCACATCATCAGATCACCGACCAGTTATTGATCCAGTATTTCTATGAGGGGATGACGCCCCACGATCGGCAGATGATCGACACAGCGAGTGGTGGGGCACTGATTGACAAGACCCCAGCCGATGCCAAACAGTTGATAGCAAACATGACAGCTAACTCGCAGCAGTTTGGAATTCGTGGTGGAGCAGGACAGGTGTTGCGTGCTCAATGTGAAAAGATAAATATGCAAAAGGATCGAGAGAGCACTTAGAACATGCAAGCATACATGGTCTCACAGCAAGTAGTAAGTATATTTCATTCGTTTTTTCCACAGAGACTCATTTTTAGCTATTCGCGAAGTGTATTTGTTAAGAAAGATGGGATGAATTTGATGGGGTAAAATTGGTTTTTAATTATCTAAGTTTTACTGAATGTGTAAAGAAATATACCATAAACAAATTAAAGTTAAAATTAGGCTCAAAGAACAAGAGATGGAATCAATAAACGAAGAAGAAAACAGCTACACAGAATGCAATTTAGAAGAATTGCGAGAACCGCAATTAATCCGCAATTAAATGGCAGCGAAACTGATTAAAAGGGTGAATTAAGGGCTACTAATGACTATCCTATAGGCAGTTTATTACGATTATCAAGCTTTGGATCAACTCTCTATACATCAAACTCACTCTATCTCCAGTATCGTCCGATTCCATGCATGAGAGACTCAAGTTTACTCGACTTCAAAGTAAGGTCTTAAGCATCTTGTTAAAGCAGGAGTGTTTAGTTTGTACTAGGGAAACGCCTATTCCTAGGCCGTTTCCTGATTACCATGAAAGGCTAGCATGATTATATGACTCTGAACTCTTACTCCTTCCAGAGGTTAGGAGTTCTTTGGACAAAATGGATGGCCAATCGAAATTGCCCGTGGGATGAAGCTTACATACAATCAATGTTCGAGTGTTAATCTGCCTACCTGACTCACGTTTTTTAGCCTATAGTTCTGTCATTAGCATGCCCCTAAGTGATTTTAGTTACTCATGGATATGTAGAGAACAGAAATGGTAGATAAAATAGACATGCTTAGAAGAGAAATGTGTGGAAAACAGTAAGCAAAACCCGTAGCAGAACAAGATGGAAACTGTAAATTGCAGACTTGTACTTTGATTACTTCAAGTGTTCGAACGACAAAGGAAAGCTTTAAAGAACTGAATCCAAGACAGACAACAACGAAATGCAATAATTGAAATGCTAAACTAAGAACAACAGTGATCAGAAATGGAAACAAGAAGAACAGAACAGGAAAACAGTAAAGGTTTGCTAGAAAACTCCGTGGCAGTCGCCTCGAATGATGGTGATGAAAATTCAGCCGTGCTTGGATGAATCCAATCAAGAGAGAAGAAGAATCTCCTCTCCTTCCTATCAGATTATCGACTCCAAGAGCTGAGACTCTCACTCCAACAAACGGCAAAGGAAAACAGATGGAAATGGTGGACTGCGAGAAGACTTCTGCGCTTCGAATGATGACTGAACCTCCGACTTTGACCCCCTTTTATAGTAGTTTGCAGGTGCGTTTGGGCCAAGGAGAACCATCAGTCTTCAACGTCATATATCAGAATGGATGGAGGAGAAAGAACGAATCCCTGAAAAGTCGGATCTAAACAGAAAAATGTCAGCCAACTTACGGTTTTAACTTGAATAATTGCGGTCACCGCAATGTTTTCGCAATTCATTCGCAATGCTCATTTTTCCATTTTTTTCTTCGGTTTTCAACCCTTTTTCTACCTATTGTGTATAAGTCCTAAATTAGCTACCTTCTTCTAATTCTCATATTAAAGCATAGGTTTAGGCTAAATGCTAACAAAAACACCTAAATGTGTACATCTTCTTAAGCTAAATGGGTCCTAAATAAGTCACTTTCAGAGACTTAACACACCCCCAAACTTAAGGCTTTGCTTGTCCTCAAGCATACTAAGGACTTACTTAAGCTGCTGTTTCTTCTTCTTTAACTACTCACTAACTCCCTTATATTCTTGTCTCTAGCAGTGCTGTCCTGTGACACACTTCTTAGTTTAGAACTAACCTCTTGTCTAGCTTCTTCTGACTTCACCTGCCTACTATACCCACTGCTTTTGTTAACCCCCTACTACTGATCTAACTACTTTTATGATATCATGCTATTATCCCTAAGGTTTCAAATTCTACCAAGCTTTACTCTAGACTCAGTACATGCTTCTAGCTTATTTTTAATGTGTCTAGGATTCCTTAGAGTCATGCCAGTCTTAGTATTAACAGTGACAGTAGTACTTTTAGAGAACAACCTAAGCCCTGGCATCACTACATTGGATATACACTCATCTCCCTAAAACAACCCTACAAGTTACAACTTTTGTGCTTAGCTACTTTGAGGATCAGAGTTCTTTTTAAATAGGACATCTAAGCCACAAAGTTATAACTCCTAGGTATACATTCTTCTTCCCTATATTTTTCTCTTTTTTTTTTTTTTTAGGTGGAGCTTCTCCTTTGGTTGCCTTTTGATGCAACACCACTTGTGGGTTACACACTTGGCACTGATTACTCAGCAACCTAAGAGAAACTCCCCCCCTTTATTCTTTTTTTTTTTTATTTTGTTCATCAATTTATTTATTTTTTTTTTTTTTAAAGGAGAAGAAGAATGCTTATGTTTCTAAGGGAGAGAGGAATGTTCCTAGGCCTAGGGTGGCCTCCCCCAAACTTCAACTACTCATTGTCCCCAATGAGTGTTTGAGGTGGCACACCCCCAAACTTGTCCTAGAAGCATCTAGTCTAAAGTAAAACAAAGAGAATCTAAACATCCTAGGCATAGGCAAAACATTCTAGAAGCAACTATCCCAGCAGCAGAAAATTTGAACATAACAGACAGGTTTAAGGCCTTATGGTTTATGCATGCTGAGCACTATTCAGAGGCAAATTTAAACTATCAAAGGGTGTCCTATGACACTCATCCAGCATGCTTCAAGATCAGCTATATAAGGTAGTCATGCTAGCAACAAAAGATAGAATTTAACAGATCACAGCCTAACTAAACAGACAGTCCAAAACATGCAATCAGTCACAAAAATTGCGGGAACCGCAATTATTTCGCAATTCAATCTGGGCAGATTTAACATTAACTCAGGCCCCTAGCATGCTTTTTCCCGTTACTCATGCATCCTAAAAATAAAACTAAACTATCCTACCTATTCAGCTAACATCAAACTAGACTAAGCAAAAGAAAAAACATAAAACTAAACATTAAAAACAGATCAAAAATTGAATACAAAACAGCATACTATACATGAATCTATCAAAAAGCAGGAAAATTGTCTTTTGTTTCTTAAGGGATCAGTAATACTCCCTCTAGTGCTCTCCAAACCAGCACTCAATTCTCATCATCCTCATCTGGTCGCCTTGGTCGTGGGGGCACCCATGGAGTTAGGAGGTTGGTGGGGAAGTCTGGGAAGATGCACCCCAACTGGTCTGCAACTTCTCTGTCCCTTGCCTGCGCATAGTTGGCCCATTGAGCCATTCTCCTCTGCATGTCCATCAAGCAGGCCATGGTTAGGGACTGTTCAGCAGCCAGCCTATCCAACTCAAATTCCATGTTGCCCTTTCTTCTCAGCCTTAGGTGTGCAGGCAACTCCAAATGGCCTGTGTAAGGCAGCTGCTGCTCCAAGCGCTCGGTGGGAACCCCTGCAAGCAAACACAATTTGGTTATAGTGTTGGGGAAAAATAATGGCCCCTTACCCTTTTTAGCACACTCAGCTATGGCAGCAGCGATGACTTCTCCCACGTTGATCGTGAGACCTCTCATTATAGCATAAACCAGCAGCGAACGGCTCTGGTTAATTGTAGTCTCATGAGTGACTGGGGAGAGTCTTCGTCTGACGAATGAAAACCACACAGCTGCCTTAGCCGTGAGGTTGGCACTCATGAGTGTGTGCCGCCCATTGCGTGACACTGTCCAGGAGGCCTCAGGCTGGCCAATTGTGCGCAGGGCTTCTTCTAGCACAGCCTCAGTCGGCTCATCCACTATCCGTGCATAATCTGTGTGAGGTTGGCCCCTGAGACCAAATGCTTCATTGATGGCCTTGGCAGAGAAATCAACTTCCACCCCTCTGACCACAGATAGGCCATCCTCAGGGCTGAGTACGTTAGCATAAAAATCATACACCATGCTTGTGTATGCTGGATTGGGAGGTCGGCAGAATTCCTCCCAGCCATGGTTGATCACCCCTGCTCGCAAGAACTGTGGCAGGTCAGCAAGTCGATCAAGGAACCCCTTCTCGTGCAATAGGTCCCTTTTTCTCAGCTCAACACCCCTGGATTCGGCATCAGATGAGACATACCTCACTGACGGAGGTTCATCTTCAGGGTAGAGTTTAGCCTTCCCCTTATCGGCTGGTTTGGATGATTCAGCAGCCTCCACCTTGAGGCGTTTGAGCGAAGGCTCAGTACTCTCTTCGTCTGCTGAAGGCACTCGTTTGGCCTTCTTCTTCTTCAGCTTCTTGGACTTCTTGGCCTTGCCCATCTCGACCTTCTTCTTCTTTTTCTTGATGTTGATCTGTTGGAGGCAAGCCCCCAACGTCTCCTCCATGGAATCATCCTGCTGGGCAGGAACATCAGGGCTGTCTTCTCTCATGGGAGAACAGATTTCGTCTTCCCCAGCATCGCCACTGCCTTGCGTAGACTCCTGATAATCCCCATAAGGGAATTCAGGATCAGGCCGTGGAGAATTGTGCTCTGCTGATGGTGTATGCGCAGAACTCAGTGGCGAAGATGGTGGTTCAGGACTCTGCGCTGCTGCAGGTGGCGGATCAGAACTCTGAGGTGCTGGAGACAACTCGGGGCTCTGTGCAGGTGATGACAACTCTGCGCTTGGCACTGGTTCAGACGGGAGGGGACTGCGCGCAGGTGACACAGACGGCGACGAACCTTCTTTGGCTGACTCGTGGGATGCACGATCAGGTTCTTGACTCTCCACAGAGGGAGTCGTGGCTGTGCTTGGTTCGGCGGCAGTCTTGACAGTCCACCGGCGTTTCTTTGGCGTGCCCACTGGCTCAGATGGGCCAGCAGGGATCTCAGTGACCACCCTCCACTTCTTCCTACGGATAGGAAGCTTGGAAAGACGGCCAGTGCGTACAGCACCCTCATCAGCAAGGGTGAGAAGCGCTTCCCTCGCAGCCGCTTCAGCTGCGTCGTCGGCCTTCTTCTTGGCTGCGGATCTTTCAGCCCTAGTGGAAACCATCGTCGAGTCTTGAAGATCTTGAGAGAAGAATCACAGATGGAGAGAATCGCAGAAATCTTGGAGATCAAAGAATGAGAGAATCGTATCAACGAGCGCGTTCTAACGGCTATAAATAAAACGGAAAAAATCCCAACGGCTCTTTTTGCGGATCCAGCAATTTTTGCGCAATTCTAGGGATGATATTTCATAAAAATTCCAAACTTTGATCGCCCGTATCTTTCATTTGGCTCAACCGTTTCTTGATTTTTAAAGTGGGATTTACTCCCCTTGATCCCCTCTTTCGATTCCCTACAAAAACAAATAGAACAAACATTAAATACGCAATTAAAATCACGCTACAAAACATACAAACGATCATCGAAAAAAACAGAAAAAAATAAACTAAGGCATTGGCCTTGACTAAACGAGCACAGTAACCACTCGTTCTCTCTCGTTTCTAACTTCATGCTTCATGTAGGAGGAAGGCCGAGAGAGTCTTCACATCCCCCTCCTCATAGTAGTGTTTCAACCTAGCACCATTGACCAGAAATGGCTGTCCTTGCTGCAAGTTTTTAATCTCTATGGCACCATGAACAAAGACATTAGTAATAATAAATGGACCTGACCATCTAGACTTTAATTTGCCTGGAAATAGCTTTAATCGTGAGTTAAATAACAATACAAGTTGGCCCTTCTTAAAGTCTTTGATCCTGAGTCTACTGTCATGCCATATTTTTGTCTTTTCTTTGTACATCTTGGCATTCTCATAGGCCATGTGCCTAAGCTCGTCAAGTTCATGTAGCTGTAAAGATCTTAATGTCCCCGCATCCTTCACACAAAAATTTAATTCTTTCATGGCCCAAAATGCCTTGTTTTCCAACTCAAGTGGCAAGTGGCAAGCCTTGCCATACACCAACCTATAGGGAGACATTCCTAGAGGTGTCTTATATGCTGTTCTGTAAGCCCAAAGTGCATCCTCAAGCTTGAAAGACCAGTCTTTCCTATTAGGTTTGACTACCTTTTATAGGATGTTCTTTATCTCCCTATTGGAAATCTCAGCTTGGCCATTTGAGTGTGGGTGGTAGGGAGTAGCTACCCTATGTCTAATGTTATATTTAGCCAATATCTTCTCCATAGCCTTATTAATGAAATGTGACCCCTCATCACTAATGATAGCACGAGGAGTCCCAAATCTAGTGAAAATGTGCCTATGCAAGAAGTTAGTGACTGTTTTAGCATCATTATTAGAACATGCTTTAGCTTCTACCCATTTGGACACGTAGTCTACTGCTACTAAGATGTACAGGTTACCTGACGATGGAGGGAAGGGTCCCATGAAATCAATGCCCCACACATCAAAGAGCTCTAACTCTAAGATGTAGGTGAGGGGCATCTCATCCTTGCGACTGAGATTACCTGTCCTTTGGCACTCATCACAGCTGTGAGCGTAATCATGTGCGTCCTTGAAGATTGTTGGCCAGTAGTAGCCACTCTGAAAGACCTTCGCAGCTGTCCTTTGGCCACCAAAGTGTCCACCATAAGGAGATGAGTGACAGTGCTGCAGCACAGATTTTGCTTCAGCAGCTGAAACACATTTCCTCAGCAAGCCATCAGCACAGGTTCTGTAAAGTGTGGGGTCATCCCAGATAAATTTCCTTGCTTCATGCAGGAACCGCTTCTTCTCTTGTCCTCCCTTGAACACTGGTAATACCTGTGATGCACGGAAGTTAGCAATGTCAGCGAACCACGGTTCCTCATCGTTATCACGATGAGCCAAAGCAAAAACATGTTCATCTATGAAAGCATCAGAAATTGCGGACTCCGCAATTTTTTCGCAATTGTGCTGCAATCGAGACAGGTGATCTGCAACCACATTCTCACAACCTTTCTTGTCCCGAATGTCCAAATCAAATTCCTGCAGCAATAACACCCATCTAATCAGTCTAGGCTTAGCATCAGCCTTTCTCATAAGATATTTTAAAGCAGAATGGTCAGTATATACAATAGTCCTAGTACCTACAATATAGTTTCTAAACTTTTCACAAGCAAAGACTACAGCAAGCATCTCTTTCTCTGTAGTTGTATAGTTACATTGAGCCTCATTCAAGGTCTTACTAGCATAATAGACAGGGTGTGTGAGCTTGTCAATCTTCTGTCCTAACATGACTCCTACAGCATAGTCACTGGCATCACATAGCATCTCAAATGGGAGATCCCAATTTGGTCCTACTATGATTGGTGCTGTGACCAGTGCTTCCTTAAGGGTTTTCCAAGCTACTACACACTCCTTAGAGAAGATAAATGGTCTATTTAGCTCTAGAAGCTCGCACAGAGGCTTGGCTATCTTAGAAAAGTCCTTGATGAACCTTCTGTAGAAGCCAGCATGTCCTAAGAAGCTTCTAATGGCTTTGACGTTCTGGGGCTCTACCAACTTCTCTATGATCTCTATTTTTGCTCTATCCACTTCTACACCCGCCCTTGACACTCGATGTCCTAAGACAATCCCTTCATCAACCATAAAATGGCATTTTTCCCAATTTAGGACTAGGTTGGTCTCTTCACACCTAGCCAGGACTTGTCCTAAGTTTTCTAGACAGGTTTTAAATGAGTCCCCAAAGACTGAGAAGTCATCCATGAATATTTCTATCATGGACTCATCCAACTCAGAGAAGATTGCCATCATGCACCTCTGGAAAGTTGCCGGTGCATTGCATAAGCCAAAAGGCATTCTGCGGAAGGCAAACGTTCCAAAAGGGCAAGTGAAGGTGGTCTTCTCTTGATCCTTAGGGTCTATAGTTATTTGATTGTAGCCTGAATAGCCATCTAGGAAACAGTAGTAGGCTCTACCAGCTATTCTGTCTAGCATCTGGTCAATAAACGGTATGGGGAAGTGATCCTTTTTAGTTTCTTTATTTAGTTTTCTGTAATCCATACATACCCTCCACCCTGTGACAGTCCTTGTTGGAATTAGTTCGTTATTCTCATTGACTACCACAGTTATTCCCCCCTTTTTAGGTACACATTGGATGGGGCTCACCCACTGGCTACTAGCTATGGGGAAAATTACTCCTGCATCTAACCACTTTATTATTTCTTTCTTCACTACCTCTTTCATAGAGGGGTTTAACCTACGCTGGTGATCTACCCTAGGTGTGTGTTCCTCCTCTAGTATAATTTTATGCATGCAATAAGAAGGGCTAATGCCTCGAATATCTGCAATAGACCATGCTATAGCCTTCCTATGTTGCTTAAGCAGTAAAATTAAATCAACCTCATGCTGTTCACTTAGCTTAGAAGAAATAATTACAGGCAGCGTGTCATTATCTCCTAAATATGCATATTTGAGGTGAGTAGGTAGTGGTTTCAGTTCTAGAACAGGTGGATGCTCAATAGAGGGCTTTAACGGATTTACAGTCCTATCAGTCAAATCTATATTCATACATACATGCTGTGGTTTATCTACAGGCATATTCATTATGTCAGATACATTTAGATCATCTACATCTAATCCTACATATTCGTTAGCATGCTTGGTTAACAGTACATGCTCTAATTGTTCTTCCATTAGTGAGTCAACAACATCCATGCTAGCACAAGACTCAGAATCAGAGGGATACTTTAAAGCTTTGTAAACACTAAATTTTACCTCTTCATCATGAACTCTCATAGTTAACTCACCTTTTTGAACATCTATTAGTGCCCTACCTGTGGCTAGAAATGGTCTACCTAGCAGGATGGGTACCTCCTTGTCTGCCTCATAGTCCAGGACAATGAAATCTGCAAGGAAAATGAATTTGTCAACTTTAACTAGAATATCCTCAATCTTACCTTCTGGATATGCGATGGATCTGTCTGCTAGTTGCAAAGTGACAGTAGTTGGACGTGCTTCCCCTATTCCCAACTGGCGGAATAGGGACAGGGGCATGAGATTTATGCTGGCGCCCAGGTCACAAAGCGCTCTGCCCACGTGCTTGCCTCCAAGTTCTACAGGTAAGGTGAAGGAACCAGGATCCTTCTCCTTCTTGGGCAGCTTGTTCTGGAGGATGGCACTGCACTCCTCGGTGAGGTTTACTGTTTCAAACTCACCAATTATCTTTTTGTTAGTAATAATGTCCTTCAAAAACTTTACATATGAAGGCATAGACTGTAAAACCTCTACAAAAGGAATGTTAAAATGAACTTCCTGTTCCTGCTTCTTCTTAAGCCTTCGAGGGTATGGAGGTGGTGGCACATATGTAGGCACGTCAGGGCGCCTTATGATAGGTGGAGGCCTTGGAATTTCTTCTACGTCCTCTACAATTGGCTCTAGCCTGGCTCCTGATGTGCTAGTTGGTGGTGGACCTTGGCTCGGCAGAGACTCCAGTGGAGCACTAGACTCAGTGTTCTCTACTCTCTTTGGTGTGTCCTTTGTATTGCTTACCAATGGTCTTCCACTCCTGAGTTCAATTGCTTGAACTTGTTCCTTGCCATCTCTCCTTGGTACCTCAGTATCAGCAGGGAGTCTACCTTGGGGCCTACTTTTAAGTTCATTGGCTAATTGGCCTATTTGATTTTCTAGGCTCCTAAGAGTAGCTTGCTGGCTTTGAAGAGTAGCATCATTCTTAGCTATGTATTCCTTGAGTAGGTTTTCTACAGAAGATCCTACAGGTTGATTGTAAGGTTTTTGGTACATTGACTGGTTATGTTGGGGAGTGAAACCAGGTGTTCCACTCGGCCTTGGTTGGTTAGAATTTTGGTTAGTGGGTTGTTGGCCACCCCATGACAGGTTAGGGTGGTTTCTCCAACCAGGGTTATAAGTTTGTGAGTAGGGGTTATTCCTTGGCTGCTGCTGGCTTCCTACATAGCAGACCGAGGATGGATTCCCAGGACAGTATTCATAAGGGTGTCCTTCCCCACAGAATCCACAGATTGGTGCCTCGCCTTGACTTGGTTGAGTGCCCATTGACATGGCTGTGGCGGTGTTGGCACTGGTTTGGAGATTGGCCTGAGCCATTTGCTTGACTAAGTTGGTCAGGGCGTTTATTTGGGTGCTCATGGCGCTTAGAGCATCCTTGTCTTGAGCCCTAGTTGGCTCTACTGGATCGTCTGACCACCTACAATGAGATGTTGAGATCTTCTCCAAGATCTCATAAGCTTCGTTGTAACTCTTGGACAACATGGAACCTCCAGCAGATGAATTTAGAACTTGTCTGGTGCTGGGGTTGCATCCTTTAAAGAAGACTTCTATTTGGATACACCATGGAATGCCATGGTGTGGACATTTAATGAGAAGGTCTTTGAATCTTGTCCAAGCTTCGTGAAGAGACTCACTTGGAGCTTGTTTGAATTTTATGATATCATCACGAAAGGTTGAATTCCTATCAGGTGGGAAATATTTGACTAGGAATTTTTCTGCTAAATCTGTCCAATTGCGGACAGATCCTGAGGGTAAAGAATTTAACCATGTTTTGGCCTTGTCCCTCAAAGAGTAAGGGAAAAGATATAGCCTCAGGGCTTCTTGGGAAACTCCAGGGATTAGGAAGGTGTCACTAACTCCTAGGAAGTTCCTAAGGTGATTATGGGGGTCCTCATTTTCTATTCCAAAGAATTGTCCCACAGTGGACAACATTTGGAACATCACTGGCTTTAACTCGAATGAGTTGGCAGTGATTTCAGGACGGATTATGCTGGGGTTCAGCTCCCCAGGCATAGGTACTAGATATGAAAGGATGGCGCTATCCTTGTCATTCGCTATTTCAATGGGATTGCGAGTGACAGGCACCAGGTTTTGATTTACTCCAGCCATTTCTTCTTGAGGTAATTGCGGAGGAATTGTAGTCTCTGCAATGATTGGAGGTAAAAGGGTTTGTTTAAAGAGACGTTTCTTGGCTCTATTCCTAGCTCTAAGTAATCTCTCGGGCTCAGGGTTGAACTCTAGATCACTACTTGGAGTCTCATTCATAAACTACCCTAAATGATACCTGAAAAAGAAATGAAGATGGATCAAATTCAATGGAAAATAATTTGATGTTTCAAGCTTAACAAACTTCGTTTTCACTTAAAATAAGTCCCCGGCAGCGGCGCCAAAAACTTGTTGCGTGCTCAATGTGAAAAGATAAATATGCAAAAGGATCGAGAGAGCACTTAGAACATGCAAGCATACATGGTCTCACAGCAAGTAGTAAGTATATTTCATTCGTTTTTTCCACAGAGACTCATTTTTAGCTATTCGCGAAGTGTATTTGTTAAGAAAGATGGGATGAATTTGATGGGGTAAAATTGGTTTTTAATTATCTAAGTTTTACTGAATGTGTAAAGGAATATACCATAAACAAATTAAAGTTAAAATTAGGCTCAAAGAACAAGAGATGGAATCAATAAACGAAGAAGAAAACAGCTACACAGAATGCAATTTAGAAGAATTGCGAGAACCGCAATTAATCCGCAATTAAATGGCAGCGAAACTGATTAAAAGGGTGAATTAAGAGCTACTAATGACTATCCTATAGGCAGTTTATTACGATTATCAAGCTTTGGATCAACTCTCTATACATCAAACTCACTCTATCTCCAGTATCGTCCGATTCCATGCATGAGAGACTCAAGTTTACTCGACTTCAAAGTAAGGTCTTAAGCATCTTGTTAAAGCAGGAGTGTTTAGTTTGTACTAGGGAAACGCCTATTCCTAGGCCGTTTCCTGATTACCATGAAAGGCTAGCATGATTATATGACTCTGAACTCTTACTCCTTCCAGAGGTTAGGAGTTCTTTGGACAAAATGGATGGCCAATCGAAATTGCCCGTGGGATGAAGCTTACATACAATCAATGTTCGAGTGTTAATCTGCCTACTTGACTCACGTTTTTTAGCCTATAGTTCTGTCATTAGCATGCCCCTAAGTGATTTTAGTTACTCATGGATATGTAGAGAACAGAAATGGTAGATAAAATAGACATGCTTAGAAGAGAAATGTGTGGAAAACAGTAAGCAAAACCCGTAGCAGAACAAGATGGAAACTGTAAATTGCAGACTTGTACTTTGATTACTTCAAGTGTTCGAACGACAAAGGAAAGCTTTAAAGAACTGAATCCAAGACAGACAACAACGAAATGCAATAATTGAAATGCTAAACTAAGAACAACAGTGATCAGAAATGGAAACAAGAAGAACAGAACAGGAAAACAGTAAAGGTTTGCTAGAAAACTCCGTGGCAGTCGCCTCGAATGATGGTGATGAAAAGTCAGCCGTGCTTGGATGAATCCAATCAAGAGAGAAGAAGAATCTCCTCTCCTTCCTATCAGATTATCGACTCCAAGAGCTGAGACTCTCACTCCAACAAACGGCAAAGGAAAACAGATGGAAATGGTGGACTGCGAGAAGACTTCTGCGCTTCGAATGATGACTGAACCTCCGACTTTGACCCCCTTTTATAGTAGTTTGCAGGTGCGTTTGGGCCAAGGAGAACCATCAGTCTTCAACGTCATATATCAGAATGGATGGAGGAGAAAGAACGAATCCCTGAAAAGTCGGATCTAAACAGAAAAATGTCAGCCAACTTACGGTTTTAACTTGAATAATTGCGGTCACCGCAATGTTTTCGCAATTCATTCGCAATGCTCATTTTTCCATTTTTTTCTTCGGTTTTCAACCCTTTTTCTACCTATTGTGTATAAGTCCTAAATTAGCTACCTTCTTCTAATTCTCATATTAAAGCATAGGTTTAGGCTAAATGCTAACAAAAACACCTAAATGTGTACATCTTCTTAAGCTAAATGGGTCCTAAATAAGTCACTTTCAGAGACTTAACAACAGGTCTATCAAGTTAATCAGGTCAGTGAGATGAATGAAATGAAGGCCTAGGTGGCCGAGATTGGAAATATGTTGAAAATATTTGTAGGAGGAGGCGGTCGAGACACGGAAGAGGTAAATGCCATAGGGGGATATGCTTCCAACCCGAGGAAGTATGATCTGTATTCAAATACATACAACCCCGGATGGAGAGACCACCCCAACTTGAGTTATGGGAACAGGGATGGACAAAGGTATCAGGGTCAGTCATTCGACAGACCACAAAACCCCAACCAAGCTCAGGCCTCCAGTTCCACCAATTCGATGGAAAAGATGGTGAGGACCATCGTTAACACGACAAGCCAGTTTCAGAAAGAAGCTCGCGAGGAGCTACATTCGCATGAGGCGGAGTTGCAAAATCTGAATAAGCAACTCACACAAATGGCTGTGTCGATTAGCAGGATTGAAAGCAAGAGCTCAGGGAAGCTTCCTTCCCAAACCACGGTGAACTCGTGTGAGAACCTAAGTTCAATACAGCTGAGAAGTGGGAAAGCAGTTCCCTCAAGAGTTGAGAAGGAAGTCAAGAAGGACAACCTGAATGTGTCCTCCCCGAGCCATCCTGAGAATGAAAGGTTTGAGAAAAAGGAAGAACTGAAGAAATGTGTGCCGACGAATCTCCCCACAACACCCTTCCCGAGTAGGATTGCGAAGCCTATTATTGTGAATGAAGATGAGGAGGTCCTCAAAACCTTCCAAAAGGTGATGGTGAACATTCCGCTCTTGGAGGCAGTGAATCAAATTCCAAAATATGCCAAGTTTCTCAAGAGTTGGTGCACAGGAAAAAGGAAGTCAAGAGTGACTGATCAGAAAAAGAAGGAAAATGTCTCGGCGATTCTTCCAGGTTTGTTGCCAACCGCAAGGATCCAAGTACGTTTACTATCCCATGCATGATAGGTAGCAAAGAAGTGAAAAGTGCCATGCTAGACCTAGGTGCTTCTGTGAATGTAATGTGGTATGCACATTTTCAAGAGCTTAATTTAAATGATATGCATGAAACTGATGTGGTTGTGCAACTAGCTAATGGGTCTTGCATTTGTCCCAAGGGAAAAGTCGAGGACATTCTTGTGAAAGTAGGAAGTTTGATGTTTCTTGCAGATTTCTTTGTATAAGATATGAATGAGAAATCTTTAAATGTTTCTTCTTCCATGTTGTTAGGGCGTCACTTTTTAAAGACCGCTAGGGTCAAAATCGATGTTTAGAAGGGCGTCATATCTTTGGAATTTGACGAGACTGTTAATGAGTTTTCCATGTTTGATTTGAAATCTGTTAATTGTTTGGATTGTGTGAAGGATATGAATTTGACCTCGAGCTTGAGGGATAATTCTTATGTTTTTGTGAAGAAAAATGATTTGAATTTGAATGATGATGGGTCTGTTTTTTATTTGACTAATAATGATGATATTCACGTGCTTGAGGCACGAAGAGAAAAAAATATGTTTGATGGATGTTTGCAGGTCCAGCGCGGCCGAGAAGATGATTGGAACGTCCCCCGCGCTGTCAGACTATGGGTGACTTTGAAAGGAGAATTTAGTCGAGCAAACGACTTTAAAAATTCTGCGCTTCTTGGAGGCACCCGAGTGTTGAACTGTTTTTCTGTCTTTAGTTTTATTTGTTTTTGTTTAAGTTTCGTAGTTTAATTTAGTTTGTTTTGTTTGCTGTTTTTTAGGAATAAGGAGGAGAAGTTGAGGAAATTGGCCTTGAATGAGAAAGCGTCGCCTCTCGTCCCTCGCTAACCTCGCAAAGATCAGGGAAGTTTCGTTTTCCCTCTTTTTATTTTGCGCATATCTGATGAGAAGCATTGGGGACAATGCTATCTTCTAAGGTTGGGGGTGGATGTTATGGAGTGTTGTATGGATATCCATGTGCAGTTGTTGAGCAGGAGTAGACTTAGAATTTGAAGTGCTTGGGACTCTGTTTATATGCTTTCTAATTGTGATAATCTAGGAAATGCTTTTATAACCTTGACATTTGCATATCTAGATTGGCATGAGGTAGTTTTGCACTTATTAGGTCCATGTCAAAAAATTTAATTTTTTTTTTCTGTTGCTCCCTTGCATCCATAGAGCACTTAGCAACCTCTTCTTAGACTTTGTAGGCTTAGATTAATCGCATGTTGCATTAATTCTTGTTGTCACCCTGAAAGGCACCTGTTACGTCTCCAAAAGTGACTATTTTAGGACTTATTTACTATAGAAAGATGTACACTCTTAGGTGTTTTTGGTAGGATTTAGCTTAAACTCGTGCTTATATATGAGAATTAGTAGAATGAAGCTGAATTAGGACTTATAGGTAAAAGGAAAGGAAAAGAACCAAAAACAAAGTTAATAGAGTGAAAAATGCACATTGCTGAAGCATTGCGGAAACATTGCTAAAACCCAATGTTTTAAGTGAAATCCGTAAGTTGTCTAACCAATTTCTGTTTTGTTCCGATCTTTCAGGGGCCCATTCTTTCTCCTGCTGCCACATGGAAGAACGACGTTTAGAATGGATGGTTCTCCTTGACCCAATCGTACCTGCAGAACACTATAAAAGGAGGTCAAGATGGAAGGTTGAAACACACTCGAAAGGGGTAGACTTCTAGTTCAACGCAGTCTTTTCTACTCTCTTTCTCTTTTCCGTCTGTTGGTTTGAAAGGATCAGCTGTTGGAGTCGACAATCTGATAGGAAGGAGAGAAGATTTATCTTCTCTTCTGATTAGATTCATCCAAGCAAGGCTTTCTTTCACCCTTCAGCCGAGGCGTTCGCAACGAGAAGATCACGCACGGATTTAATTGCTTTCTGCTTTAGCTTTCTGTTTCCTTTGCTGTTTGTTGTTTTTTCACTTCCGTTTGCCACTCTATTTCATTTCGTTGCTGTCTGTTTAAGTTTTAGTTGTTCAGAGTTAGCATTTGTGTAGTTCAAACCTTAGCTAATCGAAGCATTATTTCATCACTACGCAAGCTCTTCACTTTTCTGTTTACTGTCTTTGCCTTCTATTTTGTCTTTAATATTCTACTAAGCATGTCGTCTTCATCTCTTCTCTCCATTCCATCTTCATCCATGAGTAACTAAATCACATAAGGGCATGCTAATGGCAAATCTATAGGTAGAAACACGTGAATCAAGCATGTAGGATAGCTCTCGAATGCATTGAATGTATGTAAGCTTCATCCCACGGGCAATTTTGATTGGCCATCCATTTTGTCCAAAGAACTCCTAACCTCTGGAAGGAGTAAGAGTTCAGAGTCGTACATCCATGCTAGCCTCTCAAGGTAGCCAGAAAACGACCTAGGAATAGGCGTTTTCCTAGTACAAACCAATACTTGCTGTTATAAAAAGATGCTTAAGACCTTACTTGGACATGAGTAAACTAAAGGATCTAATGCATGAAATCGGAAGATACATGAGAATGAGTTAGTTTGATGCATGATGAGTTGATCTACTGCTTGAGAATCGTGTGAAAAAGCCTAGAGAGGAGTCGTTAGTAGCCCTTGTTTCCACACTTTACACATAATTCGCTGTTAGTAACATTGCTAAATAATTGCTGTTTCCGCAATTCCCTTAGTTAAAATTTTGCCTTAGCCATTTCTCTCTTCGTTTGTTGTCCTCTTCTCTTTACATTCAAGTTTATTATCTACTTGCACTTGTTTATGTGTCCATCATTTACACATTCCTTAGTAATTAGGCACCTTAAAACCAAATCTACCCCATTTAACCCACCCATTCTCACTTAACAAAACACTTCGCTAGTAACTAAGAATAAATCTCTGTGGGAAATCGAATGAAAAAATACTTATTACTTGCTACAAGATCATGTATGCTTGCATGTTCTGAGTGCTCTATCATTGCTTCTTTATTTTAAACATTGAGCACGCAACAAGTTTTTGGCGTCGCTGCCGGGGATTTTGTTTAGTAAAAACGAAGTTTGTTAAGTTAGAAACACAAAGTTTAAGATCAATTGGAGCTGATCTATTCTCATTTCTTTTGCAGGTACCATTGGGTTAGTTTATGAATGAGCATTCAAGTAGCGATCTAGAGTTCAATCCTAAGCTTGAGAGATTACTTAGGGCCAGAAACAAAGCTAAGAAACGTCTCTTCAAACAACCCTCTATACCTCCAAACGTTGCTGACTCCGCAGAGTCTTCGCAATTCTCTCAAATAGAAATGGATAGAACAAACCCAAATCCAGCACCTACCATTCGCAACCCCATCGAAATAGCGAATGACAAGGATAGTGCCATTCTCTCCTACTTAGTTCCCATGCCTGGGGAGCTAAACCCAAGCATCATACGCCCTGAAATTACTGCCAACTCATTCGAGTTAAAGCCAGTAATGTTCCAAATGTTGTCCACTGTGGGACAATTCTTTGGAGTGGAAAATGAGGACCCCCACAACCATCTAAGAAACTTCCTAGGAGTTAGTGATACCTTCCTTATCCCTGGAGTTTCCCAAGAAGCCTTGAGGCTTTACCTCTTCCCTTACTCATTAAGAGATAAAGCCAAAACGTGGTTAAACTCATTACCTTCCGGATCAGTTGTCAATTGGACAGATCTGGCTGAGAAATTCCTAGTCAAATACTTTCCACCTGATAGGAATTCAAACTTTCGTGATGACATAATCAAGTTCAAACAAGCTGAAAATGAGTCTCTTCACGAAGCTTGGACAAGGTTCAAGGACCTTCTTCTTAAATGTCCACACCATGGTATCCCATGGTGTATCCAAATAGAAGTTTTTTTTAAAGGATGTAACCCCAGCACTAGGCAAGTGTTGAATTCGTCAGCTGGTGGTTCCATGCTTTCTAAAAGCTATAATGAAGCCTATGAGATCCTGGAGAAGATCTCAGCCTCTCACTGTAGGTGGTCAGATGATCCAGTAGAGCCTAGGAGAGCTCAAGACAAGGATGCTCTTAGTGCAATGAGCAACCAAATAAACGCCCTGACCAACCTAGTCAAACAAATGGCTCAAACCAATCTCCAATCCAGTGTCAACACCGCAGCAGCCGTCTCAATGGGGGCACAAACAAGTCAAGGTGAGACACTGATCTGTGGATTCTGTGGGGAAGGGCACCTGTATGAATACTGCCCTGGGAATCCAGCCTCAGTCTGCTATGTTGGAAGCCAGCAGCAGCCTAGGAACAACCCCTATTCTAACATTTACAACCCTGGTTGGAGAAACCACCCAAATCTTTCTTGGGGTGGGCAACAGAACACTAACCAAAGTCAAAACCAACCAAGACCGAGTGGAACACCTGGTTTCACTCCCCAAAATAACCAATCCATGTATCAAAAACCATATAACCAACCAATAGGGTCATCTGTAGAAAATCTACTAAAGGAGTACATTGCAAAGAATGATGCCACTCTACAAAGTCAGCAAGCTACCCTTAGGAGCCTAGAGAACCAAATAGGGCAATTAGCCAATGAACTAAAAAGTAGGCCCCAAGGTAGACTGCCTGCTGACACTGAGGTGCCTAGAAGGGATGGTAAAGAGCAGGTTCAAGCAATTGAACTTCGCAGTGGAAGACCATTGGTGAGCAACACTAGAGAAACACCAAAGAGAGTAGAGAATGAAGAGTCTAGTGCTCCACTGGATTCTCTGCCAAACCAAGGTCAACCACCAACAAGCACATCAAGGGTGAGGCTGGAACCTATCATAGAGGAACAAGAAGAAATTCCAAGGCCTCCACCTGTCCTGAGGCGACCTGAAGTGCCTACATATGTGCCACCACCTCCATTCCCTAGAAGGCTAAAGAAAAAACAAGAACAGGAAGTGCACTTTAATAAATTTTTAGAAATTCTAAAGCAAGTGCATGTTAATATTCCGTTTGTAGAGGTTTTGCAATCTATGCCTTCTTATGTTAAGTTTTTGAAGGATATAATCACTAACAAGAAAATTATTGGTGAATTTGAAACAGTGAATCTCACTGAGGAGTGCAGTGCTATACTCCAGAACAAGCTGCCAAAGAAGGAGAAGGATCCTGGTTCCTTCACCTTACCAGTGGAGTTGGGAGGCAAGCACGTAGGCAGAGCTCTTTGTGACCTGGGAGCCAGCATAAATCTCATGCCTCTGTCACTATTCTGTCAGCTTGGAATAGAAGAAGCACGTCCTACCACTGTCACTTTGCAGTTGGCAGACAGATCCATAGCCTACCCTTAGGGTAAGATAGAGGATATTCTTGTCAAGGTTGACAAGTTCATTTTTCTTGCAGACTTCATCATTCTGGATTATGAAGCAGACAAGGAGGTCCCCATCCTATTAGGCAGACCATTTCTAGCCACAGGTAGGGCCTTGATCGATGTCCAGAAAGGTGAGCTCACCATGAGGGTTCATGATGAGGAGGTTAAGTTTAGTGTCTTTAAAGCCCTAAGGTATCCTTCTGACTCTTAATCTTGTGCAAGTATGGATATAGTAGATTCACTGATGGAAGAACAACTTGAGCATGAACTGTTGATTAAACATGCTAATGATTATGTACAATTAGATGTAACTGAATTAAATATTTCTGAAATAATGGATATACCTGTGGATAAACCTCAACATGTTTGTATGACTAGTGACTTGACTGAAAGATCTATTAATCCATTGAAACCATCCATTGAGCATCCACCTATCTTAGAATTAAAACCATTGCCTGAACATCTTAAGTATGCATATCTAGGAGAGCATGATAATTTGCCTGTTATCATTTCGTCCAAGTTAAGTGAAAATCATGAAATTGAGTTAGTATTGTTGCTTAAGCAACATAAAAAGGCTATTGCATGGACGATTGCTGACATCAGAGGTATTAGCCCTTCTTACTGCATGCATAAGATAATATTGGAAGAAGAACATACACCCCGAGTAGATCACCAACGTAGGTTGAACCCCTCCATGAAGGAGGTAGTTAAAAAAGAGATAATAAAGTGGTTAGATGCAGGTGTAATCTTCCCTATAGCTAATAGTCAATGGGTGAGTCCAATTCAATGTGTACCTAAGAAGGGGGGGATGACTGTAGTAGTGAATGAGAGTAATGAACTAATTCCAACTAGAACTATTACAGGATGGAGAGTCTGTATGGACTATAGAAAATTGAATAAAGAAACAAAAAAAGATCACTTCCCTTTACCGTTTATAGACCAGATGTTAGATAGGATAGCTGGTCGTGCCTACTACTGTTTTCTAGATGGTTATTCTGGATATAACCAAATCACCATAGACCCTGTGGACCAGGAGAAAACAACCTTCACATGTCCCTTTGGAACGTTTGCTTTTCGCAGAATGCCTTTTGGCTTATGCAATGCACCAGCAACATTCCAAAGGTGCATGTTGGCCATTTTCTCTGACTTGGATGAATCCATGATAGAGATATTTATGGATGACTTCTCAGTCTTTGGTGACTCTTTTACAAATTGTTTAGAGAACTTAGGACAAGTCCTAGCTAGGTGTGAGGAGACCAACCTAGTCCTTAATTGGGAGAAATGCCACTTCATGGTGGAAGAAGGGATAGTCCTAGGTCATAGAGTGTCTAGGGCAGGAGTAGAGGTCGATAGGGCCAAGATTGAAACAATAGAGAAGCTAGTGGAACCTCAGAATGTAAAAGCTATTAGAAGTTTCTTAGGACACGCAGGTTTCTATAGAAGGTTCATTAAGAACTTTTCAAAAATTTCTAAGCCTTTGTGTGAGCTTCTAGAGCTGAATAAACCATTCATCTTCTCAAAAGAATGTTTCTTAGCTTGGACAACCCTTAAGGAAGCATTAGTCAAAGCACCTATTATAGTAGGGCCAAATTGGGACCTCCCATTTGAGATGTTGTGTGATGCGAGTGACTATGCAGTAGGGGTTATGCTAGGACAAAAGATTGACAAACTAACACATCCTGTATACTATGCTAGTAAGACACTAAATGAGGCACAATGTAATTACACAACCACGGAAAAGGAAATGCTAGTTGTAGTATTTGCTTGTGAGAAGTTTAGGAATTACATTGTAGGCACTAGGACCATTGTGTACACTGATCATTCTGCACTAAAATACCTTATGAGGAAGGCTGATGCTAAGCCTAGGTTAATTAGATGGGTATTGTTGCTGCAAGAGTTTGATCTAGACATTAGAGATAAGAAAGGATGCGAAAATGTAGTGGCGGATCATCTTTCTAAATTACAGCATAATTGCGATAAAATTGCGGAAACCGCAATTTCTGATGCCTTTATCGATGAGCATGTCTTTGTGTTAGCACATCGTGATAACGATGAGGAACCTTGGTTTGCTGATATTGCTAACTTCCTTGCCTCGCAGGTACTACCAACTTTTAAGGGGGGACAAGAGAAGAAGAGGTTTCTACATGAAGCTAGGAAGTTCATCTGGGACGATCCTACACTCTACAAGACATGTGCAGATGGTTTGCTGAGGAAGTGTGTGTCAGCTGCTGAAGCAAAGTCTGTGCTGCAGCACTGCCATACATCTCCCTATGGTGGACACTTTGGTGGCCAAAGAACAGTTGCAAAGGTGTTCCAGAGTGGCTACTATTGGCCTACGATCTTCAGAGATGCCCACGACCATGCACACAGCTGCGATGAATGCCAGAGAACAGGTAACCTTAGCTGGAAGGATGAGATGCCTCTCACTTACATTTTAGAGTTGGAGCTCTTTGATGTGTGGGGCATTGACTTCATGGGACCATTTCCCCCATCAGCAGGTAACCTCTATATACTTGTAGCTGTAGACTATGTATCTAAATGGGTAGAAGCCATAGCATGTCCAACAAATGATGCCAAAACAGTCATTAAGTTCCTTAATAGACATATCTTTACTAGGTTTGGTACACCTCGTGCTATAATTAGTGATGAAGGGATGGTAACGATATTTTTTGAACTATCGCTATAAACTCAAGCGGTCGAGGCTTGCCAAAATGTAATTTATAAGCCTATGACCAAGGCTTTGCAGCCAGTGGTAACAGGGTCGATCCAAGGAGTAAGAACGATCAAAATCACTATTAAAATTGGGATTTAATTAATTGATTGATTCTGTAACGGGGGGATTTTTAGCATGCAAGGGGAATAATAAAACGCTAACGGAAGATAGAATAACCAGAAGAAAACGCGTGCACGGTTTGGGAGTTTCAGGATTATTTGCTAGCCAATTTCGGTTCATCATTTAATGCAAAGTTCATGGTATTCAGCTTATTGTACACGCGGACGACTACCAGAGAAGCCCCAAAGTAGCCGACTCCATGGATTTTAATCAGACCACACAGTTCCAATTATACGTTATCTAGAATTACATTAAGGTGATCAGCCCTAAGATAAATCTAGACAGTCACTAGCTAACCGCGACGAACATTCAAGCGTGAATTCTAATCGCTAGTAGATTGCCCGCAAACGCCATATGCAATCAACAATTATCCTACACGACTCGATACTTCGATTTAGTTTTATCTACCTGTGTTACTTAGTCGAGCAGTGAGAGGCACGACATCGCTACTCTTTAACATACACAACATGCAAGATGACTCGAGTGTCAATCGTCGAAATCTAACATGCGCATTGGATTAAGCAAGATAGATAAATGCAAATAAACAGAACCCAATATGCATAATCAAGGCGTAGATTATCAGAACCAAAATTGCTAACAAAAATTCCCTAAACTATTCCCAAACCGTTCACCCTTACCTTAGCCGCTCATGGCGCGGTTTGTCAAATCCGCTCCATCCACGGCCATGGAAGGTGTCATCAACTTATTACAAAGGAAGGGGAGCTCACTAGCATGCCAACAATGGCGGAGCTCAAAGGAAAATAGAGAAATCTCGAGGAAGAAGAAGATGAAAAGCTCTAAAATTGGTGGAGAAGAAGATCTTAAAAAATGTGCAGAAAAATCGTCATTTAACTTCTGCAATCGTCGTAGCGTCGAGACGCTATGCCAGCGTCTCGACGCTGTGCCCTAAGTTTTCCGCGCGCGCCTTCGATGGCGTCGCGACGCTGGGTCAGCGCCGCGACGCTGCCCCGATAAATTTCCTGCGCGCGCCTCCTCCGAAGCGTCTCGACGCCAAGCAGAGTCTCGACGCCAGGCAGCGTCGAGCTAGCGTCTCGACGCTATCACTCGACGCTTGCTCTCGGGTTTTTCCAGCGTCGAGCCAGCGTCTCGACGCTATAGCTCGACGCTGGCTCTCGGGTTTGGGGCTGGAACTTTGCCTCTCCAAGGCAGTTTTGGCCCGTTTCTTCACGGATCAAGTTCCCCTTTTCCCGATGCACTCTCGGGGCGCTAAAACTGCACTTTAAGCTCTCGAACGGGCCCAACGGACGCACGAGCTCTTTGCCGCATTTCTCCTACAAATGAGATATATTAACCAATTAAAAGCGGACTTAAGCTATAATTAGGAAGTATTTAATAGCTCCAAAATGGAGTTATCAAACACCCCCAACTTAAACATTGCTAGTCCTCAAGCAAGCACTACAAAGACATTGACTCTAAGGACACGCCTACATGCAACTAACTCAAACCTCCATGCATATTGAAAAACTCAAACACAACATAATCATGGAAGCACTTTGTTCATGCATTTACTACGAACATATCAAAAATTAACTCTTGCCCCCTAACGTGCGTGTGTGCAAGCCAACCACTCCTAAACTCACGTAAACCCGGAAAACCTACATGCAACGCACATCCCGTTTTCCCCCTACTTCTAGCGTTTAAGAACAGTCTAAACTTGACTTACACGAGAGAGAGAAGCAAATTAAGAGACCTAATTATTTTTCTCATTCTTTTTCTTTTCACGAGTACTTCGTACTCTTTTAGTTAGGTTCTTTGAACCATCCTTTTTTTTTATTTCTTTTTCTTTCCAACTCGAGCTGCCTAACACGTCAAACTTTGGCCAAAGCTTCACGTTTTTAAGGACTGACGCTCACTTCTTAAGCGCTACAAAGAAGAAGGAGCGCCTCGAGAGGAATTTTCTAACAAACATGCTTTTCTGCTTTTTTTTTTTATATTAGGCTAAGCACATACTTTCTCAATTAACTAACCACTAACTCTCATGCAACAAGCTACCTACGGGTGCCTTTCGGGGTGACAACGAGAATTAGAGCAACATGCGATTTTCGAGCCTACGGAATCTAGGAAGGGGTTGCTAAGTGCGCGATAGGTGCAAGGAAGCAACAGAAAAAATTTTAAAATTTTTGACATGAACCTAATAAACGCAAAACTCGTGCAAAAACTCGATTATGAACATGCTCAGATTTCCAACATGCATTTCCTAGGCTATCATTGTCAGAAAACAGTAAACAGAGTCCCAAGCACTTCAATATCAATAAAGCACTTCTCAACAAACTACACATGCATATCCATCAGACCATCTCCACCCCCAACTTCAAAATATGGCATTGTCCCCAATGCCAACCAGTCAGATATACAAAGTAAAAGGGAAGAAGAAGTACACTTCCCTGACTCTTTGTGAAGCTGGCGAGGGCGAGGAAACGGCGCACAAAAGCATCAGAGCCCAAAATTGTCTTCTCTTCCTCAATTCCTAAAAAAAAGCAGCAAGCAAATTAAAACTAAGTTAATCTAAAAAGCAATAAAAAACAGCAACTATACTAAAGCATAAAAATAGTCCATCGCTCGGGTGCCTCCGAGAAGCGCAGAATTTTTAAAGTCGTTTGCTCGACTGTATTCTCTCCACAGACTCATCCATAGTCTGTAAGTGCGGGGGACGATCCAGACTTGTCCACGTCCACACTTTTCCTGTAATCAAAATTTGAAACCATTTGCACTCTTCGTGCCGCAAGCACGTGAATATCAGAATTGTTAGTGCAAAAACTAGCATTATCATCAAACAAATTCAAATCAGATTTTTTAACTGAGACATGGGAACCATCCCTCAAGCGCGAGGGTAGACTCCCATTCTCATCATGCTCAACAACAGATACATTCTCAGCATTCACAGACGACTTCGATGCATTTATAATAAACTCATTCACCATTCCATCAAATTCTACCGATAAGGCACCCCTATCAACATCAATTTTGACCTTAGCGGTCTTCATAAATGGGCGGCCTAATAAAATAGAAGAGGAAACATGCGAAGAATTTTCATTCATGTTCAGCACATAGAAATCGCACGGAAACAATAAGTCCTTTACTTTGACTAAAATGTCCTCGATCTTCCCTAAAGGATGCACATAAGATCGATCGGCTAGTTGGACAACTATATTAGACTCAATTAAATTACACAATTCAAGCTCTTTAAACACATCGAAAGACATGACATTAATTGAGGCACCGAGATATAACATGGCATTTTCAATGAATTTAGTACCGATAGTGCATGGGATAGTAAACATACCAGGATCGATGCACTTCGGTGGAAGATTACCTTGGAAAATTGCGGAGACGGTTTCTTTTTTCGTCTCATCACTCTTTCTGGACATTCTCTTGCTCGTGCACCACTTCTTGAGGAACTTGGCATATTTCGGCACTTGGCTTACTGCCTCAAGAAGCGGGATGTTGACCACCACCTTTTGGAAGGTTCGAAGGACCTCCGCATCCTCGGTCTCCAAAGTAGGCTTCACAAGCCGACTTGGGAATGGTGCTCTGGTAACATCCTCAGGTACACTGACCTTCTCATCTTTTCTCTCATTCTGAATCTCAGGAGCAGGCGGGGCGGACTTGTTCAGGCTGTCCGTAGCTTCCTTCACGGCTCTAGTGGAAAGTGACTTCCCACTCCGCAGCTGAATAGCACTCACGTTTTCACATGAGTTGACCGTAGTTTGGGAAGGAAGCTTCCCCGAGCTCTTGCTCTCAATCTTACTGATAGACACCGCCATTTGTGTCAGCTGCTTGTTCAGATTCTGCAGCTCGGCCTTGTGAGAATTAAGCTCTTCTCGAGCCTCTTTTTGGAACTAGTTGGTGCTCGTCACGATGGTCCTCACCATCTCTTCTAATGAGCTGGAGGAGCTCGAGGCTTGAGCCTGGGTGGAAGAATTAGGCCTATCCTGAGACTGGCCTTGGAAGCGAGATTGTCCTTCCCTATTCCCATAGCTAAAGTTGGGGTGATCGCGCCAACCGGGGTTATACGTGTTGGAATATGGGTCGTACTTCCTTGGGTTGGAAGCGTACCCCCCGATCGCGTTGACCTCCTCCGCCTCGCGGGTTCTTCCAACGATCTTTTTCAGCATACTTCCTATCTCGGCCACCTGGGCCTTCATCTCAATCAGCTCATGACTCTGGGCCACGCTATGGACTTGTCCTTCCCCCGAATACCGAATTGCTGCGAGTTTGTTGCCATGTTTGCTATCAACTGTTTGGCCTCAACCGGGGTCTTGTCGATCAAGGCCCCGCCATTCGCTGTATCAATCATTTGCCGGTCGTGGGGCGTCATCCCCTCATAAAAATATTGTATGAGCAGTTGGTCGGCAATCTGATGGTGTGGGAAGTTCGCGCACAGGCGCCCGAAACGTTCCCAGTATTCGTGCAGGGACTCACCTACATCCTGGGTGATCCCATAAATCCTCTTTCGCAGTGTAGTGGCCAAGGATGCGGGAAAGTATTTTTCCAAAAATACCCGCTTCATATCCTGCCACGTGGTGATCGATCTGGAGGGCAGATAATATAGCCAATCCTTGGCCTTGTCTTTGAGTGTGAAGGGGAATGCCCTCATGTTTAACTGCTCCTCCGTGACCCCTGCGGGCTTCATCCCCGCGCAGACGCAATGGAATTCCATCAGGTGTTTGTTCGCGTCCTCACCTGCGTTGCCATGGAAAGAAGGTAACTGGTGAATTAAACCGGATTTTAATTCGAAGTTACCTGCTACCACGGGGTAGTTTATGCACAAAGGCTGCAGGTTCAGGTCTGGCGCTGCCAGTTGCTTAAGCGTCCGCGGCGCGTCACCTTGCGCCATTTCGTCAACCAAGAAGGGATTGCCTTCTTCTCCTGCAAACGGTCTCTGCCCCTCCCGGGCTTCTCTCCGTAACCGCCGCTCCTCTCTGTCGATTTCTGGGATAAACTGCAATCCACTAACCTCAGAGGAACGGGTCATACTCAAACAAAAATTCAAACATACAATTTACAAACAGAAAAATTTTCAGCCAACCATCAATCAATTAAATTCAAACTTCAATCATAATTTTAATCAAATTGCCTACTCCCCGGCAACGGCGCCAATTTTTGGTAACGATATTTTTTGAACTATCGCTATAAACTCAAGCTGTCGAGGCTTGCCAAAATGTAATTTATAAGCCTATGACCAAGGCTTTGCAGCCAGTGGTAACAGGGTCGATCCAAGGAGTAAGAACGATCAAAATCACTATTAAAATTGGGATTTAATTAATTGATTGATTCTGTAACGGGGGGATTTTTAGCATGCAAGGGGAATAATAAAACGCTAACGGAAGATAGAATAACCAGAAGAAAACGCGTGCACGGTTTGGGAGTTTCGGGATTTTTTGCTAGCCAATTTCGGTTCATCATTTAATGCAAAGTTCATGGTATTCAGCTTATTGTACACGCGGACGACTAACAGAGAAGCCCCAAAGTAGCCGACTCCATGGATTTTAATCAGACCACACAGTTCCAATTATACGTTATCCAGAATTACATTAAGGTGATCAGCCCTAAGATAAATCTAGACAGTCACTAGCTAACCGCGACGAACATTCAAGCGTGAATTCTAATCGCTAGTAGATTGCCCGCAAACGCCGTATGCAATCAACAATTATCCTACACGACTCGATACTTCGATTTAGTTTTATCTACCTGTGTTACTTAGTCGAGCAGTGAGAGGCACGGCATCGCTACTCTTTAACATACACAACATGCAAGATGACTCGAGTGTCAATCGTCGAAATCTAACATGCGCGTTGGATTAAGCAAGATAGATAAATGCAAATAAACAGAACCCAATATGCATAATCAAGGCGTAGATTATCAGAACCAAAATTGCTAACAAAAATTCCCTAAACTATTCCCAAACCGTTCACCCTTACCTTAGCCGCTCATGGCGCGGTTTTTCAAATCCGCTCCAACCACGGCCATGGAAGGTGTCATCAACTTATTACAAAGGAAGGGGAGCTCACTAGCATGCCAACAATGGCGGAGCTCAAAGGAAAATAGAGAAATCTCAAGGAAGAAGAAGATGAAAAGCTCTAAAATTGGTGGAGAAGAAGATCTTCAAAAATGTGCAGAAAAATCGTCATTTAACTTCTGCAATCGTCGTAGCGTCGAGACGCTATGCCAGCGTCTCGACGCTGTGCCCTAAGTTTTCCGCGCGCGCCTTCGATGGCGTCGCGACGCTGGGTCAGCATCGCGACGCTGCCCCGATAAATTTCCTGCGCGCGCCTCCTCTGAAGCGTCTCGACGCCAAGCAGAGTCTCGACGCCAGGCAGCGTCGAGCTAGCGTCTCGACGCTATCACTCGACGCTTGCTCTCGGGTTTTTCCAGCGTCGAGCCAGCGTCTCGACGCTATAGCTCGACGCTGGCTCTCGGGTTTGGGGCTGGAACTTTGCCTCTCCAAGGCGGTTTTGGCCCGTTTCTTCACGGATCAAGTTCCCCTTTTCCCGATGCACTCCCGGGGCGCTAAAACTCCACTTTAAGCTCTCGAACGGGCCCAACGGACGCACGAGCTCTTTGCCGCATTTCTCCTACAAATGAGATATATTAACCAATTAAAAGCGGACTTAAGCTATAATTAGAAAGTATTTAATAGCTCCAAAATGGAGTTATCAAGGGACTCACTTTATTAATAAAGCTATGGAAAAAGTGTTGGCTAAGTACAATGTTAGACATAGAGTAGCCACCCCTTATCATCCACATTCGAATGGACAAGCTGAAATATCAAATAGGGAGATTAAAAACATACTCGAAAAAGTGGTCAAACCCAATAGAAAATATTGGTCGTTTAAATTAGAGGATGCACTTTGGGCATATAGGACTGCATATAAGACACCCCTAGGTATGTCTCCTTATAGACTTGTGTATGGTAAAGCATGTCACTTACCATTCGAATTAGAAATCAAAGCCTTTTGGGCCTTAAAAGAGCTAAATTATTCCGTGACCGATGCGGGAACATTGCGGTCTCTGCAATTACATGAGCTTGATGAGCTGAGACATATGTCCTATGAAAATGCCAAAATGTATAAGGAAAAAACTAAAATTTGACATGATAGTAGACTTAGGATTAAGGACTTTAAGAAAGGCCAGCATGTCTTGTTATTTAACTCAAGGTTGAGATTATTTCCAGGCAAACTTAAGTCCAGATGGTCAGGTCCTTTTGTTATAACTAATGTGTTTGTTCATGGTGCAATTGAGATTAGGAACCTGCAGAATGGGCAACCGTTTATGGTCAATGGTGCACGTTTGGAGCATTACTACGAGGAAGGAGATGTGAAGACTCTCTCGGCCTTCCTCTTATCTGAAGCTTGAAAATAAAACCGAGAGAGGACGAGTGATTACTGTGCTCGTCCATGCGAGGCTATGCCTTAGTTTTTTTTTTGTTGTTATGAATTTCTTCGGTTGTTATTCTTGTATGTTTAGGTGTGATTTTTATTACGAATTTGTTGTTAATTTTGTACGTTTTAATAGGGGATCAAAAGAGGAAATCAAGGAGATGGATCAAGGGTAAAAAATCGAGGAAGAAATAGGGCCGAATCAAAGATTGAGTTGTGAGAATCTTGGGATTTAAATCAAGAAAATCTCCAACGGCCATTTAATTGCGGTGGATTTGCTGAAACCGCAACAGAAAGAGCCGTTGGGATTCACTTGATTACAAATAGCCGTTACAACAGCTGTGCCCCGTACGCTTCCGTCATTCGTTGGACTTCAAGAAATCAATCTTCTTCTTCCTCTGCATCTCCTACCTTCAGACCTCTCCAAATCAACAATGGTGATTACACGGGCTGAGCGATCTGCTTCCAAGAAGAAGTCACCGGACGCCGAGGTAGCTGCGAGAGAGGCACTACTTGCCTTGGAAGATGCCGAAGTTGCACAACCCGTACGACCACCTAAGCTTCCTGTACGCAAGAAGAAGTGGAAGGTGGTGACTGAAATTCCTGCTGGTCCGTCTGAACCAGTGGGTACACCCAAGAAAAGGAAGTGGAAGATGGCAGTCGAGGACGCACCGATCAAGGAAAAGACTCCCACTGTGGAGAGTCAAGGGAGTGGCCGTCCATCCCACGAGACGGCCAGACAAAGCCCCGAGCCATCTCCACCATCACAGAGCCCTGAGCTATCTCCATCTTCGCAGACGCCTGAGCCTGAAGCTCCAATTGAAGAACATCAAGAATCAGCGCCGAGCGAAGAAGCGGCTGAGGAAGACGAAGTTTTCTCTCCTTTGAGGGAAGTCAGCCCCGATAGCCCAGCAGAGGGGAGAGACTCGATGGATGAGACGTTGGGGGACTGCCTCCAGGAGATCACCACCAGGGCACAGCTGAAGAAGAAAGCGCCCAAGACTGTGAAGGCCAAACGACCAAAAGCTTCCAAAAGATCCAAGAAGAAGAGGGTCAGTAGTGAGCCTTCTTTGAAGAAGCTGAAGGTCGAGGCTGCTGAGTCGGCCAAGGCAAGGGATAAGGGGAAAGCCAAATTGTACCCCGAAGATGAACCTCAAACTGTGAGGTATGTGTCTTCAGACGCAGAATCAAGGGGCAGTGAGTTGAGGAAAAGAGACCTACTCCATGAGAAGGGGTTTCTTGATGCATTGGCGGACCTGCCGCAATTCTTGCGCGCAGGGATCACCAATCACGGCTGGGAAGAGCTGTGCAGACCGTCCATCCCTGCCTACTCCAGCATGGTGTACGACTTCTACGCAAATCTGACGCACCCCGAGGATGGTTTGTCCATGGTGAGGGGGATTGAGGTTGATTTTTCAGCCAAGGCTATCAATGAAGCCTATGGCCTCAAGGGGCAGAAGTATACTGACTACGCAAGGATCATCGATGCACCAACTGAGGCTGTCTTGGAAGAAGCCCTGCGCATCATAGGCCAACCTGAGGCGGCTTGGACAATCTCACGTAATGGGAAGCACACTCTGATGAGTGCGACCCTTACGGCCAAGGCAGCCGTGTGGTTCTCCTTCGTGCGCAGGCGTCTATCCCCGGTGACCCACGAGACCACCATAAATCAGGGGAGATCGTTGCTGGTGTATGCGATCATGAGGGGCCGATGTTGGTGAGGTCATTGCAGCCTCAATAGCCGACTGTGCCAAGAAAGGTAAGGGCCCTCTTTTCTTCCCAAACACCATCACTAAGCTATGTTTACGTGCAGGTGTGCCAATCGAGAGGATGGAGAGGCAACTGGCCTACACAGGTCATCTGAAGCTGCCTACAGGCCTGCGAATGCGAAGAAGAGGGAACATGGAATTTGAGCTAGACGGCCTGGCTGCAGCTCAATCTCTTTCCATGGCTTGCTTGATGGATCTCCAGCGCAAGATGGCACAGTGGGCTGAGTACGCTCAAGCGAGGGATAAGGACGTGGCTGATCAATTGGGATGCATCTTCCCTGCTTTCCCCACGGATCTCTTGAAGCCATGGACACCTCCAGGGGAGAGGAAGGATGATGAGGATGTTTGAGTGCCAGTCTGAAGAACACTCGAGGGAGTACTTCTGTTCCCTCTTTCATAAAAAAAAATTCTGCTTTTCGTTAAACTGTGTGAATCCTGTTGTTTTGAATCCATTGTTTGATCTGCTTTTCTTTCTTTCTTTTGGTTGTTTAGGATAGTTTAGTTTAGGTAGATGGTATCTGAGTAGTTAGGTTGTTTTAGTTTCCTTTTTGTATAGCTGTAGATGACTGGAAATAGCATGCAAATGGGGCTGTTTACTGATATATATGCCCTGCGGGTTCATTGCGAAATTATTGCGGATTCCGCAATTTTTGTTAGTTATCGCATGCTATTGACTGACTGTTAGATAGGCTGGTTCTGTTTCAATTTTGTTCTTTTGCTGCTTTCTTGACTACCATATATGACCTATCTGTAAGCATGCTGGATGAGTGTCTTAAGACACCTTTGATAGTTTAAATTAGCTCTCTTAAGTTGCTCAGCATGCATGTCTTTTAGTCCTTACCATACTGTTTTTACAAAATTCTGCTGCTGTAGTTTTTGCTTTAAGAAAGTTCATTCTATGCCTAGGATTTTTAGATTCTCTTTGTTTTGCCCTAGACTAGATGCTTCTAGGACAAGTTTGGGGGTGTGCCACCTCAGACTCTCATTGGGGACAATGAGAAGTTTAAGTTTGGGGGAGGCCACCCTAGGCCTAGGAACATTCCTCTCTCCCTTTAGACATAAGCATTCTTCTTCTCCTTTGCAAAAACATGATGAAATGAAGAAAAAAAAATACGAATAGAATAAAGAGGGGTGTCTCTCTTAAAGTTGCTGAGTAATCAGTGTCATGTGTGTAACCCACAAGGGGCATTGCATCAAAAGGCAACCAAAGGAGAGGCTCCACCAAAGAAAGTAAGAAAAAGGAAAAACTAAGGAAGAAGAATGTATGCCTAGGAGTTGCAGCTTTGTGCTTAGGTGTCCTGAATAAAAGAACTCTGATCCTCAATTAGCTAAGCACAAGGTTGTAGCTTGTAGGTTTGTTTAGGGAGATGAATGTATATCCAATGTAGTGATGTCAGGGTTTAGGTTGTTCTATGAATGTACTACTGTCACTGGTTTATACTAAGACTGGCATGACTCTAAGGAATCCTAGGTAGCTCAAAAGAAAAACATTAGAAGCATGTACTGAGTCTGGGGTAAAGCTAGGTAGAATTTGAAACCTTAGGGATAGTTGCACAATGAACTTAATGACCGAAGCAAATAGATCTGTTGTGGGGAGTTAATGAAACAGTAGGATCATAAGGCGAGCGAAGTCAGAAGAAGCAAAATGAGAAGTTAGTTTTAAACTTAGAAGTGTGTCACAGGACAACTTTGCCATAGATAGTGAACTTAGGGGAGTCAGCAAGTGGTTAGAGAAGTTAACAGCAGCCTAGATAAAGTCCTTAGATTGCTCGAGGACGAGCAAAACCTTAAGTTTGGGGGTGTGTTACGTCTCCAAAAGTGACTATTTTAGGACTTATTTACTATAGAAAGATGTACACTCTTAGGTGTTTTTGGTAGGATTTAGCTTAAACTCGTGCTTATATATGAGAATTAGTAGAATGAAGCTGAATTAGGACTTATAGGTAAAAGGAAAGGAAAAGAACCAAAAACAAAGTTAATAGAGTGAAAAATGCACATTGCTGAAGCATTGCGGAAACATTGCTAAAACTGCAATGTTTTAAGTGAAATCCGTAAGTTGTCTAACCAATTTCTGTTTTGTTCCGATCTTTCAGGGGCCCATTCTTTCTCCTGCTGCCACATGGAAGAACGACGTTTAGAATGGATGGTTCTCCTTGACCCAATCGTACCTGCAGAACACTATAAAAGGAGGTCAAGATGGAAGGTTGAAACACACTCGAAAGGCGTAGACTTCTAGTTCAACGCAGTCTTTTCTACTCTCTTTCTCTTTTCTGTCTGTTGGTTTGAAAGGATCAGCTGTTGGAGTCGACAATCTGATAGGAAGGAGAGAAGATTTATCTTCTCTTCTGATTAGATTCATCCAAGCAAGGCTTTCTTTCACCCTTCAGCCGAGGCGTTCGCAACGAGAAGATCACGCACGGATTTAATTGCTTTCTGCTTTACCTTTCTGTTTCCTTTGCTGTTTGTTGTTTTTTCACTTCCGTTTGCCACTCTATTTCATTTCGTTGCTGTCTGTTTAAGTTTTAGTTGTTCAGAGTTAGCATTTGTGTAGTTCAAACCTTAGCTAATCGAAGCATTATTTCATCACTACGCAAGCTCTTCACTTTTCTGTTTACTGTCTTTGCCTTCTATTTTGTCTTTAATATTCTACTAAGCATGTCGTCTTCATCTCTTCTCCCCATTCCATCTTCATCCATGAGTAACTAAATCACATAAGGGCATGCTAATGGCAAATCTATAGGTAGAAACACGTGAATCAAGCATGTAGGATAGCTCTCGAATGCATTGAATGTATGTAAGCTTCATCCCACGGGCAATTTCGATTGGCAATCCATTTTGTCCAAAGAACTCCTAACCTCTGGAAGGAGTAAGAGTTCAGAGTCGTACATCCATGCTAGCCTCTCAAGGTAGCCAGAAAACGACCTAGGAATAGGCGTTTTCCTAGTACAAACCAATATTTGCTGTTATAAAAAGATACTTAAGACCTTACTTGGACATGAGTAAACTAAAGGATCTAATGCATGAAATCGGAAGATACATGAGAATGAGTTAGTTTGATGCATGATGAGTTGATCTACTGCTTGAGAATCGTGTGAAAAAACCTAGAGAGGAGTCGTTAGTAGCCCTTGTTTCCACACTTTACACATAATTCGCTGTTCGTAACATTGCTAAATAATTGCTGTTTCCGCAATTCCCTTAGTTAAAATTTTGCCTTAGCCATTTCTCTCTTCGTTTGTTGTTCTCTTCTCTTTACATTCAAGTTTATTATCTACTTGCACTTGTTTATGTGTCCATCATTTACACATTCCTTAGTAATTAGGCACCTTAAAACCAAATCTACCCCATTTAACCCACCCATTCTCACTTAACAAAACACTTCGCTAGTAACTAAGAATAAATCTCTGTGGGAAATCGAATGAAAAAATACTTATTACTTGCTACAAGATCATGTATGCTTGCATGTTCTGAGTGCTCTATCATTGCTTCTTTATTTTAAACATTGAGCACGCAACAGCACCCCTAGGGAAGCTTGTTGCATGAGAGTTAGTAATTGATTAATCGAGTTAGCAAAGCTATTAAGCCTAAAGTAAAAAAAGGTAGAAAAGCATGTTGTTTAAAAAATCCTCCCGAGGCACTCCTTCTTATTAAGTGCGTGCTAAAGAAGTGAGCGTTAGTCCTTAAAAATGTAAAGCTTAGGCCTAAGCTTGACATGTTAGGCTTCTCGGAGAAAAAAAAAAATAAAAAGTTGGGTTCAAAGAACAGAAATAAAAGTATAAAGTACTAAAAAGAAAAAAAAGAAAAAAAAATTATTTTAGGCCTCTTAATTTGTTGCTCTCTCTGATGTGTTAAAGCTTTAGACTGTTCTTAAATGCTAGAAGTAGGGGGAAAACGGGATGACATGTTGCATGCGAATTTTCCGAGCTTGCGTAGGTTTAAGATAGGTTGGCTAGCACACACACGTTAGGGAGCGATAGTTAATTTTTTATATGTTTTTAATTAAGTGCATACACCGATTGCTTTCTTGAGCATGTTAATGTTTTGATCTTTAAAAGTATCGAGGTTTGAATTAGAGGCATGCATGCATAGTCCTTTAGAGTTGAATTCTAGGTTTGTCTTGCTCGAGGTTTAGCAAAATTTAGGTTGGGGGTGTTTGATAACTCCATTTTGGAGCTATATTTCACTCCCTAACTCTAGCTAAAAGTCGTGTTTAATTGTGTAATCAAACTTGTTTTTAGGTGATTCGCGGCAAAGAGTTCATTTAGAGTTGAATTCTAGGTTTGCCTTGCTCGAGGTTTAGCAAGATTTAGGTTGGGGGTGTTTGATAACTCCATTTTGGAGCTATATTTCACTCCCTAACTCTAACTAAAAGTCGTGTTTGATTGTGTAATCAAACTTGTTTTTAGGTGATTTGCGGCAAAGAGTTCGTGTTGTCCGTTGGACGTGTTTCGAGGCTAAGGAAGCTGTTTTAGAACTTCGGGAATGCTTCGGGATCGAGAGGGCTCAAGAAAGGAAGAAATTGCCAAAAGTGCCAAAAAATGAAAAAAGTTAGAGCTCAAACCCGAGAGTTAGCGTCGAGACGCTAGCCCGAGGCGCGCGCTGGAATTTTAGGGCGCAACGTCGAGACGGTGTCCCAGTGTCTCGATGCTCTGACGGGTTATAAAACCCATTTTTCCGATTTTGCATCATCTTCTCCATTGTTGCTGCATTTTGAAGCTCTTTTTCTCCCCCTTTAGCTTGTATGAACTCCAAGGCCTCCATGGGAGCTTGGATGCTTCTAAGTTCCATGGAAGGCTAAGGTAATGTGACGGATTTCAGATTAATGTAGGGATTTGTAAAATTTTTGTAATATTTTGATAACTTAGACTCTAAATTTTGTCTTGGCATGTTTGTTGTGTAGCATTTACTCGCTCTTGCTTAATTTATGAATGTGTTTGAATGATAGACTGACGAACTTAACTTCTAGCATGTTCAAACGTTATAGATTAGTGATGTCGTGCCTCTCCTAATCTCCTTAGTAACACAGATGAGTAAAACAAATCGAAGTATCATTTTAGATTAGCCTCATCATTAGGCCAGGTCGGGCCAGCCCGGCCCAAAGAATCAAAGGTCCAAGCTGTTCGGGCCTAAACCACTGTTTGGGCCGAGCTTGGGCCAGCCCGACCCCTAAAACATAGATCCATAACCCAATCCATGAGCCAAACTCAATGAGCCAAAATTAGATCGGGCCTAGATCAACCCTTTGAGCCGGGCTTGGGTTGACCCTTTGAATAAAAACATAATTTTTAAATATAATTTTCTTATGAGATTAAAGCCTATTTAAAGAGAATAAACTTCCTTCAACCTCAAATCTTCTGATGTGGGACAAGAAAACCTATTTATAGAAAATAAACTTCCTTCAACCTCAAATCTTCCGATGTGGGACAAGAATATGATAAATTTTTTGAAGTAGTTTTTCTTTTTGTTTAAATAAATTTTTCTTCTCTCATATGTCATAATGATATGTAGGTTATGTAGGTCATAGGTGTAGTGTAGTTGGGCTTGAATATAAGCCATGAATGACTTTTTATTTAGTTTTTTTTTTAATTTTTTAAATTATTATTATTATAATTTCTATATATATATATATATTATTATATTGGATCGGGTCTTTGGGCCGGCCCAACGAGTCGATCCAAATACGGGTCTTTGGGCCGGCCCATGGGCCGATCCAATAAAAAAAACAGATCCATATCCAATCCAATGCATGAAATGGCTGGGCTGGGTTGGGTCGGTCAACCGTTGACCATGGGTCGGGCTTGGACTGGGCTTGGGCCGGCCTTTGGGCTTCGCGCCCGATGATGAGGCTTTATTTTAGATGTTTTGAATGTTGATTGCTTCAGGGTTGTCGGGTAATCGCCTAGCATTTAGAGCGTCTAATTGAATGTTCGTCGTGAATTGCTAGTTACTGCTTTAATTATTTTGGGGCTGATCATTCTGATTTTGTTAATAGCATCGTTTAATTAGAATTGACAACTCTGATTAATATTTATGTGGTCGGTTGCTTCAGGGTTGTCGGGCAACCGTTTACGTGCATCATTTCATTCATTGCCATGTTGTAGAGTTAAATGATAAAAATTACATTACTTAGCAAATCCTGAAATTCCCAAATCCATCACACTTGAATCACTGTTATTTTTCCGTTAGCGCTTTTCAGAATTAATCTTGCATGCGAAAAACCTCCCTTGTTTGTTACTTACTTCAATCAATTTTTAGTTTAATTCAAATATCAAATTCCAATTCGACATGCTCTCTGTGGATCGACCCTGTTATCATTAGCTGCAAAGCTAAGGGATACATGTTATAAATTTCATTTTTGGCAAGCTTCGACAGCTTGGGAAATTAAGTGGACATTCCCAAATCCACGCCAACCAGGATCCCTAGTTCATGACCTGGAGTCAGCACTTAAGGGAACAATCTCTCTACTAATCCCTCAAAGCGGGTAGGAGTGAATTCCATCTCGCAGGACTATGTTCCCAGCTACCTACCCGATCTTATCCCCAAGATGGTAGGCTTATTGAGTCGGCGATCTTGAGCCACTATCACCCGTACAAGTCAAAGGATAAACCTGAATAAACAGGAGTTCATAGCGTGCTCAAGATTCAGATCGAGTTACCTAAGTCATCATATGAAAAAGTCGGTATTTACAGTAAACGGAGTTATAAAAAAAGAGCGACTTGTTTCGCGGTTCAGTCTTATGCAAACTCATTGCACAGGACGCCCCCACTCGCATGTCTCCACAAGAACGATTTCGGATCACATCGTTTGTACTATACAAAGCGGGGCGCGTCCAATAGTGTCCCTAGGATAAGGTACTCCCTATACTATAGACCGTTCTGGCTATTACTTGAACTTGATCCATAATCATGTCACACATGAAGTTCAAGTATACAACCTATAGCCATGGGTTCTTTGTTTATTGGAGTTTGGGTATAAGAAAACGCATTTCACTCTATTCAATAACAACTTTACTGAATAAACTTCAATAACAATTTTATTGCAAAATAGAATATACATTCAGTTTACAAACCACGAGTTTTAGGACATAAAACCCAACAACTTCAACCATATACAAGAATATGTTAAATTTAACTCCTCCTTAAAAATTGCATGAGGGTGAAGAAACTGAAACGGAACTATGGACTGGAAGGATAAACATACTTTGAAGCTTCCGATGTTAAAAAAAAACCTACAAAATAAAAAATGACATTCTTAATACAAAGTTAATGGAGAATTTGGAAAACTAAGAAAGAGAAATCATCCATCATACTAGACATGATTGTAGTAATTTTAACAAATGAACTCAAGATACTAACTTCCTAACTTCAAAATAGAAGTTTTCATATAATAATGATGATGTACTCTAATAAAAATATAATATTTAATTAAAATAAAAGAAGAATGAAAAAATTACAAAACCGAACAAACAAATGTTGCTCTTAAAAATGAAACGAAAAATAAATGTTGGGTAAAATAGAGGTTATTTGAGAAAGGTATCAAATCAATTACTCAATTCAAGCAATTAATTAATTATTGAGATCCATTTTACGATTTTACCCTCACAGTTATGGTGTTATGGTGAGCATTGTGGAGATTCTTGGGCCAACCAGTGGCCTGTTGGAGGCCGAGGGCTTGCATGAAGCCGTTGTGAATGTGGTCGACGCCTTTGATTTTGTACCAAGAGAAGTTGAAATCTATCATTCAATCTTGAGCCTCAAATGGATTGGTGCCTCTGAATGCAACCACTGTTACGTTTGGGTCTTTACTCCTTTATCAAACATAAATGCATGAGTTGTAGCTTTCTGCTGAAAGTCTAAAACCAAGTTTCAACCAAACAAAAAAAAAATTGTAAATTAGTTTATCACAAGGGAATCAAAGTTTCTAAGGTCTTGTTTGATAATCATTTGAGTCCGATTTGATAATTATCTATTTTTTTATTTTTCCTTTTTAAAATTTGTGCTTTTATCACCAACTATTATAACCCTCAATAAAATATAGACAATTTGGAAAAACAGTAAGCTAATTATAAACAATTTGGAAATGAAAAGCACAAACCATTAATATAGCAAAAGAGTCGGCAATAAAAAACCATTAATATAGCAAAAAATTAAGCTTGCATCACGAACTTTCACTGTGACTATTGTTCCAACACGTCCTCAAAGCTTTTGTATTGCTGTTCCACTATAAGCACCATCAAGCATTTCCCCTGAAATCTCACAAATAGTTAAGTTAGGTTTAACTATACACAATGATATGGAAGATAAAATTTAAAAGTGAGTGAAGTTAAATATCTATCAAGAGTTTTTCATGATGTAAGTACCAATTTGAAAGTAAGTGAAGTTAAATAGCCAACATGAGTTTTTCATGATGTAAGTCTCACATACACGGAGGAGTTTTGCTTTTGCAGACCATTGAACCACATAAGAGATTTTCATTGAAAGCAATATGAAAGTAAGTGAAGTTATATAGCTATCAAGAATCCTGAACAATGATTTTAGTAACGAGATTAGCGGAACTATGTCTACTCAAATTCACGGAGTCCGGTACGTCTTTAAGGAGCAGTTTTCATGCTAGAAGTAAACAGAAATTCTATTGAAGAACAACTTCAATCATCTAGAGTGACATTTGGTATGTTCTTATGTGTATTAATAAGTGATTGCCTTAAACAAGCTCCATGAGGCAATGAGTGGCAACGATATCTTGGGAAATATACAAAAAGTAAGAACTTCATCCTTATATCTAAAGAGCTAGGAATTAAATTCACCCACTCCCTATAGGAGTTCACCCACTTCAATTTGAATTAATTATAACTGGAGTATAGTTACAAAAAGAATTAGAAAGATCACATCAAAATGAAGCATGGAAATTTTGCTAAATGTAGGACTTCTTCTAGATTCATACTTCTTTCTTTAAGATTCCACCAAAACCTTTTCTGACCGAATTCCAATTAAAAGCTTTTAGCGAGGCATTAAGCCACAAAGACTTGGTCTTTCCATTGAATTGGTGATTGGATAACAAATGCTCTGTCTTTTACTTTGACAGAACCACTGAATACCCAAGAAACTCCAAAAGAGGAGAAGAGAAAAAATACTCAAATTTTGAGCTTAATGAGCATTGAGCAATGAAAAATAAATGGTAGCCCAATGTTTTTCAAAAAGACCTTAAGTTTTACTTTACCATAGAACTATTATACTTTTTGTTATGCTAGAAAAGTGGAATGCTTCTCACAGCAAATAATTAACTGATAGATCAAATTTAAAGAAAGCAAGAAATTTGTTTCGAGTGAAATGTCAAGAAATCTTATGAATTATAATAAAGGATTATATTTTGAAGAATCTTACTAACCAAATGGCCTGTTTTTTGGTCGACATTTATGAAGAGGCCTACTCCCTCCAAGTTGTCATCGTTGCCTATTCTAAAACTTTGATACTCCTGCAATAGAAACCGCCAGACAAATGGGTAAGATCTTTTGGAGATAAAACCAAACAAGGAAGTCTTCCTACTTAGAATAGCATACATAAGTTTTTTTAACCATAGTTTTAGTTTGGTTTTTTTAACGGTAGTACACAATTTCCCTTTCTTACATGAGTGAAATCTTACCTAAAGCACTAGAATTACCGTAGAAGAACAAATGTAAAACTACGAGTTCACCAAATCTAAATTAGATTATAATTTCAACCCGAAACCACAATTTGACCAAGTAACAAGGAGAACCAATTACTGCGACGTCATACTTATAAACACTAATACTCGATCAAGGAAAAAATGAATGATCGAGAAGTCAAGCATGAATCAAGATCAAGGTAGGGTTCTGTTGCGTGCTCAATGTTTAAAATAAATATGCAATGGTAGAGCACTCAGAACATGCAAGCATACATGATCTTGTAGCAAGTAATAAGTATTTTTTCATTCGATTTCCCATAGAGATTTATTCTTAGTTACTAACGAAGTGATTTGTTAAATGAGAATGGGTGGATTAAATGGGGTAGATTTGGTTTTAAAGTGCCTAATTACTAAGGAATGTGTAAATGATGGAAGCATAAACAAGTGCAAGTAGATAATAACTTGAATGTAAAGAGAAGAGAATATCAAACGAAGAGAGAAATGACTAAGGCAGAATTTGAACCAAGGGAATTGCGGAAACAACAATTATTCAGCAATGTTACCAACAGCGAATTAAGTGTAAAGTGTGGAAACAAAGGCTACTAACGACTCCTCTATAGGCTTTTTCACACGAGTCTCAAGCAGTAGATCAACTCATCATGCATCAAACTAACTCATTCTCATGTATCTTCTGATTTCATGCATTAGATCCTTTAGTTTACTCATGTCCAAGTAAGGTCTTAAGCATCTTTTTAAGAACAGCAAGTTGTGATTTGTACTAGGAAAACGCCTATTCCTAGGTCATTTTCTGGCTACCTTGAGAGGCTAGCATGAATGTACGACTCTGAACTCTTACTCCTTCCAGAGGTTAGGAGTTCTTTGGACAAAATGGATGGCCAATCGAAATTGCCCGTGGGATGAAGCTTACATACATTCAATGCATTTGAGAGTTATCCTACATACTTGATTCACGTGTTTTTACCTATAAACTTGTCATTAGCATGCCCTTATGTGATTTAGTTACTCATGGATGAAGATAGAATGAGAAGAATAGATGAAGACGACATGCTTAACAGATTATAAAGATCAAAACAGAAAAGGAAAACAGTAAGCAGACGAGATGAAGAGCTTGTGAATTGACGAAATAATACTTGGATTGACCAACGTTTGATCTAAACAAATGACAACTTTGAACAACTAAAACTAAACAGACAGCAACGAAATGAAGTAGAGTAGCAATTAAAAGGGAAATAACAACAAACAGTAATGGAAACAGAAAGAGAAAGCAGTAAAGTAAGCGGATCCGTGCGTGAGCTTCTCGTTGCGAACGCCTCGGCTGAAGGGTGAAGGAAAGCCTTTCTTGGATGAATCTAATCAGAAGAGAAGATAAATCTTCTCTTCTTCCTATCAGATTGTCGACTCCAACAGCTGATCCCTTCAAACCAACAGACGGAAGAGAGAAAAAGAGTAGAAAAGACTGCGTTGAACTGGAGAGTCTACGCCTTTCGAGTGTGTCTTTGTCCTTCCCCCTTTGACCTCGTTTTATAGTGTTTTGTAGGTAAGATTCGGCCAAGGAGAACCATCCATTCTGAACAACAACCTTCCACGTGGCAGTAGGAGAAAGAATGAGCGGCTGAAAAATCGTAACAAAATAGAAAACGGTTAGACAACTTAACAAATTTCACTTAAAACATTGCTGAGACAGCAATGTTTTCGCAATGTTTCTGCAATATGGAAATTTCAACTCTTTAGCTTTGTTTTTGGTTCTTTTCCTTTCCTTTTACACATAAGTCCTAATTTAGCTTCATTCTACAAATTCTCATATATAAGCACAAGTTTAAGCTAAATTCTACCAAAAATGCTTAAGAGTGTTCATCTTTCTATAGCAAATAAGTCCTAAAATAATCACTTTTGGAGACGTAACAGGTTCAGAAGAAGCGAGAAAATTTTAAAAATCTAAATTTTAAAAAGCTAGGGTTCAGAAGAGAGGCGGCGGATGTGCGACGACGTGCGGAGGAGCGACGGGGCGCGGCGACGCGTGCGGCTGAGCGAAGAGAGAGAGGCGGTGGCGTGTGAGGATCAGAGAGGGAGAACGATGAAGAGAGAGGCGGCGACGTCCGACTGGGCAATGACTAGAGCGGAGGGGAGGGGCGACGAACGACGTGCGGTGAGGGGAGGAGGCAGCTGAGAGGAAATCAGAGAGGGAGAGACGAAGGGAGACGGCGGAGAAGAAAAATCGCGAGAAGGGGACGGTTGACTTCACTCGGAAGAAGAAGAAAAAATTCTTCTTTTTATTTTGTTTATTTAATTATTTTTTAATTATAATTAAATACTTTATTAATATTATTATTATTAATTTTAATTACTTATCAAAACAAATAAACTTAGGGTATGCTTGGTATTGCATTTGGCATCTATTTTAACATTTTTCAAAGTACCTATTCCTTTTGTATATTTTCTCTTTTACCTTTCACTGTCTGAGATCAAAAGATGTCATATAATTCTCTCTGTAATTGTGAAATTTGCCAGCTGAATCGAAACCAAATTCAAAAGAAGATTCAGAAGCAAGTTAAAGAAAAAACGAGTTTGTGATTGAATGAATGAGAGAGCGACGACGACGACGAGGCGAGATGGAGGTGGAGCAGGGAGCTGAGATGGTGAGAGGTTTGGAGCGGGCGACTTGGTGAGGGGTTTGGCGCGGGACGACTTGGCGATAGATGAAAAAGAAAGTTAGAAAACTTAAATTAGTTTTTTGAACTTCATAGGCGAGGCGACAAGAGGCGTGGTCGACGAAGCCAAAGAGAGGAGAGGGGAGGCGATTTCACTTCAGTTTGTCAATCCGATGAAAGATTCTTTTTCGAATATATATATATATATATATATATATATATATATATATATATATATATATATATTATAAATTTTGAGATTATTACCAATCAATTTTGAATGTTGTTTTTTCACAATATTCATTTCCTTTTTTTCACATTTTTTTTTTCATTTTTCATCATTTTATTTAATTTGTTAATTAATTTATTTTTTTAGATGTAAATTAATTCTAATTCTTTTCTAAGTATTTTTAGTTTCTATTTTAATTTAATTACAAATTTATTTTATAAATAAAAAAACGTTTGAGTAAAAAACCATAAACAAATTAATGATAGTTAATAAATGTAAACAATTAAGGACATTTTAAAACTGTCATCCATTGACGACATTAGAAAACTGTCATTAAGTTTCGAAAATCTGAAAAACTTTGTTTTTCCCCGCAAAAAACGTGCCCCTAACTGAAAATGTCACTTTTTTTTTTCTTCCTTCCCCTTATATTTCATTGGGTCACATTGTTGGGTTTAATGTCCTAAAACTCGTGGTTTGTAAACAGTTATGTTTGTCAATTATCTATTTAGTAATAATGAGTTATTAAGTTTTATTCAGTAAAGGTGTTTGCTGGAATAAAGTGAAACGTGTTTGCATTAATCTATACCAATGACCAACACCCTTGACGATCATGAGTACTTGAGTTTCATGTATGACATGAATGTGAGTCAAGCTCAAGTAGACAGTCAAAACGGTCTATAGTATACGGATAAAGTTGGGTACCTTATCCTGGTAACACTATTGGATGCGGCTCGCTTTGTATAATACAAAACGATATGATCCAAATCGTTTCACATGGGGATGTGCGAGCGGGGGCGTCCTGTGCAATGAGTTTGCATAAGACTGAACAACGAAAAAGTCGTTCTCTCTTTATAACGCCGTTTACTGAAGAGACCGACTATTTCACCTGATAGCCTAGGTAACTCGATCTCAATCCTGAGCTTACTATGAACTCCTGCTTATTAGACAGTATCCTTAGACTTGTATGGGTGAGAGTGGCAAAATGTCTGCTCAATAAGCCTACCATCTCAAGGCTAAAGTCCAATAGGTAGCTGGGGACATAGTGTAGTAAGATGGATTTCACTCCTAACCCGCTCTTCAGGGCTAGTAGATTGGTTGTTCATGAATTAGAGCCAAACCGAGCATAACTCAATTGGCAGAAGGTTGTGCCCGTGACTAAAAGGTCAAGGGTTAAATCCTCGCTTTAATTAAAATACCGTTGCAAAAAAAAATTCATGAATTAGATGTTGTTAGTTTAATAGAATAAATAATATAAGCGTTATATTAATTATGAAATTGAACATACAACATTGGTTGACCTAGTTTTATGCATATTGTATGTTATAAGTTTTATAATGTATATGCATAAAATTCATGAATTAGATGTTGTTAGTTTAGTAGAATAAATAATATAAGCGTTATATTAATTATGAAATTGAACATACAATATTGGTTGACCTAGCTTTATGCATATTGTATGTTATAAGTTTTATAATGTATATGCATGTTTAATTCATGAGTATTAATATAAGAGTTATATTAATTTATGAATTGGATGTTGTTGTTTAATAGAATAATTGATATAAGTGTTATATTAATTATGAAATTAAAACTTCCAACATAAGTTTTATGCATATTGTATGTTATAATTATTATAATGTATATGATGCATGCTTAATTCATAAAAATTGGGTGTTATATTAATTTATGAATTATGAGTTGTATGTTTAAGAGCATAATCGATATAAGTGTTATATTGATTATGAAGTTAAATATTCAATTTGTCATGTCTTAGTGATGCATGTTTGAGAAGCATGTAGAAGTTGTTGTAGAAAGTCTAAGTTTTTGCAAGCGTTGTAAAATTGACATAGACTTTTAAAATCTATAACAAAGAAAAGCATGTTCATTTAGGGTTAAATGGTTCGATCTTGTTCATTAGATGAATAGGTCATTATCTCGTAAATGTTAAGGTTATGAGAAACTCACCCGGAGAACTCCTGTCTAAGGTTGCAGGAAAATGAATTGACGGATCACCTACTACCTGGGAACTAACTGGTACTTGAGTAAAGTTAATCAGGCTTTATGAGCGTGCGAGAGAGGTGTGAGGTTAATTAAATCTGTTAATAACCTAGATATCTCAGGTAAATAGTTTGCCTAGACTTTAGGTTTTATGTTCTTAGCCGGATAAAACCTGGAGTATTTACCGTAAAAACCGTCTATGATGCTTAGTAGATGTGTTGAGAAGGAATATATGATATATCCCTCTCCTTCTACGCACTTCCTAAAGTTCACAACGTGAGAATTTTGCAGGGCCTCGTGATGTCAAAAGGGCATCCCCCTTCGGATGGTGTTTGCAACTTTCAATAGCAAGGTGAATGGAGTAAGTGTCTATAGTAAGTGGGAGAAGAAAGTGCGTCAGTGCTTCCTGTGGTCTCCTCCATTGGATTGAACCGTGAGATTCTTGGTAATAGGATTTTTGAATATCCTATAAATTTCGGGGTGTCCCAAAATAACATTTATAATACCGCTACAACTGAGCTTTGCAGCTAGTGGTAGTCGGGTCGATCCGCAGGGAACCTAAATTATTTCCTCCTAATTAATTTCTATTTGCCTTTTTTATGAAAACAATAAAATAAAACATTAAAGTAAAGGGGGGATTTGCTAACGGTAAAATAAAAGAAAAGCATAAAAGTAGCTAACGAAAAATTAAAACTAATTACATGTGCTCCTAATTTTAAGGGTCGGGGTTTACTTTGATGTGACTCGATTCATTGGGATTCAAACATACTTAGCAAAAGCATAATTAAACACATAAACGTTTGCCCGGCAACCCTGAAGCAACCGATCACATATTTATTAATCAAAATTTTGAATTCTAATTAAACGATGCTATTAACTAAATCAGAATGATCAGCCCCAAAATAATTAAAGAAGTAACTAGCATTTTATGACGAACATTCAATTAGACACTCTAAATGCTAGGCGATTACCCGGCAACCCTGAAGCAATCAACATTCAGAACATCTAAAATGATACTTCGATTTGTTTTACTCCTCTGTGTTACTAAGGCGATTAGGAGAGGCACGACATCACTAATCTATAACGTTAGAACATGCTAGAAATCGAGATCGTCAGTCTACCAATCTAACACACTCATAAATTAAGCAAGAGAGAGAAAATGCCCAATCAGTCATGCTAAGCTCGAAATTAAAGATCTAAACCCTCATGAAGCGCATCAAATTTAACCCCTAACCTCAAATTAGAGCACTTACCTTGCTCGGGATGAAAATCAAGCTAAATAAACTAAGTCTTTGTTTTGATATATGAGAAAAGGGGAGAAAACCCCAAGAATCTAGAGAGAAAACGCTAAAAATAAAGCCAAACCCGAGAGTGAATGACCTAAAAAATGGGTTTTATATTGTCGTAGCGTCTCAACGCTCGTACAGAAATTTCCAGTGCTTGATGTCGTGGTAGCGTCGAGACCTCCTGAGGAAAAATAACATAAATTTTGTCCTCCCCTGGTCTCAAACTCTGGCCATTAGTTCTACCAAGGTTCTCTTGCACCACCAGACCATTAATCACAATTGGAAGAATATTAGATTAATTAATTTATATAGTATTAACACTCAAAACGATTAATTAATATTATCACCTAAATTATTATTTTAAGCCCTGAATTAATGCAATGGTGTGATTTACCCCGAAGCAATTAATTTCCACAAAATATAAACATTAAACACAATTAATTACTTAATTCGCAAGACTTAGGAGCTAAATATTAGCACTTTTGGAGTGCTATCAAAACCCCCAACCTAAATCTTGCTAGTCCTCGAGCAAGAAAAACTCTGAATTAGCTCTTAAGGACTATACATGCATGCTTCTAACTTAAATCTCGGTGCTTTAAGAATCAAGGCATTTACATAGACAAGAAAGCAATCGGTTGCATGCACTTAATCAATGAACATGTCAAAAATTAACTACTACTCCCCTACGTGTGTGTGTGATAGCTAACCTCTCCTAAACCATGCAAGCTCGAAAAAACAACATGCTACAATTCATCTTGTTTTCCCCCTACTTCTAGCATTTCAGAACAGTCTATAGCTTAATCACATGAGAGAGAGCTACAAATTAAGAGGCCTAAAACATTTTCTCATTATTTTTCCTTTGAGTACTTTGTACTATTTATTCTTTGTTTTTTGAACCCAACACTTTATTTTCTCTTTTTTTTCTTCCCCGAGAAACCTAACATGTCAAGCTTAGACCTTAAGCTTCACATTTTTAAGGACTAACGCTCACTTCTTTAATGCACATTAAAGAAGGAGGAGCGCCTCAAGAGAAATTTTCAAACATGTTTTTTTTTTTTTTTTTTTAATTAGGCTAATAGCTTTGCTAACTCGATTAACCTATTACAAACTCTACTGCAACAAGCTTCCCTAGGGGTGCCTTTCGGGGTGACAACACGAATTCATGCAACATGTTGTCAATCTAAGCCTACGAAGTCTAAGAGAAGTTGCTAAGTGCTCTTTAGATGCAAGGGAGCAACAATTTTTTTTTTTTTTAATTTTTTGACATGAACTCAATCAGTGCAAACAACTTCATGCTTATCCATACATGCAAATACGAAGATTCTAAAAATATTTCCTAGATCATCATAATCATAAAGCATGCAACAGAGTCCAAAGCACTTCAAATTTAGACTATACTCTTGCTCAACAACTACACATGAATCCAACAGACAACCATCTCCACCCCTAACCTTCAAAAGATACATAGTCTTCTATGTATCCATCCATGAGATAAAGCAATTAAAATTACAAAATTAAAGGGAACATAAAACCTCCCCTGAATTTCGCGAGGTCGGTGGTTGGAGCGGCGCGGTCTTTGCCCATTATCTTGTTCTTTAGGCCAAACCCCTACAAAAGAAAGTAAACAACAACAAAAAAAGGAAAAAGAAATACAACAATTTTTTTTTGGTTTTTCTATGCAAATATAATTCAACTAAGAGAAACTAAATGGTTCCCCGGCAACGGCGCCAATTTTGGTAATAGGATTTTTGAATATCCTATAAATTTTGGGGTGTCGAGCCCCGCCAAAATAACATTTATAATACCGCTACAACTGAGCTCTGCAGCTAGTGGTAGTCTGGTCGATCCGCAGGGAACCTAAATTATTTCCTCCTAATTAATTTCTATTTTCTTTTTTTATGAAAACAATAAAATAAAACATTAAAGTAAAGGGGGGATTTGCTAACGGTAAAATAAAAGAAAAGCATAAAAGTAGCTGACGTAAAATTAAAACTAATTACATGTGCTCCTAATTTTAAGGGTCAGGGTTTACCTTGATGCGACTCGATTCATTGGGATTCAAACATACTTAGCAAAAGCATAATTAAACACATAAACGGTTGCCTGGCAACCCTGAAGCAATTAATTAATATTATCCACTAAATTATTATTTTAAGCCCTGAATTAATGCAATGGTCTGATTTACCCCTAAGCAATTAATTTCCAGAAAATATAAACATTAAACACAATTAATTACTTAATTCGCAAGACTTAGGAGCTAAATATTAGCACTTTTGGAGTGCTATCAATTCTCATGTTTCGCCTCCAAGGTGGCCCTTGGAGGAACCGATCCCTACGGAGGGCGGGGCATGGGAGATCAAACACCTCAGTCACCATTTATGGATAGAGAAACACAGGGTCATTCCCAACTCTGACATTCCCTACGGTTGCACTGTTGGGGCCGTCCTGTGCATTCTAAAAATGGAGGGTCACACTTACGAGATTTGCTAAAGAGTTAGTAAATCCATACCAAAAACGATAACTAAGATGCTAATGGAATATGAGTTATTCTGGCATTAACGTTTAGTCAAGATTGTCTTGATTTAGTAAAGGAGTGCTCGACTGACCCTACGACAGCGACCATTCTGACTTACTAAAGTATCGTAGCTAGTAAATAAGGAGTTTGGGTACTTTATTTACTGCTAAAGTTTGTTTTTAATTGGTTTAAATTGGTTAAAATCGTTTCACTAATAGGTTTACATTCTTTTTCAGCATGGCGAGTTCTTTTGTTCAGTTATTAGCTAACGACAAACTTACTGGAGAGAATTACGGAACATGGAAATCCAACCTGAATACGATTCTTGTGTTGGATGACCTGAGATTTGTCTTGACGGAAGACTGACCTCCAACTCCTGGCTCAAACGCTTCACAAACTGTTCGTGAGGCGTACGATCGTTGTGATGGAGCGATATACGCAGCGGAAATCGATTTTGGACCGATGATACTCTAATTTCATAAATTTAACAAATAGAAAACATGCTCAAAACGACGGAATTAAGAAAATATAAATACATATCTTTGTAGTTCTAATTTCTTCAAGCTCCGCCGCACGTTCCTCGTCACGAACTCTTCCGGCCTCTTCTCATGAATGCCCCGAGGACCACCCCAGGTAGTCCTGCTATCCTCGGCGCCGCGCAACGGAGTTGTGGGACTCTGAAAGAAGAGAAAACGAAAAAGAAATGAAGAAAGAAGAAGAAGAAGAGACAGAAGAGGAAGAAGAACTAAAGAGCTGGAGAAAGAAAAAAAAATTAAAACAGAACTTCTAAAAGTTCTATTCTCGTTTTTTTCTTTCAATTCGTGTACACAGCCCCCCACTCCCAATTTTGGCCAACTTACATATATATATATATATATAATTATTATTAATAATAAAAATAATAATAATTTTTTTTTTATTAAACTTTTTAATAAATAAAATATATATATAATTATTATTTAATTCAATATCAAATATTAATTAAATAATATGACTAAACCCGGTTTTCTGAAAACCGACTTTTTTCCACATGAATCTTATTCATGTTTTAGGCCAATCCCATATTTAAATATGTCCATCATTCTTCCCGAAGCCGAATTTGAACAATTCAAATTTTTTTCCTTTTTCTTTTTCCTTTTCTCTTGTACTGTTGCACGACGTTATCCGAGCTAGCCAGGAGAACCTAAAGGACCTACATATCATGAGCTCCAACGATACAAGATTACCCGGTCAAAACTCTTTTAACCGAACTAATCAACATTCGTTAACCCCCGGAGACTCCACTATAGTCCAAGGGTTGCACTTTCCTCACTGTAGATATATTATGTCCTATGATATAACCGTCATGGGCAAGTCGACCCTTCACATGTTGTTCGTAATCACAGCTGGGTCATTTTAAACCGTTTAACCCCTGCATTACGTCTTGTTCCTTAAGTACCACTGACACCTCTAATGAAAAATAGATCTGTGGTCCAACCAACAGATCAGTTAACCCTCTCATCATATGAGAGTGTGAGCGCTCATTGTTCAAGCCCCGAAGTCAGCTATTAAGGGAACAACCTATCTACTAACCCTGAAGAGCGGGTTAGGAGTGAACTCCAATCTTGCTGTACTAGGTCCCCAGCTACCTATTCGACTTTATCCCTGAGATGGTAAGTTATTGAGTCGGCGCTAATGGGCCACTCTCACCCATACAAGTCTAAGGATACTGTCTAATAAGCAAGAGTTCATAGTAAGCTCAGGATTAAGATCGAGTTACCTAGGCCATCAAATGAAAATGTCGGTCTCATCAGTAAACGGTGTTATAAAGAGAGAGCAACATATTTCGCGGTTCAGTCTTATGCAAACTCTTTGCACAGGACGCCTTCACTCGCACATCTCCATGTGAAACGATTCGGATCACATCGTTTTGTACAATACAAAGTGAGCCGCATCCTATAGTGTTACCAGGATAAGGTACCCAACCTTATCCGTATACTATAGACCGTTTTGACTGACTACTTGAGCCTGATCCACAATCATGTCATACATGAAGCTCAAGTACTCATATTCAGCCAAGGGTGTTGGTCATTGGTATAGGTTAACCTAAACACGTTTCACTTTATTCCAGTAAACTCCTTTACTGAATAAAACTAATAACTCTTTATTCTATAGATTATTTACAAACATAACGGTTTACAAACCACGAGTTTTAGGACATAAAACCCAACAAACTCCCACTTGGACTTAAACGTTTGTGGTGTACATGTTAGGTGGAGAAAACTAATATATCATATATGAGAAGTTTTCTCCCACTCTCCTCTCCAGCAACTCGGAGCCCTAGACTCTTCTAGGTGTCTCTTTAACACTTTAGCCATGAGAGACTTAGTAAACTAATAATCAGCATGAAGTACTACGAGGCTTTCCATGTGACCATCACATCTGCTCATAGCACTATCTGCGAGCTCAACATATAAACCTATTGCTGCTTCACAAGCTGCAAATAGACTTAGCTACCAACGAAGAATCAGTAATACAACTCTTGTATTGTACTCCTCTAAGTACAAGGACAAAACTCTAACCGGAATCCAATCCAATTGGACTTATATTACTGACAGCTCCCACTACATAACACATATCGGGTCATGTATCTCAAAACATACATCTGACCTCCAATGTGTAAATGCACTTGGGTACAACTCGTATCCTCAACACTTGAGGTGTCTCAGGAAACCATTTCCATAGACCGACGAATATTGACAACAACTTGTCAATAAAAGATTTTAGAGACAACACTAGCGATTTGTTCTTTACGACTCAGATAAACCTGAATCCTTAGAACAAACTAAGCCTACCTCCAGATCAACTATTTGGGAGTGGGTCGCTAGTTTATGCTAAAATGTCATAAGTGAATCCTACATCATACTCAATGATTAGGACATCAATTACGGAAACAGTTTATGAAAACTACAACATTGATTAAACCCTTGTCAAACAAGGTTTATCAAACTATTGTTCAAAGCCATAAGATTTGATCACATTATCAAAACTCACAATTCAAGACGAAGATGTTTTCTCCAATTCATAAATGAATCGAATAAGCCAGCAAACCATTTGCTCTCTGCCCTCGAAATATGAATCTTTCTGGTTGAGACTTATAGATACTCAGATCAAGTTTGCAAGTCTTGACATCAATTTTCCTTATTCTATCAAAATAGAACAGAGCAATGGATAAGAGTTATCTATTTAACTTACACCTGGCAACAAGAGAAAGAGAGTATACCCAATAAACCCTTTCTCTTCGGGACAGTCCCTTTACCAGAAAGTCAAGCCATAAAGGTTTTCACCTTTGTGGCTTGGTCTCATTACCATCCAAAGATTCATGGCTTTGAACCATTCAGCCTTGTCTATGTGATTCATTGTTTGTTTAGAGGCAATGAATCCTCAATGTCATCATCAAGTATGATAACTTTGAGTTTAAGACAAACCAATACAGCGGGTTGGGTTGTCCAACATCCCTCCCACTGCATTGAGGCTTTCTCAACAGTTGAGAAGCTCCAGTTTGATCAACAACCATTGTTGAATTCAATTATAGCTTTCTTATTAAAACTGTAAGTCTTAACACACTAGTTGTTTTCAAGTTTAATAGAACATATCAATATACATCTTTTGCTGAATGAACTGTTCATTATAAAACAAAAGATATTGTATACAATTGTTCAATACAAACCAGTAATATAGACAATAATTACATCCAATGAAATTATTTTTATACAACAACTACAAAGACTCCCACTAGTTCAGCTGCAATGATATCTCCATATCTCACAGCGAGAAAACCGGCTGTCAGGAACTAGTTTCCTGAAGAAAAACACACATGATTAGTGGTTCTTGAAGACATCCAGGTATGACTTCATGTCCACTAAACTTGTTTAGACAAATAAATCACATTTATCTTATCGTTCTTTCTCAGCAAAGTATTTGGAGCAGTTACGCTTCCAATACCCATCTTCAGTAGAATGGAAACATTTTCCTATGTTTGAAGACATTACCTTGCGAACAGTAGGGGCTTTGCCATTTCTCCTGTTACTCTTCTTCTTCTGAATAATCTCATTACTCAGAGAAGCATAGGCTTACTCCCCGACGCCAACCTCTTAAGAAATTTCTTCGAAGTGACAACATTTACCTCATTCTCTATTCCTTTGGAAGTGTACAGAGACTGATAAGTCTGAAATAACGATGGTAGCAACGTTTACTTCTGCCGCATTAAAGTGGACCATCAAGTTAAGGACAAACTCCCTAACATAGGTATCCTCCACCACGCGAGAGTTGTAAACGAACTTGAGGGCTTCATAACGAAGTGATGAGGACGACTGTCCTCCATCACTTGTAATGAAGAAATGATTTCCCTAAAGGAAACCATAACCTCATACCTCTTGGCCAAAACATCTTGCATGTTTGCCAAGATATAGACTCGGGCTTTATCGTTAGCCCTAATCAATCCATCGTATGCTTCACGAACAGTTCGTGAGGCACTAGAACCAGGAACCGGACGACGCTCCTCCGTTAAGACAGATCTCAGGCCGTCAAGAACCAAAATCGTATTTAGGTTCGACTTCCACTTCCCATAATTCTCACCAATTAATTTGTCGTGAGCTAACAACTGTATAAAAGAGCTCGACATGCTGAAACAGAATGTAAAACTATTAGTGAAACAGTTTTAACCTATTTAAACTAATTAAGAGGTTTAGCAGCAAATAAAGTACCCAAACTCTTTATTTACATGCAACGATACTTTAGTAAGTTAGAATGGTAGCTACCTAAGGGTAAACGAGCACTCCTTCACTAAACCAAGACATTCTTGACTAATTGCTAACTCCAGAATAACTCATATTCCTATAGCATCTTAGTTATCATTTTTGGTCAAGATTTACTAACTCCTTAGCAAATCCTGTAAGTGTGACCCTCCATTTTTAGAACGCACAGGACGACCCCAACAGTGCAACCTAAGGGAATGTCAGAGTTGGGAATGACCCTATGTTTCTTTATCCATAAATGGTGACTGACTTGTTCAACTTCCATGAAACGGCCCTCCTAAGGGATTGGTGCCACAAAGGGCACCTTGCAGGCGGAACATGAGAATCTCACGGTTCAATCCAATGGAGGAGACCGCAGGAAGTCCTGACGTACTTCCTTCTCCCACTTACTATAGACACTTACTCCATTCACCTTGCTATTGAAAGTTGCAAACACCATGCGAAGGGGGTTGCCCTATTGACAACACGAGGCCGAGCAAAATTCTCACGTTGTGAACTTTAGGGAGTGCGTAGCAGGAGAGGGATATATCGTATATTCCTTCTCAACACTTCTACTAAGCATCGTAAACGGTAAAGGGTATAAACTCAGGTTTTATCTGGCTAAGAAAATAAAACCTTAAGTCTAGCCAAACAATTTACCTGAGATGTCTAGGTTATAAACATTTACTAACCTCACACCTCTCACGCATGCTCATAAAGCCGGTTAACTTTACTCAAGTACCGGATAGTCCCCAGGTAGGAGGTGATCCGTCAATTCATTTTCCTCCAACCTTAGACAAGATTTCACCGGGTGAGTTTCTCATAACCTTAGCATTTACGAGATATCGACCTTTTCATCTAATGAACCAGATGGACTCTTTTAACCCTAAATGAACATGCTTTTGTTTGTTATACATTTTAAAAGTCTAAGTCATTTTTACAACACTTGCAAAAACTAGACTCATCTATATGCTTCTCAAACATACATTTGCTAAGGCATGACAAGTTGAATATTTAACTTCATAATCAATATAACACTTATATCGATTATGCCCTTAAATATACAACTCCTAATTCAAAAATTAATATAACACTTATATCAATTATTATGAATTAAGCATGCAATCTATACATTATAACAATTATAACATACAATATGCATCTAAAGTTGGAAGTTTAATTTCATAATTAATATAACACTTATATTAATTATTCTATTAAGCAAACAACAACTAATTCATGAATTAATATAACACTTATATTAATACTCATGAATTAAACATGCATACTATATATTATAACACTTATAACCTATAATATGCATAAAAGCAGGGCAACCTATGTTGTAAATTTAATTTCATAATTAATATAACACTTATATCAATTATTCTATTAAATTAGCAACATCTAATTCATGAATTAATATAACTCTTATATTAATACTCATAAATTCCCAAATATGCATACTATATATTATAACACTTATAACATATTTTCAATGCATGGAGCATGCTTCCTACGGTGGGATTTTAAATCTGTATGGCATATGTTATGCACATACAAACATGGAATTTAATTAAAACATACATTCGCAATGCATAATTAATTAAACACACTAAAGTGGATCAATTTTGGTATTTAGCAAGCAATAACTATTTTATTACAAGCTTGAACAACAAGCTAAGTCTTGAGCGGACTTCGAACTCTTCGCACCGCCTTTGACCAGCTTGCTTCCCCGAACGTTCGGCCAATTTCTCTTTGAATTTCTCTTCGTATTGCCTAAAACGAGTTTGAACTTATACCGAACATTTCGGCGAACTCCAAACTCGAGCTTCTTTCACAAAGAAACCCATATGGACTCTAATGACTCTTCAGCACGCATTAAAGCCCATACATTCTCGGGCAATTACAAATAATGAAATTCAAATAGAAACTATGCCAAAATCGATTTTCACTTTAGACGCCAATACAGAAACAATTTCTAAATTAAAATACCCACCAACTTAAATTGATGCAAATTGAGTTAATCACAAAATCGCTCTGATACCAATTGATGGAGCGATATACGCAGCGGAAAGCGATTTTGGACCGATGATACTCTAATTTCATCAATTTAACAAATAGAAAACATGCTCAAAACGACGGAATTAAGAAAATAGAAATACATACCCTTGTAGTTCTAATTTCTTCAAGCTCCGCCGCACGTTCCTCGTCACGAACTTTTCCGGCCTCTCTCACGAACGCCCTGAGGACCACCCCAGGTAGTCCCGCTATCCTCGGCGCCGCGCAACGGAGTTGTGGGACTCCGAAAGAAGAGAAAACGAAAAAGAAATGAAGAAAGAAGAAGAAGAATAAGAGACAGAGGAGGAAGAAGAACTCAAGAGCTGGAGAAAGAAACAAAATTAAAACACAACTTCTAAAAGTTCTATTCTCCTTTTTTTTCTTTTAATTCGTGTACACAGCCCCCCACTCCCCATTTTGGCCAACTTATATATATATATATATATATATATATATATATATATATGTGTGTGTGTGTGTCTGGAATCAAATAATATGTGTCTTGCTGCATGCAAGACATATATATATATAATTACTATTATTAATAAAAATAATAATAAAATTTGTATTTATTAAACTTTTTAATAAAATAAAAATATATATAATTATTAATTAAACTTTTTAATTAATAATTATTATTTAATTCAATATCAAATATTAATTAAATAATATGACTAAACCTGATTTTCCGAAAACCGACTTTTTTCCACATGAATCCTATTCATGTTTTAGGCCAATCTCATATTTAAATCATATTTAAATATGTCCATCATTCTTCCAGAAGCCGAATTTGAACAATTCAAATTCTTTTCCTTTTTCTTTTTCCTTTTCTCTTGTATTGTTGCATGCCGTTATCCGAGCTAGCCAGGAGAACCTAAAGGACCTACAGATCATGAGCTCCAACGATACGAGATTATCCGGTCAAAACTCTTTTAACCGAACTAATCAACATTCGTTAACCCCCGGAGACTCCACTATAGTCCAAGGGTTGCACTCTCCTCACTATAGATATATTATGTCGTCTGATATAGCCGTCATGGGCAAGTCGACCCTTCACAGGTTGTTCGTAATCACAGCTGGGTCATTTTAAACCGTTTAACCCCTGCCTTACGTCTTGTTCCTTAAGTACCATTGACACCTCTAATGAACAATAGATCTGTGGTCCAACCAACAGATTAGTTAACGCTCTCATCATATGAGAGTGTGAGCGCTCATTGTTCAAGCCCCGGAGTCAGCTATTAAGGGAACAACCTATCTACTAACCCTGAAGAGCGGGTTAGGAGTGAACTCCAATCTTGCTGTACTAGGTCCCCAACTACCTATTTATCCCTGAGATGGTAAGTTATTTAGTCGGCGCTAATGGGCCACTCTCACCCATACAAGTCTAAGGATACTGTGTAATAAGCAGGAGTTCATAGTAAGCTCAGGATTAAGATCGAGTTACCTAGGCCATCAAATGAAAATGTCGGTCTCATCAGTAAACGGTGTTTGATTGCTCACAAAGTGTGCTATCTTTATAGCCTTTTTACCGCTAGTTTACCGTGTAAATGAGCACTTTAATGTTGATTATCTTTTATATTATAGGAATTGAGCTAAATGGAGCTAAATGGAGCATTATTGAGAATTAAGAAGAGAAATGATCAAAGTGGGTGACTTGAAGAGGAAGTCCAAGCCAAGATTCCCGCAGCAGTAGCGTCGCGACGCTACGGATAGTCTTCCAGCGTCATTTCCGTCCGTAGAGTCGAGACGCTGTGCCTAGCGTCTCGACGCTGGCGTGCCAAATAAGGAAGAAAATATTTTCGGGACAGCGTCGAGACGCTTCCCCTAGGGTCTCGACGCTGTCACGATTGTTGCTATAAATAAGATCTTTTCCAGCCGATTGAGGTATCAAATTTTGGAGAGAAAAAGCCCTAGTTTCGAGACTTTGACACTTTGAAGAGGAGAGGAACGAGGATTGAAGCTGAGGAAGTGATTCGGAAGCAAGAGATTGTAGATCACAAGCCGGGAACGGTGAACGGCACGATATTGAGTTTATTCCTCCCTTTTCTCAGAACTTTGTTGATGAATTTCTTATTGTTTGATATGTTTGTAGTTTTGAACATGAGTGGGTAAACTTATTATCTTGGGGATTGATGTAGCCTTTTAGTTTTGATGTTTTAATTAATTGAATGCTTAGATTGATTGTTTATTGTCCATTCATGCTTTTACTTTCTTAATGCTTATAATCTTTTGGCCAAGGGTTGTATGTCTTCATGGTTTAAATTATGCTTGAAAGAGAATGATTTAGACTAGATCTTAATTGCATGACTAAGAATAGTTCTAACATGGGAATGATTAGGCTATCTTAGAAGTTGTTTTAAAGAAGAGTTTCTAATGCCTTGCATGTCTTTAAAAACTAGATTGAACAATTAGTTTTATTACATTGCATGAGACCAATTGCGCTCGTAAAAGTCAATTGTTATTTGTGTCCTTCTAGACTTATGGAAATTTGCATGAATAATCTAGGTATTTGATTGATTGAAGCGTCAATCTAATTGGTGAAATCACATCCCTAAGATACTCCTCTCGTGATTTGTTTAATTTGCTACTTTATTTTATTGTTTGCTTTTAAAATAGTTGTTACAACCCACTTTTCATCTTATTTCTCTAGATAAAATTAAACACTATTATTCAGGGTACTTAAGTGAACTAGAAAGTCAGTCCTGAGAACGATATTCGTATTCATTTGCACTTTATTACTTGACCCGTACACTTGCGGTTTTGCTCTGCATTAAAAGTGCGCAACAAGTTTTTGGCGCCGTTGCCGGGGACTGGCAAATATTTAGTTTCACTTAATACCGTGGAGAACCTGTTTGGTTTTAATTTAGAGTTTATTTTTAGTATTATTGATTTGTGTATTTTTTGTTTTCTTCAGGAATCATTGGTTGTGCATGCGAAAGGATAAAGAGACAGCTTTAGTTCCTTTTGATCCTGAAATTGAAAAGACTTGCAAAAAGAATCGAAGGGTGAAAAAGGACGAAACTGAAGTCATGAATCTTCAAAATCAACCGATGAACCAGTTGCCAATTGAGCAACAACTACAGCTGAATGCACCTATGCATCAAGCTGCGCAGCAGGATCAGAGACCCATTAGAGACTATTTTCAACCTGTCTTTCCTACTGAACATTCAGAAATTGCCTACGCACCCATCAATGCCAACAATTTTGAGCTCAAAACAGGACTTATTCAGATGGCTCAAAATCGATCTTTTAAAGGATTTCCTTCTGAAGACCCAAATTCTCATCTTAAATCTTTTCTTGAACTTTGCAGTACTGTTAAGATTAATGGTGTTACTCCTGAGGCTATACGCTTACGTTTATTTCCTTTTTCTTTACAGGATAAAGCGAAGGATTGGCTAGATTCTTTGACACCAGGGAGCATTACTTCATGGGATCAGTTGGTTCAGGTGTTCTTGATAAAATTCCTCCCAATTGCTAAGACAATCCAGCTGAGGACTGAAATTGGGACATTCAGACCACATGATTATGAGCAGCTTTATGAGGCCTGGGACCGTTACAAGAATCTTCTGCAAAAGTGCCCACAACATGGTTATGATGGACCACTACAGATTCAGTTATTTTATAATAGGTTGAATGGTAACACAAAGACTATTCTGGATGCTGCAGCTGGTGGCACTTTATTTTCAAGAACTGTTGAAAGTGCACTCACTTTATTGGAAGATATGGCATCCAACAGTTACCAATGGCCCACTGAACGATCTTCTCATAAGATAGTTGCCGACTTATATGAGGTGGATGAGGTTAGTGCTCTAAAATCTCAAATGGCTACATTAACACATGCTTTGACTAGACTTACAGGGCCAAGTGCACCTCAGTCCATGGAATCCATAGCAGCTGCCATTGTTGCACCGCATTATGAGGAGCCAAATGTTGAGCAAGCTCAATATGTCAACAATAGGAACTTTGGCTATAGGGGAAATCAGATGCAAAATTCACTCCCTACTCACTATCATCCTGGATTGAGGAATCATGAGAATTTCTCATATGCCAACAACAGGAATGTATTAAATCCTCCAGGATTTGCACCTCCACCATAGGAAGAAAAGAAAAAATCTATTGAAGATATGTTGGGAGCTTTCCTTTCTGAGACAAAATCTATGTTTGCTGAATCTAAAAATAGAACGGTCAAGCTTGAGCAGACAGTGCACACCCATGGATCTGCTATCAAGAACATAGAAGTTCAACTGAGTCAAATAGCATCTTCTTTGCATACAATGCAAAAGGGGAAATTTCCAAGTGACACTGAGGTGAATCCAAGAGAATCATGCAAGGCAGTAGCCTTGAGAAATGGAAAGCAGTTAGCTGAAACAGTGAAAGCAAAAAGTACAGCGCCAGTCACAGTTGAGGATGAGGAAATTATTGAGGAAGCTCCAGAGGAGGCCACACACATTACAATAATTAACAGGCCTTCTAGTTCTACTCTTCCTACTATTCCTAATTCTATTCCTTACCCTCAACGTTTTCAAAAGAAAAAAATTGATTCTCAATTTTCTAAGTTTTTAGATATTTTCAAGAAACTTCACATTAAAATTCCTTTTGCAGATGCACTTGAACAAATGCCAAATTATGTGAAGTTCATGAAAGAGATTATGTCCAAGAAAAGAAGACTGAAGGCTTATGAGACTGTGAACCTGACTGAGGAATGCAGCGCCATACTTCAGAAGAAGTTACCACAAAAATTAAAGGATCCAGGGAGTTTTACTATTCCTTGTCATATTGGTAGTTCTTTCTTTCAAAAGGCCTTATGTGATTTAGGTGCAAGTATTAATTTAATGCCTTTATCTGTTTTCAGGAAACTTGGCCTTGGAGAAGTGCAACCCACTACAATATCATTGCAGTTAGCTGACCGCTCCGTCACATATCCTAGAGGTATTGTAGAGGATGTGATAGTAAAGGTTGATAAATTCTTCTTCCCTGCAGATTTTGTAGTCTTAGATATGGAAGAAGATGCTGAGGTCCCTATCATTTTGGGGAGACCTTTCTTGGCCACTGGGAGAGCATTGATCGATGTACAGCAAGGAAAGCTAACTCTGAGGGTAAATGATGAAGAAGTAATCTTCAATATTTTTAGAACTATGAAATATCCAAATGAGGTTAGTACTTGTCACATGATTGATATAGTAGATCACACTGTGCATGAGTTTAGGGACTTGGTGTTGCCTGCTGATCCTCTTGAAAAATGCATGTTGGATTTGACTTTTGAAAATCTAGGAATTTTAGATGAAGAAATTGCTTTATATTCTGATGTTTTAGATCATTTATCCATAGGAGAGTTTAGAAAAGAAAAGACATTTCAATTGTCTGTGAATGAAATAGCTACAGTAAAACCTCCTGCGCCTGAATTAAAGCAATTGCCTGCACATCTTCGCTATGCTTTCTTAGATGATTCTTCTACTTTTCCTGTTATTATATCTGCTGTATTAAGTAAAGTAGAAGAAGAAAAATTATTGAGGATATTACGTGCTCATCGTTCTGCTATAGGATGGTCTATTAGTGATATTAAGGGAATTAGCCCAACTGTTGTCATGCATAAAATCTTAATGGAAGACACTTTTAGTCCATCAATTGAGCATCAGAGAAGACTCAATCCCGCCATGAAAGAGGTGGTAAAGGCTGAGGTATTGAAATTACTTAATGCAGGTATTATTTATGCAATATCTGATTGTTCATGGGTGAGTCCTGTGCAGGTTGTTCCTAAGAAAGGGGGGATGACAGTTGTAAAGAATGAAAATAATGAATTCATCTCTACAAGGACAGTGACAGGGTGGCGAGTGTGCATAGATTATAGAAAACTGAACAAAGCCACTAGAAAGGATCACTTTCCTCTTCCTTTTATTGATCAAATGCTTGATAGACTTGCTGGTTATCCTTACTATTGTTTCCTTGATGGATATTCAGGTTATAATCAGATTGCCATCTCTCCTGAGGATCAAGAGAAGACTACATTCACATGTCCCTATGGTACTTTTGCTTTCAGGCGAATGCCATTTGGATTGTGCAATGCTCCCGCCACTTTTCAGCGTTGCATGATGTCCATATTTCATGACATGGTGGAGGATATTATGGAGGTTTTCATGGATGATTTTTCAGTTTTTGGATCTTCTTTTGATTCATGTTTAGCTAATCTTTCTCTTGTCTTGCAGCGTTGTGAGGAGACTAACCTTGTTTTAAATTGGGAAAAGTGCCATTTTATGGTTAAGGAAGGTATAGTATTGGGCCATAAAGTCTCTGAAAAAGGCTTCGAAGTAGATCGAGCAAATATTTCAGCTATTGAGCAACTACCTTGTTACGTCTCCAAAAGTGACTATTTTAGGACTTATTTGCTATAGAAAGATGTACACCCTTAAGCGTTTTTGGTAGAATTTAGCTTAAACTTGGACTTATATATGAAAATTAGTAGAATGAAGCTAAATGAGGACTTAGGTGTAAAAGGAAAGAAAAAGAAACAAAAACAAAGCTAAAGACTTGAGATTTGCAAATTGCTGAAGCATTGCGAAAACATTGCGGTTTCAGCAATGTTTTAAGTGAAATCTGTTAAGTTGTCTAACCAATTTCTATTTTCTTACGATCTTTCAGCGATCCATTCCTTCTCCTGCTGCCACGTGGAAAGTCGACGTTCAGAATGGATGGTCCTCCTTGGCTGAAGACTACCTGCAAAACCCTATAAAAGGAGGTCAAGATGGAAGGACAAAGACACACTCGAACGACGTAGACTCCCATTTCAACGCATTCACTCATTTGTTCTGTCTTCCGGTTGTTGGTACGAGAGGTTCAGCTGGTGGAATCGATAGTCTGAACGGAAGAAGAGAGGATCTTTCTTCTCTTCTGATTATATTCATCCACAATCAAGCTTACCTTCGGCTTTCATCCGAGGCGTTGCGACGAGGAGTTCACACGCATACAGCTTTCTACTGCTTTCCTTTGCTTTCTGTTTCCCTTTTTATTGCTGTCTGTTGTAACTCGTTTGTGGTTGCTACTCTGATTCATTTCGTCTCTTTCTGTTTAAGTTTTCATTAGCTTAAGTTGTTGTTTTGTTCAGTTGGAACCTTGGTAAATCAAAGAGTTAATTTGGCTACTTCACAATTGTTTTACTGCTGTTCTTCTCCTATTCTGCCATTTACATTCTGTTAAGCATGACTTCACCATCTATTCTATCCATTCCCTCTTCATCCATGAGTAACTAAACCACATAAGGGTATGCTAATGACAAGTCTATAGGTAGAAATACGTGAGTCAAGCATGTAGGTTAGTTTCAAATGCATTGAATGTATGTAAGCTTCATCCCACGGGCAATTTCGATTGGCAATCCATTTTTTCTAAAGAACTCCTAACCTCTGGAAGGAGTAAGAGTTCAGAGTCGTACATTCATGCTAGCCTTTCATGGTAGCCAGAAAACGACCTAGGAATAGGCGTTTTCCTAGTACAAACCATTAACTTGCTTTTATAAATAGATGTTTAAGGCCTTACTTGGACACGAGTAAACTAAAGGATCTAATGCATGAAATCGAAAGATACATGAGAATAAGTTAGTTTGATGCATGATGAGTTGATCTACTGCTTGAGAATCGTATGAAAAAGCCTATAGAGGAGTCGTTAGTAGCCCTTATTTCCCTACTTTACCCCTAATTCGCTGTTAGTAACATTGCTAGAAAATTGCTGTTTCCGCAATTTTCTTAGTTCAAATTTTTTGCCTTAACCATTTCCTTCTTAGTTTGCTGTTTTGTAATTCTCTTCCCTCTACATTCGAGTTTAATTATTTACTTGCACTCGTTTAAGCTTTCATATCTCGCACGTTCCTTAATAGTTAGGCACTTTAAACTCAAATCTACCCCATTTAAACCACCCATTCTCACTTAACATCTCACTTCGTTAGTAACTAAGAATAAATCTCTGTGGGAAATCGAATGAAAAAATACTTATTACTTGCTACAGGACCATGTATGCTTGCATGTTCTGAGTGCTCTACCATTGCATCTTTATTTTAAACATTGAGCACGCAACAAGTTTTTGGCGCCGCTGCCGGGGATTTTGTTTAGTAAAAACGAAGTTTGTTAAGTTAGAAAAACAAATCTTACTACCTATTGGAGCTGATCTATTCTCATTTCTTTTGCAGGTACCATTGGGTTAGTTTATGAATGAGCATTCAAGTAGCGATCTAGAGTTCAATCTTGAGCCTGAAAGGTTACTTAGGGCCAGAAACAAAGCTAAGAAACGCCTCTTCAAACAACCCCTTGTAACTCAAAGCATTGCTGACTCCGCGGAGTCTTCGCAATTCTATCAAGTAGAAATGGATAGACCAATCCCAAATCCAGCACCTACCATTCGCAACCCCATCGAAATAGCGAATGACAAGGATAGTGCCATCCTCTCCTACTTAGTTCCCATGCCTGGGGAGCTAAACCCAAGCATCATACGCCCTGAGATTACTGCCAACTCATTCGAGTTAAAGCCAGTAATGTTCCAAATGTTGTCCACTGTGGGACAATTCTTTGGAGTGGAAAATGAGGACCCCACAACCATCTAAGAAACTTCCTAGGAGTTAGTGATACCTTCCTTATCCCTGGAGTTTCCCAAGAAGCTTTGAGGCTTTACCTCTTCCCTTACTCATTAAGAGATAAAGCCAAAACGTGGTTAAATTCTTTACCCTCCGGATCAATTGTCAATTGGACAGATCTGGCTGAGAAATTCCTAGTCAAATACTTCCCACCTGATAGGAATTCCAACTTTCGTGATGACATAATTAAGTTCAAACAAGCCGAAAACGAGTCTCTTCACGAAGCTTGGACAAGGTTCAAGGATCTTTTGCTTAAATGTCCACACCATGGCATTCTATGGTGTATTCAAATAGAAGTATTCTTTAAAGGATGCAACCCCAGCACAAGGCAAGTGCTAAACTCTTCAGCTGGTGGTTCCATGCTTTCAAAGAGTTACAATGAAGCCTATGAGATTCTGGAGAAAATCTCAACTTCCCACTGTAGATGGTCAGATGATCCCGTAGAGCCTAGGAGAGCTCAAGACAAGGATGCACTCAGTGCAATGAGTAGCCAAATAAACGCCCTGACCAATCTAGTCAAACAAATGGCTCAAACCAATCTCCAATCTAGTGTCAACACCGCAGCAGCCGTTTCAATGGGTGCATCAACTAGTCAAGGTGAGACAGTAATCTGTGGATTCTTTGGGGAAGGGCACCTGTATGAATACTGCCCTGGGAATCCAGCCTCAGTCTGCTATGTTGGAAGCCAACAGCAGCCTAGGAACAACCCCTACTCTAACACTTACAATCCTGGTTGGAGGAACCACCCAAATTTTTCTTGGGGTGGGCAACAGAACACTAACCAAGCTCCAAACCAACCAAGACCGAGTGGAACACCTGGTTTCACTCCACAAAATAACCAATCCATGTACCAAAAACCATATAACCAACCAATAGGGTCATCAGTAGAAAATCTACTTAAGGAGTACATTGCAAAGAATGATGCTACCCTACAAAGTCAGCAAGCTACCCTTAGGAGCCTAGAGAACCAAATAGGGCAATTAGCCAATGAACTCAAGAGTAGGCCCCAAGGTAGGCTGTCTGCTGACACTGAAATGCCAAGAAGAGAGGGTAAAGAGCAAGTTCAAGCAATTGAACTTCGCAGTGGAAGACCATTGGTGAGCAACACTAGAGAAACACCAAAGCGAGTAGAGAATGAAGAGTCTAGTGCTCCACTGGATTCTCTGCCGAACCATGATCAACCACCACCAAGCACATCAAGGGTGGAGCTGGAACCTATCATAGAGGAACCAGAAGAAATTCCAAGGCCTCCACCTGTCCTTAGGCGACCTGAAGTGCCTACATATGTGCCACCACCTCCATTCCCTAGAAGGCTAAAGAAAAAACAAGAACAGGAAGTGCACTTTAATAAATTTTTAGAAATTTTGAAGCAAGTGCATGTGAATATTCCATTTGTAGAGGTTTTGCAATCCATGCCTTCTTATGTTAAATTTTTGAAGGATATTATTACTAACAAAAAGATCATTGGTGAATTTGAAACAGTGAATCTTACTGAGGAGTGCAGTGATATACTCCAGAACAAACTTCCAAAGAAGGAGAAGGATCCTGGTTCCTTCACCTTACCAGTCGAGTTGGGAGGCAAGCACGTGGCCAGAGCTCTTTGTGACCTGGGAGCCAGCATAAATCTCATGCCTTTATCACTATTCCGTCAGCTTAGAATAGGGGAAGCACGTCCTACTACTGTCACCTTGCAGCTTGCAGACAAATCCATAGCCTACCCTGAGGGTAAGATAGAGGATATCCTTGTCAAGGTTGACAAGTTCATTTTTCTTGCAGACTTCATCATTCTGGATTATGAAGCAGACAAGGAGGTCCCCATCCTATTAGGCAGACCATTTCTAGCCACAGGTAGGGCCTTGATTGATGTCCAGAAAGGTGAGCTCACCATGAGGGTTCATGATGAGGAGGTTAAGTTTAGTGTCTTTAAAGCTCTAAGGTATCCTTCTGATTCTGAATCTTGTGCTAGTATGGATGTAGTAGATTCACTGATGGAGGAACAACTTGAGCATGAACTAATGATTAAGCATGCTACTGACTATGTACAGATAGATACAACTGACTTACATATTTCTGAAATAATGGATATACTTGTGGACAAACTTCAGCATGTGTGCATGACTAACGACTTGTCTGAAAGATCCATGAATCCATTGAAACCATCCATTGAGCATCCACCTCTCTTAGAATTAAAACCATTGCTTGATCATCTTAAGTATGCATATCTAGGAGAGCATGATACTTTGCCTGTTATTATTTCGTCCAAATTGAGTGAAAAGCATGAAATTGCGCTAATATTGCTGCTTAAGCAACATAAAAAAGCTATTGCATGGACGATTGCTGACATTAGAGGTATTAGTCCTTCTTATTGCATGCATAAGATATTATTGGAATAGGAACATACACCCAGAGTAGATCACCAACGTAGGTTGAACCCCTCCATGAAGGAGGTAGTTAAAAAAGAAATAATCAAATGGTTAGATGCAGGTGTAATCTTCCCTATAGCCAATAGTCAGTGGGTGAGTCCAATTCAATGTGTGCCTAAGAAGGGGGGGATGACTGTAGTAGTTAATGAGAGTAATGAACTAATTCCAACTAGAACTATCACAGGATGGAGAGTCTATATGGACTATAGAAAATTAAACAAAGAAACAAAAAAAGATCATTTTCCCTTACCGTTTATAGATCAGATGTTAGATAGGATAGCTGGCCGAGCCTACTACTGCTTCCTAGATGGTTATTCTGGATATAACCAAATTACCATAGACCCTGTGGACCAGGAGAAAACAACCTTTACATGTCCCTTTGGAACATTTGCTTTTCGCAGAATGCCTTTCGGCTTATGCAATGCACCAACAACATTCCAAAGGTGCATGTTGGCCATCTTCTCTGACTTAGATGAATCCATGATAGAAATATTTATGGATGACTTCTCAGTCTTTGGTGATTCTTTTACAAATTGCTTAGAGAACTTAGGACAAGTCCTAGCTAGGTGTGAGGAGACCAACCTAGTCCTTAATTGGGAGAAATGCCACTTTATGGTGGAAGAAGGGATAGTCCTAGGTCATCGAGTGTCTAGAGCAGGAGTAGAGGTCGATAGGGCCAAGATAGAGATAATAGAGAAGCTAGTGGAACCTCAGAATGTAAAAGCTATTAGAAGTTTCCTAGGGCATGCAGGTTTCTATAGGAGGTTCATTAAGAACTTCTCCAAGATCTCTAAGCCTTTGTGTGAACTTCTAGGCTTAACAAACCCTTCATCTTCTCAAAATAATGTTTCTTAGCCTGGACAACCCTTAAGGAAGCATTAGTCAAAGCACCTATTATAGTAGGACCAAATTGGGACCTACCATTTGAGATGTTGTGTGGTGCGAGTGACTATGCAGTAGGGGTTATGCTAGGACAAAAAATTGACAAACTAACACATCCTGTATACTATGCAAGTACGACACTAAATGAGGCACAATGTAATTACACAACCACAGAAAAGGAAATGCTAGCTGTAGTATTTGCCTGCGAGAAGTTTAGGAATTACATTGTAGGCACTAGGACAATCGTGTACACTGATCATTCTGCACTAAAATACCTAATGAGGAAGGCGGATGCTAAGCCTAGGTTAATTAGATGGGTATTATTGTTGCAAGAGTTTGATCTAGACATTAGAGATAAGAAAGGATGCGAAAATGTGGTTGCTTATCATCTTTCTAGATTGCGGCATAATTGCGATAAAATTGCTGAACCAGCAATTTCTGATGCCTTTATCGATGAGCATGTCTTTGTGTTAGCACATCGTGATAACGACGAGGAACCTTGGTTTGCTGATATTGCTAACTTCCTTGCCTCGCAGGTACTACCAACTTTCAAAGGAGGGCAAGAAAAGAAGAGGTTTCTACATGAAGCTAGGAAGTTCATCTTGGACGATCCTACACTTTACAAGACATGTGCAGACGGATTGCTGAGGAAGTGTGTGTCAGCTGCTGAAGCGAAGTCTGTGCTGCAGCATTGCCATACATCTCCCTACGGTGGGTATTTTGGTGGCCAAAGAACAGCTGCAAAGGTGTTCCAGAGTGGCTACTATTGGCCCACGGTCTTCAAAGATGCCCACGACTATGCACACAGCTGCGATGAATGTCAAAGAACAGGTAACCTTAGTCGAAAGGATGAGATGCCTCTCACCTACATCTTGGAGTTGGAGCTCTTTGATGTGTGAGGCATCGATTTCATGGGACCATTCCCCCCATCTGCAGGTAATCTTTATATACTTGTAGCTGTCGACTATGTATCTAAATGGGTAGAAGCCATAGCATGTCCATCGAATGATGCCAAAACAGTAATTAAGTTCCTTAATAGGCATATGTTTACAAGGTTTGGTACACCCCGTGCTATAATTAGTGATGAAGGGACGCACTTTATTAATAAAGCTATGGAAAAAGTGTTAGCTAAGTACAATGTTAGACATAGAGTAGCAACCCCTTATCACCCACACTCAAATGGACAAGCTGAAATATCCAATAGGGAGATTAAAAACATACTCGAAAAAGTGGTCAAACCTAATAGAAAAGATTGGTCTTTTAAGTTAGATGATGCACTTTGGGCATATAGGACTGCATATAAAACACCCCTAGGTATGTCTCCTTATAGGCTTGTATACGGGAAAGCATGTCATTTACCCTTCGAGTTGTAAATCAAAGCCTTTTGGGCCTTAAAAGAACTGAATTATTGCGTGACCGATGCGGGAACATTGCGGTCTCTGCAATTACATGAGCTCGATGAGCTGAGACATATGTCCTACGAAAATGCCAAAATGTATAAGGAAAAAACTAAAATTTGGCATGATAGTAGACTTAGGATTAAGGACTTTAAGAAAGGTCAGCATGTCTTATTATTTAACTCAAGGTTAAGATTATTTCCAGGCAAACTTAAGTCCAGATGGTCAGGTCCTTTTGTGATAATTAACGTGTTTGTTCATGGTGCGATTGAGATTAGAAACCTGCAGCGCGGGCAACCGTTTATGGTCAATGGTGCACGATTGAAGCATTACTACGAGGAAGGAGATGTGAAGACACTCTCGGCCTTCCTCTTATCTGAAGCTTAAGAATCAAATCGAGAGGGGATGAGTGACCACTGTGCTCATCCAACAGAAGGCTATGCCTTAGTTTTTTTTTCCCAAGTATTTTTCGGTTTGTGTTTTATGTGTTTAGTTGTGATTTTATTTACGGATTTTGTTGTAATTAGGTGAATTCAAATGGGAGATCTTTAAGAGGAGATCAAGGAGATGAATCAAGGGAAGCAAATCAACAAGAAAGATCAGGTGAATCAAAGATTTGGTTGATTGAATCTTGCAACTTAAATCAAGAAACCCCAACGGCTAGGCAATTTAATTGCGGTAGATTTGTTGAATCCGCAACAGAATAGAGCCGTTGGGATCCACTCGAGTATAAATAGCCGTTAGATCATCGTTGCCCCTTACGCAATCTTCATCCATTGGACCTCAAGATTCCATTCTTCTTCTTCCTCTGCATCTCCTACCTCCAGACCTTCCAAGAACGAAAATGGTATCCACACGGGCCGACCGTTCCACGCCCAAAAAGAAGTCACCTGACGCAGAAGAAGCTGCGAGAGAGGCACTACTTGCCTTAGCAGATGCTAACGCTGCGCAGCCCTCACGGCCTCCAAACCTGCCGGTGCGCCGAAAGAAGTGGAAGGTTGTGACGGAGATCCCTGCTGGTCCGTCTGAACCAGTGGGCACACCCAAGAAAAGGAAGTGGAAGGTGGCAGTCGGGGACGCACCGGTCAAAGAGAAGACTCCCACCGAGGAGAGTCATGAGAGTGGCCGCCCATCTTATGAGACGGCCAGGCAGAGCCCTGAACCATCACCTTCACCGCAGACGCCCGAGCACGAAGCACCTTCTGAAGAGCACCAAGACTCGGTGCCAAGTGATGAGGCAGCTGAAGACGAGGAGGTTTTCTCCTCATTGAGAGAGGTCAGTCCTGACAGCCCTGCAGAGGGAGGGAGTAAAGACTCCATGGAAGAAACGTTGGGGGATTGTCTCCAACAAATGACCACCAGGGCTCGGCTGAGGAAGAAGGCGCCCAAGATTGTGAAGGCCAAACGGCCAAAAGCTTCCAAGCGATCCAAGAAGAAGAAGGTCAGTGGTGAGCCTTCTTTAAAGAAGCTGAAGGTTGAGGCTGCTGAGTCGGCCAAGGCAAAGGAGAAGGGGAAGGCAAAATTGTACCCCGAAGATGACCCTCAAGCCGTGAGGTATGTCTCTCAAGATGCAGAGACGAGGGGCACTGAATTGAGGAAAAGAGACCTACTCCATGAGAAGGGTTTTCTTGATGCACTAACGGACCTGCCGCAATTCTTGCGCGCAGGGATCACCAACCATGGCTGGGAAGAGCTGTGCAGACCGCCCATCCCTGCCTACTCCGACATGGTGTACGATTTTTACGCCAACCTGACGCACCCTGAAGATGGTTTGTCCATAGTGAGGGGGATTGAAGTTGATTTCTCGGCCAAGGCCATCAATGAAGCTTATGCCCTCAGAGGGCATAAGTACACTGATTATGCGAGAATCATCGACTCACCATCTGCAGCTGTCTTAGAAGAAGCCCTGCGCATCATCGGCCAACCTGAGGCGGCTTGGACAATTTTAAGAAATGGGAAGCTGATAGCACTCCAAAAGTGCTAATATTTAGCTCCTAAGTCTTGTAAATTAGAGTAATTATTTGGGCTTAATTGATTTATTTGGTATAATTTAATTGCTAAGGGGTAAATCGGGCATTTGCGATAATTAAGAGCTTAAATGAATATTTTATAATATTTTATTAGTTAGTCGTTTTGAGTGATTAAGCTACATTAATTAGATAATCTAATCTTAACTCAAAATTGATTTGTGGCTTGATGGTGTAGGGCTTGTTAAGAAAATGGTGAAGCCAAGGTTCAAATCCTGGTGGGAGCAGAATGTTATTATTTTTGTAGAAAGTCAACGGTCAACGGTCAACGGTCAACGGTCAACGCTCAAACCATCCATCAGACGGCCCAAGACCGCGCGCGCCTGCCGACTCACCCCGCGCGCCCTCGCCCGCGCGCAGCCTCGCGCCCCAGCGCCCTCTCCGCTCGCCCTCGCGCGCGCCACGCCCTCGCCATCGCCCGCGCGGCCTATCCGTGACTGTAAATGCCCGTCATTAAAAGTGCAAAAAGTTGCCAAAAGTCTAAAAAAAAGCGGTGTTTTCCATTTTTCCATTCTCCGTAGCGTCGAGACGCTAGGACAGCGTCTCGACGCTACTCTGAAGTATAAAAAGAACATTTTCGCGATTTTAGGTCATTCCACCTCCGTTTTGGGCTCGGGATTGACGTTTTTTCACCATTTTTGAAGCTCTTCTTCTCCATTTGGGTTGTATGAACTCTACAACCTCCATGGAAGCTTGGAATACTCCATCTCCCATGGAAGGCTAGAGGTAAATGCTTGATTAGTTAGTTGAGGGATTGATTTCTATTGTATTTAGGTGAGATTTGTGCTTTATATGAATGTTTAGCATATGTGTATGAACTCTTGCATCTCTTTCCTGTATTAAGAACGAATAGCATGCCTTTCTAATTAGGATTGACGCCCATAATTGTTACGCATGTTAGTCGGCTAGCATTGATTCCTGATTAGTCTTAATGCAAGTAGCGAGGGTCTAATCGTGCCTAATCAATTTAACTCTATGTGACGAATGGGGTATGAATTGATTATCGTATCGCGGTGGGCTCAAGGTTAAGAGAGAAATCGAATTAATTTTAGGATTAATTCGTCGCGATGTTACCCATTACTGTTTTCTGATTAATTTAGGACTAATCACCTTTAATTGATTAAGAGGCATGTTTAATTAGAATTGTCTGTTTCTAATTAACTCTTCGGGGTGTTTGTATCGGTGTCGAGCAAACATTTCGCGTGCATGAGCATCTCGGCTAATTTCCATGTTTATCAATGAACTAAAATACAATAGAGCAATCCCGATACTTTCTAATTAAGCATACTTGTCAATTTCATATTTCCCTCTTTAATTTTCCGTTAGCGCAATTCTTTGCATGTTAGTAATTTTCCAAACAAAACCTCCCATTGTTTTTACTTCATTACAAATTCAATTTAATTAAGTTAGGATTATAGCTTGCTCCCTGTGGATCGACTCCGTTGCCACTAGCTGCAAAACTTAGTGAGTTCGGATTATAAATATTATTTTGGCGGGTTTCGACAACCCGAAATTGGTAGGACATTCAAAAATCCTACCACCAGAAGCACACCCTGATGAGTGCAACCCTCAAGGACAAGGCAACCGTCTGGTTTTCCTTTGTGCGGAGGCGTCTCTCCCCTGTGACCCACGAGACGACCATAAACCAGGGGAGATCTTTGCTGCTGTACGCCATTATGAGGGGCCTCACCATAGATGTTGGTGAGGTCATTGCAGCCTCCATAGCCGACTGTGCAAAGAAAGGTAAGGGCCCTCTTTTCTTCCCAAACACCATTACTAAACTCTGCTTGCGTGCAGGTGTGCCTATAGGGAGGAAGGAGAGGCAGCTGGCCTACACAGGTCATCTGGAGCTGCCTACAGGCCTGAGGATGCGGAGAAGGGGAAACATGGAGTTTGAGCTAGATGGCCTGGCTGCTGCTCAATCCTTATCCATGGCGTGCTTAATGGACCTGCAACACAAGATGGCCCATTGGGCTGAATATGCGCAGGCGAGGGACAAAGACGTGGCTGATCAGCTGGGGTGCATCTTCCCTGCTTTCCCCACTGATCTATTGAAGCCGTGGGCACCTCCTAGGGAGAGGAGAGATGAGGATATTTGAGTGCCAGTTTGAAGGGCACTCGAGGGAGTACTTCTGTTCCCTCTTGAAAAAAAAAAAAAAAACCTGCTTTTCGTTAACTTTGTGAATTCTGTTTGAATCCAATACTTGATCTGTTTTTAATTCCTTTGTTTGTTTAGGATAGTTTCGTATAGGTTGATGGTATCTGAGTAGTTAGCTTGTTTTAGTTTTCTATTTTGAGTAGTTTTTGATGGCTGGAGATAGCATGCTAGGGGCCTTGATCACTGATAAATATGCCCTGTAGGTTTATTGCGAAATTTTTGGGGAATCCACAATTTTTGTTAAGTTTCGCATGCTATTGACTGACTGATAGATAGGCTGGTTCTGTTTAAATTTTGCTCTCTTGCTGCTTTCTTGACTGCCATATATGACCTATCTATGAGCATGCTGGATGAGTGTCTTAGTACACCTTTGATAGTTTAAAATAGCTCCCTTAAATTGCTCAGCATGAATCTCTTTAAGCCCTTCACAGACTGTTTTTTGCAAAATTCTGCTGCTGTGTTATTTGCTTTAAGAATGTTCATTCTATGCCTAGGACTTTTAGATTCTCCTTGTTTTGCCCGCGACTAGATGCTTCTAGGACAAGTTTGGGGGTGTGCCACCTCAGACTCTCATTGGGGACAATGAGAAGTTTTAGTTTGGGGGAGGCAGCCCTAGGCCTAGGAACATTCCTCTCTCCCTTTTAAACATAAGCATTCTTCTTCCCCTTTGAAAAAATGATGAACTCAAAAAAAATGAAAAGGAAAAAAGAATAAAGAGTGGTGTCTCTCTTGAGGTTGCTGAGTAATCAGTGTCATGTGTGTAACCCACAAGTGGCATTGCATCAAAAGGCAACCAAAGGAGAGGCCCTACCAAAGAAGGAAAGAAAATGAAAAACCAAGGAAGAAGAGTGTATGGCTATGAGTTATAGCTTATGTGCTTAGGTGTCCTATGTGAATGAACTCTGATCCTCAATTAGCTAAGCACAGGGTTGTAGCTTGTAGGTTTGTTAAGGGAGATGAATGTATATCCAATGTAGTGATGCCAGGGTTTAGGTTGTTCTATAAAAAGTACTACTGTCACTGGTTTATACTAAGACTAGCATGACTCTAAGGAATCCTAGGCAGCTCAAAAGAAAAACATTAGAAGCATGTACTGATTCTGGGGTAAAGCTAGGTAGAGTTTGAAAACTTAGGGATAGTTGCACAATGAACTTAATGACCAAAGCAGATAGATCAGTTGTAGGGAGTTAATAAAAACAGTAGGATTATAAGGCGAGAGAAGTCAGAAGAAGCAAAATGAGAAGTTAGTTTTAAACTTAGAAGCGTGTCACAGGACAGCCATGCCTTACATAGTGAATTTAGGGAGGCCAGTAAGCAGTTAGAGAGAGTAATAGCAACCCAAATACAGTCCTTTTATTGCTCGAGGACGAGCAAAACCTTAAGTTTGGGGGTGTGTTACGTCTCCAAAAGTGACTATTTTAGGACTTATTTGCTATAGAAAGATGTACACCCTTAAGCGTTTTTGGTAGAATTTAGCTTAAACTTGGACTTATATATGAAAATTAGTAGAATGAAGCTAAATGAGGACTTAGGTGTAAAAGAAAAGAAAAAGAAAAAAAAACAAAGCTAAAGACTTGAGATTTGCACATTGTTGAAGCATTGCGAAAACATTGCGGTTTCAGCAATGTTTTAAGTGAAATCTGTTAAGTTGTCTAACCAATTTCTATTTTGTTACGATCTTTCAGCGATCCATTCCTTCTCCTGCTGCCACGTGGAAGGTCGACGTTCAGAATGGATGGTCCTCCTTGGCTGAAGACTACCTGCAAAACCCTATAAAAGGAGGTCAAGATGGAAGGACAAAGACACACTCGAACGACGTAGATCCCATTTCAACGCATTCACTCATTTGTTCTGTCTTCCGGTTGTTGGTACGAGAGGTTCAGCTGGTGGAATCGATAGTCTGAAAGGAAGAAGAGATGATCTTTCTTCTCTTCTGATTAGATTCATCCACAATCAAGCTTACCTTCGACTTTCATCCGAGGCGTTGCGACGAGGAGTTCACACGCATACAGCTTTCTACTGCTTTCCTTTGCTTTCTGTTTCCCTTTTTATTGCTGTCTGTTGTAACTCGTTTGTGGTTGCTACTCTGATTCATTTCGTCTCTTTCTGTTTAAGTTTTCATTAGCTTAAGTTGTTGCTTTGTTCAGTTGGAACCTTGGTAAATCAAAGAGTTAATTTGGCTACTTCACAATTGTTTTACTGTTGTTCTTCTCCTATTCTGCCATTTACATTCTGTTAAGCATGACTTCACCATCTATTCTATCCATTCCCTCTTCATCCATGAGTAACTAAACCACATAAGGGTATGCTAATGACAAGTCTATAGGTAGAAATACGTGAGTCAAGCATGTAGGTTAGTTTCAAATGCATTGAATGTATGTAAGCTTCATCCCACGGGCAATTTCGATTGGCCATCCATTTTGTCTAAAGAACTCCTAACCTCCGGAAGGAGTAAGAGTTCAGAGTCGTACATTCATGCTAGCCTTTCATGGTAGCCAGAAAACGACCTAGGAATAGGCGTTTTCCTAGTACAAACCATTAACTTGCTTTTATAAATAGATGCTTAAGGCCTTACTTGGACACGAGTAAACTAAAGGATCTAATGCATGAAATCGAAAGATACATGAGAATAAGTTAGTTTGATGCATGATGAGTTGATCTACTGCTTGAGAATCGTATGAAAAAGCCTATAGAGGAGTCGTTAGTAGCCCTTATTTCCCTACTTTACCCCTAATTCGCTGTTAGTAACATTGCTAGAAAATTGCTGTTTCCGCAATTTTCTTAGTTCAAATTTTTTGCCTTAACCATTTCCTTCTTAGTTTGCTGTTTTGTAATTCTCTTCCCTCTACATTCGAGTTTAATTATTTACTTGCACTCGTTTAAGCTTTCATATCTCGCACGTTCCTTAATAGTTAGGCACTTTAAACTCAAATCTACCCCATTTAAACCACCTATTCTCACTTAACATCTCACTTCGTTAGTAACTAAGAATAAATCTCTGTGGGAAATCGAATGAAAAAATACTTATTACTTGCTACAGGACCATGTATGCTTGCATGTTCTGAGTGCTCTACCATTGCATCTTTATTTTAAACATTGAGCACGCAACATACCTCCTCCTATAAATGTGAAGGGAGTTAGGAGTTTTCTTATGCATGCAGGGTTTTATCGCCGTTTTATTAAAGATTTTTCTAAAGTAGTAAAACCCTTATGCAATCTTCTAGAAAAAGAGTCTGCTTTTATATTCTCTGATGAATGTCTGCTAGCATTTAATTTGTTAAAGGAAAGGTTAACTACTGCACCTATAATTGTTGTACCTGATTGAAGTCAACCTTTTGAGATTATGTGTGATGCTAGTGATTTTGCTGTTGGAGCAGTTTTAGGCCAACGTCGTGACAAGTTGTTTAGGGTCATTTACTATGCTAGTAGAACTTTGGACAATGCACAACAAAACTACACCACCACTGAAAAAGAAATGCTTGCTGTTGTATTTTCTTTTGATAAATTTAGGTCCTATCTGTTAGGGACTAAAGTCATTGTCCATACTGACCATGCAGCTCTTCGATATTTATTTGATAAAAAAGATGCTAAACCTCGTTTGATTCGATGGGTTCTTCTTTTGCAGGAGTTTGATTTTGACATACGGGATAGGAAAGGATGTGAGAATGTTGTTGCAGACCATTTGTCTCGCATTGAGCATGAGAACCACCACGAGACTTTTCCTATCACAGAGGACTTTCCTGATGAGAGATTATACCAGGTAAAATCTACTATTTCATGGTTTGCTGACTATGTTAATTTTCTTGCAGGAAAGGTGATGCCACCAGATTTGAAGTCCCACCAAAAGAAGAAATTTCTCCATGATGTCAAGTCTTACCTGTAGGACGACCCGTTGCTCTTTAAGGTTTGTTCAGACCAATTAATAAGACGGTGTGTTCCACATGAGGAGGTAACTAAAATTATGCATGATTGTCATTCATCTCCCTATGGTGGTCATTTTGGAGCCACACGTACTGCTGCAAAGGTATTGCAATCTGGTTTTTATTGGCCTACTATGTTTAGAGATTGTTATACTTTTGTTAAAACATGTGATAGGTGTCAAAGAACAGGTAATATTTCGAGACACCATGAATTACCTTTAACTCCTATTCTTGAAGTCGAGTTGTTTGATGTTTGGGGAATTGATTTTATGGGCCCTTTTCCCTCTTCCCATGGTTATCTTTATATTTTAGTTGCAGTTGATTATGTGTCTAAATGGGTAGAGGCAATTGCCACTAAGAAAAATGATGCTCGTATTGTCTTACAGTTCCTTCATAAGAACATATTTACTAGATTTGGCACTCCAAGAGCTATTATTAGTGATGGGGGATCTCATTTTTGCAATAAACTGTTTAATGCTCTACTTGTCAAATATGAAGTTAGACATAAGGTTTCAACGACTTATCATCCCCAAACTAACGGTCTTGCTGAGGTTTCTAACAGGGAAATAAAACAGATATTGGAGAAGACCGTTCGCACCACCAGGAAGGATTGGGCTCTCAAATTGGATGAAGCTCTTTGGGCCTACCGTACAGCCTTCAAAACTCCAATTGGTACATCCCCGTATCGATTGGTGTTTGGGAAGGCATGTCACCTACCTGTGGAATTGGAACATAAAGCATTCTGGGCCACCAGGAAGTTGAACTTTGACTCTCAGAAAGCTGGCGAAGAACGGCTGCTTCAACTTAATGAGTTGGAAGAGTTTCGAGGCCAAGCTTATGAGAATGCCAAGCTTTACAAAGAACGCACTGCGAGATGGCAGGATCAAAGAATTCAACACCGCTCATTTACACCTGGACAACAAGTACTTCTTTTTAACTCACGTTTACGTTTGTTTCCAGGTAAATTAAAATCTAGGTGGTCGGGACCCTTTACCATTAAGGAATTGTTTCCACATGGAGCAATCGAGTTACAAGCTACTGACGGACATTCATTCAAGGTCAATGGACAAAAAGTCAAGCATTACTGTGGCACTGAGGAACGACGTCTCAAGAGCCTTTACTTGGACGAACCTGAATGATGCATCGTCCCGTCTAGCTAAAGACGTTAACTAAAGCGCTTGTTGGGAGGCAACCCAATTTCGTTTGTATTCTCTTTCATTGTTGTTTGCTGTTTATTTTCCTTTTACTCTAATTTTTTTGTTTTGTAGGTAAAAAAAAAAAAAAAAAAACTCTGCAGGCACGAAACCCGAGAGGACAGCGTCGAGACCCTGGTGTAGCGTCGAGACGCTACGAACTTCTGCTGCTGCGTCAGAAGCCGAGAGGACAGCGTCGCGACGCTGCCCTAGCGTCGAGACGCTCCGAAGTCTGCTACAGCGTCAGAAGCCGAGAGGACAGCGTCGAGACGCTGCCCTAGCGTCTCGACGCTACGCGAATTCCTGCAGAGCCAATTACCGAGGGGACAGCGTCTCGACGCTAATACGAAAATGTGCAGTTAAATTTCCAGATCCGAGAGCAACTTATCAAAACCCCATTTGAAACCCTACCCTCTCCCAACTCGATTTCCAACTCAAATCCGCCAAATCTCCCCTCAAATCTCTCATTTTTTCTTCAAAATCTCCACTCCTTAACTCCGAATCTTGAGTTCTTTGGCCGTTCATGCTCGATTGAAGTCTATTTCCACCATTTGTGAAGATTCAAAGTTCAAACTCAAGGTTCTTCAAGGGTACTCTCTACACTTTCTATCTTTTTTTTAAGCGTTGGTTGTTGTGTAGAAGTTTTTTCGAGTTAAGTTGAGTGTGTTTGGGAGTATTTTGGTTGTGTTGGGCATAACAATTTGAGGTTTTGTTGGAGAGGTGTTCTTCGTGTTCTTCGCGTTCTTCGCGTTCTTCGTGTTCTTCGTGTTCTTCGTGTTCTTGAAAAAAAAAAAAAAAAAAAAAAAAAAAATGGTCGGGTCAAAACGTTCGAGAGCTTCTTCATCATCATCATCAAGGGCTGCATTTGATTCTGATCGGTTCGTCAGTCTTGCTGCGTATGAGAACTTTCAAAAAAATATAATTGAGAGAAATGTTCTCCCTGAACGGGGCCTGGCTCCGGATGAAGTGCACCAACACCTCTTATTTCAAAACATCATACAAAGAGGTTGGGCAGAATTTGTGCAGCAGCCTACGAGTGCCGTAGTATCCCTTGTGCGGGAATTTTATGCCAACATGACTGAGGCGGACACCAAATCATATGTAAGAGGTCGTCGCGTTTCGTTTGATGCAGCTTCTATAAACGCATGTTTTTCACTGCCCAACATCGATCGGGACGAGTACGGTTTATACATCAGTGAGCAGCTAGACGTATATCAAGTAATCAGAGAGTTATGTCATCCAGGTGCTCAGTGGGTCACCAGGAAAGGCGAGGTCATTCGATTCCGCGCAACTGACCTCACTGTCACAAACAGGGTGTGGCATAGTTTCATTTGTGCTAGGCTGCTCCCCATTGCTCGTCTGAGCGATGTAACGAAGGACAGGGCAATCCTCCTATATGTGATTGCCACAGGTCGCTCAGTGGACGTGGGCAATGATAACTCCATTTTGGAGCTATTAAATGCTTCCTAATTATAGCTAAAGTCCGCTTTCAATTGATTAAATATATCTCTTTTATAGGAGAAAAGCGTCAAAGAGCTCGTGCGTCCGTTGGGCATGTTCGAGTGCTTAAAGCAGAGTTTTAGCGCCCCGGGAATGCATCGGGAAGAGGGGAACTTGTTCCGTGAAGAAACGGGCCAAAACTGCCTTGGAGAGGCAAAGCTTCAGCCCCAAACCCGAGAGCCAGCGTCGAGCTATAGCGTCGAGACGCTGGCTCGACGCTGGAAAAACCCGAGAGCAAGCGTCGAGTGATAGCTTCGAGACGCTAGCTCGACGCTGCCCTGGCGTCGAGACCCTGCTTGGCGTCGAGACGCTCCGGAAGAGGCGCGCGCAGGAATTTTATCGGGGCAGCGTCGCGACGCTGGCCTTGCGTCGCGACGCCATCGCAAGCGCGCGCGCGGAAAACTTAGGGCACAGCGTCGAGACGCTGGCCTAGCGTCTCGACGCTACGACGATGGCAGCAGCTAAAAGACGATTTTCCTGCACATTTTTTATCTATCTTCTCCTTCATCTCTCTACGGATTTGGACGATTTTGGTCTTCTTCTTCCCCATTTTCTCTCTATTTTCCGTGGAGCTCCGCCATTGTTGGCATGCTTGTGAGCTCCACCACCGTTGTAATAAGTAGATGAATCCTTCCATGGGCGTTGTTGGAGCGGGATTGACAAACCGCGCCATGAGCGGCTAAGGTAAGGGTGAACGGTTTGGGAATGTTTTAGGATGATTTTTGTTAGACGTTTTTGACTTTGATAATCTGATTTTGATGCATATTGGTTCTGTTTATTAGCATCTATTTACCTTGCTTAATCCAACGCGCATGTTAAAATACGACGATTGACACTCGGGTAGTTTAGCATGTTGTGTATGTTAAAGAGTAGCGATGTCGTGCCTCTCACTGCTCGACTAAGTAACACAGGTAGATAGAACTAAATCGAAGTATCGGGTCGGGTAGGATAATTGTTGATTGCATACGGCGTTTGCGGGCAATCTACTAGCAATTAGAATTCACGCTCGAATGTTCGTCGCGGTTAGCTAGTGACTGTCTAAATTCATCTTAGGACTGATCATCTTAATGTGAGCTTAGATAACGTGTAATTAGAACTGTGTGGTCTAATTAAAATCCATGGAGTCGGCTACTTTGGGGCTTCTCTGGTAGTCGTCCGCGTGCTCAATAAACTGTATTCCATGTTATTAGCGTTAAATGATAAGTCGAATTGGTCTAACGATTGATCCCTAGACTCCCAAACCGTGCACACGTTCTCTTCTTATTATTTCTTTCTTCCGTTAGCTTTCATCATTATTTCTCTTGCATGATTAAAACCCCCCGTTACCAATTAATCAATTAAATCTCAATTTCACTAGTAAATTCAATCTTCCTATTCCTTGGATCGACCCTGTTACCACTGGCTGCAAAGCCTTGGTCATAGGCTTTATAAATCGTATTTTGGCAAGCCTCGACAGCTTGAGATTAAGTGGATATTCAAAAATCCGCCCACCAAAATTGGCGTCGTTGTCGGGGAGTAGGCAGTTGATTGAATTTATGATTGAAGTTTGAATTTGATTTATTGATGGTTGACTGAAAATTTTTTCTGTTTGTATACTGTATGTATGGAATTTTTGTTTGTGTATGACCCGTTCCTCTGAGGGTAGTTTGCAGTTTATTCCAGAAATTGACAGAGAGGAGCGGCGGTTACGTAGAGAAGCCCGGGAGGGGCAAGGATCGTTTGAAAGAGAAGAAGGCAATCCCTTCTTATTTGACGAGATGGCGCAAGGTGATGCGCCACGGACGCTTAAGCAACTGGCAGCGCCAGACCTGAACCTGCAGCCTTTGTGCATTAACTACCCCGTGGTAGCAGGTAACTTCGAGTTGAAATCTGGTTTAATTCACCAGTTACCTTCTTTCCATGGCAATGCAGGTGAGGACGCGAACAAACACCTGATGGAGTTCCATTGCGTCTGCGCGGGGATGAAGCCCGCAGGGGTCACGGAGGAGCAACTGAATATGAGGGCATTCCCCTTCACGCTCAAGGACAAGGCCAAGGATTGGCTGTACTATTTGCCTTCCGGATCCATCACCACGTGGCAGGATATGAAGCGGGTGTTTTTGGAGAAATACTTTCCCGCATCCTTAGCCACCACTCTGCGGAAGAGGATATATGGGATCACCCAGGATGTTGGTGAGTCCCTGCACGAATACTGGGAACGCTTCGGGCGCCTGTGCGCGAGCTTCCCACATCATCAGATTTCCGATCAGTTGTTGATCCAGTACTTTTATGAGGAGATGACGCCCCATGACCGGCAGATGATCGATGCAGCGAGTGGAGGGGCACTGATTGACAAGACCTCAGTTGAGGCCAAGCAGTTGATTGCAAACATGGCCACCAACTCGCTGCAATTCGGTATTCGGGGGCAAGGACAAGTGCACAGCGTGGCTCAGAGCCACGAGATGACTGAAATGAGGGCCCAGGTGGCCGAGATAGGCAGCATGTTAAAGAAAATAGTTGGAGGACACCGTGAGGATGCGGAGGTCAACGCGATCGGTGGGTATGCTTCCAACCCGAGGAAGTACGACCCATATGCAAACACTTACAACCCCGGTTGGCGCGACCATCCTAATTTCAGCTATGGGAATAGGGAAGGACAAACTCGTTTCCAAGGCCAGTCCCAGGATAGGCCTAATTCTTCCACCCAGGCTCAAGCCTCGAGCTCCTCCAGCTCACTTGAAGAGATGGTAAGGACCATCGTGACTAGCACCAGCCAGTTTCAGAAAGTGGCTCGAGAAGAGCTTAATTCTCACAAGGCAGAGCTGCAGAATTTGAACAAGCAGCTGACACAGATGGCGGTGTCTATTAGTAAGATTGAGAGCAAGAGCTCGGGGAAGCTTCCTTCCCAAACTACAGTAAACTCATGTGAAAACGTGAGTGCCATTCAGCTGCGCAGTGGGAAGTCACTTTCCACCAGAGCTGCGAAGGAAGCCACGGACAGCCTGAACAAGTCTGCCCCGACTGCTCCTGAGATTCAGAATGTGAGAAAAGATGAGAAGGTCAGTGTACCTGATGTTACCAGAGCACCATTCCCGAGTCGGCTTGTTAAGCCTACTTTGGAGACCGAGGATGCGGAGGTCCTTCGAACCTTCCAAAAGGTGGTGGTCAACATCCCACTTCTTGAGGCCGTAAGCCAAGTGCCAAAATACGCCAAGTTTCTCAAGAAGTGGTGTACGAGTAAGAGAATGTCGAGAAAAAGTGACGAGACGAAGAAAGAAACCGTCTCCGCAATCTTCCAAGGTAATCTTCCACCGAAGTGCATCGATCCTGGTATGTTTTCTATCCCATGCACTATCGGTACTAAATTCATTGAAAAAGCCATGTTAGATCTCGGTGCCTCGATTAATGTCATGTCTTATGATGTTTTTAAAGAACTTGAATTGTGTACTTTAATCGAGTCCAATATAGTTGTCCAACTAGCCGATCGATCTTATGTGCATCCTTTAGGGAAGGTTGAGGATATTTTAGTCAAAGTTAAGGACTTACTGTTTCCATGCGATTTTTATGTGCTGAATATGAATGAGAATTCTTCGCATGTTTCCTCTTCTATTTTGTTAGGCCGCCCATTTATGAAGACCGCTAAGGTCAAGATAGATGTTGATAGGGGTGCCTTATCTGTAGAATTTGATGGAATGGTGAATGAATTTAGTATAAATGCATCAAAGTCGTCTGTGACTGTTGGAAATGTGTCTGTTTGTGAGCATGATGAAAATGGGAGTCTACCCTCGCGCTTGAGGGATGGTTCCCATGTCTCTGTTAAAATTTCTGATTTAAATATGTGTGATGATAATGCTGATTTTTGCACTAACATGTCTGATATTCACGTGCCCGAGGCACGAAGAGTGCAAAATATTTTTCAGGTGGATGGTAGGAAAGGTGTGGCCAAGGACAAGTCTGGATCGTCCCCCGCACCTACAGACTATGGATGAGTCTGTTGAGAGAATACAGTCGAGCAACCGACTTTAAAAATTATGCGCTTCTCGGAGGCACCCGAGCGATGGACTGTTTTTATGCTTTAGTTTAGTTTTATTGCTTTTTAGATTAATTTAGTATTAATTAGCTTGCTGTTTTTTTTAGGAATCGAAGAAGAGAAGGCAATTTTGGGCTCTGATGCGTTCGTGCGCCGCTTCCTCGCCCTCGCCAGCTTCACCAAGAGTCAGGGAAGTGTATTTCTTCTTCCCTTTTACTTCGTTGTATCTGACTGGTTGGCATTGAGGACAATGCCAAATTTTGAAGTTGGGGGTGGAGTAGTCCGATGGATGTGCATGTGTAGTTTGTTGAGAAGTGTTGCAAAGATATTGAAGTGCTTGGGACTCTGTTTATTGTTTTCTGACTGTGATAGCCTAGGAAATGCATGTTGGAAATCTGAGCATGTTCATAATCGAGTTTTTGCATGAGTTTTGTGTTTATTAGGTTCATGTCAAAAATTTTAAAATTTTTTCTGTTGCTCCCTTGCACTTGTCGCGCACTTAGCAACTTCTCCCTAGATTCCGTAAGCTTTGTTTATCGCATGTTTAGCTAATTCTCGTTGTCACCCCGAAAGGCACCCTTAGGTAGCTTGTTGCATGAGAGTTAGTGGTTAGTTAATTGAGAAAGCATGTGCTTAGCCTAATGTAAAAAAAAATAGAAAAGCATGTTTGGTAGGAAAATTCCTCTCGAGGCGCTCCTCCTTCTTATTAGCGCTTAAAAGAAGTGAGCGTCAGTCCTTAAAAACGTGAAGCTTTGGCCAAAGTTTGACGTGTTAGGCAGCTCGAGAAGGAAAGAAAAAGAAACAAAAAGTTGGTTCAAAGAACCCAAATAAAAGAGTACAAAGTACTTTTGAAAAGAAAGAAAAAGAATGAGAAAATAATTAGGTCTCTTAATTTGCTTCTCTCTCTCGTGTAAGTCAAGTGTAGCTGTTCTTAAATGCTAGAAGTAGGGGGAAAATGGGATGTGCGTTGCATGCAGGTTTTCCGGGTTTACGTGAGTTTAGGAGTGGTTGTCTAGCACACACACACGTTAGGGGGCAAGAGTTAATTTTTGATATGTCCTAGTTAACACATGAACAAAATGCTTCCATGATTATACTCGTGTTTAAATTTCAATATGCATGGAGGCTTGAGTTAGAATATATGTAAACGCGTCCTTAGAGTCAATGTCTTTGTAGTGCTTGCTCGAGGACTAGCAATGTTTAAGTTGGGGGTGTTTGATAACTCCATTTTGGAGCTATTAAATGCTTCCTAATTATAGCTAAAGTCCGCTTTCAATTGATTAAATATATCTCTTTTGTAGGAGAAAAGCGGCAAAGAGCTCGTGCGTCCGTTGGGCATGTTCGAGTGCTTAAAGCAGAGTTTTAGCGCCCCGGGAATGCATCGGGAAGAGGGAAACTTGTTCCGTGAAGAAACGGGCCAAAACTGCCTTGGAGAGGCAAAGCTTCAGCCCCAAACCCGAGAGCCAGCGTCGAGACGCTGGCTCGACGCTGGAAAAACCCGAGAGCAAGCGTCGAGTGATAGCGTCGAGACGCTAGCTCGACGCTGCCCTGGCGTCGAGACCCTGCTTGGCGTCGAGACGCTCCGGAGGAGGCGCGCGCAGGAATTTTATCGGGGCAGCGTCGCGACGCTGGCCTTGCGTCGCGACGCCATCGCGAGCGCGCGCGCGGAAAACTTAGGGCACAGCGTCGAGACGCTGGCCTAGCGTCTCGACGCTACGACGATGGCAGCAGCTAAAAGACGATTTTCCTGCACATTTTTTATCTATCTTCTCCTTCATCTCTCTACGGATTTGGACGATTTTGGTCTTCTTCTTCCCCATTTTCTCTCTATTTTCCGTGGAGCTCCGCCATTGTTGGCATGCTTGTGAGCTCCACCACCATTGTAATAAGTAGATGAATCCTTCCATGGGCGTTATTGGAGCGGGATTGACAAACCGCGCCATGAGCGACTAAGGTAAGGGTGAACGGTTTGGGAATGTTTTAGGATGATTTTTGTTAGACGTTTTTGACTTTGATAATCTGATTTTGATGCATATTGGTTCTGTTTATTAGCATCTATTTACCTTGCTTAATCCAACGCGCATGTTAAAATACGACGATTGACACTCGGGTAGTTTAGCATGTTGTGTATGTTAAAGAGTAGCGATGCCGTGCCTCTCACTGCTCGACTAAGTAACACAGGTAGATAGAACTAAATCGAAGTATCGGGTCGGGTAGGATAATTGTTGATTGCATACGGCGTTTGCGGGCAATCTACTAGCAATTAGAATTCACGCTCGAATGTTCGTCGCGGTTAGCTAGTGACTGTCTAAATTCATCTTAGGACTGATCATCTTAATGTGAGCTTAGATAACGTGTAATTAGAACTGTGTGGTCTAATTAAAATCCATGGAGTCGGCTACTTTGGGGCTTCTCTGGTAGTCGTCCGCGTGCTCAATAAACTGTATTCCATGTTATTAGCGTTAAATGATAAGTCGAATTGGTCTAACAATTGATCCCTAGACTCCCAAACCGTGCACACGTTCTCTTCTTATTATTTCTTTCTTCCGTTAGCTTTCATCATTATTTCTCTTGCATGATTAAAACCCCCCGTTACCAATTAATCAATTAAATCCCAATTTCACTAGTAAATTCAATCTTCCTATTCCTTGGATCGACCTTGTTACCACTGGCTGCAAAGCCTTGGTCATAGGCTTTATAAATCGTATTTTGGCAAGCCTCGACAGCTTGAGATTAAGTGGATATTCAAAAATCCGCCCACCAGGCAAACTTATCCACAGCTCGATGCGACGCACTAGACGAGGGTCCACCACAGGCGGACTTGGGCATTCGTCCCTCATTACGGAGCTCTGTAAGCGAGCCGGTGTAGAATGGGATGGACGCGAGGAGGTGGTCCACCCTTTGGCACTCATGGAGAATAATTTTATCATGAGATTGCGTGGACGGGAAGATCCGGTTGCCGGTGCAGGCAGCCAAGATGAGGATGATATCTATCTGGAGGGTCCTGTTCCAGTTATGTCTGTTCCTCCTCAGCCAGCTCGGGCTTCACGTTCTATTGACGAGCAACTCCAGCATCTGTCGCTGCGAGTTCAGCGCCACCACAGGCGTTCTGAGGCACAGTTCACTCATCTGTACGAGTGTCTGCGCTACCAGTATGAGCCTAGCGCCGACCAGTCTTTCCCTCCTCCGATGCCTGCATATGCATCATCTGATGAGGAGCAGTGAGCGCCTACAGTTCAGGGCAGTTTCGTTACCCCTATCTTTTTTTTTTCTTATAGTGTATGCATGCTGTTTTTTTTATTTTTATTTTATACATTGAGGACAATGCATGTTTTGAAATTTGGGGGTGGGACTAGCATGTTAAAGGCCCTGAATATATTTTTAGTTTTTGAGCTAATTTGTGTTGCATTGCTTGTGATTAGGATAACCTATGAGATATTCTGAATATTGATAATCTGGATTGGAGAATTATGAAACCATATCTGAAAAGTTGAAAATTATTTTTAACTCTTGTTTTCCTTTTGTATGTTTGACTACCCTGTAAGCTAAGAATGCATCTTTGTGTTGAGTCTTTATGCATGAGAGAGACAACATGATTTGGCTTTTATTAAAAAAAAAAAAAAAAAAAAAAAAAAAAAAAAAAAAAAAAAAAAATTAGATAGTATCTCATTGCACTACTGATTTATGAATGCATAAGGTTATTGCCATTATACCCTGCCTATCTGTGAGATTTTGAGCCTTTAAGCACTATCTTTACACAGTACTCTTCTCTCTTAAATTGAGTGTGCCATGCATGATTGACTTTTCTAGAACTTGGTCTGATATGCATGTCTGGAATCTCTGAATTCAATTTGAATGTCTTATTTTCACAAGGGCAATTAGGATAACCCATTTTAGCTTTCTCAAAAGGCCAACCTTGACATTATCTTTAGAAAGCCCATTTTGCGCCTTAAACCTTTTTGTTGGAAATTTGCCATATTACAAGCATTATATTCATTCTATTGTATTTTCCTTCATTTGAACCTTGAACTGAAGAATAAAGATGTATACCACATGATGCTTAAATCAATCCAAAGGAGAAAAAAAATGAAGTATTACTCAATGCATGAAGTATCCCTCGTAGTGGCTTTGTTAAAAAAAAAAAAAAAAAAAAAAAAAAAATGGAGAACAAAAGCCACCGAGAGGAGTAGCTTTACAAAGAGTCAACAATCCTTTCGAGCTTCATGTGGTATGAACAATAATTCTTCCAATTAAGTAACCTAAAATGTCCTTCCATCCACCTTTACCTAAGCCCAATTACAACCAAATTGAGACCCGAAAATTTGACATTCTTTTGATTTATTGATGATGAAGATTTGATATTTTAGCAAGCTTATGGTAAAATTCTTTTATGCATTGGAGTGAGTGTTTATCATATATATATATATCCCGATGAGTGAGATGATTGAGCGAATTGTGTGAGGTTTTAACTCTTGTGCATTCGATTGTCGTAATTTAATGAGATGCTTAAGCTTTATTATAAAACTAGCCTTTGATTGTTTGTTTTCTTGATTGTCACCATGGCTCAAACCATAGATGAATACTTAGTTTTATGGGTAGTTTTGGATACAAAAGAAAAGCAATAAGCTATGGTTGAATTCATTCTTAAATTGTGGATTGTCATTATTGGGATTATTAAGGTTGGAATCACATGCTTGCATTCATTAATTTGTCTTATGATCTTGTTTTATTTTGCTCGAGACTAGCAAAAACTTAAATTTGGGGGTGTTTCATAGCTCACAAAGTGTGCTGCTATCTTTATAGCCTTTTTACCGCTAGTTTACCGTGTAAATGAGCACTTTAATGTTGATTATCTTTTATATTATAGGAATTGAGCTAAATGGAGCTAAATGAAGCATTATTGAGAATTAAGAAGAGAAATGATCAAAGTGGGTGACTTGAAGAGGAAGTCCAAGCCAAGATTCCCGCAGCAGTAGCGTCGAGACGCTACCGTAGCGTCGCGACGCTACGGATAGTCTTCCAGCGTCATTTCCGTCCGTAGCGTCTCGACGCTGTGCCTAGCGTCTCGACGCTGGCGTGCCAAATAAGGAAGAAAATATTTTCGGGACAGCGTCGAGACGCTGCCCCTAGGGTCTCGACGCTGTCACGATTGTTGCTATAAATAAGATCTTTTCCAGCCGATTGAGGTATCAAATTTTGGAGAGAAAAAGCCCTAGTTTCGAGACTTTGACACTTTGGAGAGGAGAGGAACGATGATTGAAGCTGAGGAAGTGATTCAGAAGCAAGAGATTGTAGATCACAAGCCGGGAACGGAGAACGGCACGATATTGAGTTTATTCCTCCCTTTTCTCAGAACTTTGTTGATGAATTTCTTATTGTTTGATATGTTTGTAGTTTTGAATATGAGTGGCTAAACTTATTATCTTGGGGATTGATGTAGCCTTTTAGTTTTGATGTTTTAATTAATTGAATGCTTAGATTGATTGTTTATTGTTCATTCATGCTTTTACTTTCTTAATGCTTATAATCTTTTGGCCAAGGGTTGTATGTCTTCATGGTTTAAATTATGCTTGAAAGAGAATGATTTAGACTAGATCTTAATTGCATGACTAAGAATAGTTCTAACATAGGAATGATTAGGCTATCTTAGAAGTTGTTTTAAAGAAGAGTTTCTAATGCCTTGCATGTCTTTAAAAACTAGATTGAACAATTAGTTTTATTACATTGCATGAGACCAATTGCGCTCGTAAGAGTCAATTGTTATTTGTGTCCTTCTAGACTTATGGAAATTTGCATGAATAATCTAGGTATTTGATTGATTGAAGCGTCAATCTAATTGGTGAAATCACATCCCTAAGATACTCCTCTCGTGATTTGTTTAATTTGCTACTTTATTTTATTGTTTGCTTTTAAAATAGTTGTTACAACCCACTTTTCATCTTATTTCTCTAGATAAAATTAAACACTATTATTCAGGGTACTTAAGTGAACTAGAAAGTCAGTCCTGAGGACGATATTCGTATTCATTTACACTTTATTACTTGACCCGTACACTTGCGGTTTTGCTCTGCATTAAAAGTGCGCAACAGTGTTATAAAGAGTGAGCAACATATTTCGCGGTTCAGTCTTATGCAAATTCTTTGCACAGGACGCCCTCACTCGCACATCTCCATGTGAAACGATTCGGATCACATCGTTTTGTACAATACAAAGTGAGCCGCATCCTATAGTATTACCAGGATAAGATACCCAGCCTTATCCGTATACTATAGACCGTTTTGACTGACTACTTGAGCCTGATCCACAATCATGTCATACATGAAGCTCAAGTACTCATATTCAGCCAAGGGTGTTGGTCATTGGTAGAAGGATTTTTTGAATGTCCAACTAAATTTCGGGTTGTCGAGACCCGCCAAAATGAAATTTATAAATACCGAAACTACTAAGCTTTGCAGCTAGTGGTAACGGGTTGATCCGCAGGGAACCTAAATCAATCTCTCTTAACTAATTTCTATTTGTCTTTTAAAACACTCAAAATGAAACAGTAAAATAAAAGGGGGAGTTAATTAAAACTAAACTAAACTAACGGAAAAATAATTGCGAAAAGTAAAGAGCGGAAAAATAAATGTAACGCGTGCTCCTAATTCGAGTGCTCGGGATTTATCTTGATGCGCTTAGTTCATAGGGATTCTAATTAGCAAAGTAATTCTATTTAATGCACACAAAATGCTTCGTCCCAACCGGGTCCAAAGCACCCCAAAGAATTAATTAGAGAAGTGCAATCCTAATTAAACATGCCCCCTAATTAATCTAAGTTCATGACTCTTAAATCAATTAACAAACAGTAACGGGTATCATTGAGACGAATTAATCCTAGAACTAATTCGATTTATCTCTTAGTCTTAAGCCCGCCGTGAGAACGTTAATCAATTCCTACCCCCAACTGTCACTTAGGCTCGAATTGATTAGCCACGAGCTAGACTTTCGCTATTAAGTATTGAAGTTTGTCAAAAATCAATAATAGCCAACTAAGCATGCGTAACTAATTATGGACGTCACTCCTAATCGGAAAGGCAAGTTATTCGTTCTTAATACAGACCAAGAGATGCAAGAAATTAACAAAACCAAGCTAGAAATTCATATAAACCCTCCCTAAGCCTCAAGATAACCCCTAATACCCGAATTAGAGCACTTACCTTAGCTCCCCGTTGTGTAAATCAAGAGATTTTCTCAATGTTTGAACTTTATTGAAGAGAAAATGGGAGAAATATGAGTTTAGAGCTCCCACCCGAGCCTAACAATGGTGGAAAAACGAAATTGGAACAAAACTTGCGGCTAAAATCGGAGAAGAAGGCTTTTAAAGCCGTCGGAGCGTCGAGACGCTAGGGTAGGGTCTCGACGCTGTGCCCTAAGTTGGCAGCGCGTGCACGGGGTAGCGTCGAGACGCTCGGACAGCGTCTCGACGCTAGGGCGCTCGTCAAAATCCGGAAAATGTCGGGGCGGCGTCGAGACGTTGTTGCTCAACGCTTGCTCTCGGGTTTGGTGGCCAACAATTGCCTTTCAATGGCAATTTTTGCCATTTCTTCAATTCTTCAAACCCCTTCACTCCCGATGCGTCCATGAAGCTCTAAAACGTCGTTTTTAGCCCCGAAACACATCCTCAGACTCCCCGAGCTCTCTACCATGAAATCACCTACAAGAAGACATTTTAATCAATATTGAGCATGGTTTTAGCTAATATTAGGGAGTAAATAATAGCTCTATTTTAGAGCTATCAGTCATTGGTATAGGTTAACCTAAACACGTTTCACTTTATTCCAGTAAACTCTTTTACTGAATAAAACTAATAATTCTTTATTCTAAATAGTTTATTTACAAACATAACAATTTACAAACCACAAGTTTTAGGACATAAAACCCAACACGCTGGATTAGGGCTAATGATAAAGCCCGAGTCTATATCTTGGCAAGCATGCAGGATGTCTTGGCCAAGAGGCATGAGGTTATGGTTTCCGCTAAGGAAATTATGTCTTCATTGCAAGAGATGTTTGGACAACCGTCCTCGCCTCTTCGCCATGAAGCCCTCAAATTCGTTTATATTGCTCGAATGAAGGAAGGAACCTCTGTTAGGGAACATGTCCTTAACATGATGGTCCACTTTATGACGGCAGAAGTGAACGGAGCCGCGATTGACGAGAAGAGTCAAGTAAGTTTTATCTTGGAATTTCTCCTGCAGAGTTTCCTGAATTTCAGATCAAATATGGTCATAAATAAGATAGAATTGAACTTTACCACTCTTCTGCACGAGTTGCAGACTTACCAGACCCTTCATGCCTCTAAAGGAAAAGAGAAGGAGGCTAATGTAGTCACTTCGAAGAAGTTCCTGAAAGGGGCTGGGTCTGGGAGTAAGTCTGAAGCCACTGCAACGAGTAGTAGGACTATTCGTAAGAAGAAGAGAAACAAGATAAAAGGCAAAGCTCCTATGTTAGTAGCCAAGGTAAAGTTTGGATCTTCTGACAAAGGGAAGTGTTTCCATTGTAACGAAGAAGGGCATTGGAAGCGCAACTGCCCAAAATACCTTACGGAGAAACATGCCGAGAAAGAACGACAAGGTAAATGAGATTTATTTGTCTAAACATGTATAGTGGATTTATGAATGTCATACCTGAATTTTATTCAGGAACCACTAATCATGTTTGTTTTTTTTTTTTCAGGAAATTAGTTCCTGATGGTCGATTTCTCCATGTTGGATGACTTGAGAAGACGTCTATACAGCTGCACAATGGAAGTTTTGTGCTTATGATGTTGTTTTGTATGAACCTAAATCACATATGTGATATGTGTTATTAAGTTCTACATATTTCTGTAATTGTTTGAACATTTGTATATATGTATCTTTTGTTGTATATAAATGAACAGTTCATTTTCACAAAAGATGTATACTTGCATGTTCTATTAATTCAGAAAACAACAGGGATGTTAAGACTAGGCGTATTAGAGGAAAGCTATATCTAAATCAACAAGGGTTGCTGATAGTAGAGTTGGTTATTCTCAATAGTTTAGAAAATCTTAACTCATTGGATTGTCTATAAAACTCGAGTTAACATACCAGATGATGACTTGAGGATTCGTTGTTTTTAATTAGACAATGGATTATTTAGACAAGGACCAATGGTTTGAAGCTGTAGAAACTTTTAAGGCTTGACTTTCTGGTAATGGGACTGTCTCAAAGTTAAGAGGTTGATTGTGTATCAACTTGTTTACTTGTTACCAGACGTAAGTTGTTAGACTACTCTCATCTATTTTTCTTGTTCTATACTAGATATGATAAGATAAATAGAAATCAAGACTAGCTATCTTGATTAGAGTATCTATAAGTCATAATCTCTCTGAGAGTCATATACAAGATTAAAAACAAAATCGTTTTGTTAACTTATTCAATTCTTTTATGGATTGGAACTAGCAACTTAATCTTGAATGATTAAGGTTTGATGTTCAAATCAAATCTTATGGCTTAAACATGTTATTGATAAACTTTGCTGGGCAAATGTTTTATCAATATTATAGCTTTCATAATATGTTTCCGTAATTAATGTCCTATTCATTGAGAATGTTATAGGATGTAGTTTCTGGCACTTAAGCATAAACTAGCGACCCATTTCCAGATATGTGATCTGGGAGAGGCTTAATTTATTCTAAGGATTCAGATTGATCTGAGTCGCAAGAACAAATCGCTAGTGTAGTCTCCTAACATCTGATATTGACAAGAGTTATTAATAATCGATGTTATGAGGTGCTGTCCCGATATGTTTTATGCAGTGGGAGCTATCAGTTATATTGGTTAATATTTTGTCATAGTATAAAGGAATGGAATACAACAGTTGTATTGTTGATTCCTCTATAAAAGCTAAAATTTGTTGCAGCTTGTATAACAAAATCAAAAAAGTGGGCTTTGAGCTCTTTAAGTAGTGCGGATGAGGAGATGTGATGGTCACATGGAAAGCCTCATAGTACTTCATGCTGATATGTTTACTAAGTCTCTCAAGGCTAAAGTGTTTGAGAGATACCTAAAGAGTTTAGGGCTCCGGGTTGCTAAATAAGATAGTGGGAGAAGAATATAGATATATGATATTATAGTTCTCCTCGCCAACATGTACACCACGGACGTTTAAGTCCAAGTGGGAGTTTGTTGAGTTTAATGTCCTAAAACTCGTGGTTTGTAAACAGTTATGTTTGTAAATTATCTATTTAGTAATCATGATTTATTAAGTTTTATTCAGTAAAGGTGTTTGCTGGAATAAAGTGAAACATGTTGGCATTAATCTATACCAATGACCAACACCCTTGACGATCATGAGTACTTGAGTTTCATCTATGACATGAATGTGGGTCAAGCTCAAGTAGACAGTCAAAACGGTCTATAGTATACGGATAAGGCTGGGTACCTTATCTTGGTAACGCTATTGGATGCGGCTCGCTTTGTAAAGTACAAAACGATGTGATCCCAATCGTTTCACATGGGGATGTGCGAGCGGGGGCGTCTTGTGCAATGAGTTTGCATAAGACTGAACAACGAAAAAGTCGCTCTCTCTTTATAACGCCGTTTACTGAAGACCCCGACGTTTTCACCTGATGACCTAGGTAACTCGATCTCAATCCTGAGCTTACTATGAACTCCTGCTTATTAGACAATATCCTTAGACTTGTATGGGTGAGAGTTGCAAAATGTCCGCTCAATAAGCCTACCATCTCAGGGATAAAGTCCAATAGGTAGCTGGGGACATAGTGTAGTAAGATGAGTTTCACTCCTAACCCGCTCTTCAGGGCTAGTAGATAGGTTGTTCCTTTAATAGCTGACTCCGGGGCTTGAACAATGGGCGCCCACCTTCTCATTGGCAAGAGAGGGACCTGATCTGCTGGTTGGACTATTGATCAATTGTTCATTAGAGGTGTCAGTGGTACTTAAGGAACATAGACGCAACGCATGGGTTAAACGATTTAAACGACCTAGTTGTGGTTACGAACAACCTGTGAAGGGTCGACTTGCATATGGCGGTTATATCAAGAGGACATAATATATCTACAGTGAGGAGAGTGCAACCCTCGGACTATAGTGGAGTCTTCGGGGGTTAACGAAAGTTGATTGATTCGGGTTAAAAGAGTTTTGACCGAATAATCTCGTATCGTTGGAGCTCATGATCTGTAGGTCCTCTAGGTTCTCTTGGCTAGCTCGGATAACGCCATGCAACAGTGTAAGAGAAAATAAAAGGGAAAAATAATTTGAATTGTTCAAATTCGGTTTATTGGAAGGATGATGGACATATTTAAATATGATTTAAATATGGGAATGGTCTAAAAGATGAATAGGATTCATGTCTAAAAAGTCGGTTTTTGGAAAACCGGATTTAGCCATATTATTTAATTAATATTTGATATTGAATTAAATAATATTAATTAATTCATATATATATTTTATTAATTAAAAAGTTTAATTAATAAAATATTTATTATTATTTAAAATTAATTAAGAATTAATTTTATAAAATAATAATAAATTATATATAATATATTAATATATATATATATATATATATATATATATATATATATATTACATATGGCTAAAAGATTTATAAGTGGAATGGGGTCTTCAAAAGGTGGAGAGGAATTGTAAATTCTTCATTTACGTTTCAGTCTTCCAAATTTTGAAGTTCATGAAAAAAAACATTCCCCTGAGACCTTTGTTCCTTCTTCTTTCTCTTCTTTTTCGTTTTCTTTTCTTTATTTAACGAAGTCCCACAACTCCGTTGCTTGGCGCTGAGGATAGCGGGACTACCGGAGGTGGTCCTCGGGGCGTTCGTGAGCAGAAGCTCGAAGATTTCGTGACGAGGTTCGGCCGGCGGAACACGAAGAAATTCGGAACTACAAAGGTATGTATTTCTAATTTTCTTATTTCCGCTTTTCGAGCATGTTTTCTATTAGTTAAATTGATGTAATTAGAGTATCGTCGATCCAAAATCGCTTCCGCTGCGTAAAACGCTCCATCACAGAAGTCATTTATTCCCCTTTTTCTAGTAGTGTTGACAAAGCGATGACAAACTTACATCTGGGACGAATTAAATTTGAAGACAAAATTGGCAAGTCTCAAGAAAATGCCACTTTTCTTCATCATGACCGTTTGATCAAATAAACTTAACCGGTCGAATTGGGTCATATTTCAATTGAACTCAAAATCAAATTGACTCAGGAAGTTATTTAAATGGCAACTTGGCCCAAAGCCCAAACCCAGATGACTGGGCCCAAATATTGGGCCTAAGCTCTCTATGTTCCCATGAGAATTCTATAAATAGAGAGCTCATCCATCATTTGCAAGGTTCAGAAAATTTCTACTCATAAGAGCTCAGAGAGAATTCATAAGCAAAGCGAAGACTACCTGAATCCTTGGAAGACTTAACAATCCTTCAACATCGAGAACAAGCTGCGAAGCCCTCGATCCAAATTCAACATCGAGAACAAGCTGCGAAGATCTCAATCCAAATTCAACATTGAGAACAAGCTGCGAAGCCCTCGAAACAAATCTAACATCGAGGACAAGTTGCGAAGCCCTCGAAAGAAATCTAACATCGAGAACAAGCTGTAAAGCCCTCAAAACAAATCCAACATTGAGAACAAGCTGTGAAGCCCTCGAGACATATTTACATTCGAGAGAGAAAGAATCAGAGGATAAATATTAGAGATTGTAATCTACTACGCACTGATATATACAATTAAATACAAATCAAGTTCATATTACACGTGTCAAATTTCTTCCGTCAAAATCTTCGTGTGAACAGATTGACACGTCCAGTGGGACCTCTCTACCTTTCATCTCTTTCCCTCATCTCAAAGTACAAGTGAAGTTATGACATTCAGGACTTCTTCAATGATTGTTGTCATGAACAACCCCTACACGGGTTACTCCCCACGATTGTCCACATGATTTTGTCACAATTGTGAGCGGAGTAGTGACATCGTTAGGGGCATCTACGAGTGACAAACTTCTTATCAGGTGTAGCCCTCTATTCGAGCTCGATTCTGACGTAGCATCTGTCAGAACGACTGAAACAAATACTATGGAAGAAAGAATGACATTGTCGGGGGCATTTACGAGTGACAAACTTGTTATCAGGTGTAACCCTCTATTTGATCTCGATTCGGACGTAGCATCCGTCATGATGACTGAAACAAATGCTATGGAAGAAAGAATGACAGAGATGGAGTAACAAATCAACTACTTGATGAAGGTGATTGAAGAAAAAAGATTCTCAAATTGCGTATCTAAAGATCGCAATTGAGAACTAAAATGTCTGTAGACACCGTATTTTGTTCGACCTTGTTTATCATTATTTCTAAGTTTTCCTCATTTTAGGGTTTTTACTTGCGAAGCCCTCGAAAAAAATCCAACATTGAGAACAAGCTGCGAAGCCCTCGAAACAAATCCAACATCGAGAACAAGCTGTAAAGCCCTCGAAACAAATCCAACATTGAGAACAAGCTGTGAAGCCCTCGAGACATATTTACATTCGAGAGAGAAAGAATCAGAGGATAAATATTAGAGATTGTAATCTACTACGCACCGATACATACAATTAAATACAAATCAAGTTCATATTACACGTGTCAAATTTCCTTCGTCGAAATCTTCGTGTGAACAGATTGACACGTCTAGTGGGAGCTCTCTACCTCTCATCTATTTCCCTCATCTCAAAGTACATGTGAAGTTATGTCATTCAGGACTCCTTCAATGACTGTTGTCATGAACAACCCCTACACGGGTTCTACTCCCCATGATTGTCCACATGATTTTGTCACAATTGTGAGCGGAGTAATGACATCGTTAGTGGCATCTACATGATGGAGCGTTTTACACTGCGGAAGCGATTTTGGATCGATGATACTCTAATTTCATCAATTTAGCAAATAGAAAACATGCTCAAACGACGAAAAAAAAAAGAAATTAGATTTATATACCCTTGTAGTTCCGAATTTCTTCAGCTCCGCCGCTCGTTCCTCATCACGAACTCTTCCAGCCTCTTCTCACGAACGCCCCGAGGACCACCCTAGGTAGTCCCGCTACCCTCGGCACCGTGCAACGGAGTTGTGGGACTCCGTTGCGAAGAGAAAAGAAAGCAGAAGAACTGGAGGAATGAAGGATGTGGGTTTTAAAACTCTGAAGTTCAGAGAACATAAAGTAAAAGAATACCTTCTTCTTCTCTCACGAACCCAAAACCTCAGAAAAAATTGAGATTTTAAACTCAATTGTGTGTACCAAAAAGGCATTCACCACATTTTTTATGCCAAATATATATATATATATATATATATATATATATATATCAGATATATGTGTCTTACATGCATGTAAGACACAACTTATATATTGTTGGGTTTTATGTCCTAAAATTCGTGGTTTGTAAACAGTTATGTTTGTAAATATCTATTTAGAATAAAGAGTTATTAGTTTTATTCAGTAAAGGAGTTTACTGGAATAAAGTGAAACGTGTTTGGATTAATCAATACCAATGACCAACACCCATGGCTGAATATGAGTTCTTGAGCCTCATGTATGACATGATTGTGGATCAGGCTCAAGTAGTCAGTCAAAACGGTCTATAGTATATGGATAAGGTCGGGTACCTTATGTTGGTAGCACTATTAGATGCGGCTCGCTTTGTATTGTACAAAACGATGTGATCTGAATCGTTTCACATGGAGATGACGAGCGGGGCATCCTGTGCAATGAGTTTGCATAAGACTGAACCACGAAAAAGTCGCTCTCTCTTTATAACGCCGTTTACTGAAGAGACCGACTATTTCAAACTGATGGCCTAGGTAACTCGATCTTAATCCTTAGCTTACTATGAACTCCTGCTTATTAGACAGTATCCTTATACTTGTACGGGTGAGAGTGGCCTATTAGCGCCGACTCAATAACTTATCATCTCAGGGATTGATAGCTCTAAAATAGAGCTATTATTATGTCTTTAATGCTAGCTAAAAACCATGCTTAATATTGATTAAATGCCTTTTTTTATAGGTAAATTCATGGTCGAGAGCTCGAGAAGTCCATTCATGAATTTCAGGGCTAAATCGCTCATTTTAGGGGTTTCGGAAAGTGTTCGGGTCAAAGAGATAGGCCAAAAAGAGCTCGGGAGCCAAAACTACTCAAAAATGGGCTTAGACCCGAGAGGTCAGCGCCCAGACGCCCAACCGAAGACATCAGGCAGTAGGCCCAGCGCCCAGGCGCTGTCGCAAACCTCCCAGACCCAGACGCAGCGCCTAGGCGCCCGACATCGTTCCAGACCCGAGACGCCAACGCCCCTGTGTTGGTCGCGTAGCGCCTCTGCGCAAAAACCCGAGAGCTCAGCGGTGCGGCGCTGCCGCACAGCGCCTAGGCGCCCGTCATCATATCTTCCCAGAGAGGTTAGCGCCCAGACGCTGCCCCAATTCTGCGTGCGCGCGCCCCCAGCGCCTTGGCGCCCACTTATGGCGCCTAGGCGCAGGCCCGACGGAAAAATGGGTATAAATACCCATTTTTCTTAATTTAGGGCATTCTCTTTTGGCTCTTCTCCTACCTCTTTCGAACTTTGGCCATTTTGAGCCATTTGTGGTACTCTTCTTCATCTCCATGGATAGCTAAACAAGTAAGTGTTTGATTTCTAGTTTGGGATTGTAATCAATTTGGATTAAGGGGAGATTTGCCCCAATTTGTGTATGAATTAGATTGACTTCCTTATTGCATCTTCTTCCTTTTTCTTCATCTAAATGGCTTGTGTAACTGATTAGGAGTGACGCCCGAGTCCTTATGCATGCTTTACCGTTAGAGATTATGACGTATAATTGCCTCAATCGCTAGGTAACACAAATCTGAATATGGGTATTTAGTTTGATCCCAAGTGACAGTTGGGGGTAGAAATTAGATAACCTTCATGTTAGATTTTGGGTAAAGAGGAAAAATCGATTTAGTCTCCGGGTTAATTCGTCGCAATGTTCCCGTCTCTGTCCGTTAATCATTTTAGAATTGATCACTTTAATTTGAGTAACTGTCAAGAACAATTAGAATTGCACTTTTCTAATTGTATCCTTGGGTCGTTTGAGTTAGAAATAACCAAACAAATTTTCTGCTTTAAGCGTTGTGTCTATGTATTTAGTTATCGATGATCCGAACACCAATTGTGATCAATCCCATTCTTTGAAGTCAAACATGCTCATTTAAATTTGTTACTTCACAGTTTTTATTGTTTTAATTTTCCGTTAGCTACAATAGTTTAGAGCTCCCTTTTAAAATCCAATTTTCCCTATTTTTACTGTTAGCAATTTAGAATTAAGTAAGTTTGAATTAAACTAATTCCTTGTGGTTCGACCCGGTTATCACTAACTACAAGTTAGTCGGTATAATCGGCTTATAAATATCATTTTGGCAAGCCTCGACAGCTTGAAATTTGTGAACGTACAAAAGTTCACTACCAAAATTGGCGCCGTTGCCGGGGAATTAAATTTAATTCGGCTTGGTTGATTTTAATTTGTTTGTTTTAAGAATTTTCCTTTTGTTTGTACAGTTTTATTCATTTATTTTTTAGTTTTTCTTGTATTATTTTACCCGTTCCTTTTTGAGTTTTCAAGCGCAGTTATTCTTTGAAAATTCAAAAGAAGCGCATAAATGGAGGTCGGGGGTAATTATGAGCAGCAAAGAACCTTGAGGCAGCTTGCAGCATCTGAGCTAGGCCGAAACTCATCGAGTATTATGTATCCGGTAGCTTCAGGTAAATTTGAGCTTAAAGCTGGTTTGATTAACTTATTACCTTCTTTTTGTGGTAATACAGATGAAGATCCCATCAGACACCTCAAGGCATTTCGGATGGTGTGTTCGTCATTTAGGACCGACGACATCACTGAAGATTAACTCCATCTTAGAGCCTTCCCTTGCACCTTAAAGGAAGAGGCGAGAGAGTGGATGTATTACCTACCGACTGGGTCCATCACGACTTAGAGTGAGCTAAATGGGGCGTTTCTAGAGAAGTATTTTCCTGCTTCCAAGGTCGTCGCCCTCAGAAGGGAGATACACAAAATTGAGCAAGGAAAGGAAGAGACCATTCTCGAGTGCTGAGAGAGGTTTGGTCGATTATGCGAGGATTGTCCCAATCATCAAATAACTAAACAGTCCCTCATTCAGAGTTTCTACTACGGTTTGCTTCCCCAAGGCCAGCAGATGATAGACGCCGCCAGTGGAGGTTCCATCATGGATAAGACACCCGCCGAAGCTAGAGCCTTGATTTCTAACATAGCTAGAAGCTTGGAGCGGAGTGGAGACGGAGGCAAGGAGCAAGCTCGTCTGACGAAGGATGTGGATGCACTTAAGGCCGAGCTATTTGAGGTAAGTAATGTTGTTCTTGCTTTAAGGGATGATTTTCTAAAAGCCCAATCTTCTGTTTCAGGTAGATCTGTTGAGGACATGTTTCAAGCTCTCCTCACAATAACCTCGGACAAGCTCGATAACGTTGGAACTCAGATGCAAGGATTTAAGGAAGAAATGTCTCATATGACTTGTAAAACCAGCAGGATGGAAGAACAAACTGAGAACTTGAGTGCCATCACCTTAAGGAGTGGGAAAGAGCTTCCCACGAGTACCCCATCAGTGGAGGTCGATCATGGCCACAGCGATCCAGAGATAGAAAATCCCGAACCACGGTGGAAATGGGTAAATTTCGATCCTACATGTACTAGAATTTATGTTCCTAAAGCTCCTTTTCCTAGCAGGTTAGCGAGACCACCCAAGGAGAACTACGAGGAGGAGTTTCTCAACACATTCAAGAAGGTAGAGATCAATATCCCTTTGTTGGATGCAATCAAGCAAATACCGAGGTACGCCAAGTTCCTAAAAGGATTATGCACCAACAAGAGGAAGACAAAGGAAAGTGAACGCGTTGTGGTAAGTAAAAATGTCTCAGCTTTGATCACTAGGAGTTTACCGGTAAAATGCGACGATCCAGGTATGTTCACTCTCCCTTGTAAGATAGGACGCATGAAAATTAGAAGAGCAATGCTGGATTTAGGAGCCTCAATTAGTGTTATGCCTTATTTCATTTATCAGGAACTGAAATTGAAAGAAATATAGGAAACAAGAATAGTTATACAACTTGCTATAGATCTTTTGTGCATCCTTTAGGGGTAGTTGAAGATATGTTAGTGCAAGTTAATGAATTAATTTTTCCTGTTGATTTTTATATTCTGAAAATGGATGGAACTTCTTCTTCGTCTGATTCGATCTTATTAGATAGGCCCTTTAGGAAAACTGCTAAAACTAAGGTAAATGTTGATAAGGGCATTTTAATTGTTGAGTATGACGGAGAGGTTGTTGAGTTTAATTTGCCTAATGTAGAAGAGCATGATGAGGATGTATGTTCTTTTTGTCAAGTAGACATAATTGATATGCTAGCACAAGATGAATGCATGATTGTTGAGGATGGGGATGACCCATTATTTTTAACTGAACTTTTTGATGATTCTGATATGCATGAACCACTCTTGACTGAAAATTGTGAACCAATTGTCTCTACTTTGGCGAATGTTAAAAACTATCTTAAGATGCTTCCTTCTACTTTGCAGGCACCCAAATTGGCATTGAAAGACTTGCCAGAACATTTAAACTATGCATATTTGGGTGATGAGGAGACGTTGCCGGTGATAATAGCGAAGGACCTTATACCGGCCCAGGAAGGGAAATTGATGGAAGTTCTTAAAGAGCACAAACTGGCCATTGGATGGACGCTTGCCGACTTACAAGGTCTAAGTCCAGCTTTGTGCATGCACAAAATCCTACTTGAGGATGGAGCAAAACCTTCACGAGAGCCCCAGAGAAGGCTCAACCCAGCGATGAAGGAGGTTGTCATGTTAGAAATCCTCAAGCTCCATGAAGCAGGTATTATCTATCATGTTTCTGATAGTAAGTGGGTCAGTCCAATACATGTCGTTCCTAAGAAAACTGGGATAACTGTAGTTAGGAATGAGAAAAATGAATTAGTACCCAAAAGAGTTCAAAATGGATGGAGGATGTGCATAGACTTTAGGAAACTGAATGAGGTCACTAAAAAGAACCATTTTCCCATTCCTTTTATAGATCAGATGGTGGAGCGTTTAGCTGGGAAGTCATTCTTTTATTTTCTCGATGGTTTCTCTGGTTTCCACCAGATTCCTATTGCTCAAGAGGACCAAGAGAAAACAACGTTCACGTGCCCATTTGGCACATTTGCATTTAGAAGGATGCCTTTTGGTCTTTGTAACGCACCCGGTACATTTCAGAGATGCATGATGAGTATTTTTTCTGAGTTTATAGAAAAATGCATTGAAGTGTTTATGGATGACTTTACGGTATATGGCAATTCCTTCGATGACTGTTTGACTAATTTATCGCATGTTCTAAAACGTTGTATTGAAACAAACCTTGTTCTTAATTTTGAGAAATGTCATTTTATGGCTAGTCAAGGAATCGTTTTAGGGCATGTGGTTTCTGCTAAGGGTATAGAGGTAGATAAAGCCAAAATAGATGTTATTTCTAATCTACCTTACCCGACAAATGTTAGGGAGGTTCGATCTTTTCTTGGTCATGCAAGTTTTTATCGCAGGTTTATCAAAGACTTCTCCAAGGTTGCCACGCCAATGACGTACCTCCTTCAGAAGGATGTCACGTTTGAATTTGGATTGGAGTGTAGAAAAGCCTTCGATCTGCTGAAGGATAGTTTGACGAGCGCGCCAATTATACACCCACCCCAGTGGGACTTGCCCTTCGAGATAATGTGCGACGCCAACAACTATGCCTTAGGAGCAGTGCTTGGTCAGAGGATCGAGAACAAGAGCCGTGTCATCTATTATGCCTCCAGGACACTCAATCCAGCGCAGTGCAATTACACCACAACAGAAAAAGAACTCCTTTCTATTGTATTTGCGTTAGATAAGTTTCGTCCTTACATACTAGGATCTCAAATAACTGTCTTTTCTGATCATGCAGCTGTTCGGTACTTTATAACCAAGAAAGATTCGAAGCCGAGGTTGTTGCGATGGATCTTACTTCTCCAGGACTTCGATGTTAAGATCAAGGATAGGAGGGGAGCGGAGAATCCAGTAGCTGATCACTTAAGCAGATTGGTTAGAAAATAGGACCTCCTGCCTATCGACGATGATTTCCCCGATGAGACACTCTTCAGAATTCATGCAATGCTTCCCTGGTACGCTGATATGGTAACTTACCTGGTTACAAGTAACTTTCCCTCGGGTTTCTCCTCTGCTAAGAAAGCTAAGCTGAAAAGCGACGCTAAGTCTTATGTATGGGAGGATCCCTTTTTATGGAAGTTCTGTCCTGATAGAATTGTTAGGAGATGTGTCCCTGAGCATGAGCATGCATCCATACTTACTTTCTGTCACGATTATGCATGTGGGGGACATTTTGGGCCTAAGAGAACAGCTAGAAAAATTTTAGATAGCGAGTTTTACTGGACTTCTTTGTTTAAAGATGCATACAAATTTTGTAAAACCTGTGATAAATGTCAAAGAGTTGGGTCAATTTCTAGTAGGAACGAGATGCCTCAAACGTCTGTTTTAGTTTGTGAAATTTTTGACATTTGGGGCATGGACTTTATGGGACCGTTTCCTCCTTCTTGTGGTTTCTCATACATATTACTGACTGTTGATTATGTTTCTAAGTGGGTTGAGGCAAAAGCCACTAAGACTAATGATTCTCATATTGTTGTTGGATTTGTTAAGTCTAACATTTTCACCAGGTTTGGAATCCCACGAGCCATAATCAGCGACCAGGGAACTCACTTTTGCAACCGATCTGTGGAGGCTTTGCTGAGGAAGTATGGGGTGCATCACCGAGTGTCCACCGCGTACCATCCTCAAGCAAACGGGCAAGCCGAGGTCTCCAATAGAGAGGTAAAGTTGGTACTTGAGAAAACTGTGAAACCGAGCAGGAAGGATTGGAGCCTTCGTCTCGAGGATGCCTTGTGGGCTTACCGCACTGCCTACAAAACACCTATAGGGATGTCTCCTTATAGGTTGGTTTTTGGTAAGGCTTGCCATTTGCCAGTTGAAATAGAACACAGGGCATTCTGGGCGGTCAAGAGATGCAACATGAGCTTCGATGAAGCGGGCGAGGAAAGACTACTTCAGCTGCAAGAAATGGATGAGATGCGATTGGATTCTTATGATAATTCCAAGATCTATAAGGAAATGTCCAAGCAATTCCACGACCGAAAAATCTTGCAGAAGGACTTTGAAGTTGGTAAAAAGGTTCTACTGTTCAATTCCCGCCTCAAGCTCGTGTCAGGTAAGCTTCGTTCCCGTTGGAAAGGACCCTACATTATAACTAAAATTTTCCCTTATGGCTCTTTAGAGATTCGAAGTTTGGATTCAGACGAGGTGCAAAAGGTGAACGGACACCGTTTGAAGATTTTCCACGAGGGTGAAGCCGAGTGCTATGATGCTGCACTACTTCTAGTGCCACCCGTGTATGAGAACGGTTGAAAAAATGTTGTTAAAGTCGAGCAATCGACTCTAAAAATTTGCGCTTCTCGGAGGCACCCGAGCTTGGACTGTATTTTCTGTTTGTTATTAGTTTACTATTGTTGTTTATTTCTAGTTGTTTAAGTTTGTTGTCTTATTTTCATAGGTGAGAGAAGAGAAGTGACCACCATTGCGGATCCATTTCGGAAAAAATGAGGACACGCATCCCTTTCCACCGATCCCGTTAAAATTCAGGGGAGGTTCTTGTTCCCTTAATAATTTTATCGCTCTCACTGTTTTATCTGTTGGATTAGTTGCATTGGGGACAATGCAATGTTTTAGGTGGGGGTGGGTTTAGTTTTGGACTTCTTTATAGTCTTTGTGCATGGATGCTCTGATTTTGAGATGTATGAGAATCTGAATGCATGTTGTCCGATGAGAACTGTCTGTGATTTACTTGTGAATACTCCATATTTGTGCATTTCGAGTAGACCATGAGTTGTATGCATATTTTGAGCTTATTTTAAAAAATTTCCGAATACTCTCTACATTCATCGAGCTCATAGCCCTCTTACTCTTGGTTCTGATAGGCTTAGAGTTATTTTGTTTGATCTAAAAATTCGTTGTCACCTCGAAAGGCATATATAGGGAGGTTTGATGTGTTAGAATTTGTAATAACTCATTTGATTTAAGCAAAGCTTTATGCCTTAAATTTTTCAATTTTCTGTGAGTAAAAAGCATGAAAAATGTTCTTTCTTGAGGTGTTCCTCCTTCTTGTGTTGCCCGTGTAATCAAGGGCGATCGTGTAACCCACGGTTGCCACTGCATGAAAGGGTGACTAATTGAAGTGAACACTTGTCCTTAAAAACGTGAAGGGAATTAAGCTTGACGTGTTAGGCTCTCTCGAAAGAAGAAAAAGAAAAAGAAAAGGGTACAAAGTACCAAGGAAAAGAAGAAAAGAATTGGGCCAATTGTTTTGTTGCTCTTTCCGACCCGTTAAGCCATTAGACTGTTTTCAACGTTAGAAGTAGGGGAAAACGAGTCTTAAGATCGATTAAAGGAATTCTGGGTCTATAAGAGCTAGAGTAAGAGAAGCTAAGCACACACACGTGAGAGAGTAGGATTTAAAATTTTGAAATGTTCTTAACTTATGCATAGACTTGTTTCTTTTTCCGTTAGCATTAATATCTTGTGTTCACAAGTTTTGAGATTTAAGTCGTCAGCATGCAAGTGGTTTCTTATAAGATAAATCAAAGTACACCTTGCTCGAGGACTAGCAAGATTTAGGTCGGGGGTATTTTGATAGCTCTAAAATAGAGCTATTATTATGTCTTTAATGCTAGCTAAAAACCATGCTTAATATTGATTAAATGCCTTTTTTATAAGTAAATTCATGGTCGAGAGCTCGAGAAGTCCATTCATGAATTTCAGGGCAAAATTGGTCATTTTAGGGGTTTCGGGAAGTGTTCGGGTCAAGGAGATAGGCCAAAAGGAGCTCGGGAGCCAAAACTACTCAAAAATGGGCTTAGACCCGAGAGGTCAGCGCCCAGGCGCCCAACAGAAGGCATCAAGCAGTAGGCCCAGCGCCCAAGCGCTGTCGCAAACCTCCCAGACCCAGATGCGGCGCTGCCCCGCAGCGCCTAGGCGCCCGACATCGTTTCAGACCCGAGACGCCAACGCCCTTGCGCTGGCCGCGCAACGCCTCTGAGCGAAAACCCAAGAGCCCAGCGGTGCGGCGCTGCCGCACAGCGCCTAGGCGCCCGTCATCATATCTTTCCAGAGAGGTTAGCGCCCAGGCGCTGCCCCGATTCCGAGCGCGCGCGCCCCCAGCGCCTTGGCGCCCACTTATGGCGCCTAGGCGCTGGCCCGACGGAAAAATGGGTATAAATACCCATTTTTCTTAATTTAGGGCATTCTCTTTTGGCTCTTCTCCTACCTCTTTCGAACTTTGGCCATTTTGAGCCATTTGTGGCACTCTTTTTCATCTCCATGGATAGCTAAACAAGTAAGTGTTTGATTTCTAGTTTGGGATTGTAATCAATTTGGATTAAGGGGAGATTTTCCCCAATTTGTGTATGAATTAGATTGACTTCCTTATTGCATCTTCTTCCTTTTTCTTCATCTAAATGGCTTGTGTAACTGATTAGGAGTGACGCCCAAGTCCTTATGCATGCTTTACCATTAGAGATTAGGACGTATAATTGCCTCAATCGCTAGGTAACACAAATCTGAATATGGGTATTTAGTTTGATCCCAAGTGACAGTTGGGGGTAGAAATTAGATAACCTTCATGTTAGATTTTGGGTAAAGAGGAAAAATCGATTTAGTCTCCAGGTTAATTCGTCGCAATGTTCCCGTCTTTGTCCGTTAATCATTTTAGAATTGATCACTTTAATTTGAGTAACTGTCAAGAACAATTAGAATTGCACTTTTCTAATTGTATCCTTGGGTCGTTTGAGTTAGAAATAACCAAACGAATTGCGTGCTTTAAGCGTTGTATCTATGTATTTAGTTATCGATGATCCGAACACCAATTGTGATCAATCCCATTCTTTGAAATCAAACATGCTCATTTAAATTTGTTACTTCACAGTTTTTATTGTTTTAATTTTCCGTTAGCTTCAATAGTTTAGAGCTCCCTTTTAAAATCCAATTTTCCCTATTTTTACCGTTAGCAATTTAGAATTAAGTAAGTTTGAATTAAACTAATTCCATATGGTTTGACCCGGTTACCACTAACTACAAGTTAGTCGGTATAATCGGCTTATAAATATCATTTTGGCAAGCCTCGACAGCTTGAAATTTGTGAACGTACAAAAGTTCACTACCAGGGATAATGTCCAATAAGTAGCTGGGGACATAGTGTAGTAAGATGAAGTTCACTCCTAACCTACTTTTCAGGGTTAGAAGATAGGTTGTTCCCTTAATAGCTGACTCCGGGGCTTGAACAATGAGCGCTCACCCTCTCCTGATCAGAGAGGGTTAACTGATTTGTTGGTAGGACCACTGATCTATTGTTCAATAGAGGTGTCAGTGGTACTTAAGGAACAAAGACGTAACGCCAAGGTTAAACGGTTTAAACGACCTAACTGTGGTTACGAACAACCTGTGAAGGGTCGAGTTGCCCATGACGGTTATATCAAGAGGACATAATATATCTACAGTGAGGAGAATGCAACCCTCAGACTATAGTGGAGTCTCCGGGGGTTAACGAAAGTTGATTGATTCGGGTTAAAAGAGTTTTGACCGAATAATCTCGTATCGTTGGAGCTCATGATCTGTAGGTCCTTTAGGTTCTCCTGGCTAGCTCAGATAACGTCGTGCAACTATGGAGGAGAAAAGAAAAAGAAAAAGAAAAAGGAAAAAAAATTGAATTGTTCAAATTCGTTTTATGAAAGGATGATGGACATATTTAAATATGATTTAAATATGAGGATGGTCTAAAACATGAATAAGATTCATGTGCAAAAAGTCGGTTTTTGGAAAACCGGGTTTAGTCATTTTATTTAATTAATATTTTATATTGAATTAAATAATATTTATTAATTAAAAAGTTTAATTAATAATTATATATATATTTTATTTATTAAAAAGTTTAATAAATAATTTTTTTATTATTATTTTTAATAATAATAATAATTATATATATATATATATATATATATACACGTGTGTCTTGCATGCAAGACACATATGTACATATATATATAATTGGTTTTGGCTAAACATATATAAGGAAAGTTTGGGTTTCATGAATGAGATAGAGAATTCAATTGAGAAGGCAAAGCCTTCGTGAACCTCAGGGAAATAATTCCTTTTGCAGACTTCCTTGCATCTCCTTCCGCTTCTTTCTTTTCTTTTTCTTTTCTTTTCTCTTATTAACGGAGTCCCACAATTCTGTTGCTCGGCGTCGAGGATAGCGGGACTACCTGGGGTGGTCCTCGGGGCGTTCGTGAGAAGAGGCCGGAAGAGTTCGTGACGAGGAACGAGCGACGGAGCTTGAAGAAATTAGAACTACAAAGGTATATATTCTAAATTTCTCTTATTTCTGTCATTTGAGCATGTTTTCTATTTGTTAAATTGATGAAATTAGAGTATCATCGATCCAAAATCGCTTCCGCTGCGTTTATCGCTCCATCAATTGGTATCAGAGCGATTTTGTGATTAACTCAATTTGCATCAATTTAAGTTCCTGGGTATTTTAATTTAGAAATTGTTTATGAATGGACGTCTAAAGTGAAAATCGATTTTGGCATCGTTTCTTTCTGAATTTCATAATTTCTAATTGCCCGAGAATGTATGGGCTTTAATGTGTGCTGAAGCGTATGTATTTTAGAGTCATTAGAGTTCATATAGGTTTCTTTGTGAAAGAAGATCGAGTTTTGAGCTCGCCGAAATGTTCGGTACAAGTTCAAACTCGTTCTAGGCGATACAAATGATAAGCTGGAAGAGAAATTGGCCGAAGCGTTCGGGGGAGGAAGCTTGTCAAAGGCGGTGCGAAGAGTTCGAAGTCCGCTCAAGACTTAGCTTGTTGATCAAGCTTGTAATAAAATAGTTATTGCTTGCTAAATGCCAAAATCGATCCACTTTAGTGTGTTTAATTATTTATGCATTGCGAATGTATGTTTTAATTAAAATCCATGTTTGTATGTGCATAACGTATGCCATATAGATTTAAAATCCCACCGTAGGAAGCATGTTCCATGCATGGAAAATATGTTATAAGTGTTATAATATATAGTATGCATATTTTGGAATTCATGAGTATTGATATAAAAGTTATATTAATTCATGAATTAGATGTTGTTAGTTTAATAGAATAATTAATATAAGCGTTATATTAATTATGAAATTGAACATACAACATTGGTTGGCCTAGTTTTATGCATATTGTATGTTATAAGTGTTATAATGTATATGCATGTTTAATTCATGAGTATTAATATAAGAGTTATATTAATTCATGAATTGGATGTTGTTGTTTAATAGAATAATTGATATAAGTGTTATATTAATTATGAAATTAAAACTTCCAACATTAGTTTTATGCATATTGTATGTTATAAATGTTATAATGTATAGGATGCATGCTTAATTCATAATAATTAGTATAAGTGTTATATTAATTTATGAATTAGGAGTTGTATATTTAAGAACATAATCGATATAAGTGTTATATTGATTATGAAGTTAAATATTCAACTTGTCATGCCTTAGCGAATATATGTTTGAGAAGCATATAGATGGTTGTTATAGAAAGTCTAGTTTTTGCAAGTGTTGTAAAAATGACTTAGACTTTTAAAAGCTATAACAAATATAAGAGCATGTTCATTTAAGGTTAAATGGTTCGGTCTGTTTTATTAGATAAAATAGGTCGAAAACTTGTAAATGCTAAGGTTATGAGAAACTCACCCTGTGAAATCCTGCCTAGGTTGGAGGTTTTGAATTGACGGATCACCTCCTACCTGGGGACTACCCGGTACTTGAGTAATGTTAACCAGACTTTATGAGCATGCGTATTAGGTGTGAGGTTAGAAAAGTTTTAATAACCTAGACAACTCAGGTAAATAGTTTGCCTAGACTTAAGGTTTTATTTTCTTAGCCGGATAAAACCTGATTATTTACCCTAAACCCCATCCCACGATGCTTAGTAGAAGTGTTGAGAAGGAATATATGATATATCCCTCTCCTGCTACGCACTCCCTATAGTTCACAACGTGAGAATTTTGCTCGGCCTCGTGATGTCAATAGGGCATCCACATTCGGATGGTATTTGCAACTTTCAATAGTAAGGTGAATGGAGTAAGTATCTATAGTAAGTGGGAGAAGGAAGTATGTCACTATTTCCTACGGTCTCCTCCATTGGATTGAACCGTGAAATTCTCATGTTCCGCCTGCAAGGTGACCCTAGGAGGCACCAATCCATTCGGAGGGTCGTTCATGGGAGATCGAACATCTCAGTCACCATTTATGGATAGTGAAACACAGGGTTATTCCCAACACTGACATTCCATTCAGTTTGGTAGTGAACTTTTGTACGTTCACAAATTTTGGGTTGTCGAAGCCCGCCAAAATAATATTTATAAGCCGATTACACCGACTAACTTGTAGTTAGTGATAACCGGGTCGAACCACAGGGAATTAGTGTTGCTTTGCTCAATGGGGTTATATATTGATTAAATTAAGCAAATAACCATGCAAGTATACACGGTCTGCAGCAAGTGATAAGTATATTTTATATCGTTTTCCCACAGAGATTTGATTAAGTTAATGCTAAGTACAGATTGATTGAAGGAAAATGTAACCGGTGACAAAATGCAGAAACAAGTAAATAGCGAAAATGCTGAAATAATAACAACTTGCAGAAAACTTTAGACAAGACTACAAATATAAATGCGTAAACAGCAAAATACTAGCGAACAGACAGCAACAGAAATCTATACTAACAAACAGGGTAGGCTAGGACTCATGTAATAACTCATAGATCGGGTGTAAACTAAGCTGACTACTGACTAAAAATGCTGAAGTAACTTGCAGTTGTAAGAAATAATGCGGATCTAACAGAACTTTCGCAACAGGCTAACAATCAACTAAGTTCTAAGAGAAAGACAGCAAGGTTGGCTAAGAGTCCTCCATAGGCATAAACCATGATCATTCAACAGCAAATTAACATTACATGCATCGTTTTATCTAGATCTCATACATCTTCCGATTGTATGCTTTAGATTCTTAAATTACTCATATCCAAGTAAGGATAAAAACCTATTTATAATTGCATGCTATCAAACGTGCTAGGAAAGTGCCTATTCCTAGACCACTCTCTATTTACCGTGAAAGGCTAACATGAATGAGTGACTCTGAATTCTTACTCCTTCCGGAGGTTAGGAACTCGTTAGAACAAAATGGATGGCCGATCGAAAATGTTCATGGGATGAAGTTCACACTCAATCAATGCATTCATGCTTATTTATATGCCTAAATCACATCTTTATTTTCTATGGATTCGTCCTCGCAAACCTTTATAATACTAGCCACTCATGAATTTAGAAGAACTCAACAAAACTAATTGATTACTCATGATAAGCAAATACAACAATTGTTCGAATAACAAAACACAAATCAAATCAAAAACAATACTACAATAAAACAATAGCATAGGTGAAGGTCCTCTTGTCCACGTTTCGCCTCGGTTGAAGGAGAAGAATGACTCGTCTTGGAAAGGAAACTCAATCTGAAGAGAAGAGGGATCTTCTCTTCTTCCTCTTGAATTTTTTACGCTAAGGAAGCCTTTTTTCTTCGATCCAACAATCGAGAGAACTATCTGTTTTTCTGTGGTATTGGCCTTTTTCGAACCTCTCCACCGTAATGGGTTATTATCTCCTTCCTTCAACTTATGCTATATATAGTCCTCAGAGGTTCCATAGTCCATACCCTAGTCGCAGATCTCCCTCCAAATTAGCGGAACAACCTCAGACGTGGCAGATACGGAAGGGTCGGCGGCTAACAAACTCAGCAAAGGATACTGCAAGTATTGCGATTGTGTTGCGATCGCAAAGCTCTGTTTTCAGCTGCCCTTCTTCTTATCCTATTGCGCTCCTCGCAAAACTTCAGCAACACTTCTGAAAGGCATTATTTAGACATTTTTCACCAAATACACACTTATGCACAGATTTTCCACATAAGCATTAATTTAACACCACTTCACAAATGTCACTAATAATCATATATTATGCTCAATAGTAGCTGAAATGGTCAGAAGACTTCATGAATATAAAGCAAGTAAAGACCAAAATAACTCTCATTTGGAGAGTTAACAATTAGCTTAATTCAAACTAGATTAATTCTAAGTTGCTAACGGTAAAAATAGGGGAAATTGGATTGTAAAAGGGAGTTCTAAACTATTCTAGCTAACGGAAAATTAAAACAATAAAACTGTGAAGTAACAAATTTAAATGAGCATGTTTGACTTCAAAGAATGGGATTGATCACAATTGGCGTTCGGTTGATCGATAACTAAATACATAGACACAACGCTTAAAACACGCAATTCGTTTGGTTATTTCTAACTCAAACGATCCAAAGATACAATTAGAAAAGTGCAATTCTAATTGTTCTTGACAGTTACTCAAATTAAAGTGATCAATCCTAAAATGATTAACGGACAGAGACGGGAACATTGCGACGAATTAACCCGGAGACTAAATCAATTTTTCCTCTTACCCAAAATCTAACATGAAGGTTAACTAATTTCTACCCCCAACTGTCACTTGGGATCAAACTAAATACCCATATTCAGATTCGTGTTACCTAGCGATTGAGGCAATTATACGTCCTAATCTCTAACGGTAAAGCATGCATAAGGACTCGGGCGTCACTCCTAATCAGTTACACAAGCTATTGAGATGAAGAACAAGGAAGAAGATGCAATAAGCTAGCCAATCTAATTCATACACAAATTGGGGCAAATCTCCCCTTAAACCAAATTGTTTACAATCCCAAACTAGAAATCAAACACTTACTTGTTTACCTATCCATGGAGATGAAGAAGAGAGCCACAAATGGCTAAAAATGGCCAAATTCGAAAAGGGGAAAAGAAGAGCCAAGAAGAGTTTGCCCTAAATTCAGAAAAATGGGTATTTATACCCATTTTTCCGTCGGGCCAGCGCCTAGGCGCCATAAGTGGGCGCCAAGGCGCTGGGGGCGCGCGCGCGCGGAATCGGGGCAGCGCCTGGGCGCTAACCTCTCTGGAAAGTTTTGATGACGGGCGCCTAGGCGCTGCGGGGCAGTGTCGCGGCGCTGAGCTCTCGGGTTTGGGCGCAGGGGCGCTGGCCTCTCGGGTCTGGAACGATGTTGGGCGCCTAGGCGCTGCGCGTTCTGGGAATTTTGATGACAGGCGCCTAGGCGCTGCGGGGCAGCGTCGCAGCGCTGGGCGTTCTGGGCTGATGCTTCGGTTGGGCGCCTAGGCGCTGCGTGCCGCCGCCTGGGCGCTGCCCTCTCGGGTGTTAGCCAATTTTTCACCAATTTTTACCTTCAAGCTCCATTTGGCTGCACTCTTTGACCCGAACACATCCCGAAACTCCTAAAATGCCCGATTTAGCCCTGAAAATCATGAATAGACTTCTCGAGCTCTCGACCATGAATTCACCTACAAAAAGGCATTTAATCAATATTAAGCATGTTTTTAGCTATAATTAGGGAGTAAATAATAGCTCTATTTTGGAGGTATCAAAATACCCCCAACCTAAATCATGTTAGTCCTCGAGCAAGGTATACTTTGATTTATCTTATAAGAAACGACTTGCATGCTGACGACTCAAATCTCAAAACTCGCGAACACAAGATATTAATGTTAACGGAAAAACAAACAAGTGTATGCATAAGTTAAGAACATTTCAAAATTTTAAATACTACTCTCTCACGTGTGTGTGTGTGCTTAGCTTCTCTTACTCTAGCTCTTATAGACCCGGAATTCCTTTAATCGATCCTAAGACTCATTTTCCCCTACTTCTAGCGTTGAAAACAGTCTAATGGTTGAACGGGTCGGAAAGAGCAATAAAACAATTAGCCCAATTCTTTTCTTCTTTTCCTTGGTACTTTGTACCCTTTTCTTTTTATTTTTCTTTCGAGAGAGCCTAACACGTCAAGCTTAATTCACTTCACGTTTTTAAGGACAAGTGTTCACTTCAATTAGTTACCCTTTCATGCAGTGGCAACCGTGGGTTACACGATCTCCCCTTAATACACGGGCAACATAAGAAGGAGGAACACCTCAAGAAAGAACATTTTTCATGCTTTTTACTCACTGGAAATTGAAAATTTTTAGGCACAAAGCTATGCTTAATACAAATGACTTATTACCAATTCTAACACATCAAGCCTCCCTAAATATGCCTTTCGAGGTGACAACGAATTTTCAGATCAAATAAAATAGCTCTAAGTCTATCAGAACCAAGAGTAAGAGGGTTGTGTGCTCGATGAATGTAGAGAGTATTCGGAAAATTTTTAAAATAAGCTCAAAATATGCATACAACTCATGGTTTATTCGAAATGCAAAAATATGGTGTATTCACGAGTAAATCACAGACAGTCCTCATCAGACAACATGCATTCAGATTCTCATACATCTTAAAATCAGAGCATCCATGCACAAAAACTCTAAAGAAGTCCAATACTAAACTCCACCCCCCACCTAAAACATTGCATTGTCCCCAATGCAACTAATCCAACAGATAAAACGGTGAGAGCGATAAAATTAATAAGGGAACAGGAACCTCCCCTGAATTTTAACGGGATCGGTGGAAAGGGATGCGTGTCCTCATTTTTTTCCGAAATGGATCTGCAATGATGGTAACTTCTCTTCTCTCACCTAAGAAAACAAGACAACAAACTTAAACAACTAGAAATAAACAACAACAGTAAATTAATAAAAAGCATAAAATACAGTCCAAGCTCGGGTGCCTCCGAGAAGCGCAAATTTTTAGAGTCGATTGCTTGACTGTATTCTCGCACACGACTCATCCATAATCGTACTTGGAAGATGCCCCATCCATCTTCCCAATTTCATCATTCCTGCAAAAATCCAGAAACAATTTTATCTCTCGTGTCTTCTGCACACATACAACATCCATTTCAAATAAAGCACAAACGACGACGACATTGTTGGGTTTTATGTCCTAAAACTCGTGGTTTGTAAACTGTTATGTTTGTAAATATTCTATTTAGAATAAAGAGTTATTAGTTTTATTCAGTAAAAGAGTTTACTGGAATAAAGTGAAACGTGTTTGGTTTAACCTATACCAATGACCAACACCCTTGGCTGAATATGAGTACTTGACCCTCATGTATGACATGATTGTGGACCAGGCTCAAGTAGTCAGTCAAAACGGTCTATAGTATACGGATAAGGCTGGGTACCTTATCCTGGTAACACTATTGGATGCGGCTCACTTTGTATTGTACAGAACGATGTGATCTGAATCGTTCCACATGGAGATGTGAGAAGTGAGGGCGTCCTGTGTAAAGAGTTTACACAAGATCGAACTGCGTATTAAGTCGCTCTCTCTTTATAACTCCGTTTACTGATGAGACCGACTTATACATATTGATGGCCTAGGTAACTCGAGCTTAATCCTGAGCTTTCTATGAACTCCTGCTTATTCGGAAGTATCCTTTGACTTGTACGGGTGAGAGTGGCAGAACGCCCGCTCAATAAGCCTACCAACTTGGGGATAAAGCCGAATAAGTAGTTGGGGACATAGTATAGCAAGATTGGAATTCACTCCTAACCCGCTTTTAAGGGTTAGTAGATAGGTTGTTCCCTTAATAGCTGACTCCGGGGCTTGAACAATGTGAGCTCACACTCTCATGTGATGAGAGAGTTATATTGATCTGATGGTTGGACCACAGATCTATTGTTCATTAGAGGTGTCAGTGGTACTTAAGGAACAAGATGTAATGCAGGGGTTAAACGGTTTAAATGACCCATCTGTGATTACGAACAACCTGTGAAGGATCGACTTACCGATGACGGTTATATCAAGAGAACACAATATATCTACAGTGAGGAGAGTGCAACCCTCGGACTATAGTGGAGTCTCCGAGGGTTAACGAAAGTTGATTGATTCGGGTTAAAAGAGTTTTGACCGAATAATCTCGTATCGTTGGAGCTCATGATCTGTAGGTCCTTTAGGTTCTCCTGGCTAGCTCGGATAACGTCGTGCAACAGTATAAGAGAAAATTAAAAGAAAAAGAATTTGAATTGTTCAAATTCGGTTTATGGAAGAAGGATGAACATATTTAAATTTGATTTAAATATCGACATATTTAAATATGATTTAAATATGGGGATGGCCTAAAACATGAATAGGATTCATGTGCAAAAAAAAAAATCGGTTTTCGGAAAACCGGGTTTAGCCATATTATTTAATTAATATTTGATATTGAATTAAATAATATTTATTAATTAAAAAGTTTAATTAATAATTATATATATATTTTATTTATTAAAAAGTTTAATAAATAAAATTATTATTATTATTTTTTTTAATAATAATAATAATTAAATATATATATATATATATATGTTAAGTTATATATATATAAGTGAGTTTTTTGGCCAGAGAGGAGATAGAGAAGGAGTTCTCATTTTTCAATTGAGAATTGAATTGAAAATGTTTCAATTTTCAAACAGAGGTTTAAGAAATGTATAAAAAAAACTTGAGAAGTTTTTTTTTGAATCCCTCTGCTTTCTTCTTTTTCTTCTTCTTCCTCTTCTTCTTTTCTTTTCTCTTCTTTCGGAGTCCCACAACTCCGTTGCGCGGCGCCGAGGATAGCGGGACTACCTGGGGTGGTCCTCGAGGCATTCGTGAGAAGAGGCCGGAAGAGTTCGTGACGAGGAACGTGCGACGGAGCTTGAAGAAATTGGAGCTACAAGGGTATGTATTTCTAATTTCTTAATTCCGTCGTTTTGAGCATGTTTACTATTTGTTAAATTGATGAAAATAGAGTATCATCGGTCCGAAATCGCTTTCCGCTGCGCAAGTCGCTCCATCAATTGGTATCAGAGCGATTTTGTGATTAACTCAATTTGCATCAATTTAAATTCGTGGGTATTTTAATTTAGAAATTGTTTCTGAATTGGCGTCTAAAGTGAATATCGATTTTGGCATAGTTTCTATTTGAATTTCATAATTGGTAATTGCCCGAGAATGTATGGGCTTTAATGCGTGCTGAAGAGTCTGTATTTTTAGACTCATTAGAGTCCATATAGGTTTCTTTGTGAAAGAAGCTCGAGTTTCGAGCTCGCCGAAATGTTCGGTATAAGTTCAACTCGTTCTAGGCAATACGAAGAGAAATTCGAAGAGAAATTGGCCGAAGCGTTCGGAGGAAGCAAGCTTGTCAAAGGTGGTGCGAAGAGTTCGAAGTCCACTCAAGACTTAACTTGTTCAACAAGCTTGTAATAAAATAGTTATTGCTTGCTAAATGCCAAAATCGATCCACTTTAGTGTGTTTAATTAATTATGCATTGTGAATGTATGTTTTAATTAAAATCCATGTTTGTATGTGCATAACGTATGCCATATAGATTTAAAATCCCACCATAGGAAGCATGCTCCATGCATTGGTATTATGTTATAAGTGTTATAATATATAGTATGCATATTTGGGAATTCATGAGTATTAATATAAGAGTTATATTAATACATGAATTAGATGTTAATTTAATAGAATAATTGATATAAGTGTTATATTAATTATGAAATTAAATATACAACATAGGTTGCCCTGGTTTTATGCATATTGTAGGTTATAAGTGTTATAATATATATGATGCATGTTTAATTCATGGGTATTAATATAAGAGTTATATTAATTCATGAATTAGTTGTTGTTTGCTTAATAGAATAATTAATATAAGTGTTATATTAATTATGAAATTAAACATCTAACTAAGATGCATATTGTATGTTATAATTGTTATAATGTATAGGATGCATGCTTAATTCATAATAATTGATATAAGTGTTATATTAATTTATGAATTAGGAGTTGTATATTTAAGAGCATAATCGATATAAGTGTTATATTGATTATGAAGTTAAATATTCAATTTGCCATGCCTTAGCGATTGTATGATTGAGAAGCATATAGAAGTTTGTTGTAGTAAGTCTAGTTTTTGCAAGTGTTGTAAAAATGACTTAGACTTTTAAAATCTATAACAAAGAAAAGCATGTTCATTTAGGGTTAAATGAGTCGATCAGGTTCATTAGATGAATAGGTCGAAATCTCGTAAATGCTAAGGTTATGAGAAACTCACCCGGTGAAATCTTGTCTAAGGTTGGAGGAATTTGAATTGACGGAACACCTCCTACCTGGGGACGATCCGGTACTTGAGTAAAGTTAACCGGCTTTATGAGCATGCATTAGAGGTGTGAGGTTAGTAAAGTGTTTATAACCTAGACATCTCAGGTAAAATGTTTGCCTAGACTTAAGGTTTTATTTTTTTTTTAGCCGGATAAAACCTGAGTAGTTAACCCTAAAAATCGTCCACGATACTTAGTAGAAGTGTTGAGAAGGAATATATGATATATCCCTCTCCTGCTACGCACTCACTAAAGTTCACAACGTGAGAATTTTGCTCGGCCTCGTGTTGTCAATAGGGCAACCCCATTCGGATGGTATTTGCAACTTTCAATAGCAAGGTGAATGGAGTAAGTATCTATAGTAAGTGGGTGAAGGAAGCGCGTCGGTGCTTCCTGTGGTCTCCTCTATTGGACTGAACCGTAAGATTCCCATGTTTCGCCTGCAAGGTGGCCCCTGGAGGAACCGATCCATTCGGAGGGCGGGGCATGGGAGATCGAACATCTCAGTCACCATTTATGGATAGTGAAACACAGGGCCATTCCCAACACTGACATTCCATTCGGTTGTTATGTTGGGGTCGTTCTGTGCATTCTAAAAAATGGAGGGTCACACTTACGGGATTTGCTAAGGAGTTAGTAAATCCAGACCAAAAACGATAACTAAAGGGCTATAGGAATATGAGTTATTCTGGTAATAGCATTTAGTCAAGATTGTCTTGATTTAGTAAAGGGGTGCTCGACTACCATTCAGTAGCGACCATTCCGATTTACTAAAGTATCGTTGCAAGTAAATAAAGAGTTTGGGTACTTTATTTACTGCTAAACCTCTTAATTGGTTTAAATAGGTTAAAACTGTTTCACTAATAGATTTACATTCTTTTTCGGCATGTCGAGCTCGTTTATACAGTTGTTAGCTCACGACAAGTTAACCGGAGAGAAATACGGAACTTGGAAGTCAAACCTGAATATGATTCTGGTTCTGGACGACCTGAGGTTTGTCTTAACGGAGGAATGTCCTCCAGCTCCTAGCTCGAATGTATCTCGAAGTGTTCGAGATGCATACGATGGATGGATTGGGGCTATTGATAAAGCCCAAATCTATATCTTGGCAAGCATATTTGATGCCTTGTGCAAGTAGAATGAGGTTATGATTTTCGTAAAGGAAATCATGTCTTCATTACAAGCAATGGTGGACAGTCGTCCTCATCACTTCGTAATGAAGTCCTCAAGTTCGTTTATAACTCTCGCATAGTAGATGATACCTCTGTTAGGGAGCTTGTCCTTAACATGATGGTCCACTTTAAAGCGACAGAAGTAAACGTTGCTACCATCGTCTTTTCAGACTTATTAGTCTTTGTATACTTCCAAAGGAATAGAGAATGAGGCAAGTGTTGTCACTTCGAAGAAATTCCTTGAGAGATTGGCATTAGGGAGTAAGCCTAAGTCGGCTTCTCTGAGTAATGAGATTATTCAGAAGAAGAAGAGTAACAGGAGAAATGACAAAGCCCCTACTGTTCGCAAGGTAATGTCTTCAAACATAGGAAAATGTTTCTATTGTACTGAAGATGGGTATTGGAAGCGTAACTACTCCAAATACCTTGTTGAGAAACAGGCTGAGAAAGAACGACAAGATAAATGTGATTTATTTGTCAAAACAAGTTTAGTGGATATGAATGTCATACCTGAATGTCTTCAGGAACCACTATTCATGTTTGTTTTTCTACAGGAAACTAGTTCCTGACAGCCGATTTTCTCGCTGTGAGATATGGAGATATCATTGCAGCTGAACTAGTGGGAGTCTTTGTAGTTGTTGTATAGAGATAATAACATTTGTTATATGTAATTATTGTCTATCTTTCTGGTTTAAACTGAACACTTGTATATTATATCTTTTGGTTTTATAATGAACAGTTCATTTAGCAAAAGATATATACTGATGTGTTTTATTAAACTCGAAAACAACTAGCGTGTTAAGACTCACAATGTTAACTAAAGCTATAGTAGATATCAACAAAGGTTGTTGATCAAACTAGAGTTTCTCAACCGTTGAGAAAGCCTCAATGCAATGGGAGGGTTGTAGGACAACCCGATCCGCTGCACTGGCTTGTCTTTAACTCAAAGTTCTCATACTTGATGATAACATTGAGGATTCGTTGTCTTTAATTAGGCAATGGATCACATAGACAAGGCCAAATGGCTCAAAGCCACAAATCTATGGTTGGTATTGAGACCAAGCCACTAAGGTGAAAACCTTTATGGCTTGATTTTCTGGTATGGGATTGTCCCGAAGAGAAAGGGTTTATTGTGTATACTCTCTTTCTCTTGTTGCCAGACGTAAGTTAAATAGATGATTCTTATCCATTGTCATGTTCTATCTTCATAGAATAAGGCAAGTGGATGTCAAGTTAGCTTTCCTGCAGAATAGCTATCTTGGTCAAAGTATCTATAAGTCTCAATCAGATAGATTCATAATTCTAGGACAAAGAGCAAATGATTTGCCAGCCTATTCGATTCATTTATGAATTAGAATACGCATCTTTATCCTGAATTGTAAGGTTTGATATGGTGATCAAATCTTATGGCTTTGAACAAAAGTTTGAACAATAATTTGATAAACCTTGTTTGACAAGGGTTTAGTCAATGTTGTAGCTTTCATAGTTCGTTCCGTAATTAATGTCCTGATCATTGAGAATGATGTAGGATTCACTTCTGACATTTTAGCATAAACTAGCGACCCACTCCCAAATAGTTGATCTGGAGGTAGGCTTAGTTTGTTCTAAGGATTCAGGTTGATCTGAGTCGTAAGAACAAATCGCTAATGTTGTCTCTAAAACCTTTTATTGATAAGCTGTTGTCAATATTCGATGGTCTATGGAAATGGTTTCCTAAGACACCTCAAGTGTTGAGGATACGAGATGCACCCAAGTGCATTTACATATTGGAGGTCAGATGTATCTTTTGAGATACATGACCCGATATGTGCTATGCAGTGGGAGTTGTCAGTAATATTAGTCCAATTGGATTGGATTCCGGTTAAAGTGTTGTCCTTGTACTTAGAGGAGTAGAATACAAGAGTTGTATTGTTGATTCCTCGTTGGTAGCTAAGTTTATTTGCAGCTTGTGAAGCAGCAATATGTTTATAAGTTGAGCTCGCAGATAGTGCTATGAGGAGATGTGATGGTCACATGGAAAGCCTCGTAGTACTTCATGTTGTTTTGTTTACTAAGTCTCTCATGGCTAAAGTGTTTGAGAGACACCTAGAAAAGTCTAGGGCTCCGAGTTGCTAGAGAGGACAGTGGGAGAAAACTTATGATATATGATATATTAGTTTTCTCCACCTAACATGTACACCACGGACGTTTAAGTCCAAGTGGGAGTTTGTTGGGTTTTATGTCCTAAAACTCGTGGTTTGTAAACTGTTATGTTTGTAAATATTCTATTTAGAATCAAGAGTTATTAGTTTTATTCAGTAAAAGAGTTTACTGGAATAAAGTGAAACGTGTTTGGTTTAACCTATACCAATGACCAACACCCTTGGCTGAATATGAGTACTTGAGCCTCATGTATGACATGATTGTGGACCAGGCTCAAGTAGTCAGTCAAAACGGTCTATAGTATACGGATAAGGTTGGGTACCTTATCATGGTAACACTATTGGATGCGGCTCACTTTGTATTGTACAGAACGATGTGATCTGAATCGTTCCACATGGAGATGTGAGAAGTGAGGGCGTCATGTGTAAAGAGTTTACACAAGATCGAACCGCGTATTAAGTCGCTCTCTCTTTATAACTCCGTTTACTGATGAGACCGACTTATACATATTGATGGCCTAGGTAACTCGAGCTTAATCCTGAGCTTTCTATGAACTCCTGCTTATTCGGAAGTATCCTTTGACTTGTACGGGTGAGAGTGGCAGAACGCCCGCTCAATAAGCCTACCAACTTGGGGATAAAGCCGAATAAGTAGCTGGGGACATAGTATAGCAAGATTGGAATTCACTCCTAACCCGCTTTTAAGGGTTAGTAGATAGGTTGTTCCCTTAATAGCTGACTCCGGGGCTTGAACAATGTGAGCTCACACTCTCATGTGATGAGAGAGTTATATTGATCTGATGGTTGGACCACAGATCTATTGTTCATTAGAGGTGTCAGTGGTACTTAAGGAACAAGATGTAATGCAGGGGTTAAACGGTTTAAATGACCCAGCTGTGATTACGAACAACCTGTGAAGGATCGACTTACCGATGACGGTTATATCAAGAGGACACAATATATCTACAGTGAGGAGAGTGCAACCCTCGGACTATAGTGGAGTCTCCGAGGGTTAACGAAAGTTGATTGATTCGGGTTAAAAGAGTTTTGACCGAATAATCTCGTATCATTGGAGCTCATGATCTGTAGGTCCTTTAGGTTCTCCTGGTTAGCTCGGATAACGTCGTGCAACAGTATAAGAGAAAATTAAAAGAAAAAGAATTTGAATTGTTCAAATTCGGTTTATGGAAGAAGGATGAACATATTTAAATATGATTTAAATATCGACATATTTAAATATGATTTAAATATCGACATATTTAAATATGATTTAAATATGGACATATTTAAATATGATTTAAATATGGACATATTTAAATATGATTTAAATATGGGGATGGCCTAAAACATGAATAGGATTCATGTGCAAAAAAAAAAAAAATCGGTTTTCGGAAAACCGGGTTTAGCCATATTATTTAAAAAGTTTAATAAATAAAATTATTATTATTATTATTTTTAATAATAATAATAATTAAATATATATATATATATATATATATATATATATGTCCTGCATGGAGCAAGACACATATATATGTTAAGTTATATATATATAAGTGAGTTTTTTGGCCAGAGAGGAGATAGAGAAGGAGTTCTCATTTTTCAATTGAGAATTGAATTGAAAATGTTTCAATTTTCAAACAGAGGTTTACGAAATGTATAAAAAAAACTTGAGAAGTTTTTTTTTTAATCCCTCTGCTCTTCTTCTTTTTCTTCTTCTTCCTCTTCTTCTTTTCTTTTCTCTTCTTTCGGAGTCCCACAACTCCGTTGCGCGGTGCCGAAGATAGCGGGACTACCTGGGGTGGTCCTCGAGGCGTTCGTGAGAAGAGGTCGGAAGAGTTCGTGACGAGAAACGTGCGACGGAGCTTGAAGAAATTGGAGCTACAAGGGTATGTATTTCTAATTTCTTAATTCCGTCGTTTTGAGCATGTTTACTATTTGTTAAATTGATGAAATTAGAGTATCATCAGTCCGAAATCGCTTTCCGCTGCGCAAGTCGCTCCATCAGACATTCCCAACAGACTCCTGCGATTTTAACCCATCAATCCTAAACTCATTCACATTCCCATCAAACTCAACATATAAGACACCTTTATCAACATCGATTTTTACTTTTACAGTTTTTATAAAAGGACGTCCCAATAAAATTGATGCAGAAACATGAGAGGGTTTAAGATTCATTTCAAGAACATAAGAATCAGCAGGAAAGTGCAAATCTATTAATCTGACTAAAACGTCCTCCACCTTTCCCAAAGGATGCACACAAGATTTTTCAGCCAATTGCACAATAACATCGGTTTCATGCAAGTCATTAAGTTTAAGCTCTTCAAAAACAACATGTGACATTACATTAGTTGATGCTCCTAAATCTGGCATGGCATGATTAATTATTTTATCTCCTATAGTGCAAGGCAAAGTAGAAGGGATTATCTCAACAGGATTCTCAACAATTGCCAAAGTAGAAACAGTTGATGCACAATTTTCAGTCAAGAATGGTTCATTCAACTCGGATTCATCAAAAAACTCAGTTAAAAATAATGGGTCTGATGGAGCGCTCATGGCACGCAGCGGAAGCGGATTTGGATCATAGACACTCTAATTTCATCAATTTAAACAAATGGAAACATGCAAAAGCAATGAAAAAGAGAAATTAGAACACATACCCTTGTCGTTCGTAATTCTCCAAATTCACCGCCAGAAGCTCCTCACGAGCTCACCGAGCCTTCTCACGAAACGTTCGTGGACCACCCACGGTAGTCCCGCTATCCTCAGGCCGAGAAACGGAGTAGTGGGACTCCTTTTACAAAAGAAAAGGAAGAAGAAGCTCCACTGAAGAAAACTGATTTTTCTTACAGAGTAGAGGAAGAAGAAGACGGAGGAGAAGCTCGTTTTTCTGAATGAAATCAAATTTCATTTTGAAATTTAACAACCCCAAAGTCCACTGACTTTTTTAATTTCTTTTTTTTTTTTTTATAAATGATCTGTCAATATATATATATCCTTCTCTTACATGTGTCTTACATGCTGGCATGTAAGACACATGTATATATATATATATATATATATATATATATATATATATTTATAAATTATTATTATTAAAAATAATAATAATTATTTTATTAATTAAACTTTTTAATTAATAAAAAATATATATATTTTAATTAATATTATTTAATTCAATATCAAATATTAATTAAATAATATAATTAAACTCGGTTTTCCGAAAACCGACTTTTTGCACATGAATCCTATTCATGTTTTCAGATCAATCTCATATTTAAATCATATTTAAATATGTCCATATTTAAATCATATTTAAATATGTCTATCCTTCTTCCACAAACCCGAATTTGAACGATTCAAATTGTTTTCTTTTCTTTTATATTGTTTCACGGCTATATCCGAGCTAGCCAGGAGAACCGTAAGGACCTACAGATCATGAGCTCCAACGATACGAGATTATCCGGTCAAAACTCTTTCAACAAACTCCCACTTGGACTAAAACGTCAGTGGAGTATATGCTGGTCGAGAGAACTAGAATATCAAATATCTAAAGTTTCTCCCACTGTCCTACTGAGCAGCTCGCAGCCCTATACTTTGTAGGTGTCTCTCAAACACTTTAGCCGTGAGAGACTTAGTAAACGGATCAGCAATGTTGTGCTCCGAGGCTACCTGTGTGACGATCACATCTCCTCGTTGCACTATCTCCCTGATGAGATGATACTTCCGCTCAATATGCTTTCCACGCTTATGGCTTCTAGGTTCTTTAGAATTTGCCACTGCACCGCTGTTATCACAATAAAGCGTGATTGGCAAGTTCATATTTGGAACAACTTTCAAATCTGTCAAGAACTTCCTAAGCCATACAGCTTCCTTCGCTGCTTCGCAAGCTGCGACATACTCAGCTTCCATGGTGGAGTCAGCAATACAACCTTGCTTTATACTCCTCCATACTATTGCGCCTCCGTTAAGAGTGAACACTGATCCTGATGTAGATTTCCTAGAATCTATATCAGTCTGAAAATCAGAGTCAGTGTATCCTGCAAGGATCAAATCCTTCGCGCCATACACAAGCACATAGTATCTCGTTCTCCTAAGATACTTGAGGACGTGTTTAACGGCTGTCCAGTGATCATATCCTGGATTGGACTGGAACCTACTGACAATTCCTACTGCATAGCAGATGTCGGGTCTTGTACACAACATAGCGTACGTGAGACTACCAACTGCAGATGCATAGGGAATTCGTCTCATATCCTCAACCTCTTGAGGTGTCTTAGGAGACTGTTCCTTAGACAAGTGAATTCCATGCCTAAAAGGCAGCGAACCTTTCTTGGAATTCTGCATCGAATATCTTGACAACACCTTGTCAATATAAGATGCTTGAGACAGTGCTAGCACTTTGTTCTTACGATCCCTTATGATCTGAATCCCTAGAACAAACTGAGCCTCTCCCAAATCTTTCATTTGGAATTGGGTCGCTAGCCAATTCTTAACGTCAGTTAGGAACCCTAGATCATTCCCAATGAGTAGTATATCGTCTACGTACAAGACTAAGAAAGCTACAACAGTATTGACTACTTTCTTGTAAACACAAGGTTCGTCAATATTTTGTTCAAAGCCATAAGATTTGATCGCCGTATCAAACCTTATATTCCAGGATCTAGATGCTTGCTTCAACCCATAAATGGATCGATTAAGCTTGCAAACCTTTTGCTCTTGACCCTGAAGTATGAACCCCTCTGGTTGAGCCATATAGATACTCTCCTCAAGATTACCATTCAGAAAGGCAGTCTTGACATCCATTTTCCAGATTTCATAATCATAAAATGTAGCAATGGATAAGAGTATTCTAATCGACTTTAACATGGCAACAGGAGAAAAAGTTTCTTCATAGTCCACCCCTTCTCTTTGGGAATAACCTTTTGCCACAAGTCGAGCCTTAAAGGTTTGCACCTTACCGGCTTGGTCTCGTTTTCTCTTGTAGGTCCACTTGCAACCGATAGGTCTTTCACTATCTGGTTGGTCTACAAGATCCCAGACCGAATTGAAGTACATAGACTTCATTTCGAGATCCATGGCTTTAAGCCACTGGTCTTTATCTATGTCATTCATTGCCTGTTTAAAGGTCAATGGATCCTCAACGTCATCATCAGGTATGACGACTTGAGTTTCAGACAAGCCAATGTAGCGGTCGGGCTGTCTTACATCCCTCCCACTGCGTCGAGGCTTTCTCAACTCTTGAGAAGGACCAGCCTGATCAACAACCTTTGTTGATTCGTCTGTAGCTTTCCTGGAAAATTCGGACAAAACAATTTTGCTCGACGGTTGATGATCTCTCATGTGGTCTTCCTCTAAGAACGTGGCATTAGTCGATACTAGTACCTTGTTCTCATGAGGATCATAAAATAGACCACCTTTCGTTTCCTTGGGGTAACCTACAAATAGGCACAATTTTGAACGATGTTCCAACTTCTTTGGATTGGGTACTAGCACATGTGCCGGACACCCCCAAATCCTGAAGTGACGTAAACTACCTTTACGCCCTCTCCATAACTCATAAGGTGTTTCAGAAACACTCTTAGAGGGAACCATGTTCAAAATATATACTGCAGTCTCTACTGCATATCCCCAAAACGAACTAGGCAAATGAGCATAACTCATCATAGATCGAACCATGTCTAACAGGGTTCTATTTCTCCTCTCGGACACACCATTCTGCTGTGGTGTTCCTGGCGCTGAGAGTTGAGATACTATTCCATGTTCTATCATATAGTCCTGGAATCTTAAATCCATATACTCTCCACCTCGATCTGATCGGAGTGTTTTTATCGATTTACCTAATGTGTTCTCAACCTCTGCCTTATACTCTTTGAACTTTTCAAGAGCTTCGGACTTATGATGCATTAGATAAAGATAACCGTACCTAGAATAATCATCAATGAAACTGATGAAATATTCATACCCTCATCGTGCTTTGACATTCAAAGGACCGCAGAGATCCGAATGCACGATTTCTAGAGGTTCTTTGGACCTATGACCTTTTTCAGAAAAAGATCGTTTGGTCATTTTGCCCTCAAGACAAGACTCACATGGCGGTAAAGAGTTGTCCTCTAAACGATTTAGCAGACCACTCTTAACCAATCTCCCAATCCTATTGAGATTAATGTGACCTAGTCTTAAGTGCCAAAGATAAGTACTTGGAGAAAGTTTCTGCCTTTTAGTTTGAGTCTCAGCTGTTTTCAACATTTGAGTGTTCAAAATAGCTTTGGCTTCGGTTGGTCTTAACACATACAAGTTGTTTTCAAGTTTCGCAGAACAAATACGTACACCTCTTTTGCTAATGAACGCTTCATTATGTACAAAAGATACTTTATACAACTGTTCTAACAAACAAGATATAGATACAAGATTCCTGTGGAAGGTAGGAACCAGGAGTACATTTTCTAGTAAAATGAAACTATCTCTATACAACAACTTTACAGCTCCCACTGCTTCAGCTGAGACAACCTCTCCAGTTCCAACTCTGAGAGTTATCTCACCGCGAGAAAGTGGCTGCCAAGAACTAGTTTCCTGAAAAGAAGAACAAACATGGTTAGTAGCTCCTGAATCAAGTATCCAGGTATGACAATCATGTTCTACTAAACATGTTTCTACAACAAGTAAATCATATTTACCTTGTCTTTCCTTCTCAGCCTTTTTCTCTGCAAGATACTTTGGGCAATTGCGTTTCCAGTGCCCATCTACACCACAATGGAAACATTTTCCTTTGTCTGTAGATCTAGTCTTGCTTTTACCTGCAGCAGGTGCTTTTCCCTTCCTTTTATCTTTCTTCTTCTTTTGAATACTCTTATTCTTAATAGAAGAAAGTTCAGACCTACTCCCTGAAGACGACCCCTTTTGGAATTTCCTAGAAGTGACAACGTTTGCCTCCTTCTCTTTTCCTTTAGAAGTGTGAAGGGACTGATAGGTCTGTAGCTCGCTGAGGAGAGAAGTCAAATTATACTTTATTTTGTTCATTACCAAATTGGTTCTGAACTGAAGGAAACTCTTCGGAAGAGATTCCAAGATAAAGCTTACTTGACTTGACTCATTTATAATAGCTCCGTTTACTTCCGCCACATTGAAGTGGACCATCATGTTAAGGACATGCTCCCTAACAGAGGTTCCCTCCTTCATGCGAGAGTTGTAAACGAATTTGAGGGCTTCATGACAGACCGATGAGGACGGAAGTCCAAACATCTCCTGTAATGAAGACATGATTTCTTTAGCAGAAACCATATCCTCGTGCTTCTTAGCTAACACATCAGATATGCTGGCTAAGATATAGACTCGGGCTTTATCATTAGCCCTTGTCCATCTATCATATGCTTCTCGAACAGTTCGAGTCGCATCCGAGCTAGGAGGGGGAGGACAATCCTCTGATAAGACGAACCTTAGATCATCTAGAACAAGAATCGTATTCAAGTTCGATTTCCAGGTCGCGTAGTTATCGCCGGTTAACTTATCGGAAGCTAGTAAGTGAATAAAAGAGCTAGACATGCTGAAAAGAGAATGAATAAATAATATTAGTGAAAAGGTTTTAACCTAATTTACACACCAATCAAGAATTTAGCAAAGAATAATAATGTACCCAAAACTCATTATTAAACTGCAACGATACTTCAGTGGGTCAGAATGGTCGCTACCGAGGGGCAGTCAAGCATTCCTTCACTGAATCAAGACATTCTTGACTAAATGCTAATACCAGAATATCTCATATTCCTATAGCATCTTAGTTATCGCTGTTTGGTCAAGATTTACTAACTCCTTAGCAAATCTCGTAAGTGTGACCCTCCATTTTTAGAATTCATAGGGCGGCCCCAACGATGCAACCGAATGGAAATGTCAAAGTTGGGAATGGCTCTATGTTTCTTTATCCATAAATGGTGATTGAGATGTTCCGATTCCTATGAAACGGCCCTCCGAATGGATCGGTACCACTTGTGGGCACCTAGCAGGCAGAACATGGGAATCTCACGGTTCAATCCAATGGAGGAGACCGCAGGATGTATTGACATACTTCCTTCTCCCACTTACTATAAATACTTTCTCCATTCACCTTGCTCTTGAATTATGCAAATACCATCCGAATGGGGATGCCCTATTGACATCACGAGGCCGAGCATAATTCTCACGGTGTGAACTTGACAGAGAACGTAGGAGGAGAGAGACATATCATATATACCTTCTCAACACCTCTACTAAGTATTTTAAGACGGAATGGGTAAATTACTCAGGCATTATCCGGCTAAGACAATAAGGCCTAAGTCTAGGTAAAACAAACTTTTACCTATGATGTCTAGGTGATAAACACTTTATTACCTCACACCACTCACGCATGCTCATAAAGCCGGGTTAACTTTACTCAAGTACCGGATGGTCCCCAGGTAGGAGGTGTTCCGTAAACCGTCAGCTTAAATACCTCCAACCTCGAACAGGATGTCCCCGGGTGAGTTTCTTGTAACCTTAGCATTTACAAGATATCGACCTATTCATCTAATGAAACGGAACGATACATTCAACCCTAAGTGAGCATGCCTTTGTCTTTGTTATAGATTTTAAAAGTCTATGCCAATTTTACAACGCTTTGCAAAACTAAGACTAACTATAACAAACTTCTACATGCTTCTCAAACATGCATCACTAAGGCATGACAAGTTGAATATTTAATTTCATAATTAATATAACAATTATATCGATTATGATTTTAAATATACAACTCCTAATTCATAAATTAATATAACACTTATATCAATTCTCATGAATTAAGCATGCATCCTATACATTATAACACTTATAACAAACAAAATGCATCTAATGTTGGATGTTTAATTTCATAATTAATATAACACTTATATCAATTATTCTATTAAGCAAACAACATCTAATTCATGAATTAATATAACTCTTATATTAATACTCATGAATAAACATGCATCCTATACATTATAACACTTATAATATATCATGTGCATAAAACTATGGCAATCTATGTTGTACATTCAATTTCATAATTAATATAACACTTATATCAATTATTCTATTGAACTAACAACAACTAATTCATGAATTATAACTTTTATATCAAAACTCATGAATTGCCAAATATGCATACGATATATTATAACACTTATAACATATTTTCAATGCATGAAGCATGCTTCCTACGGTGGGATTTTAAATCTATATGGCATGCGTTATGCACATATAAACATGGAATTTAATTAAAACATACATTCGCAATGCATAATTAATTAAACATACTAAAGTGGATCGATTTTGGCATTTAGCAAGCAATAACTAATTTATTACAAGCTTGATCAACAAGCCACGTCTTGAGCGGACTTCGAACTATTCGCACCGCCTTTGACCAACTTGCTTCCTCCGAACGCTTCGGCCAAATTTTCTTCGAATTTCTCCTCGTATTGCCCAGAATGAGTTTGAACTTACACCGAACATTTCGGCGAGTTTCAAACTCAAACTTCTTTCACAAAGAAACCTATATGGACTCTAATGACTCTAAAAATACAGACTCTTTAGCATACATTAAAGCCCATACATTCTCGGGCAATTACAAATAATGAAATTCAAAAGAAACTATGCCAAAATCGATATTCACTTTAGAATTCCATTCAGAAACAATTTCTAAAATAAAACCCACCATAATTTAAATTGATTGAAATTGAGTGGCCAAAAACGCTCTGATACCAATTGATGGAGCGCTCATGGCACGCAGCGGAAGCGGATTTGGATCATAGACACTCTAATTTCATCAATTTAAACAAATGGAAACATGCAAAAGCAATGAAAAAGAGAAATTAGAACACATACCCTTGTCGTTCGTAATTCTCCAAATTCACCGCCAGAAGCTCCTCACGAGCTCACCGAGCCTTCTCACGAAACGTTCGTGGACCACCCACGGTAGTCCCGCTATCCTCAGTCCGAGAAACGGAGTAGTGGGACTCCTTTTACAAAAGAAAAGGAAGAAGAAGCTCCACTGAAGAAAACTGATTTTTCTTACAGAGTAGAGGAAGAAGAAGACGGAGGAGAAGCTCGTTTTTCTGAATGAAATCAAATTTCATTTTGAAATTTAACAACCCCAAAGTCCACTGACTTTTTTAATTTCTTTTTTTTTTTTTTTTTTTTTAATAAATGATCTGTCAATATATATATATCCTTCTCTTACATGTGTCTTACATCCTGGCATGTAAGACACATGTATATATATATATATATATATATATATATATTTATAAATTATTATTATTAAAAATAATAATTATTATTTTATTAATTAAACTTTTTAATTAATAAAAAATATATATATTTTAATTAATATTATTTAATTCAATATCAAATATTAATTAAATAATATAATTAAACTCGGTTTTCCGAAAACCGACTTTTTGCACATGAATCCTATTCATGTTTTCAGATCAATCTCATATTTAAATCATATTTAAATATGTCCATATTTAAATCATATTTAAATATGTCTATCCTTCTTCCACAAACCCGAATTTGAACGATTCAAATTCTTTTCTTTTCTTTTATATTGTTTCACGGCTATATCCGAGCTAGCCAGGAGAACCGTAAGGACCTAAAGATCATGAGCTCCAACGATACGAGATTATCCGGTCAAAACTCTTTCAACCGAACTAACCAACATTCGTTAACCCCCGGAGACTCCACTAAAGTCCAAGGGCTGCACTCTCCTCACTGTAGATATATTGTGTCCTGTTGATATAACTATCATCAGTAAGTCGATCCTTCACAGGTTGTTCATAATCACAACGGGTCATTTAAACCGTTTAACCCTTGTATTATATCTTGTTCCTTAAGTACCACTGACACCTCTAATGAACAATTGATTTGTGGTCCAACCATCAAATCAGATTCCTCCCTGATCAGGAGAGGATGGGCCCACTGTTCAAGACCTGGAGTCAGCACTTAAGGGAACAACCTCTCTACTAACCCTTAAAGCGGGTAGGAGTGAATTCCAATCTTGCTACAACTATGTCCCCAGCCACTTATTCGATCTTATCCCCAAGATGGTAGGCATATTGAGTCGGCGATCTGGCCACTCTCACCCGTACAAATCAAAGGATAAGGTCAAATAAACAGGAGTCCATAGTAAGCTCAGGATTGAGATCGAGTTACCTAAGTCATCATATGAAAAAACCGGTCTTTACAGTAAACGGTGTTATAAAGAAAGAGCGATTTTATTTCTTGGTTCGGTCTTGTGCAAACTCATTGCACAGGACGCCCTCACTCACATGTCTCTACATGAAACGATTCGAATCACATCGTTTTGTACTATACAAAGTGAGCCGCGTCCAATAGTGTCCCCAGGATAAGGTACCCAGCCTTATCCCTATACTATAGACCATTTTTGGCTGTCTACTTGAACTTGATTCACATTCATGTCACACATGAAGTTCAAGTACTCACAATGTCGCCATGGGTGTTAGTTATTGGTATAGGTTAATACAAACACAATTCACTAAAATTCAATAACAACTTTATTGAAATATAATATATACATTCATACAGTTTACAAACTACGAGTTTTAGGACATAAAACCCAACAGGGTCATCCCCATCCTCAACAGTCATGCATTCATTGTGTGCTGGTGTATCAATCGTGTCTACCTGACAAAGAGAAAATACCTCCTCATGGGTTTCTTTAGGTGGTCTCGCTAACCTGCTAGGAAAAGGGGCCTTAGGCACATAAACTCTAATACATGTAGGATCGAAGTTACAAAATTCAAATCCACCACGCTTGAGAGTGCGCAGGAGACCAAATCAAAATTAAAAATATTCCTCATGAAAACATCTTAATATGCCTACAAAGAAAGTGAAAAATAATAGATTGTTTACATTTACATCAATCTTCACTGAACTCGTAAAGGTTGACATCTCTGCTTCACTCCTAGCAACTCTGGAGTGAAGCAGAGATGGCGAATAGAAAGTTAAATTCCCTCAATTTAGTCAACATGAGCATAACTCAACCGGCATAATGTATGAACTATGAGCAAGATGTCTCAAGTTCGAATCTTCCTCCCCACATGTTGTGAAAAAGAAAAAAAAAATCCTCAATTTAGTTCACATTAGAATTCTCTAATCAAACCCCGTGGTCCCTTTTTGTGAATCGGGAGAATGGCGAGTTCGCAAATGGAGAATGAGTAAAATTATTGAACTATATATATATATATATATTTTAAAATTTTGTACAAAGTCCAAATTGAGGGGTTTGATTTCTCCGCGTTTAGAAATTTATCGGTGCTCGCTGTCTCCAACGTCACACGAGTGCAAGGCTCGACACGTGTTTGATGACGTTAGCAATAACACATGAAGGCATGATTGAAATTTCCCTGTGTGAGTTTTTTTTCAAAATGGCCCCTAGGGCTAGGGAGAAGCTCTAATTTCGCCCCAAACTGAAATTCAGGTTTGTGTATTATTGATTAATAGGTTAATAATTGGTTTTAGTCAATCAAGTTTATAATTAATTGATCCACTAATAAGATTTTGAAGTTATTTATTTGGACATTAATTCAAGTCATAAGATGAGATTTTTAAAATATTGTAATTAACAAATTAGCAATAACTTTTTAGATTGTCAATAATTCATTATTATGATTAAGTATTTAGTGGTATTTACTATTAGTGTTTTTTTTTTTATGGTTCAACAAATGGTGGATCAAAACTTTAATTTTATGACTTATATGTAAGTTGACATTAAGTATTAATATCTTAACTTATAAATTATAGATTTAATTTTCCTCAATTTAGTCAACATGAGCATAACTCAACCAGCATAATGTATGAACTATGAGCAAGATGTCTCAAGTTCGAATCTTCCTCCCCACATGTTGTCAAAAAAAAAAAAAAAACCTCAATTTAATTCACAATGTAATACATATTAAAAAAATTATTACATTAGATGAAATAATTTAAACAACTAACCTATCTATTTAGGCTACATTGTATAATCATTTTAAAAAAAAAATTAAACTTACAAACACTACTTTCATCTATAAATTTTTACTTTAAATTTTTATTATTGTTTAGTAAATTCGAAAGTATCATACATAGCTAACAAAAGCATAGCTCGACATGATGTATAGTGACCATGAACTCTTAGGTTCAATCCCCCACCCCAACATGTTGTCAAAAAAAAATATATATATATATATAATTATTATGCTAAAAGAAAATGAAGGTAAAAAAGAATGCACGGGTAATTCCGTGAAATAAGAGACCGTTTGGTTTGGGGATTTGTAGATGACTGAAAATAAAAGATGTCTATGTTTTTTATTGTGCATGGGAATAACATCAAATATTTTTTAAAATAGATGTTATATCTATATTTGTCCAATAGGTCCAACTTAAAAAAAATGTCTAAGAAGTCGAAATTTTTTTCGACTGTCTAATTAGTTCACAACTTTCAAGTTTGTATATAATAGATTTTTGACATATTCAACAATTTTGTGTCGCATTGGTTGATTTTACAAAATGGTGAATATAAAATAGACCTATTATTAGACACAAAATTCAAAGTTTAGGGACTTATTTTACATTTTTAAAGTTTAATACCCTATTAGACACAAAATAAAAAACTTAAAGACTTATTATTAGACACTTTGTAAAGTTCGGAAAATATATTAGACACAAACATGAAAGTGAATTTAATTCACATTAGAATTCACCGTGTGGGTTGTTCACTATTTAAAGGAATTGTTGCCTGTTAACACGAAATTTAACATTTATTTAACATTTAGACGTTTCTTAGATCAATATCGTCGCTATAATGACTATGATAATGTCAACTTTTAGGATTATTCAAGGCAAAAAAAGCCAAATTAAATCAACAGGATGCATTTTAAAACAGTTTTGTGCATCTAATCCTCGTGGTTCACGAAACGATGCCCGGAATAAATAATCACCAACAAACCAAAGTTGATTTATGTTGATCATTCAAAGCTCATTGTCAAGGGGAGTATTATTTGGTTTGACAATTCTAATGACCTCAACATACACACCAGTCCTTCAAATTTCAAGATTTGCACAGTATGCCATATCAACTCTCTGCTTCTTTTTCTAGATTATTTTAGATTTGTCAATGTAGATTACCAATTCTAAATTTATCCGAGTTTTCTTTTTTCTGATCCGAAGGCGAATATCCATTTGTGTCCTGTTTGATAATTGTTTTTGAAAAGGACTTTGGAATCTTATCCAAATCTCAAAAACCAAAAATGAGTCACTTATATGCAACAAAACTCATGAGGCATAAAATCAAGTCCATGATTAAAAACATGTCAATTAATCTTCATTGAAGTACATAGACTAAAATAGATATCTTAGAAGTTCATGCATGGCTATGCCTTTGTTATTATTGATGGAGCATTTGCTTACGACCATCTCATTGAACATAATTTGCCTTAAAATCTACTATTTGGTTCATGAAGGCATTTTAAAAGTTAAGGCAATACTATTTAAAAAAACATGAGGTATGGGCATTGATGTGAATTTGGCCGGTTTTGGAGTTTTCCACGTAAATTCTTGTGTTTTCTATTTGTATTGCTCTCTTTTAATTTCTCAGTTATTTCCTGCTTATTCCTGCAGTAGAAGTGGAAGGTTTTTTCCCAACAAGTGGTATCAGAGTTTTAGGTTTGTAGTTTCTTGATTTCTGAGTATGCTTTGTGGTTGCAGCATTGTCTGAACTTCCACATCAGAAAATATTTCTTGAAACGAACTAGGCTGGTATTGTGAATAGTGTGGGTTGTTCACTATTTGCAGATTTGCTAGGAGTGAAACACAGATGTCAACCTTTATGAGTTTTGTGAAGATTGATGTAGAGAAATTTGATGGAAAAAGGAATTTTGGCTTGTGGCAAGTGCAAGTCAAGGATGTGTTAATACAATCTGGGTTACACAAAGCTATGGAAAATATTTTTTAAATGGCACATATTCTGGATTATATTTGCATGGATTTCTTACCAAAATTTGAATTGGAATATTATTTTCCTAATATTCCAATTCAAATTTTTAAACACATTAATATGAAGGAAAATTTTAAGGCAAATAGATATTTTAAAAGTTAATGGAAGTGAAATATAAACACTTTAGTATTATTTGTATATATTAACGTGATTTCAATCCACGTAAGTTAGAGGTGAACATTGGACAAGTAAATACTAGATAGAAAAATACTATAACAATTATCAAAATTGTGTGTGTTTTTTAAAGGTTAGAAGTTAAAATATACATTTTGAAGGTTTATGGACAAAAATGAAACAAAACTTAAAAGTTTAGGGACGAAAATAGAGACATTGTAAAAAATTAAATACTAAAATAAAATAAATTCGAAAGTTTATGGACTAAAAATGATATTTAAATTGTTTTATTTTTGTTTTCCTTACCTAGATGTAAAGAAGCAGCTGTGACACAAGCACGGTAAGCATATGTAAAGTTGGTTCTAGATCTCTAAACCAAGCTGATTTTGAAATGGAGCTGATTTTGAAATGGTGTCCTGATAGCCAAGATTCTGGGTTCGAGCTTCAGGTTTAAAATTTGATAACTTAAAATTCAGATGGTAAAATCTTTCTAGAGATTAATGAGGGATGGACAATGATCAAAATACAAGGAGAGGCTCCCTCATAAATGGTTGTCCAAAAGAAACAAGTGATTTTAGCTGGTTTGATTGTTTATGGGTTGGATCTAGAGTGTCTATTTGTTGATAGTTTGTCTATTATTTCTTGTAGATATACATGATGCCGGAAAGCAGTCAGAAAGGGGAAGTTCGTCTTTATCGAGCTATTAATTTTCCTTTGAAGTGGGAATTGGATAGAATTATTCTCAAGAAGCCCCTTGTTCATTATGTCATCATCAATCACAAGGGTATGTACTGGCTATTTGGGTCAGATCATAGCGGGCTTGAGACCAAAAGAAATGGGCATTTGGCGATATGGTACAGTAGTTCACCCCTCGGTCCTTGGAGGTCTCACAAGAGGAATCCTATTTATAATGTAGATAAAAGCTTTGGTGCTCGTAATGGAGTTTCAAAAGATTTCTTACCTATTACTATTTATGCTCCCATGGTTTATCACTTCCATGCAATATTATGATTAGAGAATCCACGATGTGGGTTGTTCACTATAATTTGCGGGGTGGCGGTGGGCGGGGTCTGGGGCGGGTGGGCAGGGGGCAGTGGGCGGGGTCCAGAGTGATGGGGCGCAAGGCACGCAGCGGAAGCGATTTGGATCATAGACACTCTAATTTCATCAATTTAAACAAACGGAAACATGCAAAAGCAATGAAAAAGAGAAATTAGAACACAAACCCTTGTCGTTCGAATTTCTTCAATTTTCACCGCCAGAAGCTCCTCACGAGCTCAATGAGGCTTCTCACGAAATCTTCGTGGACCACCCCCGGTAGTCCCGCTATCCTCGGGCCGAGAAACGGAGTAGTGAGACTCCTTTTACAAGAGAAAAGAAGGAAGAAGCTCACTGAAGAAAAACTTATTTTTGAGAAACGGAGTAGTGGGACTCCTTTTACAAGAGAAAAGAAGGAAGAAGCTCACTGAAGAAAAACTTATTTTTTTACAGAGAGCTAAGGCCGAGAGGAAGAAGACGAGGTTTTTCAAATTGAAATCTAATTTCAATTAGTGAACCCCAAAATGCACTCAGCATTTTGTTTTCTTTTTTTTTTTTTTTTTTTTTTTTTTTTAATTGATCTTTCAATATATACCTTGTATATATCTTACATGTTTCTTACATAAATGTAAGAAACATGTATATATATATATATATATATATTTATATATTATTATTATTATTATTAAAAATAATAATAATTATTTTATTAATTAAACTTTTTAATTAATAAAAAAGATATATATATATAATGAATATTATTTAATTCAATATCAAATATTAATTAAATAATATAATTAAACCCGGTTTTCCGAAAACCGACTTTTTGCATATGAATCCAATTCATATTGTAGACCAATCTCATATTTAAATCATATTTAAATATGTTCATATTCTTCCACAAACCCGAATTTGAACGATTCAAATTCTTTTCTTTTCTTTTATATTGTTTCACGGCTTTATCCCAGCTAGCCAGGAGAACCGTAAGGACCTACAGATCATGAGCTCCAACGATACGAGATTATCCGGTCAAAACTCTTTCAACCGAACTAATCAACATTCGTTAACCCCCGGAGACTCCACTAAAGTCCAAGGGCTGCACTCTCCTCACTGTAGATATATTGTGTCCTCTTGATATAACTATCATCAGTAAGTCGAACCTTCACAGGTTGTTCGTAATCACAACGGGTCATTTATACCATTTAACCCTTGTATTATATCTTGTTCCTTAAGTACCACTGACACCTCTAATGAACAATTGATTTGTGGTCCAACCATCAAATCAGATTCCTCCCTGATCAGGAGAGGATGGACCCATTGTTCAAGACCTGGAGTCAGCACTTAAGGGAACAACCTCTCTACTAACCCTTAAAACGGGAGCCAAAGCGAGCATAGCTCAGCTGGCATATGTATGACTTGATGACCAAGAGGTCTGTGGTTCGAATCCCCCCACCCCCAATGTACTCAAAAAAAAAAAAACCCTTAAAACGGGTAGGAGTGAATTCCATCTCGCACAACTATGTCCCCAGCCACTTATTCAATCTTATCCCCAAGATGGTAGGCTTATTGAGTCGGCGATCTGGCCACTCTCACCCGTAGAAATCAAAGGATAAGTTTGAATAAACAGGAGTTCATAGTAAGCTCAGGATTGAGATCGAGTTACCTAAGTCATCATATGAAAAAACCGGTCTTTACAGTAAACGATGTTATAAAGAAAGAGCGACTTTATTTCTTGGTTCGGTCTTGTGCAAACTCATTGCACAGGACGCCCTCACTCACATGTCTCTACATGAAACGATTCGAATCACATCGTTTTGTACTATACAAAGTGATCCGCGTCCAATAGTGTCCCCAGGATAAGGTACCCAGCCTTATCCCTATACTATAGACCATTTTGGCTGTCTACTTGAACTTGATCCACATTCATGTCACACATGAAGTTCAAGTACTCACACTATCGCCATGGGTGTTAGTTATTGGTATAGGTTAATACAAACACAATTCACTAAAATTCAATAACAACTTTATTGAAATAGAATATATACATTCAAACAGTTTACAAACTATGAGTTTTAGGACATAAAACCCAACAAACTCCCACTTGGACTAAAACGTTAGTGAAGTACATGTTGGTCGAGAGAACTAGAATATCAAATATCTAAAGTTTCTCCCATTGTCCTACTGAGCAGCTCGCAGCCCTATACTTTTTAGGTGTCTCTCAAACACTTTAGCCGTGAGAGACTTAGTAAACGGATCAGCAATGTTGTGCTCCGAGGCTACCTGTGTGACGATCACATCTCCTCGTTGCACTATCTCCCTGATGAGATGATATTTCCGCTCAATATGCTTTCCACGCTTATGGCTTCTAGGTTCTTTAGAATTTGCCACTGCACCACTGTTATCACAATATAGGGTGATTGGCAAGTTCATATTTGGAACAATTTCCAAATCTGTCAAGAACTTCCTAAGCCATACAGCTTCCTTCGCTGCTTCGCAAGCTGCGACATACTCAGCTTCCATGGTGAAGTCAGCAATACAACCTTGCTTTATACTCCTCCATACTATTGCTCCTCTGTTAAGAGTGAACACTGATCCTGATGTAGATTTCCTGAAATCTATATCAGTCTGAAAATCAGAGTCAGTGTATCCTGCAAGGATCAAATCCTTCGCACCATACACAAGCACATAGTCTCTCGTTCTCCTAAGATACTTGAGGACGTGTTTAACGGTTGTCCAGTGATCATATCCTGGATTGGACTGGAACCTACTGACAATTCCTACTGCATAGCAGATGTCGGGTCGTGTACACAACATAGCGTACATGAGACTATCAACTGCAGATGCATAGGGAATTCGTCTCATATCCTCAACCTCTTGAGGTGTCTTAGGAGACTGTTCCTTAGACAAGTGAGATCCATGCCTAAAAGGCAGCGAACCTTTCTTGGAATTCTGCATCGAATATCTTGACAACACCTTGTCAATATAAGATGCTTGAGACAGCGCTAGCACTTTGTTCTTACGATTCCTTATGATTTGGATCCCTAGAACAAACTGAGCCTCTCCCAAATCTTTCATTTGGAATTGGGTCGCTAGCCAATTCTTAACGTCAGTTAGGAACCCTACATCATTCCCAATGAGTAGTATATCGTCTACGTACAAGACTAAGAAAGCTACAACAGTATTGACTACTTTCTTGTAAACACAAGGTTCGTCAATATTTTGTTCAAAGCCATAAGATTTGATCGCCGTATCAAACCTTATATTCCAGGATCTAGATGTTTGCTTCAACCCATAAATGGATCGATTAAGCTTGCAAACCTTTTGCTCTTGACCCTGAAGTATGAATCCCTCTGGTTGAGCCATATAGATACTCTCCTCAAGATTACCATTCAGAAAGGCAGTCTTGACATCCATTTGCCAGATTTCATAATCATAAAATGTAGCAATGGATAAGAGTATTCTAATCGACTTTAACATGGCAACAGGAGAAAAGGTTTCTTCATAGTCCACCCCTTCTCTTTGGGAATAACCTTTTGCCACAAGTCGAGCCTTAAAGGTTTGCACCTTACCGGCTTGGTCTCGTTTTCTCTTGTAGATCCACTTGCAACCGATAGGTCTTTCACTATCTGGTTGGTCTACAAGATCCCAGACCGAATTGAAGTACATAGACTCCATTTCGAGATCCATGGCTTTAAGTCAATGGTCCTTGTCTATGTCATTCATTGCCTGTTTAAAGGTCAATGGATCCTCAACGCCATCATCAGGTATGACGACTTGAGTTTCAGACAAGTCGATGTAGCGGTCAGGCTGTCTTACATCCCTCCCACTGCGTCGAGGTTTTCTCAACTCTTGAGAAGTACCAGCCTGATCAACAACCTTTGTTGATCCGTCTGTAGCTTTCCTGGAAAATTCGGACAAAACAATTTTGCTCGACGGTTGATGATCTCTCATGTGGTCTTCCTCTAAGAACGTGGCATTAGTCGATACTAGTACCTTGTTCTCATGAGGATCGTAAAATAGACCACCTTTCGTTTCCTTGGGGTAACCTACAAATAGGCACAATTTTGAACGATGTTCCAACTTCTTTGGATTGGGTACTAGCACATGTGCCGGACACCCCCAAATTCTGAAGTGACGTAAACTACCTTTACGCCCTCTCCATAACTCATAAGGTGTTTCAGAAACACTCTTAGAGGGAACCATGTTCAAAATATATACTGCAGTCTCTACTGCATATCCCCAAAAAGAACTAGGCAAATGAGCATAACTCATTATAGATCGAACCATGTCTAACAGGGTTCTATTTCTCCTCTCGGACACACCATTCTGCTGTGGTGTTCCTGGCGCTGAGAGTTGAGATTCTATTCCATGTTCTATCATATAGTCCTGGAATCTTAAATCCATATACTCTCCACCTCGATCTGATCGGAGTGTTTTTATCGATTTACCTAATGTGTTCTCAACCTCTGCCTTATACTCTTTGAACTTTTCAAGAGCTTCGGACTTATGATGCATTAGATAGAGATAACCGTACCTAGAATAATCATCAATGAAACTGATGAAATATTCATACCCTCCTCGTGCTTTGACATTCAAAGGACCGCAGAGATCCGAATGCACGATTTCTAGAGGTTCTTTGGACCTATGACCTTTTTCAGAAAAAGATCGTTTGGTCATTTTGCCATCAAGACAAGACTCACATGGCGGTAAAGAGTTGTCCTCTAAACGATTTAGCAGACCACTCTTAACCAATCTCCCAATCCTATTGAGATTAATGTGACCTAGTCTTAAGTGCCAAAGATAAGTACTTGGAGAAAGTTTCTGCCTTTTAGTTTGAGTCTCAGCTGTTTTAAACATTTCAGTGTTCAAAATAGCTTTGGCTTCGGTTGGTCTTAACACATACAAGTTGTTTTCAAGTTTCGCAGAACAAATACGTACACCTCTTTTGCTAATGAACGCTTCATTATGAACAAAAGATACTTTATACAACTGTTCTAACAAACAAGATATAGATACAAGATTCCTCTTGAAGGTAGGAACCAGGAGTACATTTTCTAGTAAAATGAAACTATCTTTATACAACAACTTTACATCTCCCACTGCTTTAGCTGAGACAACCTCTTCAGTTCCAACTCTGAGAGTTATCTCACCTCGAGAAAGTGGCTGCCAAGAACTAGTTTCCCTAAAAGAAGAACAAACATGGTTAGTAGCTCCTGAATCAAGTATCCAGGTATGACAATCATGTTCTACCAAACATGTTTCGACAACAAATAAATCATATTTACCTTGTCTTTCCTTCTCAGCCTTTTTCTCTGCAAGGTACTTTGGGCAATTCCGTTTCCAGTGCCCATCTACACCACAATGGAAACATTTTCCTTTGTCTGTAGATTTAGTCTTGCTCTTACCTGCAGCAGGTGCTTTTGCCTTCCTTTTATCTTTCTTCTTCTTTTGAATACTCTTATTCTTAATAGAAGAAAGTTCAGACCTACTCCCTGAAGACGACCCCTTTTGGAATTTCCTAGAAGTGACAACGTTTGCCTCCTTCTCTTTTCCTTTAGAAATGTGAAGGGACTAATAGGTTTGTAGCTCGCTGAGAAGAGAAGTCAAATTATACTTTATCTTGTTCATTACCATATTGGTTCTGAACTGAAGGAAACTCTTCGGAAGAGATTCCATGATAAAGCTTACTTGACTTGACTCATCAATAGTAGCTTCGTTTACTTCCGCCACATTGAAGTGGACCATCATGTTAAGGACATGCTCCCTAACAGAGGTACCCTCCTTCATGCGAGAGTTGTAAACGTATTTGAGGGCTTCATGACAGACCGATGAGGACGGTAGTCCAAACATCGCCTGTAATGAAGACATGATTTCTTTAGCAGAAACCATATCCTCGTGCTTCTTAGCTAACACATCAGATATGCTGGCTAAGATATAGACTCGGGCTTTATCATTAGCCCTTGTCCATCTATCATATGCTTCTCGAACAGTTCGAGTCGCATCCGAGCTAGGAGGGGGAGGACAATCCTCTGATAAGACGAACCTTAGATCATCTAGAACAAGAATCGTATTCAAGTTCGATTTCCAGGTCGCGTAGTTATCACCGGTTAACTTATCGGAAGCTAGTAAGTGAATAAAAGAGCTAGACATGCTGAAAAGAGAATGAATAAATAATATTAGTGAAAAGGTTTTAACCTAATTTACACACCAATCAAGAATTTAGCAAAGAATAATAATGTACCCAAAACTCATTATTATACTGCAACGATACTTCAGTGGGTCAGAATGGTCGCTACCGAGGGGCAGTCAAGCATTCCTTCACTGAATCAAGACATTCTTGACTAAATGCTAATACCAGAATATCTCATATTCCTATAGCATCTTAGTTATCGCTGTTTGGTCAAGATTTACAAACTCCTTAGCAAATTTCGTAAGTGTGACCCTCCATTTTTAGAATTCATAGGGCGGCCCCAACGATGCAACCGAATGGAAATGTCAAAGTTGGGAATGGCTCTATGTTTCTTTATCCATAAATGGTGATTGAGATGTTCTGATTCCTATGAAACGGCCCTCCGAATGGATCGGTACCTCTTGTGGGCACCTAGCAGGCGGAACATATCTCACGGTTCAATCCAATGGAGGAGACCGTAGGATGTATTGACATACTTCCTTCTCCCACTTACTATAAATACTTTCTCCATTCACCTTGCTCTTGAATTATGCAAATACCATCCGAATGGGGATGCCCTATTGACATCACGAGGCCGAGCATAATTCTCACGGTGTGAACTTGACAGAGAACGTAGGAGAAGAGGGATATATCATATATACCTTCTCAACACCTCTACTAAGTATTTTAAGACGGAATGGGTAAATTACTCAGGCATTATCCGGCTAAGACAATAAGACCTAAGTCTAGGTAAAACAAACTTTTACCTATGATGTCTAGGTGATAAACACTTTATTACCTCACACCACTCACGCATGCTCATAAAGTCGGGTTAACTTTACTCAAGTACCGGATGGTCCCCAGGTAGGAGGTGTTCCGTAAACCGTCAGCTTAAATACCTCCAACCTCGAACAGGATGTCCCCGGGTGAGTTTCTTGTAACCTTAGGATTTACAAGATATCGACCTATTCATCTAATGAAACGGAACGATACTTTCAACCCTAAGTGAGCATGCCTTTGTCTTTGTTATAGATTTTAAAAGTCTATGCCAATTTTACAACGCTTTGCAAAACTAAGACTAACTACAACAAACTTCTACATGCTTCTCAAACATGCAACACTAAGGCATGACAAGTTGAATATTTAATTTCATAATCAATAGAACATTTATATCGATTATGCTCTTAAACATTCAACTCTTAATTCATAATCAATATAACACTTATATCAATACTCTGAATTAAGCATGCATCCTATACATTATAACACTTATAACAAACAAAATGCATCTAATGTTGGATGTTTAATTTCATAATTAATATAACACTTATATCAATTATTCTATTAAGCAAACAACATCAAATTCATGAATTAATATAACTCTTATATTAATACTCATGAATAAACATGCATCCTATACATTATAACACTTATAATATACCATGTGCATAAAATTAGGGCAACCTATGTTGTTCATTCAATTTCATAATTAATATAACACTTATATCAATTATTCTATTGAACTAACAACAACTAATTCATGAATTAATATAACTTTTATATCAAAACTCATGAATTGCCAAATATGCATACGATATATTATAATACTTATAACATATTTTCAATGCATGAAGCATGCTTCCTACGGTGGGATTTTAAATCTATATGGCATACGTTATGCATATACAAACATGGAATTTAATTAAAACATACATTCGCAATGCATAATTAATTAAACACACTAAAGTGGATCGATTTTGGCATTTAACAAGCAATAACTAATTTATTACAAGCTTGAACAACAAGCTACGTCTTGAGCGGACTTCGAACTCTTCGCACCGCCTTTGACCAACTTGCTTCCTCCGAACGCTTCGGCCAAATTCTCTTCGAATTTCTCCTAGTATTTCCTAGAACAAGTTTGAACTTACACCGAACATTTCGGCGAGTTTCAAACTCAAACTTCTTTCACAAAGAAACCTATATGGACTCTAATGACTCTAAAAATACAGACTCTTCAGCACACATTAAAGCCCATACATTCTCGGGCAATTACAAATAATGAAATTCAAAAAGAAACTATGCCAAAATCGATATTCACTTTAGACGTCAATCAGAAACAATTTCTAAAATAAAACCCACCATAACTTAAATTGATGGAAATTGAGTGGCCAAAAACGCTCTGATACCAATTGATGGAGCGCAAGGCACGCTGCGGAGGCGATTTGGATCATAGACACTCTAATTTCATCAATTTAAACAAACGGAAACATGCAAAAGCAATGAAAAAGAGAAATTAGAACACAAATCCTTGTCGTTCGAATTTCTTCAATTTTCACCGCCAGAAGCTCCTCACGAGCTCAATGAGCCTTCTCACGAAATCTTCGTGGACCACCCCCGGTAGTCCCGCTATCCTCGGGCCGAGAAACGGAGTAGTGGGACTCCTTTTACAAGAGAAAATAAGGAAGAAGCTCACTGAAGAAAAACTTATTTTTTTACAGAGAGCTAAGGCCGAGAGGAAGAAGACGAGGTTTTTCAAATTGAAATCTAATTTCAATAAGTGAACCCCAAAATGCACTCAGCATTTTGTTTTTTTGTTTTTTTTTTTTTTTAATTGATCTGACGTTTCAATATATACCTTGTATATATCTTACATGTGTCTTACATTTTGCATGTAAGACACATGTATATATATTTATATATTATTATTTATATATTATTATTATTATTATTAAAAATAATAATAATTATTTTATTAATTAAACTTTTTAATTAATAAAAAAGATATATATATAATTAATATTATTTAATTCAATATAAAATATTAATTAAATAATATAATTAAACCCGGTTTTCCGAAAACCGACTTTTTGCATATGAATCCAATTCTTATTGTAGACCAATCTCAAATTTAAATCATATTTAAATATGTCCATATTCTTCCACAAACCCGAATTTGAACGTTTCAAATTCTTTTCTTTTCTTTTATATTGTTTCACGGCTTTATCCGAGCTAGCCAGGAGAACCGTAAGGACCTACAGATCATGAGCTCCAACGATACGAGATTATCCGGTCAAAACTCTTTCAACCGAACTAATCAACATTCGTTAACCCCCGGAGACTCCACTAAAGTCCAAGGGCTGCACTCTCTTCACTGTAGATATATTGTGTTCTCTTGATATAACTATCATCAGTAAGTCGAACCTTCACAGGTTGTTCGTAATCACAACGGGTCATTTATACCGTTTAACCCTTGTATTATATCTTGTTCCTTAAGTACCACTGACACCTCTAATGAACAATTGATTTGTGGTCCAACCATCAAATCAGATTCCTCCCTGATCAGGAGAGGATGGGCCCATTGTTCAAGACCTGGAGTCAGCACTTAAGGGAACAACCTCTCTACTAACCCTTAAAACGGGTAGGAGTGAATTCCATCTCGCACAACTATGTCCTCAGCCACTTATTCAATCTTATCCCCAAGATGGTAGGCTTATTGAGTCGGCGATCTGGCCACTCTCACCCGTAGAAATCAAAGGATAAGGTTGAATAAACAGGAGTTCATAGTAAGCTCAGGATTGAGATCGAGTTACCTAAGTCATCATATGAAAAAACCGGTCTTTAAAGTAAACGGTGTTATAAAGAAAGAGCGACTTTATTTCTTGGTTCGGTCTTGTGCAAACTCATTGCACAGGACGCCCTCACTCACATGTCTCTACATGAAACGATTCGAATCACATCGTTTTGTACTATACAAAGTGAGTCGCATCCAATAGTGTCCCCAGGATAAGGTACCCAGCCTTATCCCTATACTATAGACCATTTTGGCTGTCTACTTGAACTTGATCCACATTCATGTCACACATGAAGTTCAAGTACTCACACTATCGCCATGGGTGTTAGTTATTGGTATAGGTTAATACAAACACAATTCACTAAAATTCAATAACAACTTTATTGAAATAGAATATATACATTCAAACAGTTTACAAACTACGCGTTTTAGGACATAAAACCCAACACAGAGCGGGTGGGCGAAGTAGCCGGAGCGGGGTGGAGGTGGGCGGGGCCCGGAGCGCGGTGGTGGGGGTCCGGAGCGCGGTGGTGGGGGTCCGGAGAGGGGTGGGGATTGTCGGAGTCCGAAGCGGTCCGCCGGAGGGGGTGGGAGTGGGGGTGGCGGTCCGCCGGGGGTGTCGGGGTCCGTTGGAGGCGGTGGCGGTGGTCGGTGGCAGTGGTCAGGGTCGGCCGGCGGCGATCGGAGATGGTCAGTGAGGGGCGACGGTGGTCAAAGAAGTTTAGTGGGTAGAGAAAATTTAAAAGAGTAATGTGAGGGTATTTTGGTAATTTTAATACAATACGAGAATTAAATAGGTTTTTCAACACAATAACATTTTTTTCAAAATTTAATATTAGTGTTTCATCCAAAATGCATTATTTTAAAGACTCAGTCTCCAACAATTCATTTTGAATGGTTGCCAAACACCTCAATTTATTCCAAAATGACTTTTTTCAAAAATATCAATTTATTCCAAAATGACTTTTTTCAAAAATTAAACACAATCTAAATACAAATATGAAAGTCTATGAACTAAACCTATAATTTAACCAGTTTTAGTTGGCTTAATTTGTATTTTTTTTCTTCCTTTTTTTTTTGCAACGGTATTTTAATTAATGCGGGAATTGAACTCATGACCTCTTAGTCAAGTGCACAACCTTATGCCAATTGAGCTATGCTCGATTTGGCAAAATCTTTCTTACTTGATTTGAGGATTCTACTTTATTTGTTTTTATTAAAATATAAAGGAAAAAAATTAATTTATATCTCTAAACTTTGTAGTTGTATCAATTAAATCAACTTTGTAATTTATCAACAGAGAAAAGTTAAGGCAATACTATTTTAAACATTCCAAAAAATAGTATTATTTAGGCTACATTGTATAATCATTTTAAAAAAAAAATAAACTTATAGACACTACTTTCATCTATAAATTTTTACTTAAATTGTTTATTAGTGTTTAGTAAATTCGAAAGTATCATACATAGCTAACAAAAGCATAGCTCGACATGATGTATAGTGACCATGAGCTCTTAGGTTCAATCTCCCACCCTAACATGTTGTCAAAAAAAAAATATATATATATATATATATATAATTATTATGCTAAAAGAAAATGAAGGGAAAAAAGAATGCACTGGTAATTCCGTGAAATAAGGGGCGGTTTGGTTTGGGGATTTGTAGATGACTAAAAATAAAAGATGTCTATGTTTTTTATTGTGCATGGTAATAACATCAAATATTTTTTAAAATAGATGTTATATCTATATTTGTCCAATAGGTCCAACTTAAAAAAATGTCTAAGAAATCTCTAAATTTTTCGACTTTGTGTCTAATTAGTTCACAACTTTCAAGTTTGTATATAATAGATTTTTGACATATTAAACATTCTTTTAAATTCATGAACTTATTAAAGACACATATTCAACAACTTTGTGTCTAATAGATTGGTTGGTTTTACAAAATGTTGAATATAAAATAGACCTATTATTAGACACAAAATTAAAAATTTTAAGACTTATTATTAGACACTTTGTAAAGTTGGAGAAATATATTAGACACAAACATGAAAGTTCAAGGATTAACCTGAAATTTAACCTAACTAGTGAGTTGTCTTAAAGAAAAAAATCATCACTTCCTAAAATAAATCTTTTCATTTATTTCTCACCTCATTTTATTCAATCTCTTAGATCCTAAAAAAAAAATTAAAAAAAAAATGTTAGATTTTATTTCTCTCTCCTCCAATTTTATTCTCTAGATACTACCGATTTAAAAATAATAATAAAAAGGGAAGAAAATAAGTTTCTCATTCACCTAATTTTATTCTCTAGATACTAAGTATTTAAAAATAATAATAAAAAAAAAATAGAGTTTAAAGGAAAACTACCAAGATTGCTTGTAGCGTCATCACCACCATTGACGTAGACATTCTTCTCACTTTCGTAGCTTCCTTCGCTCTTCCTTCTCTTTCCATTCTCTCTGGAATCAAGATTTAAGAGATGAGGTCCTTTTGATTTTAGTAGAATGTGAGTCATTTTTTAGATGAATTTTGTTGGAAAATCGTGATTTGGGAACCGAGGTCTTTGATTTCTGTAGAATATGTCATATGGATTTTGTTGGAAAATTGTGATTTCGGATCACCCGAGGGTACCCGATCTCCATCCATCACCCCAATCCATTTACCAGAACTAAGCTGTTGGGCATCGACATGGTGGTAGCGAACTCCATTCCAAGCATTGTGACCCTTAACAGGTTCTACTAAGCCCAACTGTTGCCATGTATGTATGCACATATCAAAATGAATATCTTGCCATTGTGGATATTTTCTGTTATGAAAGTATATTTATGTAAGTTGATTAATTATTTTCCCTCTAATAGGTTGGTTCTAATCCTATGCAACCACAAAGCATATTCAGAAATCAAGAAACTACAAACCTAAAGCTCTGATACCACTTGTTAGGAAAAAAACCTTCCACTTCTACCGTAGAAATAAGCAGGAAATATAACTTTGAAATTAAAAGAAAGCAATACAAATAGAAAACATAAGAATTTACGTGGAAAACACCAAAACCGGTCAAATTCACATCAATGCCCATGCCTCATGTTTTTAAAATAGTATTGCCTTAACTTTTAAAATTTCTTCATGAACCAAATAATAGATTTTAAGGCAAATTATGTTCAATGAGATGGCTGTAAGCAAATGCTCCAAAGAAATAATATATTTTCAAGAAATCTTATTCTCTGGATACAATGTTGTGCTGAATATGTTTTTAATATGTGCCATTTAAAAAATATTTGATGTTATTCTCATGCCAATAAAAAACATAGACATCTTTTATTTCCAGTCATCTACAAATCCCCCAACCAAACGGCCTCTTATTTCACGGAATTACGGACCAAACGGCCTCTTATTTCACGGAATTACGGACCAAACGGCCTCTTATTTCACGGAATTATATATATATATATATATATATATATATATATATATATATATATATATATATAGATTGAACAGAGCTCATGGTCACTATACATCTAAGTTTATTTTTTTTTTTAAATGATTATACAATGTAGCCTAAATAGATGGGTTAGTTGTTTAAATTATTTCATCTAATGTAATAATTTTTTTTAATATGTATTACATAGTGAATTAAATTGAGGGTTTTTTTTTTTTTTTTTTGACAACATGTGGGGAGGAAGATTCGAACTTGAGACATCTTACTCATAGTTCATACATTATGCCGGTTGATCTATGCTCATGTTGACTAAATTGAGGGAATTTAAATCTATAATTTATAAGTTAAGATATTAATACTTAATGTCAACTTACATCAGAAAAAAATTCTTGAAACGAACTAGGCTGGTATTGTGAATAGTGTGAGTTGTTCACTATTTGCAGATTTGCTAGGAGTGAAGCAGAGATGTCAACATTTATGAGTCCAGATTGATGTAGAGAAATTTGATGGAAAGATGAATTTTGGCTTGTGACAAGTGCAAGTCAAAGACTTTACATAATAAACTTATAGACACTACTTTCATCTATAAATTTTTACTTAAATTTTTTTATTAGTGTTTAGTAAATTCGAAAGTATCATACATAGCTAACAAAAGCATAGCTCGACATGATGTATAGTGACCATGAGCTCTTAGGTTCAATCTCCCACCCTAACATGTTGTCAAAAAAAATATATATATAATTATATATAATTATTATGCTAAAAGAAAATGAAGGGAAAAAAGAATGCACTCGTAATTCCGTGAAATAAGGGGTCGTTTGGTTTGGGGATTTGTAGATGACTAAAAATAAAAGATGTCTATGTTTTTTATTGTGCATGGTAATAACATCAAATATTTTTTAAAATAGATGTTATATCTATATTTGTCCAATAGGTCCAACTTAAAAAAATGTCTAAGAAATCTCTAAATTTGTCGACTTTGTGTCTAATTAGTTCACAACTTTCAAGTTTGTATATAATAGATTTTTAACATATTCAACATTCTTTTAAATTCACGAACTTATTAAAGACACATATTCAACAATTTTGTGTCTAATAGATAGGTTGGTTTTACAAAATGCTAAATATAAAATAGACCTATTATTAGACACAATAAAATAGACTTATTATTAGACACAAAATTAAAAATTTAAAGACTTATTATTAGACACTTTGTAAAGTACGGGAAATATATCAGACACAAACATGAAAGTTCAAGGATTAACCTAAAATTTAACCTAATTAGTGAGTTGTCTTAAAGGAAAAAATCATCACTTCCTAAAATAAATCTTTTCATTTATTTCTCCCCTCATTTTATTCAATCTCTTAGATCCTAAAAAAAAAATTAAAAAAAAATGTTAGATTTTATTTCTCTATCCTCCAATTTTATTCTCTAAATACTACCGATTTAAAAATAATAATAAAAAGGGAAGAAAATAAGTTTCTCATTCCCCTAGTTTTATTCTTTAGATACTAACTATTTAAAAATAATAATAATAATAATAAAAAATAGGGTTTAAAGGAAAACTACCAAGATTGCTTGTAGCGTCATCACCACCATTGACGTAGACATTCTTCTTACTTTCGTAGCTTCCTTCGCTCTTCCTTCTCTTTCCGTTCTCTCTGGAATCAAGATTTAAGAGATGAGGTCCTTTTGATTTTAGTAGAACGTGAGTCATTTTTTAGATGAATTTTGTTGGAAAATCGTGATTTGGGAGCCGAGGTCTTTGATTTCTGTAGAATGTCATATGGATTTTGTTGGAAAATTGTGATTTGGGATCACCCGAGGGTACCCGATCTCCATCCATCACCCCAATCCATTTACCAGAACTAAGTTGTTGGGCATCGACATGGTGGTAGCGAACTCCATTCGAAGCATTGCGACCCTTAACAGGTTCTACTAAGCCCAACTGTTGCCATGTATGTATGCACATATCAAAATGAATATCTTGCCATTGTAGATATTTTCTGTTATGAAAGTATATTTATGTAAGTTGATTAATTATTTTCCCTATAATAGGTTGGTTCTGATCCTATGCAACCACAAAGCATACTCAGAAATCAAGAAACTACAAACCTAAAGCTCTGATACCACTTGTTGGGAAAAAAACCTTCCACTTCTACGGTTGGAATAAGCCGGAAATAACTTTGAAATTAAAAGAAAGCAATACAAATAGAAAACATAAGAATTTATGTGGAAAACTCCAAAACCGGTCAAATTCACATCAATGCCCATGCCTCATGTTTTTAAAATAGTATTGCCTTAACTTTTAAAATTTCTTCATGAACCAAATAATAGATTTTAAGGCAAATTATGTTCAATGAGATGGCTGTCAGCAAATGCTCCAAAGAAATAATATATTTTCAAGAAATCTTATTCTCTGGATACAATGTTGTGCTGAATATGTTATCTAGAATATGTTTTTAATATGTGTCATTTAAAAAATGTTTGATGTTATTCCCATGCCAATAAAAAACATAGACATCTTTTATTTTCAGTCATCTACCAATCCTTCAACCAAACGGCCTCTTATTTCACGGAATTATGCATGATTTTTTCCCTTCATTTTCTTTTAGCATAATAATTATATATATATATATATATATATATATATATATATATTTATTGACAACATGTTGGGGTGCGGGATTAAACCTAAGAGCTCATGGTCACTATACATCATGTCGAGCTATGCTTTTGTTAGCTATGTATGATACTTTCGAATTTACTAAACAATAATAAAAATTTATAGATGAAAGTAGTGTTTGTAAGTTTAATTTTTTTTTGAAATGATTATACAATGTAGCCTAAATAGATAGGTTAGTTGTTTAAATTATTTCATCTAATGTAATAATTTTTTTTAATATGTATTACATTGTGAATTAAATTGAGGGGTTTTTTTTTTTTTTTTTTTTTTTACAACATGTGGGGAGGAAGATTCGAACTTGAGACATTTTGCTCATAGTTCATACATTATGTCGGTTGAGCTATGCTCATGTTAACTAGATTGAGGGAATTTAAATCTATAATTTATAAGTTAAGATATTAATACTTAATGTCAACTTACATCAGAAAAAATTTCTTGAAACGAACTAGGTTGATATTGTGAATAGTGTGGGTTCTTCACTATTTGCAGATTTGCTAGGAGTGAAGCAGAGATGTCAACATTTATAAGTCCAAATTGATGTAGAGAAATTTGATGGAAAGATGAATTTTGGCTTGTGGCAAGTGCAAGTCAAGGATGTGTTAATTTCAATTTACATCTACGTGAGCTTCGTCAGGTTTTTATTTTTATTTTGTTTTTTTTCTCTACTGTATTGTTGTTGGTTTTCCAAAACAATACTATGTAATTACAATTCGCAAAATTGTACAATTGCAAGTACGCTATAATTTCAATTTGCGAAATTGTAAATACAAAGTACAATTTGCGGAATTTCAAACTTGGAAGTTCACTTTGCAAAATTAAAAATACACCTGAAGTGCAATTTGCAAATTACAAATACAGTGTGTAATTGCATTTTCATCTTTACTTTATTTTCTTCTTAAGAATTTGTTATTAAGTGAATTGCAATTACACTTTATTTGCTATTTAGTCGATTACAATTACACTTTATTTGCTATTTAGTGGATTACCCACTACAAGAAAACGAGTCTATTGCATCAGTTTTTTTACCGCGGTTTAAAAAGTGTTGCAAGATTTAATAAAATCGCAACAGTTTTTCGTAACAAAAAATTAACTGTTGCAAAATGTATGTATTGCAGCGGTTTGCTTGCAGCGGTCAAATAATGTGTTGCAATATGTAGTCCATTTTTTTTAGAACAATTCGTGAAGCCCAACTCTTATTTCAAATTTTTGTGTTCAGCCCAATTTATTTCTTTTGTGTTTAGCCCAACTCTTATTCCTTTCTTAAAAAAAATCATTTCAAACAACCTTAAGAATATGTTCAAAAATTACAAAATTAAAAAAAAAAAAAAAAAAAAACCTAATCACATCTTGGGTTCATGTATATTACTAGAGAAATTTCATCTTCTCCCTTTTTACTAGAAAAATGTTCAAATATTACAAAATTTAAAAAGAAAAAAAAAACCCTAAAACCGATTAGCGGTTTTGCTCAATTCTCTCACAAATCTTTTCTTCCATCTTCTTCAAATCTCCGACGAACGAAATTTGGAGTTCTCCATTTTGCATTTCCCTCTCTCTCCAATTCTTCCAATGGCGGCCATCTCAGAAACTCAGTCCCCTCCGATTTCAAATTCTTCACCTCACTGAAACCCTAGAATGCGATGGATTTCCGGTCACAAAGAGGATTAAGATCGGTAACTTATGGCGTTTCAACAGCTTCATTGATAACAACTGTTTCGCTTCGCCTACGCTCGACGACGATGCTGATGTTGACGCTCTCAAGCGGCGGCCTTATCGGTTACTTCCTCGGCAGGAGCTCCTTGATCTCTTCATCCTCAAGCTCGATGACTCTGTATTTGGTGATTCCTTTGCCATTTCTGACTTGGCTATCCAGGCGTTCGTGTATCGTGCAATAGTACAGTAGCAGATCTCAAACAAGCGATAGAGGAAGTTTTTTATTCACCAGGGGGAGTGAAAATTGCAAGATTACATGGTAATATTGATGATTATGTTATGAAATTTGTGATTAATTTTACCACCAATGATTTTGTGTTTGTTTCTTTTGGGAGATTTGAAAGTTGATTTTGAGTTTTACATGATTGTTGTTTATTTCCAATTCCACCACCTTAAATATTAGGTCACTTGTCTGCGGACATTTCTGCTTGTGTTATGAAGGCGAAAAGCTTATTGATGACAAAAACATGCATTCGAGTTTTTGGCATTAAAGATGGTGATCAGGTGTGGCAATGTTGTGATTTGTCTCTTGCTTGAATGCTGGCTGCTCTCTAGCTTTTAATGTTTTGATCTCAAAAAAGAAAAATGTACATTTATTTTCCTTCTCCATCCCTCAAACTGTTCTGTCATATGTTTTATTGAATATTTCAACAACCCTTTTCAATTCTTTTGGATCCAAGTCTTTGGGCCCTATTCATTTCTTTTGTCCATAATTTTTTTTTTGTTATCTTAAGTATACATGCTTAACAGACTCGTTTTTCTACTCTCTGCCTATGGTGCCTTGCTTTTATGTTTTCTCTAATTGATGCAGGCCTGACATAACAATAAAAAATTTCACGTTCATACCTAGGGGTTTGGTATTAAAAAGTTGTGAACAATTTTCAGGTTCATAGCTATGGGTTTATAACTGTTTTCCTTTTGGGTTTTCAGTTATTTGCATACAAGTTTTTTCCCTCCATTTGCTCACTGCAATCTGAAGCCTGCCAACATCTTACTTGATGAAGAACTGATGCCTCATATTTGTGATTGTAGGTTGTCTGTTTTGAGGCCATTTGTGACCAACAGAGTTAAAACGAAGGTACTCTTGAGAATATGCTTTTCTAGTTTTTTTTTTTTTTTTTTTTTGCATTTGATGGTATATAAATAACGCTAGACGTCTATTTTGGTAGATAGACTTTGTTTATAAATTAGACAATTGCATATCTCAACTTTTGTTACTTGAAGCCTAATTATTTTGGCTGTTATATGAACTAATTGCTAGACTATGGTTGATTTGATATTACCACAGTATTTTTAGTACTAATTCTAGTTTTGCTGTGAATTCTATTCTATATTCACTTTTCAATTTGCAACATGGAATGAATGAAATGGTGATATAGAATTGTGGTTAAGTACATTTGGAAGCAGATTGATTATTTCAATGACATGGTTGGTTTTGATGCAATTTGAAATATAATTGAAAGGGGAGCTTCATTTTATGAATTTTTCTTTGAAGCCCAAGTTTCTTTTCGTTATAACCTTCTGGAATCTCCTGTGTCTATGTATCCTCAATGTTCAATGAAATCATTAGAGTACCGAGAGCTTTTTTTTGGAAAATAGTTGATTACGAAGTCTAATTGTTTTGAGGAAGATGGATATGATGAAAAAATGGATTTTTTTGCAGGATGTGGACCATTCCTGAACATAAACGTATGGCACGAACAACATCCATAGAAGCCGAAGAATTGAAATTAGTTTCAGAGGGTTGTGACCTGAAAACTGTATGCATCTCCAAATTTATCTTGCTTCTTCAGTGCTATAATGAACCTGCTAGTGTAATTACTCTGCCATGCACATATTAAAATTTTCTTCTTCTCCTCTCTTATCTCTCTTCATTTCTCTAGTTAAAGTAGAAGGAAGTTATTTTTTCATCTAAAGACACTTTAGCTATAATTTTTTTTTTTTTTTTTTTTTTTTTTTTAGCTTTTAAAAATGTATTCTTCTAAATGCAAATTAGTATTTTCTTTAGATGATTGCATGTTTGTACCGGGTAGAGTCAATGTTTAGTGATAAACATGGCTTCTGTGACGTGTTGATATCGTCTGTTCTGTGATGTTTCTCATGATTGGCAATAGACTCCCTCGTATAATGAGCATTACAATGATATTTTGAGATTTTGTATCCTTGGAAGAAGCTGTTTCTAGAGAGTCACCTGAACAAGTTGGGGTTCTTAGCAAAGTTGAGGTATGTCTCTTTTGCAAATCTTTTTTAAATTGTGTTTTTTCTGGTTTGGAAGAACAAATTAAATACCCTTTGAAGCCATGATAAAATTAATGTCAATGTTGATCTTGATGAATTGATTCTTTGTTGTTATTTTTAACAGTCTCAACTTGCAAAATGGAGATTCATCGACAAAAGTCAAGGCACATATGAAGGGTATATGTTCCCTTTATTTGTTGAGGAGCAACTTGACCTCTAGCTAGAGAAACATGTCACAGAGATAATTTGAGTATGTTCTTAAACCTCATATCCTTTCAAAAGTCCATAGATTTCATTATAAACACAATAATTAGCTTGGCTCGCTGAACCCATCCATATTCTCAATTCTTAAACAAAAGAAGAAAAATCAACTGATTTATATATCAAATAGATTTGGTTTGTAAGATAGAAATCTCTTAGTTTTCTTTTTATTTTTGTTTGTGGTACAATTGTGAATCTAATATATAGTTTTGAACTTTTTTTCTTCTTTACTCGGAGGAGTGTAGCTGAAGCTAGAGAAGTAAGTTGACATTGGTGGATGAAGGAAGCTTTAGATATCTTAGTTGAAAGACTAACATCCATGGGAGAGCAAAAGGATGATGATATCTTCTAACAACTGATGATGATCTGTGAGAGAGAAAGCTCAGTCTTGTTATTTTCTCGAAAAATGATGTTGGGTGCCATGTGAAAAGTTAATGGTTTGATCTTTTCTTTATATTTGGTAACTCGATATTCATTGTAACTGAATCCTTTAGGCTTGAGCAGTCTTAAAAATATAAAAGATTTGATGTCGTTATGTGCATAATGTATCATAAAGATCTTTCCGTTACTATGAAATAAGAAAATTTCATTTTCAATCACTAGAATATTTATAAATTTGTTGCTATTGATTTCAAAATTGTTGCAATATGGGTGTTATTTGCAACGGTTGTGAGAAGCTAGTAGTTTTAAAAAAATGATGCTATTTATTTCAAAACTGTTGCAATAGGGGTCTTATTGTAGCACTTGTAAGAAGTCATTTAAGTTTGAAAAAAGTGTTGCTATTTATTTTAAAACTGTTGCAATAGGGTGAGTGTTATTGCAACGGTTGTGAGAAGTCATTCCAGCACTTTTAAAAAGTGTTGCTAGATCCCTCTCAACACTGGTTTAGGCAGGGGTTTTTTAAGTGTTGCAAAAAGTGTTGCAGGGGTTCAAAACCGCTGCAATAGCTCAAAAAAACTCCTGCAATAGCCCTGTTTTCTTGTAGTCCATTACACTTTATTTGTTATTCAGTACATCAGAATTACACTGTTATCCGGTTCATCGCAAATACACGGTATTTTCCTCCAATTTTTTGTCGTATGTTATGTTTTTTTTTTTTTGCCTTCTCATGTATTTACCATGACAAATACATTGTAATTCAAATTTGCACAATTGCAAGTACCGTGTAATTCCAATTTTGCAAATTGTAATTGCAATTTGCAAACTTAGAATGCATCTCTTTGTTTGTCTAAATGTATTATAAAGACTATCATATTTTCATCAAACAATATGTTTTTTTTTTGTCTTTTAATGTACCGAATTTGCAAATACTAATTGAAAACATTATTTTTGTACTTATAGTTAGTTGAAATTTGTCTCAATTACAATATATTTACAATTTTGTTTCAATAATCGATTGAAAATGGTGGGGGAAGAGAGTTAGTTTTTGGAGAAAATCTTGGGAGTGAGAGGGTAAATAAGGAATGAAAAAAAATAGGAGAGAGAAATTAAATCAAAAAGAACATATATCAAACTTTAAAAAAAAATGGACCTCGATTTTGATAATAAAAATGATCATTTTAATAATCATTTAGTCTCATTTCATAACCATTTCGTTTTTAATTTTCTATTTTTGAAATTTATGTGTTTCCTTACAATTTCTTTTCTATGAGTTTCAATTTTCTTAAAGAAATATTTGTTTGTTTAAGAAAATTGAAAGGTGGTTTGTTTTCCGATCCTCAAGAGGACAAGGTGCTTGTGTTTACAAACGCCACGTTCTTAGAGGAAACCCACATGAGAGATCATCGGCCTAGAAGCAAAATTGTTTTGAGGGAACTTTTCGGGAAAGCTACAGCTAAATCAACAAGAGTTGTTGATCAGGCTAGTCCTTCTCAAGAGTTGAGAATGTCTCGATGTAGTGGGAGGGATGTTAGACAACCCGACCGTTACATGGGTTTGACGGAAACCCAAGCCGTCATACCTGATGATGGCATTGAAGATCCATTGACCATGGGCGAGGATCTGGTCGACAGGGGCGTTGATCGGAGTATACCGGTCGTACTTCTTGAAGGTCGTGTGGGTCGGAGCCGTCTGTTTCGCTCCTTGCCGATCAGGCCGGCTATACTCCTTCTTGGGGCGTGTGTTGGCTGCCCAAGAGTTTTCCTCCGTCGGGGCGTGTCTGCTAGTCTCGACATTTTGCGTTCGAGCTGAGATATGCTCGTCCACAGAAATGTACTTTAGCACGCGACTTAAGAGCTTGGAGTAGGTATGCGGTGGCCGCTTGCCAAGGGACTATAGACAGGCGGGGTGCCTCGATCCTTGGAAGAAGGCCATACACCTAGTTTCGTCGGATGTTTGTCCTAATGGAATTGAATTCCTAAAACAACCAGAGGCGCAGCGAAAAGAAGCCTAAACTGGCTGAGGATCTTCAGCAATCAATAAGTAACAAACCGGGAGAAAGGAAAAACAGTTAACACTTAGTTTTTTCTTTCATCCGATTACCACCGGTAAATCACCTTACCACCAGTAAAAGTCAACCGGTAAAGGTTGACCGGTAAGTGATCATCGATAAGGCACATCGGTGTGCCACCGGTAAATGGCACACCGGTAAGTCTCGACCGGTAAAAGCTTCACAAGCTTTCAACCGATTAAAACCTCACCGGTAAATTTACCTCGGTGTATCAAACCGTTATGCTTCTCAAGCATCGACCGATAAATGATACACCGGTAAATTCACGACCGGTAAAACCAGACCGGTAAGTTACCACCTGTAAATCGGTTCGGTAAGCTTCACTAAGCTCACACCGGTAAATTACCAGACCGGTAAACTTGAACCTGTAAAACGATACCGGTAACCCTTGGACCGGTAAAACGATACCGGTAAGCCAAGACCGGTAAACCGGTAACAAATTACCGGTCAAGGAAATTGGTAAAGAATTCACCGGTAAATCACATATCGACCGGTAAATCCTCGGTCGATTCCCTTCCTCAAACGTTAAGAATAACGCTGAGGAAAGCCACCAGTAAATTTCACATCGGTAAACCGACCGGTAATTGCCACCGGTAAATTTACCAGAGCTCGAAAACAGAGAAAAAAAAACTTACCTTTTTTTTGTTTGTATTCTCGTCTCCGCAGCAACCTCCTCTGCAAAATCCTTGGAAGCACAGTCTGATCACGAACTCAGCAAAGCGAGAACCACCCTTAGAGGAGTCCCGATTATTTTCGGGCTTAGTAGCGGAGTTGTGAGACTTCTTGAGCTAAGGAGGTTTGTTGAGAGGAGAGTTTGGAAGAAGAAGATGAAGTTGATGTTGAGAATGGAGATGAAATCTAGTTTGAAGTTGATGAACAATTCATCAACCCTTTCCAACATTCATCTCAACTATTCTCATGAATCTTCAACTAATTGAAGTTCAAAATGAGAGAAAAGAATGAACCATTCATACATTTTCAATTCTTCACAAGAATCCCTCAAGCTTCAACACCAAAGCTTCATCTTCAAACTTGTCTTCATCAAGTTTTCACCTTCAACCATTAAAGTTCCAAAAACGAGAGAGAAGAGAGCAGGAGAGAGAAACCAATTTCTCATTAGTCAAGCAAGAATGAAAAAGTTTCCATTCTTATCCAAGGCAAAAGTCGGTTTGAAACGAGAATGAGGTGTTCAACATGTAAATGTTGAACCCACATTCTTCATTATAAATTATTATAATAATAATAATTTTATTTAATTAAACTTTTTAATTAATTATTTTATTATTTAATTTAATATCAAATATTAATTAAATAATAAAACTAACCCTAGTTTTCCGAAAACTACCTTTTCGCATATGAATCTATATTCATATTTTACTCTGGTCACATATTTAAATCATATTTAAATACGTCACATGCATATTTAAATCATATTTAAAAATGTCAAGCCTCAATCAACAGACCCGAATTAGGATTTCTTCAAATTCTACCCTATAGCACTGTTACACCGCTTTGTCCAACCTAACTAGGAGAACCTAAAGGACCTACAGATCATGAGCTCCAACGATACGAGATTATCCGGTCAAAACTCTTTCAACCGAACTAATCAACATTCGTCAAACTCCCAGAGACTCCACTATAGTCTGAGGGTTGCACTCTCCTCACTGTAGATATAATATGTCCTCTTGATATAACCATCACAGGTGAGTCGATCCTTCACAGGTCGTTCGTAATCACAGCTGGGTCATTTATACCGTTTAACCCCTACATTACCACTTGTTCCTTAAGTATCACTAACACTTCTAATGAACAATTGATTTGTGGTCCAACCAGCAGATCAGGTCCCTCTCTTGCCAAAGAGAGGATGGGCGCCCATTGTTCAAGCCCTGGAGTCAACTATTAAGGGAACAACCTATCTACTAACCCTAAAGGCGGGTTAGGAGTGAATTCCGTCTTGCTATACTATGTCCCCAGCCACCTATTCGAGTTTATCCCCAAGATGGTAGGCTTATTGAGTCGGCGATCTGGCCACTCTCACCCGTGCAAGTCAAAGGATACTCTCGAATAAACAAAAGTTCATAGCGAGCTCAAGATTAAGATCGAGTTACCTAGGCCATCATAAGAAAAAGCCGGTCTCTTCAGTAAACGATGTTATAAAGAGAGAACGACTTGATTTCGCGGTTCAGTCTTATGCAAACTCATTGCACAGGACGCCCTCACTCGCACATCACCATGTGAAACGATTCGGATCACATCGTTTCGTACAATACAAAGCGAGCCACATCCAATAGTGTTACCAGGATAAGGTACCCAGCCTTATCCATACGCCATAGACCGTTTTGGCTGTATACTTGAACCTGATCCACATTCATGTCATACATGAGGTTCAAGTACTCAGACTTCGCCATGGGTGTTGGTTATTGGTACAGGTTAATGCAAACACGTTTCACTTTATTCCAATAAACTCTTTTACTGAATAAAACTCAATAACACTTTATTGCTAAATAGAACATTTACAAACACAACTGTTTACAAACTACGAGTTTTAGGACATAAAACCCAACAAACTCCCACTTGGACTAAAACGTCCGTTGTGGTGTACATGCTGGTCGAGAAAACTAAAATATCTCATATATAAAATTTTCTCCCACTGTCCTACTCAGCAAATCGCAGCCCTAAACTCTTTAGGTGTCTCTCAAACACTTTAGCCGTGAGAGACTTAGTAAACTTATCAGCATGAAGTGCTGCGAGGCTTTCCATGCGATCGCCACATCTCCTCATAGCACTAACCAAGAGCTCAACTTATAAACTTTTACTGCTTTTTAAGCTGCAACAAATTTAGCTTCTACAAAGGAATCAATAATACAACATTTGTATTTTACTTCTCCGTACTAGGACAAAACTTTAACCGTAGTCCAATGATCAAATCCAATTGGACTAATAACTACTGGCAGCTCCCACTGCATAACACATATAGGGTCATGTATTTAAGAAGGCATACATTTGACTACCGATATGTAAATGCACAGGGATTGCGTCTCAACTTCTCAACTTTTGAGGTGTCTTAGGAAACAATTTCCTTTGACAATTGAATTTCAAATCTGAAAAATACCTTACCTTTCATTCGAAATTCTACATCAAATATTGACAACTCTTTGTTAATATTAACAACACTTACTCAAAATAAGATGTTTAGTAACAACACTAGTGATTTGTTCTTACGATTCTCAATCCTTAGAACAAATTAAGGCTCTCCCAAAACTTATATTCGGTTTAGCGTTTCGGTCCCGAGATTTCAGCTTTGGGTTTTTATTTTAGAGTTTGATTTTAGGATTTCAGTTTAGGGTTTTGGGAGAAAAAGTATGGAGATTTAAGGGTTTTGGAAGAAAAGTAAGGAGATTTAGAGGTTTTGGAGGAAAAGTAAGGAGATTTAGGGGTTTTGGAGGAAAAGTAAGGAGATTTGGGGGGTTTTGGAGAAAAAAGAGAATAACATTTTTTCTCAATCCAAAAATCCACCATTGTTCTTCCTGTTATTTTACCCATCTTTTCTTGATTAAAAAGACTCCGGCGAAGCTTCATCACCATCTCCGGCGAAGCCTCATCACCATCTCGAACCACGGCGGAGTAACCGGCGGCGCTCAGCGGCAGCGTAACTCCGAACCTAGACGCACGGCGGAGCTCCAAGCTTGAAGCAAACTCCGGCGAGCCTCTCTTCCTCTTCGAGCTTCAACCCGACGGCAGCGCAACCCAGACGGCGGCGTACGGCGGCGGATCTCCAACTCGCCCTCTCCGGCGAACTCGATCCATGAGCGGCGGCGAACTGGAGCTTCAACCCGACGGCAGCGCAACCCAGACGGCGGCGAACTTGAGCTTGGACCAACGGCGGATCTCAGCTCCTTCGCGAAGCCTCATTACCATCTCGAACTCGTCTTCTCCGGCGAAGCTTCAAACGACGGCAAGCTCGGCGGCGGCCATCACCAACTCCGGCGAACCCGAACCGGTGGCAGAAAGCCTCAAGCAGTGAATGGTGGCTGAGAAATTCGTGGGTAACGAAAGTTTTTTTAAGTTTAGGCGAAATTGCAATTTTGTCTATTTGTTACAAATTGATATATACCCCTGCCTTATGATGTATATCCCCACTATTTTGAGCATGATATATACCCATGCCTTATGATATATACCCATACCTTATGATATATACCCCACTGTTTTGAGCATAATATATACCCCACTGTTTTGAGCATGATATATACTCTCACTGTTTGGAGCATGATATGTACCCCTGTTTTGAATGATATATACCCCACTGTTTTGAATATATTCCCCTGTTTATGTTATATATACCCATGATTTGATCTTTCTAGTTTGCCTTTTAATTTTGATGCGTGACAATATTTATATTTATATACTTTGCTTATATTTTATAACGTCTATAATTTCATGTATATAAATTTCATCTTGTAATGATTGTTATATACTTTGATTATATTGACAAACAAAATTGTATTCGTATACCGACATTACTAAATAATTCAACCATATAAAATCTCTAATAATATTTGAAACTTGGTGATATTGGTATAAGTAAGGTCTATAAAATGACTATATAAGTAAACAACCTTATTATTATGATTTAAAATGAAAAAAAAAAAAAATTAAAATGTGCAAGCGCTGGCACTTTCCTTTCAACGGTCGGAAAAATAGTGAAACTATTATTCCGTGAACTCAAAAAAAAAAAAAAAAATCAATTTAAAATGTGCAAGCGCTGGGAGTTTCAACGGTCGGAAAATGAGTGAAATAAATTAAAATTTAATTTTAAACTAAGTAGGGTTGTGTGAATTCGAATGGAGATTTGTGATGGGTTTGTTTGAGGCTGCAGGATCTCGCTTATTTCTCTCATCAATTCTCTCTCAGTCGATCACATTGCAGGTACGCATTTCTTATTCTGAAATTTGAAATCGATCAATCCTCTCTCATCAATTCTCTCTCAGTCGATCAATTCTCTCAGTCGATCAATTCTCTCTCAGTCGATCACATTGCAGGTACGCATTTCTTATTCTGAAATTTGAAATCGATCAATCCTCTCTCATCAATTCTCTCTCAGTCGATCAATTCTCTCAGTCAAATTTGAAATGAGTCTCTTGTTTGCTGTTGATGATTTCGTGGAAGAAGAAGAAGGCACAAGCGAAAGTGTATCTCTAATTATTTGGTCTTCTATGGTCTGGTCTCCCCCCTCATACTCTCCTCAAATTTGTTATTCATTTGATTTTCCAGATAGTGGATTGTGTGCTGTCAATTTTTGTGCCCACTTGTTAACACCAACATGAATCTTGTCATGCAGATAGATATGAGGCAATCGATCACTTTCTCCTTCACTCGAAAATAGACAGAGTTGATTTCCAAAGTTCTTGTGATCGAGGGGAACGATTCCTTCTGTGCAGAATCGGGTGTTCACAAATGGGTTGGAACGGGTGTTGAGCTTCTGCCGGTCGGAGGACTGGTTTCAGGGGCGGCGAAGGTAGATCCGCCATTGGAGGGCTCCTTCCCGACCTTGAAAGTTCCATCAGATGACCGTGGGCTGCAGATGGATGGTGCAGATTTGTCTGAGGAGGGCAGTTAATCCTTCTCCTCTTCTGTCTACTTCAATAGTTTGCTTTCATCTCCATCACAATTCTCCATTTTTCACTCCGAACATCTATATCTCAATTCATCACTCTCTTTCCCTTTCCCGATCGTCTCTCTTTTCTCTTTTCAATTCGATTCTATTCCTCAAGCATTTTTTTTCTTCCAATTCGGAATTTGTGTTCTTGGTAATGTACTACTGCTTTGTTATAGGGAAAATGAACAACTGTCGAAGTATGGTGATACGAAGTCCGCCCGAGCAATTATGTTGGTTGAGTTGAAGAAGTTAATTGAAGCAAATACTCTGTTTCGTGATAAATTGCAGTTTACTCTTATTAATCAAAGGTGATATTTATCCTGCATTTCCAGTTTTTATTCCACCAATCGATTGACATTCTTATAATTGTTTCATTTAGTGTGCCCCTCCCCCATTCTTTTCGCTGATTTTGTTGCTGGGATTTTGTGGAAATGGCCCTGGTCGGTTTATTTTTAATCTGTTCTTGCTTTTGTTCTGTTTGTTTCCCGAGAAAGATTTGGGGAAATGGATTGAAGTTGAGAGGTTGTGTTGTTTGAGTTTTGGACGATTGGGGGAAAGTTTTCTGGTGATTGATTGTGCTCAGGAGGGTTACAAACGAAATCGATTTCCATTTTGGCGGCCATCTTCCACTTTCATTTTCCATCTCTTTCGCAGCGACTGAGCCTGATTCGAGGTTTCACATGGCGGAGAATCCATCGCCCTTTGATCCTAAGGTATGGAATTTTGATTCACTCAACTTCTTGTGTTCAAGTTGAACTGCTTTTCTTTTGATTGCCTGTACTCTCTTCTTATTTTTATAATTGAACCAGCTTGCTTATATGAACCCAATCCCATCTAAAATGACCAGGACAAGACGGAGTGCGCAGATCAAGTGGTTGGGCTAGCCACTTGCCTGCCACCCAACACTTTGTCTCAAAGTTAATCTTACTCTAGCTCTTGGTCTCCCCAATGCCTGCCATTCCCCTGCCGATGTTAAAGACTGCGTCGGTAATTATTTCATTAACTCATAACTTTAATTAGTTTCACTGCTTATTATATAATTCTAATTAATAAGTACTTCTTTATTATAGGGCTTCTCCATCTGCCGCCAAGGGACCAAACTCTACTACTTCAGCACCTGCTGGTAAATCAGTTTTTCTTTTTTTATTTATTACTTCCTAAAATTCTCTTATTTTAGTTTCATTCAGGCATATATTTTAGTCACACAAAGTTAGTTTTGGTGAATATTAAGTGAAAATAAATAATCCAAAATAACAAAATGATTAGTCTGTCTTTTTTTTTTTCTTTTTTTTTTTTTTTTTTTTTTTTTATATGCATAAGCTTCATAATATTCAAGGAAAGAGAAGAATTTGGTTTTGTGGAGCATATCAAGGTAAGATTGCTACATTCTAAGTTTAGAAAGGTTGTAATGCAATAAAATCTTTTCTTGTTAACATTTATTTATTATAAAAAGATAATAGTAATATCATTTAGAGAACACAAATTATGCTAAAATGAACTATGTTCATGCCTGATATTTCAAGATGAGTGAAATGAAATCTTTTAAATTCTGTCTACTGGCTGAAAGAAAACAAATGATGTATATGGGTGGTTTAGATTTTGAAATTCTATTTTGCTCCTTGACTAGAAACATGAATGATTTTTTTTACTTCACCTTTTGCCTTTGTTGAAGTAGACTATGAACTTTGGAATATATGTATGGGTCCTTGGCTTTAGAAACATAACATGAAATATTTTTTTACTTTTGTATGCTTAGATTTTGAAATTCTATTTTGCTCCTTGACTAGAAACATATCTTTCTAATTCAAGGCTACCACCTCGAGCTGTAATCTAGGGAATGCAAGTTTCCTTGACTTGTGAGAATATTACAACGGTTGTATTGAAATTATGCATGAAATTGAATTACATTGTTTGGATCCTACTTTAGGTAAATCAAAACAATTCGTTTATGCACAATTGCACATTCTAAAGAAACTTTGGAACTTTATCTAAAAAAATAAAACGACACTTTGAAACTTTAGATATTAGACTGTTATTTAAGCAATGACATTGACAACAAACTTAGACTTATTACCATTATAATAGGTGAGGGATTTTGGCTCCTTTTGGCTCAATGTTTCTGACTTTGTGTTTTTTTTTTGTCTCTAATGTTTTTAATCATTTTATCGTGATTGTGTTCTTCTTGGAGATGGAAGATGTCTAAATTGTTGTGGTTATGTGTGTTGGAGCTATGAAAAAGATGGAGATTGCTGAGCTCTGTCTAAGGCTTGTTGAAGGATCCATTCGAGTCATGTCGCTAAGTTGAAGGATCCATTCGAGCCTCTATCTAAGGCTTGTTTTCGAGATTCTAGCTAATAAAAGTCGCAAGGTTTACAACTCCGGTTCACTTTGTTTCTTTCATATATTTGCATTCTATGTGTATATTCAAATTTGTGTGTTATTTAATGGTACTCTAAAAACTTTCATCGGTAGTTTAAAGAGAAGTTATAATATGAAAAATAGGGATCTAATGAGGTAATATGTCTAGTTCTTTTTGTATATCTTGATGCTTTGAAATGCTTTTACAAAGGGATCAATGAGGTAATATATCTTATGCTTTGAGGTAATACTTGTATGAGTTATGGAAAGACAAGTATTTTGAAATATGTTTCGTCTCATACAGTTTCTGCCATGGTGCATGGATATAATAGGGGATAAAATAATTGTGGTGGTTTCTATAGTATGAAAATAGGTGAGTTTATGTAAGATTTGTTAATACATTTAGTGTAAAGTGGATCTAAGTGCTGTAAATGCTTTCTATTATTGACAGAAAAGTTATATGATGCACTCCAAAATTCCAAATTTCCAAGGTCTTTTTTAGCTGGTCCAAAATTCCAAACTTCCAAGGTCTTTTTTAGCTGGTCTGGGCAAACACTTTTTCAGTTGGTATGGGTTTTAGTTTTACCTTTTCACTCATTGCATTTATTCTTTTTGAGTTTTTATTAGTTGTGATTTGAACTTGGGTACTTAGGCTGAGTTTTTCTCTTGTTTCATTTACTCTAACAAAAAATTTCAGTTATGTTCATCATGATTAGGATTTCGTTGATTAACATTTGAATGGAGTGGAAGGGGTTAGGTTTTCATCCATTTATGGTAGTTTGTATTTTATTGAGTTTTTATAAAACTTAGGTTAGGGCTGATTATGGTAGACTTGATGATGTTTACATCGTTTTGATTATTACACATAGATTTGCCTTTATGAAATATGGTTTAGGGTTTAGGGTTTAGGGTATAGGATACTTAGGCTGAGTTTTTCTCTTGTTTCATTTACTCTAACAAAAATTTTCAGTTATGTTCATCATGATTAGGATTTCGTTGATTCACATTTGAATGGAGTGGAAGGGGTTAGTTTTTCATCCATTTATGGTAGTTTGTATTTTATTGAGTTTTTATAAAACTTAGGTTAGGGTTGATTATGGTAGACTTGATGATGTTTGCATCCTTTTGATTATTACACATAGATTTGCCTTTATGAAATATGGTTTAGGGTTTAGGGTTTAGGGTTTAATAGGCTGAGTTTTTCTCTTGTTTCATTTACTCTAACAAAAAATTTCAGTTATGTTCATCGTGATTAGGATTTCGTTGATTCACATTTGAATGGAGTGGAAGGGGTTAGTTTTTCATCCATTTATGGTAGTTTGTATTTTATTGAGTTTTTATAAAACTTAGGTTAGGGCTGATTATGGTAGACTTGATGATGTTTGCATCGTTTTGATTATTACACATAGACTTTATGAAATATGGTTTAGGGTTTAGGGTTTAGGGTTTATGGTACTTAGGCTGAGTTTTTCTCTTGTTTCATTACTCTAACAAAAAATTTCATTTATGTTCATCATGATTAGGATTTCGTTGATTCACATTTGAATGGAGTGGAAGGGGTTAGTTTTTCATCCATTTATGGTAGTTTGTATTTTATTGAGTTTTTATAAAACTTAGGTTAGGGCTGATTATGGTAGACTTGATGATGTTTGCATCATTTTGATTATTACACATAGACTTTATGAAATATGGTTTAGGGTTTATGGTACTTAGGCTGAGTTTTTCTCTTGTTTCATTACTCTAACAAAAAATTTCAGTTATGTTCATCATGATTAGAATTTCTGGGGGACTATTCTATCCTCTTTTGGGTGGTCGATGGTCCTTCCACGAGATCCTCCACTTCTCCTCTCTCATGTTTTACTGGGACAAACCTTTAAAAAGGAAACAAAGCTCTTGTGGTTGCATTTTGTTCGGGCTTTCTTTTGGACATGATAGGAACCAAATAATTTTTAGATAAGGAGCTCTCTTTTGATAGGATTTTTGATGCTATAGTATATATGACAATTACATGGTGTAAATGCTCTCCTCTTTTTCATGATTATAGTTTCTATTCTCTTTTATCCAATTTCCAATTGGAGAGGTCTTCCGTAACTCCTTTGGAGCGGAGGTTACCTTTTTCTTTTGTAATGTCATACCATCAATAAAATTGTTTCCTTTGAAAAAAAGAAATTGGATAAGGAAAAAAAAATCATTTAACTTCTTACTAAATTTCATGAATTACATTTCTGATAAATGTTGCACATCAATTTGAACTGGTATGATATTCTTATAAAGAAAAAAGTGATGGAGTGTGATTTATTTATGATAATTATCCTAGGTGAGAATAATATGAACTGGTATGATATGACAGGGAGCTTTATAGTAACAATATTACTGGAGGAATTCCGGAGGAGCTTGGGGACTTGACAAACTTGGTGAGCTTGGATCTTTACTCGAACAATTTAACTGGTCCCATACCCGTCACACTTGGCCAGCTTGAAAAACTACGTTTCCTGTATGTTTACACATCCTTAATCTTTTTCCCCCTTCAGTAAACTTGTTTAGCATCTGGCCATCTGCTTGATATTTTCCTTGTTTGATTGACCTTTTTTAGAATAGATTTTTGTTTGAAGTTTTTTAGTAATTTGATTTTTGATTTATGTCAGTTTGTAGTAATTAATCAGCTTTGAAAAATATGTATAACGTAGATGTGTGTTATTCCAACTATTCATAAAAAAAAAAAAAAAAAGTTAGAGTAACACACACTTATGTTTATTTGTCTACATCCAATAAAAAATGTCTATAGCAACTCCGCTGTCTTCTTTGAAGTGGCTTTTATCATGACAAGGACAGTTCTCGAGGCATTCCTATTGAGAATGAGAAGAGGAGGGGGTTGTACCATATTAGAATGGAAAAACTAATGTTAAATGCTTTCGGACATATTTGCTGCTGTACATGTCTGTGTCATCCCAAAATCTGAATTACTGCTTTATAATTTATGTCAGTGTGTCATCCTTGCTCAATCATACCCAGCTTGATTACTATTAATATTATTATTATTTTCCGTTCTTTTGTTATATTTCTGTATTTTTTCTGAAATCACTATGAAGTGGATCTCTAACATGATTTTCTTCTCCATATGTGAAATAGGCGTCTTAACAACAACAACTTATCCGGAACTATTCCAATGTCATTAACCAATGTCACAACCTTGCAAGTCCTGTGAGTACTGCTTATTAATTTTATTCCTAAGGACCAATAATCCTTGCTCTTTTTCTGTCATTTTCATTTCTTTTTCTGTTTAAGGTAATATTATCATTCAATTGTACTGCAGTCTGCAGGGATCTTTCATACAACAACCTAACTGAAGATATTCCGGTCAATGGTTCTTTTTCTATTTTTACCCCTATCTGGTAATAAGCTTTGTGTGTTTTTTTGTTTTTCTTTCTTTATCATATTACAGCAGCCCATTAAGAGTAACTGACCATCCTTCTCCACGCAGTTTTGCTCATAATAATCTTAATGAATCTGCTTTAAGTACTCCACCTCCTCCTTTACCTTCTTCACCAACCCCTGCATCAGGTTTGCTATCATAAAAGCCTCTCACTTTTCTTTTTAAAAAAACATGTTTCTCAATAAATGCTGATTGTATTTGATATTATAATTTCTTTTTACTGATATTCTTGTCTAATTTCTTTTTACTAATAAGAGAGAATTCCAAGCCTCTTGAAAGCTTAGAGATCTTGAACTTGCCTCATTGACTTAGTACATTTTGGCTTCTATTTTCCTATATTTTCTCGTGTTTGTTTCATCAGGAAGTTGTTTGGAAAAATATATTCTTTTTCATATTTTCTTTTTTTATTCACTAATATTTAATGTATAGTAATTATATTTTAAAAAATGAAAAATGTAAGGAATATACATGAATAGTTATTTTAGAAAGAAGTGAAAACACATGAAAACAGTAAATATATATAGGTCGAGCTAGTTGTTCTGCTTGCAGTAATTGTAACCTTTTTTTTGAAAAGACAGTAATTGGTAACCTTTACAGGTGTAGTTTGTACATAAGTAAATAAGAAATGATAGAAGTTAAAAGTTACAATTATGAAACCTTTTTTTCTCGTGTAAAGTTTGGTATGAATCGGGGGTTTTTGCTTTATTATCCTAATTGAAGTTTACATTCTTGTTTTTGTTGTAACTTCAACAAAAAGTTTGTTTCTTAAGCAAAAAAAAGAAACATATATATGGTCATTATTCACTGTTGATTAAACTGACTTGCTGGCTTCTTTCTATGTCGTTATTATCTTTCTGTTCAATTTGGTGCATGACTTTAGGTAATAGTGCCACTGGAGCTATTGCTGGTGGAGTTGCTGCTGCTGCCGCTTTACTGTTTGCTGCTCCTGCTGTTGCAGTTGCTTTGTGGCGTCGGAAGAAACCACAAGATCATTTCTTTGATATACCTGGTCAGTGTACCTAGCAACAAAGTTATGTTCCTACGTCATTTAAGAGGATTATTTATTCCATTACAATTCTTTTACAGCCGAAGAGGATCCAGAAGTTCATCTTGGTCAGCTCAAGAGGTTCTCTCTACGTGAACTACAAGTTGCAACATGGTTTAGGGTTTAGGGTACTTAGCCTGAGTTTTTCTCTTGTTTCATTTACTCTAACAAAAAATTTCAGTTATGTTCATCATGATTAGGATTTCGTTGATTCACATTTGAATGGAGTGGAAGGGGTTAGTTTTTCATCCATTTATGGTAGTTTGTATTTTATTGAGTTTTTATAAAACTTAGGTTAGGGATGATTATGGTAGACTTGATGATGTTTGCATCGTTTTGATTATTACACATAGATTTGCCTTTATTAAATATGGTTTAGGGTTTAGGGTACTTAGGCTGAGTTTTTCTCTTGTTTCATTTACTCTAACAAAAAATTTCAGTTATGTTCATCATGATTAGGATTTCGTTGATTCACATTTGAATGGAGTGGAAGGGGTTAGTTTTTCATCCATTTATGGTAGTTTGTATTTTATTGAGTTTTTATAAAAACTTAGGTTAAGGCTGATTATGGTAGACTTGATGATGTTTGCATCCTTTTGATTATTACACATAGATTTGCCTTTATGAAATATGGTTTGTCATTTCTCTGCTCCTACTTTGAGTTTTATTCATGCTTCAAAATGTAGCTTGTCCATGTTGATCAATCTCCCAATCCCGCAATTGTTGAAATAAAAAGTAAGTTCTCTCTCTAAATCTTTCATTTCTCTGCTCCAACTTTATTAGAGATGCATAAGCCCTTATGAAATGCAATTTTACATCAACATGCTTAGTTCTCTCAAGGCATTGCTGGTTTTTAGTTAAATATATAGCACTTTTGTTGTCGGTGTCCTACAACATATTCACAACCTCTTGATTGAAACCTAGCTCACCAATTATGGTGCAACATCTCAACCCCACTGTCGGATTTTCTTAGGAAGGTTGCGTATTTTTAGATTCATGTTTTGCTCTTTCTATTTACCATTTTTCTTTTTCGGAACGTTATTATCACCATGGTCTCTTATGTACGCAGCCACCACTTCGAGGATATGACATTCCCTGGAACTAGCCTTTGGAACAAAAAAATGATGTCTTGTGTGTAAGCATTCTAAGCATAATCTTGCATCAATTAATAGATCTAAGCTCCGGGTTCGATTTCGTTGGATCGTAACAAATTTGTATTTCTCTGCTCCTACTTTGAGTTTTATTCATGCTTCAAAACGTAGTTTGTCATTTCTCTGCTCCTACTTTGAGTTTTATTCATGCTTCAAAACGTAGCTTGTCCATGTTGATCAATCTCCCAATCCCGCAATTGTTGAAAGAAAAAGTAAGTTCTCTCTCTCTCTAAATCTTTCATTTCTCTGCTCCAACTTTATTAGAGATGCATAAACCCTTATGAAATGCAATTTTACATCAACATGCTTAGTTCTCTCAAGGCATTATTGGTTTTTAGTTAAATATATAGCACTTTGGTTGTCGGCGTCCCACAACACATTCACAACCTCTTGATTGAAACCTAGCTCACCAATTATGGTGCAACTTCAACCCCACTGTCGGATTTTCTTAAGAAGGATGCGTATTTTGAGATTCATGTTTTGCTCTTTGTATTTACCATTTTTCTTTTTCGGAACGTTATTATCATCATGGTCTCTTATGTACGCAGCCACCACTTCGAGGATATGACATTCCTTGGAACTAGCCTTTGGAAAAAAAAAATGATGTCTTGTTTGTAAGCATTCTAAGCATAATCTTGCATCAATTAATAGATCTAAGCTCCGGGTTCGATTTCGTTGGATCGTAACAAGTATTCTTTCCTTTACAACTTTCCATTCAATTGTTCAATTATAAGTTTTACCGTTCAAACTATTGTCAAGGATTTTTGTGCTTAACTTCTGCTTTTGTGTCCTAGATGTTAAATAGCCGATCATAAGTTTTGGAGACCTTTTCATGGAAAAAAACAATTAGGTATTTTTTGCCTTCTTGGAAACAAACCATGAGAATATTGTTTTTCCTGTTTTGAAAGAGTCCATGTTGAAGTTATTAACTATGAGCTTCCAAATTGTATGCGATCCTTGGCTTCTATTTTGAATTTCGGTTATACTCATTGACTAGAAACGTGAAAGTTGTTTTTACTAATCCTTTGGCTTAGATTTTCACCTTTTTGCCTTTTAGGACATCTCCTTCTTATCTTTTGATATGTTCATGTGCGGGCATCTAACTTTTAAAATTTTGGGCACAAGCCTTTGGAACAGAAAGTTGATGTCTTGTGGGTAAAACATTCTTTCCTTGATCTTTCAATTCTTGGAAACAAAGCATGAGAATATTGTTTTTCCTATTGTATGTTGAAGTTATTATTTACTATGAGCTTTGGAACTTCTGTTATGTTCATTGTATGTTGAAGTTATTATTCACTATGAGCTTTGGAACTTCTGTTATGTTCATTGACTAGAAACATGAAATCTTGCTTTTAAAGTTTTTGGCTTAGATTTTCATCTTTTGCCTTTTTCATCATCATGGTCTCTTATGTGTGTTGCCATCACTTTGAGGATATGACATCTCCTAGTCACCTTTTGTTCAATTCATGTGGCTTTGTGTTCAAATTCACGAGGACTCCTTTGGAAGGCACACAAGGCGGCCTGTGAGTTTTGAAATTCTTAATGTGATCTTGCATCAATTTTTGTCTAAGCTCCGAGTTTGATTATGTTTGATCCTAACAAGTATTCTTTCGTTGACAACTTTCCTTTACTTGTTAAATTATAAGTTTTACTGGTTTTGTCTAAACTGCTCTCAATTCCTATGGAAAATTCGAACTAATTGTTGAATTCATGTTCTTCTTTATATAATATATGTATTCTTTTGAATTTTAGCTTTTCAATGTTTGGAGAATCCCATCTATTATGCCGAAGATTTGTATGAATAATTGGTTATTTTTCAATACCTTACTGGAATTGGGTTATAGCAGAATCAAAATTTTGAGATACATTGAAACAGCGAGATCAACTTCTCGACTTTTGTTCTGTTCGCAAGGCTATAAGTTACATATCTGTTTGGCTGGATATCGTTACTGTGGGTTGATATTTACTTTGCATATATTGCTCATTCAACTTAATTGGGATGTGTCCAGCATCAACTTTTTTAAAAAGTATTAGCAAACTGTTATGATAAGTTTGTTTTTATTTTTGTTTTCGAGCTTGCTGTGGAATGATTGATAGCCACATGGTTTATTATAAATTGTGATGCACTGGATGATTGTTGTGTTGCCAAAAATATTTTATGATTCCTCCCTTTTAAATTGTTGTAGTGTCAATTTAAGTAAAGACCCATCATATGTATGAATTGGCATTTTTAGTTAATACTACGACTCTCGTATATTCCCCTTTCGGATGCAGATTAGTAGGCCTGATGAATACGATAGACTTGTTAAGGGAGGAGCGATTTGTGGGCTGCCCTAAGGTCGAAGGAGTACTTAGTATGACTAGAACAATAGGTTTATTCTGACTCATAGCTTCATATTATTCCATCTAGTCATAACTAGTTATCTGGTTCTATTAATTGTCTTACACTCTTAACATTTTGGAGAGTCAAGTTAGTTATGTGTTATCATCCACCAAGTGTTGCAACCTTCGGAGCATGAGCATTTAAACTAGCTGGGAAAAAATTGCTTATGTTGCCCTGTGGTTCCTAGTTTTCATTACCATTCTAATATGTTCAAGGTTCTTTTCTTGCTTAACAAAAATCATTGTTCACTAAGCTCACACTGTTGCGACTTCCATACCATTCTAATTTTGAATGTGTTTCTGCATCAGGTGATCATTACTTAAAACTGTGAATTTTGAAAATATTGTGTTCTTTGGTTGGATCAGTTGTCGAGCAAGAGGAAGATTATGATTCAGGATTTTAGAGGGAAGACTCTGGTTTCGATTAGGGAGTTTTAATAGAAAGGATGGGAAAGATCTTCCTACGGCTAAAGGTGATTGTCTAAATGCCTAATTGATTGCGTTTATGAAGTTTTGTATGTTAGTATATTGCTTACACAGACTGCAACTTAGGCTTTCTTATTGTATATGTGCTTTCTTGTTCGATATTGTGAAGATAGTGAATATTACACTACTTTCTAACCATTTCACACTCAAGTATACCTAGGACCCTTCTTAACTAGTAAGACGGAAGTTCTTTAAATGATCAAATTGAATGACTTCATTGCCGCATATCTTATGAGTAATATGGCTTGATAAGTTTGCATAGGAAATTCAGGGATAGCCTTCCTCCTGTTGGAGGGCCGGAGGGAAACTGATGGAAGGAAGTCAATTGTCTTGTTATTTAGTATTTGGAGTTAAAACATTGTGTATTCTTTTGTTTTTCTATGACATTTTCTGGGTGCTTTTGGCTTACAATGACCATATATGCGAGTCTCTATATTTTTGTAACCCATGGTCACTGTATGTTGCTATACCCTCATTGGGCCACTGGTTGATAAAAATCCGATTTTAGTCGGTTGTTTATGTTAGCATCTGCATTTCAGTTTATTAAAAGAAAGATGACTATGACTAGAACAAGGAGATCCCATTTTAGGTGGTTGTTTATGTTAGCATCTGAATTTCTCTGTGTTTTTTATCAACCAAATATTGTGTGGCCTCAATGATCCTACATTTTTTCCCACCCAAGGAGATGATTGCATGTTCTTCTGGTTATCTGTCTACACCTGATGACTATTTATATTTTGATGGTTATAGAATGCTTATTTTTCCAATCAAGGGTTGTGCTAATTATTGATATATAATAATTTCTGGTAATAAAAGATGTGATTATTTCCGCATTTGTTTTGGTGATACAATTAGTTTCGTTTTGCAGTTCATCAGTAGATGGTCAATCAGCTTGCTACGCATCAATTCTTGAAAAGTTAGAGTCAGAACTTCAAGCATATTTGTTAGCCACCAAAGGACTAGTGGTAGACCTCATCTTTTAATATTTGTTTTTCCAGTAATGGAATAATTTTGTTGGTATTGACCTCATCTCTTAATATTTGTTTTGCAGTAATGGAATAATATTTTGTTGGCTGTAATTGCATCACAAACAATATAATTACGAAGAAATCCGGCATCCGAAGTCTGAGTTAACAATCTATTAAGCATACATTCAAGTAAGGATAACCTTTCTTTTGAATATCTGGGGTTTAAATTCAATATTGGTCTTGCCCGTTCAAAGGTTGAGAAAGAGAAATATTATTGGTTAGCTAGGTGTCTAACAAATTCTTCTCTCTAAAATTTAATTGCATACTCTAAGGTCTCTATCTCTAACTTTTTAGAAAATCAAATACATAAAATATTTATCAAAGTTTTTTGTTATATGAATAAAAAAGTGGGGCTTTGAGTTCTACATGCATGGTTATCAAGTGGGGCTTTAGATTTTGAGATTCATGTTTTGCTCCATATATTCAAGATAGTCTATGTTCTTGTAAAATTGGTTTGTTGTTTTCTTTTTGAGTTGGTAGTATTTCTCGTCTTCTTTCTCGCAATTTTTTTTGTTGCTATTGTAATCCTTGTTTACTAATTACTTGTTGTCCCTAAGATCATGTGTTATAGACATAGACAACTGAGTTCATATCACAACAATCACTATTGTTGTTGCTAAGTTGAAGATCCATTCGAGTCTCTGAATAAGGCTTGTTTTCGATATTCTAGCTATCAAGGTTTACGACTCCTTTTCACTTTGATTCTTTCATATGTTTGCATTCTACGTGAAATATTTATTTATCGTTTAGTTTGGGTCTTATATTCAATGCTACTCTAAAAACTAATTCGTTGGTGCTTCGAAAGGCTTTTACAAACATAGATCTTATGAGGTTATAAAAGAGTTATGATATGAAAAACATGGATCTAATGAGGTTATAAATCTAGTCATTATTGATGCTTCAAAATGCTTTTACAAAGGTCATTGATTCTCTTCTTTTGAATCTACTACTCTTTTCCTAACGAATGTTTGTGTTAATAAATTATGGAGTTGAAGCTGAAGAAAACTTGTGCCCTTTTGATTTTCATTTCATTTATGTGACATATCTTTCTAATTCAAGGCTACCACCTCGAACTGTAATCTAGGAAATGCAAGTTTCCTTGACTTGTGAGAATATTACAAAGGTTGTATTGAAATTATGCATGAAATTGAATTACATTGTTTGGATCCTACTTTAGGTAAGTCGAAACAATTCGTTTATGCACAATTGCACATTCTAAAGACACTTTGAAACTTTATCTCAAAAAAAAAAAAAAAACTACACTTTGAAACTTTAGATACAACAAACTTAGACTTATTGCCATTATAATAGGAGAGGGATTTCGGCTCCTTTTGGCTTAATGTTTCTGACTTTGTGTTTTTTTTTTGTCTCTAATGTTTTTAATCATTCTATCGTGATTGTGTTCTTCTTGGAGATGGAAGATGTCTAAATTGTTGTGGTCATGTGTGTTGGAGCTATGTAAAAGATGGAGATTGCTGAGCTCTGTGTAAGGTGTGTTGAAGGATCCATTCGAGTCTCTGTCTAAGGCTTGTTTTCGAGATTCTAGCTAATAAAAGTCGCAAGGTTTACGACTCCGGTTCACTTTGTTTCTTTCATATATTTGCATTCTATGTGTATATTCAAATTTGTGTGTTATTTAATGGTACACTAAAAACTTTCATCGGTAGTTTAAAGAGAAGTTATAATATGAAAAATAGGGATCTAATGAGGTAATATGTCTAGTTCTTTTTATATATCTTGATGCTTTGAAATGCTTTTACAAAGGGATCAATGAGGTAATATATCTTATGCTTTGAGGTAATACTTGTATGAGTTATGGAAAGACAAGTATTTTGAAATATGTTTCGTCTCATACAGTTTCTGCCATGGTGCATGGTTATAATAGGGGATAAAAAAAATTGTGGTGGTTTCTATAGTATGAAAATAGGTGAGTTTATGTAAGATTTTACATAGTTAATACATTTAGTGTAAAGTGGATCTAAGTGCTGTAAATGCTTTCTATTATTGACAGAAAAGTTATATGATGCACTCCAAAATTCCAAATCTCCAAGATCTTTTTTAGCTGGTCTGGGCAAACACTTTTTCAGTTGGTATGGGTTTTAGTTTTACCTTTTCACTCATTGCATTTATTCTTTTTGAGTTTTTATTAGTTGTGATTTGAACTTAGGTACTTAAGGCTGAGTTTTTCTCTTGTTTCATTTACTCTAACAAAAAATTTCAGGTATGTTCATCATGATTAGGATTTCGTTGATTCACATTTGAATGGAGTGGAAGGGGTTAGTTTTTCATCCATTTATGGTAGTTTGTATTTTATTGAGTTTTTATAAAACTTAGGTTAGGGCTGATTATGGTAGACTTGATGATGTTTGCATCCTTTTGATTATTACACATAGATTTGCCTTTATGAAATATGATTTGTCATTTCTCTGCTCCTACTTTGAGTTTTATTCATGCTTCAAAATGTAGCTTGTCCATGTTGATCAATCTCCCAATCTCGCAATTGTTGAAATAAAAAGTAAGTTCTCTCTCTCTCTAAATCTTTCATTTCTCTACTCCAACTTTATTAGAGATGCATAAGCCCTTATGAAATGCAATTTTACATCAACATGCTTAGTTCTCTCAAGGCATTGCTGGTTTTTAGTTAAATATATAGCACTTTGGTTGCCGGCGTCCCACAACACATTCACAACCTCTTGATTGAAACCTAGCTCACCAATTATGGTGCAACATCAACCCCACTGTCGGATTTTCTTAGGAAGGATGTGTATTTTGAGATTCATGTTTTGCTCTTTGTATTTACCATTTTTCTTTTTCGAAACGTTATTATCATCATGGTCTCTTATGTACGCAGCCACCACTTCGAGGATATGACATTCCTTGGAACTAGCCTTTGGAACAAAAAATGATGTCTCGTGTGTAAGCATTCTAAGCATAATCTTGCATCAATTAACTAACTAGCCTTTGGAGCAAAAAAAATGACTGAGTGTGTAAGCATTCTAAGCATAATCTTGCATCAATTAATAGATCTAAGCTGCGGGTTCGATTTCGTTGGATCGTAACAAGTATTCTTTCCTTTACAACTTTCCATTCAATTGTTCAATTATAAGTTTTACCGTTCAAACTATTGTCAAGGATTTTTGTGCTTAACTTGTGCTTTTGTGTCCTAGATGGTTAAATAGCCGATCATAAGTTTTGGAGACCTTTTCATGGAAAAAAACAATTAGATTAGCCCATCATACTATTTTTTCCCTCATTTTTTGCCTTCTTGGAAACAAACCATGAGAATATTGTTTTTCCTGTTTTGAAAGAGTCCATGTTGAAGTTATTAACTATGAGCTTCCAAATTGTATGCGATCCTTGGCTTTGATTTTGAACTTCGGTTATGCTCATTGACTAGAAACGTGAAAGTTTTTTTTACTAATCCTTTGGCTTAGATTTTCACCTTTTTGCCTTTTATGACATCTCCTTCTTACCTTTTGTTATGTTCATGTGCGGGCATCTAACTTTTAAAATTTTGGGCACACGCCTTTGGAACAGAAAGTTGATGTCTTGTGGGTAAAACATTCTTTCCTTGATCTTTCAATTATTGGAAACAAAGCATGAGAATATTGTTTTTCCTATTTTCAAAGAGTCTATGTTGAAGTTATTATTCACCATAAGCTTTGGAACTTCTGTTATGTTCATTGACTAGAAACATGAAATCTTGCTTTTAAAGTTTTTGGCTTAGATTTTCATCTGTTGCCTTTTTTGGAACTTCTCTTATGTGTGTTGCCATCACTTTGAGGATATGGCATCTCTTGGTCACCTTTTGTTCAATTCATGTGGCTTTGTGTTCAAATTCATGAGGACTCCTTTGGAAGGCACACAAGGCGGCCTGCGAGTTCTGAAATTCTTAATGTGATCTTGCATCAATTTTTGTCTAAGCTCCGGGTTTGATTATGTTTGATCCTAACAAGTATTCTTTCGTTGACAACTTTCCCTTTACTTGTTAAATTATAAGTTTTACTGGTTAAGCAATTGTCAAGAATTCTATGCTTAAATTCTGCTTTTGTATCCTATCAATTGTCTAGATGGTTAAATAGTCGATTTTCACGTGTGACTCTTGGAACGTTTCATGGATTTTTCAGGCTAGTCCTTCATTCTATTTTTTCCCTCTTTTTTTCCTTCTTGGAAACAAAGCATGAGAATATTGTTTTTCCTACATTCAAAGGTCTATGTTGAATTTAATCACTATGAGCTTTGGAACTGATGTATGGGGTCCTTGTCTTAGATTTCGAACTTCTGTTATGCTCATTGACTAGAATTATGAAATACTTTATTACTTTTTTCTTTGGCTTAGATTTTCACCTTTTGCCTTTTTTGGAATGTTATTATCATGTTCCTGATCACCTTTTGTGTTCATGTTCCTCCTCTTAGTGTGTGCAGTCACCTTTTTGAGGATATGACCTCTCCTGATCACCTTTTGGTTCATGTTCCTCTAGTGGATCTATCAAGTATTCTTTCCTTGGCAACTTTCCATTCACTTGTTGACTTATAAGGTTTGTTGCTTAAGATATTGTAAAGGAATTATATGCTTAAGTTCTGTTTTTGTATTATAGAAGGTTAAATCGTCAATCTGATGAGCTCTTGGAGACCTTTTCATGGAAATAAAATCAGAATTAGGTAGTCCTTCATTCTATTTTTTTCTTTCTTTTTTGCCTTCTAGGAAACAAACCATGAGAATATTTTTCTTATTTTAAAGGAGTATTTTGAAAGTTATTCACTATGAGATTTGGAACTGATGATGTATGGGGTCCTTGGCTTAGATTTTGAACTTCTATTATGCTCATTCACCTTTTGTCTTTTTTGGAATGTTATTCAGTATTCTTTCCTTGATAACTTTTCCAAGGGAAATATAAATGAAGTGGGTTGTTTCTTGTTCAAAAAAAATCTATTAAGCATACATTCAAGTAAGGATAATCTTTCTTTTGAATATCCGGGGTTTAAATTCAATATTGGTCTTGCCCGTTCCAAATATTATTGGTTAGCTAGGTGTCTAACCAATTCTTTTCTCTCTAAAAGTTCTCTTTAAAATATCACCGCCTCTAAAATTTACTTACATACTGAACATATCTCTCTATCTCTAACTTTTTAGAAAATCAAATACGTAAAATATTTATCAAAGTTTTTTTGTTATTAGAATAAAAAAGCAGGGCTTTGAGTTCTACATACATATATGGTTATCAAGTGGGGCTTTAGATTTTGAGATTCATGTTTTGCTCTTTATATTCAAGTTAGTCTATGTTCTTGTAAAATTGGTTTGCTGTTTTCTTTTTGAGTTGGTAGGATTTCTCGCATTTTTTGTTTGTAAGAATGCGTGAATATATGATAAGTGAAAAATAACACAAATCATTCGCATATTAGTCCTTGACCTAACCTTGTGAAGTTTCTGTTTGCATATATTTATTCAGGATGACATCTGATCTTTGCTTTCTTTTTGTGTGATTGCAAGAGGTAGAGACAACTCCATGGCATGCTATCCTGTTGTTGAAACTATTCATAAGTAAGTTGAAGGATACAATTTTTATTTGTTCCTTCCTACACCTTCTTGCAAACTTCGAAAATAGTAAATTTGTGAGGTGCATTGTAAGTTTCATGCATGCATTATGCAAGCGTCGGTAAAGAATCAATTATTAAATGGGTATGTTGATGGCTTGATGCCTAACTCGTTATTTGATACCCCTCTCTTTGTGTCTCTCTATTCTGAATAGGATTACGTAAAGTAAAGTATTTTGTAGTGATTCTTGATAGAACATAAAATATTCAAAGTTGAGGTGATGACAAGTTTAGATGTAGTTTTGCTAGGTTGACTAAATGGGGGAAAGATAGTTGTTCCTATTCATAAGTTGGGGGATAGAAATAAATATGCTATGGTGAGAGATCTTATTCTCAAGGGAAATCCTAATTATCATTTACAAAAACCTAAGTGGAGCTCGAGATTGATAGCTTTTTGGTCAAATCTTTGTGGAGCTCGAGAAGTATTGCTTTGTCTTCCTTGGATGCAATGCAACTTGCTCTCCAGGTTCGATTTCGTTGGATCATAACAAGTATTCTTTCCTTTACAACTTTCCATTCAATTGTTCAATTATAAGTTTTACTGTTCAAACTATTGTCTATTCTTTTTGCTGATTTTGTTGCTGTGATTATGTGGAAATGGCCCTGGTCGGTTTCTTTTTAATCTGGTCTTGTTCTTTTGTGTTGTTTGTTTCCCGATAAAGATTTGGGGAAATGAATGAAGTTGAGAGGTTGGGTTGTTTGAGTTTCGAAACTCTCGATTATGGGTCTTTTCTTCTTTTCTTTTCTTTGTTACATTGAGTAGGTTGAGTAAACTTTTGTTACTGAAAGGAAATCGTTCTTCGATGATTGTGTGAACTTCTGCAAATAATTAATGTTCTGGCTGTATTTTTTTTTCTCGATTATGTTGGTCATTGGAGTTGAAGGGTCATCATCATATTTACTGGGATTTCTTCTGATTTTATTTTGGGTTTCCATTTTGATTTTTGGTTCATCATGGCATTTTTTTTATTATGTTCTATTTGAACAGGATTGTGTAAGGACCCTAGTTAGCGGTATATGGGCAATATGGGTATGTTAGTAGTAAGGGCATATAGGGTAAATACTTAGGGTGTCCTAACAGATTGGTGGATCAGGCTTGGATATCAGAAGCAAGGCTAGGGTATTTTCTCTTTCTTGTGAAGGAGAAGCTATTTTCAAGAAATGAAATCTTGATTGGTTTTGTGTTCTTTTATTTATTTTTTTTTTTTTTTTTTGCATATGAAGACCCTCCCTGGCCCTGGTAGTTTTCCTTCAGAGCTTCCCAAGTGGAATTATGATGGATCCAGTACAGACCAAGCTCCAAGCTCCAGGAACAGATAGAGATAGTGAAGTGATTCTTTAGTGAGTTCATAATGTGCCTTTCTCCTTTTTCCAATATTTCTACAGAGAGTTTAAAAGTTGATTGGATCTTAACATCTTTTTTTGTTGTTTGAATGATGAATGCCCACAAGCAATTTTCAGGGACTCTTTTAGGAGAGGCAACAATATTCTTGTAAGTTCCAAGTTTTCATTAGGACTACAAGTTTCTGTCAAACTGTTGTTATGGCTTGAGCTTGACAATGATAATTTTGACTGCTTAGGTTGTGTGTGATGCTTACACACCGGCCGAAGATCCAATCCCAACGAACAAGAGACATGTTGCTGCCAAGATCTTCAGCCATCCTGATATTACTGCTGAAGTACCATGGTGATTATTAAATTATCACCTCATATTTCTGATTATGAGATGATGAATAATGTTAATAGCTACAAATACCATATATTGAAACTGAAAGTGACCTTTCACCAAAGGAAATTATGACAGCGAACATCATAATACATGTTTATATTATCTAATGGTAGATACTTCTAGTGTTAGTCTACTTAGAATCGATATGCTGACTTTGGCTCATTTGTTTTGGAAACACAGGTATGGTTTTGAGCAAGAGTACACCTTGCTGTAGAAGGACGTAAAATGGCCGGTCGGGTGGCCGATTGGTGGTTTTCCTAGGCCACAGGTAATTCAAACTACTTTCTCTTCTCAAACTTCTTAGAGTTAGTTGAATAGAATCAATGAGATGGGATGAGATGAGATTATATTTATAATTAATCAAAGCTTCAAGTAGTATATGAATAGGAATTTTGTTTGTCGATAGGGACCGTACTATTGCGGTGTTGGTGTCGACAAAGCCTTTGGCCGTGACATTGTTGATGCTCATTACAAAGCCTGTATATATGCAGGTGTCAACATCAGTGGTATCAATGGAGAAGTGATGCCAGGGCAGGTATAGCTTTTTTCTTTTTCCTGGTTCTGCAATGTATTTGATTCTGATTATGTTCTTATGTTAAACTTATGTGCTTTCTTTTGCACCAATATAGTGGGAATTTCAATTTGGTCCTTCAGTTGGTATAGCTTCTGGGGATGAATTGTGGGTTGCTCGTAGGGGTGCAAGGGAAACCCGAAAAAACCGAACCGAACCGAAAAACCGACCGAAACCGACGTTAATTTTTGGTTCGGTTCGGTTCGGTTGACGGTTTTGGTTTGAATTTTAAGAAAACCGAATATATTCGGGCGGTTTTCGGTTTTGATGCTTTAAAATCGATGATAACCGAGCCGACCGATTACTAATATATATATAATAAACCGAAGTATAATCAATAAGTGTAAATGGTCCAGTGGCTTTAGAGACGCCTTACAACCATGATGTCTTGAGTTCGAGTCTCACAATAAGCATATTTTTTGAACTATTTACTCCTACAAAGTAGAATGGGCCCATAACACATCAGCGGCCCATCATCCAACTTCTTACAGCCCACTCAACTCGGCCCATTGCTCTTTGAATTAACTAATCGGTGAACCGCCAGACCGAACCGATTAAACCGTCGGTTAATCGGTCGGTTCGGTTTCGGTTTCACATTTCCTTCACTATTCTTATCGGTTCGGTTTCGGTTCAGCACTCAAACCGAGCCGAACCGAACCGATTAACACCCCTAGTTGCTCGTTACATCTTGGAGGTAACTTAAGTTGTAAAAGTTTGCTTCAACGTCGGCAAGAACAGCTGGAATCCAAATCATTCCCTCTCAAACTCCATTGATTTCTGTGTTCTAGCTCTTTCGATAAACAAGAATCATGTCTCTTCTCTCAGATCTCATCAACCTCAATCTCTTTGATTCCACCAAGAAGATCATTGCAGAGTACATATGGTGTGTTCCTCCCTATATTCTCTTCCATTTCCTTCGAATTGCTCGTTACATCAATTTTGTTCTTGGTTTGTTTTCAAGGTATGAAGAATCATGTCTCTGCTCGATCTCTAACATTTCTCTGTTTGAATTTTCATTTTTTCCAGATCTATCAGTTTTTTCTGCTAATACTGATCAAAACGGAGGCGGTAGTGATGTCTCCCTCAGTAGGGAGCTTGGTGTTCTTGATCTTTACAGTACTCTTTTTTTTATGGATTGATATAATGTCTTTTGGAATTTGGTGCTTAAATTTGCAGCAACATTAAGCTTTGTTTTTCCAAAATAGTCTTGAGCAGGAATCTGAGTTTTTCTTCAATATGAAATATTTTGAAAATGAGATTCATAATGGTAACTGGGATGAAGTTGAGAGATACCACTCTGGTTTTACCAAAGTAGATGATAAGGAAGCAGAAGTATCTTTGAGGCATTGGATAAGTAAGCAACTCACATTTCCCATTTTTTTTTATGGCTATATATTTTGAAGTTGTAAGCTCTTCTGGGTTCCATTTTAGTGGGAGATTGTTTCAAATTTTTGTTTCGAATTGTATCAGGCATGACCGCTCCAAGGCAGTAGATATTTTAGTTAAGGATTTAAATGTTTTTTCCACGTTTAATGAAAAACTTTTCGACTTCCATTTCGGCATCATCTAGGGTTACAAATGAAATCATGAAATCGACTTCCATTTTAGCGGCCATCTTCCACTTTCATTTTCCATCTCATTCGCAGCGACCGAGGCTGATTCGAGGTTTCACATGGCGGAAAATTCATCGCCCTTTGATCCTAAGGTATGGAATTTTGATTCACTCAACTTCTTGTGTTCAAGTTGAACTGCTTTTCTTTTGATTGCTTGTACTCTCTTCTTATTTTTATAATCGAACCAGCTTGCTTATATGAACCCAATCCCATCTGTTGCTGCATCAAAAGCTTCATAATATTGCCAACAAGAGCATAGCTCAACGGCATGATGTATCGCCTAGTGACTACGAGGTCCTAGGTTCAATCCCCCACCCCAACATGTTGTCAAAAAAAAAGCTTCATAATATTCAAGGAAAGAGAAGAATTTGGTTTTGTGGAGCATATCAAGGTAAGATTGCTACATTCTATGTTTAGAAAGGTTGTAATGTAATAAAATCTTTTCTTGTTAACATTTATTTATTATAAAAAGATAATAGTAATATCATTTAGAGAACACAAATTATGCTAAAATGAACTATGTTCATGCCTGATATTTCAAGATGAGTGAAATGGAATCTTTTAAATTCTGTCTACTAGCTGAAAGAAAACAGATGATGTATACGGGTGGCTTAGATTTTGAAATTCTATTTTGCTCCTTGACTAGAAACATGAATGATTTTTTCTACTTCACCTTTTGCCTTTGTTGAAGTAGACTATGAACTTTGGAAATTATGTATGGGTCCTTGTCTTTAGAAACATAACATGAAATATTTTTTTACTTTTGTATGCTTAGATTTTTACCTTTTTCCTTTTTTGGAATGTTATTATCATCATGGTCTCTTATGTGTGCGGCCACAACTTTGAGGATATGTCATCCCCTGGTGACTATTCATTTCATGTGCTTTGTAACTATTATAATTTTTGGAACTAGCCTTCGAAACAAAAAGTTGATGTCTTGTGTGTAAAACATTCTAAACATAATCTTGCATCAATTATTTTATCTAAGATCTGGGTTTAATTTCGTTGGATCCTATCAAGTATTCTTTTCTTGACAACTTTCCATTCAATTGTTCAATTATAAGTTTTACCGTTCCACCTATTGTCAATGATGCTTTTATGTTCTAGATGGTTAAATCGTTGATCATCACGTGTGATGCTCTTGGAGACCTTTTCATTGAAATAAATTCAGAATCAGGTTAGTCCTTCATTTCTTTTCCTTCCTTTTTTGCCTTCTAGGAAACAACCCATTGAAATATTTTTTTGAGCTTTTGAACTGATGTATGGTGTCCCTTTAGATTAGATTTTGAACTTCTATTATGCTCATTGATTAGAAATATGAATGATTTTTTTCCTTCTTTCTTTGGTTTAGATTGTCACCTTTTGTGTTTTTGGAATGTTATTACATCATGGTCTTTGGTGTGTGCAACCACCACTTGAGTATATGACATGTGATGTCACCTTGAATCTTCATGTGCCTTTCTATTATTAAAATTTTTGAGGACTAGCCTTCGAAGAGAAAGTTCAGGTTAGTCCTTCCTTCAATTCTTTCCTTTCCTTTTTTGCCTTCTAGGAAACAAACCATGAGAATATTGTTTTGCTTTTTTAAAGCAGTATGTATGTTGAAGTTATTTAGTATGAGCTTTGGAAGATGTGTATGGGTGGCTTAGATTTTAAAATTTTATTTTGCTCGACTAGAACATGAATGATTTTTTTTACTTCTGTCTTTGGTTTAGATTTTCACCTTTTGCCTTTGTTATTTTGCCTTTGTTGAAGTTATTGACTATGAACTTTGGAAATTATGTAGGGGTCCTTTGGCTTAGATTTTTAACTGCTAAGTTCATTGATAACATGCAATATTTTTTTACTTTTGTCTTTGGCTTAGATTTTTACCTTTTTCCTTTTTTGGAATGTTCATCATGGATGAGTGTGCGGCCACAACTTCAACTTTGAGGATATGAATGGCCTGGTGTGGCCTGGTGTGGGACAAAAGGCCTGGTGACCTTTTGTTCTATTCATGTGCTTTGTTTACTATTATAATTTTTGGAACTAGCCTTTGAAACAAAAAGAATTTATGGCCGTGATTTACCGATTAAATCAGCGCACGAGAGTTCCTGTTTTTTTTGTTCGCTAATGGAGATTTAGGATCCTTTGTGTTACATTTCACTCCTCGAGATCCGTGATTTGCTATTTCTATTTCTCCATGCTCAGGGAAAATCCATTATCAAACTCCATCCCTTGCTAATTGACGCCATTACTTCAATTAATAATGTCTACAACCATATATGGTTATACAAACATATATGGTTATCAAGTGGGACTTTAGATTTTGAGATTCATGTTTTGCTCTTTATATTCAAGTTAGTCTATGTTCTTGTAAAATTGGTTTGCTATTGTTTTTTTTTTTTTTTTTTTGTAAAATTGGTTTGTTGTTTTCTTTTTGTGTTGGTAGGATTTCTTGTCCTCTTTCTCGCAATTCTTTTTGTTACTATTGTAATCCTTGTTTACTAATTACTATATAAAAATTGTTGTCCTATGATATACATATGACTATAGACAGCTGAGTTCATATCACAACAGTCAATATTGTTGTTGCTAAGTTGAAGATCCATTCGAGTCTCTGACTAAGGCTTGTTTTCGAGATTTTTATGACTTCTTTTCACTTTGATTTGTTCATATGTTTACATTCTACGTGAAGTATTATCGTTTAGTTTGGGTCTTATATTCAATGCTACTCTAAAAACTAATTCGTTGGTAGTTTAAAATAGTTATCATATGAAAAACATGGATCTAATGAGGTTATAAATGTAGTCATTATTGATGCTTCAAAATGCTTTTACAAAGGTCATTTGCTAGTAAAGAGAAGTATTTTTAAATATGTTTCCCTTGGTCACATACAGTTTCTGTAATGGTGCATGGAATAGGGGATAAAAAAATTGTAGTGTTTTCTATGATTTTAAAAGGAGTTAGTTTTATGCAAGATCTTAGTTAAAACATTTAGCTTAAAAAGTAGATATAAGTGTAAATGCTTTCTATTATTGACAGAAAAGCCGAATTTCCAAGGTCTCAGCTGGGCAAAAAAATTTATTAGTTGGTATGAGTTTTAATTTTAGCATTTCACTCGTTGCAATTGATTCCTTTTGAGTTTTTATTAGTTGTGATTTGAACTTGGGTAGTTAACTATAATATCCGTCGCATATAATCACTTTAATCTTCGTATCAATTTTTAGTTACTGATCATTGATTCTTCCAACCCCACGATCGTTGATTCACATTTGATTTTATGGACATAGTTAATTCACATTTGAATGGAGTGTGAGGGGGGATTTGTTAGTTTTTCATCCATTTATTATAGTTTGTATTTTATTGAGTTTTTATAAAACTTAGGTTAGGGCTGATTATGGTAGACTTAATGATGTTTGCTTCCTTTTTATTATTGTGCATGGTAATTACACATAGATTTGCCTTTATGAAATATGACAGAGCACACTGGAGTGTTTGTCATTTTTGTACTCCTATTTTTTGTTTTATTCATGTTTCAAAATGTATACAGTCCATGGTGTTCATTCTCCCAACCTCACAATCATTGAACTAAAAAAAAAATCTTCTCTAAAAGATTTCTCTTTAAAATAGCTCTCTCTCTCTCTCTCAAATTTACTTACATACTAACATATCTCTTCATCTCTAACTTTTTAGAAAATCAAATACATAAAATATTTATCAAAGTTTTTTGTTATTAGAATAAAAAAAGTGGGGCTTCGAGTTCTACATACATATATGGTTATCAAGTGGGGCTTTAGATTTTAAGATTCATGTTTTGCTCTTTATATTCAAGATAGTCTATGTTCTTGTAAAATTGGTTTGCTGTTTTCTTTTTGTGTTGGTAGGATTTCTCGTCCTCTTTCTCACTTTTTTTTTTGTTACTATTGTAATCGCTGTTTATAATTACTATATAAAAATTGTTGTCCCTAAAATCATGTGTATCATAGACATAGACAGCTGAGTTCATGAAGAATAAAATGGTGAATCCTGGGGATAAAAATAAAAAGCAATAAAAAAACAAAAGAGATGCATGGAATCGTGTTAACGTGGATGCTCGTATAGCCTACGATCATCAACAGCATTCAAACTCATCATCATCTCCTCTCTTCATTCCATCTTCATCCTCCATCCTCCATCCAGATTCGTTCTGTGTTCTTCTTTTCTTCTCCAACCCCAATCAAGATTCACATATACGCTCTGAAGAAGATCCGCCATCGGAGGAGGAAGATCTTTCAACAATGGACGATACCCGTCGTGGTTGCTGTCCATTCATGGATCTGTTCCGCTCCGAGCCGATGCAACTCGTTCAACTCATCATTCCCATCGAGTCTGCGCATCGCACTATCTCCTACCTTGGTGATCTCGGCCTTCTACAGTTCAAAGATGTATGTTCATCTTCCTAATCTTCCAGTTCTTCGATTTCTGTTTGGATTTGTTTTTGTTCATTGTCAATCATCTTCTTGATGCTTAGATTGAACTTGATTACTACTGTTTTTAGTTTATTGTGCTTCACTGTGATGTTGGTGTGTTATCAGAAAGTCAATTTTATTGTTTTTGTTGCAACCAGTGGTGGTTTCGATTACTTTCTTTTGGTTAATTTTCTAGTAACTATCAGCTTGTAGGTCGGCATCTTTTATCTCATGGAATTGTCCTTGGAAATAGAGCTTTTGATAGTTAATGAAAATGGGCGACTAAGGAACTGTAAAATCTGTTCAAAGGTTGAACATAGCGTAGTATTCAGCAGTTCTAAATTACTACTGTCTTGGTTTATCTACTTAAGAGTATATAGCCCATAAATTTTATGATGATAAAATATTGGAGGTTCATGTGGTTGTGACTTGTTTCATATTTCAAGCACACAAAGATTGGGGTTTCAATTTTTTTTGTTTTTGAGCATTTGATGGAAGAAACAAACAAGGAAGTTCTAATTTGATATTATATGGCATACAATCTCATGAGGTTTGAAAATTACACGCATGATGTTCGCTCTCTCTCTTTTTTTTTCCTTGTGTGATTATGCTCCTTATGTAATTAACTTGAATCAGGATGCATACTTGCTTCTTTTGGAAGCTCTATTTTTTTTTTTTGTTTGCTTCACTACATAAATAATTTTTTTCTCATGATTAAAATTTAAAAAGAGACTGAATAAATTAATTGAAGTACCAGGGTTGATGTGGTTAACTGTTCGTGCTGAGTTTATTCTTGCTTAACTAAAATTCCCAAAAATTTAAGCCGCAAGGACAGGATTTTGCCACCTTGGATGAAACATCGGGTGCTAGTCTTGTGCCTGATCCTTGTATTGGAGGAATATAGATATTATTCATCTTATATTGTTACTTTTTTTTATGGAAAATATTTCTTCGTAATATTATAACATGTGTTTTTGATGGAAGATGATACTTATTGATGTTATGAGTTATTACTAGAGTTGTGAATGTGTACCAGTTTCCTGCTGTTTTCTTCTCTGTTGAAATAGTTAACTCGTATATCTCTCTCTTGGTTTTCCTATAACTTCTTTTCCCTGTCATTTATTCTGTTATACCTGATACTCAATGTTTTAATTCTTCCAGCTCAATGCCGAGAAAAGCCCATTCCAGCGTACTTATGCTGCACAGGTATGTCTTGATCCATGTCCCAAAATACCATTTTATGTGCTTCAATTGTCTTTAGTTTATATCCAATTAAAAACGACCGTGATACGCTGATAGATACATTGGTTTGGTAATAATCCAATTTGAGATCTGATGTGCCCAAATTCCCTCCTCTCACATACACACACACATTGTCCATGGTCTGGTGATATAAAATGGTACAAGTTGATTTTTTTTTTTTTTTGCAAGTTGATATTTGTAATTCAAGTCTATGTCTCGAGTATCCTTCCCATATTATCTTATAAATATATGCACTTTTAAGAAATTTTATCATACTGGCACAGTTTTACTTGAAATAGATGCAAGTGTGGTAAAGGTAGTTAGAGCATATCAAATAACTACTCAGAATTAGTCTAGCTTTTTGTACCAATGTGGATTTAATGAATGATAAGACGTTCTGAGATTTTGTACTGGTAACATTGTTGGAATATATGGCATCAGGGGTTGTATGGGCATTTCATATCCATTATTCACGGAGATTGGATTTTCCATTTGGTTACCGTGCTGATAAGTTCAATGTTGTAATAGGAAATATTCTTTGATTATAAATGTTGCCAATATATTGTCATTGTGATTTGTGAAAATTTTGCTAACTTTGCCTCATTATTGGATATTTTTAATGGTATTGTTAATGTCCAAATTTAATGGAAATTTGTGTAGTATTTGTTTACTTGTCACTTTGCATTACATCTGCATTTCAATTTCTCTGTTGAACTTACCTTTCTTACTATTGGTTCTAACAAGATTAAAAGATGTGGAGAGATGGCACGCAAATTGCATTTTTTCAAGGAACAGATGTTGAAGGCTGGATTGTCAAGCAAAAGCTCCGCGTTACAAGTTGACATCAATAATACGACCTTGAGGTATCTTTCAATTTTATTACTAGCTAAAATGAAAATGGTTTCTGGTGCTTCGTGCCTTGAATCTTGATCGTTTTCTTTTTTATCGGATTATAGGTTAAACTTGGTGAGCTTGAGGCAGAACTGGTTGAGACAAATGCTAATAGTGAGAAGCTACAGCGTTCCTACAATGAACTTGTGGAGTATAAGCTTGTTCGCAGAAGGTAAATCCTTTTGAATTTTAACCTAGAAAAGTTACAGTTATTTCACTTTAAATCATGTGATGCAAGAAAATAGTCATATTAGCCAGCTCCTTTTGATATGTTATTCATGGTCATAATTTTGGAATTTTTGGTAAATGAGAAATGCTGTGATAAGTTAGATTTCATTTGTTCCCAGAGCAGTAAAATTACTTTGTTGGTGTTCTGAAAAGTGACAAAACTGTTTAGTGTGCTTTCTGTTGTAAAATAGTTGAAAGCTTTCTGTCCTCACAAAAAGGAAAAAACCAAAGAAAGAAGTGAAGGACTTACTGACTTAGTCAACACCTGAACAATATCCTGTATGCACCATTTGCTCTGATAGGGATTTATTTCATAAGTTTACAGAGTAATTGTTTAAAACATTTTCTCAAACTTCAGTGATTAAGAGGGTATCTTTTGAAACTTTAGGACCAAATAACTCCAAATCTCAGGGACTAAAAGTGTATTTTTTTCCTTTAGTTTATTAGTAACTCGTTAAGGTGACTAGATCATTAAGGTGTTATACGAAGTATTTGTTCATCTAAGTTATTACCATTATAATAGGTGAGGGATTTTGGCTCCTTTTGGCTCAATGTTTCCGACTTTGTGTTTTTTTTTTTTTGTCTCTAATGTTTTTAATCATTTTATCGTGATTGTGTTCTTCTTGGAGATGGAAGATGTCTAAATTGTTGTGGTCATGTGTGTTGGAGCTATGAAAAAGATGGAGAGTGCTGAGCTCTGTCTAAGGCTTGTTGAATGATCCATTCGAGTCTCTGTCTAAGGCTTGTTTTCGAGATTCTAGCTAATAAAAGTCGCATGGTTTACGACTCCGGTTCACTTTGCTTCTTTCATATATTTGCATTCTATGTGTATATTCAAATTTGTGTGTTATTTAATGGTACACTAAAAACTTTCATCGGTAGTTTAAAGAGAAGTTATAATATGAAAAATAGGGATCTAATGAGGTAATATGTCTAGTTCTTTTTATATATCTTGATGCTTTGAAATGCTTTTACAAAGGGATCAATGAGGTAATATATCTTATGCTTTGAGGTAATACTTGTATGAGTTATGGAAAGACAAGTATTTTGAAATATGTTTCGTCTCATACAGTTTCTGCCATGGTGCATGGATATAATAGGGGATAAAATAATTGTGGTGGTTTCTATAGTATGAAAATAGGTGAGTTTATGTAAGATTTTACTTAGTTAATACATTTAGTGTAAAGTGGATCTAAGTGCTGTAAATGCTTTCTATTATTGACAGAAAAGTTATATGATGCACTCCAAAATTCCAAATTCCCAAGGTCTTTTTTAGCTGGTCCAAAATTCCAAACTTCCAAGGTCTTTTTTAGCTGGTCTGGGCAAACACTTTTTCAGTTGGTATGGGTTTTAGTTTTACCTTTTCACTCATTGCATTTATTCTTTTTGAGTTTGTATTAGTTGTGATTTGAACTTGGGTACTTAGGCTGAGTTTTTCTCTTGTTTCATTTACTCTAACAAAAAATTTCAGTTATGTTCATCATGATTAGGATTTCGTTGATTCACTTTTGAATGGAGTGGAAGGGGTTAGTTTTTCATCCATTTATGGTAGTTTGTATTTTATTGAGTTTTTATAAAACTTAGGTTAGGGCTGATTATGGTAGACTTGATGATGTTTGCATCGTTTTGATTATTACACGTAGACTTTATGAAATATGGTTTAGGGTTTAGGGTTTAGGGTTTAGGATACTTAGGCTGAGTTTTTCTCTTGTTTCATTTACTCTAACAAAAAATTTCAGTTATGTTCATCATGATTAGGATTTCGTTGATTCACATTTGAATGGAGTGGAAGGGGTTAGTTTTTCATCCATTTATGGTATTTTGTATTTTATTGAGTTTTTATAAAACTTAGGTTAGGGCTGATTATGGTAGACTTGTGTAAGATCACCTAAACCTCCTCCATTGAAATATTATAGTAGGAGAGGTAAACCAACTAAATAAACAGTTAGGGGCAGTTAGTTGTTGATCTGTTTTCATTTCAGTTTCATTTATTTGTTTAGTTTCGCCACGCCATATACCATGTATATATATATCTCTTTACTTTGTAATGAAGGGTAGCTTTTGTTTTAGTAAAATCTCTAAGAGATTAGGGGTATCCTACCGAGTGTAGGAGTACTTGTACTTGCCTAAGGGCTTTTCTCTTGTCTAATAAAATACCTTGAGTAAGGGCCTTACAACTTGATGATGTTTGCATCGTTTTGATTATTACACATAGATCCGCCTTTATGAAATATGGTTTAGGGTTTAGGGTTTAGGGTTTACGATACTTCGGCTGAGTTTTTCTCTTGTTTCATTTACTCTAACAAAAAATTTCAGTTATGTTCATCATGATTAGGATTTCGTTGATTCACATTTGAATGGAGTGGAAGGGGTTAGTTTTTCATCCATTTATGGTAGTTTGTATTTTATTGAGTTTTTATAAAACTTAGGTTAGGGCTGATTATGGTAGACTTGATGATGTTTGCATCGTTTTGATTATTACACATAGATTTGCCTTTATGAAATATGGTTTAGGGTTTAGGGTACTTAGGCTGAGTTTTTCTCTTGTTTCATTTACTCTAACAAAAAATTTCAGTTATGTTCATCATGATTAGGATTTCGTTGATTCACTTTTGAATGGAGTGGAAGGGGTTAGTTTTTCATCCATTTATGGTAGTTTGTATTTTATTGAGTTTTTATAAAACTTAGGTTAGGGCTGATTATGGTAGACTTGATGATGTTTGCATCCTTTTGATTATTACACATAGATTTGCCTTTATGAAATATGGTTTGTCATTTCTCTGCTCCTACTTTGAGTTTTATTCATGCTTCAAAATGTAGCTTGTCCATGTTGATCAATCTCCCAATCCCGCAATTGTTGAAATAAAAAGTAAGTTCTCTCTCTCTAAATCTTTCATTTCTCTGTGATAATGTAAGACCAAATATGAGAGAATCATTTTACCTTTCCATTTAGAAGAGTTAACAATATATAGACATACATGAAAGCCCTAACCCTAATAATAGTAAATTACAATAAAGGACATCATAAGCTCCTAATAATAGTAAATTTTGAATACATGAACTGCATGGTGTGCGCATCTTGTTTCTTGGACTAATTATTATGAACTTCTGTGGGGGCAGGCGATGCTTTGAGTGCATGGAAGTCAAATTTACGAGATCCCAACGGCGTACTGCAGAGTTGGGATTCTTCACTTGTTAATCCCTGCACATGGTTCCATGTAACCTGTGTCAGTGCTAAGGTCACTCGAGTGTAAGCTTCTATGCCTAATACTTAATAGTAGGATGGAACAAATGCTGCTTTTGGATTTTATTATTATGAATGCTGGCTCCTCAATCTTTTCCCTTTTATTTGCCCAGTGATCTTGGAAAATGCAAATCTATCTGGCCCGTTAGTTCCACATCTTGGTCAGCTTCAGAGTTTACAGTATTTGTGAGTGTTCATCAATATGTGATGTGGCTACACTGATCTTTTTAATCCCTGCAGAGTTGGGATTCTTCACTTGTTAATCCCTGCACATGGTTCCATGTAACCTGTGTCAGTGCTAAGGTCACTCGAGTGTAAGCTTCTATGCCTAATACTTAATAGTAGGATGGAACAAATGCTGCTTTTGGATTTTATTATTATGAATGCTAGTTCCACATCTTGGTCAGCTTCAGAGTTTACAGTATTTGTGAGTGTTCATCAATATGTGATGTGGCTACACTGATCTTTTTAATCCCTGCAGAGTTGGGATTCTTCACTTGTTAATCCCTGCACATGGTTCCATGTAACCTGTGTCAGTGCTAAGGTCACTCGAGTGTAAGCTTCTATGCCTAATACTTAATAGTAGGATGGAACAAATGCTGCTTTTGGATTTTATTATTATTGCTGGCTCCTCAATCTTTTCCCTTTTATTTGCCCAGTGATCTTGGAAAATGCAAATCTATCTGGCCCGTTAGTTCCACATCTTGGTCAACTTCAGAGTTTACAGTATTTGTGAGTGTTCATCAATATGTGATGTGGCTACACTGATCTTTTTAATTTTTGATTCTCCATCTTGATTATCTCTCCCTCTCTCTCTCTCTTCCCAGTTGGGTTGTGGTAGTTCAAGGAATTTGTAGATCAAGTTTACTGGTTTTTTTTTTTTGACTGATGAAGGTTATATTTTCATTCAACTCCAAGACACTCTTGTTTTTTACTCTCAACAAACTCCAATTGAGGTTGCCCTATTTGAACATCTCCCCTTAATGGTGCTACATTTGTAAAGAAAGCTCTGAATCATAAAGTCACCTATTTTATAACTTGCTGTTTTGCGACAAAATTCTGGGGGACTATTCTATCCTCTTTTGGGTGGTCGATGGTCCTTCCACGAGATCCTCCACTTCTCCTCTCTCATGTTTTACTGGGACAAACCTTTAAAAAGGAAACAAAGCTCTGGTGGTTGCATTTTGTTCGGGCTTTCTTTTGGACATGATAGGAACCAAATAATTTTTAGATAAGGAGCTCTCTTTTGATAGGATTTTTGATGCTATAGTATATATGACAATTACATGGTGTAAATGCTCTCCTCTTTTTCATGATTATAGTTTCTATTCTCTTTTATCCAATTTCCAATTGGAGAGGTCTTCCGTAACTCCTTTGGAGCGGAGGTTCCCTTTTTCTTTTGTAATTTCATACCATCAATAAAATTGTTTCCTTTGAAAAAAAGAAATTGGATAAGGAAAAAAAAATCATTTAACTTCTTACTAAATTTCATGAATTACATTTCTGATAAATGTTGCACATCAATTTGAACTGGTATGATATTCTTATAAAGAAAAAAGTGACGGAGTGTGATTTATTTATGATAATTATCCTAGGTGAGAATAATATGAACTGGTATGATATGACAGGGAGCTTTATAGTAACAATATTACTGGAGGAATTCCGGAGGAGCTTGGGAACTTGACAAACTTGGTGAGCTTGGATCTTTACTCGAACAATTTAACTGGTCCCATACCCGTCACACTTGGCCAGCTTGAAAAACTACGTTTCCTGTATGGTTACACATCCTTAATCTTTTTCCCCCTTCAGTAAACTTGTTTAGCATCTGGCCATCTGCTTGATATTTTCCTTGTTTGATTGACCTTTTTTAGAATAGATTTTTGTTTGAAGTTTTTTAGTAATTTGATTTTTGATTTATGTCAGTTTGTAGTAATTAATCAGCTTTGAAAAATATGTATAACGTAGATGTGTGTTATTCCAACTATTCATAAAAAAAAAAAAATAGTTAGAGTAACACACACTTTTGTTTATTTGTCTACATCCAATAAAAAATGTCTATAGCAACTCCGCTGTCTTCTTTGAAGTGGCTTTTATCATGACAAGGACAGTTCTCGAGGCATTCCTATTGAGAATGAGAAGAGCAGGGGGCTGTACCAGATTAGAGTGGAAAAACTAATGTTAAATGCTTTCGGACATATTTGCTGCTGTACATGTCTGTGTAATCCCAAAATCTGAATTACTGCTTTATAATTTATGTCAGTGTGTCATCCTTGCTCAATCATACCCAGCTTGATTACTATTAATATTATTATTATTTTCCGTTCTTTTGTTATATTTCTGTATTTTTTCTGAAATCACTATGAAGTGGATCTCTAACATGATTTTCTTCTCCATATGTGAAATAGGCGTCTTAACAACAACAGCTTATCCGGAACTATTCCAATGTCATTAACCAATGTCACAACCTTGCAAGTCCTGTGAGTACTACTTATTAATTTTATTCCTAAGGACCAATAATCCTTGCTCTTTTTCTGTCATTTTCATTTCTTTTTCTGTTTAAGGTAATATTATCATTCAATTGTACTGCAGTCTGCAGGGATCTTTCATACAACAACCTAACTGGAGATATTCCGGTCAATGGTTCTTTTTCTATTTTTACCCCTATCTGGTATTAAGCTTTGTGTGTTTTATTGTTTTTCTTTCTTTATCATATTACAGCAGCCCATTAAGAGTAACTGACCATCCTTCTCCACGCAGTTTTGCTCATAATCATCTTAATGAATCTGCTTTAAGTACTCCACCTCCTCCTTTACCTTCTTCACCAACCCCTGCATCAGGTTTGCTATCATAAAAGCCTCTCACTTTTCTTTTTAAAAAAACATGTTTCTCAATAAATGCTGATTGTATTTGATATTATAATTTCTTTTTACTGATATTCTTGTCTAATTTCTTTTTACTAATAAGAGAGAATTCCAAGCCTCTTGAAAGCTTAGAGATCTTGAACTTGCCTCATTGACTTAGTACATTTTGGCTTCTATTTTCCTATATTTTCTCGTGTTTGTTTCATCAGGAAGTTGTTTGGAAAAATATATTCTTTTTCATATTTTCATTTTTTATTTACTAATATTTAATGTATAGTAATTATATTTTAAAAAATGAAAAATGTAAGGAATATACATGAATAGTTATTTTAGAAAGAAGTGAAAACACATGAAAACAGTAAATATATATAGGTCCAGCTAGTTGTTCTGCTTGCAGTAATTGTAACCTTTTTTTTGAAAAGACAGTAATTGGTAACCTTTACAGGTGTAGTTTGTACATAAGTAAATAAGAAATGATAGAAGTTAAAGGTTACAATTATGAAACCTTTTTTTCTCGTGTAAAGTTTGGTATGACTCGCGGGTTTTTGCTTTATTATCCTAATTGAAGTTTACATTCTTGTTTTTGTTGTAACTTCAACAAAAAGTTTGTTTCTTAAGCAAAAAAAAGAAACATATATATGGTCATTATTCACTGTTGATTAAACTGACTTGTTGGCTTCTTTCTATGTCGTTATTATCTTTCTGTTCAATTTGGTGCATGACTTTAGGTAATAGTGCCACTGGAGCTATTGCTGGTGGAGTTGCTGCTGCTGCCGCTTTACTGTTTGCTGCTCCTGCTGTTGCAGTTGCTTTGTGGCGTCGGAAGAAACCACAAGATCATTTCTTTGATGTACCTGGTCAGTGTACCTAGCAACAAAGTTATGTTCCTACGTCAGTTAAGAGGATTATTTATTCCATTACAATTCTTTTACAGCCGAAGAGGATCCAGAAGTTCATCTTGGTCAGCTCAAGAGGTTCTCTCTACGTGAACTACAAGTTGCAACAGATCATTTTAGCAACAAACATATTCTAGGTAAAGGTGGTTTTGGCAAGGTGTATAAGGGAAGTGATGTAGCCTAAGTAACTAAGGAGAGTTCTCTCCAAGAATCTATCCAAGAATCTTATTATGAATCAAAAGTTAATGAATACATGAGAGGGATTCTCTATTTATAGAGAATGAAAAGTAAACTAAAAGGATTAATCATGAGTAATATGAATTTACCCCTAATCCTACTACATCATTCTATCCCTCCAAAAAAAACTCGTCCTCGAGTTTTAAAAAAAAAATTAAAATAGGTAGAAACAAACGAACTGCCCAACTAGAAAGATGTTTCAGTCGATGGTTGCAAAAGACTCCAACTGAAAATTGCGTTCTAATTTCATCAACACGCCAAGGTGTACCAATGCTCCCCAAAGTTTGGTTTCTATGCCAAAAGTCTTGCCAATCCAAAATCATATGTAATAGGATCCAATAGTCTTCAAAAATTTCTCCAAATACACATACATTTTTAGTGAAACAAAGTTCAACTGCTTTCATAAAGATGTCTTCCTGACTTGACCAAATTTGTCAAGGATTTAGTCTTTCATGTAACAAATCAAAATTAGATTTTTGAAGGATTTTTCTTGAAAATTCTCTTGAAGTTCCAAACTTAACAATAGTACCATTCTTTGAATATCTTCCAACATCAACCTCAAGAATTTCAACAAGTTTTTTCTCCACTGCAGTTTCATGGATTTGGTTCTGAAAATTTTCCAGCCCCAAATTTTCTTCCACAATAGTAAAAAGATTATCCAAACAGATTAATATTTCATCTTCTTCGTCAAAATACTCAGCAAAATTGAAAAGGAATTGATCTTCCATGACATTCGAACTTATCTGATGTTGTTCATCATCCGAGAGTAAATCATTGAGGTCAATAAATGAATCTCCGTGTTTTTCAGACAAATCATTCTGATGAAGATCTTGAATAAATGTTCCAACAATACCATCAATATCATTAACATCAATCGTTTCTTTCGATTCTTTTTCAACTTTATCTTCTTCATCAAAATAATTTTCAAATTGTAGAAAACACTCATCTTCTTTGTTGAAAAAACCAGAATCTTTAAGATCAAATCCATGAAAAAAATCATCTTCTTCGTTGGAACAATTGGAATCTTGAACCAAGAAACCTTCATTTCGACATTCTTGGAGTTTATCATGATAAAAGATGTTCCCAACATTTTTTGGAAGGTGGACTTTTTGTTCTTGGATCATTTCTTTTTGTCTATCTTCACAGTTTTGATGTGTATCGTCGTGGTAAAAATATTCTTTTCTCGAACTTTTAGAATCTTGATTTATGAATCTTGAAAACTGATGTCTAGAGGCCCCTCCATTGTATTTTCTTGAATATTTCTCATATGATCCGTGGGTTCTTGACTTCGGTTGAATTCTCCATCTTCTTGACTGCTACTTTTAAAATCTGTCATTCTTACATTTTCGGGTTCTTGTTGTTTGGTTGTAAAACGATCCAAATTGTTAGATACATTTCCCAAAAGACGCCAGATTTCATCCATTCCTTTTTTGAATTCCTTACGCCGGATTTCATCATGGTTGTTGTAGTGTCTGTCATGATTTTCTTCAATTTTTGTCTCCAATGAGCGTGATTCACATTCAAAGGAATTTTTTCTGGTCTTGAACTTCTTTCTTGCGTTGTAAATTCCCGTTCTTGGCAATTTCTTGAACATTCTTGAAGTTGCAACATGGTCTTCTTCTTCGGAATCACTAGAGTCACTACAATAAGAATTCCAATGTAAATCTTGATAGCATCTTTGAAAGAATCGAACATGGATCAAGTTGTTATGTTGAAATTCATCTTCCGAATCGCTAGAATCACAACAATAAGAATTCCAATGTAGATCTTGATAGGATCTTTGAAAGAATCGAGCATGGGTCGAGTTGTTATGTTGAAAGTCATCTTTTGAATCGCTAGAATCAAAATTCCAGCATTGTTCTTGAATGTATTTGTGGTTTTCTTGCCTATATCGATCGTTGTATCTCTTCTTGGACATCTTTCTTGTCTTGTAATTCTCCATTCTTGATGAATCTTCTTTAAAAGGGTTCCCCCTTGTAATTAGGTGTACGTTGTTCGGCAACGAGCACAGCTCACGAAGCTCCCTCTTGCGATCTGCGCCAACAAGAGTTTCCCGGTCTTTCACCGGCGGCAGTCAACGTTGGCCCAGACAGTCGCTCTGATACCAATTGATGTAGCCTAAGTAACTAAAGAGAGTTCTCTCCAAGAATCTATCCAAGAATCTTATTATGAATCAAAAGTTAATGAATACATGAGAGGGATTCTCTATTTATAGAGAATGAAAAGTAAACTAAAAGGATTAACCATGAGTAATATGAATTTACCCCTAATCCTACTACATCAGGACGGCTGGCTGACGGATCTCTAGTTGCAGTTAAAAGACTTAAAGAAGACCGTTCCCGGGGTGGGGAGCTGCAATTCCAAACAGAAGTAGAGATGATCAGCATGGCCGTGCATCGTAATCTGCTCCGCCTGCGTGGGTTTTGTATGACACCAACTGAGCGGTTGCTGGTCTATCCGTTAATGGTTAACGGAAGTGTAGCATCATGTTTAAGAGGTACTGTTTCATAGCTTACTGTATATGTATTATGTATCTTAAAATTCTGCATAGAGTTGCAGCGGTACTGGTATGATTAAAAAAAGGATTACATACCGAACGAATCTCTTTTTCTCTCTCTCTCTCTCGTAAATCCACAATCACATGAAATGACTATATGAGTGAACTTTAAAAGTATTACAAGTTAAACATAACGATTGATTGTCAGATCAGTGAATGAAAATCAACATGTTTTGCACAATCATAGAACGTGCTGAATTTTCATATGATACTCTACTTTTTAGTTTTACATTCTTGCAGAACGTCCAGAAACAACGCCTCCACTTAATTGGTTAAATCGAAAACGCATTGCTTTGGGAGCGTCAAGGGGGCTTGCTTATCTACATGATCATTGTAGTCCTAAGATTATTCATCGTGATGTGAAAGCCGCAAACATTTTGCTTGACGAGGAGTTTGAAGCTATTGTTGGTGATTTTGGGTTGGCTAAACTCATGGACTACAAAGATACTCATGTCACAACTGCAGTACGAGGAACAATTGGGCATATAGCGCCGGAGTACCTTTCGACTGGAAAGTCTTCTGAAAAGACTGATGTTTTTGGGTATGGGGTAATGCTTCTTGAACTCATAATTGGACAGAGGGCCTTTGATCTTGCCCGGCTTGCAAATGACGATGATGTCATGCTTCTTGATTGGGTATGTTTTTCCTTACCTCAATATTTTTGGATGGTCTTCGTTAATATTTTGCCACTTGTGAAAATATGGTTTAGTTTATTAGTATGTTTTAGTGTCAGTAAAACGTGACCTAACACCCACTTAATCAGTAAAATTGCCACATCATGTCATCAACTAAAATAAAAATAAAAAAGGTAAAAAATTATTATTTCAGCCAACTCATTAAAAAACAGCCACATCAGCTGAGACAAGTCATTTTGTTACTTTCACATCATCATTTTTAACGGTCAAAGAAGTTTATGGACCATTTAAAACATTTTCTCAAACTTCAGTGATTAAGAGGGTCTCTTTTGAAACTTTAGGACCAAATAGCTCCAAATCTCAGGGACTAAAAGTGTATTTTTTCCTTTAGTTTATTAGTATCTCGTTAAGGTGACTAGATCATTAAGGTGTTATAAGAAGTATTTGTTCATCTAAGTTATTACCATTATAATAGGTGAGGGATTTTGGCTCCTTTTGGCTCAATGTTTCTGACTTTGTGTTTTTTTCTTGTCTCTAATGTTTTTAATCATTTTATCGTGATTGTGTTCTTCTTCACTACAACAAAGTTGGCCTATTTCGACCATATTTTATCAAAGGTTATAAAAAACCTTCGAAAAATATTACATTTATCAAAGGATTTAAAAAGCCTTCAAAAAATATCTACCTTTTATCGAAGGTTTCGAAAAACCCTCGAAAAAGAGTATACTTTTATCGAAGGTTTCGAAAAACCCTCGAAAAAGAGTATACTTTTATCGAAGGTTTTGAAAAACCCTTGAAAAATAGTATACCTTTTATCGAAGGTTTCGAAAAACCCTCGAAAAAGAGTATACTTTTATCGAAGGTTTCAAAAAACCTTCGAAAAATAGTATACCTTTTATCGAAGGTTTCGAAAAACCCTCGAAAAAGAGTATATCATTATCAAAGGTTTGAAAATCCCTTGAAAAATATTATACTTTTATGGAAGATCTTGAAAAACCCTTAAAAAAGAATATACATTTATCGAAGGTCTTGAAAAATCTTTGAAAAAGAGTACATTTATTGAAGGTCTTGAAACCCTTGAAAAAGAATATATTTTTTAGAATATTTTGAAAATCTTTTGAAAATTAGTATACTTTTATCGAAGGTTTAAAAAAAACCCTCGAAAAAGAGTTTAATTTTTAAAAGAATTATTATACCTCAAAATATAAATACTTTTTAACGAAAGTTTTCAAAACCCCCGAAAAAGACCCCAGAAAAAGAGTAATTTTTAGTTTTCAACGCGTGTTTTAGTTTTCAACGCCCAAATACCCCAACTTCTTTCTCTGACGTTTTCCTCATCGCTGCGATTTCTTCCCTTCTTCTCCCTCTTCGATTTATTCTCTTCATCTCTGAGTTCGAGCATTGGCACCAGTCGTCGTTGGTGTCCCTTCATCTTCGAGTTCGTGCATTAATCGCGCCGTCGATTTGCACCAGTCGCCTGGGCCTTCATCTCTGAATTAGGGCTCTTGAGTACCACACACAAGGTAGGTTTTATCTCTGACCTTTCAAAGTGTGAAATCATCGCCGATTTGCACATCAGTTCGATTTCCCTATTTCAAATTTCAATTGAGTGTTGTATTGTTTTGGTTCTATAGAAGTTTGCATGTTTAGTTCGATTTCCAATCTGCCGTAGACCTTTCAAAGTGGGAATTTCGGGTATGTCTCTGTTAATCTTTTATTTGAAAAAAATGTCGATCTCTACGTTTCGCTTTCACATTAGGTTTTGTTTTTCGTTCCTCAACTCTAGATTGTTGTGCTTTAGGTGCTTGCATTATCGAAGGAGATGCAAAATTAGAGCACCATGTTGCGATGAGATCTTTGATTGTAGGCATTGCCACAATGAACCTAAGGTTGAAATTCTTATTTAAATTTTTTGGTAATTTATTTTGGTGTTGGACTTTTTTCATCTTCTTATTTTCCTGTTGCTTTGATCAGAACTCTCTTGAAATCGAAACTCTTGATCCGCATGATGTTCCTTGCCATCAAGTTCAGAAGGTTTGCATTCTTTTAATTTTATAACTGATTAAATGGTAATTTTGAAGGAAATAGTGGATAACCAGACCAGTTCTAGATTTGATTGCTTAGAAATTTTAAATGATATGATCTGTTGTAGATGAGAATATAGAGCTTTAATCAATCTGAGTTGGGGAAACAATCTGAATATGTGCTACCATGACAGGTTGTGGATATGTTTGATTTTCTTTTCAATCCTTTTAATATTTGCTCCTTGAAATGAAACTATGCGTCTATCTTTAAATTATTAATTGGTGGATTTCATTCCATTTGGTTATGAAATTTTCTGCTTAGAACTTGGTTTATGTTTGAAGAATACTAATTAGAATAAATGGAATAGACAAATTCAAAACTTCGAACACTTGATTTATCTTGTAATACATTTTTGTTATGTATTCTTGTCAGGGGTATAATATTGAATTTTCATCTCTCATATATGTTGATTAATAATCGAAAACAAATAAGGACTATACTCGGTTTAACTCTTTCGAAAATAAATAGGGATATTGAATTTACTTGTTTTATCAGTTTTTCTATTTAACGTAAGTTTTAGGATGGGTCTTCTATCTCTTGTTTATCATTGCTTTTTGTTGTTTTTTCTTTTGAAAACTTGAATTGGATTATTGCAATGAATATCAAAGCTTTATTTATGTGCTATCATTGTTGTAAGGAGTGCATGAAGATTATCTATCTGGATAGATTTGTTATCTTTATTTCAGTCTCAATTGTTTTCTCCTGACCAATAATTGTTTGCATCTCTATGGGGTATTTCTCTTAATGATTTGTTAGGAACTTCTATTTCATGTTTGTTCAATCTTATTTCCTCTGTTATTAGTTTGTATATTAGGGTTTATATCAGGTCTGTTGCTTAGCACACGTGCTATGAAAATATGTGGCATTCAATAGCTAAAGGGAGAACTGGGTTTTTGAGTTCATCTCTGCCAACTTGAATTTGGTTATGCTGTCATGGGTGGGATAGAAAGAGTAGTCATTTTAATGTATTTTTTTGTTTCTATTCTTTCATTTTAGAATGGTGGTTTGTATAGGGTATGGTATTGGTATGGAAGAAATCATCTATAAAATAAAGAACGACTATCTTCCTTTGAACTTCACTTAGCTGGAACATCTAAACAGTTTTGATTCTTTATCAGATCATAATCTAAATGTTTGATGCCACCTTATGAAACCCCTCCACATCCGTATGTTGCAATGTATCCCCATGGTGGCCTATATGCTCATCTGTCCATTCCTCCAAGTACTTTTGTAGATTTATTTTTCAGTAGTTCTCAGTTTTATGCATATATATTTGAGATATTCTGGATTATATTATCCCTAAAATCACATGCTTGTCACAGGGATCATATCCTTATAGTCCTTTTTTTATGGCTTCTCTCCAAATTGCATTGTTGAGGCTTCTGTAAGTTTCCAGTTCCACTGGCTTATTATTTTGTCTTTAATAACATATTTTTCTCAATTTGAGTAGGACTGTGGGTGAATGACCGGTAAAACTTTACATGGGGGAATACACCAAGCAACATGGAAGGGGATTGTAAGTCATCTGAGCTGAAAGAAAAATTGCCAATTAAAAGAGATCGAAAGGAAGTCTGGGAAGTTTAAGCATGATAACTAGGAAGAACAATGAGCTTGGTAAACCACCAAGAACATCTGCTAATGGAGTTTATTCTAAAAGGTATGACATGTCATGTAGATATATTGGTGATTGGTTGTGCTTTCAATTCACCATGGTCAAATTTCTATATTTACTTGCTTTTAATTTTTGTGATTGGGGTCTTATATGGACACAAGTGCAACATATATGGGGCAGGGTATCAAGAATATAGTACATTTTAAGTCCTTAAAAAGGTTTTACTTGCCGACCTTGTTTTCTGCTTTGATTTTTTCTTTCAGTTCCTATTAACTATAAGAAACTGTAAACTCGTTTCTGGATTTTTTCTTTCAGTTCCTATTAACTATAAGAAACTGTAAACTTGTTTCTGTTACAGCGCACCTTAACTCCAGTCTAGTCTAGTATTCTATCGTATCGAGGTTTGACAACATATATAGAACTTGTCATAGTATGAAATTGCCTATCTATCTTTGTATCTCTGTGGATGAGTCCAAAGTGCTAAACTATCTTTCCTTTTTGATAGTCAGAGGAACATAACTAATTAACTACTGACTTTGCATTGTTTACATTTTTGTTGTTTTCTATCAAGTGCAAAAGTTGTTTATCCTATTGTTCTGTTTTGACCCATGAAGCTTGACAAAAAGCTTTTGACGAAGTACTTCATGGAGAATCCTCACGACAATCTTCCATATTTTGCTGATAAGGTATCAAACCTGCTTAATTCCCATCAATTTAAAATAATAGGTTATATGAAAATGAGATGAGGCTATGACTAATTACTTAATTCCATTGACTCATTGCTTTGAAGTTTATTTTTCTTCTCTTTGTCAACAAATCGAAGATATAAGACTTATTAAATTGATAGCTTGGAAAAAATGATGGCTTTAGCTCCCACTCTTCATCTGTTGTTTAGCAACCAGTCCTATCACATTCTTCTATGGTAAACTACATTTTCATTGTGATTTAGGACAAGAATGCTAGTTGTGAATGTATCCATTGACATCATCATTGATGCTAGTTGTGAATGTATCCATTGACATCATCATTGATTATTAAAATATGTGCTTAATTATCTTATTTTTGTGTTCACTTCAAATAATTACATTTTCACTCTCTTAACAGTAACTTTAATTTGCAGGTACAAATATTTATTCACATAAGACATCAAAAACATCATCCCTGGATCAAGTTATTGATTTGATTATATTTGAGATTCCCAGAACTTAGGATTGGGAGTAGCACTGACTGTGATTGTGAGCTTGAATTCATTAGAACCTTATGAATTTTTTCTCGTGTATCAGGTTTACTTGAATGATTTTCTCTTCAGGGTTTTGAGTTTTTTGTGACTTACACTTTGTTTCATGTTCGTTTGTTCTCTATTTGTATAGTTGTTGGGAGTCCCCACCTTTGGTTTGTTGGTTCCTTTTTTTTTAGACAAATATACTTGTCGAAAGTTTATTATATATAAAAAAAAATAATAGCTATCATATATCATTGTCTATTGTTCTCTATTCTTGTGTTTGATAATTAAGGCACTACAAATAGAGATTTGCAGAGAACATTTTGAGATTTGCTAATAATAAATGATTTGTTTTTTTCGAAGAATTTTCAAACGCCGATAAAAAATTTATTTTTGAAGGCTTTAAAATCGTTGAAAATAGCATTATAAACCTTTGAAAAAAAATTAATTTTGAAGGTTAATGAACCCTTAAAAGAGACTCATTTTCGAAGGTTAATGAACCCTCGAACGAGACTCATTTTCGAAGGTTAATGAACCCTCGAAAAAGACCCATTTTCGAAGGTTTATGAACTCTTGAAAAAAAGATTAATTTTTGAAGGTTAATGAACCTTTGAAAAGCTTTTCCCGACGGAATTTATTTCGACACTTTTCGAAGGTTGTATTAACCTTCGAAAAAAGATTTATCGAAGGTTTATTTAGTGTTTTTTCGAAGGTTATGACCTTCGAAAAAGGTCAAGTTTCTTGTAGTGCTTGGAGATGGAAGATGTCTAAATTGTTGTGGTCATGTGTGTTGGAGCTATGAAAAAGATGGAGAGTGCTGAGCTCTGTCTAAGGCTTGTTGAAGGATCCATTCGAGTCTCTGTCTAAGGCTTGTTTTCGAGATTCTAGCTAATAAAAGTCGCAAGGTTTACGACTCCGGTTCACTTTGTTTCTTTCATATATTTGCATTCTATGTGTGTATTCAAATTTGTGTGTTATTTAATGGTACTCTAAAAACTTTCATCGGTAGTTTAAAGAGAAGTTATAATATGAAAAATAGGGATCTAATGAGGTAATATGTCTAGTTCTTTTTGTATATCTTGATGCTTTGAAATGCTTTTACAAAGGGATCAATGAGGTAATATATCTTATGCTTTGAGGTAATACTTGTATGAGTTATGGAAAGACAAGTATTTTGAAATATGTTTCGTCTCATACAGTTTCTGCCATGGTGCATGGATATAATAGGGGATAAAATAATTGTAGTGGTTTCTATAGTATGAAAATAGGTGAGTTTATGTAAGATTTTACTTAGTTAATACATTTAGTGTAAAGTGGATCTAAGTGCTGTAAATGCTTTCTATTATTGACAGAAAAGTTATATGATGCACTCCAAAATTTCAAATTTCCAAGGTCTTTTTTAGCTGGTCCAAAATTCCAAACTTCCAAGGTCTTTTTTAGCTGGTCTGGGCAAACACTTTTTCAGTTGGTATGGGTTTTAGTTTTACCTTTTCACTCATTGCATTTATTCTTTTTGAGTTTTTATTAGTTGTGATTTGAACTTGGGTACTTAAGCTGAGTTTTTCTATTGTTTCATTTACTCTAACAAAAAATTTCAGTTATGTTCATCATGATTAGGATTTCGTTGATTCACATTTGAATGGAGTGGAAGGGGTTAGTTTTTCATCCATTTATGGTAGTTTGTATTTTATTGAGTTTTTATAAAACTTAGGTTAGGGCTGATTATGGTAGACTTGATGATGTTTGCATCGTTTTGATTATTACACATAGATTTGCCTTTATGAAATATGGTTTAGGGTTTAGGGTTTAGGATACTTAGGCTGAGTTTTTCTCTTGTTTCATTTACTCTAACAAAAAATTTCAGTTATGTTCATCATGATTAGGATTTCGTTGATTCACATTTGAATGGAGTGGAAGGGGTTAGTTTTTCATCCATTTATGGTAGTTTGTATTTTATTGAGTTTTTATAAAACTTAGGTTAGAGCTGATTATGGTAGACTTGATGATGTTTGCATCCTTTTGATTATTACACATAGATTTGCCTTTATGAAATATGGTTTGTCATTTCTCTGCTCCTACTTTGAGTTTTATTCATGCTTCAAAATGTAGCTTGTCCATGTTGATCAATCTCCCAATCCCGCAATTGTTGAAATAAAAAGTAAGTTCTCTCTCTAAATCTTTCATTTCTCTGCTCCAACTTTATTAGAGATGCATAAGCCCTTATGAAATGCAATTTTACATCAACATGCTTAGTTCTCTCAAGGCATTGCTGGTTTTTAGTTAAATATATAGCACTTTTGTTGTCGGCGTCCTACAACACATTCACAACCTCTTGATTGAAACCTAGCTCACCAATTATGGTGCAACATCTCAACCCCATTGTTGGATTTTCTTAGGAAGGTTGCGTATTTTGAGATTCATGTTTTGCTCTTTGTATTTACCATTTTTCTTTTTCGGAACGTTATTATCACCATGGTCTCTTATGTACGCAGCCACCACTTCGAGGATATGACATTCCCTGGAACTAGCCTTTGGAACGAAAAAATGATGTCTTGTGTGTAAGCATTCTAAGCATAATCTTGCATCAATTAATAGATCTAAGCTTCGGGTTCGATTTCGTTGGATCGTAACAAGTTTGTCATTTCTCTGCTCCTACTTTGAGTTTTATTCATGCTTCAAAACGTAGCTTGTCCATGTTGATCAATCTCCCAATCCCGCAATTGTTGAAATAAAAAGTAAGTTCTCTCTCTCTAAATCTTTCATTTCTCTGCTCCAACTTTATTAGAGATGCATAAGCCCTTATGAAATGCAATTTTACATCAACATGCTTAGTTCTCTCAAGGCATTATTGGTTTTTAGTTAAATATATAGCACTTTTGTTGTCGGCGTCCCACAACACATTCACAACCTCTTGATTGAAACCTAGCTCACCAATTATGGTGCAACTTCAACCCCACTGTCGGATTTTCTTAAGAAGGATGCGTATTTTGAGATTCATGTTTTGCTCTTTGTATTTACCATTTTTCTTTTTCGGAACGTTATTATCATCATGGTCTCTTATGTGCAGCCACCACTTCGAGGATATGACATTCCTTGAAACTAGCCTTTGGAACAAAAAAATGATGTCTTGTGTGTAAGCATTCTAAGCATAATCTTGCATCAATTAATAGATCTAAGCTCCGGGTTCGATTTCGTTGGATCGTAACAAGTATTCTTTCCTTTACAACTTTCCATTCAAATTTTCAATTATAAGTTTTACCGTTCAAACTATTGTCAAGGATTTTTGTGCTTAACTTCTGCTTTTGTGTCCTAGATGGTTAAATAGCCGATCATAAGTTTTGGAGACCTTTTCATGGAAAAAAACAATTAGGTATTTTTTGCCTTCTTGGAAACAAACCATGAGAATATTGTTTTTCCTGTTTTGAAAGAGTCCATGTTGAAGTTATTAACTATGAGCTTCCAAATTGTATGCGATCCTTTGCTTCTATTTTGAACTTCGGTTATACTCATTGACTAGAAACGTGAAAGTTGTTTTTACTAATCCTTTGGCTTAGATTATCACCTTTTTGCCTTTTATGACATCTCCTTCTTATCTTTTGTTATGTTCATGTGCGGGCATCTAACTTTTAAAATTTTGGGCACAAGCCTTTGGAACAGAAAGTTGATGTCTTGTGGGTAAAACATTCTTTCCTTGATCATTCAATTCTTGGAAACAAAGCATGAGAATATTGTTTTTCCTATTGTATGTTGAAGTTTTTATTCACTATGAGATTTGGAACTTCTGTTATGTTCATTGACTAGAAACATGAAATCTTGCTTTTAAAGTTTTTGGCTTAGATTTTCATCTTTTGCCTTTTTCATCATCATGGTCTCTTATGTGTGTTGCCATCACTTTGAGGATATGACATCTCCTAGTCACCTTTTGTTCAATTCATGTGGCTTTGTGTTCAAATTCACGAGGACTCCTTTGGAAGGCACACAAGGCGGCCTGTGAGTTTTGAAATTCTTAATGTGATCTTGCATCAATTTTTGTCTAAGCTCCGAGTTTGATTATGTTTGATCCTAACAAGTATTCTTTCGTTGAACTTTCCTTTACTTGTTAAATTATAAGTTTTACTGGTTTTGTCTAAACTGCTCTCAATTCCTATGGAAAATTCGAACTAATTGTTGAATTGATGTTCTTCTTTATATAATATATGTATTATTTTGAATTTTAGCTTTTAAATGTTTGGAGAATCCCATCTATTATGCCGAAGATTTGTATGAATAATTGGTTATTTTTCAATACCTTACTGGAATGGGGTTATAGCAGAATCAAAATTTTGAGATACATTGAAACAGCGAGATCAACTTCTCGACTTCTGTTCTGTTCGCAAGGCTATAAGTTACATATCTGTTTGGCTGGATATCGTTACTGTGGGCTGATATTTACTTTGCATATATTGCTCATTCAACTTAATTGGGATGTGTCCAGCATCAACTTTTTTAAAAAGTATTAGCAAACTGTTATGATAAGTTTGTTTTTATTTTTGTTTTCGAGCTTACTGTGGAATGATTGATAGCCACATGGTTTATTATAAATTGTGATGCACGGGATGATTGTTGTGTTGCCAAAAATATTTTATGATTCCTCCCTTTTAAATTGTTGTAGTTTCAATTTAAGTAAATACCCATCATATGTATGAATTGGCATTTTTAGTTAATACTACGACTCTCGTATTTTCCCCTTTCGGATGCAGATTAGTAGGCCTGATGAATATGATAGACTTGTTAAGGGAGGAGCGATTTGTGGGCTGCCCTAAGGTCGAAGGAGTACTTAGTATGACTAGAACAATAGGTTTATTCTGACTCATAGCTTCATATTATTCCATCTAGTCATAACTAGTTATCTGGTTCTATTAATTGTCTTACACTCTTAACATTTTGGAGAGTCAAGTTAGTTATGTGTTATCATCCACTAAGTGTTGCAACCTTCGGAGCATGAGCATTTAAACTAGCTGGGAAAAAATTGCTTATGTTGCCCTGTGGTTCCTAGTTTTCATTACCATTCTAATATGTCCACGAAGTGTTGCAACCTTCGGAGCATGAGCATTTAAACTAGCTGGGAAAAAAATGCTTATGTTGCCCTGTGGTTCCTAGTTTTCATTACCATTCTAATATGTTCAAGGTTCTTTTCTTGCTTAACAAAAATCATTGTTCACTAAGCTCACCTCCTGTGTACTCATATAGTTTCTCGCACCGTTGTCAAATTTTGGAATTACTTAACAAAAATCATTGTTCACTAAGCTCACACTGTTGCGACTTCCATACCATTCTAATTTTGAATGTGTTTCTGCATCAGGTGATCATTACTTAAAACTGTGGATTATATGTTTGTGGTGAATTTTGAAAATATTGTGTTCTTTGGTTGGATCAGTTGTCGAGCAAGAGGAAGATTATGATTCAGGATTTTAGAGGGAAGACTCTGGTTTCGATTAGGGAGTTTTAATAGAAAGGATGGGAAAGATCTTCCTACGGCTAAAGGTGATTGTCTAAATGCCTAATTGGTTGCGTTTATGAAGTTTTGTATGTTAGTATATTGCTTACACAGACTGCAATTTAGGGTTTCTTATTGTATATGTGCTTTCTTATTCGATATTGTGAAGATAGTGAATATTACACTACTTTCTAACCATTTCACACTCAAGTATACCTAGGACCCTTCTTAACTAGTAAGACGGAAGTTCTTTAAATGATCAAATTGAATGACTTCACTGCCGCATATCTTATGAGTAATATGACTTGATAAGTTTGCATAGGAAATTCAGGGATAGCCTTCCTCCTGTTGGAGGGCCGGAGGGAAACTGATGGAAGGAAGGAAGGAAGTCAATTGTCTTGTTATTTAGTATTTGGAGTTAAAACATTGTGTATTCTTTTGTTTTTCTATGACGTTTTCTGGGTGCTTTTGGCTTACAATGACCATATATGCGAGTCTCTATATTTTTGTAATCCATGGTCACTGTATGTTGCTATACCCTCATTGGGCCACTGGTTGATAAAAATCCGATTTTAGTCGGTTGTTTATGTTAGCATCTGCATTTCAGTTTATTAAAAGAAAGATGACTATGACTAGAACAAGGAGATCCCATTTTAGGCGGTTGTTTATGTTAGCATCTGAATTTCTCTGTGTTTTTTATCAACCAAATATTGTGTGGCCTCAATGATCCTACATTTTTTTCCCACCCAAGGAGATGATTGCATGTTCTTCTCTTTATCTGTCTACACCTGATGACTATTTATATTTTGATGGTTATAGAATGCTTATTTTTCCAATCAAGGGTTGTGCTAATTATTGATATATAATAATTTCTGGTAATAAAAGCTGTGATTATTTCCGCATTTGTTTTATATTGGTGATACAATTAGTTTCGTTTTGCAGTTCATCAGTAGATGGTCAATCAGCTTGCTACGCATCAATTCTTGAAAAGTTAGAGTCAGAACTTCAAGCATATTTGTTAGCCACCAAAGGACTATTGGTAGACCTCATCTTTTAATATTTGTTTTTCCAGTAATGGAATAATATTTTGTTGGTATTGACCTCATCTCTTAATATTTGTTTTGCAGTAATGGAATAATATTTTGTTGGCTGTAATTGCATCACAAACAATATAATTACGAAGAAATCCGACATCCGAAGTCTGAGTTAACAATCTATTAAGCATACATTCAAGTAAGGATAACCTTTCTTTTGAATATCTGGGGTTTAAATTCAATATTGGTCTTGCCCGTTCAAAGGTTGAGAAAGAGAAATATTATTGGTTAGCTAGGTGTCTAACAAATTCTTCTCTCTAAAATTTAATTGCATACTCTAAGGTCTCTATCTCTAACTTTTTAGAAAATCAAATACATAAAATATTTATCAAAGTTTTTTGTTATCTGAATAAAAAAGTGGGGCTTTGAGTTCTACATGCATGGTTATCAAGTGGGGCTTTAGATTTTGAGATTCATGTTTTGCTCCATATATTCAAGATAGTCTATGTTCTTGTAAAATTGGTTTGTTGTTTTCTTTTTGAGTTGGTAGTATTTCTCGTCTTCTTTCTCGCAATTTTTTTTGTTGCTATTGTAATCCTTGTTTACTAATTACTATATAAAAATTGTTGTCCCTAAGATCATGTGTTATAGACATAGACAACTAAGTTCATATCACAACAATCAATATTGTTGTTGCTAAGTTGAAGATCCATTCGAGTCTCTGAATAAGGCTTGTTTTCGATATTCTAGCTATCAAGGTTTACGACTCCTTTTCACTTTGATTCTTTCATATGTTTGCATTCTACGTGAAATATTTATTTATCGTTTAGTTTGGGTCTTATATTCAATGCTACTCTAAAAACTAATTCGTTGGTGCTTCGAAATGCTTTTACAAACATAGATCTTATGAGGTTATAAAAGAGTTATAATATGAAAAACATGGATCTAATGAGGTTATAAATCTAGTCATTATTAATGCTTCAAAATGCTTTTACAAAGGTCATTGATTCTCTTCTTTTGAATCTACTACTCTTTTCCTAACGAATGTTTGTGTTAATAAATTATGGAGTTGAAGCTGAAGAAAACTTGTGCCCTTTTGATTTTCATTTCATTTATGTGACATATCTTTCTAATTCAAGGCTACCACCTCGAACTGTAATCTAGGAAATGCAAGTTTCCTTGACTTGTGAGAATATTACAAAGGTTGTATTGAAATTATGCATGAAATTGAATTACATTGTTTGGATCCTACTTTAGGTAAGTCAAAACAATTCGTTTATGCACAATTGCACATTCTAACGACACTTTGAAACTTTAGATATTAGACTTTTATTTCAGCAATGACATCAACAACAAACTTAGACTTATTGCCATTATAATAGGAGAGGGATTTCGGCTCCTTTTGGCTTAATGTTTCTGACTTTGTGTTTTTTTTTTGTCTCTAATGTTTTTAATCATTCTATCGTGATTGTGTTCTTCTTGGAGATGGAAGATGTCTAAATTGTTGTGGTCATGTGTGTTGGAGCTATGTAAAAGATGGAGATTGTTGAGCTCTGTGTAAGGTGTGTTGAAGGATCCATTCGAGTCATGTCGCTAAGTTGAAGGATCCATTCGAGTCTCTGTCTAAGGCTTGTTTTCGAGATTCTAGCTAATAAAAGTCGCGAGGTTTACGACTCCGGTTCACTTTTTTTCTTTCATATATTTGCATTCTATGTGTATATTCAAATTTGTGTGTTATTTAATGGTACACTAAAAACTTTCATCGGTAGTTTAAAGAGAAGTTATAATATGAAAAATAGGGATCTAATGAGGTAATATGTCTAGTTCTTTTTATATATCTTGATGCTTTGAAATGCTTACAAAGGGATCAATGAGGTAATATATCTTATGCTTTGAGGTAATACTTGTATGAGTTATGGAAAGACAAGTATTTTGAAATATGTTTCGTCTTATACAGTTTCTGCCATGGTGCATGGATATAATAGGGGATAAAAAAATTGTAGTGGTTTCTATAGTATGAAAATAGGTGAGTTTATGTAAGATTTTACTTAGTTAATACATTTAGTGTAAAGTGGATCTAAGTGCTGTAAATGCTTTCTATTATTGACAGAAAAGTTATATTATGCACTCCAAAATTCCAAATCTCCAAGGTCTTTTTTAGCTGGTCTGGGCAAACACTTTTTCAGTTGGTATGGGTTTTAGTTTTACCTTTTCACTCATTGCATTTATTCTTTTTGAGTTTTTATTAGTTGTGATTTGAACTTAGGTACTTAAGGCTGAGTTTTTCTCTTGTTTCATTTACTCTAACAAAAAATTTCAGGTATGTTCATCATGATTAGGATTTCGTTGATTCACATTTGAATGGAGTGGAAGGGGTTAGTTTTTCATCCATTTATGGTAGTTTGTATTTTATTGAGTTTTTATAAAACTTAGGTTAGGGCTGATTATGGTAGACTTGATGATGTTTGCATCCTTTTGATTATTACACATAGATTTGCCTTTATGAAATATGATTTGTCATTTCTCTGCTCCTACTTTGAGTTTTATTCATGCTTCAAAATGTAGCTTGTCCATGTTGATCAATCTCCCAATCTCGCAATTGTTGAAATAAAAAGTAAGTTCTCTCTCTCTCTAAATCTTTCATTTCTCTGCTCCAACTTTATTAGAGATGCATAAGCCCTTATGAAATGCAATTTTAGATCAACATGCTTAGTTCTCTCAAGGCATTGCTGGTTTTTAGTTAAATATATAGCACTTTGGTTGCCGGCGTCCCACAACACATTCACAACCTCTTGATTGAAACCTAGCTCACCAATTATGGTGCAACATCAACCCCACTGTCGGATTTTCTTAGGAAGGATGTGTATTTTGAGATTCATGTTTTGCTCTTTGTATTTACCATTTTTCTTTTTCGAAACGTTATTATCATCATGGTCTCTTATGTACGCAGCCACCACTTCGAGGATATGACATTCCTTGGAACTAGCCTTTGGAACAAAAAAATGATGTCTCGTGTGTAAGCATTCTAAGCATAATCTTGCATCAATTAACTAACTAGCCTTTGGAGCAAAAAAATGACTTCTTGTGTGTAAGCATTCTAAGCATAATCTTGCATCAATTAATAGATCTAAGCTGCGGGTTCGATTTCGTTGGATCGTAACAAGTATTCTTTCCTTTACAACTTTCCATTCAATTGTTCAATTATAAGTTTTACCGTTCAAACTATTGTCAAGGATTTTTGTGCTTAACTTGTGCTTTTGTGTCCTAGATGGTTAAATAGCCGATCATAAGTTTTGGAGACCTTTTCATGGAAAAAAACAATTATAAGTTTTGGGTTCTTCTTTTTTTTTTTTAATGAGAATTGGAAATTTTATAAAGATGGAAGCAGTTGAAATAATAGCAAGAGCTATCAAAGTGGGAAAACTTAAAACGATTAGCATACCCTGTACAAAATGAAAACCTATACGATGTATAACCTCACAATCTTAAGGGATAAATAAGACAGAAAAAAAAGGAAAAGTGCTAAAACCGTGGGTAGTCGGATACTAGGAATCAAAGCTTGTTTTATGTTGTGTGTGCGCGTACGCGTGCATGTGCTTTGTTTTTTAAACTTGAGTAGCTTGACAGATACAGTGCTGATTCTATCTATCTTGCTCACAGTTGTACATGGATGGCACCTGTTACTCACAGTGACAGATACAGTGCGAGCATTGATTTCTGGCGCAGTGTATATGGAATTGATTGTAAGTACATGTTGAATGAGTTTCATTTTTTTTTTTTCAGTTTCTATTATATGTCATCTTTTTATTTAAATGTGTGCACCTGGATCTCTTGTATGTCGTTATGGGTTAGGTTTTTATTTTTCTATCTCAGTTGTTTGTCTAGAATTATTCGTACTTGGTTGAATATATAAGTAACTGGATCTGTTATATTGATGAAAATGTTTTCTTCTCTAAAACTGACAGCTTCATGGCAGTGTTAAAATAATCAGATGTGCCATGCACCATGTAAACTTAAAAATTTTTATCTCCTTATTAATATATATATTATAAATTTTCCTTCTTCTAGAGCTTATATAACCGATATTGCCCGACTGAAACAGATACTTCTATATATGTGCCAGAATCTTTGGAAGTTTCAGGGTGGGTGCTACTATTTTTTGTTAAAGGAATTGATATAGTTAAAACACATACTGTATTTATTAAAACCTCCTCCACCCTCTTTAGTAATTTACAAAAAAGAACCCTGTAGTTAGAGTTAATTACATGGGAGAATAAGTACAAAAAGAATTTAAGAGAGTACGGCTACAAAGAAGAGTATACAAAACATAATTTCAAGAATCTTTTGAAAGAGAGCACTAAGTAGGGGCAAGAAATCTAAATCTCAAAAAATGTCACTGCATGAATCCTCCTGAAGAGCCACCATTGCATTAGACCAACTATTCCTAAGCTTTGCCCAAAAAATAGGTACCTGAAATGAGCTGGAAGAGAGCTGCTGAGCTACTTTTAGGAAGCACCAGGTGGTTAAAGAGTTTAAAGAGGTCATACCTGATAATGTAAGACCAAATATGAGAGAATCATTCACCTTTCCATTTAGAAGAGTTAACAATATATAGACATACATGAAAGCCCTAACCCTAATAATAGTAAATTACAATAAAGGACATTATAAGCTCCTATATTCACAAGTATACTATAACACTCCCCCTCAAGCTGGATCATATATGTTAATCATGCCCAGCTTGTTACAAAGGGAATCTATTCGAACTCCATTTAAAGCTTTCGTGAAAATATCTCCTAATTGCTCTCCAGTCTTCACATAACCAGTAGACACCAAACCTTGTTGTATTTTCTCACGAATAAAATGACAATCAATTTCAATATGTTTAGTCCGCTCATGAAACACTGGGTTGGATGCAATATGAAGGGCTGCTTGGTTGTCACACCACAGCTTGGTTGGAACTGCAATATTGAAGCCTAACTCGGTCAAGAGTTGATGTACCCACATTATTTCACATATTGATTATGACATCGCTCTGTATTCTGATTCAGCACTTGATCGTGAGACTACATTTTGTTTCTTGCTCTTCCATGAAACCAAATTACCGCCAACAAAAACACAATAGCCAGAAGTCGATCTTCTATCTTCTCTTGATCCTGCCCAATCGGCATCTGTAAAGCACTCAATCTTCATATGACCATGGTCTTTATATAAGATCCCACGTCCAGGTGCAGCCTTTAAATAACATAGAATTTGTTGTACTGCAGCCCAATGATCCACTGTAGGTGAAGACATAAACTGACTCACAATACTTACCGTATAAGCTATGTCTGGTCGTGTCACTGTAAGATAATTCAACTTTCCAACCAATCTTCTATATTTATCTGAATCTATAAATGGTTCTCCATCTTTTGTAAGTTGCAAATTAGGCATCATTGGAGTACTACATGGCTTGGCTCCCAATTTTCCCGTCTCGGATAGCAAATCAAGCACATATTTCCTTTGTGACATAAACATACCTTTCTTACTTCTCATTACTTCAATACCCAAGAAATACTTTAATGTTCCCAAGTCTTTAGTATGAAACTGAGTTTGGAGAAAAGCTTTGAGAGATAAAATGCCAGATGTATCATTTCCGGTAATTATAATATCATCAACATATACGACAAGTAGAATAATACCACTCTTAGATCGTTGATAGAAGATAAAATGATCTGACTTGCTTTTCTTCATTCCAAACTGCTCAAGTGCTTGACTAAATTTTCCAAACCATGCTCGTGGGCTTTGTTTCAATCCATATAGAGATTTGCGAAGGTGACACACTCTATCATTCTCCCCCTGAGCAACAAACCCTGGTGGTTGCCCCATATAAACTTCCTCCTCAAGATCTCCATGGAGAAAGGCGTTTTTAATATCAAGCTGATGCAAAGGCCAACATTGAGAAGCAGCCATGGAAATGAATAACCTGACAGAAGTTAGTTTAGCAACAGGAGAAAAAGTATCAAAATAATCAATCCCATACGTCTGAGCATAGCCTTTGGCAACAAGGCGCGCTTTTAATCGAGCAACTGACCCATCCGGATTGACCTTAATTGCAAACACCCATTTACATCCGATAGCCTTCTTCCCTGCAGGACGAGATACTAAATCCCAAGTACCATTATCATCTAAGGCATTTATCTCATCTATCATCGCATTGCGCCAACCAGAGTGTGACAAGGCTTCATGAACAGTTTTAGGAATCGAGATAAAATCCAGAGATGCAACAAAAGAACATGTAGAAGATGACAAGTGGTCATAAGAGACAAACGAAGAAATAGGGAAAGTGCAAGAACGCTTACCTTTACGAAGAGCAATAGGAAGCTCATCACTTGGTTGAGGATCTAATGACGAAGAAGCTTCTGGTACAAGACATTCACTTGGAGGGTGTTGCCGTCTAGAGTAGACTTGAGTAATCGGTGGACGAGTAGGGACATCCAAAGGAGATTGATCGGGGGAGGATGTAATGGACACACGTGTATAGATAAAAATATCATCATCCTCCCCCTGACTCGTACTAGGCAAAGATGGAGTGAAAGACTTGTCTTCAAAAAAAGTAACATCACGAGATACAAGATACCTGTTCAAACTAGGATTATAGCATCTGTACCATTTCTGAACACGGGAATAGCCTAAGAAAATGCATTTCAAAGATTTTGGGTCTAATTTTGTCAGAGTAGGACGAACATCCCGAACAAAACAAGTACAACCAAATATTTTTGGCTCAATAGGAAACAAAGGTTTTGTTGGATGTAAAACATGATAAGGAATCTGACCTTTAAGAACAGATGAAGGCATTCGATTAATCAAAAAACAGGCCGTGGAAATGGCATCAACCCAAAAGAGTTTTGGAACATGCATTTGAAAGGATAATGCTTTTGCAGTTTCAAGAAGATGCCTATTCTTTCTTTCAGCAACTCCATTTTGGGATGGAGTATGAGCACAAGATGATTGATGAATAATTCCATGCTTACATAGGTACGACCTAAGTGCTTCAGAAAAGTACTCACCAGCATTGTCACTTCTCAAAATTTTAATGGGAACATCAAACTGAGTTCGAATTTCAGCATGAAAATTACATAAGTGAGAAAGTAACTCAGAACGATTCTTCATAAAATATAACCAAGTCATACGAGAGTAATCATCAACAAAGGAAACGAAGTATCGAAATCCAGTTTTACACAGAACTGGACAAGGACCCCAAATATCGGAATGAACTAATTCGAAAGGCGCACTTGCTCGCTTATCTATTCTAGGGCTCGAACTAAGACGATGAAATTTGGCAAACTGACACGAGTCACAATTTAAGGAAGACAAGTTATGAAATTGAGGACAAAGCTTTCTTAATACTGAAATAGATGGATGACCTAGACGGCAATGGGCATCAAGAGGAGTGACGACTCCAAAACAAGCAACTTTCGACACTTGATGATCAAAAATATAAAGTCCTTCAGATTCATGTCCTCTACCAATAATCTTCTTTGTCATTAGATCCTGAAACAAGCAATAACCAGGATAGAATGAAACGGAACAATTAAGATCACGAGTAATTTTACTAGCAGAGATCAAATTAAAGGAAAGTTGAGGCAAATGTTGGACAGATGACAACGTAAGAGATGAGGTTAAAATTACTGTGCCAGAGCCAATAGAAGAAGATGTTGATCCATTTGCCAAAGTAACCTTAGCAAGGGATGTAGATGACAAACGAGTGGAAAACAAATTGGGATTACCTGTCATATGGTCGGTAGCACCAGAGTCTATGACCCATTTGGTAGTTGATGAAATAAGACAATGGTTCATGTTACCTGACCCAGCAATGGTTGTAATAGAGTTAAGCGCGCATGATGAAGAAAATGCTTGTGATGAGTTCTGGTAATGTGTAGACTTAGCAAACTCGGCAATAGAATCAACAAATGGCTTCTTAAATGAACCATAGATGGATTGAGTCACCGATTGACCCAAATTAGATGTCCTTGCTAGCTTCTGCTTGGCCATAGATCAACGACAAATATAGAGACACAAAATTGGATCTAAACCCACGAAATCAGAACCAAGTGACCACAAAACTCCTGAAAAAACAGATTCGAATGGAGTTCCCAACACAAACGTTAATACTTTTCCAAACCGACTTCGAACTCGAGCCAATGATGACCAAGAAAACCACACAAACAAGCCAGAAATTTGCAAAAAATGGCAAGTCACGAAACCAAAAAAAAAAAAAAAATTCGGCCACGCAGTCGGCGGCTGGGCTTCCTCCTTGGCTGGGCGGTTACGGTTTTTTTTTTTTTTTTTTCTTCGGCGACTGGCGGCAGCGGCGGCGGTGGCTACTGACGACGGCGGCGGCGGTAATAGATGCCAAGGGTATATCAAATCACAAAACTCAAGGTTGAACAAAAAGGCCCTAAACCTTAAAACCTAAAAGGTTGACAAAACCCTAATTTACAAAACCCTAATAGCCATAAGAAAAGATTTCTCTTATACCATGATAATGTAAGACCAAATATGAGAGAATCATTCACCTTTCCATTTAGAAGAGTTAACAATATATAGACATACATGAAAGCCCTAACCCTAATAATAGTAAATTACAATAAAGGACATTATAAGCTCCTATATTCACAAGTATACTATAACAATACCAACATGAAGTAGCAAAAGGGGATTAAAAAAGAGCATTTGATCCTTTACATCCTTTATGGACAAGAATCACCAGCTGGGGGAGACTGAAAGATTCAACATTCCCTTTTGTATCCTGCAGCATATATTCAACTTTTCTAGAGCGAAAATGCACATAAAATCTTTCACCTTTTTGGGAGTTTTTGACTTCCATATGATATTCGCATGTGAAGGGCTGAGGCACACACTGTTATCATTATCAATGAGATTAGGAACCAAAGATCTTTTAATGATGGCCCAATTCCCTTCGAGAGTCCAATCTTCCCAGGTTTCTTGGAGCATAATTAGCAAGGAGGCTTGAAAGGGAGGCCTAGTCCTCCACCTCTGCACCAGAAAAGTTTTTCCTGAGGCTGAAACGGAGGTCCCAACCTTTCAAGGAGTCTGACCAGCATTAGGACATGAGAAGACCTTTGGAATTGGCCACCCTTTAAAATCCTTGGGAAAGCTATTTGAAGAGGATCATTTATATGCCAAGGCTCTTTCCAAAAAAGAACTGTCTCCCCTGCCAACATCAACCTTGTACCACTTATAGGCCATTTTACAACAATCCGAAATTTGAACCCGAGGGCACTTAGAATTTATGGGAGCCTTTTGGGGTAGGGGTCCATTCCTTATTGGATAGCTGGGTATTTTTTGGTGATGATGTTTATCCGCATAGCATTTCTGTCTGTGATGAAATATCAGCCCCATTTCACTAGAAGAGCTATGTTTTATTGTTTTGAAAAGGAAGAAGAGCTATTATGTTTTAGGCTTTGACATTTCCTGCACCTTCACCACCTATTCATTGAATTGACTTTCTTAGATTATAGGCTTGCTCCCTCTTTTTCCAAGAATTGATGCACTTCCCTTTACTTCATAGAGCCTTTTCTAATAGGGGAAAAGCCTTCCATTTCCATCAAATGACCCGGCCTCCCCGGGCTCTTCCACCGTCCGAGCTCCCTTTCCTGTCTATGCTATGTGTCACGATCGGGCTTGCTTCAGGACTCAAAGCACGGTCGTGCGACACTTGCTCTAGCTCGCAAGCAAGTCAGCCAAAACAAAATCGAAAGCCGCTGGCACAACTGGGTTCTCACGGAACCTCCACCCCCGTTCTCGAGAAAACGGTTTTAGAAAACGGAGTCAGAGAGAAGGGTCGGGAATCTTGTTGAAAACATTTGTGAAAACATTTGTGTTGTAGGCTGCGAGCAATAAGGCAACAACAAATGCTATGTTAGCATACAACTTTTGGTAGGAGGATTTTGACGACTGTCGGGTTCCCCCTATAGTACATTTTGGAAGAAATCAGATCTGTCACCCCTGCACATGAAAAGTGGTGAGTGATCATACAAAATAAAGTGCGACATGAAAAGTAAATGATGAAAGTAAATGTGAAGGTGTTGTCATGGGCATGCGGCCATAGGCAACATGCCTTGGACAAGCATGACCGTGACATTCTCCCCCACTTAAATGGTTGACGTCCCTGTCAACCGACTCTGCTCGAACTCAGCGATCCGTTCAGCAGCTGTCTTCAGCGCGTTCAGGTCTTCAGTGCGTTCCCAACTGATCTCAGCTTCAGGGAGTCTCTTCCACTTAACAAGGAACTCTTGGACATCTCGTCGCGGTCTTCCCACTCTGCGAGTCCTCTCAGCCAAAATCTCTTCAACTTCTTTTTCTACAGTACTCTTCCTAGTGACTGGAGGTCTTGATACGTCGTTGCGCTTTGTATCATCTAGGTCGGGGTGGTAGGACTTCAAGTTACTTACATGAATGACAGGATGAATTTTCATCCATGCAGGTAATTGAACTCGATACGATGTCTTCCCGACTTTGTTGATTACTTCAACTGGTCCTTCATATTTCCTCACCAAGCGGTGGTCGCGGTTTCCTCTGAATCAGAACTGTTCTGGTCTCAGCTTGATCAGAACTTTGTCTCCCGCCTGAAACTCTAGGGGCCGACGTTTCTGATCGACCCATTTCTTCATCCTTTTGGAAGCCTTTTCCAAGTAAGCACGGGCTACCTCTGAGGTCTGTCTCCACTCCTTGGTGAAGTTATAAGCTTGAGGACTCTTACCCGCATAGGGGTGGTCGGCGACATGCGGCATTACTGGTTGTCGACCACATACAATTTCGAATGGCGTCTTCCCTGTCGACGAACTCTTCTGACAATTGAAGCTAAATTGCGCAATGTCTAGTATCTCGACCCAGTTTCTTTGTCTTGCATCAATGAAGTGACGGAGGTATTCTTCAAGCATACTATTATATCTTTCCGTCTGGCCATCTGTTTGGGGGTTAAAACTGGAAGAAATATTCAAATTTGAACCAAGTAGGTTGAATAGTTCGGTCCAGAAAGTTCCAGTGAATGTGCCATCTCTGTCGCTGATTATACTCTCAGGAACTCCCTACAGCTTGACAACGTTCTTGAAGAATAATTGGGCTGTCATTTCGGCGGAACACATCTTGGGAGCTGGGATGAAGGTGGCATACTTGGAAAATCTATCGATCACGACCAGAATCGAATCCAACTCTCCCACTTTAGGCAGATGCGTGATGAAGTCGAGAGAAACGCTTTCCCACGGTCTGGCGGGAACAGGTAGGGGTTCTAGCAGCCCCGCAAGCTTTGATCTTTCTACTTTGTCTTGCTGGCAGACAAGACACGTCTTTGTAAACTGCATGACGTCAACTCGAAGACTCGGCCAATAGTATCCTTGTTTCAGTAGGGCATAAGTTCTCTGCCAACCAGTATGGCCTGCCCAAAGCGTATCATGACACTCTCCCATTAGCAATCGACGAAGGTTCCCAGAACGAGGAACGTATAGACGATTGCCTTTGGCGAGGAGTAAGTCATCTTCGACCCAAAATTGACGAGTCTTTCCTTCTCTGGCTAACTGTACGATTGCCTGGGCGGCTGGGTCTTTCATCAGATGTTCTTTGATGGCATCGCGAACGGTGTTGTTCAGCTTGCTGGCTTTTAGGTGAGCTAACATGCACAGGGCCGCATGTTCGCTCTTTCGACTAAGTGCATCTGCAGCTTGGTTGGTCCGCCCGGGCCTATGTTCAAACTGAAAGTCGAATTCGGCTAGACATTCTTGCCATCGTGCTTGCTTTGACGACAACTTTGGTTGGTTGAAGAAGTGACATATCGAACTATTATCAGTTTTAACCACGAACTTGCTTCCTAGGAGATATTGTCTCCATGCCCTTAAACAATGGACTACGACCAACATTTCTTTCTCTGAGGCTGCATATCTCCTCTCAGCGTTGTTCAACTTTCGACTTTCATAAGCTATAGGGTGTCCTTCTTGTAAGAGGACGCCCCCTAGGGCAAAATCTGATGCATCTGTCTCGACTTCGAAGGGTTTAGTAACATCGGCAATTCCGAGTACTGGACCCTCCATCATGGCCTTCTTTAAACTGTCGAAGGCTGTCTGACACTCTGGAGTCCAACTCCAAGTGTTCTCTTTCTTCAGCAGCTCAGTCAAAGGACCCGCCCGTTTTGAGAATCCCTCCACGAATCGCCGATAGTAATTGGCTAAACCGAGGAAGGAGCGTACTTCTGTCACGGACGTTGGAACTTTCCAGTCTCTAATGGCTGATAGTTTCCCATTTTCCATACTGATTCGTCCACACTCAATCACATGCCCAAGAAAGTTGATGCGCTGTTGTGCAAAAGCACACTTTTCTCTCTGGACAAATAACTGATTCTTCTTCAACTTCTCAAATACTAACTGTAGATGAATTCTGTGATCTTCCATAGTCGGGCTATAAACCACTATGTCGTCGAGATAAACCACCACAAACTTGTCGAGGTATTCGTGAAAAACTTGATTCATCAGGGTGCTGAAGGTAGCTGGAGCGTTGGTTAGGCCGAACGGCATGACCAAGAATTCAAAAGCTTCGTATCTAGTGACACAAGTCGTCTTTGGCTCATCGCCTTCAGCTATTCTTACTTGGTAGTAGCCCGACCTGAGGTCTAGTTTTGAGAAGTATTTTGCTCCGTGGAGTTGATCGAACAAATCGGTAATAATGGGCAACGGGTATCTGTTTCTCACCGTGAGCTTGTTCAAGGCTCGGTAGTCGATGCACAATCGGAGACTCCCGTCCTTTTTCTTCTGAAACAACACTGGGGCTCCATAGGGAGCTTTTGCAGGTCGAATGAAACCGGCGCTCAGTAACTCGTCTAACTGTTTTCGGAGTTCAGCTAGCTCTGGAGGAGCCATTCGGTACGCATTCTTGGCGGGCGGTCTTGCCCCCGGTAACAATTCAATCTCATGATCTATCCCCCTACGCGGGGGTAGAGCTTTCGGCAGACTTTCTGGCATAACTTCACGATACTTGTCTAGAACGAGCTGGATCTCTTTCGGAACGGGTTCCTCAGGTATTTCCTCTTCGATCACTGGGATAGCCATAAAAGTAGGTTCATCATGGGCCAAGCCCCTCTTTAGTTGGAGAGTCGATATCATCTTTACCCCGTTCGGCTGTTTGATGCTTGTCTGAACAACCGTGGGGCTGGACCCTGTTATCACTAGGCACTTCGCAAGGGGCATGGGTATGACTTTGTGTTCGAGAAGAAATTCCATCCCTAACACTACGTCGAAGTCGTCCATCTTGACAATAACAAAGTCAGTATGTCCGCTCCATGTCCCCAGCTTTATGGAGGCTCTCTTGGCTATCCCCAGGATAGGCAGTGCTGCGGAATTGACGGCTTTCATCTTCCCGGTGTCCTTGTCCCAACGTAGGTTCAGCTGGCGGGCTTCCCCTTCGGTCATAAAGTTGTGGGTGGCGCCTGAGTCGACCAGGGTGTTCTTGGCCGGCCTTTGGTTAACCCACGCTTCAACATACATGAGACCACGTTCCAAAGGCTCTTTAGATCCGCTCGCATTCTTCTGAAGGGCAGATAAGAATTTCAAAGCTCCCATGCGAGGATTTCCATCGCCTTCTTCCGACTGTGTATCTGTTTCAACAGCTTCTGTCTCGGTGTTATCCGTTAGCGTTGCCTGAAAAGCCTTAAGGGCAGCTCGGTTTGGACACTCGTAAACTCGATGGGGACCCTGACACAAGTAACAAGAGAGTGGTCTAGTGTTAGCTTGTGGGTTTTGCGGGCGTCCTGGTGGGCCCCCTCTTGGTTGAAAGGATTTACGATCTCCTCCTCCTGCTCTGTCTCCTCCCTTATTCTTGGGAGAGCCAGATCGAGTAAACTTGTTTGTCCCACTTGAGGACGTCGGATTTCTTTTCTGATCTTGTGGTTGATCGTTGCTGAGATCGAAAAGACGTTCGGCTGCTCCGTAGGCGTCAGACAAAGTCTGTACTTTCTGTTCATATAACTTGGACTTTGCCCAGGGCTTCAACCCTTCTACAAAATAAAACACTTTGTCCAACTCTGCCATGCCACGAATATCTAACATAAATCCAGAAAACTGTTTCACATATTCACGAATGGTACCGGTGTGCTTTAAATCACGCAGCTTGCGCCTCGCCAGGACTGCGATGTTCTCGGGGAAGAACTGGGAGCGTAATTCTTGCTTCAGTTCCTCCCACGTATTTATGGCGCATCGGCCTTCTTAAATGTCGATATATCGAGATCTCCACCACAACTTTGCATCATCAGTTAGATGCATGGTTGCTAAGGTCAACTTTGCTTCTTCAGTAACTGTATTGGTGGCTTTGAAGTACTGTTCGATGTCAAACAAGAAGTTCTCCAGAGCTTTCGCGTCTCGAGCCCCACAGAAGGGCTTCGGTTCGGGGATCTTTACCCTGTTGAACGGAGCATTACCCCCAGTTGGGGTTTGGTTTCCCATCGCTCGTATGGTGAGGTCTAGTCTGGCAGTCAGATTTGCCATTTCTACCCTCAACTCTTCTAGGTCAGTTCGGACATCAAGTGCAGCTTTGACATCCTCAGATAGCTCAGTCACCATCTGTATTACAACTTTCTGGGAGCTGTCTAATTCTACGACACGCTCCTCTATGTAGGCAACAGAGCCCGTCGAGCTGTCCCCACGCTCGAAGCTACCAGATCTCGTAGCTTTTAGTTCGAGGATATCTATTCTCCTCAACATGTCTTGGACGGGCAGTCCGTCTAAGCGACCAGCTATCGCTTCAACTTTATCGGACCTGGCCGATATCTCTTCGACTCGGGTCTCCAGGAATCGAATGCTGTCTGGGACATCATTTAAGTAGAGCATCTGCTCTTCCATCTCAACTAGTCTGTCGACCTGGGACTTGCCCAATTGTTTGATCGCAGACATGATTCTTCTTCTTTTCACAACTGAAGCCAATTAGGCTCTGATACCAACTATCACGATCGGGCTTTCTTCAGGACGCAAAGCACGGTCGCGCGGCACTTGCTCTAGTTCGCAAGCAAGTCAGCCAAAACAAAATCGAAAGCCGCTGGCACAACTGGGTTCTCACGGAACCTCCACCCCCGTTCTCGAGAAAACGGTTTTAGAAAACGGGGTCGGAGAGAAGGGTCGGGAATCTTGTTGAAAACATTTGTGAAAACATTTGTGTTATAGGCTGCAAGCAATAAGGCAACAACAAAGGCTATGTTAGCATACAACTCTTGGTAGGAGGATTTTGACGACTGTCGGGTTCCCCCTATAGTACATTTTGGAAGAAATCAGATTTGTCACCCCTGCACATGAAAAGTGGTGAGTGATCATACAAAATAAAGTGCGACATGAAAAGTAAATGATGAAAGTAAATGTGAAGGTGTTGTCATGGGCATGCGGCCATAGGCAACATGCCTTGGACAAGCATGACCGTGACACTATGCTCCCCCGACGCAGGCCTAACTGAAGCTGTGTATGAGAGTAATTCAACTGATATCTTATTGAGTGAGAACATAGGACTATTTATACAAGAAGGATCTCAATTATAGATCCACAGTAATAGCAATAGGATCTCAACTATAGATCCACAATAATAGGATCTCAACTATAGATCCACCATAATAGCAACAAGTTAAACTTATTCTAGAAAATAATATCCCTACTTTTACAGCTTGATTTTCTACACTCCCCCTCAAGCTGGACGGTATATGCTAGTCATGCCTAGCTTGGAAATCAGATTACTAAGGCTAGACCGATGTAGTGCCTTGGTCAGTATATCTGCTACTTGATGTTGAGAAGGTACATATCTCAAATTGACAGTATTAGTCTCAATCTTCTCACTAATGAAGTGACGATCTATCTCGACGTGCTTCATTCGATCGTGATGTATTGGATTTTTCGCAATAGCTATGGCAGATTGGTTATCACACAATAATTCGATGGCACCTTCTGTCTTAACTTTGAGCTCAGTAAGAAGGCGTTTTAACCAAATTCCTTCACAAATCCCATTGGCTAACGATCGAAATTCTGCTTCAGCACTGCTTCGAGCTACAACCTGTTGTTTCTTGCTACGCCAAGTCACTAAGTTTCCCCACACATAGGTACAATACCCTGAAGTTGACTTACGGTCAATAGGAGAACCTGCCCAGTCTGCATCAGTATATACTTCCAAAGATCGATTCATAGTCTTTCTGAACATGAGGCCCTTTCCTGGATCGTGCTTGAGATATCTCAATATTCTATACACAGCTTCCATATGTTCTTTAGACGGTTTGTTCATAAATCGACTTACTACACTGACAGCAAAGCTAATGTCTGGACGAGTATGTGTTAAGTAAATCAACTTTCCAACTAGACGTTGATACCTTACCCGATCAACTACTTCATCTTCGAGATTAGCTTTGAGTTTTGTGTTTGCATCCATAGGTGTCTCAACTGGTTTACAACCACTCATTCCAGTTTCTCTTAAAAGATCCAAAGTGTATTTTCGTTGAGTGACAGAAATACCTTTGCTGGATCTGGCTACTTCCATTCCCAAGAAATACCTTAGATGTCCCAAGTCTTTGATTTCAAATTCTTTTGAGAGGAGTTGCTTAAGCCGGACTATTTCTTCAGAAAGATTGCCCGTGAGAATTATGTCATCAACATAGACTATTACCACGGTGATCTTACTTGGTGAGGAGTGTTTGATGAATAAGGTGTGATCGGATTGACACTGCATATAGCCATCTTGTTTTAAAACATTAGTAAACTTTTCAAACCAAGCTCGAGGTGATTGTTTTAGCCCATAGAGAGATTTCTTGAGTTTACATACCTTTCCTTTAGTGTATCTGTCCTCAAATCCAGGAGGTATATCCATATACACTTCTTCCACTAGGTCGCCATTCATAAAGGCATTTTTTACATCAAGTTGAAACAAAGGCCAATCTAGATTTGATGCAACAGAGAGAAGTGCCCGAATAGTATTTAGCTTGGCAAGGTTTCTTGATAGTCAATTCCATAAGCTTGGGTGAATCCTTTAGCCACAAGACGAGCTTTGAACCGCTCTATATTGCCATCTGCTTTGTGCTTTGTTGAGAAAATCCATCTACATCCTACAGTGCGCTTTCCTGGGGGCAAATCTGTGAGGGATGTTCCATTCTTTTCAAGAGCATGTAACTCCTCTAAAGTAGCTGCTTTCCATTCAGGTCTTTGTAAGGCTTCCTAAACTGTGTTGGGAGTTTGCATCTGATCTAAAGAAGTCACAAAAGCTCTAAAACGTGGTGATAAATTGGTATAAGATAAGTGGTACTGAATGGGATGTTGAGTACACGCACGAACACCTTTCCTTATAGCAATAGGTCGGTCATCTTCAGTCATCTCTGGCACAATTTTAGGGACTCGAGGATTCTGGTTTAGATCTTGGCTTTGCTGAACTTGTGTGGGTTGCACTTCAGACCTCTCCAATTCTTTATTTCTTCGTGAATAAACTTGTAGTTCAAGCTCGGGGACAAGTATAGGAGGTGACTCGGAAGAGGGATTCGACTCTATGTTATGGGGAAGTTGCGATGAACTAGAAGATAGCTCAGAAGAGGGATGTGACTCTATGTTATGAGGAAGTTGCGATGAACTAGAAGATAGCTCAAAAGAGGGATGTGACTCTATGTTATGAGGAAGTTGCAATGAACTAGAAGGTAGCTCAGAAGAAGGATGAGATTCAGGTGTGTTTGAAGGAAATTGAGGAATGCAATCCCAATTATGTGATTCAATATCACTATGCTCCCCTGGAAGTGCGGAATTGGGAAAAAATGGACGATTTTCAAGGAAGGTGACATCCATGGTATGAAAAAATTGGCGAGTCGGGGGATAATAGCATTTGTATCCTTTCTTGTTTGGTGAGTACCCTAGAAAGATGCATTTCGTGGATCGAGCATCAAGTTTGCCACGATGTTCAAGATAGATATGAACAAAAGTCGTACACCCAAATAATTTTAGTGGTAGTTGAGACACAAGATGAGATGTAGGATATAGGGTAAGCAAAGTTTGTAAGGGTGTGTTGAAGCCAAGAGTGCGAGAAGGCATGCGGTTTATTAGATATGTGGCAGTTAGAACTGCTTCACCCCAGAAAAATTTTGGTACATGTGAAGTGAGCATTAAGGAACGGGCTACATCAAGAAGATGACGATTTTTGCGTTCAACCACACCATTTTGTTGGGGTGTGTAAACACAAGAGCTTTGATGGACAATACCATGAGATTGAAGATAGGATCCAAGGGTGGAGTTGAAGAAATCACGAGCATTATCAGTTTTAAGTACTTTGATGTTGACTTGAAATTGATTTTGGATCATTTTATGAAAAACCTGGAATATCTGACTAGTCTCGGATTTATCTCTCATAAGAAATGTCCAACTTAAACGAGTATGATCATCCACTAATAGAAGGAACCATCTTGCCCCAGTGACATTTTTTACCCTTGAAGGTCCCCAAATATCGCCGTGAATGAGGGAGAAAGGTGTGGAAGGTGTATAAGTACCAGGAGAAAACTGAGAGCGCGTATGTTTTGAAAGTTGACACACTTCACATTGAAAGGATTTGTTTTTTTTATTGATGAACAGGGAAGGAAACAATCTTTCAAGGTAAGCAAAGTTGGGATGTCCAAGACGATAATGCCACATCATAACATGATTGTCCTTATTTGAAGGATCTAAGGACTCAGAGACATTAGTTGACTGAGAGTTTGACTGAACTACAAGTTTATTGCATACCGTTGTTGTTGGAGAACTATTAACTCTGAGATGATACAATCCCGCACATAATTCAGCATTGCCAATTATCTTCCCCGATCCCAAGTCCTGAAATATACAATAGTTTGCACGAAATTTAGTTTCACAATTCAAGTCCTTATTCAATTTGCTCACAGAAAGTAGGTTATATTCCAATTTCGGTACAAACAATACAGATTCGAGGGTAAGAGAGCTCGATATTTGAACATTTCCAATCCCAGTTACTTTAGTAGGAGTACCATCAGCAATGCGAACTGAAAGATTACCTTTATATGGAAAGAATGGTGAGAGTAAAGATTTGTCACCTGTCATATGATCAGAGGCTCCAGAGTCTACTATCCATTCATATGGAGAGGTTTGTGTATGAAAAGCATGAGAACTTTGGTTACTTGGTTGTTGCAAACTCCCGAAACTACTTATGATTGTAGGATTTTCATTGTTCAACAACTGCAGAATAATATTACTTTCATTGGAAGTCGAGTGAGGTGACTCTATCATCTTGCAAAAAACAGCAATACAAATTACCAAAGGTGAGGTTTGAGCCGAAAAAAGAAATAAACCAGACCGAATTGGGTCAGACCAATCAGAGAGAACCGAACCAGACCGAACCGGGTAAGACCAATTAGAGAGAACCAGGTCAATCTGGGTCGAACCAATAAGAGTGAACCGACCAGACTAAAAATAATTGGTTCGCAAATCTGAGCGATCCTAAGCAAGCGGCTGAAGAGACCTCCTGCGACGGAGCTTTCAAGCGGATTGATCTGTGTGCGGCGGTGGTGTGCGAACGAATCTGAGGCGAGCAGAAGTAGTGGATCAACGGCTAAATTTTGAGCTTGAAGGAGATGAGTTCGCCGGAATTTTGAGCCTAAAGGAGATCAGCGGCTGAATTTTGATCAGCGGCTGGATTGATGGCGCCGGAAGACGCGTCGGAAGGAGAGGCTGAGGCCGGAAGATGGCGCCGACGAGGATGATACCCGACAGCTTGGGTTCCGGCGGCTGAATTTTGATGGCTAGAGTTTTTGATAACCTAGCTCTGATACCATGAAGCTGTGTATGAGAGTAATTCAACTGATATCTTATTGAGTGAGAACATAGGACTATTTATACAAGAAGGATCTCAATTATAGATCCACAATAATAGCAATAGGATCTCAACTATAGATCCACAATAATAGGATCTCAACTATAGATCCACCATAATAGCAACAAGTTAGACTTATTCTAGAAAATAATATCCCTACTTTTACAGCTTGATTTTCTACACTAACCACGCTTCGCGCCTGCGGCGTTTTCGCCAGACGGTCTTTGCCAGTAGTGCCATCCTCCCCGCTGTCTATATGGGCAGGTTGCCCTTCGTTGCTGCGTTCTGTTAGGCTATGGATTATAGGAACAAATGTAGTTGAATGAGACAGCAGGCAGGTTACACGTTCCACTGTGCCGAGATGTGAGGTGCAGGTGATGATGATCACCCCGGGGTATGCGCGGGAGCCCTTGACAGGCACTCCAGGACCTGCCAACGCTCATGAAAACCTGGGTCGGTCGGTCCTCCATTCATCCGACCAGAGGTGTGGATAACGAGGCCACCTTCACAACCTTCTCCCTTCTGTCCCTATGTTGTAATAAGGTAGGGCGGTTCGCTTGAGTAGCTCAACCGCCCCTTAGCCCGGTGCTCATGACGCGCTACGGAACCTCAACTGTGTCGGGGGACCAAGCAGGGCATAACTAGCGGCATAGGAGTCGACTCGGCGTTAGCAAGCTTCGTGCCGCACTGGAATAATCCAATATGTGGTTTCGCACGTTCCACCACTTCTCCGTTCATTTCCAATACTGATCGTGAAACACCATGAGCAGCAGGATGTTATTTCATGATTCAAAATGTAGTTTGTCCATGTCGATCAATCTCCCAATCCCGCAATTGTTGAAATAAAAAAGTAAGTTATCTCTCTCTAAATCTTTCATTTCTCTGCTCCAACTTTATTAGAGATGCATAAGCCCTTATGAAATACAATTTTACATCAACATGCTTAGTTCTCTCTAGGCATTGCTCGTTTTTAGTTAAATATATAGCACTTTGGGTGTATGCGTCCCACAACACATTCACAACCTCTTGATTGAAACCTAGCTCACCAATTATGGTGCAACCGCCCATTGTCGGATTTTCTTAGGAAGAATGCGTATTTTGATATTCATGTTTTGCTCTTTGTATTTACCATTTTTCTTTTTCGGAACATTATTATCATCATGGTCTCTTATGTACGCAGCCACCACTTCGAGGATATGATATTCCCTGGAACTAGCCTTTGGAACAAAAAAATGATGTCTTGTGTGTAAGCATTCTAAGCATAATCTTGCATCAATTAATAGATCTAAGCTTCGGGTTCAATTTCGTTGGATCGTAACAAGTTTGTCATTTCTCTGCTCATACTTTGAGTTTTATTCATGCTTCAAAATGTAGCTTGTCCATGTTGATCAATCTCCCAATCCCGCAATTGTTGAAATAAAAAGTAAGTTTTCTCTCTCTAAATCTTTCATTTCTCTGTGATAATGTAAGACCAAATATGAGAGAATCATTTTACCTTTCCATTTAGAAGAGTTAACAATATATAGACATACATGAAAGCCCTAACCCTAATAATAGTAAATTACAATAAAGGACATCATAAGCTCCTATATTCACAAGTATACTATAACACTCCCCCTCAAGCTGGATCATGTATGTTAATCATGCCCAGCTTGTTACAAAGGTAATCTATTCGAACTCCATTTAAAGCTTTCGTGAAAATATCTCCTAATTGCTCTCCAGTCTTCACATAACCAGTAGACACCAAACCTTGTATTTTCTCACGAATAAAATGACAATCAATTTCAATATGTTTAGTCCGCTCATGAAACACTGGGTTGGATGCAATATGAAGGGCTGCTTGGTTGTCACACCACAGCTTGGTCGGAACTGCAATATTGAAGCCTAACTCGGTCAAGAGCTGATGTACCCACATTATTTCACATACTGATTGTGCCATCGCTCTGTATTCTTATTCAGCACTTGATCGTGAGACTACATTTTGTTTCTTGCTCTTCCATGAAACCAAATTACCGCCAACAAAAACACAATAGCCAGAAGTCGATCTTCTATCTTCTCTTGATCTTGCCCAATCGGCATCTGTAAAACACTCAATCTTCATATGGCCATGGTCTTTATATAAGATCCCACGTTCAGGTGCAGCCTTTAAATAACATAGAATTTGTTGTACTGCATCCCAATGATCCAGTGTAGGTGAAGACATAAACTGACTCACAATACTTACCGAATAAGCTATGTCTGGTCGTGTTACTGTAAGATAATTTAACTTTCCAACCAATCTTCTATATTTCTCTGAATCTATAAATGGTTCTCCATCTTTTGTAAGTTGCAAATTAGGCATCATTGAAGTACTACATGGCTTGGCTCCCAATTTTCCTGTCTCGGATAACAAATCAAGCACATATTGCCTTTGTGACATAAAGATACCTTTCTTGCTTCTCATTACTTCAATACCCAAGAAATATTTTAATGTTCCCAAGTCTTTAGTATGAAACTGAGTCTATACAAAAGCTTTGAGAGATAAAATGCCAGATGTATCATTTTCGGTAATTATAATATCATCAACATATACGACAAGTAGAATAATACCACTCTTAGATCGTTGATAGAAGATAGAATGATCTGACTTGCTCAAGTGCTTGACTAAATTTTCCAAACCATGCTCGTGGGCTTTGTTTCAATCCATATAGAGATTTGCGAAGACGACACACCCTGAGCAACAAACCCTGGTGGTTGCTCCATATAAACTTCCTCCTCAAGATCTCCATGGAGAAATGCATTTTTAATATCAAGCTGATGCAAATGCCAACATTGAGAAGCAGCCATGGAAATGAATAACCTGACAGAAGTTAGTTTAGCAACAGGAGAAAAAGTATCAAAATAATCAATCCCATACGTCTGAGCATAGCCTTTGGCAACAAGGCGCGCTTTTAATCGAGCAACTGAACCATCCGGATTGACCTTAATTGCAAACACCCATTTACATCTGATAGCCTTCTTCCCTGCAGGACGAGATACTAAATCCCAAGTACAATTATCATCTAAGGCATTCATCTCATCTATCATCGCATTGCGCCAACCAGAGTGTGACAAGGCTTCATGAACAGTTTTAGGAATCGAGATAAAATCCAGAGATGCAACAAAAGAACATGTAGAAGATGACAAGTGGTCATAAGAGACAAACGAAGAAATAGGGAAAGTGCAAGAACGCTTACCTTTACGAAGATCAATAGGAAGCCCATCACTTGGTTGAGGATCTAATGACGAAGAAGCTTCTGGTACAAGACATTCACTTGGAGGGCGTTGCTGTCTAGAGTAGACTTGAGTAATCGGTGGACGAGTAGGGACATCCAAAGGAGATTGAACGGGGGAGGATGTAATGGACACACGTGTATAGATAAAAATATCATCATCCTCCCCAGACTCGTACTAGGCAAAGATGAAGTGAAAGACTTGTCTTCAAAAAAAGTAACATCACGAGATACAAGATACCTGTTCAAACTAGGATTATAGCATCTGTATCCTTTCTGAACACGGGAATAGCCTAAGAAAATGCACTTCAAAGATTTTGGGTCTAATTTTGTCAGAGTAGGACGAACATCTCGAACAAAACAAATACAACCAAATATTTTTGGCTCAATAGGAAACAAAGGTGTTTTGTTGGATGTAAAACATGATAAGGAATCTGACCTTTAAGAACAGATGAAGGCATTCGATTAATAAAAAAACAGGCCGTGGAAATGGCATCAACCCAAAAGTGTTTTGGAACATGCATTTGAAAGGATAATACTCTTGCAGTTTCAAGAAGATGCCTATTCTTTCTTTCAACAACTCCATTTTGGGATGGAGTATCATCACAAGATGATTGATGAATAATTCCATGCTTACATAGGTACGACCTAAGTGCTTCAGAAAAGTACTCACCAGCATTGTCACTTCTCAAAATTTTAATGGGAACATCAAACTGAGTTCGAATTTCAGCATGAAAATTACATAAGTGAGAAAGTAACTCAGAACGATTCTTCATAAAAACCAACCAAGTCATACGAGAGTAATCATCAACAAAGGAAACGAAGTATCGAAATCCAGTTTTAGACACAACTGGACAAGGACCCCAAATATCGGAATGAACTAATTCGAAAGGCGCACTTGCTCGCTTATCGATTCTAGGGCTCGAACTAAGACGATGGAATTTGGCAAACTGACAGAGTCACAATTTAAGGAAGACAAGTTATGAAATTGAGGACAAAGCTTTCTTAATACTGAAATAGATGGATGACCTAGACGACAATGGGCATTAAGAGGAGTGACGACTCCAGAACAAGCAACTTTCGACTCTTGATGATCAAAAATATAAAGTCCTCCAGATTCATGTCCTCTACCAATAATCTTCTTTGTCATTAGATCCTGAAACAAGCAATAAACAGGATAGAATGAAACAGAACAATTCAGATCACGAGTAAGTTTACTAGTAGAGATCAAATTAAAGGAAAGTTGAGGCAAATGTAGGACAGATGACAACGTAAGAGATGAGGTTAATATTACTGTGCCAGATCCAATAGCAGAAGATGTTGATCCATCTGCCAAAGTAACCTTAGCAAGGGATGTAGATGACGAAAGAGTGGAAAACAAATTGGGATTACCTGTCATATGGTCGGTAGCACCAGAGTCTATGACCCATTTGGTAGTTGATGAAATAAGACAATGGTTCATGTTACCTGACCCAGCAATGGTTGTAATAGAGTTAAGCGCGCATGATGAAGAAAATGCTTTTGATGAGTTCTGGTAATATGTAGTAGCAAACTCGGCAATAGAATCAACAAATGGCTTCTTAGATGAACCATAAATGGATTGAGTCCCCGATTGACCCAAATTAGATGTCTCTGCTAGCTTCTGCTTGGCCATAGATCAACAACAAATATAGAAACACAAAATTGGATCTAAACCCACGAAATCAGAACCAAGTGACCACAAAACTCCTGAAAAAACAGATCCGAATGGAATTCTGTTAGATACCAGCAACCGCCCACCCTGAAGTATTATAGCAGAAGGGCCAAAATGCCAAAACAGTTGGGAATGGGTTAAGTTTGTTATTTCTATTATAGTTGGTTACATTTACGGTTAAGCCAATATAGTATATATAGGTGCTGGCTGCTTGTTGTAAGATAGAGAAGAATTAGAAGAATCTCAAGGAGATTAGGGGCAACTACCGATTGTGGTACTTGTTGTGTGGTTAGAGAGTTTAGTTCAATCAATAAATACATACCTTGAGTAAGGGGGTTTCCTTACAATTGGTATCAGAGCACTCTTTCTTGGGAAAATTCGTATCAATGGGACAGAAGAAGATCGAAGAACGTTTGGATCAATTTGATGCAGAGATAGGTGGAATTCGCAACAACGTGGAGAAGATACCGACTCTGGAGGGAAATGTGGCTGTGATGTTAAGAACAATGGAGAAATTATCGGCTCAATTGGATGTACTTACTAAGGAGAGGGCCGTAGGAGCAGGGCAGCAGAAGGAAGTGAATGTGGACAACAGAATGCCGGAAGATCAAGAAAGGCAGACCGTGAAGGGTGATGAAGTCAACACCGATCGTAGTAAGTTCAAGAAGGTCGAAATGCCAATCTTTGATGGAGAGGACCCTGATTCTTGGTTGTTCCGTGCCGAGCGTTACTTCAAAATTCATAAGCTGACGGAGGAGGAGAAGATGACTGTGGCGGTGATTAGCTTCTCTGGGATCGCTCTCAATTGGTTTAGAGGAGAGGATGAGATGAAGTCTTTCATGGATTGGAATGATTTGAGGGAGCAGTTGTTAGAACGTTTTCGTTCTACGCGGAAGGGAAGCCTTGTTGCCCAGTTCTTGGCCATCAGGCAAACTTCGACCGTTGAGGAGTATCGGAATGAATTTGACAGACTCGCGGCACCGCTCTCCCGTCTTCAGGCTGAGGTGAAAGAGAATACGTTCTTGAATGGACTGGATCCGGTGATTAGAGCCGAAGTTCGTTGCTGGAAGCCGGTGGGATTGAAGGAGACGATGAGCATTGCTCAGTTGGTGGAGGATATGGAAATGACGCGGATAGAAGCCCAGCGTCCAAGCGGGTCGGGTTATCAATCTTCGACGGGTTATCCAAACACCAAATCCGCGCCTTTTCTGTCGGGTGTTTCAAACCCTAAATCCGCGCCTCAATCTTCGGGGGTGAATAACAAGGATCGCTCAGGAAACGCCACGGCAACGCGCACGATAACTTTGGTTAACTCCGCTGGCGTAGTTCCTCGAAGAGATGCTCCAGTTCGACGGTTATCCGATACCGAGTTTCGCCAGAGAAGGGAGAAGGGGCTATGCTTTCGCTGTGAGGAGCCGTTTACTCCAGGCCATCGGTGCAAAGCTAAAGAATTACGAGTGTTGGTGGTACACGAGAACGCTGAGGAGTCCGAAATTCGGGAAGAAGAGACTGAGGAAGCAGAAGAGGTAGTTACGATGAAGAGTATTGAAGTCGGGGACGCAGTAGAATTGTCCTTAAATTCAGTGGTGGGCATTTCCTCCCCTGGGACGATCAAAATGATGGGCAAGATCGCGGAACGAGAAGTAGTGGTATTGATTGATTGTGGAGCAACTCACAATTTTATCAGTCAGCAGTTGGTGGATGATTTGAAGTTACCGCTGACGGAGACGGCCAACTATGGAGTGATTATGGGAACCGGCGGAGCGGTTAAAGGAAAAGGTGTGCGTAGGGCTGTTGAATTAACCATCGGGGTCATGACGATTTCGGAGGATTTCCTTCCATTAGCTTTGGGGGGTGTTGAGGTCGTGTTAGGCATGAAGTGGTTGAATACCTTGGGGGTGACAGAGGTGGATTGGCAGCAGTTGACCATCAGGATTGGGAAGGGGAAGGATCAAATCATTCTAAAAGGAGACCCGAGCCTCACCAAGTCCAAGGTGACATTGAAGAGTATGGCCAAAACTTGGGAATCTGAGGATCAAGGATTCTTAGTAGAATTCAGAGCTTTTGATGCTATGAGTGAGGAAGAGTCTGAGGGTATGTGCGATCAGGAAATTGAAATGCCCAAAGAAATTCAGAACTTGATCCAAGAGTTTAATCAAGTGTTTCAAGTTCCAGAGAAGCTACCTCCAAGAAGATTGATCGATCACCAGATCCATCTGAAAGAGGGGACTACAGCGGTTAATGTACGACCATATCGTTATGGGTATGTACAGAAAGCAGAGATAGAACGAATGGTGGATTCAATGATGCAGTCAGGCGTGATCCGACCGAGTGTAAGTCCATTTTCTAGCCCAGTGTTATTAGTAAAAAAAAAGGATGGAGGTTGGAGGTTTTGTGTGGATTACCGCGCACTTAACAATGTGACTGTCTCAGACAAGTTCCCAATTCCGGTGGTTGAGGAATTGTTTGATGAATTAAATGGGTCACGAATTTTTTCCAAGTTAGATTTGCGAGCAGGGTATCATCAAATTCGTATTCAGGACAGGGACATTGCCAAGACCGCTTTTAGAACTCATGAGGGTCATTATGAATTCACAGTCATGCCTTTCGGCTTGACGAATGCCCCTTCCACGTTCCAGTCCTTAATGAATACCATCCTCAAGCCTTATTTACGAAAGTTTGTATTGGTTTTTTTTTATGATATATTGATTTACAGTCGGGACCTAGCAGAGCATGTACATCATCTTGTCTTAGTGTTCACATTGTTGAAAGAACATGAGTTGTTTGCAAATAGAGGAAAGTGTCGATTTGCCTAGGAGAGGATCGAATACCTGGGACATTGGGTATCGGCAGATGGTGTGGAGGCTGATAGCGAAAAAGTAAAAGCCATGACTGCTTGGCCTATTCCTCGCAATGTGAAAGAGCTCAGAGGATTCCTAGGATTGACGGGTTATTACAGGCGATTTGTGAAAGATTATGGTTCCATTGCGGTCCCATTGACCCAGCAACTTCAGAAGGGATCGTTTGCTTGGAATGATCAGGCCACGACAGCTTTTAATAAGCTCAAGCAAGCCATGGTATCCCTTCCTGTGTTGGCGTTACCTGACTTCGAGAGGCCCTTCGTGGTGGAGACGGATGCTTCAGGAACTGGTCTTGGGGCAGTTTTATCTCAGCAGAAAAGGCCAATCGCTTTCTACAGTCATAAGTTGTTAGCTCGAGCTCAAGCAAAATCTATCTATGAACGAGAACTTATGGCAATCGTTATGGCAGTCCAGCGATGGCGACCGTACTTATTGGGACAACAATTCATAGTGCAAACTGATCAGCGAGCTCTTAAATTCCTTTTGGAGCAACGAGTCATCCAGCCGCAATATCAAGGATGGATTGCTAAACTGTTGGGTTATAGCTTCGAAGTTCAATACAGACCAGGCTTAGAAAACAAAGCTGCCGATGCTTTGTCTCGTATGCCTGAGGAAGTTTCTCTATCCCAGCTATCAGTCCCTTCTATAGTTGATATCAGTACGGTCAGAACAGAAGTCCTTGGTCAGCCAAAGCTTCAGGCTATTATCGACCAACTTACACAGAATTCTTCTTCCTTGCCACATTACTCGATGCATCAGGGGAACTTATTGTACAAAGGAAGGTTAGTATTATCCCCTTCTTCTGTGTTATTGCCTTCTCTTCTACACACCTTCCACGATTCTGTTCTTGGTGGACATTCTGGGTTCCTCAGGACGTATAAGAGAATTACAGGAGAGTTACATTGGGAGGGGATTAAGCGCGATGTTAAGAAGTATGTGGAGGAATGCTTAGTATGCCAACGTAATAAATCTTTGGCTGCATCACCAGCTGGTTTGCTTCAGCCATTAGACATCCCTGCCCGGATCTGGGAAGACTTAAGCATGGATTTTATTGAAGGACTGCCAAGATCAGACGGATATAACTCCATCTTCGTAGTCGTGGATCGCCTGAGTAAATATGGCCATTTCATGCCACTCAAGCATCCTTTTTCCGCCAAAACCGTCAGTGAGGTGTTTATTAAAGACATTGCCCGGCTTCACGGTTTTCCTAAGACGATTGTGTCCGATCGGGATAAAGTGTTCCTCAGTCACTTTTGGCGCGAGTTGTTTCGTTCAGCGGGAACCAAATTGAGGCACAGTACTTCCTACCATCCCCAAACGGATGGGCAGACGGAAATTGTTAACAAAGGATTGGAAACTTATCTTCGATGCTTTTGCAGCGAACGACCCACGCAGTGGAAGTCTTGGCTTCATTGGGCTGAATATTGGTACAACACCACGTACCATATTTCTCTCGGCGTGACTCCTTTCCAGGCGGTGTATGGCCGCAGCCCTCCTCCCTTGTTAGCCTATGATGGCATTAGAACTTCCAACGCATCACTGGACCAGTCTTTGCAGGACCGGGATGGGGCTATCCATCAGTTGCGAGCAAACTTGTTAGCTGCTCAAGACCGAATGAAAAAATATGCGGATACCAAGCGAAGCGACAAAGAGTTAGATGTGGGCGAATCAGTATTTGTCAAGTTGCGCCCTTATCGGCAGGCAACCCTTGCCCGAAGGAAAAATGAGAAGCTCTCCCCTAAATACTTTGGTCCATACAAAGTACTCGAGCGTTTTGGCAAGGTGGCGTACAAGCTCCAATTACCTCCCGACGCCCGCATACATCCGGTGTTCCATATCTCTCAGCTGAAGAGAGCATTGGGACAGCATCAGGAAGCCCAAGTCGGCCCTCCTATCTTGACCGATGAGTTTGCTTGGATCACTCGCCCGGACGAAGTTTTTGCCTATCAAAAGAATGAGGTGACAGGCGCAACAGAGGCGTTAATCAGCTGGCAAGGCCTTCCGGCTCATGAGGCCACCTGGGAGAATGTTCGGGATATTCGGCGCCAGTTCCCCACCTTCAACCTTGAGGACAAGGTCGATTTTGAGGCCGAGGGTATTGTTAGATACCAGCAACCGCCCACCCTGAAGTATTATAGCAGAAGGGCCAAAATGCCAAAACAGTTGGGAATGGGTTAAGTTTGTTATTTCTATTATAGTTGGTTACATTTACGGTTAAGCCAATATAGTATATATAGGTGCTGGCTGCTTGTTGTAAGATAGAGAAGAATTAGAAGAATCTCAAGGAGATTAGGGGCAACTACCGAGTGTGGTACTTGTTGTGTGGTTAGAGAGTTTAGTTCAATCAATAAATACATACCTTGAGTAAGGGGGTTTCCTTACAAATTCCCAACACAAACGTTAATACTTTTCCAAACCGACTTCTAACTCGAGCCAATGATGACCAAGAACACCACACAAACAAGTCGGAAAATTGCAAAAAAAACTAGCAAGTCACGAAACCAAACGTTAATATTTTAGGGGTTGGCAGATCGGCGGCTGGGCTTCCTCCTTGGCTGGCCGGTTTTTTTTTTTTTTTTTTTTTTTTTGCGACTGGCGACGGTGGTTACTGACGACGGCGGTTGCAGCGGAAGATACCGACGGCGGCGATAATAGATGCCAAGGGTATAACAAATAAAAAAACTGAATGTTGAACAAAAAGGTCATAAACCTCAAACCTAAAAGGTTGACAAAACCCTAATTTACAAAACTCTAATAGCCATAGCAAAAGATTGCTCTGATACCATGATAATGTAAGACCAAATATGAGAGAATCATTTTACCTTTCCATTTAGAAGAGTTAACAATATATAGACATACATGAAAGCCCTAACCCTAATAATAGTAAATTACAATAAAGGACATCATAAGCTCCTATATTCACAAGTATACTATAACACTCTGCTCCAACTTTATTAGAGAATAGAGATGCACAAGCCCTTATGAAATGCAATTTTACATCAACATGCTTAGTTCTCTCAAGGCATTGCTGGTTTTTAGTTAAATATATTGCACTTTGGTTGTCGGCGTCCCACAACACATTCACAACCTCTTGATTGAAACCTAGCTCACCAATTATGGTGCAACATCAACCCCACTATCGGATTTTCTTAGGAAGGATGCGTATTTTGAGATTCATGTTTTGCTCTTTATATTTACCATTTTTTTTTTCGGAACGTTATTATCACCATGGTCTCTTATGTACGCAGCCACCACTTCGAGGATATGGCATTCCTTGGAACTAGCCTTTGGAACAGAAAAATGATGTCTTGTGTGTGTAAGCATTCTAAGCATAATCTTGCATCAATTAATAGATCTAAGCTCCGGGTTCGATTTCGTTGGATCGTAACAAGTTTGTCATTTCTCTGCTCCTACTTTGAGTTTTATTCATGCTTCAAAATGTAGCTTGTCCATGTTGATCAATCTCCCAATCCCGCAACTGTTGAAATAAAAAGTAAGTTCTCTCTCTTTAAATCTTTCATTTCTCTGCTCCAACTTTATTAGAGATGCATAAGCCCTTATGAAATGCTATTTTACATCAACATGCTTAGTTCTCTCAAGACATTGTTGGGTTTTAGTTAAATATATAACACTTTTGTTGTCGGCGTCCCACAACACATTCACAACCTCTTGATTGAAACCTAGCTCACCAATTATGTTGCAACATCAACCCCACTGTCGGATTTTCTTAGGAAGGATGCGTATTTTGAGATTCATGTTTTGCTCTTTGTATTTACCATTTTTCTTTTTCAGAACATTATTATCATCATGGTCTCTTATGTACGCAGCCACCACTTCGAGGATATGACATTCCCTGGAACTAGCCTTTGGAACAAAAAAATGATGTCTTGTGTGTAAGCATTCTAAGCATAATCTTGCATCAATTAATAGATCTAAGCTTCGGGTTCGATTTCGTTGGATCGTAACAAGTTTGTCATTTCTCTGCTCCTACTTTGAGTTTTATTCATGCTTCAAAATGTAGCTTGTCCATGTTGATCAATCTCCCAATCCCGCAATTGTTGAAATAAAAAGTAAGTTCTCTCTCTCTAAATCTTTCATTTCTCTGCTCCACCTTTATTAGAGATGCATAAGCCCTTATGAAATGCAATTTTACATCAACATGCTTAGTTCTCTCAAGGCATTGCTGGTTTTTAGTTAAATATATAGCACTTTGGTTGTCGGCGTCCCACAACACATTCACAACCTCTTGATTGAAACCTAGCTCACCAATTATAGTGCAACATCAACCCCACTGTCGGATTTTCTTAGGAAGGATGCGTATTTTGAGATTCATGTTTTGCTCTTTGTATTTACCATTTTTCTTTTTCGGAACATTATTATCATCATGGTCTCTTATGTACGCAGCCACCACTTCGAGGATATGACATTCCCTGGAACTAGCCTTTGGAACAAAAAAATGATGTCTTGTGTGTAAGCATTCTAAGCATAATCTTGCATCAATTAATAGATCTAAGCTTCGGGTTCGATTTCGTTGGATCGTAACAAGTTTGTCATTTCTCTGCTCCTACTTTGAGTTTTATTCATGCTTCAAAATGTAGCTTGTCCATGTTGATCAATCTCCCAATCCCGCAATTGTTGAAATAAAAAGTAAGTTCTCTCTCTCTAAATCTTTCATTTCTCTGCTCTACCTTTATTAGAGATGCATAAACCCTTATGAAATTCAAATTTACATCAACATGCTTAGTTCTCTCAAGGCATTGCTGGTTTTTAGTTAAATATATAGCACTTTGGTTGTCGGTGTCCCACAACACATTCACAACCTCTTGATTGAAACCTATCTGACAAATTATGGGGTAACATCAACCCCACTGTCGGATTTTCTTAGGAAGGATGCGTATTTTGAGATTCATGTTTTGCTCTTTGTATTTACCATTTTTCTTTTTCGGAACGTTATTATCACCATGGTCTCTTATGTACGCAGCCACCACTTCGAGGATATGAAATTCCCTGGAACTAGCCTTTGGAACAAAAAAATGATGTCTTGTGTGTGTAAGCATTCTAAGCTTAATCTTGCATCAATTAATAGATCTAAGCTGCGTGTTCGATTTCGTTGGATCGTAACAAGTTTGTCATTTCTCTGCTCCTACTTTGAGTTTTATTCATGCTTCAAAATGTAGCTTGTCCATGTTGATCAATCTCCCAATCCCGCAATTGTTGAAATAAAAAGTAAGTTCTCTCTCTCTCTAAATCTTTAATTTCTCTGCTCCAACTTTATTAGAGATGCATAAGCCCTTATGAAATGGAATTTTACATCAACATGCTTAGTTCTCTCAAGACATTGCTGGTTTTTAGTTAAATATATAACACTTTGGTTGTCGACATCCCACAACACATTCACAACCTCTTGATTGAAACCTAGCTCACCAATTATGGTGCAACATCAACCCCACTCTCGGATTTTCTTAGGAAGGATGCGTATTTTGAGATTCATGTCCATTCGAGTCTCTGTCTAAGGCTTGTTTTCAAGATTCTAGCTATTAATAGTCGCAAGGTTTATGACTCTAGTTCACTTTGTTTCTTTCATATATTTGCATTCTGTGTATATTCAAATTTGTGTGTTATTTAATGGTTGATAGCTCCAAAATAGAGCTATCTTAATGTCCCTAATTCTAGCTAAAACCATGATATATATTGATTAAAATGCTTCCTTGTAGGTGATTTCATGGTGAAGAGCTCGGGAAGTCCATTGATGATTTTCGGGGCTAAAAAGGTCATTTAACATGTTTCGGGAAGTGTTCGGGTCAAAACGATAGGCCAAACGGAGCTCGGGAGCCAAAACGACCCAAAAGTGGGCTAAGAGCCGAGAGGGCAGCGCCCAAGCGCCGGCGCCCAGCGCCCAGGCGCCCAACGAACGCAGCATGCGCGCGCGCCCGCGCGCGCCGCTCGCAAGCACCGCACGTCCGCGCCCAGACGGCCAGACGCGCGCGCGCCGCCTCGCCTCGCGCCCGCGCGCCCGCCCGCTCCGCCTCGCCCATGTCCGCGCGCGCCCGCGCGCGCCCTTGCCCGTGTCCGCCTCGCCTGCGTCCGCGCGCGCCCTTGCCCGTGTCCGCCTCGCCTGCGCGCCCGTCATTGAAGATCTGCGTGCGCCCCAGCGTCTAGACGCTAGCTCGACGCTAGCTCGACGCTGCCCCGACAATTCCCCAAGCTAGACGTGCATCAGCGTCGAGCGCGCGTCTCAACGCTCGCTCAACGCCGAACAGCGTCGAGACGCTGGCCGAGCGTCTCGACGCCCCGAAGTCTGAAGCGTGATTCTGAGTTTCCACCCGAGAGCAAGCGTCGAGCGCAAGCGTCTCGACGCTCGCTCGACGCCGCGCGCGCGTCTCGACGCTGCGCGCGCGTCTCGACGCTGCCCCGCGCGCGCGCCTGCCAACTTAGGGCACAGCGTCGAGACGCTGGCCTAGCGTCTCGACGCTCCGAGCTTAAAAGGCGTGAAACCTTCGGTTTTGCAGCCAACTTTTCATTCTCCATCTTCTCCAAGCTTCTCCTCTCGGGTCTAGGGCAAAATTCCGCCATTTTTGTACTTCTTCTCCTTCTTTGTGCATGATTCCAAGCTCTTCCATGGTGGATTGGAGTAATCCAACCTCCATGGAAGGCTAAACCAAGGTATGTGCTTGATTTAGAGTTTTGGTTTGTAAATTATGGATGTTTGGGGAGATTTTCCCCTTTGTGAATGTTAAGACATTTAGCTTGATTATGTATTCTCTTGCTTGTTCTTCATCAAATTCTAGCATGTGTAGCTAAATTAGCTTGACAATCTAATTCCTATGCATGATAGAGGGCTAAAGGTTGGGACGTATAATTGCCTATACCGCTAGGTAGCACGGGTCTAAGCATGGCTAGTTAGTTCGGCCCAAAGTGACATTGGTAAACTGAGTTAATTAACGTTTTCATGTTAGGCTTAAGGCAAGAGAGAAACCGGTTTAGTCTTAGGATAGACCGTCGCAATGTTCCCGTCACTAGAGCGTAATCGATTTAGGGGTCGCTACCTTAGATAGATTATTGGCTAAGTTTAATTAGAATTGCACGCTTCTAATTAATTCTTTGGGTCATTTGAGTTAGGAATAACTAAATGAATTGTGTGCATGAATTAGCTAACGCGTTAATTGTATCAATGATCCGAACATCCATAACGAGCAATTCCATTTCTCGAAGTTAAGCACAACCGTTTACTTTTTGCACGTTGTTAATTTTCCGTTAGCATAATTAGGAGCTCCCTTCCCCCAAAACCAAATTACCATTCTTTAATTTGTGCATTCTTTTATTTCTAGCAAATTAGACTTAGTTAGATTAAATTTCTTATTTCCCTGTGGATCGACCCCGTTGCCACTTAGCTACAAATAGCTCGGTGTATCGGGTTTATAAATTGTATTTTGGCAAGCCTCGACAGCTTGAATTTGGAGTACCCCAAAAGTACCTCTACCAAAATTGGCGCCGTTGCCGGGGAATTAATTAATTTAGTTTAGTTAAGTTTAGTTTGTTGGTTTTAAAATTTTTCTTTACTTTTGTACAGTTTTATTCTTTTGTATTATTTTACCCGTTTTTGTTTGAGTTCTTGGAGCGCAGTCATTCTTTGAAAATTCAAAAGAAGCGCCAAGATGGAGGTCGGGGGTAATTATGAGCATCAAAGAACCATGAGGGAGCTTGCATTATCTGAGCTAGGCCGGAACACATCGAGTATCTTGTATCCGGTAGCTTCAGGTAATTTTGAACTTACAGCTGGTCTGATTAACTTATTACCTTCTTTTTGTGGTAATACAGATGAGAATGCAGTCAGACACCTCAAGGCATTCAAGATGGTGTGTTCGTCATTTAGGACCGACGACATCACCGAAGATCAACTCCACCTCAGAGTTTTTCCTTTCTCCTTAAATGGAGAGGCGAAAGAGTGGATGTATTACCTACCGACCGGGTCCATCACTTCTTGGGCTGAGCTGCAGGGAGCGTTTTATGCGAAATATTTTCCACCTCCCAAAGTCGCCGCCCTTAGAAGAATGATTAATAGAATTGAGCAAGGAGAAAAAGAGACCGTTCTTGAGTGTTGGGAGAGATTTGGTCGGTTGTGTGAGGATTGTCCCAACCACCAAGTGTCTGACCAACGCCTAATTCTGAATTTCTACGAGGGTCTCTTACCGCCAAACCGACAATTGGTTGATGTCGCCAGTGGCGGTTCGCTCATGGACAAGACACCCGCTGAAGCTAGAGTTTTAATTTCCAACTTGGCTAGAAGCTTGGAGCGGAGTGGAGACGGAAGCGAGGAGCAAGCTCGCTTGAGAAAGGACGTGGACGAGCTTAAGGCTCAGCTTTTTGAGGTAAGTAAAGCTGTTCTCGCTTTACAGGATGACTTTCTTAAATCCCAATCTTCTGTTTCAGGTAGACCCGCTGAGGACATGCTTAAAGCTATAATTGCGGTAGTTTCCAAATCACAGCAAGACACCTTGGACAAGCTCGATAACGTTGGAACTCAGATGCAAGATGTGGTTAAGGAAATGTCCCTTGCGACCGAGAAGATAAATAGGATGGAAAAGCAGGAAGCTGAGAATGCTAGTGCCATCGCCCTGAGAAGTGGGAAGCAGCTTCCCACGAGTACCCCGCCGGTGGAAGTCGATTATGGCCACGTCGAGCCACAGACAGAAAATCCCAAACCACGGTGGCATGGGGTAAATTTCGATCCTACATGTACTAGAGTTTATGTGCCTAAGGCTCCTTTTCCTAGCAGGTTAGCGAGACCGCCTAAGGAGGACTACGAGAAGGAGTTCCTAGACACATTCAAGAAAGTAGAGATCAACATCCCTCTGTTGGACGCCCTGAAGGAAATTCCGAGGTACACCAAGTTCCTCAGGAAAATTTGCACCAACCAGAGGAAGACAAAGGAGAGTGAGCGCGTCGTGGTAAGTGAGAACGTCTCTTCACTGATCACAAAGAACTTACCGGTTAAATGCGGCGATCCAGGTATGTTCTCTCTCCCTTGTAAGATTGGAGGTATGCATATTAGAAGAGCAATGCTCGATCTAGGAGCCTCCATTAGTGTTATGCCGTATTCCATTTATCAGAAACTGAAACTGAAAGGAATGACTAAAACAGGAACAATTATTCAACTTGCTGATAGAACTTCTGTGCATCCTTTAGGAATTATTGAAGATGTGTTAGTGCAAGTTAATGAATTAATTTTTCCTGTTGACTTTTATGTTCTGAAAATGGATGAAAATTATCCCTCTTCGCATGCTTCGATCTTATTAGGTAGGCCCTTTATGAAAACTGCTAAAACTAAAATTAATGTGGATAAGGGCATATTATCTGTTGAGTATGGCGGAGAGGTTGTTGAGATGCATTTACCCGATGTAGAAGAGCATGTTGATGATGTATTCTCTCTTTGTCAAGTAGACACATTTGAATCTGTAGCTCATAATGAATGCATGACTGTTGAGGATGGGGATGACCCATTATTTTTAACTGAACTTTTTGATGATCATGAGTTGCATGAGCCATCCTTGACTGAATTTTGTGATTCATCTGTTTCTACTTTGACAACTGTTGAGAACCCTGCTAATCTACTTCCTTCCACTTTACCTTGCACTACTGAAAATGAAATGATTAATCAACCCATGCTAGATTTAGAGCCACCGGTTAATGTTGAGTCGCATGCTGTTTTTGATGAGCTTAAAATGAATGACTTGCATGAATCTGGTTCTACTTTGCAATTGGTTGATAATTCTAATGTGCACCCTTTGGAAAAGGTGGAAGATGTTTTGGGCAAAGTTAATGACCCGTTCTTTCCTGCTGATCCTTATGCTTATGGAATGCATGAAAATTTCTCTCACGTTTTTGCATCAATTTTATGGGATCAACCTTTTGTTAAACCTGCAAAATTTAAATTTGATGTTGTATGTGCACAGAAGGCACGAGAGAAAGAATTGTTCATGGATTTTCGCAGGAAAGAGGTGATTAGGAAGATGGATGGGGCATCTTCCAAGTTTGACTATGGATGAGTGGTCAAGAGAATACAGTCGAGCAATCGACTTTAAAAATTTGCGCTTCTCGGAGGCACCCGAGTTTGAACTGTAATTTTGTTCTTTACTGCTTTGCTTTTGTTTATTTTTGCTTTTGAGTTGTTGTTTGTTTTCTTGTTTTCCTAGGAGAAAAGGTGGAACGGTCGACGATTCGAGAGCCCATTGGAGGACGATGGTGCACATCTCCACCCGTCAGCTCCATAAAATTCAGGGGAGGTTTTCTGTTCCCTTAGAATCTTATTGTTTTTATAGTTGAATGCATTGGGGACAATGCATATCTTAAGGTGGGGGGTGGAGTTTGTTGATAAATAGAGATGAGACTTCTTAGTAGTTGTCGAGCATACGTGTACTCTGGCTGTTAGATTAGAATCTGAATGCATGTGTCCGATGAGGACGGTCTGTGATTTGCTTGTGAACACTCCGTATTTGTATGATTCGAAAATTTGACGATGTATGCACATTTTGAGCCTATTTTAAAATTTTTTCTGTTATTTCCCTACATTCACTGAGCACATAGCACTCTGATTCTCAGCTCTGTAGGTCTAGAATGATCTTATTTTGTCTAAAACCTTGTTGTCACCCCGAAAGGTACCATTAGGGAGGCTTGATGTGTAGAATTAGTGATGACTCATCTGTTGTATAGCGAAGCTATTGCCTAATAAAAAAGTATGCATGAAAAATAAAACCTCTAGAGTTGCTCCTCCTTCTTGTGTTGCCCGTGTAACCAGGGGCGATCGTGTAACCCACGGTTGTCTCTGCATGAAAGGGGAACTAATAGAAGTGAGCAATGGTCCTTAAAAACGTGAAGCTAAATTTGGTTTGACGTGTTAGGCTCTCTTGGAGAAAAATAAAAAAAAATAGTTCAAAAAAGAAAAAAAAAAAATGGGTACAAAGTACTCAAAGAAAAGAATAAAATTTAGGCCTTTTGTTTTGTTGCTATTCCTATTACTAAAAGCCCTTAGACTGTTCTTATCGCCATAAGTAGGGGGAAAACGAGTCATAGGACTGTATAAGGTTGTTCCGGGCTTGCGTGAGCTAGGTTGAGAGGTGCTAAGCACACACACACGTAAGGGAATAAGAGTTTAAATTTTGAAATGATTTCAACGTTTACATGCTTTTGATGGTTTTGGATTTACTACAAGTACCTTGTTTCACAAGCATTGAGATTAGAGTCCAAGCATGCATTTAATTCTTTGGAGATTATTTAGAGTATACCTTGCTCGAGGACTAGCAAGATTTAGGTCGGGGGTATTTTGATAGCTCCAAAATAGAGCTATCTTAATGTCCCTAATTCTAGCTAAAACCATGATATATATTGATTAAAATGCTTCCTTGTAGGTGATTTCATGGTGAAGAGCTCGGGAAGTCCATTGATGATTTTCGGGGCTAAAAAGGTCATTTAACATGTTTCGGGAAGTGTTCGGGTCAAAACGATAGGCCAAACGGAGCTCGGGAGCCAAAACGACCCAAAAGTGGGCTAAGAGCCGAGAGGGCAGCGCCCAAGCGCCGGCGCCCAGCGCCCAGGCGCCCAACGAACGCAGCATGCGCGCGCGCCCGCGCGCGCCGCTCGCAAGCACCGCACGTCCGCGCCCAGACGGCCAGACGCGCGCGCGCCCGCGCGCCCGCCCGCTCCGCCTCGCCCATGTCCGCGCGCGCCCTTGCCCGTGTCCGCCTCGCCTGCGTCCGCGCGCGCCCGTGCGCGCCCTTGCCCGTGTCCGCCTCGCCTGCGCGCCCGTCATTGAAGATCTGCGTGCGCCCCAGCGTCTAGACGCTAGCTCGACGCTAGCTCGACGCTGCCCCGACAATTCCCCAAGCTAGACGTGCATCAGCGTCGAGCGCGCGTCTCAACGCTCGCTCAACGCCGAACAGCGTCGAGACGCTGGCCGAGCGTCTCGACGCCCCGAAGTCTGAAGCGTGATTCTGAGTTTCCACCCGAGAGCAAGCGTCGAGCGCAAGCGTCTCGACGCTCGCTCGACGCCGCGCGCGCGTCTCGACGCTGCCCCGCGCGCGCGCCTGCCAACTTAGGGCACAGCGTCGAGACGCTGGCCTAGCGTCTCGACGCTCCGAGCTTAAAAGGCGTGAAACCTTCGGTTTTGCAGCCAACTTTTCATTCTCCATCTTCTCCAAGCTTCTCCTCTCGGGTCTAGGGCAAAATTCCGCCATTTTTGTACTTCTTCTCCTTCTTTGTGCATGATTCCAAGCTCTTCCATTGTGGATTGGAGTAATCCAACCTCCATGGAAGGCTAAACCAAGGTATGTGCTTGATTTAGAGTTTTGGTTTGTAAATTATGGATGTTTGGGGAGATTTTCCCCTTTGTGAATGTTAAGACATTTAGCTTGATTATGTATTCTCTTGCTTGTTCTTCATCAAATTCTAGCATGTGTAGCTAAATTAGCTTGACAATCTAATTCCTATGCATGATAGAGGGCTAAAGGTTGGGACGTATAATTGCCTATACCGCTAGGTAGCACGGGTCTAAGCATGGCTAGTTAGTTCGGCCCAAAGTGACATTGGTAAACTGAGTTAATTAACGTTTTCATGTTAGGCTTAAGGCAAGAGAGAAACCGGTTTAGTCTTAGGATAGACCGTCGCAATGTTCCCGTCACTAGAGCGTAATCGATTTAGGGGTCGCTACCTTAGATAGATTATTGGCTAAGTTTAATTAGAATTGCACGCTTCTAATTAATTCTTTGGGTCATTTGAGTTAGGAATAACTAAATGAATTGTGTGCATGAATTAGCTAACGCGTTAATTGTATCAATGATCCGAACATCCATAACGAGCAATTCCATTTCTCGAAGTTAAGCACAACCGTTTACTTTTTGCACGTTGTTAATTTTCCGTTAGCATAATTAGGAGCTCCCTTCCCCCAAAACCAAATTACCATTCTTTAATTTGTGCATTCTTTTATTTCTAGCAAATTAGACTTAGTTAGATTAAATTTCTTATTTCCCTGTGGATCGACCCCGTTGCCACTTAGCTACAAATAGCTCGGTGTATCGGGTTTATAAATTGTATTTTGGCAAGCCTCGACAGCTTGAATTTGGAGTACCCCAAAAGTACCTCTACCAAAATTGGCGCCGTTGCCGGGGAATTAATTAATTTAGTTTAGTTAAGTTTAGTTTGTTGGTTTTAAAATTTTTCTTTACTTTTGTACAGTTTTATTCTTTTGTATTATTTTACCCGTTTTTGTTTGAGTTCTTGGAGCGCAGTCATTCTTTGAAAATTCAAAAGAAGCGCCAAGATGGAGGTCGGGGGTAATTATGAGCATCAAAGAACCATGAGGGAGCTTGCATTATCTGAGCTAGGCCGGAACACATCGAGTATCTTGTATCCGGTAGCTTCAGGTAATTTTGAACTTACAGCTGGTCTGATTAACTTATTACCTTCTTTTTGTGGTAATACAGATGAGAATGCAGTCAGACACCTCAAGGCATTCAAGATGGTGTGTTCGTCATTTAGGACCGACGACATCACCGAAGATCAACTCCACCTCAGAGTTTTTCCTTTCTCCTTAAATGGAGAGGCGAAAGAGTGGATGTATTACCTACCGACCGGGTCCATCACTTCTTGGGCTGAGCTGCAGGGAGCGTTTTATGCGAAATATTTTCCACCTCCCAAAGTCGCCGCCCTTAGAAGAATGATTAATAGAATTGAGCAAGGAGAAAAAGAGACCGTTCTTGAGTGTTGGGAGAGATTTGGTCGGTTGTGTGAGGATTGTCCCAACCACCAAGTGTCTGACCAACGCCTAATTCTGAATTTCTACGAGGGTCTCTTACCGCCAAACCGACAATTGGTTGATGTCGCCAGTGGCGGTTCGCTCATGGACAAGACACCCGCTGAAGCTAGAGTTTTAATTTCCAACTTGGCTAGAAGCTTGGAGCGGAGTGGAGACGGAAGCGAGGAGCAAGCTCGCTTGAGAAAGGACGTGGACGAGCTTAAGGCTCAGCTTTTTGAGGTAAGTAAAGCTGTTCTCGCTTTACAGGATGACTTTCTTAAATCCCAATCTTCTGTTTCAGGTAGACCCGCTGAGGACATGCTTAAAGCTATAATTGCGGTAGTTTCCAAATCACAGCAAGACACCTTGGACAAGCTCGATAACGTTGGAACTCAGATGCAAGATGTGGTTAAGGAAATGTCCCTTGCGACCGAGAAGATAAATAGGATGGAAAAGCAGGAAGCTGAGAATGCTAGTGCCATCGCCCTGAGAAGTGGGAAGCAGCTTCCCACGAGTACCCCGCCGGTGGAAGTCGATTATGGCCACGTCGAGCCACAGACAGAAAATCCCAAACCACGGTGGCATGGGGTAAATTTCGATCCTACATGTACTAGAGTTTATGTGCCTAAGGCTCCTTTTCCTAGCAGGTTAGCGAGACCGCCTAAGGAGGACTACGAGAAGGAGTTCCTAGACACATTCAAGAAAGTAGAGATCAACATCCCTCTGTTGGACGCCCTGAAGGAAATTCCGAGGTACACCAAGTTCCTCAGGAAAATTTGCACCAACCAGAGGAAGACAAAGGAGAGTGAGCGCGTCGTGGTAAGTGAGAACGTCTCTTCACTGATCACAAAGAACTTACCGGTTAAATGCGGCGATCCAGGTATGTTCTCTCTCCCTTGTAAGATTGGAGGTATGCATATTAGAAGAGCAATGCTCGATCTAGGAGCCTCCATTAGTGTTATGCCGTATTCCATTTATCAGAAACTGAAACTGAAAGGAATGACTAAAACAGGAACAATTATTCAACTTGCTGATAGAACTTCTGTGCATCCTTTAGGAATTATTGAAGATGTGTTAGTGCAAGTTAATGAATTAATTTTTCCTGTTGACTTTTATGTTCTGAAAATGGATGAAAATTATCCCTCTTCGCATGCTTCGATCTTATTAGGTAGGCCCTTTATGAAAACTGCTAAAACTAAAATTAATGTGGATAAGGGCATATTATCTGTTGAGTATGGCGGAGAGGTTGTTGAGATGCATTTACCCGATGTAGAAGAGCATGTTGATGATGTATTCTCTCTTTGTCAAGTAGACACATTTGAATCTGTAGCTCATAATGAATGCATGACTGTTGAGGATGGGGATGACCCATTATTTTTAACTGAACTTTTTGATGATCATGAGTTGCATGAGCCATCCTTGACTGAATTTTGTGATTCATCTGTTTCTACTTTGACAACTGTTGAGAACCCTGCTAATCTACTTCCTTCCACTTTACCTTGCACTACTGAAAATGAAATGATTAATCAACCCATGCTAGATTTAGAGCCACCGGTTAATGTTGAGTCGCATGCTGTTTTTGATGAGCTTAAAATGAATGACTTGCATGAATCTGGTTCTACTTTGCAATTGGTTGATAATTCTAATGTGCACCCTTTGGAAAAGGTGGAAGATGTTTTGGGCAAAGTTAATGACCCGTTCTTTCCTGCTGATCCTTATGCTTATGGAATGCATGAAAATTTCTCTCACGTTTTTGCATCAATTTTATGGGATCAACCTTTTGTTAAACCTGCAAAATTTAAATTTGATGTTGTATGTGCACAGAAGGCACGAGAGAAAGAATTGTTCATGGATTTTCGCAGGAAAGAGGTGATTAGGAAGATGGATGGGGCATCTTCCAAGTTTGACTATGGATGAGTGGTCAAGAGAATACAGTCGAGCAATCGACTTTAAAAATTTGCGCTTCTCGGAGGCACCCGAGTTTGAACTGTAATTTTGTTCTTTACTGCTTTGCTTTTGTTTATTTTTGCTTTTGAGTTGTTGTTTGTTTTCTTGTTTTCCTAGGAGAAAAGGTGGAACGGTCGACGATTCGAGAGCCCATTGGAGGACGATGGTGCACATCTCCACCCGTCAGCTCCATAAAATTCAGGGGAGGTTTTCTGTTCCCTTAGAATCTTATTGTTTTTATAGTTGAATGCATTGGGGACAATGCATATCTTAAGGTGGGGGGTGGAGTTTGTTGATAAATAGAGATGAGACTTCTTAGTAGTTGTCGAGCATACGTGTACTCTGGCTGTTAGATTAGAATCTGAATGCATGTGTCCGATGAGGACGGTCTGTGATTTGCTTGTGAACACTCCGTATTTGTATGATTCGAAAATTTGACGATGTATGCACATTTTGAGCCTATTTTAAAATTTTTTCTGTTATTTCCCTACATTCACTGAGCACATAGCACTCTGATTCTCAGCTCTGTAGGTCTAGAATGATCTTATTTTGTCTAAAACCTTGTTGTCACCCCGAAAGGTACCATTAGGGAGGCTTGATGTGTAGAATTAGTGATGACTCATCTGTTGTATAGCGAAGCTATTGCCTAATAAAAAAGTATGCATGAAAAATAAAACCTCTAGAGTTGCTCCTCCTTCTTGTGTTGCCCGTGTAACCAGGGGCGATCGTGTAACCCACGGTTGTCTCTGCATGAAAGGGGAACTAATAGAAGTGAGCAATGGTCCTTAAAAACGTGAAGCTAAATTTGGTTTGACGTGTTAGGCTCTCTTGGAGAAAAATAAAAAAAAATAGTTCAAAAAAGAAAAAAAAAAAATGGGTACAAAGTACTCAAAGAAAAGAATAAAATTTAGGCCTTTTGTTTTGTTGCTATTCCTATTACTAAAAGCCCTTAGACTGTTCTTATCGCCATAAGTAGGGGGAAAACGAGTCATAGGACTGTATAAGGTTGTTCCGGGCTTGCGTGAGCTAGGTTGAGAGGTGCTAAGCACACACACACGTAAGGGAATAAGAGTTTAAATTTTGAAATGATTTCAACGTTTACATGCTTTTGATGGTTTTGGATTTACTACAAGTACCTTGTTTCACAAGCATTGAGATTAGAGTCCAAGCATGCATTTAATTCTTTGGAGATTATTTAGAGTATACCTTGCTCGAGGACTAGCAAGATTTAGGTCGGGGGTATTTTGATAGCTCCAAAATAGAGCTATCTTAATGTCCCTAATTCTAGCTAAAACCATGATATATATTGATTAAAATGCTTCCTTGTAGGTGATTTCATGGTGAAGAGCTCGGGAAGTCCATTGATGATTTTCGGGGCTAAAAAGGTCATTTAACATGTTTCGGGAAGTGTTCGGGTCAAAACGATAGGCCAAACGGAGCTCGGGAGCCAAAACGACCCAAAAGTGGGCTAAGAGCCGAGAGGGCAGCGCCCAAGCGCCGGCGCCCAGCGCCCAGGCGCCCAACGAACGCAGCATGCGCGCGCGCCCGCGCGCGCCGCTCGCAAGCACCGCACGTCCGCGCCCAGACGGCCAGACGCGCGCGCGCCCGCGCGCCCGCCCGCTCCGCCTCGCCCATGTCCGCGCGCGCCCTTGCCCGTGTCCGCCTCGCCTGCGTCCGCGCGCGCCCGTGCGCGCCCTTGCCCGTGTCCGCCTCGCCTGCGCGCCCGTCATTGAAGATCTGCGTGCGCCCCAGCGTCTAGACGCTAGCTCGACGCTAGCTCGACGCTGCCCCGACAATTCCCCAAGCTAGACGTGCATCAGCGTCGAGCGCGCGTCTCAACGCTCGCTCAACGCCGAACAGCGTCGAGACGCTGGCCGAGCGTCTCGACGCCCCGAAGTCTGAAGCGTGATTCTGAGTTTCCACCCGAGAGCAAGCGTCGAGCGCAAGCGTCTCGACGCTCGCTCGACGCCGCGCGCGCGTCTCGACGCTGCCCCGCGCGCGCGCCTGCCAACTTAGGGCACAGCGTCGAGACGCTGGCCTAGCGTCTCGACGCTCCGAGCTTAAAAGGCGTGAAACCTTCGGTTTTGCAGCCAACTTTTCATTCTCCATCTTCTCCAAGCTTCTCCTCTCGGGTCTAGGGCAAAATTCCGCCATTTTTGTACTTCTTCTCCTTCTTTGTGCATGATTCCAAGCTCTTCCATTGTGGATTGGAGTAATCCAACCTCCATGGAAGGCTAAACCAAGGTATGTGCTTGATTTAGAGTTTTGGTTTGTAAATTATGGATGTTTGGGGAGATTTTCCCCTTTGTGAATGTTAAGACATTTAGCTTGATTATGTATTCTCTTGCTTGTTCTTCATCAAATTCTAGCATGTGTAGCTAAATTAGCTTGACAATCTAATTCCTATGCATGATAGAGGGCTAAAGGTTGGGACGTATAATTGCCTATACCGCTAGGTAGCACGGGTCTAAGCATGGCTAGTTAGTTCGGCCCAAAGTGACATTGGTAAACTGAGTTAATTAACGTTTTCATGTTAGGCTTAAGGCAAGAGAGAAACCGGTTTAGTCTTAGGATTAGACCGTCGCAATGTTCCCGTCACTAGAGCGTAATCGATTTAGGGGTCGCTACCTTAGATAGATTATTGGCTAAGTTTAATTAGAATTGCACGCTTCTAATTAATTCTTTGGGTCATTTGAGTTAGGAATAACTAAATGAATTGTGTGCATGAATTAGCTAACGCGTTAATTGTATCAATGATCCGAACATCCATAACGAGCAATTCCATTTCTCGAAGTTAAGCACAACCGTTTACTTTTTGCACGTTGTTAATTTTCCGTTAGCATAATTAGGAGCTCCCTTCCCCCAAAACCAAATTACCATTCTTTAATTTGTGCATTCTTTTATTTCTAGCAAATTAGACTTAGTTAGATTAAATTTCTTATTTCCCTGTGGATCGACCCCGTTGCCACTTAGCTACAAATAGCTCGGTGTATCGGGTTTATAAATTGTATTTTGGCAAGCCTCGACAGCTTGAATTTGGAGTACCCCAAAAGTACCTCTACCAATGGTACTCTAAAAACTTTTATCGGTATTTTAAAGAGAAGTTATAAAATGAAAAATAGGGATCTAATGAGGTAATATGTCTAGTTCTTTTTGTATATCTTGATGCTTTGAAATGCTTTTACAAAGGGATCGATGAGGTAATATATCTTATGCTTTGAGGTAATACTTGTACGAGTTATGGAAAGACAAGTATTTTGAAATATGTTTCGTCTCATACAGTTTTTGCCATGGTGCATGGATATAATAGGGGATAAAAAATTTGTGGTGGTTTCTATAGTATGAAAATAGGTGAGTTTATGTAAGATTTTACTTAGTTAATACATTTAGTGTAAAGTGGATCTAAGTGCTGTAAATGCTTTCTATTATTGACAGAAAAGTTATATGATGCACTCCAAAATTCCAAATCTCCAAGGTCTTTTTTAGCTGGTATGGGCAAACACTTTTTCAGTTGGTATGGGTTTTAGTTTTACCTTTTCACTCATTGCATTTATTCTTTTTGAGTTTTTATTAGTTGTGATTTGAACTTGGGTACTTAGGTTGAGTTTTTCTCTTGTTTCATTTACTCTAACAAAAAATTTCAGTTATGTTCATCATGATTAGGATTTCGTTGATTCACATTTGAATGGAGTGGAAGGGGTTAGTTTTTCATCCATTTACGGTAGTTTGTATTTTATTGAGTTTTTATAAAACTTAGGTTAGGGCTGATTATGGTAGACTTGATAATGTTTGCATCCTTTCGATTATTACACATAGATTTGCCTTTATGAAATATGATTTTTCATTTCTCTGCTCCTACTTTGAGTTTTATTCATGCTTCAAAATGTAGCTTGTCCATGTTGATCAATCTCCCAATCCTGCAATTGTTGAAATAAAAAGTAAGTTCTCTCTCTCTAAATCTTTCATTTCTCTGCTCCAACTTTTTTAGAGATGCATAAGCCCTTATGAAATGCAATTTTACATCAACATGCTTAGTTCTCTCAAGGCATTGCTGGTTTTTAGTTAAATATATAGCACTTTGGTTGTCGGCGTCCCACAACACATTCACAACCTCTTGATTGAAACCTAGCTCACCAATTATGGTGCAACATCAACCCCACTGTCGGATTTTCTTAGCAAGGATGCGTATTTATAGATTCATGTCCATTCGAGTCTCTGTCTAAGGCTTGTTTTCGAGATTCTAGCTAATAATAGTCGCAAGGTTTATGACTCTAGTTCACTTTGTTTCTTTCATATATTTGCATTCTATGTGTATATTCAAATTTGTGTGTTATTTAATGGTACTCTAAAAACTTTCATCGGTATTTTAAAGAGAAGTTATAATATGAAAAATAGGGATCTAATGAGGTAATATGTCTAGTTCTTTTTGTATATCTTGATGCTTTGAAATGCTTTTACAAAGGGATCACTGAGGTAATATATCTTATGCTTTGAGGTAATACTTGTACGAGTTATGGAAAGACAAGTATTTTGAAATATGTTTCGTCTCATACAGTTTTTGCCATGGTGCATGGATATAATAGGGGATAAAAAATTTGTGGTGGTTTCTATAGTATGAAAATAGGTGAGTTTATGTAAGATTTTACTTACTGGGTGCAGTTATAAGAATGAGCCCATAAATAAGCCAAATCAGGTATTTTTCAGCTTCATGTGAATATCAAAGGATCTTGGTCAAACAAAAAAGTTTCCCATAACAGAGTTATAGGGAGGCAAAGTACTAAGAGAAAATATAGTAGTGTAAATATGATTCTCAAATATTTTATATTGTCCAGCCCATAAGCTTGCCCACATAAAGTTTCATGGGCACTAGCCATACTCATCTGCAAGTTTATTTTAAAGGACAGTTAGGCATCAAAAAACGCGCTTTCATGGAGACAATTGAAAGAAATAACAAAATTTAGATTATAACTTGGCAAACCAAATATACCACAAATTCATAACTTCTCACGAATGGAAAACCAATTGATTGCATAAATTACAAGATTCACAGAAATAAACTTAAATCTTGAAAATGCAGTATATAATAACATTAAGATTACACATTCGCTTGGAACTATTCTAAAAATTGAGACTAATGAGATTTTGGAAACTAAAGTACTAAGAGATAAGTAACACCGAAAATTCAACCGTAATCAAAATAAGAAAAAGATTTAGAAGGACCAAGAATTAAGAGTTAAGTGGTTTGGCCAAATTGCCTACCTCCACCAAGCAATTTTCCCTATTCTACTACTTTTCCTCTTTCTATCACATTAACTTATTTCTGGGTTGAAGATCTGTTATATATTTATGGCCTTGATGCCTTCCCTTTGTCAACTACAACTCATGAGATTGAAAGGAAAATGTGGTCCAACATAACAAATTCCTAGCCATTTGATCAAGTGATTTATAGCTCCATGATCATAAGAATCCATCACAAATCATTTACTTCATTACTTGTGTGGTTGTAAATACAATACTTACATTGGATTGAATAAGGAAATCTTAAAAAAGTGAAGAAAAAAAATGCTGGTGAAAGTTAGAATATAATACTCTCATGAAATCTAGGCACACAAATTCTGACAGATGTTGAAGTTAGGCCCAAGAATCCGTCTGCTGGCTTCGTTAGCACTTAGCAGCTTCTTAAATTGTCTGGATTAATTAACAACTCAGCCTTTAAGTTTCTTTGAAGAGTATTTCAAATAAGATTTCAATTTCCATTTTTTTGGTATCCAAGAAAAGAATGCTAATTATTCTAAACAAGAAAGTCAAACTCAAACTCAAATTAAAATCCACCAACTAAACAAAACTAATAACTAATTTTGGAAGAACTTAGGTAACCCAAATTTGCCAGATCAATAATAATTGTCAAGCTTATTAGCATAAATCCTAACTATCGTTACGAAATTCAATATAAAAAGGAATATATAATACACAATTTATATATAATTAGATACACCATAGAACTAGAAGTAGAATATATATCCTTGAATATTAATTATATTGTTGGCAACGAATTCAAGCAGGGCATCATATATACTGTATTATAACAAAATTCTCAGACCAAAGGGGCAAAATAAGAGTGGTGACTTCAACATTATCACACAACAAAGGCGGAATAATTTTACCTGCGAAAGAAGTAGGTCGGCCTGAGAGAACTTCTCATCCTTAACTCACTTCAAGGTCGAGATATCACAAGGTCTCTAGCAGTTAGACACCATAATCTAAAAAACCAGCCATGATTTCATTTTAATTTCCAATCTCATCCCTTTATGTATGCATACAAGAAAGAAAGAAAGGCATTTCAGTTTTCTTGTTTACCTGTTGTGTTACAGGTTGAAAATGACAAGCAGTAAACTTTAAATAAAGAAGCTTAATTAGTACATTTATTCTATAACCATTCTCAAATATACTCCATAATTAATATACCAAAAAATTTTAGAGACCTAGAACACCAATTTCCAAGGTTAATCAAGTTCTCATATCAGCACACGAAAAGAACAAAAAGAAGCAAATAAATAGAACTCAAGTCTCTAACTTCATTTTCATTTTAATTTCTCAATACTTCAGCATTAGTCTACCAAATCAAACACAAGCAACATTTGAAGGTATAATCCCCACAACTTTCAACACTACAAGCGATCAAACAAAATCAATCATCAAGCCTAGAAAGACAGAACATGTAAAGTCGAAGGAAGTTTAGAGTACCAAAAGGGAGGATCCTGCACGAACATGTCGAGATGAAATTTTCCATGGGGCAAAGCAAATTCGATGACGCCGAGACGGTAGCACTTGGTCCGAGAGTAGGAGTCCCTGTCCTTGGCAAGGACTTTGCGGCTTGTCTCCATGCACTGGAAGCGGCCATTGTCAAGCTCTGTGAAGGTCGGTTACCCTAGTAGTTTGGCACCTTCGACAGTTTAAGTCTTCATTTTCAATATTAACAGTGCTTAAAAAATCAAAACATGAAGCTCTGTAACCAAAATTGCAAGTGAGTATAGTTTGAGTTATGACCCCCAATGTGACAGTAGAACGAAAAAATATTGTTCTCTTGTTTTGAAAACAAAATGTAAAACAGTGCATGAAATAGATGAATCGAAGAAAGATTTTTTAAACTTCAAGAAGGTTTTTTGTTTACTAAATCTGATATGGTTTTACCAACATGGGCTTTGTATAACACGAATTAAAAAAAAAAAAAAAAAAAAAAACCCATCAGCATGCCATACTGACTGACTATTGCATAGCATATCTAAGTACATTTAAGTTCACTCATACATCAAAAAAAGATTACTGAGAAATCCAAGCAATATACTATTTGGGTTGTAATGTGTTGCAAGGAAAAGGCAGTAGACAAGTCAAGTTGAATCTTTCATAAGTACTTTCTCTCTCTCATAAAGGGAATTCAAGTCACATTTTCACCATAAATAACTCAAATCTCCTCAAACTTCAAAAGGTCTTAAGGCTATCAACTACTCATACATTTGTCCCAAAACAACTCATTCCACTTATTCAAATGTTGGATTTGATTTGGTAAAATTAAAAAGAGTGCAAATTACACAAACTAACCTTCAATTACACTCCTCTTCTTAATGGGTTATGGAGAAAGAAGAATCACCCAAAATCCCAAACCAAACCAGAGACTGAAATTGGAGAGGTCAACCGTGGAAGAAGATGAAGCTTACCATGCTTTCAAAGCTGAATTTCTGATACAGAAAAAACAGAGAGACAAATAATTGAATTAAATTCCATTAACTTATAAAATATCTATTTGCCTTAAAATTTTCCTTCATATTATTATGTTTCAAAATTTGAATTGAAATATTAGGAAAATAATATTCCAATTCAAATTTTGGTAAGAAATCCATGCAAATATAATTCAAAATATGGGTTGACATGATGTATAGTGACCATGAGCTCTTAGGTTACATGTTGTCAAAATATATATATAATTATTATGCTAAAAGAAAATGAAGGGAAAAAAGAATGCACCGGTAATTCCGTGAAATAAGGAGTCGTTTGGTTTGGAGATTTGTAGATGACTGAAAATAAAAGATGTCTATGTTTTTTATTGTGCATGGGAATAACATCAAATATTTTTTTAAAATAGATGTTATATCTATATTTGTCCAATAGGTCCAACTTAAAAAAATGTCTAAGAAGTCTCTAAATTTTTCGACTTTGTGTCTAATTGTTCACAACTTTCAAGTTTGTATATAATAGATTTTTGACATATTCAACATTCTTTTAAATTCACGAACTTATTAACGACACATATTCAACAATTTTGTGTCTAATAGATTGGTTGATTTTACAAAATGTTGAATATAAAATAGACCTATTATTAGACACAAAATTCAAAGTTTAGGGGACTTATTTTACATTTTTCACAAAATTTAATTATTAGACACAAAATTCAAAGTTTAGGGGACTTATTTTACATTTTTAAAGTTTAATAGCCTATTATACACAAAATTATAAATTTAAAGACTTATTATTAGACACTTTGTAAAGTTCGAAAAATATAGACACAAAAAGTTCAAGGATTAACTTGAAATTTAACCTAATTAGTGAGTTGTCTTAAAGGAAAAAATCATCACTTCCTAAAATAAATTTTTTCATTTATTTCTCCCCTCATCTTATTCGGTCTCTTAGATCCTAAAAAAATGTTAGATTTTATTTCTCCCTCCTCCAATTTTATTCTCTAGATACTACCGATTTAAAAATAATAATAAAAAGTCATTCCCCTAATTTTATTCTCTAGATACTACCGTTTTAAAAATAATAATAATATAAAAAGTCATTCCCCTAATTTTATTCTCTAGATACTAACGATTAAAAAAAAAAAAAAAACTACCAAGATTGCTTGTAGCGTCATCACCACCATTGACGTAGACATTCTTCTCACTTTCGTAGCTTCCTTCACTCTTCCTTCTCTTTCTGTTCTCTCTGGAATCATGATTTAAGAGATGGGTCCTTTGATTTTAGTAGAATGTGAGTCATTTTTTAGATGAATTTTGTTGGAAAATCGGGATTTGGGAGACGAGGTTTTTGATTTCTGTAGAATGTCATATGAATTTTGTTGGGAAATTGTGATTTGGGAGATGATTTTTTGTTTCAAATTCCATGCAAATATCCTTGGAATGTTAATTCAACGTTCTGAGTATATTTCTGATGGAAAATATTTTATATGGAAAATATTATATACAAAATATCCACAATTGGAATAATATTGTATATAATATTCTTAGATTGTTTGAAAGCAATAGATTTCGGATCGTTTAGGGAAGTAAACAAATTTTGAATTTTGGAGTAAATAATAGATTGAAGATATAACAACCTTCTAATTTGCCTTAAAATTTTGGAAGTGAAGAGTGAAAAATACTCATTCTAAGTATTCCATGCAAATAATACATCATTTCAACAAATGATCAATAATCAAATAGTAACCTCCAACCATAAAAAATGACCCTAAACCACAAGCCATTCGCAATCCTATGGCACGAGACAAAAGACTCCGGTCTGCGGGTTGAATCCCTGTACTTCTTTCAAGCCTGTTACCCGATCTTCGCCATTTGAGAAACTTCCTCTCCATGGCAACATACTGCAACAAACGAACCATGATCAAACACTTGTTTCCGTGTAAGTCAAGAAATGTAGAGGGGATGTCTCATCGAGCGATATATAAAACTCGACATTCAGTTAACGGAGAAGACGATACTAGAGATGTAAGTAACTTGAGATAATGGAACACGAGTGGGGATGACACAATGCGTGTAAATAGGGAGAGAGATCAAATATCTTGAGCTCCTCAACATTAACAAGCTTCAATTTCATTCTTGAAATTTAAAATAAAATTCTCTCTGAACTTTGTAGATGTTTAAAAAATACGTCATTAATGACTCCATTTTCGTGTTGAATCACACATTCTTGATACGGGGATAACCTATATATGAAGCTCTGATAGGGATGAAAATGTAAATTTTTTAGTACTAAAAAGTAAAAACAAAAATTGATGTATGATTTACAGATAAAAAATTATATTCTACCTCCAAAAAAATGTACTTCGCTAATAAGACCTTTAACGGTCAAGATCCTCATCGAGTAAAATGGCTCGGTGGAAGAAATGTTATATGAAATGCACTTTTTGAAAAAACTAGCTTGTTCAATCAGGATCACAAAGAACTAAAATGATTTTCCCCCTCATAGAAATAAATTTGGTTCCCATCATCTTGATGTTTTAAGAGATATAGATGTGAACATATACTATAAAAATTTGCTCTAAAAGGGAAAATGTTTTCATATTTTTATAAGGCTAAATTGCACAAGAAAAATATCATGATGGTTTTTAACGTACCAAGAATATAAGTAGCCATATCTTGGAACCTAAGTAGGCGAGAACCAAGCATAGCGTGGTGCTCCAAAACGATAGATAAGAGATTGTAGGAATAGAAAGTGACGAAAGCACCAAAAAGAAGGCTTATAATTCCACCAATCCAACCGAGCATACTCAATGCAAAAGGAAGACTTAGTAGTGTTGAAGCAACTATGGATGTAGTCAAGTGATAGCCACAATGCAACCATGATCCTATCACCAAATATATATATATATATATATATATATATATATAAATTAGCATTTACCACTCTGTCACTAAGAAAGTATTTTTCTTAAATTAATATATTATTAAGTTTTTTCTTTTTTTTGTCAAGGTGACTCAGCTGACATATGTATGTGTTGACGACCAAAGGTATGTGGTTCGAATCTCCACACCCTACTACAAAAAGATATATATAAAAAAATTTAGAATATTAAATTACAAAATTCAAATCCACCACGGTTGAGAGTGCGCAGGAGACCAAATCAAAATTAAAAATATTCCTCATGAAAACATCTTAATATGCCTACAAAGAAAGTGAAAAATAATAGATTGTTTACATTTACATCAATTTTCACTAGACTCGTAAAGGTTGGCATCTCTGTTTCACTCCTAGCAAATCTGGAGTGAAGCACAAATGGCGAATAGAAATTTTAAATTCCCTCGATTTAGTAAGAATAATAGAATTCACATTAGAATTCACATTAGAATTCACAATGTATTAATATCTTAACTTATAAATTATAGATTTAAATTCCCTCAATTTAGTCCATATGAGCATAACTCAACCGACATAATGTATGAACTATGAGCAAGATGTCTCAAGTTCGAATCTTCCTCCCTACATGTTGTAAAAAAAAAAAAAAAAAAAAAAAAACCCTCAATTTAGTTCACATTAGAATTCTCTAATCACCCCGTGGTCCCTTTTTGTGAATCGGGAGAATGGCGAGTTCGCAAATGGAGAATGAGTAAAATTATTGAACTATATATATATATATATTTTTTTTTTTTAATTTTGTACAAAGTCCAAATTGAGGGGTTTGATTTCTCAGCGTTTAGAAATTTATCGGTACTCGCCGTCTCCAGCGTCACACGAGTGCAAGGCTCGGCACGTGTTTGATGACGTTAGCAACAACACATGAAGGCATGATTGAAATTTCCCTGTGTGAGTTTTTTTTTCAAAATGGCCCCTATGGCTAGGGAGAAGTTCTAATTTCGCCCCAAACTGAAATTTTTGTTTGTGTATTATTGATTAATAGGTTAATAATTGGTTTTAGTCAATCAAGTTTATAATTAATTGATCCACTAATAAGATTTTGAAGTTATTTATTTGGACATTAATTCAAGTCATAAGATGAGATTTTTAAAATATTGTAATTACCAAATTAGCAATAACTTTTTAGATTTTCAATAATTCATTATTATGATTAAGTATTTAGTGGTATTTACCATTTAGTGCTTTTTTTTTATGGTTCAACAAATGGTGGATCAAAACTTTAATCTTATGACTTATATGTAAGTTGACATTCAGTATTAATATCTTAACTTATAAATTATAGATTTAAATTTCCTCAATTTAATCAACATGAGCATAGCTCAACCAACATAATGTATGAAATATGAGCAAAATGTCTCAAGTTCAAATCTTCCTCCCCACATTGTTGTAAAAAAACAAAAAAAAACCCTCAATTTAATTCACAATGTAATACATATTAAAAACAATTATTACATTAGATGAAATAATTTAAACAACTAACCTATCTATTTAGGCCACATTGTAAAATCATTTAAAAAAAAAATAAACTTACAAACACTACTTTCATCTATAAATTTTTACTTTAAATTTTTATTATTGTTTAGTAAATTCGAAAGTATCATACATAGCTAACAAAAGCATAGCTCGACATGATGTATAGTGACCATGAACTCTTAGATTCAATCCCCCACCCCAACATGTTGTCAAAATATATATATATATATATATATATATATATATATATATATATTATTATGCTAAAAGAAAATGAAGGGAAAAAAGAATGCACGAGTAATTCCGTGAAATAAGAGACCGTTTGGTTTGGGGATTTGTAGATGACTGAAAATAAAAGATGTCTATGTTTTTTATTGTGCATGGGAATAACATTAAATATTTTTTAAAATAGATGTTATATCTATATTTGTCCAATAGGTCCAACTTAAAAAAATGTCTAAGAAGTCTCTAAATTTTTCGACTGTGTCTAATTAGTTCACAACTTTCAAGTTTGTATATAATAGATTTTTGACATATTCAACAATTTTGTGTGCTAATAGATTGGTTGATTTTACAAAATGGTGAATATAAAATAGACCTATTATTAGACACAAAATTCAAAGTTTAGGGGACTTATTTTACATTTTTAAAGTTTAATAGCCTATTAGACACAAAATAAAAAATTTAAAGACTTATTATGAGACACTTTGTAAAGTTCGGAAAATATATTAGACACAAACATGAAAGTGAATTTAATTCACATTAGAATTCACCGTGTGGGTTGTTCACTATTTGGTAAAATTTAAAGACTTATTATTAGACACTTTGCGGTGTGGGTTGTTCACTATTTAAAGGAATTGTTGCCTGTTAACACGAAATTTAACGTTTAGACGTTTCTTAGATCAATGTCGTCGCTACAATGACTATGATAATGTCAACTTTTAGGATTATTCAAGGCAAAAAAAGCCAAATTAAATCAACAAGATGCATTTTAAAACAGTTTTGTTCATCTAATCCCCGTGGTTCACGAAACGATGCCCGGAATAAATTATCACCAACAAATCAAAGTTGATTTATGTTGATCCTTCAAAGCTCATTGTCAAGGGGAGTATTATTTGGTCTGACAATTCTAATGACCTCAACATTCAAGTCACCAGTCCTTCAAATTTCAAGATTTGCACAGTATGCCATATCAACTCTCTGCTTCTTTTTCTAAATTAGTTTAGATTTGTCAATGTAGATTACCAATTCTAAATTTATCCGAGTTTTCTTTTTTCTGATCCGAAGGCGAATATCCATTTGTGTCCTGTTTGATAATTGTTTTTGAAAACAACTTTGAAATCTTATCCAAATCTCAAAAACAAAAAATGAGTCACTTATATGCAACAAAACATGTCAATTAATCTTCATCCAAGTAAATAGACTAAAATAGATATCTTAAAAGTTCATGCATGACTATGCCTTTGTTATTATTGATGGAGCATTTGCTTACGACCATCTCATTGAACATAATTTGCCTTAAAATCTACTATTTGGTTCATGAAGACATTTTAAAAGTTAAAGGCAATATTATTTTAAAAACATGAGGCATGGGCATTGATGTGAATTTGGCCGGTTTTAGAGTTTTCCACGTAAATTCTTGTGTTTTCTATTTGTATTGCTTTCTTTTAATTTCTCAGTTATTTCCTGCTTATTCCTGCGGTAGAACTGGAAGGTTTTTTCCCAACAAGTGGTATCAGAGTTTTAGGTTTGTAGTTTCTTGATTTCTTAATTAGTATGCTTTGTGGTTGCAGCATTGTCTGAGCTTCCACATCAGAAAAGATTTCTTGAAACGAACTAGGTTGGTATTGTGAATAGTGTGGGTTGTTCACTATTTGCCGATTTGCTAGGAGTGAAGCAGAGATGTCAACCTTTATGAGTTTTATGAAGATTGATGTAGAGAAATTTGATGGAAAAATGAATTTTGGCTTGTGGCAAGTGCAAGTCAAGGATGTGTTAATACAATTTGGGTTACACAAGGCCATGGAAAATATTTTTTAAATGGCACATATTCTGGATTATATTTGCATGAATTTCTTACCAAAATTTGAATTGGAATATTATTTTCCTAATATTCCAATTCAAATTTTTAAACACATTAATATCAATGAAAATTTTAGGGCAAATAGATATTTTAAAAGTTAATGGAAGTGAAATATAAACACTTGAGTATTATTTGTATATATTAACGTGATTTCAATCCACGTAAGTTAGAGGTGAACATTGGACAAGTAAATATTAGATAGAAAAGTACTATAACAATGATCAAAATTGTGTGTGTTTTTTAAAGGTTAGAAGTTAAAAATAAAAATTAAAAAAAAAAAAAAAAAAAAAAATGGGACAAAAATGAAACAAAACTTAAAATTTTAGGGACGAAAATAGAGACATTGTAAAAAATTAAATACTAAAATAAAATAAATTCGGAAGTTTATGGACTAAAAATGATATTTAAATTGTTTTATTTTTGTTTTCCTTACCTAGATGTAAAGAAGCAGCTGTGACACAAGCACTCTAAGCATATGTAAAGTTGGTTTTAGATCTCTAAACCAAGCTGATTTTGAAATGGTGTCGTGATAGCCAAGATTCTAGGTTCGAGCTTCAAGTTTAAAATTTGATAACTTAAAATTCTTGTTGTCTCCCAAAACTGGTCTTGGAATGGCAAAACCTTTCTAGAGATTAATGAGGGAGGGACAATGATCAAAATACAAGGAGAGGCTCCCCCATAAATGGTTGTCCCAAAGAAACAAGTGATTTTAGCTGGTTTGATTATTTATGGGCGGGATCTAGAGTGTCTATTTGTTGATAGTTTGTCTATTATTTCTTGCAGACAGAAAGGGGAAGTTCGTCTTTATCGAGCTATTAATTTTCCTTTGAAGTGGGAGTTGGATAGAATTATTCTCAAGAAGCCCCTTGTTCATTCAGTCATCATCAATCACAATGGTATGTACTGGCTTTTTGGGTCAGATCATAGCGGGCTTGGGACCAAAAGAAATGGGCATTTGGCGATATGGTACAATAGTTCACCCCTCGGTCATTGGAGGTCTCACAAGAGGAATCCTATTTATAATGTAGATAAAAGCTTTGGTGCTCGTAATGGAGTTTCAAAAGATTTCTTACCTAGTACTATTTATGCTCCCATGGTTTATCACTTCCATGCAATATTATGATTAGAGAATCCACGGTGTGGGTTGTTCACTATTTGCGGGGTGGCGGTGGGCGGGGTCCGGGGTGGGTGGGCGGTGGGCAGGGTCCGGAGCGCGGTGGTGGGGGTCCAGAGCGGGGTGGGGGTTGTCGGAGGGTGGTCGGGGTCCACCAGAGGGGGTGGGGGTGGGGGTGGCGGTCCACCGGGGGTGTCGGGGTCCGTTGGAGCGGGGTGGCGGTGGTCGGTGGCAGTGGTCAGGGTCGGCCGACGGCGATCGGAGATGGTCAGTGAGGGGCGGCGGTGGTCAAAGAAGGTTAGTGGGTAGAGAAAATTTAAAAGAGTAATGTGAGGGTATTTTGGTAATTTTAATACAAGACGAGAATTAAATAGGTTTTTCAACACAATAACATTTTTTTTAAAACTTAATATAACTGTTTCATCCAAAATGCATTATTTAAAAGACTCCGTCTCCAACAATTCATTTTGAATGGTTGCCAAACACCTCAATTTATTCCAAAATGACTTTTTTTCAAAAATTAAACAGTTAGGAATCTAAACCAAACACACTCTAAAGCGCGTTAGTTGTGTAGCAGTCGGTTCGTTTATACTCTGCACCTTCTCCATTTTTACCTATATGATAAAAGTCTTATTAGACACGAAATTGAAAGTTTAGGGAGTTATTAGATATTTTTAAAATTTAGAGACTATTAAACGCAAAATATCTATTAAACAATTTTTAAAATTTAAAGACTAAATAGATACAAATATGAAAGTCTATATGAACTAAACCTATAATTTAACCAATTTTAGTTGGCTTAATTTGTAATTTTTGAATTTTTTTCTTACTTGATTGTGAGGATTATATTTTATTTGTTTTTATTAAAATATAAAGGAAAAAAATCAATTATATCTCTAAACTTTGTAGTTGTATCAATTAAATCAACTTTGTAATTTATCAATAGAAAAAAGTTAAGGCAATACTATTTTAAAAATTCCAAAAAATAGTATTATTTAGGCTACATTGTATAATCATTTAAAAAAAAAAAAAACTTACAGACACTACTTTCATTTATAAATTTTTACTTTAAATTTTTATTATTGTTTAGTAAATTCGAAAGTATCATACATAGCTAACAAAAGCATAGCTCGACATGATGTATAGTGATCATGAGCTCTTAGGTTCCATCTCCCCCACTCCAACATGGTGTCAAAAAATATATATATATATATACATATATATATATATATATACATATGTATGTATATACATATATATATGTATATATATACATACACATATATATATACATACATATGTATATATATATATATGTATATACATACATATATATATATATATACATATATATATATATATATATATATATATATTGTTCACACGAGAATTCGAACGACGAATGGAAATTCGACACGTGTAAATGAATTTGAATTTGTATTGATGTATTGTATTTATCAGTGCGTAGGATTACAATCTCTTAAATGTAAATGTATCTCGAGGGCTTCGCAGCTTGTTCTCGATGTTGGATTTGTTTCGAGGGCTTCGCAGCTTGTTCTCGATGTTGGATGATCGTTCAGTCTTCCAAGGATTCAGGGAGTCTTCGTTGCTTGAGAATTCTCTCTGAGCTCTTAGGAGTAAAAATTTTCTGAACCTTGCAAATGAAAATGAGCTCTCTATTTATAGAGCTCTCATGGGCCTGGTGGGCTTGGGCCTGAATCCAATGAGCTTGGGCTTTGGGCCCAATGGGCTTGAGTTTAAACCCAATGGGCTTTTGAATCTTGGGCCCAATGAGTTTGATCTTTGGGCCAAATTGTCTTTTGCATATCTCTCTGGCCCGATTCGATTTCGAGCCCAATTGCAGTTTGACCGAATTTGCTCGGTCAAGTCTATCTGATCCCCGGTCGTGATGGAGACACGTGGCGACCGCTGATTGGCCGAAATTTCTCGGTCAACAAATGCCCCCTTTTTCGAGAGTTATGCACAAGTATGTGTGGGTGAGTCTCGGAAAAGTTAAATAGATAAATCGAAACGTAGGACACCCCTAATTTCGACTCCGCTTAGACGCATCAATTTTATCGAAATATGAGGTTTGATTCATAAATCAATTATTTTAATTGACGCCTCTTTCCATGTCAATCGATCAAAAATATGAATTTGGCTCGTAGTTTTGATCTTTCACAGAAATTTGATTTAAATTTTGGTAGATTCTTTTGTTCTACCTTCGTTTATCTTAGGATGTAGAGTAGGGACTTGTGTCTGCCCAATTGAATTTTGAATAGGGTTTGACTTTGAACTTTTTACTCCAATTTCGAAGTGGGATAAAATTTGGAGTATACCCAAGCCGCCAATTTCGATTTGAGACTTGGATTTAGATAAATTTTGACTCTAAATCATGCTTGGAAATAAAATTTGGAATATGCCCAAAATTTTATTTTTTAGGAAAATTTTGGATTTTCTTGAAGTTTGGCTTGAATTCGGAGTAGGAGTGTTGAAAATTTTATTTTGACATATTTGATTTGAGACTCGGATTTAGATAACTTTTGACTCTAAATCATGCTTGAAAATAAAATTTGGAATATGCCCCAAATTTTAATTTTAGGAAAATTTTGGATTTTGCTCCAAATTTAGCTTGAATGAAAATTTGACTTGGTATAATTTTTGGATTCCAATCAATTTTGACATGAAGTTCGAAAATTTGAACTTAAGGTCATGATTATGGAAGGAAATTTAGAACCCACCTAAATTTCAAGTTGAATGAAGTATTACAATCTAAAGATAAATGGTAACAATAAATCTTGTTTGGCAAAGTGGAACATGTAGAACTTTTGTTTCCTTTGGTCTTGGGTTCAAGTCCACCTCTAAGATGCAGCGAACTCGGAGCTAAGATGCAGCGCCACGCAGCAGAGCGAACTCGGAGCTTAAGATGCAGCTTAAGATGCAGCAGAGCGAACTCGGAGCTTAAGATGCAGCTTAAGATGCAGCGAACTCGGAGCTCGGAGCTCTGCTGAACTCGGAGCTTAAGATGCAGCGAACTCGGAGCTCGGAGCTCTGCTGAACTCGGAGCTTAAGATGCAGCTTAAGATGCAGCGAACTCGGAGCTTAAGATGCAGCAGCGAACCAGCGAACTTGGAGCTAAGATGCAGCGCCACGCAGCAGCGAACCAGCGAACTCGGAGCTTAAGATGCAGCGCCACGCAGCAGCAGCAGCGAACTTGGAGCTAAGATGCAGCGCCACGCAGCAGCAGCGAACTCGGAGCTTAAGATGCAGCAGCAGCGAACTCGGAGCTTAAGATGGAGCTAAGATGCAGCACGGAGCTTAAGATGCAGCAGCAGCGAACTCGGAGCTTAAGATGGAGCTAAGATGCAGCACGGAGCTTAAGATGCAGCAGCAGCGAACTCGGAGCTTAAGATGGAGCTAAGATGCAGCAGCCGCCACGCAGCAGCGAACTTGGAGCTTAAGATGCAGCGCCACGCAGCAGCAGCGAACCAGCGAACTTGGAGCTTAAGATGCAGCGCCACGCACCAGCAGCGAACTTGGAGCTAAGACGCAGCAGCAGCGAACTCGGAGCTTAAGATGCAGCTAAGATGCAGCGCCACGCAGCTAAGATGCAGCACGGAGCTTAAGATGCAGCAGCGAACCAGCGAACTCGGAGCTTAAGATGCAGCGCCACGCAGCAGCAGCGAACTTGGAGCTAAGATGCAGCGCCACGCAGCAGCAGCGAACCAGCGAACTCGGAGCTTAAGATGCTAAGCAGCGCCACGCAGCAGCAGCGAACTTGGAGCTAAGATGCAGCGCCACGCAGCAGCAGCGAACCAGCGAACTCGGAGCTTAAGATGCAGCGCCACGCAGCAGCAGCGAACTTGGAGCTAAGATGCAGCAGCGCCACGCAGCAGCAGCGAACTCGGAGCTTAAGATGCAGCAGCAGCGAACTCGGAGCTTAAGATGGAGCTAAGATGCAGCACGGAGCTTAAGATGCAGCAGCAGCGAACTCGGAGCTTAAGATGGAGCTAAGATGCAGCAGCCGCCACGCAGCAGCGAACTTGGAGCTTAAGATGCAGCGCCACGCAGCAGCAGCGAACCAGCGAACTCGGAGCTTAAGATGCAGCAGCGCCACGCAGCAGCAGCGAACTCGGAGCTTAAGATGCAGCAGCAGCGAACTCGGAGCTTAAGATGGAGCTAAGATGCAGCACGGAGCTTAAGATGCAGCAGCAGCGAACTCGGAGCTTAAGATGGAGCTAAGATGCAGCAGCCGCCACGCAGCAGCGAACTTGGAGCTTAAGATGCAGCGCCACGCAGCAGCAGCGAACCAGCGAACTTGGAGCTTAAGATGCAGCGCCACGCACCAGCAGCGAACTTGGAGCTAAGACGCAGCAGCAGCGAACTCGGAGCTTAAGATGCAGCTAAGATGCAGCGCCACGCAGCTAAGATGCAGCACGGAGCTTAAGATGCAGCAGCAGCGAACTCGGAGCTTAAGATGGAGCTAAGATGCAGCAGCCGCCACGCAGCAGCGAACTTGGAGCTTAAGATGCAGCGCCACGCAGCAGCAGCGAACCAGCGAACTTGGAGCTTAAGATGCAGCGCCACGCACCAGCAGCGAACTTGGAGCTAAGACGCAGCAGCAGCGAACTCGGAGCTTAAGATGCAGCTAAGATGCAGCGCCACGCAGCAGCAGCGAACTTGGAGCTTAAGATGCAGCAGCAGAAGCGCCACGCAGCAGCAGCGAACTCGGAGCTTAAGATGGAGCTAAGATGCAGCAGCCGCCACGCAGCAGCGAACTTGGAGCTTAAGATGCAGCGCCACGCCACGCAGCAGCAGCGAACCAGCGAACTTGGAGCTTAAGATGCAGCGCCACGCAGCAGCAGCGAACCAGCGAACTCGGAGCTTAAGATGCAGCGCCACGCAGCAGCAGCGAACCAGCGAACTCGGAGCTTAAGATGCAGCGCCACGCAGCAGCAGCGAACTCGGAGCTTAAGATGCAGCGCCACGCAGCAGCAGCGAACTCGGAGCTTAAGATGCAGCAGCAGAAGCGCCACGCAGCAGCAGCGAACTCGGAGCTTAAGATGGAGCTAAGATGCAGCAGCCGCCACACAGCAGCGAACTTGGAGCTAAGATGCAGCAGCCGCCACGCAGCAGCGAACTTGGAGCTTAAGATGCAGCGCCACGCAACAGCAGCGAACCAGCGAACTTGGAGCTTAAGATGCAGCGCCACGCAGCAGCAGCGAACTTGGAGCTAAGACGCAGCAGCAGCGAACTCGGAGCTTAAGATGCAGCTAAGATGCAGCGCCACGCAGTAGCAGCGAACTTGGAGCTTAAGATGCAGCAGCAGAAGCGCCACGCAGCAGCAGCGAACTCGGAGCTTAAGATGGAGCTAAGATGCAGCAGCGCCACGCAGCAGCAGCGGATGAAGCGCCACGCAGCAGCGAACTTGGAGCTAAGATGCAGCGCCACGCAGCAGCAGCGAACTTGGAGCTAAGATGCAGCGCCATGCAGCATCAACGAACTTGGAGCTTAAGATGTAGCGCCCAGCAGCAGCGAACTTGGAGCTTAAGATGTAGCGCCATGCAGAGCCACGCAGCAGCAGCGAACTTGGAGCTTAAGATGTAGCGCCCAGCAGCAGCGAACTTGGAGCTTAAGATGTAGCGCCATGCAGAGCCACGCAGCAGCAGCGAACTTGGAGCTTAAAATGAGCTTAAGATGCAGAGCCACGCAGCAGCAGCGAACTTGGAGATGCAGCGAGGGAGCCTTTGAACTTGAACTCACAACGAGGAATCCTTCGAACTTGAACATGAAGCGAGGAAAGCCTTCAAACTTGAAGCGAGGAATCCTTCGAGCTGGATGCAAGCGATGTTGCGATGTTCGGTCTTAAACTTGAAGCGACCAATGCTCGAACTTGAACTTGGAGTGGGCAACACTTGAATTTGATCTTCAGGAACTTGAAGTAAGCGAAGCTTAAACTTGAAGTAAGCGAAGCTTGAACTTGGAGCGAACGAAAACACACATTTGAAGTTAGTGAGGCCTCAAACTTGGACTTGAAGCGAGCGACGCTCTGTTCTGATCTTGTAACAGGCGAAACTCGAATTTGAACTTTAAGGGAACGACGCAGATGATGCGCAAACTTTGGGCGGGCGAAACGTATCGCTTATAGTGGTTTACACATTAAGCTTGTAGTGTCACCGTCACAGTAGTGTGCCCGTTCGGTTGGTGGCGCCGCCTTTGTTGTAGTGTGCATCTGCAGGTTTAATATCATATTGTAACTTCAATTATGGTGTTACATTCGATAATGTTGAAAGCTCTCAATTTGTGTCGTGTCGTTCAGTGGGATTTAACGTATCGTCGTCATTCTGAGTAGGTTTGGACATCTTCAATTTGCGGCATCACTCTAAATATGGATGAAAACCTTTGATCTACAACGACAAACTTTAGTAGTCGTGACACTTATGTTTATTTTTATTTGAAGAGACTGGACTTAAAACTTGTTTAAAGCTCTGCCTACGTACCCTTTGAACAATAGAGATCAAGTCGAGACGTAGTTCAATACATGATGATTTCTTTTATTATTGTGACTGAACTTAAAGTACAATTTTTCTGTAAGTTGCCTACGTACCCTTAAAAGTAAGGGATCAAGTCATAACGTAGTTCAAATGATTTATTTTTTTTGGGCCGTTCACCTTTTAAGCTCGTGCGGGCCAGGAGCAACATGTAGTTTATACTCTTACGTTAAGGAGTATTACATTAATTTTATGCATAAAATTTCTTAAGAAATTTGCCGTTGATTGGGCCAATCCTTAATCCATCTTGATCCACAATTTTGTATGCCCCATTTGTATAGACTTCCTTAACAACATAGGGTCCATCCCACTTAGGGGTGAACTTGCTCCCCGTATGTCTCGTTGTGATAATGGGTCTTCGAACCACGAGTACTAGATCGCCAACTTGAAATGATCGAGGCTTCAAATTTTTGTTGAAAACCTTGGTCATTCGCGCTTGGTAACATTCCAATGCTTGCTGAGCATCCAATCTTCTTTCATCGAGCGCTTCCAATTCTTCGAGGCGCAATCTTGCATTGTCTTCGGTAGTTAACCCTTCTTCCACCGCCATTCTTAAAGAAGGGATTTCTCTTTCCAAAGGGAGCACAGCTTCAACCCCATAGACTAGGGAATAAGGCGTGACCCCTGTAGGAGTGCGGTGGGTAGTTCGGTAAGCCCATAATGCCTCACCAATCTTTTCCTTCCAGTCTCTTTTTGACTTGGAGACCACTTTTTTCAGCAAGTTGCACAATGTCTTGTTGAATGCTTCTGCCAATCCATTTGCCGGAGCGTTGTACATGGATGACTTGCATTGCTTGAACTTGAATTTCTCACATAAATTGTCCATTAGACTATTGGAGAATTGTCTTTCGTTATCGGTCACGATGCGGTGAGGGATGCCGTAACGGTAAATGATGTGGGTTCGGATGAAATTCACAACAGTTTCCTTCTTTGCCTCCTTTAACGCAATTGCCTCGGCCCACCTTGAAAAATAATATGTCCCAGCGAGGATATAAGAATGTCCTGCTGAGGACTTAGGTGTTATTGGACCAACGAGATCAAGCCCCCAAGCTTCAAAGGGCCATGAAGCTATGGTTGGGTGAAGGGGTTCTGGCGGTTGATGTATGAAGTTTGCATGAAACTGACAAGCCTCACATTTCTTAGCATACTCCATCGAGTCTTGAACCATCGTTGGCCAGTGATAACCCATTCTCTTTAACTGAAAATGAAGTTTCGGTCCCGATTGATGAGCACCACAGACCCCTGAGTGCGCTTCCTCTAATGCCTTTATCGATTCTTCTTTTCCTAGGCATCGAAGAAAAAGTCCGTCACAGGAGCGTCGATAAAGGGTTTCCTTGTAGTAGATGAATCGAGCACTTCTTCTTCGTATATCGGCCTTACGTCGGGACTCTGTGGGAAGTTTTCCATGTTGTAGATAATCTACAATCGGTTGTCGCCAATCCTCTTCCTCAATCACATAGACTGATATTACGTTTGCTTCTTGACTTTCAATTTCAGTCGGTGGTACAACCCATTTTTGACAAATCGGGACGTTCAATACTTCACTTTCTGAGACAGTCAGGGCTGTGGCCAAATTTGCTAATGCATCTGCCTTTGTATTTTCAGCTCTTGGAATATGCTCTATGGTCATACTATCAAAGCTTTCTAAAAGTCGTCTTGCATACTCAAAGTACGGTATTAAATCTGGATGCTTCACCTCGTATTGGAGTGACAACTGATTAATTATCAGTTTTGAATCTCCATAGATCTCGATGTAGGTCACTCCAATTTCTATTGCTATTTGAAGACCCATAATGAGTGCTTGATATTCAGCAACATTATTCGAACATACCTCTTCAAATGCGATGCTATACGGCAACATGTGTTTTTCAGGGGTAATGAATACTATACCCGCTCCTGCGCCATATCTTCGAGCTGCACCGTCAAAATACATGATCCATGGGTCAACAATTTCAACGTAGAAGATTTCTTCGTCAGGCAGGTCGTCAGATAATTTCCAGTCTGACGGCACTGGATGATCTGCCAAGAAATCAGCCAAGGCTTGCCCCTTCACCGCCTTTTGTGGAACATAAACAATGTCATACTGTTGTAGTAAAATTGCCCACTTTGCCAACCGACCTGAAATAATTGGTCTAGACAGAACATACTTGATTGGATCAGCCTTAGCCACCAGATGCACTGTGAATGCCTGCATGTAATGTCTCAACTTATCGATGACGAAGAAGAGTGAGAGACACATCTTCTCAATGGGTGAATAATTCAGCTCTGCCCAATTGAGAGTTCTACTTAAGTAGTAGAGGGCACATTCTTTGCCCTTCTCGCTTTCTTGTGCAAGCAATGCCCCAAGCGACCTTTCTTGCGCAGTAACGTAGAGTATCAATGGCTTTCCTGCTACGGGTGCGCCCAAAACAGGAGGGTTAAGCAAGTATTGTTTTATGTTGTCAAAGGCATTTTGACATGCTTCATCCCACTCAAAGGTCGTGTCTTTCCTCATCAGTCTCTGAAATGGTTGGCATCGGCCTGCTAGATTGGAGATGAACCTCCTGATATAAGCAAGTCGTCCTTGGAGACTTCTTAGTTCATGCAAGTTTCGCGGCTCCGGCATTTTTTGAATGGCGTCGATCTTGGATTGATCAATCTCGATCCCTCGATGTTTTACGACGAAACCAAGGAATTTCCCCGAAGTTACACCGAATGTACATTTGAGAGGATTCATCCTCAATTGGTACTTTCTCAAACGATCGAAAACCACCTTTAGATCTTTCAAGTGATCCTGTCGCTTTTTGGACTTGACTACAAGATCGTCGACGTAGCATTCGACATGCTTATGCAGCATATCATCGAAGATCCTTTGCATGGCGCGTTGATAAGTTGCGCCGGCGTTCTTTAATCCAAAAGGCATTACCTTGTAACAGTATATCCCTTTCGGAGTCTGGAACGCTGTCATTTCTTCATCTTTGAGGGCCATTCGAATCTGGTTGTATCCTGATGACCCATCCATGAAAGACAAAGCTTCATGCCCTGTGGTAGCATCGACCATTAGTTCAGTGATGGGCAATGGGAAGTCTTCTTTCGGACATGCACTATTCAGATCGCGAAAGTCAACGCATACCCGTAATTGTCCGTTTTTCTTTCTGACGGGGACAATGTTTGCTATCCATGTCGGGTAGTTTACTTCGCGAATGAACCCTGCTTCAATTAGCTTGTTAACCTCATTTTCAATTTGGGGGATGAGCTCTGGCCTGAAACGTCGTTGAGCTTGTTTGACTCGTCGATACCCGTGTTCAATAGCGAGATGATGTACTGCGACTTTTGGATCAAGTCCCGGCATCTCTTTATACGACCAAGCAAAGACATCTTTATACGCAATGAGCAAACTCAAGTACTCGCACTCCTCTTCATTCGAAAGTGATGCGCTTATAAAGGTTGGACGTGGTTCTTCCGTCGTACCCAGATTAATTTCTTTTAGCTCATCAACTGTTGGTTGGCTTCCATCTTCGAGTGGCAGTGGAGCCTCTTCAACATCCTCTTCAGATATCTCGGCCTCCGTTTCTTCCCCGGCAGTAATATGGTGACAAGAGGCTTCATCCCCATTCTCTGCACGTTTGCTCGCAGGGTTGGTGATGATGACATTGCGTCGTTTAACCTTTAATGCACCATCTGTATTCACGGTAACGAAAGTTTTTCTTTTCATCCGTGAGGGGACGATACTGCGAATCTCTTCATCGCTTTTTGTTTTGCTAGACTCTTTATTGTTCAAAGTCTCTCGAGCCTCTTCGTGTAGGAGGCGATCGAAAATGGAAGTGGATGAAAGTTTCTTATCTCTCTTTGTGGTCACGCTTAATCTTTGCAACGCTGACGTTCGTGAGAGAGATTTATCGGGCAACGTATTTTCTTTCTCCTCTGTCGGCTTACTCAACCTTTGAAATGTTGCATTCCGTGAGAGGGGTTTAGCGGACGGTGTGTTTTCCTTCTCATCTGCTGGCTTACTCAACCTTTGAAATGTTGATTGCCGTGAGAGAGGTTCAGTGGACGGCGTGTTTTCTTTTTTATCTGCCGACTTACTCAGTCTTTGAAATGCAGATTGCCGTGAGAGAGGTTCAGTGGACGGCGTGTCTTCTTTCTTATCTGCCGACTTACTCAACCTTTGAAAGACGGAAGATCTGATGGGATTAGGTGTTGAGTGCGAACTGTCTTCTTCTGTCACAGCCGCTTTCAATCGCTGGAAGGCTGAAGCGCGCGTAGCCGGCGACTTGATGCGCTTAAAGATAGAGATCCTTGGTTTGACAGTTTCCTCTTCTTTTGAGTTGTGTGCCTCTTTGGTCGTTATGTTATTACTGTTGGCCACTTTCTCTTTCCCTTTTCGGGTTATCCGGACTGGTTCAGGCGACTTATATCCAAGCCCCTTTCTTGATGCCGGTATAGGATATCCCTCCTTTAGGAGTTTCTTCTGTGTCGAAGAAAGCTCTGACCTGCCCTCGAGGATTTTCAGGCCCTTGAACTCAGTGTGAGTTGTGAAGTCATATCCTGCCTTTGCTAGCAGTTTATATGCCTTGGGATCGTATCCTTCTTTCGTTCGTTTCTCAGGTAGGACCATCCCTTTCTGAGTCTCTTTGGACTTCGTGACCTCTTGCTTCGTTATCTTCGTAAGAGGGGTGACAAAGTTTTCTTTCAGGATCTCAATGTCACCGACTTTCAAACTTTTAGTACATTCTGCGAATGGTGATTCACCTTTCTTACGTCGGGACAAGGGAACGTAGCGCAGAACATAAGGGTTCGAACTTTTCTCGTCTTTCAAGGCCTTAGGCTTCGTAGGACTGACGGATGTCTTGCTTTCGCAAAACTTGGGAACATTTTCTTCTTTGATTGATTCTTTCCCTGCGCAAGTCTTCTGCTCCCCGCTGATCAAAGGGATTTCTTTTGGCATTATTTCTTCTATGTTGCTGTTATTTATATAAAACTTTGCATCCGCGAAATGAGACTCGGCCTCTGAAAATGGCTTAGTGTCTGCCTCAACCTTTTTGACGCCGTTCTGGTAAAACTTGAAGCACTGATGCAAGGTGGAAGTTATTACCCCATTTCCATGAATCCAAGGGCGACCCAACAATATTTTATAGGTAGTCCTGGAGTCTATGACATGGAATAAGGTATGTGCTTCTAAGTCCCCGATGATGAGCTGTAGGCGAATCATGCCGATCGCTCGTTGTCCTCCCTGATTGAAACCCTGGATTACCAGCTTGCTACTTGATAGCTCTTCCATCAGGATGCCAATCTCCTTCATGACTGATTTCGGCATTATGTTGACGGCCGATCCATCATCAATGAGGATTCGACCGACCTTCTGTTCTCGAATGTACCCTGAGACAAACAAAGGTCTATTGTGAGGTTTTGACCCCAACATCAAATCATCATCGGTGAAGCTTATGGACATGCAATCAGACGCGCATGCATGTGCTGTAGAGGTTGAAGGTTCTGAATCATTAGAGTCCTTCAACGTGTTGATGTGAGTAGTTTTGTCCATTTGAGGCAAATCTACTACATTGAGGGAAGGTGTATCATCCAGCTTTATTACCAACTCCGTTGAACTTGGAGTGGCGTTGTCATCCTCGATTGCCACAACGACATGGCACGTAGCAGCTTCAACTATTTCTTCCTGCTTCTTATTAAAGAATCCCTTGGGGAAAAATTCCCGTAGGGTCATAGGCTGCTGGGGTCGAGGGAGGTCTTTGTTTTCCTCCACGACAAGTTTTGGCCTTCTCATACTCTTTCTTCCTTTTCTCTTTGGAAGTTTGCTTTTTCGCCTATACTCTCGGAGTAGGCGGGCTTCTTTCTGGACAGGTCTCTGTCGCCGCATTTTTCGACGAGTTACGACGGTCCATCCTTCATCCTCATCCCCAACGGGTTCGGGCTTCACCCGCGAAGTCTCCTGTAGGATTTCATGTTCGTATTGAACGATTACAGGTTCGCAAGTCCCGAACTGGATCAAACTCTCCTCTTGCTTCTTAGGAGAGACAGGAGATAATTGAACGCCGGAGTTCAATGTTACGGCGGCGTGATTTGCTTGAGCTATCTCGTCGAGATCCAGCTCAATCTTCTTTTCACTAGCTAACTTCATGATTAGCTCTTTCAAGACGAAGCATTTGCTTACAGGATGACTGACAACCTGGTGGTATTTGCAGTAGTTAGGATCATTTACCTTTCCTAACTCCTCCGGTCGTTTGCACTCTGGCAGTTGGATGAGTTGCGTTTCCAGCAATTGCTCTAACATATCGAGAATGTCAGAGTCTGGAAACGGGTAGATCTTTTCTTGTCTTTCTTTCAACGTAAGGCGACGTCTTTCGCCTTTGTCATTTCTTGCTTCCGTTTTGTTTTCCTTTGCTTTGGAGGAAAACATTAAAGGGGTCGTGTTGACGACCATGGATTCTTTCACGACATTCTTCGTGATCTTCCCAACGCTCTTCATTTCTGTCTTTGTTTTCTTTACGTCGGGGATTAAGAGGTCTTTGTTTCCTCTATTGGCAATACTCAACTCCATATCATGGGCGCGAGTTGCCAACTCCTCGAATGTTTGGGGCTTTATCCCTTGCAGGATGTAGTGAAGTCCCCAATGCATGCCAACGATCTCCAGCGGTTAATGAAGTCGTCGACAGGCTCGCCCATTCTTTGGCTAGCATGCGAGAGTTCAGACATGCTGACTGTTCGCCTCGTGCTGTAGAAGCGATTCAGGAAGTCTCTTTCAAACTGCTCCCAAATGTCGATTGTCTCGGGTTCCAAGTCGGTGTACCAGTCAAAGGCGTTTCCTTTCAAAGTTCGGACGAATTGCCTAACCAGCAAGTCACCGCGAGTTCCAGCATTCTCGCATGTTTCGACGAAGTGGGCAATGTGTTGTTTAGGATTGCCCTTCCCATCGAATTGTTGAAACTTTGGCGGCTGATACCCAATGGGCATTCTCAAATTGTCAATCCTCTTGGAATACGGTTTGGAATACAAGAGGGTGCTTTGGGCTGGTCCACCGTACTGGACTCGAATGGTGTTGGTAATCATGTCCTGCAGTTGTTGGACAGATAAGGAAGAGACTGACGTCGAGTGTTGCGCTTGGTCTTCCTGGATGACCATTTTTTCTTTGTCATTCTTTCTGGCCGCAGGAGTTAGGCTTGACTCCGCGACCTCACGGCTCTGCATCTGACTCCTCAGTTGGGCAATCTCGAAGTCTTTATCCTCGACTGCTTTCATCAGGAAGCTGATTTTCTTTTCCATTTCAGCCATCGCTTCGTCGTTAGTACGCGCATCCGCCATCATTACAGATACGCTGGAGTCAGACACCTTCTCCGGCTGATCAGAGGAGGGAACAACCTCATCGAACAAAGGATTGTCCTTGATGATTATCCCAACCCGCTCGGACTCCGTCAGTCGTTTGTATATTTTGCGCACGATGGCAGGAGTGTGTTCGCCCGTCTGCGAGACTTCTTTGATGACGCGGCTGCGGGTGGTAGGTCCCCTGTAAGGGCTGTTGGAACTGACAGCCTGGAACGTTGTCTTCTTTGATGCCATTGTTAATTTTTGTTGAGAGAGAGAGATGAAAGGTAGAGAGGTCCCACTGGGCGTGCCAATCTGTTCACACGAGAATTCGAACGACGAATGGAAATTCGACACGTGTAAATGAATTTGAATTTGTATTGTTGTATTGTATTTATCAGTGCGTAGGATTACAATCTCTAATGTTTGATCCTCTGATTCTCTCTCTTAATTGTAAATGTATCTCGAGGGCTTCGCAGCTTGTTCTCGATGTTGGATTTGTTTCGAGGGCTTCGCAGCTTGTTCTCGATGTTGGATGATCGTTCAGTCTTCCAAGGATTCAGGGAGTCTTCGTTGCTTGAGAATTCTCTCTGAGCTCTTAGGAGTAAAAATTTTCTGAACCTTGCAAATGAAAATGAGCTCTCTATTTATAGAGCTCTCATGGGCCTGGTGGGCTTGGGCCTGGATCCAATGGGCTTGGGCTTTGGGCCCAATGGGCTTGAGTTTAAACCCAATGGCTTTTGAATCTTGGGCCCAATGAGTTTGATCTTTGGGCCAAATTGTCTTTTGCATATCTCTCTGGCCCGATTCGATTTCGAGCCCAATTGCAGTTTGACCGAATTTGCTCGGTCAAGTCTATCTGATCCCCGGTCGTGATGGAGACACGTGGCGACCGCTGATTGGCCGAAATTTCTCGGTCAACATATATATATATATATAATTATATATAATTATTATGTTAAAAGAAAATGAAGGGAAAAAAGAATGCACTGGTAATTCCGTGAAATAAGGGGTCGTTTGGTTTGGGGATTTATAAGGGGTGGTTTGGTTTGGGGATTTGTAGATGACTAAAAATAAAAGATGTCTATGTTTTTTATTGTGCATGGTAATAACATCAAATATTTTTTAAAATAGATGTTATATCTATATTTGTCCAATAGGTCCAACTTAAAAAAATGTCTAAGAAATCTCTAAATTTGTCGACTTTGTGTCTAATTAGTTCACAACTTTCAAGTTTGTATATAATAGATTTTTAACATATTCAACATTCTTTTAAATTCACGAACTTATTAAAGACACATATTCAACAATTTTGTGTCTAATAGATAGGTTGGTTTTACAAAATGCTAAATATAAAATAGACCTATTATTAGACACAATAAAATAGACCTATTATTAGACACAAAATTAAAAATTTAAAGACTTATTATTAGACACTTTGTAAAATACGGGAAATATATCAGACACAAACATGAAAGTTCAAGGATTAACCTAAAATTTAACCTAATTAGTGAGTTGTCTTAAAGGAAAAAATCATCACTTCCTAAAATAAATCTTTTCATTTATTTCTCCCCTCATTTTATTCAATCTCTTAGATCCTAAAAAAAAAAAAAAAAATGTTAGATTTTATTTCTCTATCCTCCAATTTTATTCTCTAAATACTACCGATTTAAAAATAATAATAAAAAGGGAAGAAAATAAGTTTCTCATTCCCCTAGTTTTATTCTCTAGATACTAACTATTTAAAAATAATAATAAAAAAAAAAAAAAAAAAAAATAGGGTTTAAAGGAAAACTACCAAGATTGCTTGTAGCGTCATCACCACCATTGACGTAGACATTCTTCTTACTTTCGTAGCTTCCTTCGCTCTTCCTTCTCTTTCCGTTCTCTCTGGAATCAAGATTTAAGAGATGAGGTCTTTTTGATTTTAGTAGAACGTGAGTCATTTTTTAGATGAATTTTGTTGGAAAATCGTGATTTGGGAGCCGAGATCTTTGATTTCTGTAGAATGTCATATGGATTTTGTTGGAAAATTATGATTTGGGATCACCCGAGGGTACCCGATCTCCATCCATCACCCCAATCCATTTACCAGAACTAAGTTGTTGGGCATCGACATGGTGGTAGCGAACTCCATTCGAAGCATTGCGACCCTTAACAGGTTCTACTAAGCCCAACTGTTGCCATGTATGTATGCACATATCAAAATGAATATCTTGCCATTGTAGATATTTTCTGTTATGAAAGTATATTTATGTAAGTTGATTAATTATTTTCCCTATAATAGGTTGGTTCTGATCCTATGCAACCACAAAGCATACTCAGAAATCAAGAAACTACAAACCTAAAGCTCTGATACCACTTGTTGGGAAAAAACCTTCCACTTCTACGGTTGGAATAAGCAGGAAATAACTTTGAAATTAAAAGAAAGCAATACAAATAGAAAACATAAGAATTTATGTGGAAAACTCCAAAACCGGTCAAATTCACATCAATGCCCATGCCTCATGTTTTTAAAATAGTATTGCCTTAACTTTTAAAATTTCTTCATGAACCAAATAATAGATTTTAAGGCAAATTATGTTCAATGAGATGGCTGTAAGCAAATGCTCCAAAGAAATAATATATTTTCAAGAAATTTTATTCTCTGGATACAATGTTGTGCTGAATATGTTATCCAGAATATGTTTTTAATATGTGCCATTTAAAAAATGTTTGATGTTATTCCCATGCCAATAAAAAACATAGACATCTTTTATTTTCAGTCATCTACCAATCCTTCAACCAAACGGCCTCTTATTTCACGGAATTATGCATTATTTTTTCCCTTCATTTTCTTTTAGCATAATAATTATATATATATATATATATATATATATATATATATATATATATATATATATATATATATATATATATATATATATTTATTGACAACATGTTGGGGTGCGGGATTAAACCTAAGAGCTCATGGTCACTATACATCATGTCGAGCTATGCTTTTGTTAGCTATGTATGATACTTTCGAATTTACTAAACAATAATAAAAATTTATAGATGAAAGTAGTGTTTGTAAGTTTAATTTTTTTTTGAAATGATTATACAATGTAGCCTAAATAGATAGGTTAGTTGTTTAAATTATTTCATCTAATGTAATAATTTTTTTTAATATGTATTACATTGTGAATTAAATTGAGGGGTTTTTTTTTTTTTTTTTTTTTTTACAACATGTGGGGAGGAAGATTCGAACTTGAGACATTTTGCTCATAGTTCATACATTATGTTGGTTGAGCTATGCTCATGTTAACTAGATTGAGGGAATTTAAATCTATAATTTATAAGTTAAGATATTAATACTTAATGTCAACTTACATCAGAAAAAATTTCTTGAAACGAACTAGGTTGATATTGTGAATAGTGTGGGTTCTTCACTATTTGCAGATTTGCTAGGAGTGAAGCAGAGATGTCAACATTTATGAGTCCAAATTAATAGGGGTGTAAATGGACTGGGTCGGTTCGGTTTTCATCAAAACCGAACCGATTCGGTTTTGTAGAGAAAAAATCCGAACCGAACCGGTTTTCACCTAACCTAAACCGGCCCGGTTCGGTCCAGTGGCGGTTTTTTTTTTTTTTTTTTTTTTTTTTTTTGTGGGCTGGGCTCTTTTTAGAGACTTAGCCCAATGGCTACCACAAGAATTACTAGACCAAGCTAAAATTCCCTATAAGAGAGCTATTTTCGATTCTACGACTATTTTTATGAAAGCCTTTTTAGAATTTTTTTTAGTCACATTTATATTTTTTTTTATGAAAGTCTTTTTGGGATTCTTTTGTAGTCACATTTATATTTTCAACTTATCATAGTCACACCCTAAAAAAACATTCATAACAAAACATTACAAAAAGATCTAAAACACTCACAACTCACGACAAATAAAACAAACTTAATACAATTTACATTCACGATTCTAAAAAAATTAAAAGAATAAATGAGCTGGACTTCTAACTCAAGCTACTCAAGCTTGACTTTTTATTCAACGAGTTGTCTTAATATTCATAATCTCCAACGTCAAACTTCCAACTTCCAACTAGACTTCAAGAACCTAAAAAAGAAAAACAAGAATCATTACGTGTTGTATAATAAAATAGATATGAGAGTAGAAATGTAGGACTGTAGAACTGTAGAATCATATGTGAAATTTTCAAAGGCAACTTCCATCTCCTTCCGTACGCTAACCATTAACAAAATAAATAATCTTAAAACACATACGACAATGATTTTATATATTAGCATTACCTTCGTCAATTTCTTCAGCTCCGTCAATTTCTTCACTCATATCATCCAAAGGTTTAGATTGAAGCCAAATAATTGAATCATTCAAACACATACGACAAATACTTGAATCATAATCCAAAATTAAATGAAATAGTTTGAGTTGCATATGAAAATATAAAACTACAGCCAAATAAATAATCATCCAGAACATAACTAGATGAAAACTCAACAGATACGGACAGGAAAAGAGAAAAGTCCATGTTTCACCAAGAACAAGAAAATCAAGAATATTATTAGCAAAGCAACCAAATGAATCACACTAAGTGTTGAAATTATTTCATGTATATGTATACTGGAAGAAGACCTAGCATCTTGAGAGGAGAATTTAGAGTCTGCTTCAATTTGGAGAGAAGTTTTGGTCCATTTTTTTTGGCTTTTGAGAAATGAAACAGAGTTTTTGATGAGAGAATTTGGACAAACCCCATTTTTTATGGCACCATCGTGTAATGCACAGCCACAATTGCAATGGTAAGACCTTCTTTCAATCAAAAAATCTTGCATTGAAATGCTTTTTTCAAAAAAGTTCAGAAATAAAAAATATCCAAATCAAACACAAATATTGGTTGTTCCTGTCAAAAAATGAAAGCATACCCACAAAAGAAAACAAGCAAAAAAAGGAAGGAAATAAGAAAACCCTAGTAATTAAAAGAAAAGAAGAGTTGTTCACCTCTCTGGAGATGAATGGAGGCTGTACTGCGATGATAGAATAGAAGGAAGGAGAAACTGAGAGGGAAAATGAAAAATGGGGATTTGAAATTAGATATGGATTTGGATTATAAGTGAGAGCGAAGGCAAATGAAAATGGTTGGGGGTTTTCAAGGACGGCCTGTGTATTGCGTCCAATTGGCCGAAGCCAAATAGAGGAGTTTGGAAAAAATTGAACTTTGAGGCTGGCCCCCTTCGGCCAGGTTTTTTATTTTTGCAAAAGTTGCTTTCAAACTTTCAACTTTCAGCTCTTTTTCCAAATCAAACACAACCCATCTTCAAAATTCAACAAATAATCAAATACCCAATTCCATTTCAACAAAACACTACAAGAATCACAAACCACTTATACGACATTGAAACTCGAAAGCTCAAAAAACACCCACAAACACACTTCATCAACTACAGAAAAAAAGTTCAGAAATCAAAAACACACTTAATCAATGGCCAAAATCGAAGGAAAGAGGCGCATAGAAGAAGACGCAAATCATAAACACTACACAGTAGCAACAAACACAACCAATATAAATACTAAGCTGAAACAAAAATGAACTTGAAAAACTATTAATCTTAGAACCAAATCTCCATAAAACACTTAATAAAATCAAACCCAAGTCAAATATTAGCACAAAAAAATGACCCAAACACACAATCTATACAATTAACTCGATCTCCATGGCTTCCAAGGCCACCCCTCATAGTTTACCAAAGTAAATAGAAGTAAATAGAAAAAAATCGAGACCAGAATCAAATTCGGAAGAAATGCAGAAGGAACGCAAACAGAAAACTCCAAAAACAAGTCGGTAGGTATCACGATGGTTACATTGACAAACCTCGAATTGGAGATGAAAATTGCAGAGAGATTTTAAGAGAGATGAACGAAAGCCCTAATGCGATGGAAAATTGAGAGGAAGAAGCGAGGCAGAATGTATATAATATCATAACCTAATTTTTAGGTAAATCTCGGTTAACCAAAGAACCGAACCGAAATTAGCCGGTTCGGTTCGGTTCGGACATAATGCATATAATATCTCTAAAAACCGATCCGAACCGAACCGGACCGGTTCGGTTCGGTTCGGTTCCTCGGTTCGGTTCGGTTTCTTGCACCCCTACAAATTAATGTAGAGAAATTTGATGGAAAGATGAATTTTGGCTTGTGGCAAGTGCAAGTCAAGGATGTGTTAATTTCAATTTACATCTACGTGAGCTTCGTCACGTTTTTATTTTTATTTTGTTTTTTTCTCTACTGTATTGTTGTTGGTTTTCCAAAACAATACTATGTAATTACAATTCGCAAAATTGTACAATTGCAAGTACGCTATAATTTCAATTTGCGAAATTGTAAATACAAAGTACAATTTGCGGAATTTCAAACTTGGAAGTTCACTTTGCAAAATTAAAAATACACCTGAAGTGCAATTTGCAAATTACAAATACAGTGTGTAATTGCATTTTCATCTTTACTTTATTTTCTTCTTGAGAATTTGTAATAAATGTAGTTTGTCTAATTGTATTAGGAAGTGGACTACACCTTATTTGTTATTAAGTGAATTGCAATTACAATTTATTTGCTATTTAGTGGATTACAATTACACTTTATTTGCTATTTAGTGGATTGCCATTACCATTTATTTGTTATTCAGTACATCAGAATTACACTGTTATCCGGTTCATCGCAAATACACGGTATTTTCCTCCAATTTTTTGTCGTATGTTATGTTTTTTTTTTTGCCTTCTCATGTATTTACCATGACAAATACATTGTAATTCAAATTTGCACAATTGCAAGTACCGTGTAATTCCAATTTTGCAAATTGTAATTGCAATTTGCAAACTTAGAATGCATCTCTTTGTTTGTCTAAATGTATTATAAAGACTATCATATTTTCCTCAAACAATATTTTTTTTTTGTCTTCTAATGTACCGAATTTGCAAATACAGTGTAATTGAAAACATTATTTTTTGTAGTTATAGTTAGTTGAAATTTGTCTCAATTACAATATATTTACAATTTTGTTTCAATAATCGATTGAAAATGGTGGGGGAAGAGAGTTAGTTTTTGGAGAAAATCTTGGGAGTGAGAGGGTAAATAAGGAATGAAAAAAAATAGGAGAGAGAAATTAAATAAAAAAGAACATATATCAAACTTTAAAAAAAAATGGACCTCGATTTTGATAATAAAAATGATCATTTTAATAATCATTTAGTCCCATTTCATAACCATTTCGTTTTTAATTTTCTGTTTTTGAAATTTATGTGTTTCCTTACAATTTCTTTTCTATGAGTTTCAATTTTCTTAAAGAAATATTTGTTTGTTTAAAAAATTGAAAGGTGGTTTGTTTTACGATCCTCAAGAGGACAAGGTGCTTGTGTTTACAAACGCCACGTTCTTAGAGGAAACCCACATGAGAGATCATCGGCCTAGAAGCAAAATTGTTTTGAGGGAACTTTTCGGGAAAGCTACAGCTAAATCAACAAGAGTTGTTGATCAGGCTAGTCCTTCTCAAGAGTCGAGAATGTCTCGATGTAGTGGGAGGGATGTTAGACAACGCGACCGTTACATGGGTTTGACGGAAATCCAAGCCGTCATACCTGATGACGGCATTGAAGATCCATTGACCATGGGCGAGGATCTGGTCGACAGGGGCGTTGATCGGAGTATACCGGTCGTACTTCTTGAAGGTCGTGTGGGTCGGAGCCGTCTGTTTCGCTCCTTGCCGATCAGGCCGGCTATACTCCTTCTTGGGGCGTGTGTTGGCTGCCCAAGAGTTTTCCTCCGTCGGGGCGTGTCTGCTAGTCTCGACATTTTGCGTTCGAGCTGAGATATGCTCGTCCGCAGAAATGTACTTTAGCACGCGACTTAAGAGCTTGGAGTAGGTATGCGGTGGCCGCTTGCCGAGGGACTATAGACAGGCGGGGTGCCTTAATCCTTGGAAGAAGGCCATACACCTAGTTTCGTCGGATGTTTGTCCTAATGGAATTGAATTCCTAAAACAACCAGAGGCGCAGCGAAAAGAAGCCTAAACTGGCTGAGGATCTTCAGCAATCAATAAGTAACAAACCGGGAGAAAGGAAAAACAGTTAACACTTAGCTTTTTCTTTCATCCGATTACCACCGGTAAATCACCTTACCACCAGTAATAGTCAACCGGTAAAGGTTGACCGGTAAGTGATCATCGATAAGGCACATCGGTGTGCCACTGGTAAATGGCACACCAGTAAGTCTCGACCGGTAAAAGCTTCACAAGCTTTCAACCGGTTAAAACCTCACCGGTAAATTTACCTCGGTGTATCAAACCGTTATGCTTCTCAAGCATCGACCGATAAATGATACACCGGTAAATTCACGACCGGTAAAACCAGACCGGTAAGTTACCACCTGTAAATCGGTTCGGTAAGCTTCACTAAGCTCACACCGGTAAATTACCAGACCGGTAAACTTGAACCTGTAAAACGATACCGGTAACCCTTGGACCGGTAAAACGATACCGGTAAGCCAAGACCGGTAAACCGGTAACAAATTACCGGTCAAGGAAATTGGTAAAGAATTCACCGGTAAATCACATATCGACCGGTAAATCCTCGGCCGATTCCCTTCCTCAAACGTTAAGAATAACGCTGAGGAAAGCCACCAGTAAATTTCACATTGGTAAACCGACCGGTAATTTCCACCAGTAAATTTACCAGAGCTCGAACACAGAGAAAAAAAAACTTACTTTTTTTTTGTTTGTATTCTCGTCTCCGCAGCAACCTCCTCTGCAAAATCCTTGGAAGCATAGTCTGATCACGAACTCAGCAAAGCGAGAACCACCCTTAGAGGAGTCCCGATTATTCTCGGGCTTAGTAGCGGAGTTGTGAGACTTCTTGAGCTAAGGAGGTTTGTTGAGAGGAGAGTTTGGAAGAAGAAGATGAATTTGATGTTGAGAATGGAGATGAAATCTAGTTTGAAGTTGATGAACAATTCATCAACCCTTTCAAACATTCATCTCAACTATTCTCATGAATCTTCAACTAATTGAAGTTCAAAATGAGAGAAAAGAATAAACCATTCATACATTTTCAATTCTTCACAAGAATCCCTCAAGCTTCAACACCAAAGCTTCATCTTCAAACTTGTCTTCATCAAGTTTTCACCTTCAACCATTAAAGTTCCAAAAACGAGAGAGAAGAGAGCAGGAGAGAGAAACCAATTTCTCATTAGTCAGGCAAGAATGAAAAAGTCTCCATTCTTATCCAAGGCAAAAGTCGGTTTGAAACGAGAATGAGGTGTTCAACATGTAAATGTTGAACCCACATTCTTCATTATAAATTATTATAATAATAATAATTTTATTTAATTAAACTTTTTAATTAATTATTTTATTATTTAATTTAATATCAAATATTAATTAAATAATAAAACTAACCCTAGTTTTCCGAAAACTACCTTTTCGCATATGAATCTATATTCATATTTTACTCTGGTCACATATTTAAATCATATTTAAATACGTCACATGCATATTTAAATCATATTTAAAAATGTCAAGCCTCAATCAACAGACCCGAATTAGGATTTCTTCAAATTCTACCCTATAGCACTGTTACACCGCTTTGTCCAAGCTAACTAGGAGAACCTAAAGGACCTACAGATCATGAGCTCCAACGATACGAGATTATCCGGTCAAAACTCTTTCAACCGAACTAATCAACATTCGTCAAACTCCCAGAGACTCCACTATAGTCTGAGGGTTGCACTCTCCTCACTGTAGATATAATATGTCCTCTTGATATAACCATCACAGGTGAGTCGATCCTTCAGTGGTCGTTCGTAATCACAGCTGGGTCATTTATACCGTTTAACCCCTACATTACCACTTGTTCCTTAAGTATCACTAACACTTCTAATGAACAATTGATTTGTGGTCCAACCAGCAGATCAGGTCCCTCTCTTGCCAAAGAGAGGATGGGCGCCCATTGTTCAAGCCCTGGAGTCAACTATTAAGGGAACAACCTATCTACTAACCCTAAAGGCGGGTTAGGAGTGAATTCCGTCTTGCTATACTATGTCCCCAGCCACCTATTCGAGTTTATCCCCAAGATGGTAGGCTTATTGAGTCGGCGATCTGGCCACTCTCACCCGTGCAAGTCAAAGGATACTCTCGAATAAACAAAAGTTCATAGCGAGCTCAAGATTAAGATCGAGTTACCTAGGCCATCATAAGAAAAAGCCGGTCTCTACAGTAAACGATGTTATAAAGAGAGAACGACTTGATTTCGCGGTTCAGTCTTATGCAAACTCATTGCACAGGACGCCCTCACTCGCACATCACCATGTGAAACGATTCGGATCACATCGTTTCGTACAATACAAAGCGAGCCACATTCAATAGTGTTACCAGGATAAGGTACCCAGCCTTATCCATACGCCATAGACCGTTTTGGCTGTATACTTGAACATGATCCACATTCATGTCATACATGAGGTTCAAGTACTCAGACTTCGCCATGGGTGTTGGTTATTGGTACAGGTTAATGCAAACACGTTTCACTTTATTCCAATAAACTCTTTTACTGAATAAAACTCAATAACACTTTATTGCTAAATAGAACATTTACAAACACAACTGTTTACAAACTACGAGTTTTAGGACATAAAACCCAACAAACTCCCACTTGGACTAAAACGTTCGTTGTGGTGTACATGCTGGTCGAGAAAACTAAAATATCTCATATATAAAATTTTCTCCCACTGTTCTACTCAGCAAATCGCAGCCCTAAACTCTTTAGGTGTCTCTCGAACACTTTAGCCGTGAGAGACTTAGTAAACTTATCAGCATGAAGTGCTGCGAGGCTTTCCATGCGATCGTCACATCTCCTCATAGCACTAACCAAGAGCTCAACTTATAAACTTTTACTGCTTTTTAAGCTGCAACAAATTTAGCTTCTACAAAGGAATCAATAATACAACATTTGTATTTTACTTCTCCGTACTAGGACAAAACTTTAACCGTAGTCCAATGATCAAATCCAATTGGACTAATAACTACTGACAGCTCCCACTGCATAACACATATAGGGTCATGTATTTAAGAAGACATACATTTGACTACTGATATGTAAATGCACAGGGATTGCGTCTCAACTTCTCAACTTTTGAGGTGTCTTAGGAAACAATTTCCTTTGACAATTGAATTTCAAATCTGAAAAATACCTTACCTTTCATTCGGAATTCTACATCAAATATTGACAACTCTTTGTTAATATTAACAACACTTACTCAAAATAAGATGTTTAGTACCAACACTAGTGATTTGTTCTTACGATTCTCAATCCTTAGAACAAATTAAGTCTCTCCCAAAACTAATATTCGGTTTAGCGTTTCGGTCCCGAGATTTCAACTTTGGGTTTTTATTTTAGAGTTTGGTTTTAGGATTTCAGTTTAGGGTTTTGGGAGAAAAAGTATGGAGATTTAAGGGTTTTGGAAGAAAAGTAAGGAGATTTAGAGGTTTTGGAGGAAAAGTAAGGAGATTTAGGGGTTTTGGAGGAAAAGTAAGGAGATTTGGGGGGTTTTGGAGAAAAAAGAGAATAACATTTTTTCTCACTCCAAAAATCCACCATTGTTCTTCCTGTTATTTTACCCATTTTTTTTGGATCCCTTCATCTTTTCTTGATTAAAAAGACTCCGGCTAAGCTTCATCACCATCTCCGGCGAAGCCTCATCACCATCTCGAACCACGGCGGAGTAACCGGCGGCGCACAGCGGCAGCGTAACTCCGAACCTAGACGCACGGCGGAGCTCCAAGCTTGAAGCAAACTCCGGCGAGCCTCTCTTCCTCTTCGAGCTTCAACCCGACGGCAGCGCAACCCAGACGGCGGCGTACGGCGGCGGATCTCCAACTCGCCCTCTCCGGCGAACTCGATCCATGAGCGGCGGCGAACTGGAGCTTCAACCCGACGGCAGCGCAACCCAGACGGCGGCGAACTTGAGCTTGGACCAACGGCGGATCTCAGCTCCTTCGCGAAGCCTCATTACCATCTCGAACTCGTCTTCTCCGGCGAAGCTTCAAACGACGGCAAGCTCGGCGGCGGCCATCACCAACTCCGGCGAACCCGAACCGGTGGCAGAAAGCCTCAAGCAGTGAATGGTGGCTGAGAAATTCGTGGGTAACGAAAGTTTTTTTAAGTTTAGGCGAAATTGCAATTTTGTCTATTTGTTACAAATTGATATATACCCCTGCCTTATGATGTATATCCCCACTATTTTGAGCATGATATATACCCATGCCTTATGATATATACCCATACCTTATGATATATACCCCACTGTTTTGAGCATAATATATACCCTACTGTTTTGAGCATGATATATACTCTCACTGTTTTGAGCATGATATGTACCCCTGTTTTGAATGATATATACCCCACTGTTTTGAATATATTCCCCTGTTTATGTTATATATACCCATGATTTGATCTTTCTAGTTTGCCTTTTAATTTTGATGCGTGACAATATTTATATTTATATACTTTGCTTATATTTTATAACGTCTATAATTTCATGTATATAAATTTCATCTTGTAATGATTGTTATATACTTTGATTATATTGACAAACAAAATTGTATTCGTATACCGACATTACTAAATAATTCAACCATATGAAATCTCTAATAATATTTGAAACTTGGTGATATTGGTATAAGTAAGGTCTATAAAATGACTATATAAGTAAACAACCTTATTATTATGATTTAAAATGAAAAAAAAAAAAAAATTAAAATGTGCAAGCGCTGGCACTTTCCTTTCAACGGTCGGAAAAATAGTGAAACTATTATTCCGTGAACTCAAAAAAAAAAAAAAAAAAAATCAATTTAAAATGTGCAAGCGCTGGGAGTTTCAACGGTCGGAAAATGAGTGAAATAAATTAAAATTTAATTTTAAACTAAGTAGGGTTGTGTGAATTCGAATGGAGATTTGTGATGGGTTTGTTTGAGGCTGCAGGATCTCGCTTATTTCTCTCATCAATTCTCTCTCAGTCGATCACATTGCAGGTACGCATTTCTTATTCTGAAATTTGAAATCGATCAATCCTCTCTCATCAATTCTCTCTCAGTCGATCAATTCTCTCAGTCGATCAATTCTCTCTCAGTCGATCAATTCTCTCTCAGTCGATCAATTCTCTCTCAGTCGATCAATTCTCTCTCAGTCGATCACATTGCAGGTACGCATTTCTTATTCTGAAATTTGAAATCGATCAATCCTCTCTCATCAATTCTCTCTCAGTCGATCAATTCTCTCAGTCAAATTTGAAATGAGTCTCTTGTTTGCTGTTGATGATTTCGTAGAAGAAGAAGAAGGCACAAGCGAAAGTGTATCTCTAATTATTTGGTCTTCTATGGTCTGGTCTCCCCCCTCATACTCTCCTCAAATTTGTTATTCATTTGATTTTCCAGATAGTGGATTGTGTGCTGTCAATTTTTGTGCCATTTTTGTGCCCACTTGTTAACACCAACATGAATCTTGTCATGCAGATAGATATGAGGCAATCGATCACTTTCTCCTTCACTCGAAAATAGACAGAGTTGATTTCCAAAGTTCTTGTGATCGAGGGGAACGATTCCTTCTGTGCAGAATCTGGTGTTCGCAAATGGGTTGGAACGGGTGTTGAGCTTCTGCCGGTCGGAGGACTGGTTTCAGGGGCGTCGAAGGTAGATCCGCCATTGGAGGGCTCCTTCCCGACCTTGAAAGTTCCATCGGATGACCGTGGGCTGCAGATGGATGGTGCGGATTTGTCTGAGGAGGGCAGTTAATCCTTCTCCTCTTCTGTCTACTTCAATAGTTTGCTTTCATCTCCATCACAATTCTCCATTTTTCACTCCGAACATCTATATCTCAATTCATCACTCTCTTTCCCTTTCCCGATCGTCTCTCTTTTCTCTTTTCAATTCGATTCTATTCCTCAAGCATTTTTTTTCTTCCAATTCGGAATATGTGTTCTTGGTAATGTACTACTGCTTTGTTATAGGGAAAATGAACAACTGTCGAAGTATGGTGATACGAAGTCCGCCCGAGCAATTATGTTGGTTGAGTTGAAGAAGTTAATTGAAGCAAATACTCTGTTTCGTGATAAATTGCAGTTTACTCTTATTAATCAAAGGTGATATTTATCCTGCATTTCCAGTTTTTATTCCACCAATCGATTGACATTCTTATAATTGTTTCATTTAGTGTGCCCCTCCCCCATTCTTTTCGCTGATTTTGTTGCTGGGATTTTGTGGAAATGGCCCTGGTCGGTTTATTTTTAATCTGTTCTTGCTTTTGTTCTGTTTGTTTCCCGAGAAAGATTTGGGGAAATGGATTGAAGTTGAGAGGTTGTGTTGTTTGAGTTTTGGACGATTGGGGGAAAGTTTTCTGGTGATTGATTGTGCTCAGGAGGGTTACAAACGAAATCGACTTCCATTTTGGCATCATCTAGGGTTACAAATGAAATCATGAAATCGACTTCCATTTTGGCGGCCATCTTCCACTTTCATTTTCCATCTCTTTCGCAGCGACTGAGCCTGATTCGAGGTTTCAGGTGGTTGGGCTAGCCACTTGCCTGCCGTACGTGGGCGGGGAGGCGAAAGCGCCGACGCCGGACTGCTGCAGTGGACTCAAGCTTGTGCTTAAAAACAGTAAGAAATGTCTGTGTGTGTTGATTAAGGACCGTAATGACCCAACACTTTGTCTCAAAGTTAATCTTACTCTAGCTCTTGGTCTCCCCAATGCCTGCCATTCCCCTGCCGATGTTAAAGACTGCGTCGGTAATTATTTCATTAACTCATAACTTTAATTAGTTTCACTGCTTATTATATAATTCTAATTAATAAGTACTTCTTTATACTAGGGCTTCTCCATCTGCCGCCAAGGGACCAAACTCTACTACTTCAGCACCTGCTGGTAAATCAGTTTTTCTTTTTTTATTTATTACTTCCTAAAATTCTCTTATTTTAGTTTCATTCAGGCATATATTTTAGTCACACAAAGTTAGTTTTGGTGAATATTAAGTGAAAATAAATAATCCAAAATACCAAAATGATTAGTCTGTCTTTTTTTTTTTTTTTTTTTTTTTTTTTTTTTTTTTTTTTTTTTTTATGCATAAGCTTCATAATATTCAAGGAAAGAGAAGAATTTGGTTTTGTGGAGCATATCAAGGTAAGATTGCTACATTCTAAGTTTAGAAAGGTTGTAATGCAATAAAATCTTTTCTTGTTAACATTTATTTATTATAAAAAGATAATAGTAATATCATTTAGAGAACACAAATTATGCTAAAATGAACTATGTTCATGCCTGATATTTCAAGATGAGTGAAATGAAATCTTTTAAATTCTGTCTACTGGCTGAAAGAAAACAAATGATGTATACGGGTGGTTTAGATTTTGAAATTCTATTTTGCTCCTTGACTAGAAACATGAATGATTTTTTTTACTTCACCTTTTGCCTTTGTTGAAGTAGACTATGAACTTTGGAATATATGTATGGGTCCTTGGCTTTAGAAACATAACATGAAATATTTTTTTACTTTTGTATGCTTAGATTTTGAAATTCTATTTTGCTCCTTGACTAGAAACATATCTTTCTAATTCAAGGCTACCACCTCGAACTGTAATCTAGGGAATGCAAGTTTCCTTGACTTGTGAGAATATTACAACGGTTGTATTGAAATTATGCATGAAATTGAATTACATTGTTTGGATCCTACTTTAGGTAAATCAAAACAATTTGTTTATGCACAATTGCACATTCTAAAGAAACTTTGGAACTTTATCTAAAAAAATAAAACGACACTTTGAAACTTTAGATATTAGACTGTTATTTAAGCAATGACATTGACAACAAACTTAGACTTATTACCATTATAATAGGTGAGGGATTTTGGCTCCTTTTGGCTCAATGTTTCTGACTTTGTGTTTTTTTTTGTCTCTAATGTTTTTAATCATTTTATCGTGATTGTGTTCTTCTTGGAGATGGAAGATGTCTAAATTGTTGTGGTTATGTGTGTTGGAGCTATGAAAAAGATGGAGATTGCTGAGCTCTGTCTAAGGCTTGTTGAAGGATCCATTCGAGTCATGTCGCTAAGTTGAAGGATCCATTCGAGCCTCTATCTAAGGCTTGTTTTCGAGATTCTAGCTAATAAAAGTCGCAAGGTTTACAACTCCGGTTCACTTTGTTTCTTTCATATATTTGCATTCTATGTGTATATTCAAATTTGTGTGTTATTTAATGGTACTCTAAAAACTTTCATCGGTAGTTTAAAGAGAAGTTATAATATGAAAAATAGGGATCTAATGAGGTAATATGTCTAGTTCTTTTTGTATATCTTGATGCTTTGAAATGCTTTTACAAAGGGATCAATGAGGTAATATATCTTATGCTTTGAGGTAATACTTGTATGAGTTATGGAAAGACAAGTATTTTGAAATATGTTTCGTCTCATACAGTTTCTGCCATGGTGCATGGATATAATAGGGGATAAAATAATTGTGGTGGTTTCTATAGTATGAAAATAGGTGAGTTTATGTAAGATTTGTTAATACATTTAGTGTAAAGTGGATCTAAGTGCTGTAAATGCTTTCTATTATTGACAGAAAAGTTATATGATGCACTCCAAAATTCCAAATTTCCAAGGTCTTTTTTAGCTGGTCCAAAATTCCAAACTTCCAAGGTCTTTTTTAGCTGGTCTGGGCAAACACTTTTTCAGTTGGTATGGGTTTTAGTTTTACCTTTTCACTCATTGCATTTATTCTTTTTGAGTTTTTATTAGTTGTGATTTGAACTTGGGTACTTAGGCTGAGTTTTTCTCTTGTTTCATTTACTCTAACAAAAAATTTCAGTTATTCATCATGATTAGGATTTCGTTGATTAACATTTGAATGGAGTGGAAGGGGTTAGGTTTTCATCCATTTATGGTAGTTTGTATTTTATTGAGTTTTTATAAAACTTAGGTTAGGGCTGATTATGGTAGACTTGATGATGTTTACATCGTTTTGATTATTACACATAGATTTGCCTTTATGAAATATGGTTTAGGGTTTAGGGTTTAGGGTATAGGATACTTAGGCTGAGTTTTTCTCTTGTTTCATTTACTCTAACAAAAAATTTCAGTTATGTTCATCATGATTAGGATTTCGTTGATTCACATTTGAATGGAGTGGAAGAGGTTAGTTTTTCATCCATTTATGGTAGTTTGTATTTTATTGAGTTTTTATAAAACTTAGGTTAGGGCTGATTATGGTAGACTTGATGATGTTTGCATCGTTTTGATTATTACACATAGACTTTATGAAATATGGTTTAGGGTACTTAGGCTGAGTTTTTCTCTTGTTTCATTTACTCTAACAAAAAATTTCAGTTATGTTCATCATGATTAGGATTTTGTTGATTCACATTTGAATGGAGTGGAAGGGGTTAGTTTTTCATCCATTTATGGTAGTTTGTATTTTATTGAGTTTTTATAAAACTTAGGTTAGGGCTGATTATGGTAGACTTGATGATGTTTGCATCGTTTTGATTATTACACATAGACTTTATGAAATATGGTTTAGGGTTTAGGGTTTAGGGTTTATGGTACTTAGGCTGAGTTTTTCTCTTGTTTCATTACTCTAACAAAAAATTTCAGTTATGTTCATCATGATTAGGATTTCGTTGATTCACATTTGAATGGAGTGGAAGGGGTTAGTTTTTCATCCATTTATGGTAGTTTGTATTTTATTGAGTTTTTATAAAACTTAGGTTAGGGCTGATTATGGTAGACTTGATGATGTTTGCATCGTTTTGATTATTACACATAGACTTTATGAAATATGGTTTAGGGTACTTAGGCTGAGTTTTTCTCTTGTTTCATTTACTCTAACAAAAAATTTCAGTTATGTTCATCATGATTAGGATTTTGTTGATTCACATTTGAATGGAGTGGAAGGGGTGTTAGTTTTTCATCCATTTATGGTAGTTTGTATTTTATTGAGTTTTTATAAAACTTAGGTTAGGGCTGATTATGGTAGACTTAATGATGTTTGCATTGTTTTGATTATTACACATAGACTTTATGAAATATGGTTTAGGGTACTTAGGCTGAGTTTTTCTCTTGTTTCATTTACTCTAACAAAAAATTTCAGTTATGTTCATCTTGATTAGGATTTCGTTGATTCACATTTGAATGGAGTGGAAGGGGTTAGTTTTTCATCCATTTGTGGTAGTTTGTATTTTATTGAGTTTTTATAAAACTTAGGTTAGGGCTGATTATGGTAGACTTGATGATGTTTGCATCCTTTTGATTATTACACATATATTTGCCTTTATGAAATATGGTTTAGGGTTTAGGGTACTTAGACTGAGTTTTTCACTTGTTTCATTTACTCTAACAAAAAATTTCAGTTATGTCCATCATGATTAGGATTTCATTGATTCACATTTGAATGGAGTGGAAGGAGTTAGTTTTTCATCCATTTATGGTAGTTTGTATTTTATTGAGTTTTTATAAAACTTAGGTTAGGGCTGATTATGGTAGACTTGATGATGTTTGCATCGTTTTGATTATTACACATAGACTTTATGAAATATGGTTTAGGGTACTTAGGCTGAGTTTTTCTCTTGTTTCATTTACTCTAACAAAAAAATTCAGTTATGTTCATCATGATTAGGATTTCGTTGATTCACATTTGAATGGAGGGGAAGGGGTTAGTTTTTCATCCATTTATGGTAGTTTGTATTTTATTGAGTTTTTATAAAACTTAGGTTAGGGCTGATTATGGTAGACTTGATGATGTTTGCATCCTTTTGATTATTACACATAGATTTGCCTTTATGAAATATGGTTTGTCATTTCCCTGCTCCTACTTTGAGTTTTATTCATGCTTCAAAATGTAGCTTGTCCATGTTGATCAATCTCCCAATCCCGCAATTGTTGAAATAAAAAGTAAGTTCTCTCTCTCTCTCAATCTTTCATTTCTCTCCTCCAACTTTATTTGAGATGCATAAGCCCTTATGAAATGCAATTTTACATCAACATGCTTAGTTCTCTCAAGGCATTGCTGGTTTTTAGTTAAATATATAACACTTTTGTTGTCGGCGTCCTACAACACATTCACAACCTCTTGATTGAAACCTAGCTCACCAATTATGGTGCAACATCTCAACCCCACTGTCGGATTTTCTTAGGAAGGTTGCGTATTTTGAGATTCATGTTTTGCTCTTTGTATTTACCATTTTTCTTTTTCGGAACGTTATTATCACCATGGTCTCTTATGTACGCAGCCACCACTTCGAGGATATGACATTCCCTGGAACTAGCCTTTGGAACAAAAAAATGATGTCTTGTGTGTAAGCATTCTAAGCATAATCTTGCATCAATTAATAGATCTAAGCTCCGGGTTCGATTTCGTTGGATCGTAACAAGTTTGTCATTTCTCTGCTCCTACTTTGAGTTTTATTCATGCTTCAAAACGTAGCTTGTCCATGTTAATCAATCTCCCAATCCCGCAATTGTTGAAATAAAAAGTAAGTTCTCTCTCTCTAAATCTTTCATTTCTCTGCTCCAACTTTATTAGAGATGCATAAGCCCTTATGAAATGCAATTTTACATCAACATGCTTAGTTCTCTCAAGGCATTATTGGTTTTTAGTTAAATATATAGCACATTGGTTGTCTGCGTCCCACAACACATTCACAACCTCTTGATTGAAACCTAGCTCACCAATTATGGTGCAACTTCAACCCCACTGTCGGATTTTCTTAAGAAGGATGCGTATTTTGAGATTCATGTTTTGCTCTTTGTATTTACCATTTTTCTTTTTCGGAACGTTATTATCATCATGGTCTCTTATGTACGCAGCCACCACTTCGAGGATATGACATTCCTTGGAACTAGCCTTTGGAACAAAAAAATGATGTCTTGTGTGTAAGCATTCTAAACATAATCTTGCATCAATTAATAGATCTAAGCTCCGGGTTCGAGTTCGTTGGATCGTAACAAGTATTCTTTCCTTTACAACTTTCCATTCAATTGTTCAATTATAAGTTTTACCGTTCAAACTATTGTCAAGGATTTTTGTGCTTAACTTCTGATTTTGAGATTCATGTTTTGCTCTTTATATTCAAGTTAGTCTATGTTCTTGTAAAATTGGTTTGCTGTTTTCTTTTTGAGTTGGTAGGATTTCTCGCATTTTTTGTTTGTAAGAATGCGTGAATATATGATAAGTGAAAAATAACACAAATCATTCGCATATTAGTCCTTGACCTAACCTTGTGAAGTTTCTGTTTGCATATATTTATTCAGGATGACATCTGATCTTTGCTTTCTTTTTGTGTGATTGCAAGAGGTAGAGACAACTCCATGGCATGCTATCCTGTTGTTGAAACTATTCATAAGTAAGTTGAAGGATACAATTTTTATGTGTTCCTTCCTACACCTTGCAAACTTCGAAAATAGTAAATTTGTGAGGTGCATTGTAAGTTTCATGCATTTATGCATTATGCAAGCGTCGGTAAAGAATCAATTATTAAATGGGTATGTTGATGGCTTGATGCCTAACTCGTTATTTGATACCCCTCTCTTTGTGTCTCTCTATTCTGAAGAGGATTACGTAAAGTAAAGTATTTTGTAGTGATTCTTGATAGAACATAAAATATTCAAAGTTGAGGTGATGACAAGTTTAGATGTAGTTTTGCTAGGTTGACTAAATGGGGGAAAGATAGTTGTTCCTATTCATAAGTTGGGGGATAGAAATAAATATGCTATGGTGAGAGATCTTATTCTCAAGGGAAATCCTAATTATCATTTACAAAAACCTAAGTGGAGCTCGAGATTGATAGATTTTTGGTCAAATCTTTGTGGAGCTCGAGAAGTATTGCTTTGTCTTCCTTGGATGCAATGCAACTTGCTCTCCAGGTTCGATTTCGTTGGATCATAATTCATAACAAGTATTCTTTCCTTTACAACTTTCCATTCAATTGTTCAATTATAAGTTTTACTGTTCAAACTATTGTCTATTCTTTTTGCTGATTTTGTTGCTGTGATTATGTGGAAATGGCCCTGGTCGGTTTCTTTTTAATCTGGTCTTGTTCTTTTGTGTTGTTTGTTTCCCGATAAAGATTTGGGGAAATGAATGAAGTTGAGAGGTTGTGTTGTTTGAGTTTCGAAACTCTCGATTATGGGTCTTTTCTTCTTTTCTTTTCTTTGTTACATTGAGTAGGTTGAGTAAACTTTTGTTACTGAAAGGAAATCGTTCTTCGATGATTGTGTGAACTTCTGCAAATAATTAATGTTCTGGCTGTATTTTTTTTTCTCGATTCTGTTGGTCATTGGAGTTGAAGGGTCATCATCATATTTACTGGGATTTCTTCTGATTTTATTTTGGGTTTCCATTTTGATTTTTGGTTCATCATGGCATTTTTTTTATTATGTTCTATTTGAACAGGATTGTGTAAGGACCCTAGTTAGGGGTATATGGGCAATATGGGTATGTTAGTAGTAAGGGCATATAGGGTAAATACTTAGGGTGTCCTAACAGATTGGTGGATCAGGCTTGGATATCAGAAGCAAGGCTAGGGTATTTTCTCTTTCTTGTGAAGGAGAAGCTATTTTCAAGAAATGAAATCTTGATTGGTTTTGTGTTCTTTTATTTATTATTTTTTTTTTTTTTTGCATATGAAGACCCTCCCTGGCCCTGGTAGTTTTCCTTCAGAGCTTCCCAAGTGGAATTATGATGGATCCAGTACAGACCAAGCTCCAAGCTCCAGGAACAGATAGAGATAGTGAAGTGATTCTTTAGTGAGTTCATAATGTGCCTTTCTCCTTTTTCCAATATTTCTACAGAGAGTTTAAAAGTTGATTGGATCTTAACATCTTTTCTTGTTGTTTGAATGATGAATGCCCACAAGCAATTTTCAGGGACTCTTTTAGGAGAGGCAACAATATTCTTGTAAGTTCCAAGTTTTCATTTGGACTACAAGTTTTTGTCAAACTGTTGTTATGGCTTGAGCTTGACAATGATAATTTTGACTGCTCCAAGCTCCAGGAACAGATAGAGATAGTGAAGTGATTCTTTAGTGAGTTCATAATGTGCCTTTCTCCTTTTTCCAATATTTCTACAGAGAGTTTAAAAGTTGATTGGATCTTAACATCTTTTCTTGTTGTTTGAATGATGAATGCCCACAAGCAATTTTCAGGGACTCTTTTAGGAGAGACAACAATATTCTTGTAAGTTCCAAGTTTTCATTTGGACTACAAGTTTTTGTCAAACTGTTGTTATGGCTTGAGCTTGACAATGATAATTTTGACTGCTTAGGTTGTGTGTGATGCTTACACACCGGCCGAAGATCCAATCCCAACGAACAAGAGACATGTTGCTGCCAAGATCTTCAGCCATCCTGATATTACTGCTGAAGTACCATGGTGATTATTAAATTATCACCTCATATTTCTGATTATGAGATGATGAATAATGTTAATAGCTACAAATACCATATATTGAAACTGAAAGTGACCTTTCACCAAAGGAAATTATGACAGCGAACATCATAATACATGTTTATATTATCTAATGGTAGATACTTCTAGTGTTAGTCTACTTAGAATCGATATGCTGACTTTGGCTCATTTGTTTTGGAAACACAGGTATGGTTTTGAGCAAGAGTACACCTTGCTGTAGAAGGACGTAAAATGGCCGGTCGGGTGGCCGATTGGTGGTTTTCCTAGGCCACAGGTAATTCAAACTACTTTCTCTTCTCAAACTTCTTAGAGTTAGTTGAATAGAATCAATGAGATGGGATGAGATGAGATTATATTTATAATTAATCAAAGCTTCAAGTAGTATATGAGATTATACTATTGCGGTGTTGGTGTCGACAAAGCCTTTGGCCGTGACATTGTTGATGCTTACAAAGCCTGTATATATGCAGGTGTCAACATCAGTGGTATCAATGGAGAAGTGATGCCAGGGCAGGTATAGCTTTTTTCGTGAGTTCATAGTTACAGACCAAGCTCCAAGCTCCAGGAACAGATAGAGTTCATAATGTGCCTTTCTCCTTTTTCCAATATTTCTACAGAGAGTTTAAAAGTTGATTGGATCTTAACATCTTTTCTTGTTGTTTGAATGATGAATGCCCACAAGCAATTTTCAGGGACTCTTTTAGGAGAGGCAACAATATTCTTGTAAGTTCCAAGTTTTCATTTGGACTACAAGTTTTTGTCAAACTGTTGTTATGGCTTGAGCTTGACAATGATAATTTTGACTGCTTAGGTTGTGTGTGATGCTTACACACCGGCCGAAGATCCAATCCCAACGAACAAGAGACATGTTGCTGCCAAGATCTTCAGCCATCCTGATATTACTGCTGAAGTACCATGGTGATTATTAAATTATCACCTCATATTTCTGATTATGAGATGATGAATAATGTTAATAGCTACAAATACCATATATTGAAACTGAAAGTGACCTTTCACCAAAGGAAATTATGACAGCGAACATCATAATACATGTTTATATTATCTAATGGTAGATACTTCTAGTGTTAGTCTACTTAGAATCGATATGCTGACTTTGGCTCATTTGTTTTGGAAACACAGGTATGGTTTTGAGCAAGAGTACACCTTGCTGTAGAAGGACGTAAAATGGCCGGTCGGGTGGCCGATTGGTGGTTTTCCTAGGCCACAGGTAATTCAAACTACTTTCTCTTCTCAAACTTCTTAGAGTTAGTTGAATAGAATCAATGAGATGGGATGAGATGAGATTATATTTATAATTAATCAAAGCTTCAAGTAGTATATGAGATTATACTATTGCGGTGTTGGTGTCGACAAAGCCTTTGGCCGTGACATTGTTGATGCTTACAAAGCCTGTATATATGCAGGTGTCAACATCAGTGGTATCAATGGAGAAGTGATGCCAGGGCAGGTATAGCTTTTTTCGTGAGTTCATAGTTACAGACCAAGCTCCAAGCTCCAGGAACAGATAGAGTTCATAATGTGTCTTTCTCCTTTTTCCAATATTTCTACAGAGAGTTTAAAAGTTGATTGGATCTTAACATCTTTTCTTGTTGTTTGAATGATGAATGCCCACAAGCAATTTTCAGGGACTCTTTTAGGAGAGGCAACAATATTCTTGTAAGTTCCAAGTTTTCATTTGGACTACAAGTTTTTGTCAAACTGTTGTTATGGCTTGAGCTTGACAATGATAATTTTGACTGCTTAGGTTGTGTGTGATGCTTACACACCGGCCGAAGATCCAATCCCAACGAACAAGAGACATGTTGCTGCCAAGATCTTCAGCCATCCTGATATTACTGCTGAAGTACCATGGTGATTATTAAATTATCACCTCATATTTCTGATTATGAGATGATGAATAATGTTAATAGCTACAAATACCATATATTGAAACTGAAAGTGACCTTTCACCAAAGGAAATTATGACAGCGAACATCATAATACATGTTTATATTATCTAATGGTAGATACTTCTAGTGTTAGTCTACTTAGAATCGATATGCTGACTTTGGCTCATTTGTTTTGGAAACACAGGTATGGTTTTGAGCAAGAGTACACCTTGCTGTAGAAGGACGTAAAATGGCCGGTCGGGTGGCCGATTGGTGGTTTTCCTAGGCCACAGGTAATTCAAACTACTTTCTCTTCTCAAACTTCTTAGAGTTAGTTGAATAGAATCAATGAGATGGGATGAGATGAGATTATATTTATAATTAATCAAAGCTTCAAGTAGTATATGAGATTATACTATTGCGGTGTTGGTGTCGACAAAGCCTTTGGCCGTGACATTGTTGATGCTTACAAAGCCTGTATATATGCAGGTGTCAACATCAGTGGTATCAATGGAGAAGTGATGCCAGGGCAGGTATAGCTTTTTTCGTGAGTTCATAGTTACAGACCAAGCTCCAAGCTCCAGGAACAGATAGAGTTCATAATGTGCCTTTCTCCTTTTTCCAATATTTCTACAGAGAGTTTAAAAGTTGATTGGATCTTAACATCTTTTCTTGTTGTTTGAATGATGAATGCCCACAAGCAATTTTCAGGGACTCTTTTAGGAGAGGCAACAATATTCTTGTAAGTTCCAAGTTTTCATTTGGACTACAAGTTTTTGTCAAACTGTTGTTATGGCTTGAGCTTGACAATGATAATTTTGACTGCTTAGGTTGTGTGTGATGCTTACACACCGGCCGAAGATCCAATCCCAACGAACAAGAGACATGTTGCTGCCAAGATCTTCAGCCATCCTGATATTACTGCTGAAGTACCATGGTGATTATTAAATTATCACCTCATATTTCTGATTATGAGATGATGAATAATGTTAATAGCTACAAATACCATATATTGAAACTGAAAGTGACCTTTCACCAAAGGAAATTATGACAGCGAACATCATAATACATGTTTATATTATCTAATGGTAGATACTTCTAGTGTTAGTCTACTTAGAATCGATATGCTGACTTTGGCTCATTTGTTTTGGAAACACAGGTATGGTTTTGAGCAAGAGTACACCTTGCTGTAGAAGGACGTAAAATGGCCGGTCGGGTGGCCGATTGGTGGTTTTCCTAGGCCACAGGTAATTCAAACTACTTTCTCTTCTCAAACTTCTTAGAGTTAGTTGAATAGAATCAATGAGATGGGATGAGATGAGATTATATTTATAATTAATCAAAGCTTCAAGTAGTATATGAGATTATACTATTGCGGTGTTGGTGTCGACAAAGCCTTTGGCCGTGACATTGTTGATGCTCATTACAAAGCCTGTATATATGCAGGTGTCAACATCAGTGGTATCAATGGAGAAGTGATGCCAGGGCAGGTATAGCTTTTTTCTTTTTCCTGGTTTCTGCAATGTATTTGATTCTGATTATGTTCTTATGTTAAACTTATGTGCTTTCTTTTGCACCAATATAGTGGGAATTTCAATTTGGTCCTTCAGTTGGTATAGCTTCTGGGGATGAATTGTGGGTTGCTCGTAGGGGTGCAAGGGAAACCCGAAAAAACCGAACCGAACCGAAAAACCGACCGAAACCGACGTTAATTTCGGTTCGGTTCGGTTCGGTTGACGGTTTCGGTTTGAATTTTAAGAAAACCGAATATATTCGGGCGGTTTTCGGTTTTGATGCTTTAAAATCGATGATAACCGAGCCGACCGATTACTAATATATATATAATAAACCGAAGTATAATCAATAAGTGTAAGTGGTCCAGTGGCTTTAGAGACGCCTTACAACCATGATGTCTTGAGTTCGAGTCTCACAATAAGCATATTTTTTGAACTATTTACTTCTACAAAGTAGAATGGGCCCATAACACATCAGCGGCCCATCATCCAACTTCTTACAGCCCACTCAACTCAACCCATTGCTCTTTGAATTAACTAATCGGTGAACCGCCAGACCGAACCGATTAAACCGTCGGTTAATCGGTCGGTTCGGTTCGGTTCACAACCTCCGGCGGTTCGGTTTCGGTTTCACATTTCCTTCACTATTCTTATCGGTTCGGTTTCGGTTCAGCACTCAAACCGAGCCGAACCGAATCGATTACACCCCTAGTTGCTCGTTACATCTTGGAGGTAACTTAAGTTGTAAAAGATTGCTTCAACGTCGGCAAGAACAGCTGGAATCCAAATCATTCCCTCTCAAACTCCATTGATTTCTGTGTTCTAGCTCTTTCGATAAACAAGAATCATGTCTCTTCTCTCAGATCTCATCAACCTCAATCTCTTTGATTCCACCAAGAAGATCATTGCAGAGTACATATGGTGCGTTCCTCCCTATATTCTCTTCCATTTCCTTCGAATTGCTCGTTACATCAATTTTGTTCTTGGTTTGTTTTCAAGGTATGAAGAATCATGTCTCTGCTCGATCTCTAACATTTCTCTGTTTGAATTTTCATTTTTTCCAGATCTATCAGTTTTTTCTGCTAATACTGATCAAAACGGAGGTGGTAGTGATGTCTCCCTCAGTAGGGAGCTTGGTGTTCTTGATCTTTACAGTACTCTTTTTTTTATGGATTGATATATAATATGTCTTTTGGAATTTGGTGCTTAAATTTGCAGCAACATTAAGCTTTGTTTTTCCAAAATAGTCTTGAGCAGGAATCTGAGTTTTTCTTCAATATGAAATATTTTGAAAATGAGATTCATTATGTTAACTGGGATGAAGTTGAGAGATACCACTCTGGTTTTACCAAAGTAGATGATAAGGAAGCAGAAGTATCTTTGAGGCATTGGATAAGTAAGCAACTCACATTTCCCATTTTTTTTTATGGCTATATATCTTGAAGTTGTTAGCTCTTTTGGGTTCCATTTTAGTGGGAGATTGTTTCAAATTTTTGTTTCGAATTGTATCAGGCATGACTGCTCCAAGGCAGTAGATATTTTAGTTAAGGATTTGAATGTTTTTTCCACGTTTAATGAAAAACTTTTCGACTTCCATTTCGGCATCATCTAGGGTTACAAATGAAATCATGAAATCGACTTCCATTTTAGCGGCCATCTTCCACTTTCATTTTCCATCTCATTCGCAGCGACCGAGCCTGATTCGAGGTTTCACATGGCGGAAAATTCATCGCCCTTTGATCCTAAGGTATGGAATTTTGATTCACTCAACTTCTTGTGTTCAAGTTGAACTGCTTTTCTTTTGATTGCTTGTACTCTCTTCTTATTTTTATAATCGAACCAGCTTGCTTATATGAACCCAATCCCATCTGTTGCTGCATCAAAAGCTTCATGCTGCATCAAAAGCTTCATAATATTCAAGGAAAGAGAAGAATTTGGTTTTGTGGAGCATATCAAGGTAAGATTGCTACATTCTATGTTTAGAAAGGTTGTAATGTAATAAAATCTTTTCTTGTTAACATTTATTTATTATAAAAAGATAATAGTAATATCATTTAGAGAACACAAATTATGCTAAAATGAACTATGTTCATGCCTGATATTTCAAGATGAGTGAAATGGAATCTTTTAAATTTTGTCTACTGGCTGAAAGAAAACAGATGATGTATACGGGTGGCTTAGATTTTGAAATTCTATTTTGCTCCTTGACTAGAAACATGAATGATTTTTTCTACTTCACCTTTTGCCTTTGTTGAAGTAGACTATGAACTTTGGAAATTATGTATGGGTCATTGTCTTTAGAAACATAACATGAAATATTTTTTTACTTTTGTATGCTTAGATTTTTACCTTTTTCCTTTTTTGGAATGTTATTATCATCATGTACTCTTATGTGTGCGGCCACAACTTTGAGGATATGTCATCCCCTGGTGACTATTCATTTCATGTGCTTTGTAACTATTATAATTTTTGGAACTAGCCTTCGAAACAAAAAGTTGATGTCTTGTGTGTAAAACATTCTAAACATAATCTTGCATCAATTATTTTATCTAAGATCTGGGTTTAATTTCGTTGGATCCTATCAAGTATTCTTTTCTTGACAACTTTCCATTCAATTGTTCAATTATAAGTTTTACCGTTCCAGCTATTGTCAATGATGCTTTTATGTTCTAGATGGTTAAATCGTTGATCATCACGTGTGATGCTCTTGGAGACCTTTTCATTGAAATAAATTCAGAATCAGGTTAGTCCTTCATTTCTTTTCCTTCCTTTTTTGCCTTCTAGGAAACAAACCATTGGAATATTTTTTTGAGCTTTTGAACTGATGTATGGTGTCCCTTTAGATTAGATTTTGAACTTCTATTATGCTCATTGATTAGAAATATGAATGATTTTTTTCCTTCTTTCTTTGGTTTAGATTGTCACCTTTTGTGTTTTTGGAATGTTATTACATCATGGTCTTTGGTGTGTGCAACCACCACTTGAGGATATGACATGTGATGTCACCTTGAATCTTCATGTGCCTTTCTATTATTAAAATTTTTGAGGACTAGCCTTCGAAGAGAAAGTTAGGTTAGTCCTTCCTTCAATTATTTCCTTTCCTTTTTTGCCTTCTAGGAAACAAACCATGAGAATATTGTTTTGCTTTTTTAAAGCAGTTTGTATGTTGAAGTTATTTAGTATGAGCTTTGGAAGATGTGTATGGGTGGCTTAGATTTTAAAATTTTATTTTGCTCGACTAGAACATGAATGATTTTTTTTACTTCTGTCTTTGGTTTAGATTTTCACCTTTTGCCTTTGTTATTTTGCCTTTGTTATTTTGCCTTTGTTGAAGTTATTGACTATGAACTTTGGAAATTATGTAGGGGTCCTTTGGCTTAGATTTTTAACTGCGAAGTTCATTGATAACATGCAATATTTTTTTACTTTTGTCTTTGGCTTAGATTTTTACCTTTTTCCTTTTTTGGAATGTTCATCATGGATGAGTGTGCGGCCACAACTTCAACTTTGAGGATATGAATGGACTGGTGTGGGACAAAAGGCCTGGTGACCTTTTGTTCTATTCATGTGCTTTGTTTACTATTATAATTTTTGGAACTAGCCTTTGAAACAAAAAGAATTTATGGCCTTGATTTACCGATTAAATCAGCGCACGAGAGTTCCTGTTTTTTTTGTTCGCTAATGGAGATTTAGGATCCTTTGTGTTACATTTCACTCCTCGAGATCCGTGATTTGCTATTTCTATTTCTCCATGCTCAGGGAAAATCCATTATCAAACTCCATCCCTTGCTAATTGACGCCATTACTTCAATTAATAATGTCTACAACCATATATGGTTATACAAACATATATGGTTATCAAGTGGGACTTTAGATTTTGAGATTCATGTTTTGCTCTTTATATTCAAGTTAGTCTATGTTCTTGTAAAATTGGTTTGCTATTGTTTTTTTTTTTTTTTTTTTTTTTTTTTTGTAAAATTGGTTTGCTGTTTTCTTTTTGTGTTGGTAGGATTTCTTGTCCACTTTCTCGCAATTCTTTTTGTTACTATTGTAATCCTTGTTTACTAATTACTATATAAAAATTGTTGTCCTATGATATACATATGACTATAGACAGCTGAGTTCATATCACAACAGTCAATATTGTTGTTGCTAAGTTGAAGATCCATTCGAGTCTCTGACTAAGGCTTGTTTTCGAGATTTTTATGACTTCTTTTCACTTTGATTTGTTCATATGTTTGCATTCTACGTGAAGTATTATCGTTTAGTTTGGGTCTTATATTCAATGCTACTCTAAAAACTAATTCGTTGGTAGTTTAAAATAGTTATCATATGAAAAACATGGATCTAGTGAGGTTATAAATGTAGTCATTATTGATGCTTCAAAATGCTTTTACAAAGGTCATTTGCTAGTAAAGAGAAGTATTTTTAAATATGTTTCCCTTGGTCACATACAGTTTCTGTAATGGTGCATGGAATAGGGGATAAAAAAATTGTAGTGTTTTCTATGATTTTAAAAGGAGTTAGTTTTATGCAAGATCTTAGTTAAAACATTTAGCTTAAAAATTAGATATAAGTGTAAATGCTTTCTATTATTGACAGAAAAGCCGAATTTCCAAGGTCTCAGCTGGGCAAAAAAATTTATCAGTTGGTATGAGTTTTAATTTTAGCATTTCACTCGTTGCAATTGATTCCTTTTGAGTTTTTATTAGTTGTGATTTGAACTTGGGTAGTTAACTATAATATCCGTCGCATATAATCACTTTAATCTTCGTATCAATTGTTAGTTACTGATCATTGATTCTTCCAACCCCACGATCGTTGATTCACATTTGATTTTATGGACATAGTTAATTCACATTTGAGGGGGGATTTGTTAGTTTTTCATCCATTTATTATAGTTTGTATTTTATTGAGTTTTTATAAAACTTAGGTTAGGGCTGATTATGGTAGACTTAATGATGTTTGCTTCCTTTTTATTATTGTGCATGGTAATTACACATAGATTTGCCTTTATGAAATATGACAGAGCACACTGGAGTGTTTGTCATTTTTGTACTCCTATTTTTTGTTTTATTCATGTTTCAAAATGTATACAGTCCATGGTGTTCATTCTCCCAACCTCACAATCATTGAACTAAAAAAAAAATCTTCTCTAAAAGATTTCTCTTTAAAATAGCTCTCTCTCTCTCTCAAATTTACTTACATACTAACATATCTCTTCATCTCTAACTTTTTAGAAAATCAAATACATAAAATATTTATCAAAGTTTTTTGTTATTAGAATAAAAAAAGTGGGGCTTCGAGTTCTACATACATATATGGTTATCAAGTGGGGCTTTAGATTTTAAGATTCATGTTTGCTCTTTATATTCAAGATAGTCTATGTTCTTGTAAAATTGGTTTGCTGTTTTCTTTTTGTGTTGGTAGGATTTCTCGTCCTCTTTCTCACTTTTTTTTTTGTTACTATTGTAATCGCTGTTTATAATTACTATATAAAAATTGTTGTCCCTAAAATCATGTGTATCATAGACATAGACAGCTGAGTTCATGAAGAATAAAATGGTGAATCCTGGGGATAAAAATAAAAAGCAATAAAAAAACAAAAGAGATGGAATCGTGTGGTGAATCCTGGGGATAAAAATAAAAAGCAATAAAAAAACAAAAGAGATGGAATCGTGTTAACGTGGATGCTCGTAAAGCCTACGATCATCAACAGCATTCAAACTCATCATCATCTCCTCTCTTCATTCCATCTTCATCCTCCATCCTCCATCCAGATTCGTTATGTGTTCTTCTTTTCTTCTCCAACCCCAATCAAGATTCACATATACGCTCTGAAGAAGATCCACCATCGGAGGAGGAAGATCTTTCAACAATGGGCGATACCCGTCGTGGTTGCTGTCCATCCATGGATCTGTTCCGCTCCGAGCCGATGCAACTCGTTCAACTCATCATTCCCATCGAGTCTGCGCATCGCACTATCTCCTACCTTGGTGATCTCGGCCTTCTACAGTTCAAAGATGTATGTTCATCTTCCTAATCTTCCAGTTCTTCGATTTCTGTTTGGATTTGTTTTTGTTCATTGTCAATCATCTTCTTGATGCTTAGATTGAACTTGATTGCTACTGTTTTTAGTTTATTGTGCTTCACTGTGATGTTGGTGTGTTATCAGAAAGTCAATTTTATTGTTTTTGTTGCAACCAGTGGTGGTTTCGATTACTTTCTTTTGGTTAATTTTCTAGTAACTATCAGCTTGTAGGTCGGCATCTTTTATCTCATGGAATTGTCCTTGGAAATAGAGCTTTTGATAGTTAGTGAAAATGGGCGACTAAGGAACTGTAAAATCTGTTCAAAGGTTGAACATAGCGTAGTATTCAGCAGTTCTAAATTACTACTGTCTTGGTTTATCTACTTAAGAGTATATAGCCCATAAATTTTATGATGATAAAATATTGGAGGTTCATGTGGTTGTGACTTGTTTCATATTTCAAGCACACAAAGATTGGGGTTTCAATTTTTTTTTGTTTTTGAGCATTTGATGGAAGAAACAAACAAGGAAGTTCTAATTTGATATTATATGGCATACAATCTCATGAGGTTTGAAAATTACACGCATGATGTTCGCTCTCTCTCTTTTTTTTTCCTTGTGTGATTATGCTCCTTATGTAATTAACTTGAATCAGGATGCATACTTGCTCCTTTTGGAAGCTCTATTTTTTTTTTGTTTGCTTCACTACATAAATAATTTTTTTCTCATGATTAAAATTTAAAAAGAGTGAATAAATTAATTGAAGTACCAGGGTTGATGTGGTTAACTGTTCGTGCTGAGTTTATTCTTGCTTAACTAAAATTCCCAAAAATTTAAGCCGTAAGGACAGGATTTTGCCACCTTGGATGAAACATCAGGTGCTAGTCTTGTGCCTGATCCTTGTATTGGAGGAATATAGATATTATTCATCTTATATTGTTACTTTTTTTTATGGAAAATATTTCTTCGTAATATTATAACATGTGTTTTTGATGGAAGATGATACTTATTGATGTTATGAGTTATTACTAGAGTTGTGAATGTGTGTACCAGTTTCCTGTTGTTTTCTTCTCTGTTGAAATAGTTAACTCGTATATCTCTCTCTTGGTTTTCCTATAACTTCTTTTCCCTGTCATTTATTCTGTTATACCTGATACTCAATGTTTTAATTCTTCCAGCTCAATGCCGAGAAAAGCCCATTCCAGCGTACTTATGCTGCACAGGTATGTCTTGATCCATGTCCCAAAATACCATTTTATGTGCTTCAATTGTCTTTAGTTTTTATCCAATTAAAAACGACCGTGATACGCTGATAGATACATTGGTTTGGTAATAATCCAATTTGAGATCTGATGTGCCCAAATTCCCTCCTCTCACATACACACACACATTGTCCATGGTCTGGTGATATAAAATGGTACAAGTTGATTTTTTTTTTTTTTTTTTGCAAGTTGATATTTGTAATTCAAGTCTAAGTCTCGAGTATCCTTCCCATATTATCTTATAAATATATGCACTTTTAAGAAATTTTATCATACTGGCACAGTTTTACTTGAAATAGATGCAAGTGTGGTAAAGGTAGTTAGAACATATCAAATAACTACTCAGAATTAGTCTAGCTTTTTGTACCAATGTGGATTTAATGAATGATAAGACGTTCTGAGATTTTGTACTGGTAACATTGTTGGAATATATGGCTTTAGGGTTGTATGGGCATTTCATATCCATTATTCACGGAGACTGGATTTTCCATTTGGTTACCGTGCTGATAAGTTCAATGTTGTAATAGGAAATATTCTTTGATTATGAATGTTGCCAATATATTGTCATTGTGATTTGTGAAAATTTTGCTAACTTTGCCTCATTATTGGATATTTTTAATGGTATTGTTAATGTCCAAATTTAATGGAAATTTGTGTAGTATTTGTTTACTTGTCACTTTGCATTACATCTGCATTTCAATTTCTCTGTTGAACTTACCTTTCTTACTATTGGTTCTAACAAGATTAAAAGATGTGGAGAGATGGCACGCAAATTGCATTTTTTCAAGGAACAGATGTTGAAGGCTGGATTGTCAAGCAAAAGCTCCGCGTTACAAGTTGATATCAATATAGACGACCTTGAGGTATCTTTCAATTTTATTACTAGCTAAAATGAAAATGGTTTCTGGTGCTTCGTGCCTTGAATCTTGATCGTTTTCTTTTTTATCGGATTATAGGTCAAACTTGGTGAGCTTGAGGCAGAACTGGTTGAGACAAATGCTAATAGTGAGAAGCTACAACGTTCCTACAATGAACTTGTGGAGTATAAGCTTGTTCTGCAGAAGGTAAATCCTTTTGAATTTTAACCTAGAAAAGTTACCGTTATTTCACTTTAAATCATGTGATGCAAGAAAATAGTCATATTAGCCAGCTCCTTTTCATATGTTATTCATGGTCATAATTTTGGAATTTTTGGGAAATGAGAAATGCTTTGATAAGTTCGATTTCATTTGTTCCCAGAGCAGTAAAATTACTTTGTTGGTGTTCTGAAAAGTGACAAAACTGTTTAGTGTGCTTTCTGTTGTAAAATAGTTGAAAGCTTTCTGTCCTCACAAAAAGGAAAAAACCAAAGAAAGAAGTGAAGGACTTACTGACTTAGTCAACACCTGAACAATATATGCACCATTTGCTCTGATAGGGATTTATTTCATAAGTCTACAGAGTAATTGTTTAAAATATTTTCTCAAACTTCAGTGATTAAGAGGGTCTCTTTTGAAACTTTAGGACCAAATAACTCCAAATCTCAGGGACTAAAAGTGTATTTTTTTCCTTTAGTTTATTAGTAACTCGTTAAGGTGACTAGATCATTAAGGTGTTATAAGAAGTATTTGTTCATCTAAGTTATTACCATTATAATAGGTGAGGGATTTTGGCTCCTTTTGGCTCAATGTTTCCCACTTTGTGTTTTTTTTTTTGTCTCTAATGTTTTTAATAATTCTATCGTGATTGTGTTCTTCTTGGAGATGGAAGATGTCTAAATTGTTGTGGTCATGTGTGTTGGAGCTATGAAAACGATGGAGAGTGCTGAGCTCTGTCTAAAGCTTGTTGAAGGATCCATTCGAGTCTCTGTCTAAGGCTTGTTTTCGAGATTCTAGCTAATAAAAGTCGCAAGGTTTACGACTCCGGTTCACTTTGTTTCTTTCATATATTTGCATTCTATGTGTATATTCAAATTTGTGTGTTATTTAATGGTACTCTAAAAACTTTCATCGGTAGTTTAAAGAGAAGTTATAATATGAAAAATAGGGATCTAATGAGGTAATATGTCTAGTTCTTTTTGTATATCTTGATGCTTTGAAATGCTTTTACAAAGGGATCAATGAGGTAATATATCTTATGCTTTGAGGTAATACTTGTATGAGTTATGGAAAGACAAGTATTTTGAAATATGTTTCGTCTCATACAGTTTTTGCCATGGTGCATGGATATAATAGGGGATAAAATAATTGTGGTGGTTTCTATAGTATGAAAATAGGTGAGTTTATGTAAGATTTTACTTAGTTAATACATTTAGTGTAAAGTGGATCTAAGTGCTGTAAATGCTTTCTATTATTGACAGAAAAGTTATATGATGCACTCCAAAATTCCAAATTTCCAAGGTCTTTTTTAGCTGGTCCAAAATTCCAAACTTCTAAGGTCTTTTTTAGCTGGTCTGGGCAAACACTTTATCAGTTGGTATGGGTTTTAGTTTTACCTTTTCACTCATTGCATTTATTCTTTTTGAGTTTGTATTAGTTGTGATTTGAACTTGGGTACTTAGGCTGAGTTTTTCTCTTGTTTCATTTACTCTAACAAAAAATTTCAGTTATGTTCATCATGATTAGGATTTCGTTGATTCACATTTGAATGGAGTGGAAGGGGTTAGTTTTTCATCCATTTATGGTAGTTTGTATTTTATTGAGTTTTTATAAAATTTAGGTTAGGGCTGATTATGGTATACTTGATGATGTTTGCATCGTTTTGATTATTACACATAAATTTGCCTTTATGAAATATGGTTTAAGGTTTAGGGTTTAGGGTTTAGGATACTTAGGCTGAGTTTTTCTCTTGTTTCATTTACTCTAACAAAAAATTTCAGTTATGTTCATCATGATTAGGATTTCGTTGATTCACATTTGAATGGAGTGGAAGGGGTTAGTTTTTCATCCATTTATGGTATTTTGTATTTTATTGAGTTTTTATAAAACTTAGGTTAGGGCTGATTATGGTAGACTTGTGTAAGATCACCTAAACCTCCTCCATTGAAATATTATAGTAGGAGAGATAAACCAACTAAATAAACAGTTAGGGGCAGTTAGTTGTTGATCTGTTTTCATTTCAGTTTCATTTATTTGTTTAGTTTCGCCATATACCATGTATATATATATCTCTTTACTTTGTAATGAAGGGTAGCTTTTGTTTTAGTAAAATCTCTAGGAGATTAGGGGTATCCTATAGAGTGTAGGAGTACTTGTACTTGCCTAAGGGCTTTTCTCTTGTCTAATAAAATACCTTGAGTAAGGGCCTTACAACTTGATGATGTTTGCATCGTTTTGATTATTACACATAGAGCTGCCTTTATGAAATAGGGTTTAGGGTTTAGGGTTTAGGGTTTACGATACTTAGGCTGAGTTTTTATCTTGTTTCATTTACTCTAACAAAAAATTTCAGTTATGTTCATCATGATTAGGATTTCGTTGATTCACATTTGAATGGAGTGGAATGGGTTAGTTTTTCATCCATTTATGGTAGTTTGTATTTTATTGAGTTTTTATAAAACTTAGGTTAGAGCTGATTATGGTAGACTTGATGATGTTTGCATCGTTTTGATTATTACACATAGATTTGCCTTTATGAAATATGGTTTAGGGTTTAGGGTTTAGGGTACTTAGGCTGAGTTTTTCTCTTGTTTCATTTACTCTAACAAAAAAATTCAGTTATGTTCATCATGATTAGGATTTCGTTGATTCACTTTTGAATGGAGTGGAAGGGGTTAGTTTTTCATCCATTTATGGTAGTTTGTATTTTATTGAGTTTTATTAAAACTTAGGTTAGGGCTGATTATGGTAGATTTGATGATGTTTGCATCGTTTTGATTATTACACATAGACTTTATGAAATATGGTTTAGGGTTTAGGGTTTAGGGTGTATGGTACTTAGGCTGAGTTTTTCTCTTGTTTCATTTACTCTAACAAAAAAATTCAGTTATGTTCATCATGATTAGGATTTCGTTGATTCACATTTGAATGGAGTGGAAGGGGTTAGTTTTTCATCCATTTATGGTAGTTTGTATTTTATTGAGTTTTTATAAAACTTAGGTTAGGGCTGATTATGGTAGACTTGATGATGTTTGCATCCTTTTGATTATTACACATAGATTTGCCTTTATGAAATATGGTTTGTCATTTCTCTGCTCCTACTTTGAGTTTTATTCATGCTTCAAAATGTAGCTTGTCCATGTTGATCAATCTCCCAATCCCGCAATTGTTGAAATAAAAAGTAAGTTCTCTCTCTCTAAATCTTTCATTTCTCTGTGATAATGTAAGACCAAATATGAGAGAATCATTTTACCTTTCCATTTAGAAGAGTTAACAATATATAGACATACATGAAAGCCCTAACCCTAATAATAGTAAATTACAATAAATGACATCATAAGCTCCTAATAATAGTAAATTTTGAATACATGAACTGCATGGTGTGCGCATCTTGTTTCTTGGACTAATTATTATGAACTTCTGTGGGGGCAGGCGATGCTTTGAGTGCATGGAAGTCAAATTTACGAGATCCCAACGGCGTACTGCAGAGTTGGGATTCTTCACTTGTTAATCCCTGCACATGGTTCCATGTAACCTGTGTCAGTGCTAAGGTCACTCAAGTGTAAGCTTCTATGCCTAATAATTAATAGTAGGATGGAACAAATGCTGCTTTTGGATATTATTATTATGAATGCTGGCTCCTCAATCTTTTCCCTTTTATTTGCCCAGTGATCTTGGAAAATGCAAATCTATCTGGCCCGTTAGTTCCACATCTTGGTCAGCTTCAGAGTTTACAGTATTTGTGAGTGTTCAATAATATGTGATGTGGCTACACTGATCTTTTTTAATTTTTGATTCTCCATCTTGATTATCTCTCCCTCTCTCTCTCTCTTCCCAGTTGGGTTGTGGTAGTTCAAGGAATTTGTAGATCAAGTTTACTGGTTTTTTTTTTTTGACTGATGAAGGTTATATTTTCATTTAACTCCAAGACACTATCTTGTTTTTGACTCTCAACAAACTCCAATTGAGGTTGCCCTATTTGAACATCTCCCCTTAATGGTGCTACATTTGTAAAGAAAGCTCTGAATCATAAAGTCACCTATTTTATAACTTGTTGTTTTGCGACAAAATTCTGGGGGACTATTCTATCCTCTTTTGGGTGGTCGATGGTCCTTCCACGAGATCCTCCACTTCTCCTCTATCATGTTTTACTGGGACAAACCTTTAAAAAGGAAACAAAGCTCTTGTTGCATTTTGTTCGGGCTTTCTTTTGGACATGATAGGAACCAAATAATTTTTAGATAAGGAGCTCTCTTTTGATAGGATATTTGATGCTATAGTATATATGACAATTACATGGTGTAAATGCTCTCCTCTTTTTCATGATTATAGTTTCTATTCTCTTTTATCCAATTTCCAATTGGAGAGGTCTTCCGTAACTCCTTTGGAGCGGAGGTTCCCTTTTTCTTTTGTAATTTCATACCATCAATAAAATTGTTTCCTTTGAAAAAAAGAAATTGGATAAGGAAAAAAAAATCATTTAACTTCTTACTAAATTTCATGAATTACATTTCTGATAAATGTTGCACATCAATTTGAACTGGTATGATATTCTTATAAAGAAAAAAGTGACGGAGTGTGATTTATTTATGATAATTATCCTAGGTGAGAATAATATGAACTGGTATGATATGACAATGAGCTTTATAGTAACAATATTACTGGAGGAATTCCGGAGGAGCTTGGGGACTTGACAAACTTGGTGAGCTTGGATCTTTACTCGAACAATTTAACTGGTCCCATACCCGTCACACTTGGCCAGCTTGAAAAACTACGTTTCCTGTATGGTTACACATCCTTAATCTTTTTCCCCCTTCAGTAAACTTGTTTAGCATCTGGCCATCTGCTTGATATTTTCCTTGTTTGATTGACCTTTTTTAGAATAGATTTTTAGTTGAAGTTTTTTAGTAATTTGATTTTTGATTTATGTCAGTTTGTAGTAATTAATCAGCTTTGAAAAATATGTATAACGTAGATGTGTGTTATTCCAACTATTCATAAAAGAAAAAAAAAATAGTTAGAGTAACACACACTTATGTTTATTTGTCTACATCCAATAAAAAATGTCTATAGCAACTCCGCTGTCTTCTTTGAAGTGGCTTTTATCATGACAAGGACAGTTCTCGAGGCATTCCTATTGAGAATGAGAAGAGGAGGGGGCTGTACCAGATTAGAATGGAAAAACTAATGTTAAATGCTTTCAGACATATTTGCTGCTGTACATGTCTGTGTCATCCCAAAATCTTAATTACTGCTTTATAATTTATGTCAGTGTGTCATCCTTGCTCAATCATACCCAGCTTGATTACTATTAATATTATTATTATTTTCCGTTCTTTTGTTATATTTCTGTATTTTTTCTGAAATCACTATGAAGTGGATCTCTAACATGATTTTCTTCTCCATATGTGAAATAGGCGTCTTAACAACAACAGCTTATCCGGAACTATTCCAATGTCATTAACCAATGTCACAACCTTGCAAGTCCTGTGAGTACTGCTTATTAATTTTATTCCTAAGGACCAATAATCCTTGCTCTTTTTCTGTCATTTTCATTTCTTTTTCTGTTTAAGGTAATATTATCATTCAATTGTACTGCAGTCTGTAGGGATCTTTCATACAACAACCTAACTGGAGATATTCCGGTCAATGGTTCTTTTTCTATTTTTACCCCTATCTGGTAAAAAAAGTGTATTTTTTTCCTTTAGTTTTGTTAGGATTTAGGGTTTAGTTTAGGGATTATTCTTTCCTTATATGTTATTGGTTATTCTATCCTTATTTGTATTTGTTCTTTCCTTATTTCGTCATAGCAATCTCTATATATATCTCAATGTAATTCTCTCTCAATACAATGAATAATATACTTTCCATATATTAGAACAAGTTTATTAGTAACTCGTTAAGGTGACTAGATCATTAAGGTGTTATACGAAGTATTTGTTCATCTAAGTTATTACCATTATAATAGGTGAGGGATTTTGGCTCCTTTTGGCTCAATGTTTCCGACTTTATGTTTTTTTTTTTTGTCTCTAATGTTTTTAATCATTTTATTGTGATTGTGTTCTTCTTGGAGATGGAAGATGTCTAAATTGTTGTGGTCATGTGTGTTGGAGCTATGAAAAAGATGGAGAGTGCTGAGCTGGAGAGTGCTGAGCTCTGTCTAAGACTTGTTGAAGGATCCATTCGACTCTCTGTCTAAGGCTTGTTTTCGAGATTCTAGCTAATAAAAGTCGCAAGGTTTACGACTGAGTTCCCTTTGCTTCTTTCATATATTTGCATTCTATGTGTATATTCAAATTTGTGTGTTATTTAATGGTACACTAAAAACTTTCATCGGTAGTTTAAAGAGAAGTTATAATATGAAAAATAGGGATCTAATGAGGTAATATGTCTAGTTCTTTTTATATATCTTGATGCTTTGAAATGCTTTTACAAAGGGATCAATGAGGTAATATATCTTATGCTTTGAGGTAATACTTGTATGAGTTATGGAAAGACAAGTATTTTGAAATATGTTTCGTCTCATACAGTTTCTGCCATGGTGCATGGATATAATAGGGGATAAAATAATTGTGGTGGTTTCTATAGTATGAAAATAGGTGAGTTTATGTAAGATTTTACTTAGTTAATACATTTAGTGTAAAGTGGATCTGAGTGCTGTAAATGCTTTCTATTATTGACAGAAAAGTTATATGATGCACTCCAAAATTCCAAATTTCCAAGGTCTTTTTTAGCTGGTCCAAAATTCCAAACTTCCAAGGTCTTTTTTAGCTGGTCTGGGCAAACACTTTTTCAATTGGTATGGGTTTTAGTTTTACCTTTTCACTCATTGCATTTATTCTTTTTGAGTTTGTATTAGTTGTGATTTGAACTTGGGTACTTAGGCTGAGTTTTTCTCTTGTTTCATTTACTCTAACAAATAATTTCAGTTATGTTCATCATGATTAGGATTTCGTTGATTCACATTTGAATGGAGTGGAAGGGGTTAGTTTTTCATCCATTTATGGTAGTTTGTATTTTATTGAGTTTTTATAAAACTTAGGTTAGGGCTGATTATGGTAGACTTGATGATGTTTGCATCGTTTTGATTATTACACATAGATTTGCCTTTATGAAATATGGTTTAGGGTTTAGGGTTTAGGATACTTAGGCTGAGTTTTTCTCTTGTTTCATTTACTCTAACAAAAAATTTCAGTTATGTTCATCATGATTAGGATTTCGTTGATTCACATTTGAATGGAGTGGAAGGGGTTAGTTTTTCATCCATTTATGGTATTTTGTATTTTATTGAGTTTTTATAAAACTTAGGTTAGGGTTGATTATGGTAGACTTGGGTAAGATCACCTAAACCTCCTCCATTGAAATATTATAGTAGGAGAGGTAAACCAACTAAATAAACCGTTAGGGGCAGTTAGTTGTTGATCTATTTTCATTTCAGTTTCATTTATTTGTTTAGTTTCGCCATATACCATGTATATATATATATCTCTTTACTTTGTAATGAAGGGTAGCTTTTGTTTTAGTAAAATCTCTAGGAGATTAGGGGTATCCTACAGAGTGTAGGAGTACTTGTACTTGCCTAAGGGCTTTTCTCTTGTCTAATAAAATACCTTGAGTAAGGGCCTTACAACTTGATGATGTTTGCATTGTTTTGATTATTACACATAGATCTGCCTTTATGAAATATGGTTTAGGGTTTAGGGTTTAGGGTTTACGATACTTAGGCTGAGTTTTTCTCTTGTTTCATTTACTCTTAACAAAAAATTTCAGTTATGTTCATCATGATTAGGATTTCGTTGATTCACATTTGAATGGAGTGGAAGGGGTTAGTTTTTCATCCATTTATGGTAGTTTGTATTTTATTGAGTTTTTATAAAACTTAGGTTAGGGCTGATTATGGTAGACTTGATGATGTTTGCATCGTTTTGATTATTACACATAGATTTGCCTTTATGAAATATGGTTTAGGGTTTAGGGTTTATTTAGGGTACTTAGGCTGAGTTTTTCTCTTGTTTCATTTACTCTAACAAAAAATTTCAGTTATGTTCATCATGATTAGGATTTCGTTGATTCACTTTTGAATGGAGTGAAAGGGGTTAGTTTTTCATCCATTTATGGTAGTTTGTATTTTATTGAGTTTTTATAAAACTTAGGTTAGGGCTGATTATGGTAGACTTGATGATGTTTGCATCGTTTTGATTATTACACGTAGACTTTATGAAATATGGTTTAGGGTTTAGGGTTTAGGGTTTATGGTACTTAGGCTGAGTTTTTCTCTTGTTTCATTTACTCTAACAAAAAATTTCAGTTATGTTCATCATGATTAGGATTTCGTTGATTCACATTTGAATGGAGTGGAAGGGGTTAGTTTTTCATCCATTTATGGTAGTTTGTATTTTATTGAGTTTTTATAAAACTTAGGTTAGGGCTGATTATGGTAGACTTGATGATGTTTGCATCCTTTTGATTATTACACATAGATTTGCCTTTATGAAATATGGTTTGTCATTTCTCTGCTCCTACTTTGAGTTTTATTCATGCTTCAAAATGTAGCTTGTCCATGTTGATCAATCTCCCAATCCCGCAATTGTTGAAATAAAAAGTAAGTTCTCTCTCTAAATCTTTCATTTCTCTGTGATAATGTAAGACCAAATATGAGAGAATCATTTTACCTTTCCTTTTAGAAGAGTTAACAATATATAGACAAGCCCTAACCCTAATAATAGTAAATTACAATAAAGGACATCATAAGCTCCTAATAATAGTAAATTTTGAATACATGAACTGCATGGTGTGCGCATCTTGTTTCTTGGACTAATTATTATGAACTTCTGTGGGGGCAGGCGATGCTTTGAGTGCATGGAAGTCAAATTTACGAGATCCCAACGGCGTACTGCAGAGTTGGGATTCTTCACTTGTTAATCCCTGCACATGGTTCCATGTAACCTGTGTCAGTGCTAAGGTCACTCGAGTGTAAGCTTCTATGCCTAATACTTAATAGTAGGATGGAACAAATGTTGCTTTTGGATATTATTATTATGAATGCTGGCAACTCAATCTTTTCCCTTTTATTTGCCCAGTGATCTTGGAAAATGCAAATCTATCTGGCCCGTTAGTTCCACATCTTGGTCAGCTTCAGAGTTTACAGTATTTGTGAGTGTTCAATAATATGTGATGTGGCTACACTGATCTTTTTAATTTTTGATTCTCCATCTTGATTATCTCTCCCTCTCTCTCTCTCTCTTCCCAGTTGGGTTGTGGTAGTTCAAGGAATTTGTAGATCAAGTTTACTGGTTTTTTTTTTTTTGACTGATGAAGGTTATATTTTCATTTAACTCCAAGACACTATCTTGTTTTTTACTCTCAACAAACTCCAATTGAGGTTGCCCTATTTGAACATCTCCCCTTAATGGTGCTACATTTGTAAAGAAAGCTCTGAATCATAAAGTCACCTATTTTATAACTTGCTGTTTTGCGACAAAATTCTGGGGGACTATTCTATCCTCTTTTGGGTGGTCGATGGTCCTTCCACGAGATCCTCCACTTCTCCTCTCTCATGTTTTACTGGGACAAACCTTTAAAAAGGAAACAAAGCTCTTGTGGTTGCATTTTGTTCGGGCTTTCTTTTACATGATAGGAACCAAATAATTTTTAGATAAGGAGCTCTCTTTTGATAGGATATTTGATGCTATAGTATATATGACAATTACATGGAGTAAATGCTCTCCTCTTTTTCATGATTATAGTTTCTATTCTCTTTTATCCAATTTCCAATTGGAGAGGTCTTCCGTAACTCCTTTGGAGCGGAGGTTCCCTTTTTCTTTTGTAATTTCATACCATCAATAAAATTGTTTCCTTTGAAAAAAAGAAATTGGATAAGGAAAAAAAAAATCATTTAACTTCTTACTAAATTTCATGAATTACATTTCTGATAAATGTTGCACATCAATTTGAACTGGTATGATATTCTTATAAAGAAAAAAGTGACGAAGTGTGATTTATTTATGAAAATTATCCTAGGTGAGAATAATATGAACTGGTATGATATGACAGGGAGCTTTATAGTAACAATATTACTGGAGGAATTCCGGAGGAGCTTGGGGACTAGACAAACTTGGTGAGCTTGGATCTTTACTCGAACAATTTAACTGGTCCCATACCCGTCACACTTGGCCAGCTTGAAAAACTACGTTTCCTGTATGGTTACACATCCTTAATCTTTTTCCCCCTTCAGTAAACTTGTTTAGCATCTGGCCATCTGCTTGATATTTTCCTTGTTTGATTGACCTTTTTTAGAATAGATTTTTGTTTGAAGTTTTTTAGTAATTTGATTTTTGATTTATGTCAGTTTGTAGTAATTAATCAGCTTTGAAAAATATGTATAACGTAGATGTGTGTTATTCCAACTATTCATAAAAAAAAAAAAAAAAAAGTTAGAGTAACACACACTTATGTTTATTTGTCTACATCCAATAAAAAATGTCTATAGCAACTCCGCTGTCTTCTTTGAAGTGGCTTTTATCATGACAAGGACAGTTCTCGAGGCATTCCTATTGAGAATGAGAAGAGGAGGGGGTTGTACCAGATTAGAATGGAAAAACTAATGTTAAATGCTTTCGGACATATTTGCTGCTGTACATGTCTGTGTCATCCCAAAATCTGAATTACTGCTTTATAATTTATGTCAGTGTGTCATCCTTGCTCAATCATACCCAGCTTGATTACTATTAATATTATTATTATTTTCCGTTCTTTTGTTATATTTCTGTATTTTTTCTGAAATCACTATGAAGTGGATCTCTAACATGATTTTCTTCTCCATATGTGAAATAGGCGTCTTAACAACAACAGCTTATCCGGAACTATTCCAATGTCATTAACCAATGTCACAACCTTGCAAGTCCTGTGAGTACTGCTTATTAATTTTATTCCTAAGGACCAATAATCCTTGCTCTTTTTCTGTCATTTTCATTTCTTTTTCTGTTTAAGGTAATATTATCATTCAATTGTACTGCAGTCTGCAGGGATCTTTCATACAACAACCTAACTGAAGATATTCCGGTCAATGGTTCTTTTTCTATTTTTACCCCTATCTGGTAATAAGCTTTGTGTGTTTTATTGTTTTTCTTTCTTTATCATATTACAGCAGCCCATTAAGAGTAACTGACCATCCTTCTCCACGCAGTTTTGCTCATAATAATCTTAATGAATCTGCTTTAAGTACTCCACCTCCTCCTTTACCTTCTTCACCAACCCCTGCATCAGGTTTGCTATCATAAAAGCCTCTCACTTTTCTTTTTAAAAAAACATGTTTCTCAATAAATGCTGATTGTATTTGATATTATAATTTCTTTTTACTGATATTCTTGTCTAATTTCATTTTACTAATAAGAGAGAATTCCAAGTCTCTTGAAAGCTTAGAGATCTTGAACTTGCCTCATTGACTTAGTACATTTTGGCTTCTATTTTCCTATATTTTCTCGTGTTTGTTTCATCAGGAAGTTGTTTGGAAAAATATATTCTTTTTCATATTTTCTTTTTTTATTCACTAATATTTAATGTATAGTAATTATATTTTAAAAAATGAAAAATGTAAGGAATATACATGAATAGTTATTTTAGAAAGAAGAGAAAACACATGAAAACAGTAAATATATATAGGTCCAGCTAGCTGTTCTGCTTGCAGTAATTGTAACCTTTTTTTTGAAAAGACAGTAATTGGTAACCTTTACAGGTGTAGTTTGTACATAAGTAAATAAGAAATGATAGAAGTTAAAGGTTACAATTATGAAACCTTTTTTTCTCGTGTAAAGTTTGGTATGAATCGGGGGTTTTTGCTTTATTATCCTAATTGAAGTTTACATTCTTGTTTTTGTTGTAACTTCAACAAAAAGTTTGTTTCTTAAACAAAAAAAAGAAACATATATATGGTCATTATTCACTATTGATTAAACTGACTTGCTGGCTTCTTTCTTTGTCGTTATTATCTTTCTGTTCAATTTGGTGCATGACTTTAGGTAATAGTGCCACTGGAGCTATTGCTGGTGGAGTTGCTGCTGCTGCCGCTTTACTGTTGCTGCTTCTGCTGTTGCAGTTGCTTTGTGGCGTCGGAAGAAACCACAAGATCATTTCTTTGATGTACCTGGTCAGTATACCTAGCAACAAAGTTATGTTCCTACGTCATTTAAGAGGATTATTTATTCCATTACAATTCTTTTACAGCCGAAGAGGATCCAGAAGTTCATCTTGGTCAGCTCAAGAGGTTCTCTCTACGTGAACTACAAGTTGCAACATGGTTTAGGGTTTAGGGTACTTAGCCTGAGTTTTTCTCTTGTTTCATTTACTCTAACAAAAAATTTCAGTTATGTTCATCATGATTAGGATTTCGTTGATTCACATTTGAATGGAGTGGAAGGGGTTAGTTTTTCATCCATTTATGGTAGTTTGTATTTTATTGAGTTTTTATAAAACTTAGGTTAGGGCTGATTATGGTAGACTTGATGATGTTTGCATCGTTTTGATTATTACACATAGATTTGCCTTTATGAAATATGGTTTAGGGTTTAGGGTACTTAGGCTGAGTTTTTCTCTTGTTTCATTTACTCTAACAAAAAATTTCAGTTATGTTCATCATGATTAGGATTTCGTTGATTCACATTTGAATGGAGTGGAAGGGGTTAGTTTTTCATCCATTTATGGTAGTTTGTATTTTATTGAGTTTTTATAAAACTTAGGTTAGGGCTGATTATGGTAGACTTGATGATGTTTGCATCCTTTTGATTATTACACATAGATTTGCCTTTATGAAATATGGTTTGTCATTTCTCTGCTCCTACTTTGAGTTTTATTCATGCTTCAAAATGTAGCTTGTCCATGTTGATCAATCTCCCAATCCCGCAATTGTTGAAATAAAAAGTAAGTTCTCTCTTTAAATCTTTCATTTCTCTGCTCCAACTTTATTAGAGATGCATAAGCCCTTATGAAATGCAATTTTACATCAACATACTTAGTTCTCTCAAGGCATTGCTGGTTTTTAGTTAAATATATAGCACTTTTGTTGTCGGTGTCCTACAACATATTCACAACCTCTTGATTGAAACCTAGCTCACCAGTTATGGTGCAACATCTCAACCCCACTGTCGGATTTTCTTAGGAAGGTTGCGTATTTTTAGATTCATGTTTTGCTCTTTGTATTTACCATTTTTCTCGTTATTATCACCATGGTCTCTTATGTACGCAGCCACCACTTCGAGGATATGACATTCCCTAGAACTAGCCTTTGGAACAAAAAAATGATGTCTTGTGTGTAAGCATTCTAAGCATAATCTTGCATCAATTAATAGATCTAAGCTTCGGGTTCGATTTCGTTGGATCGTAACAAGTTTGTCATTTCTCTGGTCCTACTTTGAGTTTTATTCATGCTTCAAAACGTAGCTTGTCCATGTTGATCAATCTCCCAATCCCGCAATTGTTGAAATAAAAAGTAAGTTCTCTCTCTCTAAATCTTTCATTTCTCTACTCCAACTTTATTAGAGATGCATAAGCCCTTATGAAATGCAATTTTACATCAACATGCTTAGTTCTCTCAAGGCATTATTGGTTTTTAGTTAAATATATAGCACTTTGGTTGTCGGCGTCCCACAACACATTCACAACCTCGAGGATATGACATTCCCTGGAACTAGCCTTTGGAACAAAAAAATGATGTCTTGTGTGTAAGCATTCTAAGCATAATCTTGCATCAATTAATAGATCTAAGCTCCGGGTTCGATTTCGTTGGATCGTAACAAGTATTCTTTCCTTTACAACTTTCCATTCAATTGTTCAATTATAAGTTTTACCGTTCAAACTATTGTCAAGGATTTTTGTGCTTAACTTCTGCTTTTGTGTCCTAGATGGTTAAATAGCCGATCATAAGTTTTGGAGACCTTTTCATGGAAAAAAACAATTAGGTATTTTTTGCCTTCTTGGAAACAAACCATGAGAATATTGTTTTTCCTGTTTTGAAAGAGTCCATGTTGAAGTTATTAACTATGAGCTTCCAAATTGTATGCGATCCTTGGCTTCTATTTTGAATTTCGGTTATACTCATTGACTAGAAACGTGAAAGTTGTTTTTACTAATCCTTTGGCTTAGATTTTCACCTTTTTGCCTTTTAGGACATCTCCTTCTTATCTTTTGTTATGTTCATGTGCGGGCATCTAACTTTTAAAATTTTGGGCACAAGCCTTTGGAACAGAAAGTTGATGTCTTGTGGGTAAAACATTCTTTCCTTCATCTTTCAATTCTTGGAAACAAAGCATGAGAATATTGTTTTTCCTATTGTATGTTGAAGTTATTATTCACTATGAGCTTTGGAACTTCTGTTATGTTCATTGACTAGAAACATGAAATCTTGCTTTTAAAGTTTTTGGCTTTGATTTTCATCTTTTGCCTTTTTCATCATCATGGTCTCTTATGTGTGTTGCAATCACTTTGAGGATATGACATCTCCTAGTCACCTTTTGTTCAATTCATGTGGCTTTGTGTTCAAATTCACGAGGACTCCTTTGGAAGGCACACAAGGCGGCCTGTGAGTTTTGAAATTCTTAATGTGATCTTGCATCAATTTTTGTCTAAGCTCCGAGTTTGATTATGTTTGATCCTAACAAGTATTCTTTCGTTGACAACTTTCCTTTACTTGAAACAGCGAGATCAACTTCTCGACTTCTGTTCTGTTCGCAAGGCTATAAGTTACATATCTGTTTGGCTGGATATCGTTACTGTGGGTTCATATTTACTTTGCATATATTGCTCATTCAACTTAATTGGGATGTGTCCAACATCTACTTTTTAAAAAAGTATTAGCAAATTGTTATTATAAGTTTGTTTTTATTTTTGTTTTCGAGCTTGCTGTGGAATGATTGATAGCCACATGGTTTATTATAAATTGTGATGCACTGGATGATTGTTGTGTTGCCAAAAATATTTTATGATTCCTCCCTTTTAAATTGTTGTAGTGTCAATTTAAGTAAAGACCCATCATATGTATGAATTGGCATTTTTAGTTAATACTACGACTCTCGTATTTTCCCCTTTCGGATGCAGATTAGTAGGCCTGATGAATATGATAGACTTGTTAAGGGAGGAGCGATTTGTGGGCTGCCCTAAGGTCGAAGGAGTACTTAGTATGACTAGAACAATAGGTTTATTCTGACTCATAGCTTCATATTATTCCATCTAGTCATAACTAGTTATCTGGTTCTATTAATTGTCTTACACTCTTAACATTTTGGAGAGTCAAGTTAGTTATGTGTTATCATCCACCAAGTGTTGCAACCTTCGGAGCATGAGCATTTAAACTAGCTGGGAAAAAATTGCTTATGTTGCCCTGTGGTTCCTAGTTTTCATTACCATTCTAATATGTTCAAGGTTCTTTTCTTGCTTAACAAAAATCATTGTTCACTAAGCTCACACTGTTGCGACTTCCATACCATTCTAATTTTGAATGTGTTTCTGCATCAGGTGATCATTACTTAAAACTGTGAATTTTGAAAATATTGTGTTCTTTGGTTGGATCAGTTGTCGAGCAAGAGGAAGATTATGATTCGGGATTTTAGAGGGAAGACTCTGGTTTCGATTAGGGAGTTTTAATAGAAAGGATGGGAAAGATCTTCCTACGGCTAAAGGTGATTGTCTAAATGCCTAATTGATTGCGTTTATGAAGTTTTGTATGTTAGTATATTGCTTACACAGACTGCAACTTAGGCTTTCTTATTGTATATGTGCTTTCTTGTTCGATATTGTGAAGATAGTGAATATTACACTACTTTCTAACCATTTCACACTCAAGTATACCTAGGACCCTTCTTAACTAGTAAGACGGAAGTTCTTTAAATGATCAAATTGAATGACTTCACTGCCGCATATCTTATGAGTAATATGGCTTGATAAGTTTGCATAGGAAATTCAGGGATAGCCTAACTCCTGTTGGAGGGCCGGAGGGAAACTGATGGAAGGAAGTCAATTGTCTTGTTATTTAGTATTTGGAGTTAAAACATTGTGTATTCTTTTGTTTTTCTATGACGTTTTCTGGGTGCTTTTGGCTTACAATGACCATATATGCGAGTCTATATTTTTGTAACCCATGGTCACTGTATGTTGCTATACCCTCATTTGGCCACAGGTTGATAAAAATCCGATTTTAGTCGGCTGTTTATGTTAGCATCTGCATTTCAGTTTATTAAAAGAAAGATGACTATGACTAGAACAAGGAGATCCCATTTTAGGTGGTTGTTTATGTTAGCATCTGAATTTCTCTGTGTTTTTTATCAACCAAATATTGTGTGGCCTCAATGATCCTACATTATTTCCCACCCAAGGAGATGATTGCAATGTTCCTCTGTTTATCTGTCTACACCTGATGACTATTTATATTTTGATGGTTATAGAATGCTTATTTTTCCAATCAAGGGTTGTGCTAATTATTGATATATAATAATTTCTGGTAATAAAAGCTGTGATTATTTCCGCATTTGTTTTGGTGATACAATTAGTTTCGTTTTGCAGTTCATCAGTAGATGGTCAATCAGCTTGCTACGCATCAATTCTTGAAAAGTTAGAGTCAGAACTTCAAGCATATTTGTTAGCCACCAAAGGACTAGTGGTAGACCTCATCTTTTAATATTTGTTTTTCCAGTAATGGAATAATTTTGTTGGTATTGACCTCATCTCTTAATATTTGTTTTGCAGTAATGGAATAATATTTTGTTGGCTGTAATTGCATCACAAACAATATAATTACGAAGAAATCCGGCATCCGAAGTCTGAGTTAACAATCTATTAAGCATACATTCAAGTAAGGATAACCTTTCTTTTGAATATCTGGGGTTTAAATTCAATATTGGTCTTGCCCGTTCAAAGGTTGAGAAAGAGAAATATTATTGGTTAGCTAGGTGTCTAACAAATTCTTCTCTCTAAAATTTAATTGCATACTCTAAGGTCTCTATCTCTAACTTTTTAGAAAATCAAATACATAAAATATTTATCAAAGTTTTTTGTTATCTGAATAAAAAAGTGGGGCTTTAGATTTTGAGATTCATGTTTTGCTCCATATATTCAAGATAGTCTATGTTCTTGTAAAATTGGTTTGTTGTTTTCTTTTGAGTTGGTAGTATTTCTCGTCTTCTTTCTCGCAATTTTTTTTGTTGCTATTGTAATCCTTGTTTACTTATTACTTGTTGTCCCTAAGATCATGTGTTATAGACATAGACAACTGAGTTCATATCACAACAATCAATATTGTTGTTGCTAAGTTGAAGATCCATTCGAGTCTCTGAATAAGGCTTGTTTTCGATATTCTAGCTGTCAAGGTTTACGACTCCTTTTCACTTTGATTCTTTCATATGTTTGCATTCTACGTGAAATATTTATTTATCGTTTAGTTTGGGTCTTATATTCAATGCTACTCTAAAAACTAATTCGTTGGTGCTTCGAAATGCTTTTACAAACATAGATCTTATGAGGTTATAAAAGAGTTATGATATGAAAAACATGGATCTAATGAGGTTATAAATCTAGTCATTATTGATGCTTCAAAATGCTTTTACAAAGGTCATTGATTCTCTTCTTTTGAATCTACTACTCTTTTCCTAACGAATGTTTGTGTTAATAAATTATGGAGTTGAAGCTGAAGAAAACTTGTGCCCTTTTGATTTTCATTTCATTTATGTGACATATCTTTCTAATTCAAGGCTACCACCTCGAACTGTAATCTAGGAAATGCAAGTTTCCTTGACTTGTGAGAATATTACAAAGGTTGTATTGAAATTATGCATGAAATTGAATTACATTGTTTGGATCCTACTTTAGGTAAGTCAAAACAATTCGTTTATGCACAATTGCACATTCTAAAGACACTTTGAAACTTTATCTCAAAAAAAAAAAAAAACTACACTTTGAAACTTTAGATACAACAAACTTAGACTTATTGCCATTATAATAGGAGAGGGATTTCGGCTCCTTTTGGCTTAATGTTTCTGACTTTGTGTTTTTTTTTTTGTCTCTAATGTTTTTAATCATTCTATCGTGATTGTGTTCTTCTTGGAGATGGAAGATGTCTAAATTGTTGTGGTCATGTGTGTTGGAGCTATGTAAAAGATGGAGATTGCTGAGCTCTGTGTAAGGTGTGTTGAAGGATCCATTCGAGTCATGTCGCTAAGTTGAAGGATCCGTTCGAGTCTCTGTCTAAGGCTTGTTTTCGAGATTCTAGCTAATAAAAGTCGCAAGGTTTACGACTCCGGTTCACTTTGTTTCTTTCATATATTTGCATTCTATGTGTATATTCAAATTTGTGTGTTATTTAATGGTACACTAAAAACTTTCATCGGTAGTTTAAAGAGAAGTTATAATATGAAAAATAGGGATCTAATGAGGTAATATGTCTAGTTCTTTTTATATATCTTGATGCTTTGAAATGCTTTTACAAAGGGATCAATGAGGTAATATATCTTATGCTTTGAGGTAATACTTGTATGAGTTATGGAAAGACAAGTATTTTGAAATATGTTTCGTCTCATACAGTTTCTGCCATGGTGCATGGTTATAATAGGGGATAAAAAAATTGTGGTGGTTTCTATAGTATGAAAATAGGTGAGTTTATGTAAGATTTTACATAGTTAATACATTTAGTGTAAAGTGGATCTAAGTGCTGTAAATGCTTTCTATTATTGACAGAAAAGTTATATGATGCACTCCAAAATTCCAAATCTCCAAGATCTTTTTTAGCTGGTCTGGGCAAACACTTTTTCAGTTGGTATGGGTTTTAGTTTTACCTTTTCACTCATTGCATTTATTCTTTTTGAGTTTTTATTAGTTGTGATTTGAACTTAGGTACTTAAGGCTGAGTTTTTCTCTTGTTTCATTTACTCTAACAAAAAATTTCAGGTATGTTCATCATGATTAGGATTTCGTTGATTCACATTTGAATGGAGTGGAAGGGGTTAGTTTTTCATCCATTTATGGTAGTTTGTATTTTATTGAGTTTTTATAAAACTTAGGTTAGGGCTGATTATGGTAGACTTGATTATGTTTGCATCCTTTTGATTATTACACATAGATTTGCCTTTATGAAATATGATTTGTCATTTCTCTGCTCCTACTTTGAGTTTTATTCATGCTTCAAAATGTAGCTTGTCCATGTTGATCAATCTCCCAATCTCACAATTGTTGAAATAAAAAGTAAGTTCTCTCTCTCTAAATCTTTCATTTCTCTGCTCCAACTTTATTAGAGATGCATAAGCCCTTATGAAATGCAATTTTACATCAACATGCTTAGTTCTCTCAAGGCATTGCTGGTTTTTAGTTAAATATATAGCACTTTGGTTGCCGGCGTCCCACAACACATTCACAACCTCTTGATTGAAACCTAGCTCACCAATTATGGTGCAACATCAACCCCACTGTCGGATTTTCTTAGGAAGGATGTGTATTTTGAGATTCATGTTTTGCTCTTTGTATTTACCATTTTTCTTTTTCGAAACGTTATTATCATCATGGTCTCTTATGTACGCAGCCACCACTTCGAGGATATGATATTCCTTGGAACTAGCCTTTGGAACAAAAAATGATGTCTCGTGTGTAAGCATTCTAAGCATAATCTTGCATCAATTAATAGATCTAAGCTGCGGGTTCGATTTCGTTGGATCGTAACAAGTATTCTTTCCTTTACAACTTTCCATTCAATTGTTCAATTATAAGTTTTACCGTTCAAACTATTGTCAAGGATTTTTGTGCTTAACTTGTGCTTTTGTGTCCTAGATGGTTAAATAGCCGATCATAAGTTTTGGAGACCTTTTCATGGAAAAAAACAATTAGATTAGCCCATCATACTATTTTTTCCCTCATTTTTTGCCTTCTTGGAAACAAACCATGAGAATATTGTTTTTCCTGTTTTGAAAGAGTCCATGTTGAAGTTATTAACTATGAGCTTCCAAATTGTATGCGATCCTTGGCTTTGATTTTGAACTTCGGTTATGCTCATTGACTAGAAACGTGAAAGTTTTTTTTACTAATCCTTTGGCTTAGATTTTCACCTTTTTGCCTTTTATGACATCTCCTTCTTACCTTTTGTTATGTTCATGTGCGGGCATCTAACTTTTAAAATTTTGGGCACACGCCTTTGGAACAGAAAGTTGATGTCTTGTGGGTAAAAACATTCTTTCCTTGATCTTTCAATTATTGGAAAACAAAGCATGAGAATATTGTTTTTCCTATTTTCAAAGAGTCTATGTTGAAGTTATTATTCACCATAAGCTTTGGAACTTCTGTTATGTTCATTGACTAGAAACATGAAATCTTGCTTTTAAAGTTTTTGGCTTAGATTTTCATCTGTTGCCTTTTTTGGAACTTCTCTTATGTGTGTTGCCATCACTTTGAGGATATGGCATCTCTTGGTCACCTTTTGTTCAATTCATGTGGCTTTGTGTTCAAATTCATGAGGACTCCTTTGGAAGGCACACAAGGCGGCCTGCGAGTTCTGAAATTCTTAATGTGATCTTGCATCAATTTTTGTCTAAGCTCCGGGTTTGATTATGTTTGATCCTAACAAGTATTCTTTCGTTGACAACTTTCCCTTTACTTGTTAAATTATAAGTTTTACTGGTTAAGCAATTGTCAAGAATTCTATGCTTAAATTCTGCTTTTGTATCCTATCAATTGTCTAGATGGTTAAATAGTCGATTTTCACGTGTGACTCTTGGAACGTTTCATGGATTTTTCAGGCTAGTCCTTCATTCTATTTTTTCCCTCCTTTTTTTCCTTCTTGGAAACAAAGCATGAGAATATTGTTTTTCCTACATTCAAAGGTCTATGTTGAATTTAATCACTATGAGCTTTGGAACTGATGTATGGGGTCCTTGTCTTAGATTTCGAACTTCTGTTATGCTCATTGACTAGAATTATGAAATACTTTATTACTTTTTCTTTGGCTTAGATTTTCACCTTTTGCCGTTTTTGGAATGTTATTATCATGTTCCTGATCACCTTTCGTGTTCATGTTCCTCCTCTTAGTGTGTGCAGTCACCTTTTTTAGGATATGACCTCTCCTGATCACCTTTTGGTTCATGTTCCTCTAGTGGATCTATCAAGTATTCTTTCCTTGGCAACTTTCCATTCACTTGTTGACTTATAAGGTTTGTTGCTTAAGATATTGTAAAGGAATTATATGCTTAAGTTCTGTTTTTGTATTATAGAAGGTTAAATCGTCAATCTGATGAGCTCTTGGAGACCTTTTCATGGAAATAAAATCAGAATTAGGTAGTCCTTCATTCTATTTTTTTCTTTCTTTTTTGCCTTCTAGGAAACAAACCATGAGAATATTTTTCTTATTTTAAAGGAGTATTTTGAAGGTTATTCACTATGAGATTTGGAACTGATGATGTATGGGGTCCTTGGCTTAGATTTTGAACTTCTATTATGCTCATTCACCCTTTGTCTTTTTTGGAATGTTATTCAGTATTCTTTCCTTGATAACTTTTCCAAGGGCAATATAAATGAAGTGGGTTGTTTCTTGTTCAAAAAAAATCTATTAAGCATACATTCAAGTAAGGATAATCTTTCTTTTGAATATCCGGGGTTTAAATTCAATATTGGTCTTGCCCGTTCCAAATATTATTGGTTAGCTAGGTGTCTAACCAATTCTTTTCTCTCTAAAAGTTCTCTTTAAAATATCACCGCCTCTAAAATTTACTTACATACTGAACATATCTCTCTATCTCTAACTTTTTAGAAAATCAAATACGTAAAATATTTATCAAAGTTTTTTTGTTATTAGAATAAAAAAAAGCAGGGCTTTGAGTTCTACATACATATATGGTTATCAAGTGGGGCTTTAGATTTTGAGATTCATGTTTTGCTCTTTATATTCAAGTTAGTCTATGTTCTTGTAAAATTGGTTTGCTGTTTTCTTTTTGAGTTGGTAGGATTTCTCGCATTTTTTGTTTGTAAGAATGCGTGAATATATGATAAGTGAAAAATAACACAAATCATTCGCATATTAGTCCTTGACCTAACCTTGTGAAGTTTCTGTTTAGGGCTGATTATGGTAGACTTGATGATGTTTGCATTGTTTTGATTATTACACATAGACTTTATGAAATATGGTTTAGGGTACTTAGGCTGAGTTTTTCTCTTGTTTCATTTACTCTAACAAAAAATTTCAGTTATGTTCATCATGATTAGGATTTCGTTGATTCACATTTGAATGGAGTGGAAGGGGTTAGTTTTTCATCCATTTGTGGTAGTTTGTATTTTATTGAGTTTTTATAAAACTTAGGTTAGGGCTGATTATGGTAGACTTGATGATGTTTGCATCCTTTTGATTATTACACATATATTTGCCTTTATGAAATATGGTTTAGGGTTTAGGGTACTTAGACTGAGTTTTTCACTTGTTTCATTTACTCTAACAAAAAATTTCAGTTATGTCCATCATGATTAGGATTTCATTGATTCACATTTGAATGGAGTGGAAGGGGTTAGTTTTTCATCCATTTATGGTAGTTTGTATTTTATTGAGTTTTTATAAAACTTAGGTTAGGGCTGATTATGGTAGACTTGATGATGTTTGCATCGTTTTGATTATTACACATAGATTTGCCTTTATGAAATATGGTTTAGGGTACTTAGGCTGAGTTTTTCTCTTGTTTCATTTACTCTAACAAAAAATTTCAGTTATGTTCATCATGATTAGGATTTCGTTGATTCACATTTGAATGGAGGGGAAGGGGTTAGTTTTTCATCCATTTATGGTAGTTTGTATTTTATTGAGTTTTTATAAAACTTAGGTTAGGGCTGATTATGGTAGACTTGATGATGTTTGCATCCTTTTGATTATTACACATAGATTTGCCTTTATGAAATATGATTTGTCATTTCTCTGCTCCTACTTTGAGTTTTATTCATGCTTCAAAATGTAGCTTGTCCATGTTGATCAATCTCCCAATCTCACAATTGTTGAAATAAAAAGTAAGTTCTCTCTCTCTCTAAATCTTTCATTTCTCTGCTCCAACTTTATTAGAGATGCATAAGCCCTTATGAAATGCAATTTTACATCAACATGCTTAGTTCTCTCAAGGCATTGCTGGTTTTTAGTTAAATATATAGCACTTTGGTTGCCGGCGTCCCACAACACATTCACAACCTCTTGATTGAAACCTAGCTCACCAATTATGGTGCAACATCAACCCCACTGTCGGATTTTCTTAGGAAGGATGTGTATTTTGAGATTCATGTTTTGCTCTTTGTATTTACCATTTTTCTTTTTCGGAACGTTATTATCACCCTGGTCTCTTATGTACGCAGCCACCACTTCGAGGATATGACATTCCCTGGAACTAGCCTTTGGAACAAAAAAATGATGTCTTGTGTGTAAGCATTCTAAGCATAATCTTGCATCAATTAATAGATCTAAGCTCCGGGTTCGATTTCGTTGGATCGTAACAAGTTTGTCATTTCTCTGCTCCTACTTTGAGTTTTATTCATGCTTCAAAACGTAGCTTGTCCATGTTGATCAATCTCCCAATCCCGCAATTGTTGAAATAAAAAGTAAGTTCTCTCTCTATAAATCTTTCATTTCTCTGCTCCAACTTTATTAGAGATGCATAAGCCCTTATGAAATGCAATTTTACATCAACATGCTTAGTTCTCTCAAGGCATTATTGGTTTTTAGTTAAATATATAGCACTTTGGTTGTCGGCGTCCCACAACACATTCACAACCTCTTGATTGAAACCTAGCTCACCAATTATGGTGCAACTTCAACCCCACTGTCCGATTTTCTTAAGAAGGATGCGTATTTTGAGATTCATGTTTTGCTCTTTGTATTTACCATTTTTCTTTTTCGGAACGTTATTATCATCATGGTCTCTTATGTACGCAACCACCACTTCGAGGATATGACATTCCTTGGAACTAGCCTTTGGAACAAAAAAATGATGTCTTGTGTGTAAGCATTCTAAACATAATCTTGCATCAATTAATAGATCTAAGCTCCGGGTTCGATTTCGTTGGATCGTAACAAGTATTCTTTCCTTCTATGTTCTTGTAAAATTGGTTTGCTGTTTTCTTTTTGAGTTGGTAGGATTTCTCGCATTTTTTGTTTGTAAGAATGCGTGAATATATGATAAGTGAAAAATAACACAAATCATTCGCATATTAGTCCTTGACCTAACCTTGTGAAGTTTCTGTTTGCATATATTTATTCAGGATGACATCTGATCTTTGCTTTCTTTTTGTGTGATTGCAAGAGGTAGAGACAACTCCATGGCATGCTATCCTGTTGTTGAAACTATTCATAAGTAAGTTGAAGGATACAATTTTTATGTGTTCCTTCCTACACCTTGCAAACTTCGAAAATAGTAAATTTGTGAGGTGCATTGTAAGTTTCATGCATTTATGCATTATGCAAGCGTCGGTAAAGAATCAATTATTTAATGGGTATGTTGATGGCTTGATGCCTAACTCGTTATTTGATACCCCTCTCTTTGTGTCTCTCTATTCTGAAGAGGATTACGTAAAGTAAAGTATTTTGTAGTGATTCTTGATAGAACATAAAATATTCAAAGTTGAGGTGATGACAAGTTTAGATGTAGTTTTGCTAGGTTGACTAAATGGGGGAAAGATAGTTGTTCCTATTCATAAGTTGGGGGATAGAAATAAATATGCTATGGTGAGAGATCTTATTCTCAAGGGAAATCCTAATTATCATTTACAAAAACCTAAGTGGAGCTCGAGATTGATAGCTTTTTGGTCAAATCTTTGTGGAGCTCGAGAAGTATTGCTTTGTCTTCCTTGGATGCAATGCAACTTGCTCTCCAGGTTCGATTTCGTTGGATCATAATTCATAACAAGTATTCTTTCCTTTACAACTTTCCATTCAATTGTTCAATTATAAGTTTTACTGTTCAAACTATTGTCTATTCTTTTTGCTGATTTTGTTGCTGTGATTATGTGGAAATGGCCCTGGTCGGTTTCTTTTTAATCTGGTCTTGTTCTTTTGTGTTGTTTGTTTCCCGATAAAGATTTGGGGAAATGAATGAAGTTGAGAGGTTGTGTTGTTTGAGTTTCGAAACTCTCGATTATGGGTCTTTTCTTCTTTTCTTTTCTTTGTTACATTGAGTAGGTTGAGTAAACTTTTGTTACTGAAACGAAATCGTTCTTCGATGATTGTGTGAACTTCTGCAAATAATTAATGTTCTGGCTGTATTTTTTTTTCTCGATTCTGTTGGTCATTGGAGTTGAAGGGTCATCATCATATTTACTGGGATTTCTTCTGATTTTATTTTGGGTTTCCATTTTGATTTTTGGTTCATCATGGCATTTTTTTTATTATGTTCTATTTGAACAGGATTGTGTAAGGACCCTAGTTAGGGGTATATGGGCAATATGGGTATGTTAGTAGTAAGGGCATATAGGGTAAATACTTAGGGTGTCCTAACAGATTGGTGGATCAGGCTTGGATATCAGAAGCAAGGCTAGGGTATTTTCTCTTTCTTGTGAAGGAGAAGCTATTTTCAAGAAATGAAATCTTGATTGGTTTTGTGTTCTTTTATTTATTTATTTTTTTTTTTTTTGCATATGAAGACCCTCCCTGGCCCTGGTAGTTTTCCTTCAGAGCTTCCCAAGTGGAATTATGATGGATCCAGTACAGACCAAGCTCCAAGCTCCAGGAACAGATAGAGATAGTGAAGTGATTCTTTAGTGAGTTCATAATGTACCTTTCTCCTTTTTCCAATATTTCTACAGAGAGTTTAAAAGTTGATTGGATCTTAACATCTTTTCTTGTTGTTTGAATGATGAATGCCCACAAGCAATTTTCAGGGACTCTTTTAGGAGAGGCAACAATATTCTTGTAAGTTCCAAGTTTTCATTTGGACTACAAGTTTTTGTCAAACTGTTGTTATGGCTTGAGCTTGACAATGATAATTTTGACTGCTTAGGTTGTGTGTGATGCTTACACACCGGCCGAAGATCCAATCCCAACGAACAAGAGACATGTTGCTGCCAAGATCTTCAGCCATCCTGATATTACTGCTGAAGTACCATGGTGATTATTAAATTATCACCTCATATTTCTGATTATGAGATGATGAATAATGTTAATAGCTACAAATACCATATATTGAAACTGAAAGTGACCTTTCACCAAAGGAAATTATGACAGCGAACATCATAATACATGTTTATATTATCTAATGGTAGATACTTCTAGTGTTAGTCTACTTAGAATCGATATGCTGACTTTGGCTCATTTGTTTTGGAAACACAGGTATGGTTTTGAGCAAGAGTACACCTTGCTGTAGAAGGACGTAAAATGGCCGGTCGGGTGGCCGATTGGTGGTTTTCCTAGGCCACAGGTAATTCAAACTACTTTCTCTTCTCAAACTTCTTAGAGTTAGTTGAATAGAATCAATGAGATGGGATGAGATGAGATTATATTTATAATTAATCAAAGCTTCAAGTAGTATATGAGATTATACTATTGCGGTGTTGGTGTCGACAAAGCCTTTGGCCGTGACATTGTTGATGCTCATTACAAAGCCTGTATATATGCAGGTGTCAACATCAGTGGTATCAATGGAGAAGTGATGCCAGGGCAGGTATAGCTTTTTTCTTTTTCCTGGTTTCTGCAATGTATTTTATTCTGATTATGTTCTTATGTTAAACTTATGTGCTTTCTTTTGCACCAATATAGTGGGAATTTCAATTTGGTCCTTCAGTTGGTATAGCTTCTGGGGATGAATTGTGGGTTGCTCGTAGGGGTGCAAGGGAAACCCGAAAAAACCGAACCGAACCGAAAAACCGACCGAAACCGACGTTAATTTCGGTTCGGTTCGGTTGACGGTTTCGGTTTGAATTTTAAGAAAACCGAATATATTCGGGCGGTTTTCGGTTTTGATGCTTTAAAATCGATGATAACCGAGCCGACCGATTACTAATATATATATAATAAACCGAAGTATAATCAATAAGTGTAAGTGGTCCAGTAGCTTTAGAGACGCCTTACAACCATGATGTCTTGAGTTCGAGTCTCACAATAAGCATATTTTTTGAACTATTTACTTCTACAAAGTAGAATGGGCCCATAACACATCAGCGGCCCATCATCCAACTTCTTACCGCCCACTCAACTCGACCCATTGCTCTTTGAATTAACTAATCGGTGAACCGCCAGACCGAACCGATTAAACCGTCGGTTAATCGGTCGGTTCAGTTCGGTTCACAACCTCCGGCGGTTCGGTTTCGGTTTCACATTTCCTTCACTATTCTTATCGGTTCGGTTTCGGTTCAACACTCAAACCGAGCCGAACCGAACCGATTACACCCCTAGTTGCTCGTTACATCTTGGAGGTAACTTAAGTTGTAAAAGATTGCTTCAACGTCGGCAAGAACAGCTGGAATCCAAATCATTCCCTCTCAAACTCCATTGATTTCTGTGTTCTAGCTCTTTCGATAAACAAGAATCATGTCTCTTCTCTCAGATCTCATCAACCTCAATCTCTTTGATTCCACCAAGAAGATCATTGCAGAGTACATATGGTGCGTTCCTCCCTATATTCTCTTCCATTTCCTTCGAATTGCTCGTTACATCAATTTTGTTCTTGGTTTGTTTTCAAGGTATGAAGAATCATGTCTCTGCTCGATCTCTAACAATTCTCTGTTTGAATTTTCATTTTTTCCAGATCTATCAGTTTTTTCTGCTAATACTGATCAAAACGGAGGCGGTAGTGATGTCTCCCTCAGTAGGGAGCTTGGTGTTCTTGATCTTTACCGTACTCTTTTTTTTATGGATTGATATATAATATGTCTTTTGGAATTTGGTACTTAAATTTGCAGCAACATTAAGCTTTGTTTTTCCAAAATAGTCTTGAGCAGGAATCTGAGTTTTTCTTTAATATGAAATATTTTGAAAATGAGATTCATAATGGTAACTGGGATGAAGTTGAGAGTTACCACTCTGGTTTTACCAAAGTAGATGATGAAGCAGAAGTATCTTTGAGGCATTGGTAAGTAAGCAACTCACATTTCCCATTTTTTTTTATTGCTATATATTTTGAAGTTGTTAGCTCTTCTGGGTTCCATTTTAGTGGGAGATTGTTTCAAATTTTTGTTTCGAATTGTATCAGGCATGACCGCTCCAAGGCAGTAGATATTTTAGTTAAGGATTTGAATGTTTTTTCCACGTTTAATGAAAAACTTTTCGACTTCCATTTCGGCATCATCTAGGGTTACAAATGAAATCATGAAATCGACTTCCATTTTAGCGGCCATCTTCCACTTTCATTTTCCATCTCATTCGCAGCGACCGAGCCTGATTCAAGGTTTCACATGGCAGAAAATTCATCGCCCTTTGATCCTAAGGTATGGAATTTTGATTCACTCAACTTCTTGTGTTCAAGTTGAACTGCTTTTCTTTTGATTGCTTGTACTCTCTTCTTATTTTTATAATCGAACCAGCTTGCTTATATGAACCCAATCCGATCTGTTGCTGCATCAAAAGCTTCATAATATTCAAGGAAAGAGAAGAATTTGGTTTTGTGGAGCATATCAAGGTAAGATTGCTACATTCTATGTTTAGAAAGGTTGTAATGTAATAAAATCTTTTCTTGTTAACATTTATTTATTATAAAAAGATAATAGTAATATCATTTAGAGAACACAAATTATGCTAAAATGAACTATGTTCATGCCTGATATTTCAAGATGAGTGAAATGGAATCTTTTAAATTCTGTCTACTGGCTGAAAGAAAACAGATGATGTATACGGGTGGCTTAGATTTTGAAATTCTATTTTGCTCCTTTAGAAACATGAATGATTTTTTCTACTTCACCTTTTGCCTTTGTTGAAGTAGACTATGAACTTTGGAAATTATGTATGGGTCATTGTCTTTAGAAACATAACATGAAATATTTTTTTACTTTTGTATGCTTAGATTTTTACCTTTTTCCTTTTTTGGAATGTTATTATCATCATGTACTCTTATGTGTGCGGCCACAACTTTGAGGATATGTCATCCCCTGGTGACTATTCATTTCATGTGCTTTGTAACTATTATAATTTTTGGAACTAGCCTTCGAAACAAAAAGTTGATGTCTTGTGTGTAAAACATTCTAAACATAATCTTGCATCAATTATTTTATCTAAGATCTGGGTTTAATTTCGTTGGATCCTATCAAGTATTCTTTTCTTGACAACTTTCCATTCAATTGTTCAATTATAAGTTTTACCGTTCCAGCTATTGTCAATGATGCTTTTATGTTCTAGATGGTTAAATCGTTGATCATCACGTGTGATGCTCTTGGAGACCTTTTCATTGAAATAAATTCAGAATCAGGTTAGTCCTTCATTTCTTTTCCTTCCTTTTTTGCCTTCTAGGAAACAAACCATTGGAATATTTTTTTGAGCTTTTGAACTGATGTATGGTGTCCCTTTAGATTAGATTTTGAACTTCTATTATGCTCATTGATTAGAAATATGAATGATTTTTTTCCTTCTTTCTTTGGTTTAGATTGTCACCTTTTGTGTTTTTGGAATGTTATTACATCATGGTCTTTGGTGTGTGCAACCACCACTTGAGGATATGACATGTGATGTCACCTTGAATCTTCATGTGCCTTTCTATTATTAAAATTTTTGAGGACTAGCCTTCGAAGAGAAAGTTCAGGTTAGTCCTTCCTTCAATTATTTCCTTTCCTTTTTTGCCTTCTAGGAAACAAACCATGAGAATATTGTTTTGCTTTTTTAAAGCAGTATGTATGTTGAAGTTATTTAGTATGAGCTTTGGAAGATGTGTATCACTACAAGAATTAATGGTTTTCCCGACGTTTCGTAACGTCTGGAATTAGATAAAAAAACGTCGGGAAAGCCTTTCCCGACGCCAAATCGAGCGTCGGGAAACTCGTCGGGATAGGCGCGTCGGGAAAGGTGTTACCGACGCGGTAATTGGTTGGCGTCGGCAAAGATTAGTTTTGCCGACGCGTCGGTAAAGAGGACAATTGCCGACGTCAATCTGGAGCGTCGCCATTTGTCTTATTTGTCGACGCGTACCAAACACGTTGGCAAAACTAAGCTTTGCCGACGCCAACCAATGGCGTCGGCATTTCTTTTCTTTTTTCAAAAAAAAATTATATATAAAAAAACTTATTTACAAAAAAACCAATATTCAAGTTTATTTTACAATTGAACCCAACATTCGTACAATATTCCAGTTTATTTTACAATTTGAACCAACATTCGGTACAATATTCAAGTTTTTTTACAATTTGAAACAACATTCGGTACAATATTTTCACAAAAATCAAAGTATAAATACTTAAACCATATTCTAGTAACGATGTCAAAACTTTTCAAATTTCTTTATCACGATCTTCCTGGTCGTTCATCATCGATCATGAAACACCTAATTTTGAAAACCAAAAAAAAATTATAAGTACTTAAACCATATATATATTAATCAACTTTTTCATAAAAATCGAAGTATATGAGATTACGTATCAAAGTTAACAAAATCTCACAATCAATCAAGAACAATTAAAACCTCACTTTCCACAAAGATTTAAACAAATTCTTTTTACAAACTTTTAAAAATTTGGGTAGAGTTTGCTTTGAAAAACGGATAAAACACGCCTGCAATGAAAATGCACACTCCCAAGTAACCTATTCAAACTCCAAAATTACACCTAGTGTGCCTTCTAGTTAGTTTAGAAATCAGCCACAACAACATAACAAAAAAAGAACCTCAAATGAAAAAGAAACTTAAACTTTTTCAATTTAAACAACAAAGATAACTTATAAATGAAAATCTAAACACAAATCCAGCTCATCCTAAGTCTTCCATGACCCTCTCCATAAACTCGCCCCCTCAATAGTGGTAATTACCGACGCGGAAGGAAGTATAAGCTTGTCAGCTGACTTGTCAAAATGTTGCTCTAACTAATTCATTATAGATTGATTGTGTTTATCTCAGATTTGGTTTCCTAATTGACTGTTACATTCTTGCAGAGCCTTCTGTCATTTCGAAAGTTCTCATCATGGATTAATCCTATAAGGTAATTCCTTTAAACTCATACTCACATCAATAAGATAAGTTAATCAAAGTTAATTTGTAAAAGTGGTTATCAAAGAAAATGTTTCACCTATTGACAGAAGTGATTCTAAAATGAGATTATATGAATGAATGGGTTTGTTTGTTGTTGATGAATGCAGCGGTGCATTACTGTTGGGTGGAGGTGTTTATAGTTTCTTGGACAAACTATTTCCAGTGACAATGGCAATGTAAAGATATATAAATAAATACATACAAACTCCTCACATAAATGGATAAGGTTGTGTTGCTCTCATCCTAAATCTCAACATTTTGACAAGTCAGCTTACAACGATTTAAACAAAAGGAAAGGGAAATAAATTACTTTTACAAACTTTTAATAATTTGGGCAGAGTTTCCTTTGAAAGACGGATAAAACACTCCTCAATGAAAAATGCACACTTCCAAATCAACTATTCAAACTCCAAAAGTACATGGCACACTAATCAATTTAGAAATCAGCCAGAACAACATAACAAAAGAAAAAAACCTCAAATGAAAAACAAACTTAAAATTTACAAAATCTCATAAAGTGCACAAAAATTGACTTAATCCATACAATATTTTGCTACCATAGCTGCAGGATAGCAAAATCTATTCGGTTTGAGTATGAGAGGTAGATAGTTCATACCTGGTTTGATGCTTATTGTCTTGGTGTTTGAGTCAACTGTTCGAGCATTTTTTTTCATGGCCTCCATCTCTTCTTGTTGTTTTTGATATTTTTCATCGATTAACTTCTGGCGGTTCCCTCTACAAACACACAAGAAGAACATTAATATGAAATAATGATCAACACATAGGAAATAAAAAAAAATTACAAAATCCTAAACATTACAAAAATATCAATCTCATAATCAAATCCCTAAATTGAATCCTCTTCATTTTAAATTCTTCTTAATTTCTATCAAGTTCATACTCTTAATTTCAAGTTCTTCTTCCATTCAAAATCAACAAAATTAAATAGAGAAACCAAATCCAACTATGACCCTTTTCACAAACACTTCATAGGCAGATTAGGCAAACAACTAAATTAACCCACTATCATAATTCAATCAGAAATTCCCACAAACACATCATAAATTCAACATTGAAACTACATTGACATTTTCACAAACAATTTGCAGGCGTGACCCATAAACATCATAATTCAACTAGACTTTCAATTCAACTACACAAACAGTTGTGGAAAGAAAAGAATTTACCGATTCACAACCAGCGAAGGTAATGGAGAGGAATGAAGGAGACAGCGGCGGCGAGTAATGGAGAGACAGAGGAGACGGCGGCGACAGTAATGGAGTGAGGGAGGAGACGTCGACGAAGCCGACGGCGGTAATGTGGAGAGACGGAGGAGACGGAGCCAATGTGGAGAGACGGAGGAGACGGCGGCGGCGGGTAATGGAAAGAGAACGTCGACGGCAGCGGCGCTATTGTGGAGAGACGGAGGAGAAGGCGGCGGCGGGTAATGGAAAGACAACGTCGACGGCAGCGACGCTATTGTGGAGAGACGGAGGAGAAGGCGGCGTCGAATACGGTGGATAATGAAGAGACGGCGTCGCCGGGTAATGGAGAGAAGGGAGGAGACGGCGGCGGATTCGGAGGGGAGGAGAGGGGGATTTGGGGATTTAGGGCTCACAGAACGCGAACGCGAATGAAGAAGACGAAATCGGGGTTTTTTAATTTCAGACATTTACCGACGCGGTTTAAAACGCGTCGGTGAAGGTCCTGTTCGCCGACGCGGTGCTGGACAGCGTCGGCATTGATCTATATTCACCGACGCAGTGCAAGACCGCGTCGGTAAATATAAATAAATAATGATATAAAAAAATAATAATAATTTATCTTTACCGACGCGCTCTTGGACCGCGTCGGTAATGCCCACTATTTACCGACGCACGTTTGGACGGCGTCGGCAAAACTAAATAATTATTTTTAATATTCATATTTACCGACGCGATTTAAAGCCACGTCGGTAATGTCATCTATTTGCCGACGTCGTTTTCGACCGCGTCGCCAGTTCTAACTATTTGCCGACGCGCGGTTGGACCGCGTCGGCAATAGGTACATTTACCGACGCGGTCCATTAAGCGTCGGCAATAGTGGTAATTACCGACGAATTTTATAACGTCGGTAATAGTTGGCGTCGGTAAAGCCATTATTTGTTGTAGTGTATGGGTGGCTTAGATTTTAAAATTTTATTTTGCTCGACTAGAACATGAATGATTTTTTTTACATCTGTCTTTGGTTTAGATTTTCACCTTTTGCCTTTGTTCTTTCATATATTTGCATTCTATGTGTGTATTCAAATTTGTGTGTTATTTAATGGTACTCTAAAAACTTTCATTGGTAGTTTAAAGAGAAGTTATAATATGAAAAATAGGGATCTAATGAGGTAATATGTCTAGTTCTTTTTGTATATCTTGATGCTTTGAAATGCTTTTACAAAGGGATCAATGAGGTAATATATCTTATGGTTTGAGGTAATACTTGTATGAGTTATGGAAAGACAAGTATTTTGAAATATGTTTCGTCTCATACAGTTTCTGCCATGGTGCATGGATATAATAGGGGATAAAATAATTGTGGTGGTTTCTATAGTATGAAAATAGGTGAGTTTATGTAAGATTTTACTTAGTTAATACATTTAGTGTAAAGTGGATCTAAGTGGTGTAAATGCTTTCTATTATTGACAGAAAAGTTATATGATGCACTCCAAAATTTCAAATTTCCAAGGTCTTTTTTAGCTGGTCCAAAATTCCAAACTTCCAAGGTCTTTTTTAGCTGGTCTGGCCAAACACTTTTTCAGTTGGTATGGGTTTTAGTTTTACCTTTTCACTCATTGCATTTATTCTTTTTGAGTTTTTATTAGTTGTGATTTGAACTTAGGTACTTAAGGCTGAGTTTTTCTCTTGTTTCATTTACTCTAACAAAAAATTTCAGGTATGTTCATCATGATTAGGATTTCGTTGATTCACATTTGAATGGAGTGGAAGGGGTTAGTTTTTCATCCATTTATGGTAGTTTGTATTTTATTGAGTTTTTATAAAACTTAGGTTAGGGCTGATTATGGTAGACTTGATGATGTTTGCATCGTTTTGATTATTACACATAGATTTGCCTTTATGAAATATGATTTAGGGTTTAGGGTTTAGGATACTTAGGCTGAGTTTTTCTCTTGTTTCATTTACTCTAACAAAAAATTTCAGTTATGTTCATCATGATTAGGATTTCGTTGATTCACATTTGAATGGAGTGGAAGGGGTTAGTTTTTCATCCATTTATGGTAGTTTGTATTTTATTGAGTTTTTATAAAACTTAGGTTAGGGCTGATTATGGTAGACTTGATGATGTTTGCATCCTTTTGATTATTACACATAGATTTGCCTTTATGAAATATGGTTTGTCATTTCTCTGCTCCTAGTTTGAGTTTTATTCATGCTTCAAAATGTAGCTTGTCCATGTTGATCAATCTCCCAATCCCGCAATTGTTGAAATAAAAAGTAAGTTCTCTCTCTAAATCTTTCATTTCTCTGCTCCAACTTTATTAGAGATGCATAAGCCCTTATGAAATGCAATTTTACATCAACATGCTTAGTTCTCTCAAGGCATTGCTGGTTTTTAGTTAAATATATAGCACTTTTGTTGTCGGCGTCCTACAACACATTCACAACCTCTTGATTGAAACCTAGCTCACCAATTATGGTTCAACATCTTAACCCCACTGTCGGATTTTCTTAGGAAGGTTGCGTATTTTGAGATTCATGTTTTGCTCTTTGTATTTACCATTTTTCTTTTTCGGAACGTTATTATCACCATGGTCTCTTATGTACGCAGCCACCACTTCGAGGATATGACATTCCCTGGAACTAGCCTTTGGAACAAAAAAATGATGTCTTGTGTGTAAGCATTCTAAGCATAATCTTGCATCAATTAATAGATCTAAGCTCCGGGTTCGATTTCGTTGGATCGTAACAAGTTTGTCATTTCTCTGCTCCTACTTTGAGTTTTATTCATGCTTCAAAACGTAGCTTGTCCATGTTGATCAATCTCCCAATCCCGCAATTGTTGAAATAAAAAGTAAGTTCTCTCTCTCTCTCAATCTTTCATTTCTCTGCTCCAACTTTATTAGAGATGCATAAGCCCTTATGAAATGCAATTTTACATCAACATGCTTAGTTCTCTCAAGGCATTGCTGGTTTTTAGTTAAATATATAGCACTTTTGTTGTCGGCGTCCTACAACACATTCACAACCTCTTGATTGAAACCTAGCTCACCAATTATGGTGCAACATCTCAACCCCACTGTCGGATTTTCTTAGGAAGGATACGTATTTTGAGATTCATGTTTTGCTCTTTGTATTTACCATTTTTCTTTTTCGGAACGTTATTATCATCATGGTCTCTTATGTACGCAGCCACCACTTCGAGGATATGACATTCCCTGGAACTAGCCTTTGGAACAAAAAAATGATGTCTTGTGTGTAAGCATTCTAAGCATAATCTTGCATCAATTAATAGATCTAAGTTCCGAGTTCGATTTCGTTGGATCGTAACAAGTATTCTTTCCTTTACAACTTTCCATTCAATTGTTCAATTATAAGTTTTACCGTTCAAACTATTGTCAAGGATTTTTGTGCTTAACTTCTGCTTTTGTGTCCTAGATGGTTAAATAGCCGATCATAAGTTTTTGAGACCTTTTAATGGAAAAAAACAATTAGGTATTTTTTGCCTTCTTGGAAACAAACCATGAGAATATTGTTTTTCCTGTTTTGAAAGAGTCCATGTTGAAGTTATTAACTATGAGCTTCCAAATTGTATGCGATCCTTGGCTTCTATTTTGAACTTCGGTTATACTCATTGACTAGAAACGTGAAAGTTGTTTTTTACTAATCCTTTGGCTTAGATTTTCACCTTTTTGCCTTTTATGACATCTCCTTCTTATCTTTTGTTATGTTCATGTGTGGTGTTGTCCGAAATCGCAAGTGTACGAATCGTTCCAAGTAATATAGTAATGTAAGTATGATTATCGTTCTCCACAGGGAATGAAAGTTACTAATTACCAGAATTCTAAACCTTAGTTTTATCTGAGCAATCAATTATCAGAGTTGTACGAAAAGTAAATATGCTATTGACTTGAGTAATTAAAATGATGCAGAAAACTAAACGAAACAATTATACTTGTGTAGATGATAGAGGTTCTAGAGCAAAGATTTCATCGTTGTCTTATCCTATTCCTTATTAATCTCTAGTTATAAACGTTTGACCCTATGATTGTTGACAAGTTCTACTCATAGGACTTGTTACTCTCTCTCGAGTAATAACAATATTCGTTAAAATGACAATTGCCTATATCTCTATGACAATCAGAACACTTCAACTATTAAGACTGTAGAACTAAATCATGCCACAAAACCTACAAGGATATGTCTATCTCTCATATAAGTTAGGGAAAATAATTAAGGTTCGTCAACGAGAATTGTCTATCGACTTCAACGCATTGATAAAATCTCACACTAAGACTGGCCAAATCCTAACATGTACTTAGTAAGCATATAAGAATTTTCACAATCGAACAAGGAATCAAACTCTTAACTATTGATCAATAAGAAATAGAATTCAACAACGACTACATCAATACTCTAGATAGAAAAGTTAGTTCATGGAGAAAATCTCAACAACATTCATGTTCGGAAACATAATCGTTACAAGAGAATTGAAAGAAGAAATAGATGAAAAGAAACGAGCTACGATGAATCCTCGATCTCCCTAGCGTAGCTCTCGCTTCGTTTGGATACTCGGATATCAAGATCTGCTCTCTCCGCTCTCTTTCGTTACTTTCCTTCTCGTCCACGCTCTGCTGCTTTTTCAATAGTCACCGACCCTCTTATAAATTTAGGTCACTTTCCGTCGCAGCGCCTAGGCGCTCAGTTACAGCGCCTCGGCGCTAGGAAGGATCACCGCTTCGGACTTCGTAGCGCCTAGGCGCTGAAAGGCAGCGCCTCGGCGCCAGGGGGATAGCAGCATCAGACTTCGTAGCGCCTAGGCGCTGAAAGGCAGCGCCTCGGCGCCAGGGGGATAGCAGCATCAGACTTCGTAGCGCCTAGGCGCTGAGAGGCAGCGCCTCGACGCTATACCGTCTGCCCAATTTTTACGTTTGGGCGCCTAGGCGCTGAAAGGTAGCGCCTCGGCGCTATCGCTTCTGCGTTCTTCATCTGATCAGCGCCTCGGCGCCGCCAGGCAGCGCCTTGGCGCTAACGCTTCTGTCCAATTCTTCTCATCAGCGCCTAGGCGCCGAAAGGCAGCGCCTAGGCGCTAGGCTATTACCCTCAATTTCCAACTGCTTTGCCCCTCTTTTCGCTCTTATTTCCGATCTTCATCCAACTTCCTTCTTTCTTCACCTACACGCAAAATAAGCAACAATTAGATAGAAACAAGAGATAAAACGTCTTCTTGCTCAATTAAAACTCTAGAAACACCTTGCTTTAATACGTCAAAATATCACTTAACAAACTACCCCCAACTTATCATTTTGCTCGCCCTCGAGCAAAGAGCAACAGGATTCTAAAGAAAGACAACTACAATCAAATGACTCAAATCTCACGCATTTATTGACAACCTAAAGGCACACGAAAGTAAGTGAAACAATTGGGTACAATTGACCAGTGCGACTTCTAGATTCCTTACAATTCCAAGCGTTCTTTTCAAATTTCTTAATATCTAAGAATATTGGTAAGCTAAGTACACATCAATTACTTCGGTTATACAAACAGTCAAGAGAAGAAGCATTCATCGAGTACAATTTTAACTAAAACTCAAGTATCTAATCAAACTATCAAAATTGAATGCACAAGGTCTACTACCCTCACAGGGATTCACTCATAACGCTCAACTGTTTAAGGCATATTTCAATGACTCTCACACCAATACATACAAAGCTTTTGTCATAAACTTGCTCATATATCACATCCAAGCCATCGATGAACATAATGAATGCACAAAAATTAAGGGTCTTATTTTGGATGCAATTTGGCTTAGGAACGGGTGGATGGAAAAGAAAATTTTTAAGCTCTTTTATTGAAAGAATTTTACACCGCTTATCCACATGAAGCTAACATTTCTACTTCCAAGGAATTTAAACTTAAGCACGATTTTTTTTTTTTTTTTTTTTTTTTTTTTTTTTTTACTTGCTTGGTTGAAGAATAGACTTCTTTTCATCCACACCTTTTTATTTTTATTTTTTTTTTTTTCTAATCACGCTTCCATTTAGGAATCCCTTAATTCACATGTTGCAACTTTCCCAACAAATTTAAAAACTTCATGTGGTAAGCATATGTAATCTTTCAATCTAGGATTCACAGAAAAGGATTACAACAAATGGTATTTTTGGCTTTTAGTGCGGTAATCTTCCAAACACAAAGTCTAAGGCTCAATATTTGGCTTAACTAAGGACTCAATGTTGAGGTAGGCTATTTTAGAAAGCTAAACATTGGCTTCACCTAAATTACCCTTAAAATTTAAGCATTCAAAACTATTCAGAGGCTACCGACATGCATAACAAAGCAAGTCCTACAAAAAATCTAAATATGCACGGCAATCACGCACTTTAAGAATTGAAAGCACCATGTAATGAATATGCTTAAAGGCTCAAAAGCTCACATGAAAACAGGTTGTTTTGGCAATAGATCTTGCGCATTCGTCATTTAATAATTCAACAAACACTATCATGCATTCCTTTTAAGTAAAAACATGAATCAAGCTCTTCTCTCTTATGCAATATAACCTAACAACCAATGTGTCCCTAACTTACATAGTTTTCCAAAATATCTCGAAAAATTGAAGAGACACACTTCTTAGAATGTAGAAATCATATAGAATGTCACACCTATCCTCAAAAACATACTCAACAGAATCTAATCCCACCCCCAACTTAAAATTCAACATTGTCCTCAATGCGAAAAGAAACAAACGACACAAAAGAAAAACAACAAATAAGAAGAAAACGAAAAAGGGAAACGAAGACTTCCCTGAGTGAGCGCCGCTCACATATTCTCTTCTTCATCAGATGATCGAGGGGGTGTTGGACAAAGAATGGGATCATCTCCTTGATTGAACCCAGGACGTGCCAACACCTGAAAAAGCCTATCAAAGCATTGATTGCTATGCTCCATGTGTCGATGCATTCGTCTTTCCATTCTTCGTCGTCCTTGTTCTTGTCTTTCCTCCATCCTGTCCAACCGCTGCGTTTGACGAAGCTTCATTCGCTCTAATCGTTCCTCCAAGGATAACTGATCCTCAGGTGGATCATGAGATGATTGCTCTGGAGGAGGTTGGGACGAACTGCCAATTAAAAATTGTTCGCCATGGGCCGGGTCTTCAACCAATGTCGGGCCTTTTAATCCTAAGATGTGTTTTTTGTCCATTACACATTTAGGATGCCGTAACTCCTCATCTGAGCCCCAAATCACTCCGGCGGCTTTGCATAAGGATGTAATCAATGAAGGGTGAGCGAGGCCACCGGTTGTGGAAGCCTTCTTGGTGTGTTTGATTGATTGCTGAATAATGCGACCCACATCAATAGATTTGCCAGTTACAATGGCGTACAAAAGGACGGCCCTGTCCTTGGTCACATCGCTCACATGTGTTACAGGCAAAAGCTTAGCACAAATAAAATTGTGCCAAACTTTATTCATAACACTAAGATGGGCGGCCTTAAAATTCAGCTTTTCTCCTTGTCTGGTTGCCCATTGAGTGCCCGGCTGACACAATGTCGCTATGATCTCATCATAATCAACTTCATTGGCGGCATATGTTGCATAACCATCCCTATCAATGCTTGGAAGATTATAAAATCTATTTATGGATGCAAAATCAAACGGCACCAACTTGCCGCGCACAAAGACCTTTGTTCTGTCTTCTTGCATATTCGCATAAAATTCCCGAACAAGCGGGACAACAGCAGACTCAGGTTGCTTCGTGAATGCTTCCCAACCTCTTTCCCTAATATTATGATAAATACATGGCTGCTCGCCAATACAAGGGAGTAAACCTCGCTCCGGAATTACATTCCGCTTAATAACCAACTCGGAATATAATTTCGAAGCCTCTTCGTCCCTGAAGCGATATCTATCAAAGGATTCAGAAGACCCTTCGCCCATTTTCGCACGCTTAGACGTCTTGGGAGCCATAACTACTTCGCACGCTCACTGCCGGTATCTCCCAACTGTTGTATCAACACTCAATAATCCAACACTTCCAACCACCCAAATTAACAAAACAGAACTCCCAGCACTTCCAACAAAATGAACCAATCTTCCACAAGCTCTAAATTTCAGCCCCAATAAAACACTTTACAAAATAAATGCTTACTTGGAGAAGAAAACACAGAGGGTTGAAACGAAGAGGCAACCTTGAAGAAGAACCGTACTGTGGAGAACTTCACCCTTTTGCAAACTTCAAACTCCTACAAAATCAAATGTTAGTGGTAAAGCAAGAGTTTGGTTGGTGAAACAAAAGGGGAGAAATTTGTGGGTAAAGGAGAAGATTTGGAAGAGAAGAGAGATGAAGATACAAATTTGGAAAAGAAAAGAAGAAGGATGAAGATAGAGATTTGGAGGAGAAGAGAGGACTTGAGAGCAAAAAGGGAGAGAAAAGTTGAAGAATTTGAAGATCTAGGGTTTTTAGAAAGGAAGAAACGATTTTAAAGACCCAACCCCGTTTTTTTTTATTTTTTTTTTATTTTTTTTTTCGTCAGAATCGCGTCAGCGCCGCGGCGCTGAGCGTTCTGTCTTTTGAAGGGGAAAAAAAATCGCGACAGCGCCTAGGCGCTGAGAGGCAGCGCCTAGGCGCTGAGTGTTCTGCCCTAAACCCAGATTTTTCTTTCCGACAGCGCCTCGGCGCTGAGCATTCTGTCTTTCTTCTCTTTTTTTTTTTTTTTTTTTTTTCTTTTTCGACAGCGCCTAGGCGCCAAAGGGCAGCGCCTAGGCGCTGAGCATTCTGTCCTTTCATTTCATTTTTTTTTTTTTTTTTTTTTTTTTTTTTTTTTTTTTAACATAGACGGGTTGCCTCCCAATTAGCGCTTGGTTTAAAGTCCTCAGCCCGACATTTTCTTACTAAAGTGAGCACAACCTTATCGTGGTGTTCATGGCTTTCACCATGTCGTGCACATAAGGCTTCAAACGTTGCCCATTCACCTTGAACGTATCTCCAACCTCGTTTTTCACTTCAACCGCACCATGAGGATAGACTTGGACCACCGTAAACGGACCCGACCATCTTGATTTCAATTTTCCAGGAAACAGCCTAAGTCGCGAATTGTATAACAAGACCTTTTGACCCGTCTCGAAGCTCCTTCTTCTAATATGCTTGTCATGCCATGCCTTAGTTCTTTCTTTGTAGATGCGCGCATTCTCATATGCTTCATTTCTGAATTCCTCCATCTCAGTCAATTGTAACATGCGTTTCTCCCCCGCTGGTTGCAAATCCATATTGAGCAATTTCATTGCCCAATAAGCCCTATGTTCCAATTCAACTGGCAGGTGACATGCTTTCCCGAATACTAACCTGTATGGAGACATCCCAAGAGGAGTCTTGAACGCAGTTCGATATGCCCACAACGCATCTTCTAACTTCTTTGCCCAATCCTTGCGTGAATGATGCACTGTTTTCTCAAGTATCCTTTTTACCTCTCTGTTGCATACTTCCGCTTGACCATTTGATTGAGGGTGGTATGCTAGGGCCATTCGATGCTTTACCCCATATTTTGCTAGAAGTGCGGCAAATTGTTTGTTGTAGAAGTGTGAACCTCCATCACTGATTATCGCTCTCGGTGTCCCAAATCTTGTAAAGATATTCTTTTTGAGGAAGCTCAGGACTACCTTTCCCTCATTCGTTGGAGTAGCAATAGCCTCGACCCATCTGGACACATAGTCAACTGCCAGAAGAATATACTTGTTGTTGTAGGACGATGGAAAAGGACCCATGAAATCCATACCCCACACATCAAATAATTCCACCTCCAAAATGTTCTGCAGCGGCATTTCATCCCTTCTAGAAATATTCCCCGTTCGTTGACATCGGTCGCAACTCATCACAAATTTATGGGCGTCTTTATACAACGACGGCCAGTAAAAACCGCTTTGCAATACCTTTGCAGCTGTTCGACCTCCCCCATGATGACCCCCACACTCTAAGCTGTGGCAGTGACGCAGAATATCGTCCATTTCTTCCTCAGGAATGCATCTTCTCAACATTTGATCAGCACAGTGCTTGTACAGAATGGGCTCATCCCACAAATAGTGCTTCACCTCTGAGAAAAACTTCTTCCTCTGTTGATAGGATGCTTCCTGTGGCACTATTTTTGCTGCTAGATAGTTCACAAAATCTGCAAACCATGGCGTTTCCTGCTTTCCTGTTACTGCAAAAACATGCTCATCTTGCACCAATAGAGAAGATAGAGGTTTTGTGATTTTTGAAAAATCCTTTATAAACCTCCTGTAGAAACCAGCATGTCCCAAAAAACTTCTGATTCCTTTCACTGAAATCGGCGGCGGTAATTTCTCAATTGTTTCCACCTTCGCCCTATCTACCTCAATCCCTCGGGAAGAGATCTTATGCCCTAAAACAATACCTTCTCGAACCATAAAATGGCATTTCTCCCAATTCAGGACAAGGTTAGTTTGCTCACATCTTTTAAGAGTCATTTCCAAATTTATGAGACAATTATCAAATGAAATTCCAAAAACTGAAAAATCATCCATAAATACCTCAATACATTTTTCAACCATGTCGGAGAAAATTGACATCATACATCTCTGAAATGTGGCGGGTGCGTTGCATAGACCGAAGGGCATTCTTCGAAACGCAAAGGTACCATAGGGACAAGTGAATGTGGTCTTCTCTTGATCCTCTGGTGCAATTGCAATTTGCTGATATCCCGAGTAGCCATCCAGAAAGCAGTAATACTCATGCCCTGCCAATCGATCCAACATCTGGTCAATAAAGGGCAAAGGAAAATGATCCTTTCTGGTTGCCTTATTTAACTTTCGATAATCTATGCAAATTCGCCATCCCGTTACGGTTCTTGTAGGAATCAACTCATTGTTCTCATTTTTCACCACTGTCATTCCTCTTTTCTTGGGCACTACATGAACTGGGCTTACCCAAGCACTATCTGAAATTGGGTAGATTATTCCTGCATCAAGCCATTTCAAAATCTCACCCCTCACTACCTCTTTCATGTTTGGATTAAGCCTCCTCTGTGCTTCTATTGTCGGTGACATTCCTTCTTCCAATAAGATCTTATGCATACACAGTGAAGGGCTCAGACCTCTGATGTCTGACAAAGTCCATCCTATTGCTGGTTTGTGCTTTCGGAGCACACGTAACAGCTTATCTTCTTCCTCACTAGATAATTCTGCTGAGATGATCACAGGAAGAGAGGACTCTTCTCCCAAATAAGCATATCTGAGATGAGAGGGAAGCACCTTTAACTCTAGATTGGGTGCTTTTTCTGTCGATGGCACAGACTTAGATGTAGTGGTTCCTAAGGATTCATAACTTTTTCCTTCATAACGAACCGCAGAATTCAACCAATTTACACATTCAGTCACATCTAAATCTTCCAGTCCTTCAGGGTCTGGATGAGTAAGGCATACCTCTAATGGTTGTTGGGAAGTGGTCAGCTCATTGGATACCAAGGAATCCAACACATCAATTCGAAAGCAGCTGTCACTTTCTCCTGGGTATTTGATTGCATCAAACACATTGAAAGTGACTTCATCATCTTGCACCCTTAAACTTAGCACACCCTTCTGAACATCAATGAGTGCTCGCCCTGTCGCCAAAAATGGCCTTCCCAATATGATTGGTACTTCCCTATCTTCTTCCATGTCAAGAACAATGAAATCAGCTGGGAAAAAGAATTTGTCTACTTTTACCAATACATCTTCAATGACTCCCTTTGGATGTTTGATTGAGCGGTCTGCTAGTTGCAGTGTCACCGTTGTTGGGCTTGCTTCTCCCAATCCTAGCTTCCTGAAAATGGACAAAGGCATCAAATTAATACTTGCACCTAAATCACACAATGCTTTATCAAAAGTAAGTTTTCCAATAGAGCATGGAATTGTAAAACTCCCTGGATCTTTTAGTTTTTGTGGTAGTTTTTGTTGCAGGATGGCACTACATTCCTCAGTGAGTGCCACTGTCTCGTACTCTTCAAGCTTCCTCTTATTTGACAGAATTTCCTTCATAAACTTGACATAGCTCGGCATCTGTTCAAGAGCATCTGCAAAAGGAATGTTAATATGCAATCTCTTAAAAACATCTAAAAATTTAGAGAATTGCTTATCCAGTTTATTCTTTCGCAGTCGCTGGGGATATGGCACGTTCTGCTCCACTTCTTGTTGTGGCTGAGGCTTTTTACTAGACATCTCTTTTTCCTCATTGTTTTGAACTACTGGCGGTTCTGTAGGGCTCACTGACTCATCAATCTTCCCTTCTTTAGTCTGGACTTCAACTGTTTTACCACTTCTCAACATGATGGCCTTACATTGCTCTTTAGGATTTACCTCAGTTGTACTAGGTAAATTCACTTGTTGTCTATCAGATAACATGTTTGCAATTTGACCAACTTGTACCTCCAAATTTCGAATGACTGATGCTTGATTTTTAAAATTTGTTTTAGTCTCAACCATAAATTGGTTTGTGTTGGTTGCCATTTGCAACATTGCTTCTTCCAGACTGCTCTTCTTCTCTGCTGGTTGTTGAAATCCTGGAGGAGGTGGATTTTGTGTCTGATTCTGCTTCCATGCAAAATTAGGATGATTTCGCCATCCTGGATTAAAGGTGTTGGAGTACGGGTTGTTTTGTTGGCGATTGTAATTCCCAACAAATTGAGCTTGCTCAACTTGGCCTTGCATAAATGGATTCCCCACCTGACAATCCTCACTCCTATGACTTCCATTGCAATTTTCACAAAATAAAGTAGGAGCTTGAATCGAGTTTACCGCAAATTGGTTTGACTGAAGTTGCCTAGTAAGTGAGGCCACCTGTGCAGTCAACGCGGCTATTGAATCCACTTCATTAACCTCCATTACACTCCTCTGAGTCGTTCTCACACTAGGAAGTTCATAATGATTCACAGTCATTTCCTCCAATAATTCAAAGGCTTCACTCTCAGTTTTCTTCATAAATGATCCTCCTGCAGCTGCATCTATTGTTGTCCTAGTACCACCTCCTAGTCCATTATAGAAGTTGTGCACTTGCATCCATCTAGGAAATCCATGGTGAGGACATCTCCTCAAAAGCTCCTTAAATCTTTCCCATGCATCATAAAGAGATTCTCCATCTTCTTGAAGAAAATTTCCAATCTCACTTCGGATCTTTGCTGTCTTTGCTGGTGGGAAGAACTTGGCGAGAAACTTTTGAGCAAGATCATTCCAAGTCTCTATTGAACCTGCTGGCAACGAGCTCAACCATTGTTTAGCTTGTCCCCTAAGAGTAAAAGGAAACAACCTAAGTCTAATGGCATCATCTGACACTCCATTCATCTTGAATGTATCGCAGAGTTCCAGGAAATCTGAAATATGAGAGTTTGGATCCTCATTCCTCAACCCACTGTAGTTCACTGAGGTTTGGATCATTTGAATCGTGGCAGGTTTAATCTCAAAGTTGTTCGCCTGAATTGCGGGTCTTTGGATTGCAGAATGTAACCCCGTTACATTTGGCAATACATACTCCCTCAAAGTCCTAGTGTCGACCTCTTGGTTGTCCGCCATTTTCAACTTCTCTTGTGCAGCACGCTCTCTCTTTTCTTTTCTGTTCTTTCGACAGGTACGTTCGATTTCGAGATTAATTGGAAGTAAGCTGCTACTTCCAAATTTTCGCATGCACTCTCTCTAACTCCTGCAATCAAGAGTGAAAGAACACAATCAATAAAAGTAACACAAAACTCAGAGTAAGATTAAAGTCTTAATTTCTGATATTAGTAAAGAAAAACAATCATTCCCCGGCAGCGGCGCCAAAAACTTGTTGTCCGAAATCGCAAGTGTACGAATCGTTCCAAGTAATATAGTAATGTAAGTATGATTATCGTTCTCCACAGGGAATGAAAGTTACTAATTACCAGAATTCTAAACCTTAGTTTTATCTGAGCAATCAATTATCAGAGTTGTACGAAAAGTAAATATGCTATTGACTTGAGTAATTAAAATGATGCAGAAAACTAAACGAAACAATTATACTTGTGTAGATGATAGAGGTTCTAGAGCAAAGATTTCATCGTTGTCTTATCCTATTCCTTATTAATCTCTAGTTATAAACGTTTGACCCTATGATTGTTGACAAGTTCTACTCATAGGACTTGTTACTCTCTCTCGAGTAATAACAATATTCGTTAAAATGACAATTGCCTATATCTCTATGACAATCAGAACACTACAACTATTAAGACTGTAGAACTAAATCATGCCACAAAACCTACAAGGATATGTCTATCTCTCATATAAGTTAGGGAAAATAATTAAGGTTCGTCAACGAGAATTGTCTATCGACTTCAACGCATTGATAAAATCTCACACTAAGACTGGCCAAATCCTAACATGTACTTAGTAAGCATATAAGAATTTTCACAATCGAACAAGGAATCAAACTCTTAACTATTGATCAATAAGAAATAGAATTCAACAACGACTACATCAATACTCTAGATAGAAAAGTTAGTTCATGGAGAAAATCTCAACAACATTCATGTTCGGAAACATAATCGTTACAAGAGAATTGAAAGAAGAAATAGATGAAAAGAAACGAGCTACGATGAATCCTCGATCTCCCTAGCGTAGCTCTCGCTTCGTTTGGATACTCGGATATCAAGATCTGCTCTCTCCGCTCTCTTTCGTCACTTTCCTTCTCGTCCACGCTCTGCTGCTTTTTCAATAGTCACCGACCCTCTTATAAATTTAGGTCACTTTCCGTCGCAGCGCTTAGGCGCTCAGTTACAGCGCCTCGGCGCTAGGAAGGATCACCGCTTCGGACTTCGTAGCGCCTAGGCGCTGAAAGGCAGCGCCTCGGCGCCAGGGGGATAGCAGCATCAGACTTCGTAGCGCCTAGGCGCTGAAAGGCAGCGCCTCGGCGCCAGGGGGATAGCAGCATCAGACTTCGTAGCGCCTAGGCGCTGAGAGGCAGCGCCTCGGCGCTATACCGTCTGCCCAATTTTTACGTTTGGGCGCCTAGGCGCTGAAAGGTAGCGCCTCGGCGCTATCGCTTCTGCGTTCTTCATCTGATTAGCGCCTCGGCGCCGCCAGGCAGCGCCTTGGCGCTAACGCTTCTGTCCAATTCTTCTCATCAGCGCCTAGGCGCCGAAAGGCAGCGCCTAGGCGCTAGGCTATTACCCTCAATTTCCAACTGCTTTGCCCCTCTTTTCGCTCTTATTTCCGATCTTCATCCAACTTCCTTCTTTCTTCACCTACACGCAAAATAAGCAACAATTAGATAGAAACAAGAGATAAAACGTCTTCTTGCTCAATTAAAACTCTAGAAACACCTTGCTTTAATACGTCAAAATATCACTTAACATGTGGGCATCTAACTTTTAAAATTTTGGGCACAAGCCTTTGGAACAGAAAGTTGATGTCTTGTGGGTAAAACATTCTTTCCTTGATCTTTCAATTCTTGGAAACAAAGCATGAGAATATTGTTTTTCCTATTGTATGTTGAAGTTATTATTCACTATGAGCTTTGGAACTTCTGTTATGTTCATTGACTAGAAACATGAAATCTTGCTTTTAAAGTTTTTGGCTTAGATTTTCATCTTTTGCCTTTTTCATCATCATGGTCTCTTATGTGTGTTGCCATCACTTTGAGGATATGACATCTCCTAGTCACCTTTTGTTCAATTCATGTGGCTTTGTGTTCAAATTCACGAGGACTCCTTTGGAAGGCACACAAGGCGGCCTGTGAGTTTTGAAATTCTTAATGTGATCTTGCATCAATTTTTGTCTAAGCTCCGGGTTTGATTATGTTTGATCCTAACAAGTATTCTTTCGTTGACAACTTTCCTTTACTTGTTAAATTATAAGTTTTACTGGTTTTGTCTAAACTGCTCTCAATTCCTATGGAAAATTCGAACTAATTGTTGAATTGATGTTCTTCTTTATATAATATATGTATTCTTTTGAATTTTAGCTTTTCAATGTTTGGAGAATCCCATCTATTATGCCGAAGATTTGTATGAATAATTGGTTATTTTTCAATACCTTACTGGAATTGGGTTATAGGAGAATCAAAATTTTGAGATACATTGAAACAGCGAGATCAACTTCTCGACTTCTGTTCTGTTCGCAAGGCTATAAGTTAAATATCTGTTTGGCTGGATATCGTTACTGTGGGCTGATATTTACTTTGCATATATTGCTCATTCAACTTAATTGGGATGTGTCCAGCATCAACTTTTTTAAAAAGTATTAGCAAACTGTTATGATAAGTTTGTTTTTATTTTTGTTTTCGAGCTTGCTGTGGAATGGTTGATAGCCACATGGTTTATTATAAATTGTGATGCACTGGATGATTGTTGTGTTGCCAAAAATATTTTATGATTCCTCCCTTTTAAATTGTTGTAGTGTCAATTTAAGTAAAGACCCATCATATGTATGAATTGGCATTTTTAGTTAATACTACGACTCTCGTATTTTCCCCTTTCTGATGCAGATTCGTAGGCCTGATGAATATGATAGACTTGTTAAGGGAGGAGCGATTTGTGGGCTGCCCTAAGGTCGAAGGAGTACTTAGTATGACTAGAGCAATAGGTTTATTCTGACTCATAACTTCATATTATTCCATCTAGTCATAACTAGTTATCTGGTTCTATTAATTTTCTTACACTCTTAACATTTTGGAGAGTCAAGTTAGTTATGTGTTATCATCCACCTAGTGTTGCAACCTTCGAAGCATGAGCATTTAAACTAGCTGGGAAAAAATTGCTTATGTTGCCCTGTGGTTCCTAGTTTTCATTACCATTCTAATATATTCAAGGTTCTTTTCGTGCTTAACAAAAATCATTGTTCACTAAGCTCACCTCCTGTGTACTCATATAGTTTCTCGCACCGTTGCCAAATTTTGGAATTACTTAACAAAAATCATTGTTCACTAAGCTCACACTGTTGCGACTTCCATACCATTCTAATTTTGAATGTGTTTCTGCATCAGGTGATCATTACTTAAAACTGTGGATTATATGTTTGTGTTGAATTTTGAAAATATTGTGTTCTTTGGTTGGATCAGTTGTCGAGCAAGAGGAAGATTATGATTCAGGATTTTAGAGGGAAGACTCTGGTTTCGATTAGGGAGTTTTAATAGAAAGGATGGGAAAGATCTTCCTACGACTAAAGGTGATTGTCTAAATGCCTAATTGATTGCGTTTATGAAGTTTTGTATGTTAGTATATTGCTTACACAGACTGCAATTTAGGCTTTCTTATTGTATATGTGCTTTCTTGTTCGATATTGTGAAGATAGTGAATGTTATAGTATACTTGTGAATATAGGAGCTTATAATGTCCTTTATTGTAATTTACTATTATTAGGGTTAGGGCTTTCATGTATGTCTATATATTGTTAACTCTTCTAAATGGAAAGGTAAATGATTCTCTCATATTTGGTCTTACATTATCATGGTATCAGAGAAATCTTTTCCTATGGCTATTAGGGTTTTGTAAATTAGGGTTTTGTCAACCTTTTAGGTTTTAAGGTTTAGGGCCTTTTTGTTCAACCTCGAGTTTTGTGATTTGTTATACCCTTGGCATCTATTACCGCCACCGCCGCTGCCGTCGTCAGTAGCCACCGCCGCCAGCCACCTCCGCTGCCGCCAGTCGCCGGAAAAAAAAAAAAAAAAAAAAAAAAAAAAAAAAAAAAAAAAAAAAAAAAAATCCGTAACCGCCCAACCAAGGAGGAAGCCCAGCCGCCGATCTGCGTGGCCGGATTTTTTTTTTTTTTTTTTTTTGGTTTCGTGACTTGCCATTTTTTGCAATTTTCTGGCTTGTTTGTGTGGTTTTCTTGGTCATCATTGGCTCGAATTCGAAGTCGGTTTGGAAAAGTATTAACGTTTGTGTTGGAAACTCCATTCAGATCTGTTTTTTCAGGAGTTTTGTGGTCACTTGGTTCTGATTTCGTGGGTGTAGATCCAATCTTGTGTCTCTATATTTGTCGTTGATCTATGGCCAAGCAGAAGCCATTTGTTGATTCTATTGCCGAGTTTGCTAAGTCTACACATTACCAGAACTCATCACAAGCATTTTCTTCATCATGCGCGCTTAACTCTATTACAACCATTGCTGGGTCAGGTAACATGAACCATTGTCTTATTTCATCAACTACCAAATGGGTCATAGACTCTGGTGCTACCGACCATATGACAGGTAATCCCAATTTGTTTTCCACTCTTTTGTCATCTACATCCCTTGCTAAGGTTACTTTGGCAGATGGATCAACATCTTCTGCTATTGGCTCTGGCACAGTAATTTTAACCTCATCTCTTACGTTGTCATCTGTCCTACATTTGCCTCAACTTTCCTTTAATTTGATCTCTGCTAGTAAAATTACTCGTGATCTTAATTGTTCTGTTTCATTCTATCCTGGTTATTGCTTGTTTCAGGATCTAATGACAAAGAAGATTATTGGTAGAGGACATGAATCTGGAGGACTTTATATTTTTGATCATCAAGTGTCGAAAGTTGCTTGTTCTGGAGTCGTCACTCCTCTTGATGCCCATTGCCGTCTAGGTCATCCATCTATTTCAGTATTAAGAAAGCTTTGTCCTCAATTTCATAACTTGTCTTCCTTAAATTGTGACTCGTGTCAGTTTGCCAAATTTCATCGTCTTAGTTCGAGCCCTAGAATCGATAAGCGAGCAAGTGCGCCTTTCGAATTAGTTCATTCCGATATTTGGGGTCCTTGTCCAGTTGTGTCTAAAACTGGATTTCGATACTTCGTTTCCTTTGTTGATGATTACTCTCGTATGACTTGGTTATATTTTATGAAGAATCGTTCTGAGTTACTTTCTCACTTATGTAATTTTCATGCTGAAATTCGAACTCAGTTTGATGTTCCCATTAAAATTTTGAGAAGTGACAATGCTGGTGAGTACTTTTCTGAAGCACTTAGGTCGTATCTATGTAAGCATGGAATTATTCATCAATCATCTTGTGCTGATACTCCATCCCAAAATGGAGTTGCTGAAAGAAAGAATAGGCATCTTCTTGAAACTGCAAGAGCATTATCCTTTCAAATGCATGTTCCAAAACACTTTTGGGTTGATGCCATTTCCACGGCCTGTTTTTTGATTAATCGAATGCCTTCATCTGTTCTTAAAGGTCAGATTCCTTATCATGTTTTACATGCAACAAAACCTTTGTTTCCTATTGAGCCAAAAATATTTGGTTGTACTTGTTTTGTTCGGGATGTTCGTCCTACTCTGACAAAATTAGACCCAAAATCTTTGAAATGCATTTTCTTAGGCTATTCCCGTGTTCAGAAAGGGTACAGATGCTATAATCCTAGTTTGAACAGGTATCTTGTATCTCGTGATGTTACTTTTTTTGAAGACAAGTCTTTCACTCCATCTTTGCCTAGTACGAGTCAGGGGGAGGATGATGATATTTTTATCTATACACGTGTGTCCATTACATCCTCCCCCGATCAATCTCCTTTGGATGTCCCTACTCGTCCACCGATTACTCAAGTCTACTCTAGACGGCAACACCCTCCAAGTGAATGTCTTGTACCAGAAGCTTCTTCGTCATTAGATCCTCAACCAAGTGATGAGCTTCCTATTGCTCTTCGTAAAGGTAAGCGTTCTTGCACTTTCCCTATTTCTTCGTTTGTCTCTTATGACCACTTGTCATCTTCTACATGTTCTTTTGTTGCATCTCTGGATTTTATCTCGATTCCTAAAACTGTTCATGAAGCCTTGGCACACTCTGGTTGGCGCAATGCGATGATAGATGAGATGAATGCCTTAGATGATAATGGTACTTGGGATTTAGTATCTCGTCCTGCAGGGAAGAAGGCTATCGGATGTAAATGGGTGTTTGCAATTAAGGTCAATCCGGATGGGTCAGTTGCTCGATTAAAAGCGCGCCTTGTTGCCAAAGGCTATGCTCAGACGTATGGGATTGATTATTTTGATACTTTTTCTCCTGTTGCTAAACTAACTTCTGTCAGGTTATTCATTTCCATGGCTGCTTCTCAATGTTGGCCTTTGCATCAGCTTGATATTAAAAACGCCTTTCTCCATGGAGATCTTGAGGAGGAAGTTTATATGGAGCAACCACCAGGGTTTGTTGCTCAGGGGGAGAATGATAGAGTGTGTCGTCTTCGCAAATCTCTATATGGATTGAAACAAAGCCCACGAGCATGGTTTGGAAAATTTAGTCAAGCACTTGAGCAGTTTGGAATGAAGAAAAGCAAGTCAGATCATTCTATCTTCTATCAACGATCTAAGAGTGGTATTATTCTACTTGTCGTATATGTTGATGATATTATAATTACCGGAAATGATACATCTGGCATTTTATCTCTCAAAGCTTTTCTCCAAACTCAGTTTCATACTAAAGACTTGGGAACATTAAAGTATTTCTTGGGTATTGAAGTAATGAGAAGTAAGAAAGGTATTTTTATGTCACAAAGGAAATATGTGCTTGATTTGCTATCCGAGACGGGAAAATTGGGAGCCAAGCCATGTAGTACTCCAATGATGCCTAATTTGCAACTTACAAAAGATGGAGAACCATTTATAGATTCAGAGAAATATAGAAGATTGGTTGGAAAGTTGAATTATCTTACAGTGACAAGACCAGACATAGCTTATTCGGTAAGTATTGTGAGTCAGTTTATGTCTTCACCTACAGTGGATCATTGGGCTGCAGTACAACAAATTCTATGTTATTTAAAGGCTGCACCTGGACGTGGGATCTTATATAAAGACCATGGTCATATGAAGATTGAGTGCTTTACAGATGCCGATTGGGCAGGATCAAGAGAAGATAGAAGATCGACTTCTGGCTATTGTGTTTTTGTTGGCGGTAATTTGGTTTCATGGAAGAGCAAGAAACAAAATGTAGTCTCACGATCAAGTGCTGAATCAGAATACAGAGCGATGGCACAATCAGTATGTGAAATAATGTGGGTACATCAACTCTTGACCGAGTTAGGCTTCAATATTGCAGTTCCAACCAAGCTGTGGTGTGACAACCAAGCAGCCCTTCATATTGCATCCAACCCAGTGTTTCATGAGCGGACTAAACATATTGAAATTGATTGTCATTTTATTCGTGAGAAAATACAACAAGGTTTGGTGTCTACTGGTTATGTGAAGACTGGAGAGCAATTAGGAGATATTTTCACGAAAGCTTTAAATGGAGTTCGAATAGATTACCTTTGTAACAAGCTGGGCATGATTAACATATATGATCCAGCTTGAGGGGGAGTGTTATAGTATACTTGTGAATATAGGAGCTTATAATGTCCTTTATTGTAATTTACTATTATTAGGGTTAGGGCTTTCATGTATGTCTATATATTGTTAACTCTTCTAAATGGAAAGGTAAATGATTCTCTCATATTTGGTCTTACATTATCAAATATTACACTACTTTCTAACCATTTCACACTCAAGTATACCTAGGACCCTTCTTAACGAGTAAGACGGAAGTTCTTTAAATGATCAAATTGAATGACTTCACTGCCGCATATCTTATGAGTAATATGACTTGATAAGTTTGCATAGGAAATTCAGGGATAGCCTTCCTCCTGTTGGAGGGCCGGAGGGAAACTGATGGAAGGAAGTCAATTGTCTTGTTATTTAGTATTTGGAGTTAAAACATTGTGTATTCTTTCATTTCTCTGCTCCAACTTTATTAGAGATGCATAAGCCCTTATGAAATGCAATTTTACATCAACATGCTTAGTTCTCTCAAGGCATTGCTGGTTTTTAGTTAAATATATAGCACTTTGGTTGCCGGCGTCCCACAACACATTCACAACCTCTTGATTGAAACCTAGCTCACCAATTATGGTGCAACATCAACCCCACTGTCGGATTTTCTTAGGAAGGATGTGTATTTTGAGATTCATGTTTTGCTCTTTGTATTTACCATTTTTCTTTTTCGAAACGTTATTATCATCATGGTCTCTTATGTACGCAGCCACCACTTCGAGGATATGACATTCCTTGGAACTAGCCTTTGGAACAAAAAAATGATGTCTCGTGTGTAAGCATTCTAAGCATAATCTTGCATCACTAACTAGCCTATGGAGCAAAAAAATGACTTCTTGTGTGTAAGCATTCTAAGCATAATCTTGCATCAATTAATAGATCTAAGCTGCGGGTTCGATTTCGTTGGATCGTAACAAGTATTCTTTCCTTTACAACTTTCCATTCAATTGTTCAATTATAAGTTTTACCGTTCAAACTATTGTCAAGGATTTTTGTGCTTAACTTGTGCTTTTGTGTCCTAGATGGTTAAATAGCCGATCATAAGTTTTGGAGACCTTTTCATGGAAAAAAACAATTAGATTAGCCCATCATACTATTTTTTCCCTCATTTTTTGCCTTCTTGGAAACAAACCATGAGAATATTGTTTTTCCTGTTTTGAAAGAGTCCATGTTGAAGTTATTAACTATGAGCTTCCAAATTGTATGCGATCCTTGGCTTTGATTTTGAACTTCGGTTATGCTCATTGACTAGAAACGTGAAAGTTTTTTTTACTAATCCTTTGGCTTAGATTTTCACCTTTTTGCCTTTTATGACATCTCCTTCTTACCTTTTGTTATGTTCATGTGCGGGCATCTAACTGTTTAAATTTTGGGCACACGCCTTTGGAACAGAAAGTTTGATGTCTTGTGGGTAAAACATTCTTTCCTTGATCTTTCAATTCTTGGAAACAAAGCCTGAGAATATTGTTTTTCCTATTTTCAAAGAGTCTATGTTGAAGTCTATGTTCTTGTAAAATTTGTTTGCTGTTTTCTTTTTGAGTTGGTAGGATTTCTCGCATTTTTTTTTGTAAGAATGCGTGAATATATGATAAGTGAAAAATAACACAGATCATTCGCATATTAGTCCTTGACCTAACCTTATGAAGTTTCTGTTTGCATATATTTATTTAGGATGGCATCTGATCTTTGCTTTCTTTTTGTGTGATTGCAAGAGGTAGAGACAACTCCATGGCATGCTATCCTGTTGTTGAAACTATTCATAAGTAAGTTGAAGGATACAATTTTTATTTGTTCCTTCCTACACCTTCTTGCAAACTTCGAAAATAGTAAATTTGTGAGTTGCATTGTAAGTTTCATGCATTTATGCATTATGCAAGCGTCGGTAAAGAATCAATTATTAAATGGGTATGTTGATGGCTTGATGCCTAACTCGTTATTTGATACCCCTCTCTTTGTGTCTCTCTATTTTGAGGAGGATTACGTAAAGTAAAGTATTTTGTAGTGATACTTGATAGAACATAAAATTTTCAAAGTTGAGGTGATGACAAGTTTAGATGTAGTTTTGCTAGGTTGACTAAATGGGGGAAAGATAGTTGTTCCTATTCATAAGTTGGGGGATAGAAATAAATATGCTATGGTGAGAGATCTTATTCTCAAGGGAAATCCTAATTATCATTTACAAAAACCTAAGTGGGCCAAGATTGATAGCTTTTTGGCCCTGGTCGGTTTCTTTTTAATCTGGTCTTGTTCTTTTGTGTTGTTTGTTTTCCCGATAAAGATTTGGGGAAATGAATGAAGTTGAGAGGTTGTGTTGTTTGAGTTTCGAAACTCTCGATTATGGGTCTTTTTTTCTTTTCTTTTCTTTTTTACATTGAGTAGGTTGAGTGAACTTTTGTTACTGAAAGAAAATCGTTCTTCGATGATTGTGTGAACTTCTGCAAATAATTAATGTTCTGGCTGTATTTTTTTTTCTCGATTCTGTTGGTCATTGGAGTTGAAGGGTCATCATCATATTTACTGGGATTTCTTCTGATTTTATTTTGGGTTTCCATTTTGATTTTTGGTTCATCATGGCATTTTTTTATTATGTTCTATTTGAACAGGATTGTGTAAGGACCCTAGTTAGGGGTATATGGGCAATATGGGTATGTTAGTAGTAAGGGCATATAGGGTAAATACTTGGGGTGTCCTAACAGATTGGTTGATCAGACTTGGATATCAGAAGCAAGGCTAGGGTATTTTCTCTTTCTTGTGAAGGAGAAGCTATTTTCAAGAAATGAAATCTTTATTGGTTTTGTGTTCTTTTATTTTTTTATTTCTTTTTGCATATGGATCCAGTACAGACCAAGCTCCAAGCTCCAGGAACAGATAGTGAAGTGATTCTTTAGTGAGTTCATTATGTGCCTTTCTCCTTTTTCCAATATTTCTACAGAGAGTTTAAAAGTTGATTGGATCTTAACATCTTTTCTTGTTGTTTGAATGATGAATGCCCACAAGCAATTTTCAGGGACTCTTTTAGGAGAGGCAACAATATTCTTGTAAGTTCCAAGTTTTCATTTGGACTACAAGTTTCTGTCAAACTGTTGTTATGGCTTGAGCTTGACAATGATAATTTTGACTGCTGAGGTTGTGTGTGATGCTTACACACCGGCCGAAGATCCAATCCCAACGAACAAGAGACATGTTGCTGCCAAGATCTTCAGCCATCCTGATATTACTGCTGAAGTACCATGGTGATTATTAAATTATCACCTCATATTTCTGATTATGAGATAATGAATAATGTTAATAGCTACAAATACCATATATTGAAACTGAAAGTGACCTTTCACCAAAGGAAATTATGACAGGGAACATCATAATACATGTTTATATTATATAATGGTAGATACTTCTAGTGTTTGTCTACTTAGAATCGATATGCTGACTTTGGCTCATTTGTTTTGGAAACACAGGTATGGTCTTGAGCAAGAGTTGCTGCAGAAGGACGTAAAATGGCCGGTCGGGTGGCCGATTGGTGGTTTTCCTGGGCCACAGGTAATTCAAACTACTTTCTCTTCTCAAACTTCTTAGAGTTAGTTGAATAGAATCAATGAGATGGGATGAGATGAGATTATATTTATAATTAATCAAAACTTCAAGTAGTATATGAATAGGAATTTTGTTTGTCGATAGGGACCGTACTATTGCAGTGTTGGTGTCAACAAAGCCTTTGGCCGTGACATTGTTGATGCTCATTACAAAGCCTGTATATATGTCGGTGTCAACATCAGTGGTATCAATGGAGAAGTGATGCCAGGGCAGGTATAGCTTTTTTCTTTTTCCTGGTTCTGCAATGTATTTGATTCTGATTATGTTCTTATGTTAAACTTATGTGCTTTCTTTTGCACCAATATAGTGGGAATTTCAATTTGGTCCTTCAGTTGGTATAGCTTCTGGGGATGAATTGTGGGTTGCTCGTTACATCTTGGAGGTAACTTAAGTTGTAAAAGATTGCTTCAACGTCGGCAAGAAGAGCGGGAATCCAAATCATTCCCTCTCAAACTCCATTGATTTCTGTGTTCTAGCTCTTTCAATAAACAAGAATCATGTCTCTGCTCTCAGATCTCATCAACCTCAATCTCTTTGATTCCACCAAGAAGATCATTGCACAGTACATATGGTGAGTTCCTCTCTAGCTCTTTCTATATTCTCTTCCAATTCCTTCGAATTTCTGATCCCCCGTTTTTTTTTTTTTTGTTCTCTGAACACGCTGAGGAATTTCTTCTATGTTTGTTCTTGGTTTGTTTTCAAGGTATGAAGAATCATGTCTCTGCTCGATCTCTAACATTTCTCTGTTTGAATTTTCATTTTTTCCAGATCTATCAGTTTTTTCTGCTAATACTGATCAAAACGGAGGCGGTAGTGATGTCTCCCTCAGTAGGGAGCTGGTGTTCTTGATCTTTACAGTACTCTTTTTTTTATGGATTGATATAATATGTCTTTTGGAATTTGGTGCTTAAATTTGCAGCAACATTAAGCTTTGTTTTTCCAAAATAGGCTTGAGCAGGAATCTGAGTTTTTCTTCAATATGAAATATTTTGAAAATGAGATTCATAATGGTAACTGGGATGAAGTTGAGAGATACCACTCTGGTTTTACCAAAGTAGATGATAAGGAAGCAGAAATATCTTTGAGGCATTGGATAAGTAAGCAACTCACATTTCCCATTTTTTTTTATGGCTATATATTTTGAAGTTTTTAGCTCTTCTGGGTTCCATTTTAGTGGGAGATTGTTTCAAATTTTTGTTTCGAATTGTATCAGGCATGACCGCTCCAAGGTAGTAGATATTTTAGTTAAGGATTTGAATGTTTTTTCCACGTTTAATGAAAAACTTTTCGACTTCCATTTCGGCATCATCTAGGGTTACAAATGAAATCATGAAATCGACTTCCATTTTGGCGGCCATCTTCCACTTTCATTTTCCATCTCTTTCGCAGCGATCGAGCCTGATTCGAGGTTTCACATGGCGGAAAATCCATCGCCCTTTGATCCTAAGGTATGGAATTTTGATTCACTCAACTTCTTGTGTTCAAGTTGAACTGCTTTTCTTTTGATTACTTGTACTCTCTTCTTATTTTTATAATCGAACTAGCTTCTTATATGAACTCAATCCCATCTGTTGGCTGCATCAAAAGCTTCATAATATTCAAGGAAAGAGAAGAATTTGGTTTTGTTGAGCATATCAAGGTAAGATTGCTACATTCTATGTTTAGAAAGGTTGTAATGCAATAAAATCTTTTCTTGTTGACATTTATTTATCATAAAAAGATAAAAGTAACATCATTTAGAGAATTATTATGCTAAAATGAACTATGTTCATGCCTGAAATATTTCAAGATGAGTGAAATGAAATCTTTTAAATTCTGTCTACTGGCTGAAAGAAAACAGATGATGTATACGGGTGGCTTAGATTTTGAAATTCTATCTTGCTCCTTGACTAGAAACATGAATGATTTTTTTTACTTCACCTTTTGCTTTGTTGAAGTAGACTATGAACTTTGGAAATTATGTATGGGTCCTTGGCTTTAGAAACATAACATGAAATATTGTTTTACTTTTGTATGCTTAGATTTTTACCTTTTTCCTTTTTTGGAATGTTATTATCATCATGGTCTCTTATGTGTACGGCCACAACTTTGAGGATATGTCATCGCCTGGTGACTATTCATTTTATGTGCTTTGTAACTATTATAATTTTTGGAAATAGCCTTCGGAACAAAAAGTTGATGTCGTGTGTAAAACATTCTAAACATAATCTTGCATCAATTATTTTATCTAAGATCTGGGTTCAATTTCGTTGGATCCTAGCAAGTATTCTTTTCTTTACAACTTTCCATTCAATTGTTCAATTATAAGTTTTACCGTTCAAGCTATTGTCAAGGATGCTTTTATGTTCTAGATGGTTAAATCGTTGATCATCACGTGTGATGCTCTTGGAGACCTTTTCATTGAAATAAAGTTAGAATCAGGTTAGTCCTTCATTTCTTTTCCTTCCTTTTTTGCCTTCTAGGAAACAAACCATTGGAATATTTTTTTGAGCTTTTGAACTGATGTATGGGGTCCCTTTGGATTAGATTTTGAACTTCTATTATGGAGGGTTTAAATATCCAGGGTTTAAATTCAATATTATTGGTCTTGCCCGTTCATAGGTTGAGAAAGAGAAATATTATTGGTTATTAGCTAGGTGTCTAACAAATTCTTTTCTCTCTAAAAGTTCTCTCTTTAAAATATCCCTCTCTCTCAAATTGGCTTGCATACTCTAACATATCTTTATCTCTAACTTTTTAGAAAAACGAATACATAAAATATTTATCAAAGTTTTTTGTTATTAGAATAAAAAAGTTGGGATTTGAGTTCTACATACATATATGGTTATCAAGTGGGGCTTTAGATTTTGAGATTCATGTTTTGCTCTTTATATTCAATTTAGTCTATGTTCTTGTAAAATTGGTTTGCTGTTTTCTTTTGTGTTGGTAGCTAGGTGTCTATCCAATTCTTTTCTCTCTAAAATTTACTTACATACTGAACATATCTCTCTATCTCTAATTTTTTAGAAAATCAAATACGCAAAATATTTATCAAAGTTTTTGTGTTATTAGAATAAAAAAGTGGGGCTTTGAGTTCTACAAACATATATGGTGATCAAGTGGGGCTTTAGATTTTGAGATTCATGTTTTGCTCTTTATATTCAAGATAGTCTATGTTCTTGTAAAATTGGTTTGCTGTTTTCTTTTTGTGTTGGTAGCTAGGTGTCTAACCAATTCTTTTCTCTCTAAAATTTACTTACATATACTGAACATATCTCTTGAAGTTTTTGTGAATAGAATCACTTTATTATTTGATGAGCCAAAGAGAGGCAATTTATACATACAAAAATAACCAACTAGAGCAACTAATGACAAGAAAATAGGAACTAAAGAACAACTTATTTCCTAATATAGAACTAACCAACTTCTAAAATACTTGTTCAATTATTTATATTTTCTACACTCCCCCTCAAGTTGGTGCATAAATGTCATGCATACCCAACTTGTTTACAAGTATCTCAAATGTCGGCCTAAATAATCCCTTGGTTAGAATATCTGTTGTTTGCTCCTTTGTAGTCACAAACGGTATGCAGATGGTTCCATTTTCCAAGTTTTCCTTTATGAAATGTCGATCAACTTCGATATGCTTGGTCCGGTCATGTTGCACCGGATTATGAGCGATACTTATCGCAGCTTTGTTGTCACAAAATAACTTAATTGGAGGGTTGATTTCCAGCTTTAATTCTCCGAGTACACGTTTGATCCACAATACTTCGCATACTCCATTAGCCATTGACCTGTATTCAGCCTCCGCACTACTTCTCGCCACAACATTTTGTTTCTTACTTCTCCATGTTACTAAATTACCCCACACATAGGTACAGTAACCAGAGGTAGCCAGTATTGAACCTGCCCAGTCTGCATCAGTGAATGCCTCTACATTTCTGCTTTCGGTTTTACGAAATAACAGACCCTTTCCTGGACAACTCTTCAAGTACCTCAATATCCGGTGAGTTGCTTCAAGGTGTTCTTCATATGGAGCATGCATAAACTGACTAACCATGCTTACAGCAAATGCAATATCTGGTCGTGTGTGAGCAAGGTAAATAAGTCTCCCAACAAGTCGTTGGTACTGTTGTACATTGACTGGAACTCCCTGCTTGATGTCACCAAGTTTTTGGTTTGGGTCTATGGGTGTGTCAGCAGGCCTACATCCACTCATCCCGGTATCTCTCAATAGATCTAGGATATACTTTCTCTGTGAGACCACTATACCCCTTTTTGACCTTGCAATCTCCATGGCTAGAAAATATCGCAATTCTCCTAAGTCTTTTACTTCAAACTCTTTGGCAAGCTTCTCCCTCAGATTCTTCAACTCCACTTGATCATCCCCGGTCAAGATTATATCATCAACATACACGATCAGGATAACAATTTTCCCTTCACTTGAGAACTTCATGAAGAGCGTATGGTCTGATTGTGCTTGTGTGTATCCTTGATGTTTAACAAACTGAGTAAATCTGTCAAACCAGGCTCGGGGTGACTGTTTCAAACCATAAAGAGCTTTCTCCAACCTACAGATCTTGAAGTTAAACTGATCTTCGAATCCCGGAGGGGGAGTCATATAGACTTCCTCTTCTAACTTGCCGTTTAAAAAGGCGTTCTTCACATCAAATTGCCTGAGAGGCCATTCTCGATTTGCTGCAACTGATAACAAAATTCTCACAATGTTAAGTTTAGCAACTGGAGCAAATGTTTCAGTGTAGTCAATACCATATTTCTGTGTGTATCCTTTAGCTACAAGCCTTGCCTTGTATCGCTCTAGGGTACCATCTGAATTGAATTTCGGCATAAACACCCACTTGCATCCCACCGTAGGCTTTCCCTTCGGGAGCTCCTCTACCTTCCACGTCTGATTCTTCTCAAGAGCATCCATCTCTTCAAATACAGCCTTCCTCCACTCTGGTTTAGATAAAGCCTCCTGTATACTACTCGGAATGACAATGGACGATACATTTGTTGAAAAGGTTGAAAAAGCAGAGGATAATTTAGAATAAGACACAAAGGTAGATGTAGGATATTTAACACAAGAACGTTTTTCTTTCCTAATGGCAATTGGTAAATCAAGATTAGTAAAAGTTTTTATAAGAGATTCACCGTTGGTCTCAGGTTCTAGCTCCGGTTCGGATTCATGGCTTGCCGGAGGTGCAATCGTCTCTATTCCTTGATTTGGGAATCTCCTCTCGTAAACTCGGCCATATGATCTGCCTGCCTGGTTATTATTTCCTTCCACATAGGTTATCGGTTTAGTGATACTTGGCTGATTTTGTGGTATTAAAATTGTGGGCTCATTATCACTAATATTTTCGGGATCTAAATTTTCCAAGTCAACTGGTTCTTTGTTTCCTTGAGAATTTTATGGTGAATTTAAAACCTCCAAGTCAACCGATTCCTTACTTTTTAGAGTGTCATTCCTAATAACTGGTGACACGAAATCAGGTATTAAAACATCAAGCTCAAACGAATTTTCCTTTAGAACTTCTTGATTTATCTCCCCTTGAAAATAAGTGTTAAAAAACGATTGATTTTCAAAAAACAGGGTATCCATGGTAACAAACAATTTTTGACGAGAAGGATCAAAACACTTGTAACCACGTTGAGTTGGAGCTATCCCTACAAACACACACTTTAATCCTCTAGGATCTAATTTACTTGCATTCCTATTAGGATTTCGAATGAACATAGAACACCCAAAAATTTTTAATGACATAAAATGAAACACTCGTGATTTTGGAAATTCCCTTTTTAATATGCTGATAGGAGTTTTAAAATCTAACATTTTTTATGGCATACGGTTTATTAAATATGTGGCATGAAGAACAGCATCTCCCCAAAGATAATTTGGTGTTTTTGTTGAAAACATTAAACTACGAGTGACTTCTAACATATGTCTATTTTTCCTCTCTGCTATGCCATTTTGTGGTGGTGTATCTGTGCAAGAACTTTGATGAATAATTCCTTTTTCTTTAAAAAAAATTTCCAAAACTTTTGCAAAATATTCTCTCCCATTATCACTCCTAATCATTTGAATGTTTGTGTTAAATTGAGTTTGAATCATATTGTAAAAGCGTTTGAAAACAGATTCAACCTCTGATTTTTCTTTTAACAAATACACCCAACTGACTCTCGTGTGATCATCAATTAATGTAACAAACCACTTCTTTTCATTATACGTTGATATTCTAGATGGACCCCAAATATCACTATGTATGAGAGAAAAAGGTTTGGAAGGCTTATATGCACGTGGAGGATATGTGTTCCTATGATGTTTTGCTAAAGCACATATCTCACATTGGAGCAACGAGGGATCTTTATTTCTAAATAAATCAGGAAACAATTTTTTCAAATAATGAAAACTAGGATGACCTAGTCGAAAATGTTGTAAATAAATTTCTTTATCACCAGGAATGGAAATAATTTGCAGGCAGGAGTTCTCTAAACCTTCTTTATTCGAGTGATTTCCCTCTTCAAATAAATAGAGACCATCACGTTCCCTAGCATCGCCAATCATCCTCCCCGTTGCCAAATCCTGGAAAACACAATGAGATGAAAGGAAATTAGCACTACAATTAAGGTCATGGGTTATTTTGCTGATAGATATGAGATTGCAGGATAAATTAGGAACATGTAGAACTTTAGATAAAGATAATGAAGGTGAGATTTTTATGTCTCCTATCCCTGCAACTGCTGAGTAAGATCCATTAGCTATTCGAACTTTTCTATTGCCTGCACACGGTTTATAGGTTTGGAAAAAAACAGAGTTGCCTGTCATATGGTCGGAGGCACCTGAATCGATGATCCAAGTGTTATTATTGGTGGAACATAAGTAAGAGGAAATAGAGACAACTTTACCATTTTGAGCAAAGGAACATGAAGGAATATCAGGATTGGGGCTAGGTGTTTTTTGTGAGACTTGGAGTAGTGTAATGAGTTGCTCTATCTGATCCTTTGTGAATTGTGGCTGACCCGATTTGATGGGCTGCTCTTGTGAAGCTTCAGTCACGGCTTGAAAGGCTCTCTCGGGTTTCTTCTTCCCAGCTCCGGGTGGTTTCCCAATAAGTTTCCAGCACGTATCTCTCGTATGCCATAATTTTCTGCAATAGTCACACCAAGGTTTCTTCCGACTCTCTCCTTCTTGTCCTCCCCCTCTGACGAACAAAGCAGAGGTTTCAGTGGCTGGTTCTATTATACCACCATTCATGATTTTCTTTCGATTTTCTTCCAATCGAACAACGGAGAAAACTTCTCGGATTGAGGGCAGCGGACTTCTCCCAAGAATTCTCCCCTTCACCTCATCAAGTTCTCTATTAACCCTTGCAAGAAACATGTATACACGATCGTTCTCCTCATTTTTTTGATGTCGCGCATAATCATTAACATTCTCCCATACATCATCGTGATACTGATCCAACTCCTGCCATAATGACACCATCTCATTGTAGTAGCTCGTCACATCTCTATTCCCCTGTTTGGACTGCCACAATCTTGTCTTTAGCTCGAATATTTGCGACGAGTTTTCGAGATCTGAGTAGGTTTCCCGAATTGAGTCCCATACCTCTTTTGCCGTCTTCATAAATAGATGTGGCTTGGCAATCGAAGCATCCATGAAATTGAGCAGCCACGCTGTGACGAGCGAATTCTCCGACCTCCAGATTTTGTAGCCATCTTCACTTTCTTTTGGACTCTTCGCTTCTCCAGTGATATAGCCCAATTTTCCTCTTCCATCAATAGCAAGCTTCACGGATTGGGACCACTCTAGGTAGTTTCTCCCATTCAATCGATGCATAGTGATGTGTATAGATGAACTGTAGGTCTCCACAGTGGTGGCTTGAACCGGGGATGGTTTTTGGGTACTGGTTTCGGCGATGAAGGATTTCTGAGGGTTGGTTTCTAAGCTGTCAGGCGTGCTTTCTGGTCGTGTATTCATCACGGTATTTATATATATATATATATATATTTGGTTCGGGTTGGGTTTGGTTTGGTTCGGTATGGTTCAGGTTTAGTTTGGGTCGATCTGGTTCGGGTTAAGTTTGGGTCGGTCTGGTTCGGCTAAAAATGCCGAAGGATCTGGATGTATATTTTAGAGGGGCTGCAACGGGTCTGGATGGGTATACCACCGAAGGATGTGCAGATTTGGGAGGAAGAACTCTTTGGTTTTCGGGCCTGTTTTTTTCGGAAAACAAAACTAAACACGGTTTGGTTTTAGCTTTCTAACAAGGCTCTGATACCATGAAGTTTTTGTGAATAGAATCACTTTATTATTTGATGAGCCAAAGAGAGGCAATTTATACATACAAAAATAACCAACTAGAGCAACTAATGACAAGAAAATAGGAACTAAAGAACAACTTATTTCCTAATATAGAACTAACAAACTCCTAAAATAGTTATTCAACTATTTATAGAACTAACCAACTCCTAAAATACTTGTTCAATTATTTATATTTTCTACATCTCTCTATCTCTAACTTTTTAGAAAATCAAATACGCAAAATATTTATCAAATTTTTTTTGTTATTAGAATAAAAAAGTGGGGCTTTGAGTTCTACAAACATATATGGTTATCAAGTGGGGCTTTAGATTTTGAGATTCATGTTTTGCTCTTTATATTCAAGTTAGTCTATGTTCTTGTAAAATTGGTTTGCTGTTTTCTTTTTGTGTTGGTAGGATTTCTTGTCCTCTTTCTCGCAATTCTTTTTGTTACTATTGTAATCTTTGTTTACTAATTACTATATAAAAATTGTTGTCCTATGATATACATATGACTATAGACAGCTGAGTTCATATCACAACAGTCAATATTGTTGTTGCTAAGTTGAAGATCCATTCGAGTCTCTGACTAAGGCTTGTTTTCGAGATTTTTATAACTTCTTTTCACTTTGATTTGTTCATATGTTTGCATTCTACGTGAAAATATTTATCGTTTAGTTTGGGTCTTATAGTCAATGCCACTCTAAAAACTAATTCGTTGGTAGTTTAAAATAGTTATCATATGAAAAACATGGATCTAATGAGGTTATAAATCTAGTCATTATTGATGCTTCAAAATGCTTTTACAAAGGTCATTTGTTACATGTCTAGAAGTATTTTTAAATATGTTTCCCTTGGTCACATACAGTTTCTGTAATGGTGCATGGAATAGGGGATAAAAAAATTGTAGTGTTTTCTATGGTTTTAAAAGGAGTTAGTTTTATGCAAGATCTTAGTTAAAACATTTAGCTTAAAAAGTAGATATAAGTGTAAATGCTTTCTATTATTGACAGAAAAGCCGAATCTCCAAGGTCTCAGCTGGGCAAAAAACTTTGATAGGTAAATCAGAATATATGCAAGATGTAAATCAGAATATATGCGAGATGTTGGAAAAATATGTTTAAAGCAGTCGATTGGAGTTTTAAAATTCAAGATCTTCCTAGGCATCCTATTTATTAGATAAGTAGCCGTGAGAACTGCTTCACCCTATAAATATTTTGGAACATGCATGGAACACATTATAGCCCGAGCTACTTCAAGTAAATGCCTATTTTTTCTTTCAGCAATCCCATTGTGCTGAGGAGTATCCCGACAAGTAGACTGATGAACAATACCTTTATCTTTCAAAAAATCACCAAAAACTTCATTAAAGTACTCTGTTCCATTATCAGAGTGTAAAATACAAATTTTGGTTTGAAATTGGGTTTCAATCATATTGTAAAAACTTTTAAAAATATCTTTCACCTCAGATTTTTTTTCATTAAAAAATCCAAGATAGACGAGTATGATCATCAATAAAAGTCACAAACCACCTTTTTCCACTACGAGTCCTAATTTTAGAAGCACCCCAAACATCACTATGAATTAAATAAAAAGGTTTGGAAGCTTTGTAAGGTTTTGGTAAATATGTGGAACGATGATTTTTTGCAAAAATGCAACTTTCACAATTAAAAAAGGAACAATCAATTCCCTTAAATAAGTTTGGAAATAAATGTTTAAGGTAAGGAAAACTTGGATGTCCTAGTCTATGATGCCAAATCATAATTTGTTCATTAACAGGAAGAGAACTAATACTACTGAGACCCTGAGTTATTTTATTGCTAAAAGAACCTTCCTTAAAGTAGTAGAGGCCATCAAACATCCTAGTAGTGCCAATCGTCTTCTCCGATTCCTGATCCTGAAAAGCACAGTGAGATTCAAAGAATATAACACGACAGTTAGAGTCTCTAGAAAGTTTCGAGACAGATAAAAGGTTACAGGCTAATTTTGGAACATGGAGGACAGACTGGAGGGAGATATTTTCAGTCAATTTAATAGTTCCTTTTCCTGCAATAGAAGAAAAACTGCCATCTGCAATTCGAATTTTTTCATTAGAATACGAAGCAGAGTATGAGTCAAAAAAATGAGAAGAACTAGTCATATGATCCGAAGCTCCGGAATCAATAATCCACGGAGAAGAAGTGTGACTAGAGAAAACTTGAGGATAACTCTCTGTTTGTGCCAATGAAACACAAGAATTATTAGATGATAAATTGGTTGGTAGCAATTTAAAGATTTGATGAATTTGCTTATTTGCCATTGTATCAAATCGTGAGTTAATGGGAAATAATAAATATAAACCAAGAATGAACCAAACCAAGCAAATGACCACTGAACCTGACCGAATATTGCAGTAAACCAAACCAAATTGGATCGGTTCACAAACCCAACTTCATCTTCATCGCGTGAACAAAAAATTGGGTGTAGAAGTGTGGTTGCGACAACGGCGGCTAGGGTTCCGGCTGTCGTGAAAGCGGCGGCTAGGATTTTAAAGAGCTAGGGTTTCCTGCTCTGATACCATCTTAAATTTAGGAGAATAATAAACTCTTATTAGACATGTGGAATCCTAGGTCTTCTTATATAGGAGAAAGACCTAATACAATAAGGAAAGTAAAAGACCTAATACAATAAGGAAAGTAAAAGACCTGATACAATAAGGAAAGTAAAAGATCTAATACAATAAGGAAAAATAAAATAAAGTCAATAAAGACTAAATATTAATAATTAATATCTACATAATTATAAATACTAGAATTTCTAACAGTACTACCTCTGCCTTCTCTTTCGAGAACATACCCAGGCGCCCTCATTTTCCAATAAAAAAAAGAAATACCATAAAGCATCGTCTGTGATTTTGTCGGTCGGCCCCAGGGGAGTTTACTCGACCCATTCTCCAGTCTCCCGCACAGCTCAAGTAAGTGTGCGACTCCGTATGAGGACCTCTTTCCCTTTTGCCCACTCTCCGTTCACACGGTTCTCGAAGCAGAGGAGGACGGGTGGGCAACAGGTACCACGAGCCCTCTGTCCCACACATCTATCCAGAAGCAAGTGTAGTTCACCGGTTCCACCGAATGCTCCTATCTCTCGGCAAAGATCGTGTGAGTGTGCACAGTTATGCTTCGGATGCTTCGCCATAAAATAGATCAACCCAGTTCCCGTTCTTTTCCGGTGCACTCGCTTTATATCTCCGACACACAAGGAAGGATGCGTTGGGAAGAAAGCAGCCCTAGCCTCTGTCCGACCGAGAATTCCGCTGGCATCTTGCATTCACGCCTCCGTTTGACTGCCGCTCGGGGATGTAGTTGTAGATACGTTAGTCTTAGTGGGTCGTTGGCTCCACCTGTTATCTCCTTCTAGGACATGTTGTCGTCGCCATATTCCATATGTAACTTAGTCATCTCTGCCTCGCTGCGAGTCAGCACCTCCGAAAGAAACGGAGGACTTCATTCAGTGACTCCGCGATCGCTCTCTGAACGATCATAATAAGGTAAAGCTTGAAGATAAGTTTTGTACTCTATTAATTTCTCAGTCCCTCTAGTCGGGTGGGCGTCGGCCGGTCTTTCGACCAGATCCCCCTAAAAGTCGTATGTGTGGGTCTCCCTGCATGCGGCTCACGCCATTCGAGGTGGCCCAACCCAACATTCATTCGCAAATCAATCCTGTAGTTAAATTGAAACTGCTTGACCTCGGAAGCTAATTCGCGTGTAGGCAGCGCTGTCTGTCGTACCGTTGACTCGAGATATGTCGTCAAAAACTGAACTTATTGAGCAGTTAGTACCATCATGTTTGCTGTCGCTTCTGCTTGTGTTAAATGCTTTGCTTTTAACTCTCAACATTTCAGATTTTGTAGCCTATCTAATTTTTGTTCTAACTAATTCTTCTTTGAATGGTCTAGTATCATGCAAGAAGCAGAATTTGAACTTTATGTTTGAGTTGATTTTGCTTCCCTTTGCAGACCTCAAATGTTGTTAAGGCTAATAATCTATCGGATACAATCATTGTATTGCATAGTAGAGTTGAGGTGAGCCTTTAAGTTGCAAATGTGTCTTTGTTCCTATTTGGTTGCTTCGGGTCTTCATTAATCTTAAATTGATCTGTTTAAAATGTTTCTACTATTAGAACCCTCATAGAGAGAATGAGTTCAATCCTTGGTGGCCACTTACCTAGGAATTAATTTCCTACGAGTTTCCTTGGCAACCAAATGTTGTAGGGTCCGACGGTTGTCCCGTGAGATTAGTCGAGGTGCGCGTAAGTTGGTTCGGACACTCACATATAAAAAAAAAAAAATGTTTCCACTATTTGATTACAAAAGAATTTGCTGTAGCTATGGCACCACCAAGTAGTGAGCTGTATAATATTCCAAAAAATAGGGGAAGCAGTAGACTTGGTTCCCTTCTTTTCTAATTCTTTTGTTGTGTTTGTTTCAAGTTATTCTCTTGGGAATGGATTTTGGGTCGGGATGTATATTTTCATGTTTTGATTTAGATGTCAATCATACTACCTATGAGTCATCTTACTCTCTTTGTCGGTAGGTTTTCCTTGCTCTGGTTGCCCAAAAACGACTTACGACATCTATGTCTAATGACTTTCTTAATTATTCGTTAGGTTTTATTCTTTTGGACTGAATCCCTTTTCTTTTTTTGAGAAGGGAACAATTTCATTGATAGATGAAATGATGGAGAAAACTCCAAGCACCCAAAGGGCTATCTTTTCGTAGGTTAGGTTTTGTTGGGTTTCTTTTGGGCTGTCTTTTGGTAGGCCCATTTTTTTGTTGGCTCATTTTTTCTAGCCATGATTGGCCCAGTATTCTTCCATTGAGAAAGCTTGGTTCTTTGATGAAAAAAAAGAAAATCTTACTCTCATTCGAAGTTGTGGATGGATGACCTCATCTTCCTATTGGTATCACAAGTATATACGCATGATAAAGAGAGAGTTCCAATATTAGTTAATACAAAATTAGTTCATTAATATATCTTAGTTGCTGTTAACCTGACCATTAACTCAACTGATTTGAATCTCCACCTCCACATGTTGAACTAAAAAAATATATATATTACTTAGTTGTTTATAATTAATTATTTAATAATTTTGTTTAATTTGTTAATAAATATTAATAACAATTACATTGTTGACCTTTTTCTCCTAAAACCATGCAGCATGTTCAAATTGATGAGGGTGTGGATGTTATAATTTCTGAGTGGATGGGATATATGCTTTTATACGAGGTGGTTATGTTTATCGACTTATAAAAATTGAAATAATTACCTTATCTGCAAGTTTACCTTAATGCTTTTCATGAAAGATCCATTTTTTACTTTATTTGGAAGTGTAATTTATGCCAGAGATCGGTGGTTAAAACCTGGAGGCCTTATACTACCATCAAATGCAACAGTATCTCTCTTATCTTATATTATCTTCACTTTTGATCTGTTGTGTAATACTGGTGGCATTTGTGTCCCTTTGTGCTTGTTACTTTCATCAACTTGGATTATGAGATGTGTCTACACTATCAGCATATATGTTACCTATTTTTCTGTAGAATCTCTGAGTGGCTTGGGTACTTTATTTTTAATGAGAAATGAAACTTTTCATCAAGAAAGATGTAAGCAGTGAAAAGAACAGCTAGAACTATCAAAGTGCGAAAACTTCAAATGATCAGCACACCCTGTGCAAAATGAAAAGCTATATGAAAAGATTCCCCTTGCATGTATAACCTCTATGAACATAAATGTTACCTATTATTCTTAAGAATCTCCGAGTAGTTGGGTGCTTCTTTTTTTTTAATGAGAATTGGAAATTTTATAAAGATGGAAGCAGTTGAAATAATAGCAAGAGCTATCAAAGTGGGAAAACTTAAAACGATTAGCATACCCTGTACAAAATGAAAACCTATACGATGTATAATCTCACAATCTTAAGGGATAAATAAGACAGAAAAAAAGGAAAAGTGCTAAAACCGTGGGTAGTCGGATACTAGGAATCAAAGCTTGTTTTATGTTGTGTGTGCGAGTACGCGTGCATGTGCTTTGTTTTTTAAACTTGAGTAGCTTGACAGATACAGTGCTGATTCTATCTATCTTGCTCACAGTTGTACATGGCACCTGTTACTCACAGTGACAGATACAGTGCGAGCATTGATTTCTGGCGCAGTGTATATGGAATTGATAGTAAGTACATGTTGAAGCTACGAGTTTCATTTTTTTTTTTCAGTTTCTAGTATATGTCGTCTTTTTATTTAAATGTGTGCACCTGGATCTCTTGTATGTCGTTATGGGTTAGGTTTTTATTTTTCTATCTCAGTTGTTTGTCTAGAATTATTCGTACTTGGTTGAATATATAAGTAACTGGATCTGTTATATTGATGAAAATGTTTTCTTCTCTAAAACTGACAGCTTCAGGACAGTGTTAAAATAATCAGATGTGCCATGCACCATGTAAACTTGAAATTTTTTATCTCCTTATTAATATATATATTATAAATTTTTCCTTCTTCTAGAGCTTATATAACCGATATTGCCCGACTGAAACAGATACTTCTAGATATGTGCCAGAATCTTTGGAAGTTTCAGGGTGGGTGCTACTATTTTCTGTTAAAGGAATTGATATAGTTAAAACACATACTGTATTTATTAAAACCTCCTCCACCCTCTTTAGTAATTTACAAAAAAGAACCCTGTAGTTAGAGTTAATTACATGGGAGAATAAGTACAAAAAGAATTTAAGAGAGTACGGCTACAAAGAAGAGTATACAAAACATAATTTCAGGAATCTTTTGAAAGAGAGCACTAAGTAGGGGCAAGAAATCTAAATCTCAAAAAATGTCACGGCATGAATCCTCCTGAAGAGCCACCATTGCATTAGACCAACTATTCCTAAGCTTTGCCCAAAAAATAGGTACCTGAAATGAGCTGGAAGAGAGCTGCTGAGCTACTTTTAGGAAGCACCAGGTGGTTAAAGAGTTTAAAGTGGTCATACCAACATGAAGTAGCAAAAGGGGATACAAAAAAGAACCCTGTAGTTAGAGTTAATTAAATGGGAGAATAAGTACAAAAAGAATTTAAGAGAGTACGGCTACAAAGAAGAGTATACAAAACATAATTTCAGGAATCTTTTGAAAGAGAGCACTAAGTAGGGGCAAGAAATCTAAATCTCAAAAAATGTCACGGCATGAATCCTCCTGAAGAGCCACCATTGCATTAGACCAACTATTCCTAAGCTTTGCCCAAAAAATAGGTACCTGAAATGAGCTGGAAGAGAGCTGCTGAGCTACTTTTAGGAAGCACCAGGTGGTTAAAGAGTTTAAAGTGGTCATACCAACATGAAGTAGCAAAAGGGGATTAAAAAAGAGCATTTGATCCTTTACATCCTTTATGGACAAGAATCACCAGCTGGGGGAGACTGAAAGATCAACATTCCCTTTTGTATCCTGCAGCATATATTCAACTTTTCTAGAGCGAATAACATAAAATCTTTCACCTTTTTGGGAGTTTTTGACTTCCATATGATATTCGCATGTGAAGGGCTGAGGCACACACTGTTATCATTATCAATGAGATTAGGAACCAAAGATCTTTTAATGATGGCCCAATTCCCTTCGAGAGTCCAATCTTCCCAGGTTTCTTGGAGCATAATTAGCAAGGAGGCTTGAAAGGGAGGCCTATTCCTCCACCTCTGCACCAGAAAAGTTTTTCCTGAGGCTGAAACTGAGGTCCCAACCTTTCAAGGAGTCTGACCAGCATGAGGACATGAGAAGACCTTTGGAATTGGCCACCCTTTAAAATCCTCGGGAAAGCTATTTGAAGAGGATCATTTATATGCCAAGGCTCTTTCCAAAAAAGAACTGTCTCCCCTGCCAACATCAACCTTGTACACTTATGGGCCATTTTACAACAATCCGAAATTTGAACCCGAGGGCACTTAGAATTTATGGGAGCCTTTTGGGGTAGGGGTCCATTCCTTATTGGATAGCTGGGTATTTTTTGGTGATGATGTTTATCCGCATAGCATTTCTGTCCGTGATGAAATATCAGCCCCATTTCACTAGAAGAGCTATGTTTTATTTTTTTGAAAGGAAGAAGAGCTATATTATGTTATAGGCTGACATTTCCTGCACCTTCACCACCTATTCATTGAATTGACTTTCTTAGATTATAGGCTTGGTCCCTCTTTTTCCAAGAATTGATGCACTTCCCTTTACTTCATAGAGCCTTTTCTAATAGGGGAAAAGCCTTCCATTTCCATCAAATGACCCGGCCTCCCCGGGCTCTTCCACCGTCCGGGCTCCCTTTCCTGTCTATGCTATGCTCCCCCGACGCAGGCCTAACCACGCTTCGCGCCTGCGACGTTTTCGCCAGACGGTCTTTGCCAGTAGTGCCATCCTCCCCGCTGTCTATATGGGCAGGTTGCCCCTCGTTGCTGCGTTCTGTTAGGCTATGGATTATAGGAACAAATGTAGTTGAATGAGACAGTAGGCGGGTTACACGTTCCACTGTGCCGAGATGTGAGGTGCAGGTGATGATGATCACCCCGGGGTATGCGCGGGAGCCCTTGACAGGCACTCCAGGACCCGCCAACGCTCATGAAAACCTGGGTCGGTCGGTCCTCCATTCATCCGACCAGAGGTGTGGATAACGAGGCCACCTTCACAACCTTCTCCCTTCTGTTCCTATGTTGTAGTAAGGTAGGGCGGTTCGCTTGAGTAGCTCAACCGCCCCTTAGCCCGGTGCTCATGACGCGCTACGGAACCTCCACTGTGTCGGGGGACCAAGCAGGGCATAACTAGCGGCATAGGAGTCGACTCGGCGTTAGCAAGCTTCGTGCCGCACTGGAATAATCCAATATGTGGTTTCGCACGTTCCACCACTTCTCTGTTCATTTCCAATACTGATCGTGAAACACCATGAGCAGCAGGATGTTATTCCCTCTGAGCTTGTCCAGTACTACCAGTACAAAAAATGCATCTCCTTCGCCCGCGCGCGATAGCTCTACCAGGCGTGGCGCTGGCGTACAAGCGAAGCGCTATTGGCGGCAATAAATAGCTCATTGAGCGATGATTGATGAAGTCCTTACCTCTGAAAGCGGAAGGAAGGCAGTGCCCTCGATTGTTCCAGAGAAAAGGATCATGGCGCCCCAGAACCGTGACATCCAGCAGCAACATCTCCTTGCATGCGAGAGACAACTATGCCAGCCGTTATTCTCGGCTCTGTTATGAAAGAAAGCGACAGACTCCCTAATGAGGGAGTTTAGGAGATTAGGGTTCTCCTTTCTCTCCTCCACCCATCCGCGGAGGGGTTCAATATCCATCTCCGCGGATATTTCCAGATCGACATAATGTTCTCTGCGACATTGGAATCGATTTCTGCCATTTTCGGAAAGTGAACGGACAACCGCCCATCATCCCCCTTCAATATGTATGGCCAATGAACTCCTCACTTTAGTCCGTTCTTTTTCTTCTTTGGGCTCGGGTCGATAGTCGCCTTGGTAGTAATGTCCCGGAGCCCGGGTACCGACCCGAGGCACCGATCGGGAAAGTCATAAAGGGATGTTAAACGTAATTCGTTAAGGGCGTTACTACAAAAAAGAAAATCCGAGTCTTGGCAGTTCAAGTGAAAGTTTATTATACTAGTCCCACTAAGATGGCAGGGAAACGGACTTCCGAGAGTGCTGCTTTCGCCTCAGTAATTACCTAACGAGAGAGAGTCGATGCCAAAGTCGCCCTTTACGCGAGGGAACGCCAGACAGACTGACCTCTGCTAACTACGTTTTATATATACTCGCTAGAGACATACTATACTGACGGTATAGTGCCGCCACCAGAGAAGGCTGCTTCATGTTAGGCGTCCGGACCTACTACGCCCGAGCCGCATTCCCGCCACAATAGCTATATCCACTAAGACTTCATCCTACGAACTATATCTGATATAAAGGCATTCTATAACAATTCGACGACTTGAAGAAAGCAAGAAAACGATAGCGATCGGTTTGGGAGCGTCACGGGGGAATGTTGAAAACAATCTTATTGGAAGCGACTTTCGAGTGAGGGCAATCGTCATAGTCAGCCAACGAGCAATCCCAAGAAAGCCAACTACCTAGCGTTTCCCTATCGCCAGCTTAAACTGAGGAATAAGAATAGGAAAAACAAACCTCCAAACCTCCATAAAGTAATCTATTTCAATGTTATTATTTTGTCTCTTTCTTTTGTCCGGTATCAAAGCCACTCGAAGTCGAATGCCTCACCCGCACCTACTTCGTCGCACCAACTCCCTCAAACACAAGGGAGCGGGCACTGCTCTCAGCCTGTCGTAACAACAAAACGAAACTACATACCGAAAGATCATCTAAAAGGGGAAAGGTCAAATCATGTTCCTTTTTTTTTGTTTTTATATGAAATCCACACTTTGACACCTGAGATTCCATAACGAGTAGATACTTCCGCAGGAGTATAATCGATTTTCTGGTTAAATACATTACAAGATGTTTTTCCATACTTTCCACATTCAGTTCTAGCTATTTTCGCGCCTTCTGATCGACCTGAACAACATATACGGATCCCGTCAACCCCCTTTTTCATTACTAATGGAATATCCTTCACTATTTTACTAAAAATGGAACGAAATGATCTTGTTTTGTTTCTCAGTTGAAAAGAGATGTCTTGAGCAATTGGAGAAGCACTTTGATAAAAAGATTTGATCTTGACTGGCTCAATTAAGGTATTAGTCTTTGTTCTATTAGACAACAAAGATCGCATTTTTTTCACTTCGTTCAAATAAGAGTTGTACCCATACGAAATTCTTCTGTTTCTCAGTATGATCTCTATCATATCTCTATTCCCTTTATCAATTCTCCTATCCCACCTAGGTCTATGAATTTCTCTATCAATTCTATTACCTTATCCTTACCCATGAGGTTCCAACATATGATCCTTAATTGACCTAGGAGTTGTTCCCGGGTATCCTCAATAAAAAGGTTTTTATACATCCCAACCCCATCCCTTGGAAAGAAAAAGGTAGCACCGAAGAAAGGAAAGAGCGAGATGATTGTTTTTGTTGTTCCCGCAAAACAAAGATCATTTGCTTGGCGAATGAAGTGGGTCAACCTCTTTTTTGCTTCGGCCAAACACTTTTTCTCGCTGGTCGAGCTTTCTACAAAAAAGCGATGCGAGAACGTATTCTCTTATCTAAGCTTCTTCCCTGTAATGCTCCCCCCATCGTAGATGGTTTAGCCACGCCCGGTGCCACGAAATGATTGAGAACTACGACGGGGTCGAAATGCATTTTTTTCTTTGTATTCAATAAGTATTGCATGATCGAATAATTAAAGGAGAGGCGCACTGCAGGGAGGGTTCTTTTAAGTAGATGACTCGTCGGGCCGTCAGAGCGGGACTTCTTTGGGAAAAAGAACTTGAATAACTTCGTTTTTCTGAAGGAGTCGTCATTTTCTATCAGGAACGCTATGTCATTTACAACTCCGGCATATTTCGGATGCTTGAAGGCCCTGCTGACGCGAAGTGATTTAGAAAGATTCTTCTTTATCGTTGGTGATCGGTCATGGTATCCATAGCGTTGCTTCTTTTTCGACCAAATCCGATTTTTGTTTTGCTTTTCCCGGTCGTCGAGCTTGATCGACTCAACTCTTTTCTTTGCCTCCCGGCCTCTCACTTTGTTTCGTTCTTCTGTATCGTCGCTTGAATGAAGACACCCGATTGACCCGACTTTCCCAAATGCCCACCACCGACCTTTCTCCTTTCTGGGTTTGGATTTTTCGCGTCGTTTCAGTCATCGTGATCGACGAGGAAGAAATAAATGAATGAATGTTCTTTTGGGGAAATGTAAAATAGTACACCTACCGAGACGAAAGCCAAAGGTGAGTCTCGTAGGTGGACGTATCGAACCGAAATAAGATCTCAGATTGACATCTTGATACAGTGATTTACCATAATAATAAATAGAGTCAATGGTGACTCTGCCGTGGGAAGAGCCGCTTCTTTCTTGCTTGATAGGGGGGCTTCTATTCACCAACGCAGACTAAAAGTGCTCTCCGAACCGTGATGCAAATCGGTGGGCTTTTACCGAAGGATCAAACCGGTTAGTGTTACCGGTCGAGTCTTACCGGTTTACCAGTGAAAATCTTGTGAATATTTTCCACCAGTTCAAGACTTACCGGTTCGGTTTTACCGGTGTGATTTCTTCACACGGTATTACCGGTCGGGGTTACTCGGTAAAAGCTTGTGAAGCATTTACCGGTCGGACTTACCACTACAACAACAATCACTTTCTATAACAGTCCATCATAACATCAATGTAATTTTCGCTATTAAAAAAAAAAAAAAAAACGCTTGGTTATTCTTATAAAAAAAGCGCCGAAATTCTCGCTTATAATTTTTAGGAGGCGGGCGTGTTACGAAAATTAAAAAACAAATAACAAAGCGCTAAAACCAAATCCCTCCCAAATCCCCCTCCTCATTTTCCTCTTCGATCTCTAGATCCGAAATCCCTCTCCCCTCTCCTCATTTTCCTCTTCGATTTTTAGATCCCAAATCCCTCTCCTCGTGTTTTCTCTTCGATTTCCAGAGGATCCATTCTTCTCTATTAATTTCTTTCACGGAGGAATAAAGCGCGAGAAACACTGCCTCAAAGCAGGCAAGGGAAGGCAGTGAAGGGTAATCGGAGGAAGGGGAGGAGGAATGGCGTGGTTTTTGAGAGAGGGATTCCGTTGGAAGTCCATGGTTCTTCAGAGGCATTGATTTGTTGATCTGAGCCCCCAGCTTCAGAGGAGGAGGAATGGCAGTTGTTGCTTCTCTGATTCCCCTTCTTGACTCTCTCTCATTCTCTTTCTATATTTCACGTTTTCCTTTGAAGGTTCATGTTTTAGGGTTTGAGCATTGTTTGTTGTTTCTTTCATTGTTTTTCACAGGTTTCATCAGGAATCGTATAACTCCTCTTCGCGCAGGAGCTATCGTCTCGTCAAGATGGGTAAGTCTCATATAGTTTTTTAGATTGTTCTCTCTATATCCATATGTGTGCTTGTTTTCTCCGGTTAATCTTGTAGGGCTTTCAGAATAGGTATTTCTCATGATTTGATGCTCAAGCGACGTGCCACTAGAGGCAAGAAGGATGTCTCATACTTCAAATCTGCAAAACCAACTCTAAGTTCCTCCGTCAGCCTCAGACTTCGAGTCTCTCATCGAATCCCACAACGTTCCCGTTGTAAGTACGATACTTCCATTGATTTTTATTCTTAAGTAATTTCATTTCATTAGCTTCTGTTTCTTATGGTTCTCTATGGCTCTAAAGGTTCTTGTAGGATGAGTTAAGGATTGGGCAGCTTTGTTTGAGTGGAATCCATAGAATGGTGGCCTTGACAATCTGCGGGTTGTATTTCAACTTCTATTCTCTTCTTAGTCATCTTAAGCTAGCTAAAAATGGCACATGTTATCCATACAATGGTGGCCTTAGCAATCTGCAAGGTGAGTTTTTCTCCTGTTTCATTTACTCTAACAAAAAATTTCAGTCATGTTCATCATGATTAGGATTTCGTTGATTCACATTTGAATGGAGTGGAAGGGGTTAGTTTTTCATCCATTTATGGTAGTTTGTATTTTATTGAGTTTTTATAAAACTTTGGTTAGGGCTAATTATGGTACACTTGATGATGTTTGCATCCTTTTGTTTACTACACATAGATTTGCCTTTATGAAATATGGTTTGTCATTTCTCTGCTCCTACTTTGAGTTTTATTCATGCTTCAAAATGTAGCTTGTCCATGTTGATCAATCTCCCAATCCCGCAATTGTTGAAATAAAAAGTAAGTTTTCTCTTTCTCTAAATCTTTCATTTCTCTGCTCCAACTTTATTAGAGATGCATAAGCCCTTATGAAATGCAGTTTTACATCAACATGCTTAGTTCTCTCAAGGCATTGCTGGTTTTTAGTTAAATATATAGCACTTTGGTTGTCGACGTCCCACAACACATTCACAACCTCTTGATTGAAACCTAGCTCACCAATTATGGTGCAACATGAACCCCACTGTCGGATTTTCTTAGGAAGGATGCGTATTTTGAGATTCATGTTTTGCTCTTTCTATTTACCATTTTTCTTTTTCGTAACGTTATTATCATCATGGTCTCTTATGTACGCAGCCACCACTTCGAGGATATGACATTCCCTGGAACTAGCCTTTGGAACAAAAAAATGATGTCTTGTGTGTAACCATTCTAAGCATAATATTGCATCAATTAATAGATCTAAGCTCCGGGTTCGATTTCGTTGGATCGTAACAAGTTTGTCATTTCTCTGCTCCTACTTTGAGTTTTATTCATGCTTCAAAATGTAGCTTGTCCATGTTGATCAATCTCCCAATCCCGCAATTGTTGAAATAAAAAGTAAGTTTTCTCTCTCTAAATCTTTCATTTCTCTGCTCCAACTTTATTAGAGATGCATAAACCCTTATGAAATGCAATTTTACATCAACATGGTTAGTTCTCTCAAGGTATTGCTGGTTTTTAGTTAAATATATAGCACTTTGGTTGTCGGCGTCCCACAACACATTCACAACCTCTTGATTGAAACCTAGCTCACCAATTATGGTGCAACATCAACCCCACTGTCGGATTTTCTTAGGAAGGAAGCGTATTTTGAGATTCATGTTTTGCTCTTTGTATTTACCATTTTTCCTTTTCGGAACGGTATTATCACCATGGTCTCTTATGTACGCAACCACCACTTTGAGGATATGACATTCCCTGGAACTAGCCTTTGGAACAAAAAAATGATGTCTTGTGTGTAAGCATTCTAAGCATTCTAAGCATAATTTTGCATCAATTAATAGATCTAAGCTCCGGGTTTGATTTCGTTGGATCGTAACAAGTTTGTCATTTCTCTGCTCCTACTTTGAGTTTTATTCATGCTTCAAAATGTAGCTTGTCCATGTTGATCAATCTCCCAATCCCGCAATTGTTGAAATAAAAAGTAAGTTCTCTCTCTCTAAATCTTTCATTTCTCTGCTCCAACTTTATTAGAGATGCATAAGCCCTTATGAAATGCAATTTTACATCAACATGCTTAATTCTCTCAAGGCATTGCTGGTTTTTAGTTAAATATATAGAACTTTGGTTGTCGGCGTCCCACAACACATTCTCACAACCTCTTGACTGAAACCTAGCTCACCAATTATGGTGCAACATCAAGCCCATTGTCGGATTTTCTTAGGAAGAATGCGTATTTTGAGATTCATGTTTTGCTCTTTGTATTTACCATTTTTCTTTTTCGAAACATTATTATCATCATCGTCTCTTATGTACGGAGCCACCACTTCGAGGATATGATGTTCCCTGGAACTAGCCTTTAGAACAAAAAAAATGATGTCTTGTGTGTAAGCATTCTAAGCATAATCTTGCATCAATTAATAGATCTAAGCTTCCGGTTCGATTTCGTTGGATCGTAACAAGTTTGTCATTTCTCTGCTCCTACTTTGAGTTTTATTCATGCTTCAAAATGTAGCTTGTCCATGTTGATCAATCTCCCAATCCCGCAATTGTTGAAATAAAAAGTAAGTTCTCTCTCTCTAAATCTTTCATTTCTTTGCTCCAACTTTATTAGAGAATAGAGATGCACAAGCCCTTATGAAATGCAAATTTACATCAACATGCTTAGTTCTCTCAAGGCATTGTTGGTTTTTAGTTAAATATATTGCACTTTGGTTGTCGGCGTCCCACAACACATTCACAACCTCTTGATTGAAACCTAGCTCACCAATTAAGGTGCAATATCAACCCCACTATCGGATTTTCTTAGGAAGGATGCGTATTTTGAGATTCATGTTTTGCTCTTTGTATTTACCATTTTTCTTTTTCGGAACGTTATTATCACCATGGTCTCTTATGTACGCAGCCACCACTTCGAGGATATGACATTCCTTGGAACTAGCCTTTGGAACAGAAAAATGATGTCTTGTGTGTGTAAGCATTCTAAGCATAATCTTGCATCAATTAATAGATTTAAGCTCCGGGTTCGATTTCGTTGGATCGTAACAGGTTTGTCATTTCTCTGCTCCTACTTTGAGTTGTATTCATGCTTCAAAATGTAGCTTGTCCATGTTGATCAATCTCCCAATCCCGCAATTGTTGAAATAAAAAGTAAGTTCTCTCTCTCTCTAAATCTTTCATTTCTCTACTCCAACTTTATTAGAGATGCATACGCCCTTATGAAATGCAATTTTACATCAACATGCTTAGTTCTCTCAAGGCATTGCTGGTTTTTAGTTAAATATATTGCACTTTGGTTGTCGGCGTCCCACAACACATTCACAACCTCTTGATTGAAACCTAGCTCACCAATTATGGTGCAACATCAACCCCACTGTCGGATTTTCTTAGGAAGGATGCGTATTTTGAGATTCATGTTTTGCTCTTTGTATTTACCATTTTCCTTTTTCGGAACGTTATTATCACCATGGTCTCTTATGTACGCAGCCACCACTTCGAGGATATGAAATTCCCTGGAACTAGCCTTTGGAACAAAAAAATAATGTCTTGTGTGTGTAAGCATTCTAAGCATAATCTTGCATCAATTAATAGATCTAAGCTCCGGGTTCGATTTCGTTGGATCGTAACAAGTTTGTCATTTCTCTGCTCCTACTTTGAGTTTTATTCATGCTTCAAAATGTAGCTTGTCCATGTTGATCAATCTCCCAATCCCGCAATTGTTGAAATAAAAAGTAAGTTCTCTCTCTAAATCTTTCATTTCTCTGCTCCAACTTTATTAGAGATGCATAAGCCCTTATGAAATGCAATTTTACATCAACATGCTTAATTCTCTCAAGGCATTGCTGGTTTTTAGTTAAATATATAGAACTTTTGTTGTCGGCGTCCCACAACACATTCTCACAACCTCTTGACTGAAACCTAGCTCACCAATTAAGGTGCAACATCAACCCCACTGCGGATTTTCTTAGGAAAGATGCGTATTTTGAGATTCATGTTTTGCTCTTTGTATTTACCATTTTTTTTTTCGGAACGTTATTATCACCTTGGTCTCTTATGTACGTAGCCACGACTTCGAGGATCTGACATTCCCTGGAACTAGACTTTGGAACAAAAAAATGATGTTTTGTGTGTAAGCATTCTAAGCATAATCTTGCATCAATTAATAAATCTAAGCTCCGGGTTCGATTTCGTTGGATCGTAACAAGTTTTTCATTTCTCTGCTCCTACTTTGAGTTTTATTCATGCTTCAAAATGTAGCTTGTCCATGTTGATCAATCTCTCACTCCCGCAATTGTTGAAATAAAAAGTAAGTTCTCTCTCTAAATCTTTCATTTCTCTGCTCCAACTTTATTAGAGATGCATGCCCTTATGAAATGCAATTTTACATCAACATGCTTAGTTCTCTCAAGGCATTGCTGGTTTTTAGTTAAATATATAGCACTTTGGTTGTCGGCGTCCCACAACACATTCACAACCTCTTGATTGAAACCTAGCTCAACAATTATGGTGTAACATCAAGCCCATTGTCGGATTTTCTTCGAAAGAATGCGTATTTTGAGATTCATGTTTTGCTCTTTGTATTTACCATTTTTCTTTTTCGTAACATTATTATCATCATCGTCTCTTATGTACGCAGCCACCACTTCGAGGATATGATATTCCCTGAAACTAGCCTTTGGAACAAAAAAATGATGTCTTGTGTGTAAGCATTCTAAGCATAATCTTGCATCAATTAATAGATCTAAGCTTCCGGTTCGATTTCGTTGGATCGTAACAAGTTTGTCATTTCTCTGCTCCTACTTTGAGTTTTATTCATGCTTCAAAATGTAGCTTGTCCATGTTGATCAATCTCCCAATCCCGCAATTGTTGAAATAAAAAGTAAGTTGTCTCTCTCTAAATCTTTCATTTCTTTGCTCCAACTTTATTAGAGAATAGAGATGCACAAGCCCTTATGAAATGCAAATTTACATCAACATGCTTAGTTCTCTCAAGGCATTGCTGGTTTTTAGTTAAATATATTGCACTTTGGTTGTCGGCGTCCCACAACACATTCACAACCTCTTGATTGAAACCTCGCTCACCAATTATGGTGCAACATCAACCCCACTATCGGATTTTCTTAGGAAGGATGCGTATTTTGAGATTCATGTTTTGCTCTTTGTATTTACCATTTTTCTTTTTCGGAACGTTATTATCACCATGGTCTCTTATGTACGCAGCCACCACTTCGAGGATATGACATTCCCTGGAACTAGCCAAAGAACAGAAAAATGATGTCTTGTGTGTGTAAGCATTCTAAGCATAATCTTGCATCAATTAATAGATTTAAGCTCCGGGTTCGATTTCGTTGGATCGTAACAAGTTTGTCATTTCTCTGCTCCTACTTTGAGTTGTATTCATGCTTCAAAATGTAGCTTGTTCATGTTGATCAATCTCCCAATCCCGCAATTGTTGAAATAAAAAGTAAGTTCTCTCTCTCTAAATCTTTCATTTCTCTGCTCCAACTTTATTAGAGATGCATAAGCCCTTATGAAATGCAATTTTACATCAACATGCTTAGTTCTCTCAAGGCATTGCTGGTTTTTAGTTAAATATAGCACTTTGGTTGTCGGCGCCCCACAACACATTCACCTCTTGATTGAAACCTAGCTCAACAATTATGGTGCAAGATTAAGCCCATTGTCGGATTTTCTTAGGAAGAATGCGTATTTTGAGATTCATGTTTTGCTCTTTGTATTTACCATTTTTCTTTTTCGGAACATTATCATCATCATGGTCTCTTATGTACGCAACCACCACTTCGAGGTTATGATATTCCCTGGAACTAGCCTTTGGAACAAAAAAATGATGTCTTGTGTGTAAGCATTCTAAGCATAATCTTGCATCAATTAATAGATCTAAGCTTCGGGTTCGATTTCGTTGGATCGTAACAAGTTTGTCATTTCTCTGCTCCTACTTTGAGTTTTATTCATGCTTCAAAATGTAGCTTGTCCATGTTGATCAATCTCCCAATCCCGCAATTGTTGAAATAAAAAGTAAGTTCTCTCTCTCTAAATCTTTCATTTCTCTGCTCCAACTTTATTAGAGAATAGAGATGCACAAGCACTTATGAAATGCAATTTTACATCAACATGCTTAGTTCTTTCAAGGCATTATTGTAACGCCCGACGTCTACAAGTAGTGTTGTTTCCCTTTTGGGTTTAAAAATAAGATTTTATAAGATGGGGTAAGTTTTTTTAAAAAAAAGTAAAGTAAGAATAGTTTTACAAAAAAGGAAAAAAAAAAAGATTTACTTAAAATAAAGTTAATAAAATTAATAAATAAATAAATGTTGATTTTATTAAAAAAATGTGGTTTAGTAAGTGGATTGTTTTTTTATTTATTATTTATTATTTTGTTTTTTTTAAAAAAAGAAAAAGAGAACGCCTTTAACCGACTGTTTACCTTCTTCTTTAAAAACTACATTTTTTTTTTCTTTATCTTTTGTTTTATGTTCTGCCCCGGCAACCCATCTTCCCCCACCTTTGCTATTCTTCTTCTCATTCGATTCTTCTCCTTCTCTCGTTTTCCAATGTCGGCAACCTCTATTTTCGCCTGTCTTTTTCCGGCCAGCTGTAGGGAGGTGGCGGTGCGACGCGGCAGCAAGCTCCAAGGCGTGGATGCCAGCGGCGACAAGCTCCTAGGGGCGTTTTACCGGCGGTGGCGCTCCAACGGTGATGGTAGCACTAATTCAAGGGACGTTTTAATGGAAAGTAAGTCACCCACAATCCATTGAAGCTTAATTTCAAATACCCATTGGATTTCGGCGTTAGATCCACGAAAATTGGGTATTTTCTAGCACTGTCCAACTTTGAATCGGGCCTCTTGAGGTGAGTTTTCTTTGATAAAGTCAGCTCCTAAGACTTTCAGATTCGATGGGAATTGAGTATATTAGAAGTTTTGAGAATTAAACAAATTGGGTATGTTTTTTTACTCATGGTTTAAGCCCAACAACTTCTTTTAAAGCTACTGACTTATCTTTGGAATAACTTTATGCTTAGGTTTGAACTAAGCAGTTAGGGACTTTAAAGATGTCATTAAGTAAGGACAGGTTAGTGTCTCTCTTAGCTATCTTTTAGAGGGATAGTTGTTTTTAAACTGAATTTCTGGATTGGTCTGACTAAGTTTAGTGTTGGAATTTTACTTTAGGTTCAATGCAAGGAATTTTAGTTGAGCAAGACTGTTGTTGTTGTTGTCAGGTAAGTGACTTTACTATCGGAACGCCCTAGGAATAGGTTGTGCGTGTTGTGTATGTGTGCTGATAGCTGAATAGGTTGTGTATGTTGTGTATGTGTGTTGATAGCTGAATAGGTTGTGTATGTTGTGTATGTGTGCTGATAGCTGAATAGGTTGTGTATGTGTGCTGATAGCTGAATTGGTTGAATAGGATGTGTATGTGTGCTGGTAGTTGAGTTGGTTGTGAATGTTATTTTGAAACGTATGTCTTTATTTCAGGTATGGTTTACCCGATTTTTAGGGGAAACTCTGTCGAAATTTCTAAGATTTTACTAAAACGTTTTCAATGTTATGTTTATGAATGAGTTGTGGTTGGGAAGTATGTTTTAGTAGGATGTTTATGAATGAAAATGCATGTTGAATGATAAGTTGATGTATTTGAGGATGAAATATAAAGGAAAGATTGTTTCATGTTGCATCACGAAATGAAAAGAAATTTTTTAAGGGACCTCATGCATTTGTGTTACATATATTTCATAATGATTTTGTGGCTCCCTTAAGAGGTTGATGTACATCTAGAGGGAAAGAATGAGGATCTAGTTAGGCTGAGACTTGGCCCCGCTGATTGGGTGCCAACTAACCATCAGTTGGGGTAAAGTCTCGATCGATATGTTGTGGGGTAATAGTCCACTTGGCCAAAGAGGAAAATGTTTTTAAAGAGGAGAGGTTTTAGGTCCCACCAGAGGAAAATGCATGGAACATTCATATCGCATGCGCTTGCATAACGTGACTCCGGTAGCGGGGTCACTTACTGGGTATTTCTTTTGAAATACTCATTCTTTTCTTCAAACGTTTTTCCACAGGTAATGACAAGGACGTACAAGGCGAGTGAGCGAGGTCGTTTGCTAGCCGTGCCATGGGGATAATGTCAGAATGACGTCAACATTTATGATGTTTCATGTTTAAAATGTTTTATGCAAAAGTTATGTCTGAGTTTGTTTCAACAAGTTTAACATTTTGTTTTCATTTGTGTTTTGCAACGATTTCAATGGGATCCCAAATACATTCTTTTAAATTCTTTTAGAAAGATATTTTATGCTTTATAAATTTCTCAAGGATTTCTAGACGTTATAGCATGCATGGAGTAAAGTCCTTAGAGATTGTCTAGGTGTAATTAGTCGGGTCGTTACAATTATGCTGGTTTTTAGTTAAATATATTGCACTTTGGTTGTCGGCGTCCCACAACACATTCACAACCTCTTGATTGAAACCTAGCTCACCAATTATGGTGCAACATCAACCCCACTATCGGATTTTCTTAGGAATGATGCGTATTTTGAGATTCATGTTTTGCTCTTTGTATTTACCATTTTTTTTTTCGGAACGTTATTATCACCATGGTCTCTTATGTACGCAGCCACCACTTCGAGGATATGACATTCCCTGGAACTAGCCTTTGGAACAGAAAAATGATGTCTTGTGTGTGTAAGCATTCTAAGCATAATCTTGCATCAATTAATAGATCTAAGCTCCGGCTTCGATTTCGTTGGATCGTAACAAGTTTGTCATTTCTCTGCTCCTACTTTGAGTTTTATTCATGCTTCAAAATGTAGCTTGTCCATGTTGATCAATCTCCCAATCCCGCAATTGTTGAAATAAAAAGTAAGTTTTCTCTCTCTAAATCTTTCATTTCTCTACTCCAACTTTATTAGAGATGCATATTATGAAATGAAATTTTACATCAACATGCTTAGTTCTCTCAAGGCATTACTGGTTTTTAGTTAAATATATTGCACTTTGGTTGTCGGCGTCCCACAACACATTCACAACCTCTTGATTGAAACCTAGCTCACCAATTATGGGGAAACATCAACCCCACTGTCGGATTTTCTTAGGAAGGATGCGTATTTTGAGATTCATGTTTTGATCTTTGTATTTACCATTTTCCTTTTTCAGAACGTTACTATCACCATGGTCTCTTATGTACGCAGCCACCACTTCGAGAATATGAAATTCCCTGGAACTAGTCTTTGGAACAAAAAAATGATGTCTTGTGTGTGTAAGCATTCTAAGCATAATCTTGCATCAATTAATAGATTTAAGCTCCGGGTTCGATTTCGTTGGATCGTAAAAAGTTTGTCATTTCTCTGCTCCTACTTTGAGTTTTTTTCATGCTTGAAAATGTAGCTTGTCCATGTTGATCAATCTCCCAATCCCGCAATTGTTGAAATAAAAAGTAAGTTCTCTCTCTAAATCTTTCATTTCTCTGCTCCAACTTTATTAGAGATGCATAAGCCTTTATGAAATGCAATTTTACATCAACATGCTTAGTTCTCTCAAGGCATTGCTGGTTTTAGTTAAATATATAGCAGTTTGGTTGTCGGCGTCGCACAACACATTCACAACCTCTTGATTGAAACCTAGCTCACCAATTATGGTGCAACATCAACCCCACTGTCGGATTTTCTTAGGAAGGATGCGTATTTTGAGAATCATGTTTTGCTTTTTATATTTACCATTTTTCTTTTTCGGAACATTATTATCATCATGGTCTCTTATGTACGCAACCACCACTTTGAGGATATGACATTCCTGGAACTAGCCTTTGGAACAAAAAAATGATGTCTTGTGTGTAAGCATTCTAAGCATAATCTTGCATCAATTAATAGATCTAAGCTTCGGGTTCGATTTCGTTGGATCGTAACAAGTTTGTCATTTCTCTGCTCCTACTTTGAGTTTTATTCATGCTTCAAAATGTAGCTTGTCCATGTCGATCAATCTCCCAATCCCGCAATTGTTGAAATAAAAAGTAAGTTATCTCTCTCTAAATCTTTCATTTCTCTGCTCCAACTTTATTAGAGATGCATAAGCCCTTATGAAATACAATTTTACATTAACATGCTTAGTTCTCTCTAGGCATTGCTCGTTTTTAGTTAAATATTGCACTTTGGTTGTATGCGTCCCACAACACATTCACAACCTCTTGATTGAAACCTAGCTCACCAATTATGGTGCAACATCAAGCCCATTGTCGGATTTTCTTAGGAAGAATGTGTATTTTGATATTCATGTTTTGCTCTTTGTATTTACCATTTTTCTTTTTCGGAACATTATTATCATCATGGTCTCTTATGTACGCAGCCACCATTTCGAGGATATGATATTCCTTGGAACTAGCCTTTGGAACAAAAAAATGATGTCTTGTGTGTAAGCATTCTAAGCATAATCTTGCATCAATTAATAGATTTAAGCTTCGGGTTCAATTTCGTTGGATCGTAACAAGTTTGTCATTTCTCTGCTCCTACTTTGAGTTTTATTCATGCTTCAAAATGTAGCTTGTCCATGTTGATCAATCTCCCAATTCCGCAATTGTTGAAATAAAAAGTAAGTTCTCTCTCTCTAAATCTTTCGTTTCTCTGTGATAATATAAGACCAAATATGAGAGAATCATTTTACCTTTCCATTTAGAAGAGTTAACAATATATAGACATACATGAAAGCCCTAACCCTAATAATAGTAAATTACAATAAAGGACATCATAAGCTCCTATATTCACAAGTATACTATAACACTCCCCCTCAAGCTGGATCATATATGTTAATCATGCCCAGCTTGTTACAAAGGTAATCTATTCGAACTCCATTTAAAGCTTTCGTGAAAATATCTCCTAATTGCTCTCCAGTCTTCACATAACAAGTAGACACCAAACCTTGTATTTTCTCACGAATAAAATGACAATCAATTTCAATATGTTTAGTCCGCTCATGAAACACTGGGTTGGATGCAATATGAAGGGCTGCTTGGTTGTCACACCACAGCTTGGTCAGAACTGCAATATTGAAGCCTAACTCGGTCAAGAGCTGATGTACCCACATTATTTCACATACTGATTGTGCCATCGCTCTGTTTCTTATTCAGCACTTGATCGTGAGACTACATTTTGTTTCTTGCTCTTCCATGAAACCAAATTACCGCCAACAAAAACACAATAGCCAGAAGTCGATCTTCTATCTTCTCTTGATCCTGCCCAATCGACATCTGTAAAACACTCAATCTTCATATGGCCATGGTCTTTATATAAGATCCCACGTCCAGGTGCAGCCTTTAAATAACATAGAATTTGTTGTACTGCAGCCCAATGATCCACTGTAGGTGAAGACATAAACTGACTCACAATACTTACCGAATAAGCTATGTCTGGTCGTGTTACTAAAAGATAATTCAACTTTCCAACCAATCTTCTATATTTCTCTGAATCTATAAATGATTCTCCATCTTTTGTAAGTTGCAAATTAGGCATCATTGAAGTATTACATGGCTTGGCTCCCAATTTTCCCGTCTCGGATAACAAATCAAGCACATATTTCCTTTGTGACATAAAGATACATTTCTTGGTTCTCATTACTTCAATACCCAAGAAATATTTTAATGTTCCCAAGTCTTTAGTATGAAACTGAGTCTGTACAAAAGCTTTGAGAGATAAAATGCCAGACGTATCATTTTCGGATAATTAGAATATCATCAACATATACGACAAGTAGAATAATACCACTCTTAGATCGTTGATAGAAGATTGAATGATCTGACTTTCTTTTCTCCATTCCAAACTACTCAAGTGCTTGACTAAATTTTTCAAACCATGCTCGTGGGCTTTGTTTCAATCCATATAGAGATTTGCGAAGACGACACATCCTGAGCAACAAACCCTGGTGGTTGCTCCATATAAACTTCCTCCTCAAGATCTCCATGAAGAAATGCATTTTTAATATCAAGCTGATGCAAATGCCAACATTGGGAAGCAACCATGGAAATGAATAACCTGACAGAAGTTAGTTTAGCAACAGGAGAAAAAGTATCAAAATAATCAATCCCATACGTCTGAGCATAGCCTTTGGCAAGAAGGCGCCCTTTTAATCGAGCAACTGAACCATCCGGATTGACCTTAATTGCAAACACCCATTTACATCTGATGGCCTTCTTCCCTGCAGAACGAGATACTAAATTCCAAGTACCATTATCATCTAAGGCATTCATCTCATCTATCATCGCATTGCGCCAACCAGAGTGTGACAAGGCTTCATGAACAGTTTTAGGAATCGAGATAAAATCCAGAGATGCAACAAAAGAACATGTAGATGATGACAAGTGGTCATAAGAAACAAACGAAGAAATAGGGAAAGTGTAAGAACGCTTACCTTTACGAAGAGCAATAGGAAGCCCATCACTTGGTTGAGGATTGGTTGAGGATCTAATGACGAAGAAGCTTCTGGTACAAGACATTCACTTGGAGGGCGTTGTTGTCTAGAGTAGACTTGAGTAATCGGTGGACGAGTAGGGACATCCAAAGGAGATTGAACGGGGGAGGATGTAATGGACACACGTGTATAGATAAAAATATCATCATCCTCCCCCTGACTCGTACTAGGCAAAGATGAAGTGAAAGACTTGTCTTCAAAAAAAGTAACATCACGAGTTACAAGATACTTGTTCAAACTAGGATTATAGCATCTGTATCCTTTCTGAACACGGGAATAACCTAAGAAAATGCACTTCAAAGATTTTGGGTCTAATTTTGTCAGAGTAGGACGAACATCCCGAACAAAACAAGTACAACCAAATAATTTTGGCCCAATAGGAAACAAAGGTGTTTTGTTGGATGTAAAACATGATAAGGAATCTGACCTTTAAGAACAGATGAAGGCATTCGATTAATCAAAAAACAGGCCGTGGAAATGGCATCAACCCAAAAGTGTTTTGGAACATGCATTTGAAAGGATAATGCTCTTGCAGTTTCAAGAAGATGCCTATTCTTTCTTTCAACAACTCCATTTTGGGATGGAGTATCAGCACAAGATGATTGATGAACAATTCCATGCTTACATAGGTACGACCTAAGTGCTTCAGAAAATTACTCACCAGCATTGTCACTTCTCAAAATTTTAATGGGAACATCAAACTGAGTTCGAATTTCAGCATGAAAATTACATAAGTGGGAAAGTAATTCAGAACGATTCTTCATAAAAACCAACCAAGTCATACGAGAGTAATCATCAACAAAGGAAACGAAGTATCGAAATCCAGTTTTAGACACAACTGGACAAGGACCCCAAATATCGGAATGAACTAATTCGAAAGGCGCACTGCTCGCTTATCGATTCTAGGGCTCGAACTAAGACGATGGAATTTGGCAAACTGACACGAGTCACAATTTAAGGAAGACAAGTTATGAAATTGAGGACAAAGCTTTCTTAATACTGAAATAGATGGATGACCTAGACGACAATGGGCATTAAGAGGAGTGACGACTCCAGAACAAGCAACTTTCGACTCTTGATGATAAAAAATATAAAGTCCTCCAGATTCATGTCCTCTACCAATAATCTTCTTTGTCATTAGATCCTGAAACAAGCAATAAACAGGATAGAATGAAACAGAACAATTCAGATCACGAGTAAGTTTACTAGTAGAGATCAAATTAAAGGAAAGTTGAGGCAAATGTAGGACAGATGACAACGTAAGAGATGAGGTTAATATTACTGTGCCAGATCCAATAGCAGAAGATGTTGATCCATCTGCCAAAGTAACCTTAGCAACGGATGTAGATGACGAAAGAGTGGAAAACAAATTGGGATTACCTGTCATATGGTCGGTAGCACCAGAGTCTATGACCCATTTGGTAGTTGATGAAATAAGACAATGGTTCATGTTACCTGACCCAGCAATGGTTGTAATAGAGTTAAGCGCGCATGATGAAGAAAATGCTTTTGATGAGTTCTGGTAATGTGTAGACTTAACAAACTCGGTAATAGAATCAACAAATGGCTTCTTAGATGAACCATAGATGGATTGAGTCCCCGATTCACCCAAATTAGATGTCTCTCCTAGCTTCTGCTTGGCCATACATCAAAAACAAATATAGAAACACAAAATTGGATCTAAACCCACGAAATCAGAACCAAGTGACCACAAAACTCCTGAAAAAACAGATCCGAATGGAGTTCCCAACACAAACGTTAATACTTTTCCAAACCGACTTCTAACTCGAGCCAATGATAACCAAGAACACCACACAAACAAGTCGGAAAATTTCAAAAAAAACTAGCAAGTCACGAAACCAAACGTTAATATTTTAGAGGTTGGCAGATCGGCGGCTAGGCTTCCTCCTTAGCTCGCCGTTTTTTTTTTTTTTTTTTTTTTTTTTTTGCGACTGGCGACGGTGGCTACTGACGACGGCGGTTGCAGCGGAAGATACCGACGGCGGCGATAATAGATGCCAAGGGTATAACAAATCAAAAAGCTGAATGTTGAACAAAAAGGTCATAAACCTCAAACCTAAAAGGTTGACAAAACCCTAATTTACAAAACTCTAATAGCCATAGCAAAAGATTGCTCTGATACCATGATAATGTAAGACCAAATATGAGAGAATCATTTTACCTTTCGATTTAGAAGAGTTAACAATATATAGACATACATGAAAGCCCTAACCCTAATAATAGTAAATTACAATAAAGGACATCATAAGCTCCTATATTCACAAGTATACTATAACACTCTGCTCCAACTTTATTAGAGAATAGAGATGCACAAGCCCTTATGAAATACAATTTTACATCAACATGCTTAGTTCTCTCAAGGCATTGCTGGTTTTTAGTTAAATATATTGCACTTTGGTTGTCGGCGTCCCACAACACATTCACAACCTCTTGATTGAAACCTAGCTCACCAATTATGGTGCAACATCAACCCCACTGTCGGATTTTCTTAGGAAGGATGCATATTTTGAGATTCATGTTTTGCTCTTTATATTTACCATTTTTCTTTTTCGGAACGTTATTATCACCATGGTCTCTTATGTACGCAGCTACCACTTTGAGGATATGGCATTCCTTGGAACTAGCCTTTGGAACAGAAAAATGATGTCTTGTGTGTGTAAGCATTCTAAGCATAATCTTGCATCAATTAATAGATCTAAGCTCCGGGTTCGATTTCGTTGGATCGTAACAAGTTTGTCATTTCTCTGCTCACTTTGAGTTTTATTCATGCTTCAAAATGTAGCTTGTCCATGTTGATAAATCTCCCAATCCCGCAACTATTGAAATAAAAAGTAAGTTCTCTCTCTTTAAATCTTTAATTTCTCTGCTCCAACTTTATTAGAGATGCATAAGCCCTTATGAAATGCTATTTTACATCAACATGCTTAGTTCTCTCAAGACATTGCTAGTTTTTAGTTAAATATATAACACTTTTGTTGTCGGCGTCCCACAACACATTCACAACCTCTTGATTGAAACCTAGCTCACCAATTATGTTGCAACATCAACCCCACTGTCGGATTTTCTTAGGAAGGATGCGTATTTTGAGATTCATGTTTTGCTCTTTGTATTTACCATTTTTCTTTTTCGGAACATTATTATCATCATGGTCTCTTATGTACGCAGCCACCACTTCGAGGATATGACATTCCCATGAACTAGCCTTTGGAACAAAAAAATGATGTCTTGTGTGTAAGCATTCTAAGCATAATCTTGCATCAATTAATAGATCTAAGCTTCGGGTTCGATTTTGTTGGATCGTAACAAGTTTGTCATTTCTCTGCTCCTACTTTGAGTTTTATTCATGCTTCAAAATGTAGCTTGTCCATGTTGATCAATCTCCCAATCCCGCAATTGTTGAAATAAAAAGTAAGTTCTCTCTCTAAATCTTTCATTTCTCTGCTCCAACTTTATTAGAGATGCATAAGCCCTTATGAAATGCAATTTTACATCAACATGCTTAGTTCTCTCAAGGCATTGTTGGTTTTAGTTAAATATATAGCAGTTTGGTTGTCGGCGTCGCACAACACATTCACAACCTCTTGATTGAAACCTAGCTCACCAATTATGGTGCAACATCAACCCCACTGTCGGATTTTCTTAGGAAGGATGCGTATTTTGAGATTCATGTTTTGCTTTTTGTATTTACCATTTTTCTTTTTCGGAATATTATTATCATCATGGTCTCTTATGTACGCAACCACCACTTTGAGGATATGACATTCCTGGAACTAGCCTTTGGAACAAAAAAATGATGTCTTGTGTGTAAGCATTCTAAGCATAATCTTGCATCAATTAATAGATCTAAGCTTCGGGTTCGATTTTGTTGGATCGTAAGAAGTTTGTCATTTCTCTGATCCTAGTTTGATTTTATTCATGCTTCAAAATGTAGCTTGTCCATGTTGATCAATCTCCCAATCCCGCAATTGTTGAAATAAAAAGTAAGTTCTCTCTCTCTCTAAATCTTTCATTTCTCTACTCCAACTTTATTAGAGATGCATACGCCCTTATGAAATGCAATTTTACATCAACATGCTTAGTTCTCTCAAGGCATTGCTGGTTTTTAGTTAAATATATTGCACTTTGGTTGTCGGCGTCCCACAACACATTCACAACCTCTTGATTGAAACCTAACTCACCAATTATGGGGCAACATCAACCCCACTGTCGGATTTTCTTAGGAAGGATGGGTATTTTGAGATTCATGTTTTGCTCTTTTTATTTACCATTTTCCTTTTTCGGAACGTTATTATCACCATGGTCTCTTATGTACGCAGCCACAACTTCGAGGATATGAAATTCCCCGGAACTAGCCTTTGGAACAAAAAAATGATGTCTTGTGGGTGTAAGCATTCTAAGCATAATCTTGCATCAATTAATAGATCTAACCTCCGGGTTCGATTTCGTTGGATCGTAACAAGTTTTTCATTTCTCTGCTCCTACTTTGAGTTTTATTCATGCTTTAAAATGTAGCTTGTCCATGTTGATCAATCTCCTAATCCCGCAATTGTTGAAATAAAAAGTAAGTTCTCTCTCTCTAAATCTTTCATTTCTCTGCTCCAACTTTATTAGACATGCATAAGCCCTTATGAAATGCAATTTTACATCAACATGCTTAGTTCTCTCAAGGCATTGCTGGTTTTAGTTAAATATATAGTAGTTTGGTTGTCGGCGTCCCACAACACATTCACAACCTCTTGATTGAAACCTAGCTCACCAATTATGGGGCAACATCAACCCCACTGTTGGATTTTCTTAGGAAGGATGCGTATTTTGAGATTCATGTTTTGCTTTTTGTATTTACCATTTTTCTTTTTCGGAACATTATTATCATCATGGTCTCTTATGTACGTAGCCACAACTTTGAGGATATGACATTCCTGGAACTAGCCTTCGGAACAAAAAAATGATGTCTTGTGTTCTAAGCATAATCTTGCATCAATTAATAGATCTAAGTTGCGGGTTCGATTTCGTTGGATCGTAACAAGTTTGTCATTTCTCTGCTCCTACTTTGAGTTTTATTCATGCTTCAAAATGTAGCTTGTCCATGTTGATCAATCTCCCATTCTCTGCTCCTACTTTGAGTTTATTCATGCTTCAAAATGTAGCTTGTCCATGTTGATCAATCTCCCAATCCTGCAATTGTTGAAATAAAAACTAAGTTATCTCTCTCTAAATCTTTCATTTCTTTGCTCCACCTTTATTAGAGATGCATAAGCCCTTATGAAATGCAATTTTACATCAACATGCTTAGTTATCTCTAGGCATTGCTCGTTTTTAGTTAAATATATAGCACTTTGGTTGTCTGCGTCCCACAACACATTCACAACCTCTTGATTGAAACCTAGCTAACCAATTATGGTGCAACATCAAGCCCATTGTCGGATTTTCTTAGGAAGAATGCGTATTTTGATATTCATGTTTTGCTCTTTGTATTTATCATTTTTCTTTTTCGGAACATTATTATCATCATGGTCTCTTATGTACGCAGCCACCATTTCAAGGATATGATATTCCCTGGAACTAGCCTTTGGAACATAAAATGATGTCTTGTGTGTAAGCATTCTAAGCATAATCTTGCATCAATTATTAGATCTAAGCTTCGGGTTCAATTTCGTTGGATCGTAACAAGTTTGTCATTTCTCTGCTCCTACTTTGAGTTTTATTCATGCTTCAAAATGTAGCTTGTCCATGTTGATCAATCTCCCAATCCCGCAATTGTTGAAATAAAAAGTAAGTCCTCTCTCTCCAAATCTTTCATTTCTCTGTGATAATGTAAGACCAAATATGAGAGAATCATTTTAGCTTTCCAATTAGAAGAGTTAACAATATATAGACTTACATGAAAGCCCTAACCCTAATAATAGTAAATTACAATAAAGGACATCATAAGCTCCTATATTCACAAGTATACTATAATACTCCCCCTCAAGCTGGATCATATATGTTAATCATGCCCGGCTTGTTACAAAGGTAATCTATTCGAACTCCATTTAAAGCTTTCGTGAAAATATCTCCTAATTGCTCTCCAGTCTTCACATAACCAGTAGACACCAAACCTTGTTGTATTTTCTCACGAATAAAATGACAATCAATTTCAATATGTTTAGTCCGCTCATGAAACACTGGGTTGGATGCAATATGAAGGGTTGCTTGGTTGTCACACCACAGCTTGGTCGGAACATCAATATTGAAGCCTAACCTCGGTCAAGAGCTGATGTACCCACATTATTTCACATACTGATTGTGCCATCGCTCTGTATTCTTATTCAGCACTTGATCGTGAGACTACATTTTGTTTCTTGCTCTTCCATGAAACCAAATTACCGCCAACAAAAACACAATAGCCAGAAGTCGATCTTCTATCTTCTCTTGATCCTGCCCAATCGACATCTGTAAAACACTCAATCTTCATATGGCCATGGTCTTTATATAAGATCCCACATACAGGTGCAGCCTTTAAATAACATAGAATTTGTTGTACTGCAGCCCAATGATCCACTGTAGGTGAAGACATAAACTGACTCACAATACTTACCGAATAAGCTATGTCTGGTCGTGTTACTGTAAGATAATTCAACTTTCCAACCAATCTTCTATATTTCGCTGAATCTATAAATGGTTCTCCATCTTTTGTAAGTTGCAAATTAGGCATCATTGGAGTACTACATGGCTTGCCTTCCAATTTTCCCGTCTCGGATAACAAATCAAGCACATATTTCCTTTGTGACATAAAGATACCTTTCTTGCTTCTCATTACTTCAATACCCAAGAAATACTTTAATCCCAAGTCTTTAGTATGAAACTGAGTCTGTAGAAAAACATTGAGAGATAAAATGCCAGATGTATCATTTTCGGTAATTATAATATCATCAACATATACGACAAGTAGAATAATACCACTCTTAGATCGTTGATAGAAGATAGAATGATCTGACTTGCTTTTCTCCATTCCAAACTGCTCAAGTGCTTGACTAAATTTTCCAAACCATGCTCGTGGGCTTTGTTTCAATCCATATAGAGATTTGCGAAGACGACACACCCTGAGCAACAAACCCTGGTGGTTGCTCCATATAAACTTCCTCCTCAAGATCTCCATGGAGAAATGCATTTTTAATATCAAGCTGATGCAAAGGCCAACATTGAGAAGCAGCCATGGAAATGAATAACCTGACAGAAGTTAGTTTAGCAACAGGAGAAAAAGTATCAAAATAATCAATCCCATACGTCTGAGCATAGCCTTTGGCAACAAGGCGCGCTTTTAATCGAGCAACTGAACCATCCGGATTGACCTTAATTGCAAACACCCATTTACATCCGATAGCCTTCTTCCCTGCAGGACGAGATACTAAATCCAAGTACCATTATCATCTAAGGCATTCATCTCATCTATCATCGCATTGCGCCAACCAGAGTGTGACAAGGCTTCATGAACAGTTTTAGGAATCGAGATAAAATCCAGAGATGCAACAAAAGAACATGTAGAAGATGACAAATGGTCATAAGAGACAAACGAAGAAATAGGGAAAGTGCAAGAACGCTTACCTTTACGAAGAGCAATAGGAAGCCCATCACTTTGTTGAGGATCTAATGGAGAAGAAGCTTCTGGTACAAGACATTCACTTGGAGGGCGTTGCTGTCTAGAGTAGACTTGAGTAATCGGTGGACGAGTAGGGACATCCAAAGGAGATTGAACGGGGGAGGATGTAATGGACACGTGTATAGATAAAAATATCATCATCCCCCCCCTGACTCGTACTAGGCAAAGTTGAAGTGAAAGACTTGTCTTAAAAAAAAGTAACATCACGAGATACAAGATACCTGTTCAAACTAGGATTATAGCATCTGTATCCTTTCTGAACACGGGAATAGCCTAAGAAAATGCACTTCAAAGATTTTAGGTCTAATTTTGTCAGAGTAGGACGAACATCCCGAACAAAACAAGTACAACCAAATATTTTTGGCTCAATAGGAAACAAAGGTTTTGTTGGATGTAAAACATGATAAGGAATCTGACCTTTAAGAACAGATGAAGGCATTCGATTAATCAAAAAACAGGCCGTGGAAATGGCATCAACCCAAAAGTGTTTTGGAACATGCATTTGAAAGGATAATGCTCTTGCAGTTTCAAGAAGATGCCTATTCTTTCTTTCAGCAACTCCATTTTGGGATGGAGTATCAGCACAAGATGATTGATGAATAATTTCATGCTTACATAGGTACGACCTAAGTGCTTCAGAAAATTACTCACCAGCATTGTCACTTCTCAAAATTTTAATGGGAACATCACACTGAGTTCGAATTTCAGCATGAAAATTACATAAGTGAGAAAGTAACTCAGAACGATTCTTCATAAAAAACAACCAAGTCATACGAGAGTAATCATCAACAAAGGAAACGAAGTATCGAAATCCAGTTTTAGACACAACTGGACAAGGACCCCAAATATCGGAATGAACTAATTCGAAAGGCGCACTTGCTCGCTTATCGATTCTAGGGCTCGAACTAAGACGATGGAATTTGGCAAACTGACACGAGTCACAATTTAAGGAAGACAAGTTATGAAATTGAGGACAAAGCTTTCTTAATACTGAAATAGATGGATGACCTAGACGACAATGGGCATTAGGAGGAGTGACGACTCCAGAACAAGCAACTTTCGACTCTTGATGATAAAAAATATAAAGTCCTCTAGATTCATGTCCTCTACCAATAATCTTCTTTGTCATTAGATCCTGAAACAAGCAATAAACAGGATAGAATGAAACAGAACAATTAAGACCACGAGTAAGTTTACTAGTAGAGATCAAATTAAAGGAAAGTTGAGGCAAATGTAGAACAAATGACAACGTAAGAGATGAGGTTAAAATTACTGTGCCAGATCCAATAGCAGAAGATATTGATCCATCTGCCAAAGTAACCTTAGCAAGGGATGTAGATGACGAAAGAGTGGAAAACAAATTGGGATTACCTGTCATATGGTCGGTAGCACCAGAGTCTATGACCCATTTGGTAGTTGATGAAATAAGACAATGGTTCATGTTACCTGACCCAGCAATGGTTGTAATAGAGTTAAGCGCGCATGATGAAGAAAATGCTTTTGATGAGTTCTGGTAATGTGTAGACTTAGCAAACTCGGCAATAGAATCAACAAATGGCTTCTTAGATGAACCATAGATGGATTGAGTCCCCGATTGACCCAAATTAGATGTCTCTGCTAGCTTCTGCTTGGCCATAGATCAACAACAAATATAGAAACACAAAATTGGATCTAAACCCACGAAATCAGAACCAAGTGACCACAAAACTTCTGAAAAAACAGATTCGAATGGAGTTCCCAACACAAACGTTAATACTTTTCCAAACCGACTTCTAACTCGAGCCAATGATGACCAAGAACACCACACAAACAAGTCGGAAAATTGCAAAAAAAACTAGCAAGTCACGAAACCAAACGTTAATATTTTAGGGGTTGGCAGATCGGCGACTGGGCATCCTCCTTGGCTGGCCGGTTTTTTTTTTTTTTTTTTTTTTGCGACTGGCGACGGTGGCTACTGACGACGGCGGTTGCAGCGGATGATACCGAGGGCGACGGTAATAGATGCCAAGGGTATAACAAATTACAAAACTCAAGGTTGAACAAAAATGTCATAAACCTCAAACCTAAAAGGTTGACAAAACCCTAATTTACAAAACTCTAATAGTCATAGCAAAAGATTGCTCTGATACCATGATAATGTAAGACCAAATATGAGAGAATCATTTTACCTTTCCATTTAGAAGAGTTAACAACATATAGACATACATGAAAGCCCTAACTCTAATAATAGTAAATTACAATGAAGGACATCATAAGCTCCTATATTCACAAGTATACTATAACACTCTGCTCCAACTTTATTAGAGAATAGAGATGCACAAGCCCTTATGAAATGCAATTTTACATCAACATGCTTAGTTCTCTCAAGGCATTGCTCGTTTTTAGTTAAATATATTGCACTTTGGTTGTCGGCGTCCCACAACACATTCACAACCTCTTGATTGAAACCTAGCTCACCAATTATGGTGCAACATCAACCCCACTATCGGATTTTCTTAGGAAGGATGCGTATTTTGAGATTCATGTTTTGCTATTTATATTTACCAGTTTTCTTTTTCGAAACGTTATTATCACCATGGTCTCTTATGTACGCAACCACCACTTCGAGGATATGACATTCCTTGGAACTAGCCTTTGGAACAGAAAAATGATGTCTTGTGTGTGTAAGCATTCTAAGCATAATCTTGCATCAATTAATAGATCTAAGCTCCGGGTTCGATTTCGTTGGATCGTAACAAGTTTGTTATTTCTCTGCTCCTACTTTGAGTTTTATTCATGCTTCAAAATGTAGCTTGTCCATGTTGATCAATCTCTCAATCCCGCAACTGTTGAAATAAAAAGTAAGTTCTCTCTCCCTAAATCTTTCATTTCTCTGCTCCAACTTTATTAGAGATGCATAAGCCCTTATGAAATGCTATTTTACATCAACATGCTTAGTTCTCTCAAGACATTACTGGTTTTTAGTTAAATATATAACACTTTTGTTGTCGGCGTCCCACAACGCATTCACAACCTCTTGATTGAAACCTAGCTCACCAATTATGTTGCAACATCAACCCTACTGTCGGATTTTCTTAGGAAGGATGCGTATTTTGAGATTCATGTTTTGCTCTTTGTATTTACCATTTTTCTTTTTCGGAACATTATTATCATCATGGTCTCTTATGTACGCAGCCACCACTTCGAGGATATGACATTCCCTGGAACTAGCCTTTGGAACAAAAAAATGATGTCTTATGTGTAAGCATTCTAAGCATAATCTTGCATCAATTAATAGATCTAAGCTTCGGGTTCGATTTCGTTGGATCGTAACAAGTTTGTCATTTCTCTGCTCCTACTTTGAGTTTTATTCATGCTTCAAAATGTAGCTTGTCCATGTTGATCAATCTCCCAATCCCGCAATTGTTGAAATAAAAAAGTAAGTTCTCTCTCTCTCTAAATCTTTCATTTCTTTGCTCCACCTTTATTAGAGATGCATAAGCCCTTATGAAATTCAATTTTACATCAACATGCTTAGTTCTCTTAAGGCATTGCTGGTTTTTAGTTAAATATATAGCACTTTGGTTGTCGGTGTCCCACAACACATTCACAACCTCTTGATTGAAACCTAGCTCACCAATTATAGGGTAACATCAACCCCACTGTCGGATTTTCTTAGGAAGGATGCGTATTTTGAGATTCATGTTTTGCTCTTTGTATTTACCATTTTTCTTTTTCGGAACGTTATTATCACCATGGCCTCTTATGTACGCAGCCGCCACTTCGAGGATATGAAATTCCCTGGAACTAGCCTTTGGAACAAAAAAATGATGTCTTGTGTGTGTAAGCATTCTAAGCATAATCTTGCATCAATTAATAGATCTAAGCTGCAGGTTCGATTTCGTTGGATCGTAACAAGTTTGTCATTTCTCTGCTCCTACTTTGAGTTTTCTTCATGCTTCAAAATGTAGCTTGTCCATGTTGATCAATCTCCCAATCCCGCAATTGTTGAAATAAAAAGTAAGTTCTCTCTCTCTCTAAATCTTTAATTTCTCTGCTCCAACTTTATTAGAGATGCATAAGCCCTTATGAAATGGAATTTTACATCAACATGCTTAGTTCTCTCAAGACATTGCTGGTTTTTAGTTAAATATATAACACTTTGGTTGTCGGCGTCCCACAACACATTCACAACCTCTTGATTGAAACCTAGCTCACCAATTATGGTGAAACATCAACCCCACTCTCAGATTTTCTTAGGAAGGATGCGTATTTTGAGATTCATGTCCATTCGAGTCTCTGTCTAAGGCTTGTTTTCAAAATTCTAGCTATTAATAGTCGCAAGGTTTATGACTCTAGTTCACTTTGTTTCTTTCATATATTTGCATTCTATGTGTATATTCAAATTTGTGTGTTATTTAATGGTACTCTAAAAACTTTTATCGGTATTTTAAAGAGAAGTTATAAAATGAAAAATAGGGATCTAATGAGGTAATATGTCTAGTTCTTTTTGTATATCTTGATGCTTTGAAATGCTTTTACAAAGGGATCAATGAGGTAATATATCTTATGCTTTGAGATAATACTTGTACGAGTTATGGAAAGACAAGTATTTTGAAATATGTTTCGTCTCATACAGTTTTTGCCATGGTGCATGGATATAATAGGGGATAAAAAAATTGTGGTGGTTTCTATAGTATGAAAATAGGTGAGTTTATGTAAGATTTTACTTAGTTAATAGATTTAGTGTAAAGTGGATCTAAGTGCTGTAAATGCTTTCTATTATTGATAGAAAAGTTATATGATGCACTCCAAAATTCCAAATCTCCAAGGTCTTTTTTAGCTGGTTTGGGCAAACACTTTTTCAGTTGGTATGGGTTTTAGTTTTACCTTTTCACTCATTGCATTTATTCTTTTTGAGATTTTATTAGTTGTGATTTGAACTTGGGTACTTAGGCTGAGTTTTTCTCTTGTTTCATTTACTCTAACAAAAAAATTCAGTTATGTTCATCATGATTAGGATTTCGTTGATTCACATTTGAATGGAGTGGAAGGGGTTAGTTTTTCATCCATTTACGGTAGTTTGTATTTTCTTGAGTTTTTATAAAACTTAGGTTAGGGCTGATTATGGTAGACTTGATAATGCTTGCATCCTTTCGATTATTACACATAGATTTGCCTTTATGAAATATGATTTTTCATTTCTCTGCTCCTACTTTGAGTTTTATTCATGCTTCAAAATGTAGCTTGTCCATGTTGATCAATCTCCCAATCTCGCAATTGTTGAAATAAAAAGTAAGTTCTCTCTCTCTATAAATCTTTCATTTCTCTGCTCCAACTTTATTAGAGATGCATAAGTCCTTATGAAATGCAATTTTACATCAACATGCTTAGTTCTCTCAAGGCATTGCTGGTTTTTAGTTAAATATATAGCTCTTTGGTTGTCGGCGTCCCACAACACATTCACAACCTCTTGATTGAAACCTAGCTCACAAATTATGGTGCAACATCAACCCCACTGTCGGATTTTCTTAGGAAGGATGCGTATTTATAGATTCATGTCCATTCGAGTCTCTGTCTAAGGCTTGTTTTCGAGATTCTAGCTAATAATAGTCGCAAGGTTTATGACTCTAGTTCACTTTGTTTCTTTCATATATTTGCATTCTATGTGTATATTCAAATTTGTGTGTTATTTAATGGTACTCTAAAAACTTTCATCGGTATTTTAAAGAGAAGTTATAATATGAAAAATGGGGATTTAATGAGGTAATATGTCTAGTTCTTTTTGTATATCATGCTTTGAAATGCTTTTACAAAGGGATCAATGAGGTAATATATCTTATGCTTTGAGGTAATACTTGTATGAGTTATGGAAAGACAAGTATTTTGAAATATGTTTCGTCTCATACAGTTTCTGCCATGGTGCATGGATATAATAGGGGATAAAAAATTTGTGGTGGTTTCTATAGTATGAAAATAGGGGAGTTTATGTAAGATTTTACTTAGTTAATACATTTAGTGTAAAGTGAATCTTAGTGCTGTAAATACTTTCTATTATTGACAGAAAAGTTATATGATGCACTCCGAAATTTCAAATGTCCAAGGTCTTTTTTAGCTGGTCTGGGCAAACACTTTTTCAGTTGGTATGAATTTTAGTTTTACCTTTTCACTCATTGCATTTATTCTTTTAGAGTTTTTATTAGTTGTGATTTGAACTTGGGTACTTAGGCTGAGTTTTTCTCTTGTTTCATTTACTCTAACAAAAATTCTTAGTTATGTTCATCATGATTAGGATTTCGTTGATTCACATTTGAATGGAGTGGAAGGGGTTAGTTTTTCATCCATTTACGGTAGTTTGTATTTTATTGAGTTTTTATAAAACTTAGGTTAGGGCTGATTATGGTAGACTTGATGATGTTTGCATCCTTTTGATTATTACACATAGATTTGCCTTTATAAAATATGGTTTGTCATTTCTCTGCTCTTACTTTGAGTTTTATTCATGCTTCAAAATGTAGCTTGTCCATGGTTATCAATCTCCCAATCCCGCAATTGTTGAAATAAAAAGTAAGTTCTCTGTCTCTAAATATTTCATTTCTCTGCTCCAACTTTATTAGAGATGCATAAGCCCTTATGAAATGCAATTTTACATCAACATGCTTAGTTCTCTCAAGGCATTGCTGGTTTTTAGTTAAATATATAGTACTATGGTTGTCGGCGTCCCACAACGCATTCACAACCTCTTGATTGAAACATAGCTCACCAATTATGGTGCAACATGAACCCCACTGTAGGATTTTCTTCGGAAGGATGCGTATTTTGAGATTCATGTTTTGCTCTTTGTATTTACCATTTTTCTTTTTCGGAACGTTATTATCATCATGGTCTCTTATTTACGCAGCCACCACTTCGAGGATATAACATTCCCTGGAACTAGCCTTTGGAACAAAAAAATGATGTCTTATGTGTAAGCATTCTAAGCATAATCTTGCATCAATAGATCTAAGCTCCGGGTTCGATTTCGTTGGATCGTAACAAGTTTGTTATTTCTCTTCTCCTACTTTGAGTTTTATTCGTGGTACTAGGATTTTTGAATATCCTATCAATTTCGGGGTGTCGAGTCCCGCCAAAATAACATTTATAATTCCGCTACAACTGAGCTTTGCAGCTAGTGGTAGTCGGGTCGATCCACAGGGAACCTAAATTATTTTCTCCTAATTAAATTCTATTTGCTTTTATTTAAACTCAAACTAAAACGATAAAGTAAAGCATTAAAATAAATGGGGGATTGGTTATGGAAAAATAAAGGAAAGCATCAAAAGTAGCTAACGGTAAATTAAATCTAATTACATGTGCTCCTAATTTTAAGGATCGGGGTTGACCTTGATGCGACTCGATTCATTGGGATTCAAACATACTTAGCAAGAGCATAATTGAACACGTAATTTACTTGCACGAAACTACTAATACACGTAACCCAAATAATTAATTAGAAACGTGGAGTGCTAAGTGGACTGTTCTTTAATTAATCTAAGGGGATCAATCCTAAATTAAATAAAGAACAGAGACGAATGTTCGATTCTAATTAAACGTGGCAATGAATCAACAGGGGGCCAACGCCACCCATATTGACTAATTTACAGTAACGGGGGCACTACGACGGATGTTTAACTAGGACGCCTGAGCTAATATTCCGATTTATCTATTCCTTCAAGATAAATTGCAACCAAAGATCAACTGGAAACCCACATTACCTATGGCTCAACTTATCCGTGTTACTTGGCGATTAAGAGAGGCACAACATCATAATCTTTAACCATCAAACATGCTGGAAATCAAGGGTGCCTAGTCCTAAATCATTCAAACACATTCATGTGATATGCTTAGAAGAAATAAATTCGCCCAATCAGTCATGCTAAGTTACGAAATTAAGAACGAACCCTTATAAATCGCATCAAAATTCACCCCTAACCTCAAATTAGAGCACTTACCTTGCTCGGGATGAAAACCAAGCTAAATAAACCAAGTCCTTGCTTTGATATAGAAGAAAAGGGGGGAAAACCCCAAAATTCTAGAGAGAAAACGGCCAAAACAAGCCAAACCCGAGAGTGAATGCCCTAAAAATCGTTAAAATATGGATTTTATACAGTCGGAGCGTCGAGACCCTACAGGCAGCGTCTCGACGCTGTGTCTGTGCCAGAAGGAAAAATATTCAAAATTCTGTCCTCCTCTGGACTTGAACTCAAGCCTATCAACTTGCCAAATTCCTCCTGCACCACCAGACCACTTATCACAATTGAGATATCATTTGATTAATTAATATACATAGTATAAACACTCAGAATGATTAATCAAAATTATCCTCTAAACGTTCTTTTAAGCTCTTAATTAATTCAATGGTCCGATTTACCGCTAAGTAATTAAATTATACAAAATATATTAATTAAGCACAATTAATTACTTAATTCGCAAGACTTAGGAGCTAAATATTAGCACTTTTTGAGTGCTATCAAAACCCCCAACCTAAATCTTGCTAGTCTTCGAGCAAGGAAAACTTTAAAATAGCTCCTAAGGACTATACATGCATGCTTCTAACTCAAATCTCGATACTTTAAGAATCAAGACATTTACATAAACAAGTAAGCAATCGATCGCATGCACTTAATCAATGAACATGTCAAAAATTAACTACTACTCCCCTACGTGTGTGTGTGATAGCCAACCTATCCTAAACCAACGTAAGCCCGAAAAAACCGCATGCAACATGTCATCTCGTTTTGCCCCTACTTCTAGCATTTAAGAACCGTCTAAACTTGATTACACAAGAGAGAGCAATAAATTAAGAGACCTAAAACGATTTTCTCATACTTTTTCTTTTCTTTTTGAGTACTTTGTACTCTTTGTTAAGGTTCTTTGAACCCAACTTTTTTTTTTTCTTTCCAATCCCGAGTTGCCTAACATGTCAAACTTAGGCCTAAGCTTCACATTTTTAAGGACTAACGCTCACTTCTTAGGTACCAAAAAGAAGGAGGAGCGCCTCGAGAGAATTTTCTAGCCAACATGCTTTTCTATATATATATTTTTTTTCTTTAGGCTTAGCTTATGCTAACTCGATTAATTGACCACTAACTCTCATGCAACAAGCTACCCTAGGGGTGCCTTTCGGGGTGACAACAAGAATCATGCAACATGCAATCAACTAAGCCTACGGAGATTAAGACGAGGTTGCTAAGTGTTCGATAGATGCAAGGGAGCAATAGAAATTTTTTTAAAATTTTTGATATGAACCTAATCAGTGCAAACAACTTCATGCTTATCCATACATGCAAATACGAAGATTCTAAAAACATTTCCTAGATTATCATTATTAGAAAGCATGTAAACAGAGTCCCAAGCACTTCAAATTCAAAATCTCCCCAACTCAACAACTACAGGAATCCAACAGACAACTCCACCCCCAACCTTCGAAAGATACATAGTCTTCTATGTATCCATCCATCAGATAAAGCAATAAAAACTACAAAATTAAAGGGAACAGAAAACCTCCCCTGAATTTTGTTAGGTTGGTGGCTGGACCGGCGCGGTCTTTGCCCATTATCTTGTTGTTTAGGCCAAACCCCTACAAAAGAAAGCAAACAACAAAAAGGAAAAACAAACAAATAAAATCTAACTAAGAGAAATTAAATGGTTCCCCGGCAACGGCGCCAATTTTGGTACTAGGATTTTTGAATATCCTATAAATTTCGGGGTGTCGAGTCCCGCCAAAATAACATTTATAATTCCGCTACAACTGAGCTTTGCAGCTAGTGGTAGTCGGGTCGATCCACAGGGAACCTAAATTATTTTCTCCTAATTAAATTCTATTTGCTTTTATTTAAACTCAAACTAAAACGATAAAGTAAAGCATTAAAATAAATGGGGGATTGATTATGGAAAAATAAAGGAAAGCATCAAAAGTAGCTAACGGTAAATTAAATCTAATTACATGTGCTCCTAATTTTAAGGGTCGGGGTTGACCTTGATGTGACTCGATTCATTGGGATTCAAACATACTTAGCAAGAGCATAATTGAACACGTAATTTACTTGCACGAAACTACTAATACAAGTAACCCAAATAATTAATTAGAAACGTGGAGTGCTAAGTGGACTGTTCTTTAATTAATCTAAGGGGATCAATCCTAAATTAAATAAAGAACAGAGACGAATGTTCGATTCTAATTAAACGTGGCAATGAATCAACAGGGGGCCAACGCCACCCATATTGACTAATTGACAGTAACGGGGGCACTACGACGGATGTTTAACTAGGACGCCTGAGCTAATATTCCGATTTATCTATTCCTTCAAGATAAATTGCAACCAAAGATCAACTGGAAACCCATATTACCTATGGCTCAACTTATCCGTGTTACTTGGCGATTAAGAGAGGCACGACATCATAATCTTTAACAATCAAACATGCTGAAAATCAAGGGTGCCTAGTCCTAAATCATTCAAACACATTCATGTGATATGCTTAGAAGAAATAAATTCGCCCAATCAGTCATGCTACGTTACGAAATTAAGAACGAACCCTCATAAATCGCATCAAAATTCACCCCTAACCTCAAATTAGAGCACTTACCTTGCTCGGGATGAAAACCAAGCTAAATAAACCATCCTTGCTTTGATATAGAAGAAAAGGGGGGAAAACCCCAAAATTCTAGAGAGAAAACGACCAAAACAAGCCAAACCCGAGAGTGAATGCCCTAAAAATCGTTAAAATATGAGTTTTATACAGTCGGAGCGTCGAGACCCTACAGCACTACAGCAGCGTCTCGACGCTCGTACGAAAATTTCCAGCGCCTGTTTTCGGGGTAGCGTCGAGACCCTACAGGCAGCGTCTCGACGCTGTGTCTGTGCCTGAAGGAAAAATATTTAAAATTCTGTCCTCCTCTGGACTTGAACTCAAGCCTATCAACTTGCCAAATTCCTCCTGCACCACCAAACCACTTATCACAATTGAGATATCATTTGATTAATTAATATACATAGTATAAACACTCAGAATGATTAATCAAAATTATCCTCTAAACGTTCTTTTAAGCTCTTAATTAATTCAATGGTCCAATTACCGCTAAGTAATTAAATTATACAAAATATATTAATTAAGCACAATTAATTACTTAATTCGCAAGACTTAGGAGCTAAATATTAGCACTTTTTGAGTGCTATCAATTCGTGCTTCAAAATGTAGCTTGTCCATGTTGATCAATCTCCCAATCCCGCAATTGTTGAAATAAAAAGTAAGTTCTCTCTCTCTAAATCTTTCATTTCTCTGCTCCAACTTTATTAGAGATGCATAAGCCCTTATGAAATGCAATTTTACATCAACATGCTTAGTTATCTCAAGGCATTGCTGGTTTTTAGTTAAATATATAGCACTTTGGTGTCCGGCGTCCAACAACACATTCACAACCTCTTGATTGAAACCTAGCTCACCAATTATGGTACAACATCAACCCCATTGTCGGATTTTCTTAGGAAGGATGCGTATTTTGAGATTCATGTTTTGCTCTTTGTAATTACCATTTTTCTTTTTCGGAACATTATTATTGTTATGGGTGGAAAATCAAAATTCAAAATGGGCCTAACCCATCTCGGCCCATTAGCACCAATTTCGAAGTTAACTGGAAGCCCAAGTCAGCGTGAAGGAGTGGTCCGACCCGATGATCAACCCACGCACCCCCGCCGCACGCACACGCCCAAGCCCAAGGAAAAGGGTTGACCCGAGGGGCGGGTCAACCCACAAACAGTTCGTCGCGCGCGGACGCCCTAGGAGAAGGGCTGACCCGAGGCACGGGTCAGCCCAAGGCACTCCGTCGCGCGCGCCCCTCGCCGCGCGCGCACGCCCAAGGAGAAGGGCTGACCCGAGGCGCGGGTCAGCCCAAGGCACTCCATCGCGCGCGCCCCACGCCCAAGGACAAGGGTTGACCCGAGGCACGGGTCAGCCCAAGGAGAAGGGCTGACCCGAGGCGCGGGTCATCCCAAGGCACTCCATCGCGCGCGCCCCACGCCGCGCACACACACCCAAGGAGAAGGGCTGACTCGAGGCGCGGGTCAGCCCAAGGCGCTCTATCGCGCGGGCGCACGCCAAAAGAAAAGGGCTGACCAGAGGCGCGGGTCAGCCAAAAGCACCCCATCGCGCGCATGCCTAGGGAAGAGGGCTGACCCGAGGTGCGGGTCAGCCCACAAACGCCTTGTCGCGCGCATGCGTAAGGAAGAGGGCTGACCCGAGGTGCGGGTCAGCCCACAAGTACCCCGTCGCGCGCGCCCCTGCCGCACGCGCACGCCCAGGGAAAAGGGCTGACCCTAGGCGCGGGTCAGCCCACACGTACCCCGCCGCGCGCGCTCTTTGCCGCATTCGCCCCTCGCTCAAGCGCAACAATGACCCGAGTGGCGTGGCGCTGACCGACGGATGACCCATGGGTGTCTTGTAGAAATGTCGTTCTACATCACCTCTCATCCAAACTTGCTAAGAAGGACAATAGACTTATAAGTCTCACGACAAGGGACTGGTCCTCGTATCAACGTCGACACGCCAACGAAGGGCTGACCAGCAGGTCAACCCATGGCCGCGACAACAAACTGATCCTCGTATCAGCATCGACATGCCAATGAAGGGCTGACCAGCAGGTCCGCCCATGGCTTAATGGAGGATTGATCCTCGCATCAACCCCAAACTGCCAACATAAGAGTTGTCCAGCAGGACAACCCATGGCCCCTGGAGGACTAATCCTCGCATCAGCCCCACAACGAATAAAGGTTGACCAGCAGGTCAGTCTAACGGCTCGACGGTTGATTGAGCCTCGTCTCAACCCCTAGAGTGAACCGACGACGCTCCCCGAATGGTTGGAATAGTAACGGAATTCTCATAAATCGTAACGGCCATAATGCCATAAATCGGGTAATTTGATTACGTCGTTTCGGTTACACTACGATCTACTATAAGTAAAGGAAACGACAGAAGATAAAGGTAGGCTCTATTTGACTGATAAATTTCCATTATTCCAAACGTTCTCTAAGTCTTGCAGCTAACTTGACCGTCGGAGCTTCTGTTGCACAACACCACACCGACGTTAGGTCGCCCCTTGTTATTGTCTTGCAGGTTCATTCGTGCTCAAATACAAATTCACCGTTGACACCAAAATCGGTATCAACAGTTGGCGCCGTCTGTGGGGACGAAAGAATTTGTGCTCTACCAAAGTTCATCAATCTAGAATCATGAGCGGCAACAATTTGGGTGAGACCAGCCTGGTGACTGGAGGTGAAGATTATGGTCGTGGCCAACATCCAAGGTGTGTAGCAACCCAAGGACGAATTGTTCAAAATGCTGAAGAAGACATCCCGACGAAATCTACATGTCTAGCAACAAGCGATGAAGTCAACCAAACTGTAGAGGTTGAAAATCACGATCAAGACCAATGTCCTAGCCATATTTTAATTCAAGAATTCAAGGTCCAAAATGGAGATGTGAACCCACCAGCGATCGATGTCGACCCATCAGTGAAGTTCATACGATCTGTCACCAAGAAGACGAAATCGAAAAATAAATATGCGTCGTTGGAGGAGAAAACCAATAGAATAAGCCAAAGCGTCGCTGAGATCTTGGAAATCTTGTGCCGCCCAAATTCAATCTCGGAGGCCTGGCCAAATGACTACCCAAATCGTCTAAATGGCGGTAAACCAGGGGAAGAACAAAGACATAAGCGACAAGCTGTAACGCGTGACCCATCACCTTCAGCTCGAGACCAGGTCAAGGGCAAAGCTCTGGCAGTCTTAGACATGGGAGAAAGGGAATCACGAGTCAATAACCTACACCCGACAGAGAAGCTACATCTAGAAAGAAACAACAGAAGACACAACCATCCAAATCTAATAGAACTATCCCATGCAATCACCCGTGGATCCCGCACGCGAGTTGCACGTTATAGCGAAATTACGAGCCCAATCCGAAATAGAAGCACTCGTCGTACCCCGCCTAGAACTAGAAAAGTTGGGAGATTCGAAAAAAGTAACCTCGATTCAGATTTACGAGACCTCGTGAAGCGAAAACATAAAGAAATCGACGATAAGGAGACCGAGACCCGATCAGGGGCACGTGATCCACGAAGAAAACCAAGTCAGCTCAGCGGTGTAAGAAAAGCTCAAGACAACGAAGGATCGAGCCTGAAGAACCTTTTCGAACAAAGTGATCATCCATTCACAGATAAAATCATATGGGAAGATATTCCATCAAAATTCAAGTTACCGGTCATGAAGGCATATGACGGTTCACAAGATCCAGAGGAACACCTCGACATGTTCCAGTCATGGATGGAACTTCAAGGAGTTCGGGATGCGATCAAATGCAGGGCATTCCCGGTTACCCTCATCGGACGAGCAAAGAGGTGGTTCCTGGTGTGCGGATTTTTGAATATCCACTTAATCTCAAGATGTCGAGGCTTGCCAAAATACGATTTATAAGCCTATAACCAAGGCTTTGCAGCCAGTGGTAACAGGGTCGATCCAAGGAGTAGGTATGACCAAAATCACTATTAAAATTGGGAAATAATTAATTGATTGGTTTTGTAACGGGGGGATTTTTAGCATGCAAGGGAAATAATAATAAAGTGCTAACGGAAGAATAACAAGTAGAAAAATGCGTGCACGGTTTGGGAGTTTCGGGATTAATTGCTAGACAATTTCAGTTCATCATTTAATGCTAAATTCATGGTATGCAGTTTATTATACATACACACGGACGACTACCCGAGAAGCCCCAAGGTAGCCGACTCCATAGATTTTAATCAGACCACACAGTTCCAATTATACGTTATCCAAAATTGCATTAAGGTGATCAGCCTTAAATTTATCTTAGACAGTCACTAGCTAACCGCGACGAACATTCAAGTGTGAATTCTAATTGCTAGTAGATTGCCCGCAAACGCTGTATGCAATCAACAACTATCCTACACGACTCGATACTCCGATTTAGTTTTATCTACCTGTGTTACTTAGTCGAGCAGTGAGAGGCACGACATCGCTACTCTTTAACATACACAACATGCAAGATGACTCGAGTGTCAATCGTCGAAATCTAACATGCGCGTTGGATTAAGCAAGATAGATAAATGCAAATAAACAGCAACCAATATGCATATTCAAAGCGTAAATTATCATAACCAAAACATCTAACAAAAGTTCCCTAAACTATCCCCAAACCGTTCACCCTTACCTTAGCCGCTCATGGCGCGGTTTGTCAATTCCGCTCCAACAACGGCCATGGAAGGCGTCATCAACGTGTTACAAGGGTAAGAAAGCTCTCTAACATGCCAACAATGGCGGAGCTTGAAGAGAAATAGAGAAAACTAGAGGAAGAAGAAGATGAAGAGCTCCAAAAATGGTGAAGTCCCCCTCTAAAATGTGCAGAAATCGTCTTTTACAGCTTCTGTAATCGTCGTAGCGTCGAGACGCTAGGCCAGCGTCTCGACGCTGTGCCCTAAGTAATCCGCGCGCGCCTTCGATGGCGTCGCGACGCTGCCCCGATGATTTTCCTGCGTGCGCCTCCTCCGGAGCGTCTCGACGCCAAGCAGAGTCTCGACGCCAGGCAGCGTCGAGCTAGCGTCTCGACGCTAGCTCTCGGGTTTTTCCAGCGTCGAGCCAGCGTCTCGACGCTGGCTCTCGGGTTTGGGGGCTGGAACTTTGCCTCTCCTAGGCGGTTTTGGCCCGTTTCTTCACGGATCAACTTCCCCTTTCCCGACGCACTCCCGGGGCATTAAAATTCCACTTTAAGCTCTCGAACGGGTCCAACGGACGCACGAGCTCTTTGCCGCATTTCTCCTACAAACGAGATATATTAACAAATTAAACGCGGACTTTAGCTATAATTAGGAAGTATTTAATAGCTCCAAAATGGAGTTATCAAACACCCCCAACTTAAACATTGCTAGTCCTCGAGCAAGTACTACAAAGATATTGACTCTAAGGACGCGCCTACATGCAACTAACTCAAACCTCCATGCATATTGAAAACTTAAACACAACATAATCATGGAAGCATTTTGTTCATGCATTTACTACGAACATATCAAAAATTAACTCTTGCCCCCTAACGTGTGTGTGTGCTAGCCAACCACTCCTAAACTCACGTAAACCCGGAAAACTCACATGCAACGCACATCCCGTTTTCCCCCTACTTCTAGCGTTTAAGAACAGTCTAAACTTGACTTACACGAGAGAGAGAAGCAAATTAAGAGACCTAATTATTTTTTCTCATTCATTATTTTTTCTTTTCACGAGTACTTTGTACTCTTTATTAAGGTTCTTTGAACCAACTTTTATTCCCTTTTTTTTCTTTCCAACTCGAGCTGCCTAACACGTCAAACTTAGGCCTAAGCTTCACGTTTTTAAGGACTAACGCTCACTTCTTTAAGCGCTAATAAGAAGGAGGAGCGCCTCGAGAGGAATTTTCTATCAAACATGCTTTTCTATTTTTTTTTATATTAGGCTAAGCACATGCTTTCTCAATTAACTAACCACTAACTCTCATGCAACAAGCTACCTATAGGTGCCTTTCGGGGTGACAACGAGAATTAGTGCTACATGCAATTTTCGAGCCTACGGAATCTAGGATGGGGTTGCTAAGTGCGCGAATGATGCAAGGGAGCAACAGAAAAAATTTAAAATTTTTTGACATGAACCTAATAAACGCAAAACTCATGCAAAAACTCGATTACGAACATGCTCAAATTTCCAACATGCACTTCCTAGGCTATCATCGTCAGAAAACAGTAAACAGAGTCCCAAGCACTTCAATATCAATATAACACTTCTCAACAAACTACACATGCATATCCATCAGACCATCTCCACCCCCAACTTCAAAATATGGCATTGTCCCCAATGCCATCCAGTCAGATAAAACAAAGTAAAAGGGAAGAAGAAGTACACTTCCCTGACTCTTTGTGAAGCTGGCGAGGGCGAGGAAGCGGCGCACAAAAGCATCGAAGCCCAAAATTGTCTTCTCTTCCTCGATTCCTAAAAAAAAAACAGCAAGCAAAGTAAGACTAAATTAATCTAAAAAGCAATAAAACAAAAAACAGCAACTAACTAAAATATTAAAAACAGTCCATCGCTCGGGTGCCTCCGAGAAGCGCAGAATTTTTAAAGTCGTTTGCTCGACTGAATTCTCTCCACAGACTCATCCATAATCTGTAAGTGCGGGGGACGATCCAAACTTGTCCGCGTCCACACCTTTCCTGTAATCAAAATTAAGAACATTTTGCACTCTTCGTGCCTCGGGCACGTGAATATCAGAGTCGTTAGTGCAAAAACCAGCAGTGTTATCCATCAAATTTAAATCAGATTTTCTCACCGAGACATGGGAACCATCCCTCAAGCTCGAGGGTAGACTCCCATTCTCGTCATGCTCAATCACAGAAATATTCTCAGCAGATTTCCTATCAAATAATGAAAACTCATGCAAAATATCATCAAACTCTAAAGAAACGACGCCCTTAAACACATCGATATTGACCCTAGCGGTCTTAAGAAAAGGGCGTCCTAACAACATAGAGGACGAGGCATGCGATGACTTTTCATTCATGTCTAACACAAGGAAATCAGCGGGGAACATCATATCCCCAACTCTAACCAGAACATCCTCTACTTTCCCCCTCGGACATATGCTTGACCCATTAGCCAACTGGACAGACACGTTACACTCATGCAATTCATTTAAATTCAAATCAAGAAACAGTGCATAAGACATAACATTCACAGAGGCTCCTAAGTCTAGCATGGCATTATGAACTACCTTACTACCTATCGTACAAGGAATAGTAAAGGTACCTGGATCGTTGCACTTGGCAGGCAACGTACCTGGGAGGATAGCAGAAACGTTCTCTTTTCTCATCTCAGTCCCTCTGGACTTTCTTTTCTTCGTGCACCAGCTCCTTAGAAATTTTGCATACTTAGGCACTTGACTGACTGCCTCTAGGAGCGAGATATTTACCATCACCTTCTGGAAGGTACGAAGGACCTCCTCATCATCGGATTCCAAAGTAGGCTTCGCAAGCCTACTCGGGAATGGTGCTCTGGCAACATCCTTAGGTACACTGACCTTTTCATCTTTTTTCTCATTCTGAATCTCGGGAGCAGGCGGGGCGGACTTGTTCAGGCTGTCCTTAACTTCCTTCACGGCTCTGGTGGAAAGTGACTTCCCACTCCTAAGCTGAATAGCACTCACGTTTTCACATGAGTTGACCGTGGTTTGGGAAGGAAGCTTCCCTGAGCTCTTGCTCTCGATCTTACTGATAGACACCGCCATTTGTGTCAGCTGCTTGTTCAGATTCTGCAGCTCGACCTTGTGAGAATTAAGCTCTTCTCGAGCTTCTTTTTGAAACTGGCTGGTGCTCGTTACGATGGTCCTTACCATTTCTTCTAGTGAGCTGGAGGAGCTCGAGGCTTGAGCCTGGGTGGAAGGGTTAGGCCTATCGTGAGACTGGCCTTGGAAGCGAGATTGTCCTTCCCTGTTCCCGTAGCTGAAATTGGGGTGGTCGCGCCAACCGGGGTTATATGTGTTTGAATATGGGTCGTACTTCCTCGGGTTGGAAGCGTACCCCCCGATCGCATTGACCTCCTCCGCCTCGCAGGTTCCTCCAACGATCTTTTTCAGCATATTTCCTATCTCGGCCACTTGGGCCCTCATTTCAGTCATTTCATGGCTCTGAGCCACGCTGTGGACTTGTCCCTGCCCCCGAATACCAAACTGCTGCGAGTTGGTTGCCATATTTGCTATCAACTGTTTGGCCTCAGCTGGGGTCTTGTCGATCAAGGCCCCGCCGCTCGCTGCATCAATCATTTGCCGGTCGTGGGGCGTCATCCCCTCATAGAAGTACTGGATCAATAACTGATCGGCAATCTGATGGTGTGGGAAGCTTGCGCACAGGCGCCCAAATCGCTCCCAGTACTCGTGCAGAGACTCACCCACGTCCTGAGTGATCCCGTAAATTCTCTTCTGCAGAGTGGTGGCCAAGGACGCAGGGAAATACTTCTCCAAGAATACCCTCTTCATGTCCTGCCACGTGGTGATCGATCCGGAGGGCAGATAATATAGCCAATCCTTGGCCTTGTCCTTGAGCGTGAAGGGGAATGCCCTCATGTTCAACTGCTCCTCCGTGACTCCCGCGGGCTTCATCCCCGCGCAGACGCAATGAAATTCCATCAGGTGTTTGTTCGCGTCCTCACCTGCATTGCCATGAAAAGAAGGTAACTGGTGAATTAAACCTGACTTTAATTCGAAGTTACCTGCTACCACGGGGTAGTTTATGCACAAAGGCTGCAGGTTCAGATCTGGCGCTGCCAGTTGCTTTAGCGTTCGCGGCGCGTCACCTTGCGCCATCTCGTCAAACAAGAAGGGATTGCCTTCTTCTTCTTCAAACGGTCTCTGCCCCTCACGAGCTTCTCTCCTTAACCGCCGCTCCTCTCTGTCGATTTCTGGGATAAACTGCAATCCACTAACCTCAGAGGAACAGGTCATACACAAACAAAAATTTAAACATACAACATACAAACAGAAAAAAATTTCAGCCAACCATCAATCAATTAAACTCAAACTTCAATCATAATTTTAATCAAATTTGCCTACTCCCCGGCAACGGCGCCAATTTTGGTGTGCGGATTTTTGAATATCCACTTAATCTCAAGCTGTCGAGGCTTGCCAAAATACGATTTATAAGCCTATAACCAAGGCTTTGCAGCCAGTGGTAACAGGGTCGATCCAAGGAGTAGGTATGACCAAAATCACTATTAAAATTGGGAATTAATTAATTGATTGGTTTTGTAACGGGGGGATTTTTAGCATGCAAGGGAAATAATAATAAAGTGCTAACGGAAGAATAACAAGTAGAAAAACGCGTGCACGATTTGGGAGTTTCGGGATTAATTGCTAGACAATTTCAGTTCATCATTTAATGCTAAATTCATGGTATGCAGTTTATTATACACACGGACGACTACCCGAGAAGCCCTAAGGTAGCCGACTCCATAGATTTTAAACAGACCACACAGTTCCAATTATACGTTATCCAAAATTGCATTAAGGTGATCAGCCTTAAATTTATCTTAGACAGTCACTAGCTAACCGCGACGAACATTCAAGTGTGAATTCTAATTGCTAGTAGATTGCCCGCAAACGCTGTATGCAATCAACAACTATCCTACACGACTCGATACTCCGATTTAGTTTTATCTACCTGTGTTACTTAGTCGAGCAGTGAGAGGCACGACATCGCTACTCTTTAACATACACAACATGCAAGATGACTCGAGTGTCAATCGTCGAAATCTAACATGTGCGTTGGATTAAGCAAGATAGATAAATGCAAATAAACAGCAACCAATATGCATATTCAAAGCGTAAATTATCAGAACCAAAACGTCTAACAAAAGTTCCCTAAACTATCCCCAAACTGTTCACCCTTACCTTAGCCGCTCATGGTGCGGTTTGTCAATTCCGCTCCAACAACGGCCATGGAAGGCGTCATCAACGTGTTACAAGGGTAAGAAAGCTCTCTAACATGCCAACAATGGCGGAGCTTGAAGAGAAATAGAGAAAACTAGAGGAAGAAGAAGATGAAGAGCTCCAAAAATGGTGAAGTCCCCCTCTAAAATGTGCAGAAATCGTCTTTTACAGCTTATGTAATCGTCGTAGCGTCGAGACGCTAGGCCAGCGTCTCGACGCTGTGCCCTAAGTAATCCGCGCGCGCCTTCGATGGCGTCGCGATGCTGGGTCAGCGTCGCGACGCTGCCCCGATGATTTTCCTGCGCGCGCCTCCTCCGGAGCGTCTCGACGCCAAGCAGAGTCTCGACGCTATCACTCGACGCTAGCTCTCGGGTTTTTCCAGCGTCGAGCCAGCATCTCGACGCTATAGCTCGACGCTGGCTCTCGGGTTTGGGGGCTGGAACTTTGCCTCTCCTAGGCGGTTTTGGCCCGTTTCTTCACGGATCAACTTCCCCTTTCCCAACGCACTCCCGGGGCATTAAAACTCCACTTTAAGCTCTCGAACGGGTCCAACGGACGCACGAGCTCTTTGCCGCATTTCTCCTACAAACGAGATATATTAACAAATTAAACGCGGACTTTAGCTATAATTAGGAAGTATCTAATAGCTCCAAAATGGAGTTATCAGTTCCAACAATTGAAAAAAGGGTCAATTTCCTCTTTTGACGAATTGACACAAGCCTTTGTCGCTCAATTCTCGGACAAGCAATATCACCGAAAACCATCAACCCACCTTCTCACGATCAAACAAAAGAGCAACGAAACATTGAAAGAATATGTGTCTCGCTTCAACAACGAAACGTTTCTGGTCAATCATTATTCTGATGGAGTGGCCCTCGCTGCCATCGTAGCCGGGCTAAAAGACGAAAATTTCCTTCGGTCACTTGAAGCACCAGCTACCTATGAGGAGCTACTAACAAACGCGCAAAGGTACATGAGTGCTGGTGAATTATACCACTCAAGAAAGATACCGGAGGAGAAGAGTAGTCAATCCAACAACGACAAAGAAACAAGTCCAAGTAAATGGGGCCAACTCGAAGCGAAAAAGAGAAAATTTGAAGACCGACCCAACCACCACCGCAGGAATTCCCAACAATCTCAGGTGGACTCGCCAGATAAGACTTGAACACTCGAATTAGTCGACCTCGTCTACTCTATAATAATTGTTCAAGCTTCAACACAACTACATGTCTTTTTCCGAAGCTCAATCAACTTCTCCTATGGAATATTGAGCACCTCAGTATTAAATTCAACAAGTAAAATCATGCAATGTTTATTTCCTTCCAATTTTTCATCCTAAACAAGAAATTTATTCTTGCCACTTATGACTACTCGTGCGGACTAGCAATCGTCCAACTCTCACAAGAGAGAGCGAAAATAAGGGTCATGTGAACGCAATTCTGAAGACGTAAAAGAGCAACTAAAGTGACAACAACTCCCATTTTGTTATAACAAAGCAATGTGTCACTAAAATCGACGTGACTCGCCCAAAGAGTTGGGGCCACTGTTGAGGGCAAAATAGTCAACATTGGCGCCCAACCCAATCTCCTCGGCCCTTGGCCCACAACGCCTAGACCCTATCAACATGAGTAGGGGCATGGTGCACTATGTAGTGCAAGAAGAAAAACGCAAACGACTCAGAAAAAGCTATGAGCCGACTATTTCTGACGTAACAAAGCCACATAAATTTCACCGTGAAGGTATTCTCGACCTGGGACCAAGCAAATGGTCACAAAGAACACGCTACCGAAACCAACACGACTCAACTCAAAAGTGGGGGCAATTGTTAGGGGTGAAATAATCACATATCGCCTAAGTCATTGGCGCTTAGGCACTATCGCCTCAACCCCTGGTGCATAGGCCCTCATCGCCTCAGCCCTCGGCACTCAAGTCCTATCGCCTAAGTCATTGGCGCTCAGGCCCTCATCGCCCAAACCATTAGTGCCTAGGCTCCATCATCCAAGTCATTGGCGCCTAAGTTCTATCGCATAAGTCATGGGCGCATAAGCCTCATCGCATCAACCATGGGCGCTCGAAGCTTATCGCTAGAGTAATTGGCGCACAGGCGCTTATCACCTCAGCCCTTGGTGCCCAAACCCTCGTGGCCTAAGCCTTTGGCGTTCAAGCCTGGTCGCCTAAGTCATTGGCGTTTAGGCACTGTCGCCTCAGCCCTTGGCGCTCAGGCCCTCATCGCCTCAGGCATCGGCGCTCAAGCCCTATCAAAAAGTCGACGAGAATGCTTGAATGTGGAGGAAATGAAATTGAGCGGAAATTAATGTTCCAGTTAGTAAAGAAACGCATGTACGTTGCTCCATTTTGATTCAATAACAACATTTCCTTTGTCTTTCACTTACTCACACAATAGACGTACAACCGACTTCAATTAGCATGAGTAGGGGGAAATGCGCATAATACACTGTGTATTACAGCACAAGCGACTCAGGAAATACATGATAAAACGAAAAAAAAGAAACGCAATACACGGAGAATGAAAGTCCAATTTCACAAAGGGAGTTCGAGATACAGAAAAGCATAACATATAAAGAAAACAACAACAACCACGACACTCTAACAAACTAGGGCCCATCAACACCCTGAAAAAACGCATCATCTAAAACTGCACGCTCCGCCTCGTCAAAGTCCAGCCTAGGAGGATTACAATAATCACGAAACTCAGAATTGAGGAACTCCAAATCAACATTAGGAAGTCGACTCCTCGCAGTGCGTACCGACCAGTGCACCCCCGCAGCCATGGCCTGATTCTGGAAATCAGAAAAGCCTAAGGATCTCTTAAAAGCCTCAGTTAAAAATTGAGAGTTGGCGAGCTTGGCCTCTGCAGCGGACAGTTTCGCTTGAGTCTCCGATAAACAGGCATGAAGATCTGCCACACCCGATTCAGAAACAACCCGATAAGCGTCAAACTGAGTCTTCATCAAATCTAGACTATCTTGCACTACGCGCAAAGCCGCGTCAGCCTTACTATGCAACCCCTGGGCCCTCTCTAAGTCAGACTTGGGAGCAAAGGTCTGATGCAAGTAAGAGAGTTCACCACCCATCCAACGTGAAGAAAGAGAAGTCAAAATGAAAACCTAGGAAGCAAAAAAATATTCAGACACCAAATAACAAAAATAACCAACTACACCACGACACCTTAATACCTCACGCATATGATGCATAACACTCATCCCGGCTCCCTCAAACCGCACCGAAGATCCACAAAATCCTGAGAAGACTCTCCATCCGTCAAGCCGCTCCACATGGAAAAAGCATGCTCAAGCTCAGTTGTCTCATCAACAGGCGAATCATACGGGCCACTATAGTCAAATGGGCGTCTCGCACGGCTCTCAACCCCACCCGAAAATGAAAGAGGCCGAGTGACATCAGATGGCCGAGATCGGGAAGGAGAAGCACGCGCAGATCCCGAGGACACCAAGCGAGGCGTGAGGCGATGAGGCGACGCTCGAAGACACTGCCGCTGAGGAGGACGTTCGTTCGGCCCACCACCTATGGGTGGACTAAGGGGGGTCACAACCACTCCCGAAGCATCAAGATCAGAAGGATTAGCTTGAGGACTAGACATAAGCCGAAGCTCGAAGTCCATAGCACTCATCTGCCCGCGCGCTACCATAGCTACACAAGCGACCAACGACAAGTGAAAATGGGCTATTACAAAAAATAAAAGAGAACAAAGAACTCACCTAAGTCGAGACACGTTGGTTTTATAAAAGAGGACAAGGTTTTTGTTCAACCTTCTGCAGCCTTCTTACTCAACTAATTGAGTACTTATATAATGTACAAAAAACTTAAAGGATTAAGTTTCATTTAAGTGGGGAAATTATTGCCATGTGTATTACATGCAACTCAATGTAAAACCATCTTAAATATATATATAAATATATATTAAACTTTTTAATTAATTAATATTATTTAATTCAATATCAAATATTAATTAAATAATATAACTAATCCCGGTTTTCCGAAAACCGACTTTTTGCACATGAATCGTATTCATTTTTTTAAACCATTCTCATATTAAAATCATATTTAAATATGTCCATCATTCTTCCACAAACCGAATTTGAACAATTCAAATTCTTTTTCTTTTTCTTTTCTTTTATTCTGTTGCACGGCGTTATCCGAGCTAGCCAGGAGAACCTAAAGGACCTACAGATCATGAGCTCCAACGATACGAGATTATCCGGTCAAAACTCTTTTAACCGAATTATCAACATTCGTTAACCCCCGGAGACTCCACTATAGTCCGAGGGTTGCACTCTCCTCACTGTAGATATATTATGTCCTCTTGATATAACCATCATGGGTAAGTCGATCCTTCACAGGTGTCCGTTATCACAGCTAGGTCTTTTAAACCGTTTAACCTCTGTGATACCTCTTGTTCTGTAAGTACCACTGCCACCTCTAATGAACATTTGATCTGTGATCCAATCATCATATCAGAATCCTCTTCACACAGAAGAGGATGAGGCCTCATGTTCAAGCCCCGGGGTCAGCTATTAAGGGAACACCTCTCTACTAGACCCTAAAGAGGGTAGGAGTGAATTCCATTTTGTTACACTATGTCCCCAGCTACCTATTCGAGTTTATCCCCAAGTTGGTAGGCTTATTGAGCGGGCGACCTGCCACTCTCACCCATACAAGTCTAAGGATACTCTCGAATAAGCAGGAGTTCATAGCAAGCTCAGGATTAAGAACGAGTTACCTTAGGTCATCAAAAGTGATAAAGTCGGTCTCACCAGTAAACGGTGTTATAAAGAGAAAGCGACTTTATCGTGGTTCTGTCTAATGCAAACTCATTGCATAGGACGCCCCCGCTCGCACATCTCCATGTGAAACGATTCGGATCACATCGTTTTGTACAATACAAAGCGAGCCGCATCCAATAGTGTTACCAGAATAAGGTACCCGGCCTTATCCGTATACTATAGACCGTTTTGACTAACTACTTGAGCTTGACCCACAATCATGTCATACATGAAGCTCTAGTACTCATATTCAGCCAAGGGTGTTGTTATTGGTACAGGTTAATGCAAACACGTTTCACTATATTCAATAAACACCTTTACTGAATAAACCTCAATAACTCTTTATTGCGTTAATACACAAATTACATTTACAATGTTTACAAAACACGAGTGTTAGGACATAAAACCCAACAAACTCCCACTTGGACTAACATGTCTGTGGGACGAATGCTGGTCAGGAATACAAAGTATCTCCCACTGTCCTATTTAGTAGCTCGCAACCCCAGACTCTCCAGGTGTCTCTCAAACACTTTAGCCGTGAGAGACTTTGTAAACGAATCAGCAACATTGTGCTCCGAGGCAATCTGTGTGACGATCACATCTCCTCGTTGCACTATCTCCCTGATAAGGTGATATTTCCGCTCGATGTGCTTCCCACGCTTATGACTCCGAGGTTCTTTAGAATTTGCCACAGCACCACTGTTATCACAATAAAGTGTGATGGGCAAATTCATATTTGGAACAACTTTCAAATCTGTCAAGAACTTCCTGAGCCATACTGCTTCCTTCGCCGCTTCACAAGCTGCGACGTATTCAACTTCCATGGTGGAGTCTGCAATACAACCTTGCTTGATACTCCTCCACACTATAGCACCTCCGTTAAGAGTGAACACTGATCCTGATGTAGATTTCCGAGAATCTATGTCAGTCTGAAAATCAGAGTCAGTGTATCCTGCCAGGATCATATCCTTAGGCCCATACACGAGCACATAGTTCCTTGTTCTCCTAAGATACTTGAGGATATGTTTAACGGCGGTCCAGTGATCATATCCTGGATTAGACTGGTACCTACTGACAATTCCGACTGCAAAGCAGATGTCAGGTCTAGTGCATAACATAGCATACATCAGACTGCCAACTGCAGATGCATACGGAATCCGTCTCATGTCCTCAACCTCTTGAGGTGTCTTAGGAGACTGTTCCTTAGACAAATGAATTCCATGCCTAAACGGCAGCGAACCTTTCTTGGAATTCTGCATCGAATATCTAGATAACACCTTATCTATATATGATGCCTGAGACAGTGCTAGCGTTCTGTGCTTGCGATTCCTTACGATCTGAATCCCAAGAACAAACTGAGCCTCTCCCAAATCTTTCATTTGGAATTGGGTTGCTAGCCACAGTTTTACGTCAGTAAGAACCCCTACGTCATTCCCAATGAGTAGTATGTCATCTACATACAAGAATAAGAAAGCTACAGCCTTATTGACAATCTTCTTGTAAACACAAGGCTCGTCAATATTCTGTTCAAAGCCATAAGATTTGATCGCAGTATCAAACCTTATATTCCAGGATCTAGATGCCTGTTTCAACCCATAAATGGATCGATTCAGCTTGCAAACTTTTTGCTCTTGACCTTGAATTATGAACCCCTCTGGTTGGACCATATAGATACTCTCTTCAAGATTGCCATTCAGAAAGGCAGTCTTGACATCCATTTGCCAGATTTCATAATCATAAAATGCGGCAATGGACAAGAGTATTCTAATCGACTTTAACATGGCAACAGGAGAAAAGGTTTCTTCATAGTCCACCCCTTCTCGCTGGGTAAAACCCTTTGCCACAAGTCGGGCCTTAAAGGTTTGCACCTTACCAGCCTGGTCTCGTTTTCTCTTGTAGATCCACTTGCAACCGATGAGTCTTTCACCATCTGGTTGATCTACAAGACTCCAGACCGAATTGAAGTACATAGACTCCATTTCGAGGTCCATGGCTTTGAGCCACTGATCCTTGTCTACATCTGTCATTGCCTGTTTAAAGGTCAATGGATCCTCAATTCCATCATCAGGTATGACGAATTGAGTCTCAGACAAGCCAATGTAGCGGTCGGGTTGTCTCACATCCCTCCCACTGCGTCGAGGCTCTCTCAACTCTTGAGAAGGACCAGCCTGATCAACGACTCTTGTTGATCCCTCTGTAGCTTCCCTGGATAATTCGGACAAAACTATTTTGCTCGTAGGTTGATGATCTCTCATGTGGTCCTCCTCTAAGAACGTGACATTAGTCGACACTAATACCTTGTCCTCTCGAGGATCGTAAAACAGACCACCTCTCGTTTCCTTGGAGTAGCCTATGAATAGGCACAATTTTGAACGATGTTCCAGTTTCTTTGGACCGGATACCAGTACGTGTGCTGGACATCCCCAAATTCTGTAGTGACGTAAACTACTTTTACGCCCACTCCAGAGCTCATAAGGTGTTTCAGAAACACTCTTAGAGGGAACATTGTTCAGAATATATACGACAGTCTCTACTGCGTATCCCCAAAACGAGCTTGACAGCTGAGCATAGCTCATCATAGAACGAACCATGTCTAACAGGGTTCTATTTCTCCTTTCGGATACACTGTTCTGCTGCGGTGTTCTGGGCGCTGAGAGTTGAGATACAATTCCATGTTTTATCATATAGTCCTGGAATCTAGTATCCATGTACTCTCCACCTCGATCACATCGAAGTGTTTTTATCGATTTACCTAATATGTTCTCAACCTCTGCCTTATACTCAATGAACTTTTCAAGAGTATCGGACTTATGATGTATTAGGTAAAGATAGCCGTACCTTGAATAATCGTCAATGAAACTGACGAAATATTCATACCCTCCTCGTGCTTTGACATTCAAAGGACCGCAGAGATCCGAATGCATGATTTCTAGAGGTTCTTTTGACCTATAACCTTTTCCAGTAAAAGGTCGTTTGATCATCTTGCCCTCAAGACATGACTCACAAGGCGGTAAAGAGTTGTCCTCTAAACGATTTAGGAGACCACTCTTAACCAACCTCCCAATCCTATTGAGATTAATGTGGCCTAGTCTCAAGTGCCAAAGATAGGTACTAGGAGAAAGCTTCTGCCTTTTAGTTTGAGTTTCAGCTGTTTTAAACATCTCAGTGTTCAAAATAGCTTGAACCTCTGTCGGTCTTAACACATATAACTTGTTCTCAAGTTTAGCAGAATAAATTTGTACACCTCTTTTGCTAATGATAGCTTCATTATCAGCAAAAGATACTTTATACATTTGTTCTAATAAACAAGCTATAGAGACTAGGTTCCTCTTGAAGCTAGGAACCAATAGCACATTTTCTAGCAAAATGTAACTATCTCTATAAGACAACTTAACAGCTCCCACTGCTTTAGCTGAGACAACCTCTCCAGTACCAACTCTGCGAGTTATCTCATCTTTAGCCAGCGTTTGCCAGGAACTAGTTTCCTGAAACGAAGAACAAATGTGATTAGTGGCTCCTGAATCGAGGATCCAGGCATGACTATCATTTTCCACTAAACACGTTTCTACAACAAGCAAATCATATTTACTTTGTTGTTTCTTCTCAGCACGACTCATTACTGAGTTGGGAAGAGGACAATCCTCTGTTAAGACAGACCTAAGATCATCACGAACAAGAATCATATTCGAGTTCGTTTTCCAGGTCTCGTATTTTTCGCCAGTTAACTTAACCGAAGCTAATACGTTTTTAAAAGAGCTAGACATGCTGAAAAGAAATGTAAATCTATTAGTGAAACAATTTTAACCTATTTAAACCAATCAAGTAAATTTAGCAGTAAATAAAGTACCCAAACTCTTTATTTACATGCAACGATATTTTAGTGAGTTAGAATGGTCGCTACCTAAGGGTAAACGAGCACTCCTTCACTAAACCAAGACATTCTTGACTAAATGCTAATACCAGAATAACTCTTACTCTTATAGCATCTTAGTTATCGTTTTTGGTCAAGATTTACTAACTCCTTAGCAAATCCTGTAAGTGTGACCCTCCATTTTTAGAACGCACAGGACGGCCCCAACAATGCAACCTAAGGGAATGTCAGAGTTGGGAATGGCCCTATGTTTCTTTATCCACAAATGGTGACTGACTTGTTCAACTCCCATGAAACGACCCTCCTAAGGGATTGGTGCCACCAAGGGCACCTTGCAGGCGGAACATGGGAATCTCACGGTTCAATCCAATGGAGGAGACCGTAGGAAGTACTGACGCACTTCCTTCTCCCACTTACTATAAATACTTACTCCATTCACCTTGCTATTGAAAGATGCAAATGCCATCCTAAGGGGGATGCCCTATTGACATCTCGAGGCCGAGCATAATTCTCACGTTGTGAACTTCACGGAGTGCGTAGCAGGAGAGGGATATATCATATATTCCTTCTCAACACATCTACTAAGTATCATAATCGGTTTTAGGGTAAATTACTCAGGTTTTATCCGGCTAAGAAATTAAAACCTTAAGTCTAGGTAAACTTTTTACCTGAGATGTCTAGGTTATTAACAAGTTTAATTAACCTCATACCTCTCGCGCACGCTCATAAAACCAGGTTAACTTTACTCAAGTACCGGATCGTCCCCAGGTAGGAGGTGTTCCGTAAACCGTCAACTTAAATACCTCCAACCTCGAACAGGATTTCACCGGGTGAGTTTCTCATAACCTTAGTATTTACGAGATAACGACCTATTCATCTAATGAACCGGACGTCTCAATTAACCCTAAATGAACATGCGTTTCTTTGTCATAGATTTTAAAAGTCTACCCAATTTTACAACGCTTTGCAAAACTTGGACTTACTAACTCTACATGCTTCTCAAACATGCATCACTAAGGCATGACAAGTTGAATATTTAATTTCATAATCAATATTACACTTATTTCGATTATGTTTTTAAATATACAACTCTTAATTCATAAATTAATATAAAACTTATATCAATCATTATGAATTAAGCATGCATCCTATACATTATAACACTTATAACATACAATATGCATCTAAAGTTGAATGTTTAATTTTGTAATTAATATAACACTTATATTAATTATTCTATTAAGCAACCAACAACTAATTCATGAATTAATATAACTCTTATATTAATACTCATGAATTAAACATGCATCCTATATATTATAACACTTATAACCTATAATATGCATAAAACCAGGACAAACTATGTTGTATATTTAATTTCATAATTAATATAACACTTATATCAATTATTCTATTAAAATTACAACATCTAATCCATGAATTAATATAACTCTTATATTAATACTCATGAATTCCTAAATATGCATACTATAAATTATAACACTTATAACATATTTACAATGCATGGAGCATGCTACCTACGGTGGGATTTTAAATCTATATGGCATATTATATGCACATACAAACATGGAATTTAATTAAAACATACATTCACAATGCATAATTAATTAAACACACTAAAGTGGATCGATTTTGGCATTTAGCAAGCAATAACTATTTTATTACAAGCTTGATCAACAAGCTAAGTCTTGAGCGGACTTCGAACTCTTCGCACCGCCTTTGACAAACTTGCTCCCCCGAACGCTTCGGCCAAATTCTATTTGAGCTTCTCTTCGAATTGCCCTAGAACGAGTTTGAACTTACACCGAACATTTCGGCCAACTCAAACTCGAGCTTCTTTCACAAAGAAACCTATATGGACTCTAATGACTCTAAAAATACAGACTCTTCAACACACATTAAAGCCCATACATTCTCGGGCAATTACAAATTAGGAAATTAAAAAAAAACTATGCCAAAAACGATATTCACGTTAGATGCCAATTTAGAAACAATTTCTAAATTAAAATACCCACCAACTTAAATTGATGCAAATTGAATTAATCACAAAATCGCTCTGATACCAATTGATGGAGCGTTTTACCGCAGCGGAACGCGATTTCGGACCGATGATACTCTAATTTCATCAATTTAACAAATAGAAAACATGCTCAAGAAGCGGAAATAAGAAATTTAGAATACATACCCTTGTAGTTCCAATTTCTTCAAGATTCGCCGGCCGTTTCTCGTCACGAACTCTTCCGGCCTCTTCTCATGAACGCCCCGAGGACCACCTGAGGTAGTCCCGCTATCCTCGGCGCCGCGCAACAGAGTGGTGGGACTCCGAAAAGAAGAGAAAAAAAAAAGGAGATGAAGAAGGATGGTCTGAGAAGATGCAAAGAGAACTTGAGAAGTATATAAAACCAACGTTTGGTTTTTTGTTCAACCTTCTGCAGCCTTCTTACTCAACTAATTGAGTACTTATTTATGTACAAAAAACTTAAGGATTAAGTTTCATTTAAGTGGGGAAATTATTGCCATGTGTATTACATGCAACTCAATGTAAAACCCACTTAAATATATATATATATATATATATATATATATATATATATATATATTAATTAAACTTTTTAATTAATTAATATTATTTAATTCAATATCAAATATTAATTAAATAATATAACTAATCCCGGTTTTCCGAAAACCGACTTTTTGCACATGAATCGTATTCATTTTTTTAAACCATTCTCATATTTAAATCATATTTAAATATGTCCATCATTCTTCCACAAACCGAATTTGAACAATTCAAATTCTTTTTCTTTTTCTTTTCTTTTATTCTGTTGCACGGCGTTATCCGAGCTAGCCAGGAGAACCTAAAGGACCTACAGATCATGAGCTCCAACGATACGAGATTATCCGGTCAAAACTCTTTTAACCGAATTATCAACATTCGTTAACCCCCGGAGACTCCACTATAGTCCGAGGGTTGCACTCTCCTCACTGTAGATATATTATGTCCTCTTGATATAACCATCATGGGTAAGTCGATCCTTCACAGGTGTCCGTTATCACAGCTAGGTCTTTTAAACCGTTTAACCTCTGTGATACCTCTTGTTCTTTAAGTACCACTGCCACCTCTAATGAACATTTGATCTGTGATCCAATCATCATATCAGAATCCTCTTCACACAGAAGAGGATGAGGCCTCATGTTCAAGCCCCGGGGTCAGCTATTAAGGGAACACCTCTCTACTAGACCCTAAAGAGGGTAGGAGTGAATTCCATTTTGCTACACTATGTCCCCAGCTACCTATTCGAGTTTATCCCCAAGTTGGTAGGCTTATTGAGCGGGCGACCTGCCACTCTCACCCATACAAGTTTAAGGATACTCTCGAATAAGCAGGAGTTCATAGCAAGCTCAGGATTAAGAACGAGTTACCTTAGGTCATCAAAAGTGATAAAGTCGGTCTCACCAGTAAACGGTGTTATAAAGAGAAAGCGACTTTATCGTGGTTCTGTCTAATGCAAACTAATTGCATAGGACGCCCCCGCTCGCACATCTCCATGTGAAACGATTCGGATCACATCGTTTTGTACAATACAAAGCGAGCCGCATCCAATAGTGTTACCAGAATAAGGTACCCGGCCTTATCCGTATACTATAGACCGTTTTGACTGACTACTTGAGCTTGACCCACAATCATGTCATACATGAAGCTCTAGTACTCATATTCAGCCAAGGGTGTTGTTATTGGTACAGGTTAAATGCAAACACGTTTCACTATATTCAATAAACACCTTTACTGAATAAACATCAATAACTCTTTATTGCGTTAATAGACCAATTACATTTACAATGTTTACAAAACACGAGTGTTAGGTCATAAAACCCAACACGGACGGCCTCGGTTTCCTTTCCGCTGCAAGAGAGACAGAACAAAAAAAAGGGTTAGAAATAAGGGGTAAAAAGGGTCCCGACCGGATAAAAATAGGGACTCACCTAGCGCCCCATACCGAGTCAGAACCGGAAAAACATTACCCCTGCCATTTCGACCCAACCAGTCGCCACCTACGAAATATGGTTGATTATGGTAGATGGTACTAGGATTTTTGAATATCCTATAAATTTCGGGGTGTCGAATCCCGCCAAAATAACATTTATAATTCCGCTACAACTGAGCTTTGCAGCTAGTGGTAGTCGGGTCGATCCACAGGGAACCTAAATTATTTTCTCCTAATTAATTTCTATTTGCTTTTTAATTAACTAAAACAATAAAATAAAATGATAAATAAAACGGGGATTGCTAACGGAAAATTAAAGTAAGCATGTAAACTAGCTAACGGAAAATTAAATAACGGAAAAATTAAACGTAACGCGTGCTCCTAAATTGAGTGTTCGGGATTTACTTGATGCGCTTAGTTCATAGGGATTCTAATTAGCAAAGTAATTTTATTTCATGCACGCAAAATGCCTTGTCCCAACCGGGTCCAAAGCACCCCAAAGAATTAATTAGAGTTGTCAATTCTAATTAAACATGCTTCTTAATTAATCTAAGGTGATAAGCCATCAATTAATCAGAAAACAGTAACGGGTATAATTGCGACGAATTATTTCTTAAGACTAATTCGATTTCTCTCCTAACCTTGAGCCCACCGTGAAAACGTTAATCAACTCATACCCCCACTGTCACTTGGGCTCGAATTGATTAGCCACGAGCTAGACCCTCGCTACAATGCATTAAAGCTTATCAAGAATTAACGCTTAGCCTACTAACATGCGTAACAATTATGGGTGTCAATCCTAATTAGAAAGGCATGGCATTCGTTCTTTATACAGATAGGAGATGCAAGAAATCAACAACAAAATGCTAGAAATTCATACAAAAACCCTCACTAAGCATCAAAGTAAATCCCTAACTCAAATTAGAGCACTTACCTTAGCCAGACGTGTTGAAAATCGATCAAAAATGGTCCAAAAACCTTGAAAATTGATGAAAATATCACCAAACCCGAGGCCAAAACTCTCAAAATCGATTTTTCTCTCTCCTCAGTGAATGGTGGCTGAAAAACTAGGTTAAAACGCTTAAAAAGCTAAAAAAATGAGTTTTGGGCCGAAATTGGCCAATTGGGCCGCGCAGGGGCGCGCGGACGGGTCGGCAGGCGCGCGCGGGCGGGCGCTGAGGTGGGTCACGCGGGCGTGCGTGGGCGGATGGGCGCGCGCGGAGCGGGGCGGATGGGCGCGTGGCGATGGGGCAATGCTGGGCCGCGCGCGTGGGCGGATGGGCGAGGCGTCTGGGCGCGCGCGCATCGTCTGGGCTTGGATGCTGACCATTGACCGTTGACTTTTATAAAAATGAAGGAAAATCCTGCATCAACCAAGATTTGAGCCTAGGCACCCCCATTTTCTTAGCAAGCCTTGCACCATCAAGCCACTAATCAATTTTGAGTTAAGATTAGATTATTTAATTAATGTAGCTTAATCACTCAAAACGACTAACTAATAAAATATTATAAAATATTCATTTTAGCTCTTAATTATCGCATATGCCCAATTTACCCCTTAGCAATTAAATTATACCAAATAAATCAATTAAGCCCAAATAATTACTCTAATTTACAAGACTTAGGAGCTAAATTTAGCACTTTTGAAGTGCTATCAGTAGACTTGATGATGTTTGCATCCTTTTGATTATTACACATAAATTTACCTTTATGAAATATGGTTTGTCATTTCTCTGCTCCTACTTTGAGTTTTATTCATGCTTCAAAATGTAGCTTGTCCATGTTGATCAATCTCCCAATCCCGCAATTGTTGAAATAAAAAGTAAGTTTTCTCTCTCTCTCTCAATCTTTCATTTCTCTGCTCCAACTTTATTAGAGATGCATAAGCCCTTATGAAATGCAATTTTACATCAACATGCTTAGTTCTCTCAAGGCATTGCTGGTTTTTAGTTAAATATATAGCACTTTGGTTGCCAGCGTCCCACAACACATTCACAACCTCTTGATTGAAACCTAGCTCACCAATTATGGTGCAACATCAACCCCACTGTCGGATTTTCTTAGGAAGGATGTGTATTTTGAGATTCATGTTTTGCTCTTTGTATTTACCATTTTTCTTTTTCGGAACGTTATTATCATCATGGTCTCTTATGTACGCAGCCACCACTTCGAGGATATGACATTCCCTGGAACTAGCCTTTGGAACAAAAAAATGATGTCTTGTGTGTCAGCATTCTAAGCATAATCTTGCATCAATTAATAGATCTAAGCTTCAGGTTCGATTTCGTTGGATCGAACAAGTTTGTCATTTCTCTTCTCCTACTTTGAGTTTTATTCATGCTTGAAATTGTAGTTTGTCCATGTTGATCAATCTCCCAATCCCGCAATTGTTGAAATAAAAAGTAAGTTCTCTCTCTCTCTAAATCTTTCATTTCTCTGCTCCAACTTTATTAGAGATGCATAAGCCCTTATGAAATGCAATTTTACATCAACATGCTTAGTTCTCTCAAGGCATTGCTGGTTTTTAGTTAAATATATAGCACTTTGGTTGTCGGCGTCCCACAACACATTCACAACCCCTTGATTGAAACCTAGCTCACCAATTATGGTGCAACATCAACCCCACTGTCGGATTTTCTTAGGAAGGATGCGTATTTTGAGATTCATGTTTTGCTCTTTGTATTTACCATTTTTCTTTTTCGGAACGTTATTATCACCATGGTCTCTTATGTACGCAGCCACCACTTCGAGGATATGACATTCCCTGGAACTAGCCTTTGGAACAAAAAAATGATGTCTAGTGTGTAAGCATTCTAAGCATAATCTTGCATCAATTAATAGATCTAAGCTCCGGGTTCAATTTCGTTGGATCTTAACAAGTTTGTCATTTCTCTTCTCCTACTTTGAGTTTTATTCATGCTTGAAATTGTAGTTTGTCCATGTTGATCAATCTCCCAATCCCGCAATTGTTGAAATAAAAAGTAAGTTCTCTCTCTCTCTAAATCTTTCATTTCTCTGCTCCAACTTTATTAGAGATGCATAAGCCCTTATGAAATGCAATTTTACATCAACATGCATAGTTCTCTCTCAAGGCATTGCTGGTTTTTAGTTAAATATATAGCACTTTGGTTGTCGGCGTCCCACAACCTCTTGATTGAAACCTAGCTCACAAATTATGGTGCAACATCAACCCCACTGTCGGATTTTCTTAGGAAGGATGCGTATTTTGAGATTCATGTTCATTCGAGTCTCTGTCTAAGGCTTGTTTTCGATATTCTAGCTAATAAAAGTCGCAAGGTTTACGACTCCGGTTCACTTTGTTTCTTTCATATATTTGCATTCGATGTGTATATTCAAATTTGTGTGTTATTTAATGGTACTCTAACAACTTTCATCGGTAGTTTAAAGAGAAGTTATAATATGAAAAATTGGGATCTAATGAGGTAATATGTCTAGTTTTTTTTGTATATCTTGATGCTTTGAAATGCTTTTACAAAGGGATCAATGACGTAATATATCTTATGTTTTGAGGTAATACTTGTATGAGTTATGGAAAGATGAGTATTTTGAAATATGTTTCGTCTCATACAGTTTCAGTTTCTGCCATGGTGCATGGATATAATAGGGGATAAAAAAATTGTGGTGGGTTCTATAGTATGAAAATAGGTGAGTTATGTAAGATTTTACTTAGTTAATACATTTAGTGTAAAGTGGATCTAAGTGCTCTAAATGCTTTCTATTTTTGACAGAAAAGTTATATGATGCTGGTGTAGACAAGAAAAGAGAATTTTATTCAATGATAAAAAAAAATGATCTGCAACCCCTTTTAAATACAAATAGGAGCCAAACCGAGCATAGCTCAATTGGCATAGGGTTGTGCCGGTGACCAAAAGGTCATGGGTTCAATCCCCGCATTTATTAAACTACCGTTGCAAAAAAAAAAATACAAATAGGAAGGCTGGAAAAGTCCTAACTACTTACAACAAACTTGGAAAACCGAAGTGATTCAAGAAACTAAAGGAAATAAAGAAAATACAAAAGAATATAAAACAAGAAGAGTTTCAAGAAACTAAATAATTTACAAGAAACACTCAAGATAGGAGTCAAGATGTCCTACATCAGACCCTCCCACTTCAAATCAAACTCGACCTCGTTTTAATTAACTAAATAAAACTCGTCCGGAGCATGAAAAGGGTGAAGTTCTTGTTAGTCAACTTAGTGTGGTGACCAGATGGTAAACGGGTCTTCCGGAGATGAATCATCACTAAATCACCCACTTGAAATTCCTTAAACCGACGACGAGTGTCCGCCAAAGACTTGTAGGAAGTATTAGCCTTCTCCAAATGATCCTTGACGTCCTGGTGGAGTTCCTGAATTCGTCTCCAAATGATCCTTGACGTCCTGGTGGAGTTCCTGAATTCGAGTGGCCATGCTCTCAGCTAAGTCAACTATAAGACGAGGGATATGAGTATAAACAACCTCAAATGGTGACTTCCCTGTGGAACGATTTTGCATATGGTTATAGGCAAAGCTTGAGCCAATGAAAGGTCCCATTGTTTAGGCTTGTCCCTGCTAAGACAACGAACCAAATTGCCAAAAGTTCTATTGGTAACCTCGGTTTGGCCATCAGTTTGTGGATGACTTGTGGTACTAAAAAGGAGACTCGTGCCAAACTTCCTCCACAAGGATTTCCAAAAGTAGCTCATGAATTTGACATCTCGATCCGAAACAATGGATTTAGGTATTCCATGAAGTCTAACAATTTCACAAAAGAAAAGATTAGAAATGTGAAGAGCATCATTAGTTTTCTTGCAAGGGAGAAAATGAGCCATCTTACTATATCTATCAACAACCACTAAAACAGAGTCATATCCACGTTGAGTTCTTGGTAAGCCTAAGACAAAATCCATGGAAAGATCTTCCCATATAGAGTTTGGTATAGGTAAAGGGATGTAAAGACCGGTATTTTGGCTAGAACCTTTTGAAGTTTGGTAAACAAAACACCTTTTAACAAAACTAGTAACATCTTTATGAAGTTGTGGCCAAAAAAATTTGGAGGAAATTAAAGCAATGGTTTTGTCACGACCGAAACGGCCGGCTAGCCCCCCCGAATGCATATCTTGTAAAATATACTCTCTAAGGGATGTATGAGGAATGCAAACAGAATTACCTTTGAATAAAAAACCATATAGAATGTTGTAATCCGAACAAGGTACGTGTGAAATGCATTTTTCCCAAATAGCTTTAAAATCCGTATCCGTGGCATATAAAGGAGGTATATGGTCAAAAACAATGATTTCAGCACGAAGAGTGGTTAAGAGTATACCTTTCCTACTTAAAGCGTCGGCTACCTTGTTACTTTTACCGGTGGTGTGCTTGATGACAAAGTCGAAACGTTTAAGGAATTGGAGCCAACGTGCATGCATTCTACTAATAGTCTTTTGAGATTGAATAAACTTCAAAGAAAAATGATCAGTTAATAGAATAAAAGCATTGGAAAGTAAGTAGTGTTCACATTGTTTCAACGCTCGAACTAAGGAATATAACTCTTGCTTGTAAGTACTCCAATTTTGGCGGGCAACACTTAATTTTTCACTAAAAAATTCTATTGGATGACCCTCTTGACTCAAAACAGCCCCAATACCAACCCCAGAAGCATCTACGGAAACCTCAAAAGGTTTGTCAAAATTAGGAAGGGCAAGAATAGGGGTAGATGCTAAGTGCTTTTTTAGGTTGCTAAAGCTAGAAGTTTGGGAATCACCCCAATCAAATTGGCCTTTCTTTAAACAATTAGTGAGGGGTGCAACAATAGTACTAAAATTACGAATAAATTTGCGATAAAAAGATGCTAGGCCGAGAAAACATTGAAGTTCTCGAATGTTGTGTGGTATAGGCCAATCACTAATAGCTTCAATCTTCCTAGGATCTACAGCCACACCCTTAGCACTTAGAACAAAGTCCAGAAAATTAATTTCAGCACATAAAAAGGTACATTTCTTGGCATTAATGTAAAGGGCATTGTCATTAAGGATAGAAAAAACCGTGTGTAAGTGGGCAAGATGTTCATCATTGGTTTTGCTATACACAAGTATATCATCAAAGTAAACTACCACAAATTTATTTAAACAAGGAAGGAGTACCTGATTCATGAGGCGCATGAATGTGCTTGGAGCATTGGACAAACCAAAGGGCTTACTAACCATTCAAAGAGGCCTTCTTTTGTTTTAAAAGCTGTTTTCCATTCATCCCCTGGTTTTATTCGAATTTGGTGATATCCACTTTTGAGATCAATTTTAGAAAACACCAAAGCACCGCCAAGTTTGTCCAATAAATCGGATAATCTAGGTATGTTAAAATGATATTTAACAGTAATCTTATTAATAGCACGACTATCGACACAAAGGCGCCAAGAACCATCTTTCTTAGGAGCTAACAAGGCTGGAACCGCACACGGGCTCAAACTAGGTTTAATGTGTCCCAACTCAAGCAAGTCTTGAATTTGATCATGTAAAATCTGGTATTCCTTGGGACTCATTCTATAATGGGGTAAATGAGGAAGAGAACTATCGGGGACTAGGTCTATTGGGTGTTGAATATTGCGTAAAGGGGGTAAAGAAGATGGGGAAGTAGCGATGTTAGGAAATTCATTCAATAAATGAGAGATGAGAGGAGGGAAATGTGTTGTAGTCTCACTGGTTGTCGTTCCTTTAATAACAAAAGCCACTAAGGTGTCCTTAGGAGTACAAAATATATCTTTACCATGAGTTAACGTGAACAACTATTTTTTATTGGACCCCTCACTGGTTTTTTTCTTATCTTTTGTAGCTCCCATAGGCAAAAGGACCACTGTTTTTCCCATCCAAGAAAAGGTATGAGTGTTGTCCCTTCCCCTATGCATAGCTTGGGTATCAAACTGCCAAGGACGCCCTAAAAGGATATGACACGCATCCATTTCGAGAACGTCACATACAACTTGATCTTTATAGTGCTGTCCAATTGAAAGAGAAATGGTGCAAATTTCCAGCACTTGTTTCTCACCACCTTTTGAAATCCAACTAACCTTATAGGGATTTGGGTGGGGTTCAGTTTTTCAGGTTAAGGACAGTAACAAGCTTCTTGGAAACAATATTTTCAGAACTACCACTGTCAATTATAACCTGACAAATCTTACCATTGATTGTGCATCGAGTTCGGAAAAGTTTATGCCGTTAGGGATTGATCTCGTTCTTTGGAGTTAGAAGGATTCTTTGAAGAACACAAGAAAGTTGATCCCCATCGGAGTCTGGTTCCGCAAATTCATAACCATCGGAGCCCTCGGGATTGTAAGTGTCATCATCTTGGGTTTGTTCGTGTATAGCCAATGTTCGTCGTTGGGGGCATTCATTAGAGAGATGACCTTGCTGGCCGCATCTGAAACACTTACCAAGAGAAGGACGATTATAAGGATTAGTAGACTTTTTACCCATTGGAGCATCCAAACCTTTATTAGTGTTGTTCTTGGCAAGATGCTCATCCTTTTTGCCTTGTTAGGTGGAGTTGGATGAACTTCCTTGCTGAAAATTTCGGGGAGAATCATTAGTATACTTTCTTTGAGGTGGTTGGTCTTGTTTTGCCCATGCATTCCTTCGTTGGTAGGTTCTTGAAGGCCTAATCTCATCATTTTCCTCAATCTTGGTTGCTAGGTTGATTGCATCCGCGAGGTAAGCTAGAGGATGTACGTTTACCGCTTCTTTGATGTCATCACGAAGACCATTAACAAATCTTGAAATTTGTTGTTGCTCGTTTTCGGGTAGATTATTTCTTGCACCTAATCGGTAGAATTCTTCCGTGTAATCTAGGATATTACGATTACCTTGCTTACATTGTTGGTATTGGTTGTATAGGATTTGTTAAAAGTTGAGTGGTAGGAATCGTTTCTTCATTAACCTCAACATCTTTGGCCATTGTTTTATGAGTGTCTTGCCCGAGTATCGACGATTATTTTGGAGTTGATCCCACCATGCCGAGGCCCCACTTTGTAATTTGAAGGCAACTAACTTCACCTTCTTTTCTTGGGGAGTATTGGCATAATCAAAGAAGTTCTCCACGTTCTTGACCCAATCAAGAAATTTTTCCACATCCATTCTTCCATTGAAGTTTGGAAGGTCTACTTTCATTCTAATTTCTGAATTGTCATTAAATTGTTGTTGTCTTCTTGGAGGTATATCTTGGTGATTTTGATGTCCCATGTGAAGGTTACCTTGCTGTCCAATATTTCCGAATTCTCCTTCATCTGAAGATTCAGAATCTTGTGCCATAAATCCAGGGATTGGATTTCCAGGAAATCTCCCAAAATTTTGGTTTTCTTGTCTTCTAATTGGATTATGCACTTGTCTTTCTTGCATTTCTTGATTTTCTTAAACATTGCGGGTGACTTCTTGGTTGTCTTGTAGATTTTCTTGCACATGGTTAACATTGCATTGTTGATTCAATTGTCGAGTAATGAGAATAATGGCTTGTTTGATATCGTCCACACTTTTCTTGATTTCATCGATCGAACGTTCCACCGACTGCAAGCGTCGGTCAACTTGTTGGGTTGTAAGGGAGGAAGCTTCCGCTGCCATGGTGTAAGAATCCGAAATTGGAAATAAATATTTTGAGCTAGGATCGGGAGCTCTGATACCACTTTGGTGTAGACAAGAAAAGAGAATTATATCCAATGATCAAAAAAATGATTCTAAAGGCTGCAACCCCCTTTAAATACAAATAGGAAGGCTGGAAAAGTCCTAACTACTTACAACAAACTTGAAAAACCCAAGTGGTTAAAAGAAATAACTAAAAGAAATAAAGAAAATACAAAAGAATATAAAACAAGAAGTGTTTCAAGAAACTAAAGGAAATAAAGAAAATACAAAAGAATATAAAACAAGAAGAGTTTCAAGAAACTAAAGAATTTACAAGAAACACTCAAGAAAGGAGTCAAGATGTCCTACATCAGATGCACTCCAAAATTCCAAATCTCCAAGGTCTTTTTTAGCTTGTCTGGGCAACCACTTTTTCAGTTGGTATGGGTTTTAGTTTTACCTTTTCACTCATTGCATTTATTCTTTTTGAGTTTTTATTAGTTGTGATTTGAACTTGGGTACTTAAGCTGAGTTTTTCTCTTGTTTCATTTACTCTAACAAAAAATTTCAGTTATGTTCATCATGATTAGGATTTCGTTGATTCACATTTGAATGGAGTGGAAGGGGTTAGTGACGGTTGATTTATAAAATCTTGTGAATATTTTCCACCGGTTCCCCGGTTCAAGACTTACCGGTTCGGTTTTATCGGTGTGATTTCTTCACACGGTATTACCGGTCGGGGTTACTCGGTAGAAGCTTGTGAAGCATTTACCGGTCAGACTTACCACTACAACAACAATCACTTTCTATAACAGTCCATTATAGCATCAATGTAATTCCTGCTATTAAAAAAAAAAAAAAACGCTTGGTTATTCTTAAAAAAAAAGTGCCGAAATTCTCGCTTCTAATTTTTAGGAGGCGGGCGTGTTACGAAAATTAAAAAACAAATAACAAAGCGCTAAAACCAAATCCCTCCCAAATCCCTCCCGAATCCCCCTCCTCATTTTCCTCTTCGATCTCTAGATCCCAAATCCCTCTCCCCTCTCCTCATTTTCCTCTTAGATTTTTAGATCCCAAATCCCTCTCCTCGTTTTTTCTCTTCGATTTCCAGAGGATCCATTCTTCTCTACTAATTTCTTTCAGGGAGGAATAAAGCGCGAGAAACACTGCCTCAAAGCTGGCAAGGGAAGGCAGTGAAGGGTAATCAGAGGAAGGGGGGAGGAATGGCGTGGTTGTTGAGAGAGGGATTCTGTTGGAAGTCCATGGTTCTTCAGAGGCATTGATTTGTTGATTTGAGCCCCCTAGCTTCAGAGGAGGAGGAATGGCAGTTGTTGCTTCTTTGATTCCCCTTCTTGACTCTCTCTCATTCTCTTTCTATATTTCACGTTTTCCTTTGAAGGTTCATGTTTTAGGGTTTGAGCATTGTTTGTTGTTTCTTTCATTGTTTTTCACAGGTTTCATCAGGAATCGTATGACTCATCTTCGCGCAGGAGCTATCGTCTCGTCAAGATGGGTAAGTCTCATATAGTTTTTTAGATTGTTCTCTCTATATCCATATGTGTGCTTGTTTTCTCCGGTTAATCTTGTAGGGCTTTCGGAATAGGTATTTCTCATGATTTGATGCTCAAGCGACGTGCCACTAGAGGCAAGAAGGATGTCTCAGACTTCAAATCTGCAAACCCAATGCTTCTAAGTTCCTCCGCCAGCCTCAGACTTTGAGTCTCTCATCGAATCCCACAACGTTCCCGTTGTAGTATGTACGATACTTCCTTTGATTTTGATTCTTAAGTAATTTCATTTCATTAGCTTCTGTTTCTTATGTTCTATGGCTCTGAAGATTCTTGTAGGATGAGTTGAGGACTGGGCAGCTTTGTCTGAGTGGAATTCATAGAATGGTAGCCTTGAGAATCTGCAGGTTGTATTTCAACTTCTATTCTCTTCTTAGTCATCTTAAGCTAGCTAAAAATGGCACATGTTATCCATACAATGGTGGCCTTGGCAATCTACAGGGTGTGTATCATGTCAGTTTCACATTCTGTATTGACATATTAGTTATTTTTAGAATACTTAGAGCTCACAGCCTTACCTTCACCTTCCTGAGATAAATTCTCTCTCTTTTTCCCTTGGGAATTTAAGAAGTGGATGATCTTGAATATTTGTGATCGTTTGAATGATTTATCTATATTGGTGATCATTATTGCGTCTCTTTTAACTGTGAGCTAATTTTTCCATACCTTTTTCAAAGCTTCTGTTTGTATTATATGAAACCAAATGAACGGTCTTGCATTGATTCATTGATAATCGTTCTAAACAAATTGAAGGTTGAAGAACGTGATACCAAAAACAATTTGTGTTTGACAAGAATGACTCCCATGGCCACTGTACAAACTTAATTCATCTAGAGAGACACATTTATCACTTAAAATAAAATAATTTAAGTGTTTTAGGGATTTGGATTTTATGCTATTATGATGATTATTTCATTCTGATTTAAAATAAATATTTTTGCTTAACCTGCTTGGCTGGACAACTTTGTGGTATCCTATAAAGCTTACACGAGGATCCTGCTGTTTACATGCTTTTTCTGTGTGTGTGATAGTTATTCGTCGTACAGATTTTGGAGATTTTTCCTCTGTGTACTCTCACTTATTTTTGTTGGGTTTTATGTCCAAAAACTCGTGGTTTGTAAACTGTTATGTTTGTAAATATTCTATTTAGAATAAAGAGTTATTAGTTTTATTTAGTAAGAGTTTACTGGAATAAAGTGAAACATGTTTACGTTAACCTATACCAATGTCCAACACCCATGGCTGAATTTGAGTACTTGAGTCTCATGTATGACATGATAGTGGATCAGGCTCAAGTATTAAGTCAAAACAGTCTATAGTATACGGATAAGGCTGGGTACCTTATCCTGGTAACACTATAGTATGCGGCTCACTTTGTATTGTACAAAACGATGTGATCCGAATCGTTTCACATGGAGATGTGCGAGTGAGGGCGTCCTGTGCAAAAAGTTTGCATAAGACCGAATCGCGAAATATGTCGCTCTCTCTTTATAACACCGTTTACTGATGAGATCGACATTTTCATTTGATGGCCTAGTTAACTCGATCATAATCCTGAGCTTACTATGAACTCTTGCTTATTAGACAGTATCCTTAGACTTGTATGGGTGAGAGTGACCCATTAGCGCATACTCAATAACTTATCATCTCAGGGATAAAGTCCTATAGGTAGTTGGGGACATAGTGGAGTAAGATGAAGTTCACTCATAACCCGCTCTTCAGGGTTAGTAGATAGGTTGTTCCCTTAATAGCTGACTTCGGGGCTTGAACAATGAGCGCTCACACTCTCATGTGATGAGAGGGTTAACTGATCTGTTGGTTGGACCACTTATCTATTGTTCATTAGAGGTGTCAGTGGTACTTAAGGAACAAAATGTAATGCAGGGGTAAACGGTTTAAATGACCCAGCTGTGATTACGAACAACCTGTGAAGGGTCGACTTGCCCGTGACAGTTATATCAGAGGACATAATATATCTACAATGAGGAGAGTGCAACCTTCGGACTATAGTGGAGTCTCCGGGGGTTAACGAATGTTGATTAGTTCGGTTAAAAGAGTTTTGACTGGATAATCTCGTATCGTTGGAGCTCATGATTTGTAGGTTCTTTAGGTTCTCCTGGCTAGCTCGGATATCGTCGTGCAACAGTATAAGAGAAAAGAAAAAGAATTTGAATTGTTCAAATTCGGTTTTTAAAAGGATGATGGACATATTTAAATTTGCCTATTACATGAATAAGATTCATGTGGAAAAAAGTCGGTTTTCGGAAAATCGGGTTTAGCCATATTATTTAATTAATATTTGATATTGAATTAAAAAATAATTATTAATTAAAAAGTTTAATTAATAATTATATATATATATATATTATTTATTAAAATGTTTAATAAACAAATTATTATTATTATTATTTTTAATAATAATAATAATTATAATTATATATATATATATATATATATTTGACTTTCTTAATGGCTAAGGATGGTAGTGGGTTTTGGGTTACATTATAAATGAATTGTGAATTCATTTTGTATGGGTTGAGTTTTTTCGTGAACTTGAAAAATTAAGAAACCTCTCTGCCATATTTTTTTGTTCTTCATCTTCTTCTTCCTCTGCCTTTTTTATCTTCTCTTTGTTTCGGAGTCCCACCACTCCGTTGGTCGGCGCCGAGGATAGCGGGACTACCTGGGGTGGTCCTCGGGGCGTTTGTGAGAAGAGGCCGGAAGAGTTCGTGACGAGAAAAGTGCGGCGGAACTCGAAGAAAATTCGGAACTACAAGGGTATGTAATTCTAATTTTCTTATTACCGTCTTTTGAGCATGTTTTCTATTTGTTAAATTGATGTAATTAGAGTATCATCGGTCCAAAATCGCTTCCGCTGCGTATATCGCTCCATCAATTCGTATTAGGGCGATTTTGTGATTAACTCAATTTGCATCAATTTAAGATGATGAGTATTTTAATTTAGAAATTGTTTTTGAATTGGCATCTAAAGTGAATATCTATTTTGGCATAGTTTCTTTTTGAATTTCCTTATTTGTAATTGCCCGAGAATGTATGGGCTTTAATGTGTGTTGAAGCGTATGTATTTTTAGAGTCATTAGAGTCCATATAGGTTTCTTTTTGAAAGAAGCTCGAGTTTTTGAGCTGGCCGAATTGTTCGGTGATAGTTCAAACTCGTTCTAGGCAATACGAAGAGAAGCTCGAAGAGAAATTGGCCGAAGCGTTCGGGGAAGCAAGATTGTCAAAGGCGATGCGAAGAGTTCGAAGTCCGCTCAAGACTTAACTTGTTGTTCAAGCTTGTAATAAAATAGTTATTGCTTGCTAAATGCCAAAATCGATCCACTTTAGTGTGTTTAATTAATTATGCATTGCGAATGTATGTTTTAATTAAAATTTCATGTTTGTATGTGCATATAGTATGCCATATAGATTTAAAATCCCACTGTAGGAAGCATGCTCCATGCATTGAAAATATGTTATAAGTGTTATAATGTATAATATGCATATTTGGGAATTCATGAGTATTAATATAAGAGTTATATTAATTCATGAATTAGATGTTGTTAATTTAACAGAATAATTGATATAAGTGTTATATTAATTATGAAATTAAATATACAACATAAGTTGCCCTGGTTTTATGCATATTGTAGGTTATAAGTGTTATAATGTATATGATGCGTGTTTAATTCATGAGTATTAATATAAGAGTTATATTAATTCATGAATTAGTTGTTGTTTGCTTAATAGAATAATTAATATAAGTGTTATATTAATTATGAAATTAAACTTCCAACTTTAGATGGATATTGTATGTTATAATTGTTATAATGTATAGAATGCATGCTTAATTCCTAATAATTGATATAAGTGTTATATTAATTTATGAATTAGGAGTTGTATATTTAAGAGCATAATCGATATAAGTGTTATATTGATTATGAAGTTAAATATTCAACTTGTCATGTCTTAGCGAATGCTTGATTGAGAAGCATGTAGTTGTTTGTTATAGAAAGTCTAGTTTTTGCAAGTGTTGTAAAAATGACTTAGACTTTTAAAATCTATAAAAAAAGATAAGAGCATGTTCATTTAGGGTTAAATGGTTCGGTCTGTTTTATTAGATAAAATAGGTCGAAATCTCGTAAATCCTAAGGTTATAAGAAGCTCACCCGGTGAAATCTTGTCTAAGGTTGGAGGATTTGAATTGACGGAACACCTCCTACCTGGGGACGATCCAGTACTTGAGTAAAGTTAACCGGCTTTATGAGCATGCGTGAGAGGTGTGAGGTTAGTAAAGTGTTTATAACCTAGACATCTCAGGTAAAATGTTTGCCTAGACTTAAGGTTTTATTTACTTAGCCAGATAAAACCTGAGTATTTACCCAAACACCGCCTATGATGCTTAGTAGATGTGTTAAGAAGGAATATATGATATATCCCTCTCCTGCTACGCACTCCCTAAAGTTCACAACGTGAGAATTTTGTTCGGTCGTCTATTGTCAATAGGGAAATCCCCAGAAGGGCGGTGTTTGCAACTTTCAATAGCAAGGTGAATGGAGGATGTGTCTATAGTAAGTGGGAGAAGGAAGTACGTCAGTACTTCCTACGGTCTCCTCCATTGGATTGAACCGTGAGATTCTCATGTTCCGCCTGCAGGCTGCCCTAGGGGCACCAATCCAATAAGGAGGGCCGGGCATAGGAGATCAAACATCTCAGTCACCATTTATGGATAAAGAAACACAAGGTCATTCCCAACTCTGACATTCCCTAAGGTTGCACTGTTGGGGCCATCGTGTGCATTCTAAAAGTGGAGGGTCACACTTACGGGATTTGCTAAGAAGTTAGTAAATCCATACCAAAAACGATAACTAAGATGCTATAGGAATATGAGTTATTCTGGCATTATCATTTAGTCAAGAATGTCTTGATTTAGTAAAGGAGTGTTCGACTACCCCAAGGTAGCGACCATTCTGATTTACTAAAGTATCGTTGCTAGTAAATAAAGAGTTTGGGTACTTTATGTGATGCTAAACTCTTTAATTGGTTTAAATAGGTTAAAACTGTTTCACTAATAGTTTTACATTCTTTTTTTCGCATGTCGAGTTCGTTTATACAGCTTCTATCACACGACAAATTAACTGGTGAGAATTATGGGACGTGGAAGTCGAACCTAAATACGATTTTGGTTCTTGACGACCTGAGATCTGTCTTAACGGAGGAGTGTCCTCCGGTTCCTGGTTCTAGTGCCTCACGAACTGTTCGTGAAGCATACGATGGTTAAATTAGGGCTAATGATAAATCCCGAGTCTACATCTTGGCAAGCATATCAGATGTTTTGGCCAAGAAGCACGAAGTTATGGTTTCCGCGAAGGAAACAATGTCTTCATTACATGGGATGTTCGGGAAACCGTCCACATCTCTTCGTCATGAAGCCTTCAAGAACATTTACAACTCGCACATGGTGGAGGGTACCTCTGTTAGGGAGCAGGTCCTTAACATGATGGTCCACTTTAATGTGGCAGAGGTAAATGATGCTACCCTCGATGAAAACAGTCAAGTTTGGAATCTCTTTCGAAGAGTTTCCTTAATTTCAGGACCAATTTGGTCATGAATAAGATTGAATACAATTTGACATCTCTTCTGAACGAGCTTCAGATTTATCAGTCTCTGCATACTTCTAAAGGAAATGAGAAGGAAGCAAATGTTGCTACTTCTATGAAATTCCAGAAGGGGTCTGGGTCAGGGAGTAAATCTGAACCTTTATCTGTGAGTAATAAGATTATTCACAAAAAGAAGAGAAGTGTCAGGAAGGGCAAAACCCCTACTGTTGGCAAGGTCAAGGCTTCACACAGTGGAAAGTGTTTTCATTGTGGTGAAGAAGGGCATTGGAAGCGTAACTACCCTAAATACCTTGCAGAGAAATAGGCGAAGAATGAACGACAAGGTAAATGTGATTTATCTATAGTCTAAACATATTTTTTTGGGATTATGATTGTCATACCTGGATGCTGATTCAGGAACTACTAATAATGTTTGTTATTCTTTCCAGGAAACTAGTTCCTGTCTGCCAGTTTCTTGACGAAGATGCCTTATGAAGACGTCTTCGCAGTTCATACAGTGGGAGTTTGCTTGTTTGTAGTTGTTTGTATAGAAATAATTTCAAGCGTTGTAATTATTGTCTATAAACTCAAGTTTTTGTTGAACACTTTATGTATATAGTATCTTTTGTTTTTATAAATGAATGGTTCATTTCACAAAAGATGTATACTGATCTGTTCTATTAGACTTGATAACAACTAAAAGGTTAAGACTTATTTTGTTTTATTGGAAGCTATAAATTAACAATGGTTGTTAGTTTTGCTAGTACTTCTCAAGTGTTGAGAAAACTTTGATGCAGTGGGAGAGTTATGAGATAATTCGGCCTGTTGTATTAGTATGTTGTATGACTCTAGTTATCATATTGATGATGACAGTGAGTTCATAAACAAGAACCAGTGGCTCAAAGCCATGGATCTTCAAGAGGTTTACAGACCAAGTCTATGAGGTGAAAACTTCTAAGGCTTGACTTTTTGGCAAAGGGATTGTCCTGAAGAGAAGAGGTTAATTGTGTATTAACTTCATCTCTTGTTGTCAGATATAAGTTATACAGTATACTCGTATCCATTACCCTGTTCTATCTGATAGGACAAAATATATGGATATCAAGACTAGCTATCTTGATAGAGTATCTATTAGTCTCAACCAGGGAGATACATTATTCAGGATTAAGAGCAAATCGTTTGTAAGCTTCTTCAATCTATTTATGAATTGGAATAAGCATCTATATTCTGATTTATAAGGTTTATTTTTCAAATCAAATCTTATGCTTTTGAACATTACATTGATAAAAACTTGTTGGACAAGTGTTTAATTAATTTAAAGCTTTCATAATAAATTCCCGTAATTTTTGTCCTAATCATTGAGAATGATGTAGGATTCACTTCTGACATTTTAGCATACACTAGTGACCCACTCCCAAATAGTTGATATGGAGGTTGGCTTAGTTTGTTCTAAGGATTCAAGTTGATTTGAGTCGTAAGAACAAATCGCTAGTGTTGTCTCTAAAATTTTATATTGACAAAGTGTTGTTAATATTCGATGGTCTATGGAAATGATTTCCTAAGACACGCAGCGGAAGCGATTTTGGACCGATGATACTCTAATTTTATCAATTTAACAAATAGAAAACATGTTCAAACGACGAAATTAAAAAATTAGAAATACATACCCTTGTAGTTCTGAATTTCTTCAAGTCCGCCGGTCGTTCCTCGTCACGAACTCTTCCGGCCTCTTCTCACGAACGCCCTGAGGACCACCCGAGATAGTCCCGCTATCCTCGGCGCCGAGCAACGGAGTGGTGGGACTCCGTTAGAAGAGAAAACGAAAAAGAAATGAAGAAGGAAGACAAAGTCCTGAAGGCAGAGGGCTGGAGAAGTTTTTTAATTTTTTTTTTTTAAGAAAAAAACGTCAACCCCAAAAGTTTTTACTTTTCACAATGAAAAGCAAAACTTAAATCCAGCCCTTTCCTACGCCTCTCCTCAAATTGGCCAAACTTATCATGTATATATATATAATATATATCTTAATATATATTTGTGTCTTGCTGCATGCAAGACACACATATATATATATTTAATTATTATTATTATTAAAAATAATAATAATGATTTTATTTATTAAACTTTTTAATAAATAAAATATATATATACTTATTAATTAAACTTTTTAATTAATAATTATTATTTAATTCAATATCAAATATTAATTAAATAATATGATTAAACCCGGTTTTCCGAAAATCGATTTTTTTACACATGAATCATATTCATGTTGTAGGCCATTCCCATATTTAAATCATATTTAAATATGTCCATCATCCTTCCATAAACCGAATTTAAACAATTCAAATTCTTTTTATTTTTATTTTCTCTTATACTGTTGCACTGCGTTATCCGAGCTAGCCAGGAGAACCTAAAGGACCTACAGATCATGAGCTCCAACGATACGAGATTATCCGGTCAAAACTCTTTCAACAGAACTAACCAACCTTCGTTAACCCCCGGAGACTCCACTATAGTCCGAGGGTTGCACTCTCCTCACTGTAGATATATTATGTCCCCTGATATAACCGTCATGGGCAAGTCGACCCTTCACAGGTTGTTCGTAATCACAGCTGGGTCGTTTTAAATCGTTTAACCCCTGCATTACGTCTTGTTCCTTAAGTACCACTGACACCTCTAATGAACAATAGATATGTGGTTCAACCAACAGATCAGTTAACCCTCTCATCACATGAGAGTGTGAGCGCTCATTGTTCAAGCCCCAGAGTCAGCTATTAAGGGAACAACCTATCTACTAACCCTGAAGAGCGGGTTAGGAGTGAACTCCAATCTTACTACACTATGTCCCTAGCTACCTATTGGACTTTATCCCTGAGATGGTAAGTTATTGAGTCGGCGCTAATGAGCCAATGTCACCCATACAATTCTAAGGATACTGTCTAATAAGCAGGAGTTCATAGTAAGCTCAGGATTAAGATCGAGTTACCTAGGCCATTAAATGAAAATGTCGGTCTCATCAGTAAACGGTGTTATAAAGAGAGAGCGACATATTTCGCAGTTCGGTCTTATACAAACTCTTTGTACAGGACGCCGTCTCTCGCACATCTCAATGTGAAACGATTCGGATCACATCGTTTTGTACAATACAAAGTGAGCCGCATCCTATAGTGTTACCAGGATAAGGTACCCAGTCTTATCCGTATACTATAGACCATTTTGACTGACTACTTGAGCCTGATCCACGATCATGTTATACATGAGGCTCAAGTACTCATATTCAGCCAAGGGTGTTGGTCATTGGTATAGGTTAACCTAAACACGTTTCACTTTATTCTAGTAAACTCTTTTACTAAATAAAACTAATAACTCTTTATTCTAAATAGATTATTTACAAACATAACAGTTTACAAACCACGAGTTTTAGGACATAAAACCCAACAGAGGATATGAGACGCATCCGTGTGTATTTACATATTGAAGGTCAGGTGTATCTTTTGAGATACATGACCCGATATTTGCTATGCAGTGGGAGTTGTCAGTAATATTAGTCCAATTGGATTGGATTCCGGTTAAAGTTTTGTCCTTGTAATTAGAGGAGTAGAATACAAGAGTTGTATTGCTAATTCCTTGGTAGTAGCTAAGTCTATTTGCAGCTTGTGAAGCAGCAATAGGTTTATAAGTTGAGATCGCAGATAGTGCTATGAGAAGATGTGATGGTCACATGGAAAGCTTCGTAGTACTTCATGCTGATTAGTTTACTAAGTCTCTTATGGCTAAAGTGTTTGAGAGACACCTAGAAGAGTCTAGGGCTCCGAGTTGCTGGAGAGGACAGTGGGAGAAAACTTATGATATATGGTATATTAGTTTTCTCCACCTAACATGTACACCACAGACGTTTAAGTCCAAGTGGGAGTTTGTTGGGTTTTATGTCCTAAAACTCGTGGTTTGTAAACTGTTATTTTTGTAAATATTCTATTTAGAATAAAGAGTTAATAGTTTTATTCAGTAAAAGAGTTTACTGGAATAAAGTGAAACATGTTTACGTTAACCTATACCAATGACCAACACCCATGGCTGAATTTGAGTACTTGAGCCTCATGTATGACATGATAGTGGATCAGGCTCAAGTATTAAGTCAAAACAGTCTATAGTATACGGATAAGGCTGGGTACCTTATCCTGGTAACACTATAGGATGCGGCTCACTTTGTATTGTACAAAACGATGTGATCCGAATCGTTTCACATGGAGATGTGCGAGTGAGGGCGTCCTGTGCAAAAAGTTTGCATAAGACCGAATCGCGAAATATGTCGCTCTCTCTTTAGAACACCGTTTACTGATGAGACTGACATTTTTATTTGATGGCCTAGGTAACTCGATCTTAATTCTGAGCTTACTATGAACTCCTGCTTATTAGACAGTATCCTTAGACTTGTATGGGTGAGTGTTGCGTGCTCAGTGTGTAAATAAAAATGCGATGCGAGAGCACTCAGAACATGCAAGCATACATGGTCTTGCAGCAAGTGATAAGTATTTTTTCATTCGTTTTCCCACAGAGATTTATTCTTAGTTACTAACGAAGTGAGGTGTTAATTTAGAGAGGGTTACTTAAAGGGGGTAGATTTGAGGTTGATGTGCCAAACTAACAAAGAAAGTACGGCGTATGCAAGCATAAACGAAAGCAAATAACGTGATTAAACTATTAAGTAGAGCAAGAAGAATTGCGGACTTAGCAATGTTCTAGCAATAAAATCGCAAAAGTAAAAGACTGGAAAAATGGCTAAGGCTACAGAGTTATAGAATTGCGGATTCAACAATTATCTAGCAATTAAATTAACAATGATTTAAGGGTGAGATGAGGAAACAAGGTCAACTAAAGACTCCTCTATAGGCTTTTATATACGATTATTTAGCAGTAACTTAACTTATCATGCATCAATTTAGCTCATTCTCATGCATCTCTTGATTACATGCATTAGATCCTTTAGTTCACTCATATCCAAGCAAGACTTAAGCATCTATTTATACAAGCAAGCTAATGAATTGTGCTAGGAAAACGCCTATTCCTAGGTCGTTTTCTGGCTACCATGAAAGGCTAGCATGAATGGACGACTCTGAACTCTTACTCCTTCCGGAGGTTAGGAGTTCTTTAGACAAAATGGATGGCCGATCGAAATTGCCCGTGGGATGAAGTACACATACATTCAATGCATTCGAAGCTATCCTACATGCTGAACTTTCGTATTTCTAACCTATAGATTCATCGTTAGTAGACCCTTGTGTGATTAGTTACTCCTGGTTGATGGAGGGTTGGAAAGAGTAGATTGATTAAGCATGATTTAAAGCACTTAAATGAAAGCAAGGGAAAAACAGAAGGCGAGATGAAGACTTGCAAAGACTTAACCGATTACTATCTAAAGTACGATTCAAAGATCAATGTGTGACAGTATGTGATAGCTCTAAAATAGAGCTATAATTATAGCCTTAAATCTAGTTAAATGTCATGCTTAATTCAATTAAATCTCCTTATTTTAGGTATTTCATGGCAAAGAGCTTGGAAAGTCAAATTATGAATTACAGGGTTAAATCGGTCATTTAAGAGGTTTCGGGAAGTGTTCGGGTCAAGAAGATAGGCCAAACAGAGCTCGGGAGCCAAAATGACCCAAAATTGGGCTTAGACCCGAGAGGTCAGCGCCCAGGCGCTGGCGCCCAACGGAGGCAGCAGCCCAGGCCGCCCGACATGAAAAGTCCGCCGCACGCCCACGCCCGCGCGCACCGCCCAGGATGCCCGTCATCTAAAGTCCCGCCCGCGCGCCCGCGCCCGATATCAAAAGTCCGCGCGCGCGCCGCTCGCCCGCTCCGCTTCCGCCCACGCCTGTGTCCGCGCGCGCCCTCGCCTCGCCTCGCCTCGCCCGCGCGCTCGCCCTAGCCATGACTCAGAATACCCGTCATTAATAGTCAAAATAAGCCCGACATTAAAAGTCATAAAAAAAATGCCCGATTTTGTAAATTTTCCAGAGAGCTCGGCGCCTAGGCGCTATCCCGATTCTGTGCGCGCGCGCCCGCGGCGCCTAGGCGCTGACTTATGGCGCCTAGGCGCTAATCTGACGCAGAAATGGGTATTTAAGTCCGTTTTTCTGATTTTAGGTCATTCTCTTCTCCCCCTTCTCTTCTAAAAACGATTCTCCACCCATTTTTGGGTATTGTAACTCCATTAATGGAGCTTGGAAGGCCACCCATGAATTTCTTTCTTCCCATTTGCATCCATGGCTAACTAAGAGGTAATACTTAATCTTTAGGAGATGGGTTAGATGTTGTAAATGTGATTGGGTGAGACTTGGATTGTTGTGTATGTTTAGCATGTTTAGCATTCAACTCTTCTCTAATCTAAGCTTTAATTTCCAGCATCAATTTCTTCTTGGTTTGACTCCCATTTTGTTTATTGATTGTTGGGTTGGTTAAAAACCCATTATGTGTTTGCCTCTTATGGGTTGAGTGACAGCAGTCTAAGTGTATTTAAATTGGTGCTGCAGCATTTAATTTAGCTACCCATTAGGCTCTAGTTGAAGAGTAAATCGAGCCCGTTATTAGAGGTCTCAGTAACGTACTCGTTGCATGGTTACCCGTCGCTCGTAGTTAATTCTATTTGGGAGAGCGTTCGCCCTCAATTGAATTAACATCGAAGCTTAATGAAGAGTTGTCAACTCTTCATCAATTACTTGGGATTGCTTGTTTCTTCTTAGAAATATGTAATTTGCGTGGGTGTTAGTCAAAAGCATGCTAAGTCTTGGGCGTCTATGATCCGAATCACATCGCAATTAATAACCCGGAACCTTTAGATTGAGTGTTTTCATTACAATTTCCATTTCTCCCGTTATTCCAAATTGTCATTTAATTTTTCCCTGTATTTTCTCTTTTCTTCTCTTAATTCTCAAAACCCCCCATCAACATTTTTCTCTCATTAAGCAATTAAAATTCTGAATTTAGATTAAGCTATTAAATTCCCTGTGGTACGATCCTGACTACCGCTTTCTACAAGTTTTGAAGAAGCCTTAGGCAGTGTTATAAATTTTAATTTGGCGGGTCTCGACAACTCGATACATACGGAATATTCACAAAATTCCGCTTACCAAATTTGGCGCCGCTGCCGGGGAATTTAAATTAGTTTGTCTTGATTTAAATTTTAATTGTTTAAGTTTAAAAATTCTGTTTTTTTGTTTTTCTTTCTTTTACTGTTTTAAGCGTTTCCCTAGTGTTTGTTAAAAGCAGGGTATGATGGAAGCCTTGGAAATGATTGATGGGCATCAAAAGACTCTTAGGGAGTTGGCGATGCCAGATTTAAACCGTCAACCATTATGTATATTGTATCCTGCGGTAACAGGTAATTTCGAACTTAAGGCTAGCTTCATCAACTTACTTCCTTCATTTTTTGGTAATGCAGGTGAAAGTCCGCATATTCATCTCAAGGAATTTCAGTTGGTGAGAGCAGGATTAATGACAATCGAAGCCACGAAAGATCAAGTGAGCTTGAGGGCTTTCCATTTTACCTTAAAGGGAAAAGCAAGAGAATGGCTCCACTACCTACCGTCGGGCTCTATTTCCACTTGGAGCGATATGCAGAGGCTTTACTTAGAAAAATTCATCAATAACAATGTCATCATTTGGAACGTCGACTTGAGGCATAAGGAAATCTTTCTCTTCTTGAACAGATTGTGCAGTCTTCATTGTTTGATTCTGCAATTTTAACTCTTGACATAATTCAAACACGTACTTCACGGATTGGCGCATTTCAGCCAAGTCTTCCCGAAAAGTCTTCCAAAATCGGTTATCACGTCTTTGTGCTTGAGGAAACATGGACTTGGTTGAAGATCGTCTGTGAGACATGCTGCAACGTAATACAAAGTGACAAGAAAAAAATATCTTTCCACACTCCCTTACGTATTTTCACTCAAAGAAAAACACTGTCTCAACAAACTCCCAATCTCACTCACATGAGCCAATGAGCAAGGTTTGCAATCCAAGTGAATAGATAACACATAAAGAAAACACTCAAATAACTTGACTATGGAGCAAATTCGAATAGTGAAAAGAAACAAGTAAATAAAATTTGACAGATTTACAGAATGATGAGCAAGATGGATTTGTGCAAATTCAATGCTAATGGTTGAAACAAATTCAGAACAAGAAAAATAACTCTCAAAATTTAAAACCCAATGGCTGGATTTTTAATAATAGGAGTTACAATCTGAAATTGATTGCTGGAAATTTAATGTGCAAAAACGTAACTGTCAAGAATTAATGACCAACAATCAATTCTTGATCACATTCAATTTGTAACTCATATCATCACTAGGACATATGCTAGATTAAAACACAATTAAAGAGCTTGTATGAGAATATTTCGGATCTAGCATGCTTTAGAGACAAGAATAGCAAGAACACATGTTCTCGGATACAACAGTTTTTTTTTTAGAACAGATTACACAAATGCAAACTTTTAACCCTGACAAAGTACGAAATAGAAAATCTCTAAGAAGACAAAGTTGTTCCTTAGACGTTGATCTATAAAAACACAGAAGACAACTAGATGAGAAAACCTACAGAAATATGATATTTTTGTGATTTTTGACAGACTATGAAACTGGACAGATTGAAAGATTAACAATAAAGATAAAAAAACTGAAAAATTCAAGAGCAATGCAAAGGAAACATATATCCGATCTCGAGCCTAAAGCTCTGATACCAAATGATAAGAAAACCCTAGCCAATTGGACCTAAGAACCCTTATGGTTATACAAACCCCTAGATCTCAAATGCTAAAACTCCCAAATACATATGATTTCATCCCAAGGAAGAAGAAAGAAACGAATTTACCTTGATGATCAATATCAAGAGTAGAGAAAACTTGTTTCAAAACTCAAGATTCGAATCACTCCACAAGATAGCTTGATCAAGACTACTTGAATGACTCTACATGCAAATCTAATCACAAGAAATGCAAAGGAATAAGCTCATGGCTTAAGAAGCAAACTATGCAACTTTCATTTTTAAACTCAAATCTGTCTATCCTAATTAAACAACATGGATGGCTATATATAGCCTTCAAAATTAACCCTAGAGTAACCTATGGTCAATTGAAGAGTTGTAACTCTCATGCCCATCAATCTACCATAATGGCCACTAGCTAAATTGTAACTTAAAACATTGAAAACAAAACTTTAAAACTGAAATTACATGAAACTACTCTTAAATCCGAGAATATAAATACTAATCAACCAACTTAAAGTTTGTAACCATCCAAGAGTAATCAAAGCCCCACTTGAAGTAGTTTGAACTACTAGTTCCATAGATGAAGCTTGATCCATCTTTAATGAAGCATGAGTTGCATTTTAGTTCATTAAATGCAACTCCATTTGTTTGCCATCTTGGAAAGTTGCTATGACCCTGACATCTACCTTGAAGTTCATATGGCATGATTGGGATGCCCTGGTTCATATCATCCTCTCCTTCTTTAAGAGGATTCGTCCTCGAATCCAAAGGATCCCCTTGTAATGCAAACTTGAAGTCATTTGCATATCGTGGTCTTACTCTCCTTAAGGTGTTCACTTTGAACTTTAGGCCATGAATGGTTGTAGAATTGAAATGGAACTGTTGCTTCTTAGGTAGCCTGTTGATCTTGTAATTCTCACGTGCTCGACATTGTCTCATATCTAAAGCTACCTTTGAATCTTGCTTATGAGTAAGAACTTTAACTTCCTGCAAGAACTCAAAAGAAAAATTAGGCACACTTGGTTTAAGTGCACCCGTTAGAAAGCAAGTCTTTTCGGTTACAAGTTCTTGTATCTGTCCCATATGATCAGAGGATGATTGATGCAGCTAGCGGTGGAGCTCTAATGGACAAAACCCCAGCTGAAGCTAGACTCTTAATCTCAAGCATGGCTGGAAATATTCAGCAATATGGAGGTGGAAGAAGTGACCAAATTCGCCTCGAAAGCGAAATGAACGAGTTGAAGGACCGCGTGGCTGAGGTAAGTAGCGCTGTATATGAACTGAAAGAAAGCTTACCACAAATGTGTTCTTCTGTTCTTTCTGTTTCAGGCAAATCACTTGGGGAAATAATGAAATCTCTAGTGGAGTCAAATTTAGTTTTTCAAAAACAAAGCCAGGAGCAATTTCAAAATCTTAGCAATGCGATAACCCAAGTGGCTGGGAGGATAGTCAAGTTGGAAACTCGTAAAGCGGAGAGTATTAATGCTATCACTCTCATAAGTGGGGAGGAAATTACCCAGCGCTCAGTTTCCATTGAGTGCGAGAAAAAGGTAGAAAAGCCCATGGTAAGAAAGGAGGCAACATCTTCAAGAAGTCCGGTAAGTTCCAATCCTCCTTCATATATGAAATCTTATGTTCCTAAGGCTCCTTTCCCTAGTAGGTTGATGAGACCCCCTGAGGAGATTAAAGACGAGGAGATTTTGGGTGCGATCAAGAAGGTTGGACACAGTCTTTCACGTTCTGCACCTGTAGAGCTCAGCGGAAACCCTTGGATGATACCTCCACACTTGACAGTTAATCCCTGCGAGCAGGTATGTGCAATAAATTTATGTGATGGTAATGAAGTTGTCCCAAGTCGTTTGTTGAGTCCTGATCCAGAGAAGAAGAGCGAACCAAATGCACCTTCCACGAGCCATCTTTTGAATGAAGAGTTTGAAGAAAAAAAAGAATTGCATGAAATTGTTCCAGCAAGTATCCACATAACACCCCTCCTCAGTAGGCTTGCAAAGCCCAAGGATGTGAACAAAGATGAGGTGGGTTTGAAGACCTTCCAAAAGGAAATGGTAAACGTTCCACTCTTGGAGGCCGTGAGGAAAATCCCAAAATATGCTAAATTGTTGAAGGATTGGGTTACTTGCAAGATGAAGGCAAGAATGAATAATGAGAAGAAGAAAGAGAACGTCTTAGCGATCCTTCCAGGTACTCTACCTACTAAATGCGGAGATCCAGGTATGTTCACACTTCCTTGCATGATAGGTAGTAGAGTCATTAAAAATGCTATGATAGATCTCGGAGCTTCTATTAATGTTATGTCCCATGCCATGTTTAAAGAACTTAACTTGAGTGAAATGCATGAGACGAGCGTAGTAGTACAGCTAGCCGATCGATCTTACATCCATTCATTAGGAAAGGTAGAAGACGTTCTTGTTAGAGTTAATGACATGGTTTTTCCCGCTGACTTTTATGTTCTAGATATGAATGGAAATCCTTCTACTGTCTCATCTTCTATTTTGTTGGGTCGCCCTTTTATGAAGACCGCGAGGGTCAAAATTGATGTTGATAGGGGTGCTCTCTCTGTGGAATTTGATGAGACTAAGAATGAATTTCTTATGCATGATTTAAAGTCTACTTGTGATAAGAACGGGAATCTGGATTTGAATGAGATTAATTCTAAATCTGCTTGTTTTCTGTATGCTTTTGACGATGATCCAAATTTTATTGTGAATAGTGATGGATCTGTTTGCTTGTTATTTGATAATGATGATGTTGGCGTGCATGAGGCACGAAAAGAAAATTTTTGTTCAATTGATGTTTGTAGGTCCGACGCGGACGAAGAGACGATTGGAGTTCCCCCCCCCCCCCCCCCGCGCCATTGGACTATGGATGAATTTGAAAGGGAGAATTCAGTCGAGCAATCGACTTAAAAAAATTGCGCTTCTCGGAGGCACCCGAGCATTGAACTGTATTTTTGATTAGTTGCTGTTTTTTTTATAGTTTTTGCTTGTTTAGTTTTAGTTGTTTAAGTTTGTTATTTTGCTTTCTTAGGTAATAAGGGAGAGATGACCGATATTTCGGAACTACATTGAATTTGAAGTTGTGCGTACCCTCTCACCGATCCCACAAAAATTCAGAGGAGGTTTCTGTTCCCTTTAATTTTTGTTGTTATCATTGATTATTTGGTGGATTAGATGCATTGAGGACAATGCAGTCTTTTAGGTGGGGGTGGAATTTATATTTGAACTTCGTTGTAGTTCTTGAGCATGTCATATTCTGATTTTGAGATGTTTAGGAATCTGAATGCATGTTGTCCGATGAGGACTTTCTGTGATTTATTTGTAAATACTCCATAGTTGTGCATTGCGAGAAAACCATGAGAATGTATGCATATCTTGAGCATATTTTAAAAAAAAAATCGATTATTCCCCTACATTCACTGAGCACGTAGACCTTTTACTCTTAGTTCTGTAGGCTTAGAATTACTTTATTTTGTCTGAAACCTCGTTGTCACCCCGAAAGGTTCATTTAGGGAGGCTTGATGTGTTAGAATTTATAACGAATCATTTGATTTAGCAAAGCTATGTGTCTATAAAAAAAATTCATAGAGAGTAAAAGCATGTTTGTAATATACTCTGAGGTGCTCCTCCTTCTTGTGTTGCCCGTGTAACCAGTGGTGATCGTGTAACCCACGGTTGCCACTCCATGAAAGGGCAACTAACAGAAGTGAGCACTAGTCCTTAAAAACGTGAAGCGGAACAAATGCTTGACGTGTTAGGCTCTCAAGAAAAGAAAAGAAAAAAAAAGTTAGTTAGGCCTTTTGTTTTGTTATTCTTTCCGACATTGAAAAGCCGATAGTCTGTTCTTATTGCCAAAAGTAGGGGGAAGATGAATATTAGGATTGACTAAAGTGGTTCCGGGTCTATGGAAGCTAGGATAGGAGGCGCTAATCACACACACACGTTAGGGAATAGGAGTTAATATTTTGAAATGTTCACAAATTATGCATATGCTTGATTGTTTTCCGTTAGCATGATTATCTTGTTTTGCAAGTATTGAGATTCGAGTCGTCAGCATGCATGCTTATTCTTATGAGATAAATCAAAGTATTCCTTGCTCGAGGACTAGCAAGATTCAGGTCGGGGGTATTTTGATAGCTCTAAAATAGAGCTATAATTATAGCCTTAAATCTAGCTAAATGCCATGCTTAATTCAATTAAATCTCCTTATTTTAGGTATTTCGTGGCAAAGAGCTCGGGAAGTCAAATTATGAATTTCAGGGTTAAATCGGTCATTTAAGAGGTTTCGGGAAGTGTTCGGGTCAAGAAGATAGGCCAAACGGAGCTCGGGAGCCAAAATGACCCAAAATTGGGCTTAGACCCGAGAGGTCAGCGCCCAGCGCCCAGGCGCCCAACGGAGGCAGCAGCCCAGGCCGCCCGACATGAAAAGTCCGCCGCACGCCCACGCCCGCGCGCACTGCCGAGGATGCCCGACATCAAAAGTCCGCGCGCGCGCCGCTCGCTCGTGTCCGCGTGCGTCCTCGCCCGCTCCGCCTCCGCGCACGCCCGTGTCCGCGCGCGCCCTCGCCTCGCCTCGCCTCGCCCGCGCGCTCGCCCTAGCCATGACTCAGAATACCCGTCATTAAAAGTCAAAATAAGCCCGACATTAAAAGTCATAAAAAAATGCCCGATTTTGTATATTTTCCAGAGAGCTCAGCGCCTAGGCGTTGTCCCGATTTTGTGCGCGCGCGACCGCGGCACCTAGGCGCTGACTTATGGCGCCTAGGCGCTAATCTGACGCAGAAATGGGTATTTAAGTCCGTTTTTCTGATTTTAGGTCATTCTCTTCTCCCCCTTCTCTTCTAAAAACGATTCTCCACCCATTTTTGGGTATTGTAACTCCATTAATGGAGCTTGGAAGGCCACCCATGAATTTCTTTCTTCCCATTTGCATCCATGGCTAACTAAGAGGTAATACTTAATCTTTAGGAAATGGGTTAGATGTTGTAAATGTGATTGGGTGAGACTTGGATTGTTGTGTATGTTTAGCATTCAACTCTTCTCTAATCTAAGCTTTAATTTCCAGCATCAATTTCTTCTTGGTTTCACTCCCATTTTGTTTATTGATTGTTGGGTTGGTTAAAAACCCATTATGCGTTTGCCTCTTATAGGTTGAGTGACAGCAGTCTAAGTGTATTTAAATTGGTGTTGCAGCATTTAATTTAGCTACCCATTAGGCTCTAGTTGAAGAGTAAATTGAGCCCGTTATTAGAGGTCTCAGTAACGTACTCGTCGCATGGTTACCCGTCGCTCGTAGTTAATTCTATTTGGGAGAGCGTTCACCCTCAATTGAATTAACATCGAAGCTTAATGAAGAGCTGTCAACTCTTCATCAATTACTTGGGATTGCTTGTTTCTTCTTAGAAATATGTAATTTGTGTGGGTAGTCAAAAGCATGCTAAGTCTTGGGCGTCTTTGATCCGAATCACATCGCAATTAATAACCCGGAATCTTTAGATTGAGTGTTTTCATTACAATTTCCATTTCTCCCGTTATTCCAAATTGTAATTTAATTTTTCCCTTTATTTTCTCTTTTCTTCTCCTAATTCTCAAAACCCCCCATCAACATTTTTCTCTCAAGCAATTAAAATTCTGAATTTAGATTAAGTTATTAAATTCCCTATGGTACGATCCTGACTACCGCTTTCTACAAGTTTTGAAGAAGCCTTAGGCAGTGTTATAAATTTTAATTTGGCGGGTCTCGACAAACCGATACATACGGAATATTCACAAAATTTCTCTTACCAGTATGTAAAACCGTAAAGAACTAAACAAATGAAGACGAATTGAAACAAAGCAAACAAATGGAAACAGAGGGCATAAAGCAGTAAGAAACAGAAGACAGAAAGCAGTAAAAGTGTGCACGGATCCTCGCCGCAAGCGCCTCGGATGAAGGCGAAGATTAGCTGATCTTGGGGATGAATTCGATCAGAAGAGAAGAAGGATCTTCTCTTCTTCCTCTCGAGTTATCGACGCCAAGGGCTGATTTCTTCGTTCCAACAAACGGGATAAGGAAATGGATCTTTAGAATGCGTTGAGACGGGGAACTCCACGCTTCCGAGCTATCTTTCTCCTTCACCCTTCACCTCCTTTTATAGCTTTTTGCAGGTACCTTTAGTCATGGAGAACCATCCATTCTAAACGACGATCCTCCACGTGGCAGCAGGGGAGAGCTTAGGCGGCTGAAAGATCGCAACTGTGACGGCGGACGGTTGGACAAACTTAGCAGCAGCAGCTTAAACATTGCGGATTCCTCGTTGAGACCGCAATAACCATTGCGGAGACAACAATGTTTCAGCAATTCTCCTGCAATGTACATTTTGACTCTTTTAGCATCGTTTTTTTATTCTTTTTTGTTCCTTTTACAAATAAGTCCTAATTTAGCTTCATTCCTTGAATTATCATATTTAAGCACGTATTAAACTAAATTCTAACAAAAATGCGTAAGAGATTACACGATTCCATGGTAAATAAGTCCCTAAATTATGTACTTTTGGAGAGGTAACAGTGAGAGTGGCCCATTAGCACCGACTCAATAACTTATCATCTCAGGGATAAAGTCCAATAGGTAGCTGGGGACATAGTGTAGTAAGATGGAGTTCACTCCTAACCCACTCTTCAGGGTTAGTAGATAGGTTGTTCCCTTAATAGCTGACTTCGGGGCTTGAACAATGAGCGCTCACACTCTCATGTGATGAGAGGGTTAACTGATATGTTGGTTGGACCACTGATCTATTGTTCATTAGAGGTGTCAGTGGTACTTAAGGAACAATATGTAATGCAGGGGTTAAACGGTTTAAATGACCCAGCTGTGATTACGAACAACCTGTGAAGGGTCGACTTGCCCATGACGGCTATATCAGAGGACATAATATATCTACTGAGGAGAGTGCAACCCTCAGGCTATAGTGGAGTCTACGGGGGTTAACGAATGTTGATTAGTTCGGTTAAAAGAGTTTTGACCGGATAATCTCGTATCGTTGGAGCTTATGATCTGTAGGTCCTTTAGGTTCTCCTGGCTAGCTCGGATATCGTCGTGCAACAGTATAAGAGAAAAGAAAAAGGATTTGAATTGTTCAAATTCGGTTTTTGGAAGGATGATGGACATATTTAAATATGATTTAAATATGAGATTTCCTATTACATGAATAAGATTCATGTGGAAAAAAGTCGGTTTTCGGAAAACTAGGTTTAGCCATATTATTTAATTAATATTTGATATTGAATTAAATAATAATTATTAATTAAAAAGTTTAATTAATAGTTATATATATATATATATATATATATATATATATATATATATATATATATATATTTGACTTTCTTAATGGCTAAGGATGGTAGTGGGTTTTGGGTTACATTTTAAATGAATTGTGAATTCATTTTTGATGGGCTGAGTTTTTTCGCGAACTTGAAAAATTAAGAAACCTCTCTTGCCATTTTTTTTTCTTCTTCATCTTCTTCTTCCTCTGCCTCTTTTATTTTCTCTTTGTTTCGGAGTCCCACCACTCCGTTGCTCGGCGCCGAGGATAGCGGGACTACCTGGTGTGGTTCTCGGGGCGTTCGTGAGAAGAGGCCGGAAGAGTTCGTGACGAGAAAAGTGCGGCGGAACTCGAAGAAAATTCGGAACTACAAGGGTATGTAATTCTAATTTTCTTATTACCGTCTTTTGAGCATGTTTTCTATTTGTTAAATTGATGTAATAAGAGTATCATCGGTCCAAAATCGCTTCCGCTGCGTATATCGCTCCATCAATTTTTCTCTCCACTTTCTATACCAGTAGTCAGCTATGGACTTGTAGTTGAAAAAACCAACTTTTCTAATAGTTGTCAATATTGAAGAGACCATCATTTTATGTTGCAGAAGTTATCATCTCTTATCAAGAGTTTTATCTCTTCTTTTCACTTCTTCTAGGATTATTTAGTTTTTGTACTTAATTATACATTTTTTGAAAGTACTCGAGAACTTTTTTGTATTTAATATCTCGCATTGTTTTCATCACAAGTCTTCAGAAGAACTTTGATGATAAAATTTGGTTATTTGGAGTTTGCTTGCAAGGGCTGTTTAAAATCTTGAACACTCCTAGACCCCATTTTTTTTTTTTAATCTTTCATGATTCTTTCCTTTCGTCAATTTTAATTTTGTTGGGCTATGTGTTGTCTCTTCTTCCCCCCGTTAGCTGACTTAAAGTTTGTATTATACCCGAGTTAAACTCATCATGGTGCCTGTATTGGGTGATATATGACTTTTAAATGTTAACTTACATATTAAATTGTGTAGGACGCACTCTGCGACTGTTCTACTCGATGACAGTGTGAAACAAACAATTGATTTGCAAGTTGAAAGGGGTAGCACATCATTTACAGTACACCTAGTGGTGAGGCACTTTCATTTCTCAATGTTGGATTCATCATTGTCTAATTTTGTTGAGGATATTTGCAAAACATCTTTGTTTATGAAGCATCTCACTTGGGAAATTAAAAAAAAAAAAAATCCCTGGGATAAAAGCAGTGTGTAGAAACATTTGCTAATCAGTCGAGTTCAGTCAAATAACTTTTTGGTTGGATACTTTGTCTGTTTTGGATAAATTTTCAAGATGTTACAAGTCCCTTTAGTAATTAAGAATAACACTTCTCAAAATATGTTCAACTACATCTTGTTTAAGTGCTTTTGGAGGGAACACTTATTAATATAACCTTAAACAGGTTCATTATAGGTATTTAAATTATGACTCACTTATTATAGCGGATTGAGCACGCAATATCACTCGCTCTATTTGCTTATGTTTGGAAGATTAAATAAAGATAATGTAGAAAATATAAATAGTTGAACAAGTATTTTAGGAGTTGTTAGTGCTATAAATAGTTGAATAACTATTTTAGGAGTTTGTTAGTTCTATATTAGGAAATAAGTTGTTCTTTAGTTCCTATTTTCTTGTCATTAGTTGCTCTAGTTGGTTATCTTTGTATGTATAAATTGCCTCTCTTTGGCTCATCAAATAATCAAGTGATTTTATTCACCAAAACTTCATGGTATCAGAGCCTTGTTAGAAAGCTAAAACCAAACCGTGTTTAGTTTTGTTTTTCGGAAAAAAAAGAGGCGAAAACCAAAGAGTTCTTCCTCCCAAATCTGCACATCCTTCGGTGGTATACCCATCCAGACTCGTTGTAGCCCCTCTAAAATATACATCCAGATCCTTCGGCATTTTTTAGCCGAACCAGACCGACCCAAACTTAACCTGAACCAGATCGACCCAAACTAAACTTGAACCATACCGAACCAAACCTGAACCATACCAAACCAAACCCAACCCGAACCAAAACAAAATAAATGAAAATATATATATATATATATATATATATATATATATATATCGTGATGAATACACAACCTGAAAGCACTCCTGACAGCTTAGAAACCAACCCTAAAAAATCCTTCATCGCCAAAACCAGTACCAAAAAACCATCCCCGGTTCAAGCCACCACTGTGGAGACCTACAGTTCATCTATACACATCACCATGCATCGATTGAATGGGAGAAACTACCTAGAGTGGTCTCAATCCGTGAAGCTTGCTATTGATGGAAGAGGAAAATTGGGCTATATCACTAGAGAAGCGAAGAGACCAAAAGAGAGTGAAGATGGCTACAAAATCTGGAGGTCGGAGAATTCGCTCGTCACAGCGTGGCTGCTCAATTCCATGGATGCTTCGATTTCCAAGCCACATATATTTATGAAGACGGCAAAAGAGGTATGGGACTCAATTCGGGAAACCTACTCAAATCTCGAAAACTCGTCGCAAATATTCGAGCTAAAGACAAGATTGTGGCAGTCCAAACAGGGGAATAGAGATGTGACGAGCTACTACAATGAAATGGTATCATTATGGCAGGAGTTGGATCAGTGTCACGATGATGTATGGGAGGATGTTAATGATTATGCGCGACATCAAAAAAATGAGATGAACGATCGTGTATACATGTTTCTTGCAGGGGTTAATAGAGAACTTGATGAGGTGAAGGGGATAAATCTTGGGAGAAGTTCGCTGCCCTCAATCCGAGAAGTTTTCTCCGCTGTTCGATTGGAAGAAAATCGAAGGAAAATCATGAATGGTGGTATAACAGAACCAGCCACTGAAATCTCTACTTTGTTCGTCAGAGAGGGAGGACAAGAAGGAGAGAGTCGGAAGAAACCTTGGTGTGACTATTGCAGAAAATTGTGGCATACGAGAGATGCGTGCTGGAAACTTATTGGGAAACCACCCGGAGCTGGGAAGAAGAAACCCGAGAGAGCCTTCCAAGCCGTGACTGAAGCTTCACAAGAGCAACTGATATGAATTATTTTGGCAATCCAATTCATATCCATGATGAAGCTTAATGAAGTCAAACCATTGTTATGGAGGAAGAATCAAAGTCAACAGGGAAGAGAAATGCATGAACTTCATTATCTCACAAGTCCATTTCGTGGAAGACTAATAGATCATGTTAAACTAAGTTTAAAATCCATATTTGGTTACTTAATGTACTCATTTAAAGTGTAACTAAGTTTTAGGTGATCTTTCATATTTCAAGATAAACTTTTAGTTTTCCAAGGTGCCTTTTAGAATATCAAGGCATCTTTTGGTATTTCAAGGTGACTTTTCATATTAGCATTTATGTTAGGAGTCTCTTGGCTTAATTCCTTGTCTATAAAAGGGATTAGCCTTGTCTATTGTAAAAGACAACTTGATATGAGATATGAAATGTAGTGTTTTGGGTTTTAAACGCTTGAAAGCTTTTAAGCTTTGTTTCTTGTGTGTTCTTGTGATAGAATGCATGTATATTTGGAGCATTCAAGTGAGGATTGATCTGTCTTGCTTGTGGAGTGCTTTGAAGATCGAGGGTTGATGGGAGCCAAAAGCTTTGTCCGATCCTTGGTTCGTTAGATCATCTAAGTAACCTGTATTCTAGCCTATCTTAGGGGCTGAGATCGAATTGGCTACTGGGGTTTTCAAGTTAATGTGTTGGGGGTCCGTATAATCAAGGGGTTCTCACGCTTATTCTTGGAGGTTTCGTATCATTTGGTATCAGAGCTTTGGCTCTAGATCGGGTATATCATTTATCTTTCTTTCGTGTCTTTTATATCCATCTTATTCAAAACTGAATGTATTAAGGAGTTTTAGTGTTTGTGATTCAAGGGTTCGTATAACCAAGGGGTTCTTGATCCAATTCACTAAGGTTTCGTATCATTTGGTATCAGAGCTTTGGCTCTAGGTCGGGTATATCATCTATCTTTCTTTCGTGTCTTTTATTTCAATCTTATTCAAAAAAAAAAAAAAAACCATCTTCTTAAAGTGTTTTGTTGTTTCTGTCTTCCGCGTGCATCTGTTGTATTCTATATGTCTGAAGATAAAACTGCATTAAAGTATGTCAAATTTGTTCTTGTCTTGTTCAGCACGAATTTATCTATCCAACAAGACAAATTTCACTTTAATCCGAGCCCTATAACTTTAGTTATCAATTTTTCTTCAGCCCAAGCGTTTTGAGTGTTCTGCCCAGTTTTTTTTTTTAATTTCCTCATCTATATTCTATTCCTTGTTTATTAGTGTTCTACATCTCAGAAATAAGCCTACTTGATATCCAATTAAAGCTCTGTGAGTCAGCTATCCATACAAATATTTTTTGTACAATTTCATTGAGTAGAAAAAAAGATATTTATTTTTGAATGAATATTGTTCGGTCTGGAAAAACTGCTATCTACAATCTGCTGCTCCTGACTTCGAAATATGATATCTTTCTGATTACTATTTCTAAAGCAGTCAAATTGGGTACCATTTTGAAGCTTATTGAAGTATCTTTATAACCCTATTTTTTTTGTTCCAATCCGAGCTCTGAGGAAGAAGATATCACACAAATAGTAAAGAAGCTCCTGCAGAAAACTTTCCATATTTGGAAATCCAACAGTTCTTGAAAACAAATTGATATATATTGGTGAATTATTTTGACAATTAAATTTCCATCCAAGGTGGTGCTCAAAAAATCTTTTGGATTCGAGGACGAATCCTTTTGAAGAATGGGAGGATGATATGAATTATTTTGGCAATCCAATTCATATCCATGATGAAGCTTAATGAAGTCAAACCATTGTTATGGAGGAAGAATCAAAGTCAACAGGGAAGAGAAATGCATGAACTTCATTATCTCACAAGTCCATTTCGTGGAAGACTAATAGATCATGTTAAACTAAGTTTAAAATCCATATTTGGTTACTTAATGTACTCATTTAAAGTGTAACTAAGTTTTAGGTGATCTTTCATATTTCAAGATAAACTTTTAGTTTTCCAAGGTGCCTTTTAGAATATCAAGGCATCTTTTGGTATTTCAAGGTGACTTTTCATATTAGCATTTATGTTAGGAGTCTCTTGGCTTAATTCCTTGTCTATAAAAGGGATTAGCCTTGTCTATTGTAAAAGACAACTTGATATGAGATATGAAATGTAGTGTTTTGGGTTTTAAACCCTTGAAAGCTTTTAAGCTTTATTTCTTGTGTGTTCTTGTGATAGAATGCATGTATATTTGGAGCATTCAAGTGAGGATTGATCTATCTTGCTTGTGGAGTGCTTTGAAGATCGAGGGTTGATGGGAGCCAAAAGCTTTGTCCGATCCTTGGTTCGTTAGATCATCTAAGTAACCTGTATTCTAGCCTATCTTAGGGGCTGAGATCGAATTGGCTACTGGGGTTTTCAAGTTAATGTGTTGGGGGTCCGTATAATCAAGGGGTTCTCACGCTTATTCTTGGAGGTTTCGTATCATTTGGTATCAGAGCTTTGGCTCTAGATCGGGTATATCATTTATCTTTCTTTCGTGTCTTTTATATCCATCTTATTCAAAACTGAATGTATTAAGGAGTTTTAGTGTTTGTGATTCAAGAGTTCGTATAACCAAGGGGTTCTTGATCCAATTCACTAAGGTTTCGTATCATTTGGTATCAGAGCTTTGGCTCTAGGTCGGGTATATCATCTCTCTTTCTTTCGTGTCTTTTATTTCAATCTTATTCAAAAAAAAAAAAAAAAACCATCTTCTTAAAGTGTTTTGTTGTTTCTGTCTTCCGCGTGCATCTGTTGTATTCTATATGTCTGAAGATAAAACTGCATTAAAGTATGTCAAATTTGTTCTTGTCTTGTTCAGCACGAATTTTTTTTTGCAATGGTATTTTAATTAAAGCGAGGATTGAACCCATGACTTCATAGTCACGGGCACAACCTTATGCCAATTGAGCTATGCTCGATTTGGCTTGTTCAGCACGAATTTATCTATCCAACAAGACAAATTTCACTTTAATCCGAGCCCTATAACTTTAGTTATCAATTTTTCTTCAGCCCAAGCGTTTTGAGTGTTCTGCCCAGTTTTTTTTTTTTAATTTCCTCATCTATATTCTATTCCTTGTTTATTAGTGTTGTACATCTCCGAAATAAGCCTACTTGATATCCAATTAAAGCTCTGTGAGTCAGCTATCCATACAAATATTTTTTGTACAATTTCATTGAGTAGAACAAAAGATATTTATTTTTGAATGAATATTGTTCGGTCTGGAAAAACTGCTATCTACAATCTGCTGCTCCTGACTTCGTTATCTCACAAGTCCATTTCGTGGAAGACTAATAGATCATGTTAAAACTAAGTTTAAAATCCATATTAGTTACTTAATGTACTCATTTAAAGTGGAACTAAGTTTTAGGTGATCTTTCATATTTCAAGATAAACTTTTTGGTTTTCCAAGGTGTCTTTTAGAATATCAAGGCAACTTTTTGTATTTCAATATGACTTTTCATATTAGCATTTATGTTAGGAGTCTCTTGGCTTAATTCCTTGTCTATAAAAGGGATTAGTCTTGTCTATTGTAAAAGACAACTTGATATGAGATATGAAATGTAGTGTTTTGGGTTTTAAACCCTGAAAGCTTTTAAGCTTTGTTTCTTGTGTGTTCTTGTTATAGAATGCATGTATATTTGGAGTATTCAAGTGAGGATTGATCTGTCTTACTTGTGGAGTGCTTTGAAGATCGAGGGTTGATGGGAGCCAAAAGCTTTGTCCGATCCTTGGTTCGTTAGATCTTCTAAGTAACCTGTATTCTAGCCTATCTTAGGGGCTGAGATCGAATTGGCTACTGGGGTTTTCAAGTTAATGTGTTGGGGGTCCGTATAATCAAGGGGTTCTCACGCTTATTCTTGGAGGTTTCGTATCATTTGGTATCAGAGCTTAGGTTGTTCTAACCGAAAGCTCAAGATTAGAAAAAAAAATCTATCTTTCAATTTTGTCTTTTAAATTTCCAAGTTGCTTTCAATTCTGTAATTTTTTGTTCTTTTCAATTTTGAATTGTTAGGACAATACATTACATCTTATATCCTTTACATTCTGTTCCAATTCAAATTAAAAAAAAAAAGTGTCAAAATTAGTTAGTTTCTTGTTTATGTGTTCTTGAATGTTCTTGTTGAAATCTGAAGTTTGGAGTATTTGATTCGAAATTTCGTCATCAAATTTGATTGTTTGTGTTTATTTGGGTTCCAAAAGAGAGAAGAATTAAAAATCTTAATGTTTTAGTTGTAAATTGCAATTCCAATGCAAACAATTAATGCATAAGTTGTAACTTGTGCTTATTGATTCCAACCACATTCTCACATAAAAAGTCAAATTGTGTCTTTTCATTTCATATTCTGATCTTTAACTTTGTTGTTGGAATATATCCACTAGTTTAGATTAATAGTTGTTTTTCTTACATGCTTGTTTATTACTTGATTGCAAAAACTTTCATAGCTCTCATTTTGTCCAACCAACTTGAGAGAAGTGAGCTGTGAGATTATAATCGAGTGTAAACATGAGTGATCTTCATTATAAAGGAGAGTAAACACACGAGGAATTGCTTGTGAGGTTTTTCATTTGGCAAGCCATGTTGCACCAAAGAAGAAGACGTCGTGAGACCTACAATCGTGATGATCATTTTATGAAGGATTTTCTCGACAATATAGCTGAGATGCGCCAATGCATCAATGAGCTATTTGAAATAGAGCAAGAGTTGAATTTGCGGGACCAAGCAAGGGAGAAAAGGGTCATACAATCTGTTGAAAGAGGGGAAGATTGCCCTAAGAAATCTACAAGGTACACTAAACCTAAACCAACTTCCAGTGTTACTTTATCTTTGGAAAAGGTTAGTTTACCTACTGAAATTCAGCCTATTGAAGAGGTAGAAGATGATCAAGTTCAAAATGACACACTTTGTGATTTGGTGTCAATGCATACTAATGGTGATATCATACTTAGTACGCAATTAGATTGCAAAGTCTTGTTTGATTGTAACACTTCTATTGTTTTGCCTACACTTGAAGAAATGCATGTTGATGTGTGTGAGTTAGAGGAAAAGGCACAAAAGGCCAAGACAAAAGCATGCGATTGTATTGAAAAAGAATCACGTGAGAAAAATAGTGAGAAAGAAAAGCATGAGATTAGTTTATGGCCTACAATAAAAAATGAGAGAAAAGCCCAGAATGTGAGTATGTGTGAAAGAAAATGTGTGGTTAAATCTATTTTGTTTTCAAAGCAAAATATTTATGATCTTTTATATAAAGGATCTTGTTTTCTAACGGGTGAGCTCAAACCATGTTTTGCTAGTATTTCTTTTGAGTTCTTACAGGAGGCCAAAACACTCATTGAGAAGTTTGATTCAAAGATCGTTTCTACCGTCAACAATTGCAAACAACACATGGACATCAATGCCAAAACATTTATTGAGAAACAAAACACCAAAGTTTCTTTTCGGACCATCCATGGCAGCAAGCATAAGGTGTTCAAACCGGGTGATTGGGTTTGGAAATTATTTTGGAAAGATCATTGTTCTTTTTATAAGAAACCCAAGTGGAGTTCAAAAGGCAACTTACCTATGAAATCTCATGACTACAAGATTGCTCTACAAGGCGAGGGAGATAACAATTATATGTTCAATGCCGCTGATTTTCGTCCTTTTGATGTAGATGATGGTGATTCGAGGACGAATCCTTTTGAAGAATGGGAGGGATGATATGAATTATTTTGGCAATCTAATTCATATCCATGATGAAACTCAAGGAGGTCAAACCATTGTTATGGGGCAAGGGTTAAAGTCAACGATGAAGAGAAAGACATGGATTTCAACTTGTCTCAAGTCCAATTTATGGAAGACTAAAGTATTATAATTAAACTAAGTTTAATATGCACATTTTGTCACTTATTACACTAATTAAAAGTGTAACAAAGTCTTAGGCAACCTTTCATATTTCTAGATGACTTTTACTTTTCCAAGATGCCTTTTAGAATATCAAGGCACCCTTTGGTATTTCAAGGTGGCTTTTCATATTGGCATTTATGTTAGGGAGTTAAAGAGTCTCTTGGCTGAATTCCTTGTCTATAAAAGGGATTGGTCATGTCTAATGTAAAAGAACAACTTTGATATTTGAATTGAAAAAAAATCATCTTCTTGAAGTGTTTTGTTGTTTCTGTCTTTCGCGTGCATCTGTTGTATTCTGTATGTCTGAAGATTAAAACTTCATCAAAGTGTGTAAAATTTGTTCTTGTTATGTTCAGCACGAATTTTTCTATCCAACAAGACAAATTTCACTTTAATCCGAGCCCTATAACTTTAGTTATCAATTTTTCTTCAGCCCAAACGTTTTGAGTGTTCTGCCCAGTTTTTATGAATTTCCTCATCTACATTCTATTCCTTGTTTCTTAGTGTTCTACATCTCCGAAATAATCCTACTTTATATCAGATTAAAGCCCTATGAGTCAGCTATCCATACAAATCTGTTTTGTACAATTTCATTGAGTATAACAAAAGATATTGATTTTTGAATGAACATTGTTCGGTCTGGAAAACCTGCTGTTTAGACTCTACTGCAGCTGACTTCGGAATATTATATCTGGCTGATTACTACTTCGCAAACAGTCAAATTGGGTGCCGTTTTGAAGATTATTGAAATATCTTTCTAACCCAATTGGTTTTGTTTCAATCCGAGCTCTGAGAAAGAAGATATCGCACCAAGAGTTAAGAACCGCCCTGCAGAAAACTTTCCATACTTGGAAAATCAGTTCTAAAAAATATATTGATATATCATTTGGAGAATTATTTTTGACAATCATATTCAAATCAAAGATGGTGCTCAAAAGATCTTTAGGATTCGAGGACGAATCCCTTTGAAGAACGGGAGGATGATATGAATTATCTTGACAATCTAATTCATATCCATGATGAAGGTCAATGAAGTCAAATCATTGTTATGGAGCAAAGATCAAAGTCAACAAAAAAGAGAAATGCACTAACTCACAATACCATTTCGTGGAAGATTAATAGATCATGTTAAAACCAAGTTTAAAATCCATATTTTGTTACTTAATGTACTCATTAAATATGCAACATAGTTCTAGGTGATCTTTCATATTTTAGATGAATTTTAGTTTTCCAAGATGCCTTTTGGAATATCAAGGCACCCTTTGGTATTTCAAGGTGACTTTTCATATTAGCATTTATGTTAGGAGTCTCCTTGCTTAATTCCTTGTCTATAAAAGGGATTAGCCTTGTCTATTGTAAAAGACAACTTGATATGAGATATGAAATGTAGTGTTTTGGGTTTTAAACCCTTGAAAGCTTTTAAGCTTTGTTTCTTGTGTGTTCTTGTGATAGAATGCATGTATATTTGGAGCATTCAAGTGAGGATTGATCTGTCTTGCTTGTGGAGTGCTTTGAAGATCGAGGGTTGATGGGAGCCAAAAGCTTTGTCCGATCCTTGGTTCGTTAGATCATCTAAGTAACTTGTATTCTAGCCTATCTTAGGGGCTGAGATCGAATTGGCTACTGGGGTTTTCAAGTTAATGTGTTGGGGGTCCGTACAATCAAGGGGTTCTCACGCTTATTCTTGGAGGTTTCGTATCATTTGGTATCAGAGCATTGGCTCTAGGTCCGGTGTATCATTTATCTTTCTTTTGTGTCTTTTATTTTCATCTTATTCAAAACTGAATGTATTAAGGGGTTTTAGTGTTTGTGATTCAAGAGTTCGTATAACCAAGGGGTTCTTGATCCAATTCACTAAGGTTTCGTATCATTTGGTATCAGAGCTTTGGCTCTAGATCGGGTATATCATTTATCTTTCTTTCGTGTCTTTTATATCCATCTTATTCAAAACTGAATGTATTAAGGGGTTTTAGTGTTTGTGATTCAAGGGTTCGTATAACCAAGGGGTTCTTGATCCAATTCACTAAGGTTTCGTATCAATCTGCCTCTCAACACTCGGTCAGCCAAGGAATGAGGTTGTTAGAGAAGCCTCCATGTTTGTTTAGCCACTAGAGCTTGATTAAAACCTTCCAGATTGCGAAAGTCAAGTCCCCATTTTTCTTTTGGAATGCACATACGGTCCCATCTCATCCAATGAATTTTTGGTTTATGTTTAGTTGATCCCCACCAAAATTTTGCAAAAGACTTTGTAAGCTCCTCGCAAAATGTCTTAGGAAGTTGAACGCAAGACATCACATAGGTGGGGATGGCTTGTGCTACAGCTTTAACGAGGATTTCTTTTCCTCCACTAGAAAAGAAATTCTCCTTCCAACTTGCCATGACTTTAAGAACTCTTTCCTTTAGGTATTCAAGATCTTTTTGCTTATTCCTAGAGAAGTGAGATGGCATTCCCAAATACTTCCCAAGATTTGTAACCGCACTCATATGTATGGAGTGTTCTAACTTCACCTTTAGGGTCTCCGAGACATTTGGGCTAAATAGAATAGCACACTTCAAAAAGTTTACACATTGGCCAGATGCTTTCTCATAAATATGTAGAATTTTCTTGATTGCTTCAAATTCAGACTCCACAGCATGACAGAAAAATAGGCTATCATCAGCAAAAAAGAGATGTGATATAGTTGGGCTATTCTTCGATATTTGACAACCCCTTATCATTTTTAGTTGTTGTGCCTGATACATGAGACTTGAAATACTCTCTACACAAAGTAGAAATAAGTAGGGAGATAAATGATCACCTTGTCTAAGGCCCCGTTAGGGGTGGATCATTCCTTTAGGGCGTCCATTAATCAACACTGAGAAACTGACTGTAGAGATGAAATCCATCACTAGATTGACCCAATCCTCCTTGAACCCCAGCCTAAGCATACTCCCTCGCATGAAATACCACTCGACCCTATCATAGGCCTTGCTCATATCAAGTTTAAGAGCTGCAAGACCTTGCTTACTTTGTCGTTTAATCATAATGTGATGAACACACTCACAACTTACAAGTATATTGTCAGAAATGAGTCTTCCTGGAACAAAGGCACTTTGAGTCTCAATAATAAGCTCTGGCAGTATCACTTTCAGCCTATTAGCAATAGTTTTAGTAATAATCTTGTAGGAAACATTACATAAACTGATAGGGCGAAAATCAGACACCTCTTTCGGCACTTTAATCTTGGGAATCAACACTAAATTGGTATGGTTTAGGTCTCATACGGAAGCCTTATTATTCAGAATGTTGAGGCATGCATCCATTGTGGGATCCTTTATAGTCTCCCAATATTTCCGGTAAAATAATGCCGGGAAACCATCAGGACCAGGAGCTTTAGTTGGGGACATTTGGAACACCGCTCTGCGAATCTCCTCTTCAGTGAAAGGAGTCATTAACCACTCATTCATTGCATTTGTAACCTTTGACTTCACAGGCCCGAGAGCCTCCGCAATCTGACATTCTGTTGGATGATTGGATCTAAAAATCTTCATAAAATAATCCACAAAAACATTATTCAAATCAAACTCATTTGTGACCCACATCCCATCAGGCCCCTGTATCCGCTTAATTTTATTTCGGTCTCGGCGGATTGTAGCTTGTTTGTGGAACCACCGGGTGTTCTTATCTCCCCATTTCAACCAATTCTCGCGAGAGCGTTGCTTCCAATAGACCTCTTCAGAACGGAGAGCCTTATCAAGTCTTTGTTCAATAATCTGAATATGTTGAAAATTTGGCCCTTCACTCACATTATAAGCATCTTGGAGTAGGCCTCTCTGTATTTTTATTTATGCATAAAAGTTTTGTTTTTTCTCAATCCCCCATTGCCTAAGCCTTTTTCTGCAAGAAGACAAAGAAGATAGAAAAATATCCTTTTTAGGAGCAAGAGGGGGTGCTAGCAATCTTTCTTCCTCCCAACAACGATTGATGATATCACCACAATGTCCATCAGTTGTCCATAATTCCTCAAAGTGAAAAGGAGAGGACCTACGTCCCCTATTATTAATAGACACCCTAGCCTCATTAGATAAAAGTAACTCAATACAAATAGGTCGATGGTCAGAATCATACCAATCTAAATGCTAAACTTTTATTTGATTGAAAATGTTACAAAAAGATGCATTCCCAAGGAAACGGTCTAGTCGTTTAAAAATGGAGGCTCCACAATGCCACCTATTTGTCCAAGTAAAAGGACTTCCTACAAAATCAAAATCACAAAGCTGTAAATCATCCATAGTTTCTCGGAATAGAGCCATGGTTTGAGAGATGCGAGTAGATCCCCCTTGTTTCTCATGAGCCCAAAAACATTCATTTAGGTCCCCCCTAACATTCAGGGAGAGTCGTCATTATTCGATAGCCTTCTTAATAAATCACATGTAACTTTTTTCCTCACTTTTTCCGGACAGCCATAAATTCCCGAAAATCTCCAACAATTATTCAAGTATGTAAATTTATGATTTGTAGGAATTAATGTGCTAACATAAAGGTGAATTCTACAAGTGTAACTTTATGTAACCTTGAGTTTATATACTCCACAAGATTAACATTATCCCATCTAATATATTTAAGTTCAATATTTAAAATCCAAATCACACAAACCTAAAATCTAAGAGTCAAACATCCTTTACACCAATAACTTAGGGTATGTTCGGGAGTAACATTCAAATGCTTTTAAAATCACTTATGTCATATTTAAAATTATAGCAAAATATACATTTAATCACTCAAAATCATTTTATTGTTTGGTTTTACACTTTTAATCATGATTTACATAACATCAATTAAAATTGAGATTGAATGATAAATTTTATGTGTTTGGAGTAATTTGGAACATGAAAAAAGTGATTTTAACTGTTGACACCAATTTTTGGTATCACTTGTGAATTTAATAGTGTTGGTGGAACGAGCTTGACCTTACAATACCTGAAAGAAAAGACAAGCAAGGATCGGTGGGGGGCTACCCACACCGGCTCTGACACTCAAGTTAGGTCTGGAGAGAGAAAGAGAGAGAGGACAAGTTTATGAGTATGAAATTTTAATAAGATATATTTGTTGGAATTAATTAAATAATTAATTCATATGTGGGTAACAAATTCAATAGCAATTATATTTGGGCTATTTAATAGGCATTTGAGTGATCTTGATTATGGGCCAAGACTTCCCATATAGTGGTGTGGCCTGCTGAGCAGAAACCAGCCCGTTGGTCCTAGGGAATTATGGGAAACCCTAGGATCAACATATATATAGTTTAGGTTGTGGTCCCCAATAAGCTATGCAGCTTTAGCCTCCTATTCCCCATCTGATAGAGAGAATTGCCCATGATTGGTCTGGGTTGCATAGATGAGGAAGACCACAAACCATCAGAGTATTACATGGATTCATCACATCTAAAGGTTCCAGGTAATTCTAATCCCCTCTAATTTAGTTTTTCTTCCATGCTTAGATCCCAAAAGTTTGTCATGATTGTTCTTGGATTAAATGTATTTATTCTTGAATAATCATATATTGGGGTTTTCCCAATAAATATTCCAACAAGTGGTATCAGAGCGGTTTTTGCATGGTAGATTACTAATTTTATCAAACATGTTGTCTTTCCTTTGATTCATAAGATTTCGATTCAATAGGATTTTAGAATGATTTTACAACATGTTGTGTGAATTACTCGAACGATTGAATAGTCAAATTTAATTCGAATGCTTTTGCATATTTGAGTTATATCATTAAGAATTATGAATGTTTTCATATGCATCTTTTGGCTCAATGATAAAAAAAAAAAAAAATGTTTTCATTTTCAATCTTTGACTGTATGGTGGTTGTCATGAAGAAAGATCATAAGAGCAAGAATTAAAGAAAAAAAAATAGTGTTCGCAGCAACACTGTTGTGGAAAATGGCTTAAGAGATGTTAGGACACTGTAACATGAGATTTGCAGTGGGCCTTAGCCCACTGCAAATATACATATAACACAATAAATTTTATGTTATGTTAATATATATAATTTTAACTATTACTATTGTTTGTATTTTTCTTTTATAATAATAGTATTTGTTTATAAAATTATATATATGCCTTATGTTATAAATTTGAATTTGGGCATAAAAAAGTGTGGAGAATTATTTAATTTTTCATTTTTTGTGTGCTTAACAAGGTATCAAGAATTAGCACAATTAGTACAATTTATTTTCAATGTTTTGTAAATTAAAACATTTATAAAGTTATTAGATTATTAGATGGAGTGTATTTGTTGCTTATGCATATTGTGATCGGCCCAAAGGAAGGTTACAATTTGGCCAAACAACAAATATCAATAATAAGTATGAATAACATAATGATGTGTCCTTGAAGTTGTTAGTCGGCCCAAAGGAAGACTATCTTCTAAAAGGGATAAGTTATTATATTTTATTATTGAATTCTAAATGTGATGCCCAATGCATATGTTAGGTTGTCAGGTGGGTTGAAATCCCAATAAAGTTTTTTTTGGGCATTCTATTTTTATTTTTGAGGACTTTTCCCTTTATAAATTATGCATGTAAAGATATTACTCTTAATTTTGAAAATAATTTTGGTAATTTCATTTTCATGAAGATACAATTAATAGTAATTCAAATAAATGTGTTTTTGCATAATAATCTGATTTTCTATGTTAGTGTTGATTTGATGGATCATGCTGCCAAAGTAGCCTCTGATTTCTGATATTGACATCTTCATAGTTAATTAGATGTTTGTGGACCTGTTGTTTATGCGTTCTGTTGTCGGCCCAAAGGAAGACGTCAGTTTGGCCAAATAACAGGTACATCTATGGTTATTTGGTGATAAAACATGAATAATATAAAGTTATGCCATGTGAGTGATTGTCGGCCCAAAGGAAGACTTTCACTTGACCGGATTAGGTATCAGTGTTTCGGCCAAATAACAGGTACATCTATGGTTATTTGGTGATAAAACATGGATAATATAAAGTTATGCCATGTGAGTGATTGTCGGCCCAAAGGAAGACTTTCACTTGACCGGATTAGGTATCAGTGTTTCCTCACCACATTGAGAGTACTGTTTGCAAGTTGACAGTCGGCCCAAAGGAAGGTTGTCAATGTTGTGTTTGGTATCTTGTTGTCCTCATAAAGTTTAATTTTAAGGTATTTTTATAAATACTAAGTTATTCATGAGCATGTTTTAGTTGTTTTTTCAAAATTTTAAATACTATTGCCTTGTTTGATTTTGAGAATATTTTTGTTCACGTTGTTATGAATAAAGAAACACTTTTTTTTTTTTCTACTTAGCAACATCCCATTCAGATTAATTGAGATTTATATTAAAAAAATAAAAAATAAAATAGAATAATCTTAATTTCATAAGCTTTATGATGATGAAATTTTTATTCAAGGGAATCATGTTTGATAAGGAAATAATTAGGAAATTCCTTTAAAAGATAAAGATTGTTCTGAAATGAACATAAAGTAAGAGACATTTAAACTTTTGGTTAAATGTGTCTTAATGAAGAACAATGGAACATAAGAGCGTACACTATGATGCTTGTAAGGGTAGAGGAACCCTTAATGAGCGAATCTTCGATGGTATGTTGAAGAAAATTGTTTTAAGTATGAAAGAACAAAATGTACTGAATTAACTATTTCCGTAAGGGAGAAATTAAAGTCGACACAAAGATGCATTTTGAACATATTAGTCCAAATTACTAAAAATTAGGATCCAGATTTCTCCTATTTTTTTTTTTTTTTTTAGAAAATTTGGACATGTAGGAAAATATGTTCTTAGCACTTCTTTTCATAATGTATAAAGAAAATTTGACTTCTCACTTAGGATTTAAACAAAGTTAGTTTAGTTTGCATGTCAGACTTCCATGTGTTGAATAGACTCTAATTTCTATTCATTGATGATTTGTTCTTTTGATTTAACAAATTGTCGAGCCTGTATTAGGTAGAATCAATGGAGAAATAATGAAATAGTTTATTCCATATGACTTCTTAAAATGCTTAACAACATTGTTTAATATTTTCAGAATTATATTTTTAGTGAAGTCACTCATTTTTATGTCAGAAAGGTCTTTAGTTCTGGATATCTTAGAAGTCATATGATTAGTTTCTAGTGATGAAACACTATGGATTGGGTAGAGAATATTTAAGGCCTTTTGCTAAACTTCTTTAAGAATTTATAGAGCCATTAAGTAAGACGTTTTTTTAAGGCAAACCTGAGTAAAGTGTGTTGCTTATAGAATGATTCAAAGCTCATAAAGATGAGGTTAGAAGTATGACAAATTATTTCTCTTTGCATTTAACTTCTTTGGGAAAAAACTTAAGATTGCAGCATAAAATTAAAGTGGTGTACCACATAAAACAACAACTAAATCTCTTGCAATTAAAGGTTAGGCAAATGCTTAACATTATGTTTGCATTTAGAGATGTCCAATTAATGATTGGTCCTAAAGGTCAATAAGAAGAATTTGGACTTAAAAGATTATTTGTTGTTACTCTAGGTACACTAGTCATTTTCATGATTTCTAAAATTAATTCTCACTTAGGTTCATTTGCTAGATATCTTTACTTTCTTAAAGGATGTTGAGTTTGAGGGGGAAGATAAAATGAGGAATGCTATCCTTATGAAAAGAGTATTTGAGTTATTTTCTATATGTGAAAACATTAGTTAAGATTCTCCTCATTTAAGTAAGACAAACTCAACATTATTAAAAGTGTTATTAAAGTAATCACAAGAGATGAGAGAAATCCAAATATAAAGATTTAAGTTTGACTTAAACGTAAAAGTAAATGATTTCATTATCTTCCCCTAAAGTCAAACAAAGATTTAACTCTTAAAATAGAGAATTAATGTCACAAAGAATTAGGTGAAACAACAATGACAATATTTGACATCTTGTCATATTGCCTTTAAGAGGTAATGTGTGTTGAAAGATATAAGGTTTGTCTAGTTATTATGTTTCAATTATTATGGATGACATTAATTATTTAGAGACTGATAACACTTAAAAACGATTTTTAAAAGTTATGTCAAATAGATATAAAGATTGATAGCCTATATAATTTAGAAACTCTTGATCTAGTAACACAAGGTTTCAAAGGTTTCATTTCATTTGTGATCTTAATAAGGGTTTTGTTTGTAACTTCATAAGCTTCATTAATTAATTATCACATTTAAGGTCTAAGGTATACAAAAGTGATAATTATGAATTACAGACTTAGTAGGAGTAAAATTATTTTCTTAGTGTAATATGACTATGACGTGATAAATACTAAGCTATAGGATGAAAGCTTGTATGAATATCTCTTTTATATTGTGAAATGATATTGTGAGATCAATCTCAAGTAACATTGAGATTTCACAAAAGAGGTTATGTCAAAAAGTCTCCTAAGTTTTCTAGCATAAAGTTGTATGCACTAAGAAATATTCAAATCATTAAAGACACAAATTTAGTCTCAATAAAGGTCCCTTGAATAAATAAATGAAGAATTTCATGCTTGAACTTTAGACGCTTCCGCTTCCGTATTCATATCAATAACAAAAGGCAATATTTTTATAACTCTTAATTGGATCTAAAGAGTTTTAAGGTAATTAACAAAATGATACATGCTCACTCGTCAAAATCAAATAAAGTAGAGATCATGAGGTAATTTGATTTTGATAATAGTAAGAGTTGCCAACAGGATCCACCTTCTCGGTTATGTTCACTAAATGAGTAAGAGATACTACTATAAATAAAAGTGACAAATAGTCATTTGTAGTAGTTTCTTTTATCATTAAGATTTGTGGTCATAACACTTTGTGTGGCAAGAAACTCATAAATTTTAATTCTTGTCACTAAGTTGTCTTGACAAGAATTTGTAATTCTTTTCAATTTATAGCAACAAAAGCTTTATGAGAATCATAAGCTTTAGTTGATAAAGAAAATTCAGAGTTTTTATTGTGTCTAAAGGAATACAACTTCATCATTACGGATACGTTCATTAAGAAATTTCACACACAAAAGTTTTGGGAGTATAATGCTCATATAGGTGTGAAAATTATGGTACGTCAGTTGAGTGGGAGTTTGTGCTTTCGTAAAGTAGAGACACAAAATTTTGTTTCTGCAGAATAAAGAAGATGAATTATTTTTGTTACTCTGAATCACTTTCTTTCTAACAGTAGTTTAACATAAGGCTAAAAGAGTTAAGTTTGATCTCTCTAAAGAATAAAGTTGACCAGTTGAAAATAGACATGTTTAGATCACATTACATGTAATTTTCATGCTGCTCTTCCACACTTGATCCATGTCATTGAGTATATTTGGTGTGGTGATCATTGAAGGCTAAGTTGCGACTATACATGTGACAAAAGTCGCTTTGGTTCCTCATTGGTATACAAAATGGACCGTATTGTGATTAAAGGGAAGTTATTTTTAAAATAGCATTAAGTTGTGCACTAAAGAATAAATTAATAATTGCTAATAAGGAAATTGTTGCCCAAGTGGGAGATTGTTGGAATTAATTAAATAATTAATTCATATGTGGGTAACAAATTCAATAGCAATTATATTTGGGCTATTTAATAGGCATTTGAGTGATCTTGATTATGGGTCAAGACTTCCCATATAGTGGTGTGGCCTGCTGAGCAGAAACCAGCCCGTTGGTCCTAGGGAATTATGGGAAACCCTAGGATCAACATATATATAGTTTAGGTTGTGGTCCCCAATAAGCTATGCAGCTTTAGCCTCCTATTCCCCATCTGATAGAGAGAATTGCCCATGATTGGTCTGGGTTGCATAGATGAGGAAGACCACAAACCATCAGAGTATTACATGGATTCATCACATCTAAAGGTTCCAGGTAATTCTAATCCCCTCTAATTTAGTTTTTCTTCCATGCTTAGATCCCAAAAGTTTGTCATGATTGTTCTTGGATTAAATGTATTTATTCTTGAATAATCATATATTGGGGTTTTCCCAATAAATATTCCAACAATATTGCCTTACCAATTGTGTTTGTGGTCCTTTCCTTGGACCCTTTGGGGTCATTTTGGGACCATTAAAGGCCATTAAGACTAGTCTTCATGACCTTTGTAACTTTCGGCCGGTACAAGGGTTGTGTAACGACCCTAGGGAGACATTACTTCAGCAAACCACCTTCTTCTCTCTCTCAAATCTTCTTCGTGGGCCGAACTTTATTCTTGAATGGGCCTTTGTGCTAGGGTTTTGAGATTTTTCCAGTTGTCCTCAATCTTCATTTTAGTTTCTCTGCGAAACCTTTGAGTTGAGATTTTCCTTGCCCGCTTGTGGAAAATAACTTATTTCTTCTTTCTTTTGAAACTTCCTTCACATTCCTCATGGGTGATCTAGCGGGACTGTCTAAGAAGGTCGAGCCGTGTTTGACTGACTCAGATGCTGCTACCTTTGAGAACCTTCATTTGAAGGTAAAGGTAAGTGTCGCTCTTGCCCTGCAGCGCCTCAGACTCGCTCTTTGGGACCTCTGACCCAGGGACCTTTGGATGTCTTGAGGGTGACTTACAACGTTCCGACGAGCGTGGGGATGAGACTTGTGGCTTCTAGCAAGCGCGCAGAACTTTCTCCTCCTTGTGAGGTAGCTTTTTATCCGGCGATGTTTGAGAGTGGCGTGAGTCTGCCGTTTCATCCTTTTGCTCAATGATGCTTATCGTTGATGGGTATTGCTCCTGGTCAACTTATGCCAAACAGATAGTGCTTCTTGCCGTGGTGCTACATATTGTGGCTTCAACGAGGGAATACATCTCTTTACGAACTTTTTGTCTCTACATATTCTGAAACAAAGTTCTCGAGCTTCGCTCTTATACTACCTCAGCTCTCGCCTGTCTGAGGAGTCCGTGGTTCGGTGCCTCACTTTTGTCAAGAAGTGGAAAGAGCAATGGATTTTGTGAGTGGCTCTTGGCTAACAACTTTTGATGACTTGGTTGTCCCAATGGATTTCAAGATTCACGGTAAGTTTTCTCCCTCTTTGCCTTGAGTCTTTTTTTTACATTTTGTTGTAGGTAACTGACCTCCCTTTCCTTATTTTAGTTAATGGGAGATGAGTGGTCTCTTCACAAGCTCATTCGTTTGGTGCAACAAGACTTCTTAGTGGAGCATCATCTGGTTGTCGTTACTCTCCCCGTTTCATTTATTTGATATTCTTTTGTTTCCTTTTATGAAGAAAAATGTATTGACTATGTTATTGATATATTTTTTGCATGAAATAAACTTTTGAATGATATATATTTATTTGATCATCATAGTTTGATATGTGGTGTGAAAAACTTTGGAAGTTATATAGTTAAATATTTTATGTATCTTTTTTTTAATTGATATCTCATATTGCTTAAATGTTTAATATTTATGAGATTGATTGTGGGTACATAAAAACCTTGAATTGGATTCTATATTTGATATGGTTTAAAAGTCATTTACTCTACTTAAAAATATCTTGTCTCTTGCCCTTTATTGTGAATAATTGAGTTTATTCTTAAAGTGATTAGAATTGAAATTATTTTTCATATTGATTTATGGAACTCCATGAGTCTATGAATATATTTTTGGAGTATGTTTATTTTTAGGGGAGCTAATACCTCCTAAAAATGAGAATTTATGTTGGCTTAGTTGTGAAATTATTAATTGCGATGTTTATTGCTCTTTTGTAATCATTATATGACTCGCTTGTTTAGGGGAGCAATATATTTATCTGTCAGAATATTTTGTTGCTTATCCTTATGAGGATGATTTTGATTGATTTCTTGATCATTGCTTTCATTTGAATTTGAGGATATGTTTTGATGAGTTCATTTTTTTATTATATTATCTTTCCTCCATTCGATTGTCTTCGTTTACGAGGAGAACTTAAATGAACTTATTGTTATTACTTATTATTATTTGGAGGGGAGGTTTATCTTTTAATTGATTGTCATGTCTATTATCTTTAGGGGGAACTTTTGCTTTTAATTGTTATCTTTTGATGATAACAAAAGGGAGAAAAATGTTTAGAAAAATATATGTGATGTTTAGGGATTGATTTGTGATGCTCACTAATTTAAATATTTCAATATTATTATTCATATCCTACTTAGATAATATTTTTCTGGAGTAGTTTGTCATCATAAAAAATGGGGAGATTGTTAAGTTTATGAGCTTCAATCATATAATTTGTTTTGATGATAACAAACCTCTAATTTACAAATTATTTTAGTGTTTCAAAGTTTCCATGACATAGTTCTTAGAAAGAAGATTCTAATGCATCGTGAATCATTCGAATCCGAGTTCAGACGAGAAAGATATTGACAAAAGAAGATTAGAGGCAAAATCCAACGTGGCGTTGACACATGACACTTTGCTGATGTGGAATCTGACGTGATAACTAACGTGGCTCTCATTGTATTCGTAACGTAGAGCTCAGAAAGACGATTCCAACGCATTTTCAATCGCATAAATCGAACATAAGTTATGACCAAAAGAAGATGAAAAATAATTATGCAACACGACCAATGACGTTGACGATTGGGAATGCGACACATGACACATGCACTAAAAATCATCATTTATGATATTTTCTTTTACCATTAAACTCCACCTTTGATCTTATAACTTAGATCTAATGGTCAATTTTAAATCAGCTTTAATATCATTTTAGGCCAAAATTTCCTATAAATTTAGCAAACTTCCTCCCCAAATTACCCAATCATTTTGCTGAGTTTTTCTTTCCTAAGCCACCATGGTTGATCTCTTCCAAGCTCAATTTTATTTTATATTGCGAGAAATTTGTGTGAGAGATTATAGGTATTTATCAGTGCTAAATTTGTGTATCAACTCTTGTGAGAGTTTATTTTTGTGAGAACTTTATCTCATTACTTCAATTGAGATTTGAAATAAGGTGTGGGTGCACCTTGGAAATTGAGAGTGAGTGGTTTAATCTTGAACCCGAAAAAAGATTTGTAGTGGTTTGATCCTGAACCCGTGAAAAGAACCATTGTGGTTTGATCTTGAACCCGCGAAAAAGATCGGTATAGGTTTGGTCCTGAACCTGCAAAAGGATTCATAGTGGTTTCCTCTTGAACCCGCAAAAAGAGTGATCATTCGGTTTGATTATCACCCGTAAGAGAATGAATTACTGCAGTAAAATACCCAAGAGGAGTTTGGGGAGTGGAGTAGGAATTTCCGAACCACTATAAAAATTTCCGGTGTCATCTCTTACTCTCTACTTTTTAAATTTCCGTTGTCTATTTACTTATTTGAGTAGATTGTATGCTTAGTAAAATTGTTACATATTTCTAGAAATTTTAGGGTGCTAATTCAATTAGTTTGCTTTGAACTAATTTAGCTTAATTTCTAAAAAAGTTTTTTAAATTGTTAAGCAACCCTATTCATCCCTTCTAGTGTTGCCCGATCCTACAAAAAAATTTCTTATTCAAATGCCTCCACTAAAAAGAGAGAAGAACCCTTCAAAATTAAGACAAACCCATTTCTTTTAGCTCATGACTTTAGGTGAAAAATATTAATGAAAGTTGAAAAACATTAAGATACAACTTGAACTAGTTTTGTTTTGCAAAGAAAACCAAACAAGTTGTTTAGGAGGGAAATCTCAAGGTCTGACTACGAATGTCCATTCAAGAGTAAAGTCCAATCAACGAAGAGAAAGCCAGAAGAAAAGGAGGCGACACGAACTCGAGAGAAAGACAAGGAGAAGGAGCCGAGCTTCGAAGGCTCCACGTGATGAAGGAGCTGAGCTCTGAAGCTCGGCGAAGGTTCGACGCAAGGAAGGAGACGAGCTCTGAAGGAGCTCAACGCGATGAAGGATCCGAGCTCCGTCGGCTCGACTCGAAAGTCGACCCTCCTCATAGGGTCGGCTCGTTGGTTAGTAGCTAAAGAGAAACGTGTACCTAAGGGTCGTTACATGACTTTTGTGAAGACCGGAGTTATGAGAGTCATAAAGACCGTCATAACCGATTCCTTAAATGACTTCAAACGACCATATATGAATTCCTATAGAAGGAAAAGATCCATGACTCATTTGGTCAATTTGATTTTATTCAAAATTCCATACATCTTCCAACTTTTCATATTCAGCCCAAGCTCTCCCTCTCTCTTTTTCTCATCCTGAGACTAACTATGAGTCATTTGGTAAGTAATTTGATTTTATTGAAAGTTCCATACATCTTCCAACTTTTCATATTCAGCCCAAACTCCCTCTCTCTTTCTCATCTCAAGACTAACTTGAGCGTCAGAGTCAGTGTGGAAAGCCCCATCGGTCCTAGCATATCCACTCTCTTTTTCAGGTGTCGATCTTTCAGGTGTTGCAAGATCGAGCTCGTTTCACAAACAAATCAAGTTTATCGTTGATACCAAATTTTAGTATCAACACATGTTAAGTTTGATTATGCATGAATAATGTGGCAAAATAAAATTGAAGAAAGACAAAAGAGATATTGAAAATTTAAACCAGATGTATAATTTGAAAAGTAAAATATATGATATGTGAGGCAAGTTAAAGCACAACTATGATGAGGAGTAACAGCCCCCACATCACAAAGCATCTCTCTTTCTCTCTAAGATTAATATATGTTTTTCCTTTACACTTTATGCTTAAACTTGGAATAGCCAAAGTTTATTGAACATATTTGACTCTCAGTTTTAATGAGCATATATTGCCTATTAGTTTCATATAGCTGGAGTTGGGAATTGGATATATACAATATTCTTAAGTTGTACAATTTGAGTTATGGGAATCAATTTGTGCAACTTGTATATGTTAATAAGTTTGTAAATTTATGTTTTGGCCAAACCGAGCATAGCTCAATTGGTATGGGTTCAATCCTCGCATTAATTAAATACCGTTGCAAAAAAAATGTTTTGTAAGAACAACTGTGCAACATAAAGATGAATTTTCTAAAAGCCTAAGTTTATGTAACCTTGAGTTCATATACTCCACAAGATTAGTATTATCCCATCTAATAAATTTAAATTCAATTTTTAAAATCAAAATTACACAAACCTAAAATCTAGGAGTAACATATTTTACATCAATAACTTAGGGCATTGACTTTTTATTCTTCTATTTTATGAATCATTGATAAAACTGCAAACTACTAATTCATCACATTGATTTTGATGTCATATCCTTCTATAGGATTTGTCTGAACAACATTAATTTCTCAAGCAAGTTGCACACAAGGAGGTATATTGCGCTGACATAATTCTTATATAAGACTTTATTTATTCAAACATAAGAGGACGAAAAGCACACGATAATGTGCGGTAGTTTAGGAGGTGTGTAGGGGCTTAGAAGCGGCATGGCTGTGAGCTTAGTCCACACATGGCAGGCAAGTACTTAGCCATTTGTGGCATTTGCTTTCTTTCTTGTCTTTGTGCTTGTCTCTGCTCCTCCTTAGCAATCTCCTCGATCATATCGCACCTGCACTGCTCGTCCACATTCCTAAGCTCGATGCAGCACGCAACAAAGGACTCCTCTGGCCTCTTTGGATTGTCGATTCCCCTCATCTGCAGTGTCCTGCTTTGCATCTTCAAGTACTCATCGCAGTTGCGGAGCTCCTCGCGGGCGCTCATCACGTGGCACCTCTGCTGCCGCCCTTGGGTGTCTTCGTCGACTTCCACGGTGGTGACGGTGGTGTGGTAGGCGTAGGCATCTGCAACCAGCAAAGCCACTGCCAAGAGGGCTACGATTCCTGTGAGTCTCGCCATTGTTAGAAGATTTATGTGGAAAGAGGAGTAGAAGTACTGTGGTTGAGGTAGGAGTGAAATGAAGGGTGCTGGGGGTTCTTGTATTTATAGGAAATGGGGAGTGAGTTCATGTAGGGAACGTGGAAGGAATACTTATTTTGTGTTGTTGGTTTTTGAAGCATGTGATAACAAGGTGTGTAGCCATGCAAATGCGGAACCCGTATGTGTCATTATGCTGCTGTTGGGAGTCGAATTTTTGGTACAAATGGCACTATTCATTTTCTTTACTTGTCGTTTTCCCGCAAATGAGATGATCTTAAATTGTTAGATGAAAATATCTTCAGCTTAGATAGTTCTTTTTTCCGCTTTCTCGTGGCGTAGTTAATTTTATGTTCGAGATGGTTGTTTTCATTCGGCTATACTATATTTGGAGTGTTTTTCCACTTGGTTTAAAATACTTCTATGGTTTAAAATAAAATAGCATATTATTCAAGCACTGTTTGTAGACACCGTCCGACCATTTGTTTATTGTTAATGTTTTTTTTTTTTTTTTTTTTCATATTTGATTTAATATTTATTTATGAATAAAAATTATTTAATTCATTTTTGGGTTAAAAATTTGATATTCATTTATGAGTATAAAATATTTAATTCATTTTTGGGTTAAAATTGGATATTCATTTATGAGTATAAATTGATTAATTCATTTTTGGGTTAAAATTTGATATTCATTTATGAGTATAATATATTTGTTCATTTTTGGTCAAAATCCGTTTCAATTAAGAATGAAATTTTCGAGTCATTAATTGTTTGATTTTTAACCTGGTTTGACAATCTATCGTCTATAAATATCGAGAAAAATCATATCATAAAAAAAACGATAAGAGAATATCAGAGTGAAAGGCTCGTAAAATTGAAATTGGGAACGACATAGAATATCAGAGCAAAAGGCTCGAGAATAGAATATTGGAAATGCTAGAAATTTGAAAGATAGTATTTTATTTATTTTTGAGTCAAAGAACCCATTTTTTCTCTCTCCTCCAAAAAACCCCAACTTTCTCCAATTTTCTCTCTCTTTCTTACTATTCATCATCACCTACCTCCAACCCCAAGCTTTTCATCTTCACCCTCAAATTCCGGCGAGACCCACCACCTCCGGCGAAACTCCACGACAACGTCGTGGCGGTGCAAAGAAAATCAGACCCACAGCGGCGGAGAGCTACGATCAGCAGGCGGTGGCGGACGAAGTTCTACTCGAACGGACTGAATAACGGCGGTGACCCGCAGCGGTACTCAACGGGCTCCTCAGACGGCAGTAGACGAACTTCAGCACGGTGGCGCACGAGCTCTCGAATCAGCGGCGGAGTTCAGATGCGGAGGTAGCCACCACCATCGGCGACGCACCTGAACAGACCCCACAGTTGCGGCGGCTCCCTCGAAGAAGGCGACGTCGAGTAGACCAGCGGCGAACCACTATGGCTGCTTGAGTGGACGGCAGCCCACGAACCAGACGAAACTCCATTCGCGGAGGCCCTACACGAACCACGACGCTACGACGGACCAGATCTGCGGCAAATCACCTCGTGGGCAGACGATGCTCGGACGGGAGGCGGCACAACGACCCTCGAAAGCTCCAACCTGAGTTTTTCAACGACGACACGGTGATGGACCAAAATACGGCGTTGGCAGATGAACCTCCAACAGATTAGGCAGCTGCGGTACGTGGAGAAGAAGGAAAATTCATGTTTTTCAGTTATTTACGAAATTGTCATTAATGACATTTTAATTATAATTTTATCTTTATTTGTTTAATTACATAAATGCCCTTCCTTATTTTTTAATTTTACAAATTTGACATTTGACTTACCATTACATATTTGACTTTCTTTTTATTTACAAATTGAACATACTTTGAGTATTTATTTTTCAATTAAGTTATGATATATTTTCCTTTTTTTTTAAATTAAGATTTTAAGGTATCTTTAATTTTACCTTAATTTAAGTTTGTAAATAAATTTTAATTATTTATTTTAAATACTTATTTTAAATGAATTTCAACTTTGCCTCTTATTGAAATTTTCCAAATAAATTTCAATTTCGCCTTATAATCCATAATCAATAATTTTTGTTTAAAAGTAAATGTTTACTAAATAACTATGAATTTATTCGAGGGCTGAGTAATGTGACTTTCGTAGAGTTTCGACTCTCGTGCAAGCACACGAAAATCCTCCCAATCATTTTCTAAACAATAATAAATCAACATATTTTAAAATAAAATATTATCATATAAATCCTATGACGGAGTTGAAATAGATTTCTCAAATTCTTGAGGTAAATAATTTCTTTTAAATAAAAGAGAATTTAGATATGATAATTAATTAAAGTTAAATTCACTCAATATATCAAACTCTTACCTTATTTTTAAGGCTAAGATTTGATTAGATGAGACATTCATTTTTAACAAAACTATTTGTTGAATAATAAATTTCGGCCAACCACAGATGGACACATCATTAATTTGAGTTAATTCAAGTTAATGATAAAAATATATATTTATAAATTTGGGACCAATTACAAAGTTACACTTGTCCTCAATTTAAATTAAGAGACATATAAAATTGGCAAATCAAATTATGCCACATGTCCCTCAGACGAGTCCAATCAAACATTGCCACATGGCGGTTGGACCCGAAGCTATTTAACCCGAGATAGCTAAAAATAATTTCGGGCTAAGTTTAAATAATCCAAGTTATTGAAAAATAAATAATTTAAACCCAAAAAAATAAAAGCCCAAAGGTTGGGCCAAAAGTCAATCAGGCCCAAACCCATTACTAGGTCCATCAAACTCTATAAATAGAGGAGACCACCATTCATTCTGGACATTCAGCATTGAGCCGGAATCCAGAGAAGTCAGAAGCTCCAGCAATCAGAGTCCAGAGAATTCAGAGGCATCAAAGACTCAGAGTTCAGAAGATTCGAAGACTACAGACTTCAACAACAAATCAACAGGCCGCTCCAAAGATCAACAAGTCAACAGGCCGCTCCAAACAAGTCAACAAGCCGCTCCAAAGATCAATAAGCCAACAGGCCGATCCAGGAAATCAACCAGCCCAAAGCAGACGTCTACATTGGAGAGAAAGCATCAGAGGATAAAGATTAGAGACTGTAACACTTATAAAAATCAATAAAATTCAAGTTCATTTCCACGTATCAAATTTCTCCTATATTGAAATCTCGTGTGAACAAATTGGCACGCCCAGTGGGACAGTTTCTACCTCTCATCTCTTTCTCTCTCCAAAAAGTGATGGCATCCAAAGAAGCTCCTTCAAAGACTGCTGCTTCAAATGACTCCTATGGAGGGCCAGTTACGCGCAGTCGCTCTAAAGAAATTCAGGATGAAGAAAGTCAAACACCCGTCATCGCGAACAAAATGTTGAGACGCATGATAGAATCTGCTCAAGCTGATATCCTCCTTGCAGAAAACCTTGTGTTTGATCAACTTGTTTTTCCTTCTCTTCAACCAAAAGAAGCATCAAATCTGGATGTGATGTCCGTCATGATGACTGATGCAGGCACTAGTGAAGAAAGAATGGCTGAAGTGGAAAAGAAGATTAGCATGTTACTGAAGGCGGTAGAGGAAAAAGACTATGAAATAGCTTCTCTCAAGAATCAAATTGAAAGTCGAGACGCCGTGGAATCAAGTCAGACCCCTGCCGTCAAAAATAAAGGAAAGAACGTCGCACAAGAAGGTCAGTCGCAACATTCTACTTCAATCGCTTCCTTGTCTGTCCAACAGCTCCAAGATATGATTATGAACTCCATCAGAGCTCAATATGGTGGACCTGCTCAAAGTTCCATCTTTTATTCTAAGCCTTATACCAAGAGGATTGACAACCTAAAGATGCCTAGTGGATATCAATCACCAAAGTTTCAACAGTTCGATGGGAAGGGCAATCCCAAGCAACATATTGCTCACTTTATCGAAACATGTGAAAATGCCGGTACACGAGGAGATCTACTAGTCAAACAATTTGTCCGGACACTGAAGGGAAACGCTTTTGACTGGTATACTGATCTTGAATCTGAGACTATTGAAAGTTGGGAGCAGCTTGAAAAGGAGTTCCTCAACCGCTTTTATAGCACAAGGGGAACTGTCAGCATGTTGGAGCTCACAAATACCCAACAGCGAAAAGGCGAACCAGTTGTTGACTACATCAACCGCTGGAGAACTCTAAGTCTCGACTGCAAAGATCGGCTCACCGAAATATCTGCAATTGAAATGTGTATTCAAGGCATGCATTGGGGACTCCATTATATTTTGCAGGGAATTATGCCTCACACGTTCGAAGAACTAGCAACTCGTGCTCATGACATGGAGTTGAGCATCGCCAACAGAGAAAATAAAGATCTTCTTGCTCTAGACATCAAGAAAGAAAAGAAAGAAGCGGCGACTACTGAAAAGTTTTCTAAAGGCCCTACCAAAGAATCAATGGTCGTTAATGCAACTCCCTTCAAAATTTTTGCAAGAGGAAAAGACAAGAAGACAGAGAAGCAACATGATGGAGGCAAAAAAAGACGTTTGACCCTGAAAGAAAGACAAGAAAAAGTTTACCCTTTTCCAGACTCTGACATCTCAGACATGTTAGAACAACTCTTGGAAAAGAAACTTATCGAATTACCAGAGTGTAAGCGACCAGAAGAGATGGGACGAGTTAATGATCCCAATTACTGCAAGTATCACCGAGTTATCAGTCACCCGGTGGAGAAATGTTTTGTTCTGAAGGAGCTAATTTTGAAGTTAGCTACAGAAAAAAGGATTGAGTTGGAGATTGATGAAGTAGCGCAATCGAACCATACTACAATAGCAACAAACCTCAACAACCAAACATGTTGTTCAAGCACAGTTCATAATCTAGAAGCGAGTCTGATTCAATTCGGAACTTTAGAGCCTGTAGTTATTTGGTTTCAGCAAGAATTTCCAAGAATTATCTCCCATAGCAAATCCGGGTCTATTAAAAACGAAGATGAAGAATGGATTTTGGTAACTCGTCGAAAGAAGAAAGTACCACACTCTGTCCGGAAAGAGCCTCAAGTATTTCGAAACTATAGAAGAAAGAATATGTCGCAAAAGAAGAAGAAAAAGACTATAGGCTCCAGAAAGCATAAGTTGGTCGTAGAAGAGAATGAAGATTTTGTTCGATCTCGACAACCATTGATGCTAAGAGAATTTTTTCCAAAGAACTTTCTTAATGAAGAACACAAAGACATCCATGACACTGTCACATGCCATGCGATTGACACGTTCGAAGAAGACGATTCTTTATCAATCTCATCTCAAGTGGTAGGAAAGACAGGAGATCTACCTTCATTCAACATCGACGACTCTGAAGTACACGTAGGTGCCTCATGTTGCGTGTCCATTAGCTTCACAGATGAAGACTTGATGTTAGGATCAAAGCCTCATAATAGACCGTTATTCGTCTCGGGCTACATCCAAGAGCAAAGAGTTGGTCGGATTCTCATTGACGATGGATCAGCTGTCAATATAATGCCTAAGTCGACCATGACAAAAATAGGGATCTCAACGGACGAATTAACAAATAGTCGATTGGTTATCCAAGGATTTAACCAAGGTGGACAGCGAGCAATCGGCATGATCCGTCTAGAGCTTATTATCGAAGATTTGAAGGCCAACACTTTGTTCCACATCATAGACTCCAAGACTACTTACAAGTTACTGTTAGGTCGTCCATGGATACATGGGAATGGAGTAATACCTTCTACACTACATCAATGTTTCAAATACTATCAAGACGGTGTTAAGAAAGTCGAAGCGGATACCAATCCATTCTCGGAGGCAGAGTCTCACTTCGCAGACGCAAAATTCTATATACAGAACGATGAGGCAGTGGAGATAGCTGTTGCAGAAATCCCTTTGGTTGAAAATGGAAAGACGGAACACCAAAAAAAAACAAAGAAAAAGCAAGTCGAAGAAGTAGATGTTTGCAAAGTTCAAACGGATAAAACTTTTGTCAATCAGACACAGTCAAAGGCCCCAAAAGAAGAGAGGCCGCCAAATATTCCTGTATTGCGCTATGTCCCTTTATCTCGACGTAAGAACGGGGAATCACCATTCACAGAATGTTCAGGAAATCTGAAAGTCGGTGATGTGGAAATTCTAAAAGAAAGTTTTGTCACACCTCTTACAACGATTACCAAACAAGAGATCCGGGAGTCGAAGGATGACCACACAAAAAAGACTTTACCTGACAAACGAACGAATGATGGGTTTGATCCAAATGCATACAAACTCCTAGAAAAGGCAGGCTATGACTTCACAACACATACAAAGTTCGAAGGTCTAAAAATCTTTGACGAAATGTCTAATCTTTCTCCAACACAAAAACAGCTCCAAAAAGAGGGTTACATCATACCTACTTCAAGAGCTGGACTAGGGTATAACCCACCAGAGCCAATTCGCATAATAAGAAAGGGAAAAGAAAAAGTTGTGAATGCCCATCACATAACGACAGAAGAGGTTGGCGACTCAGAAGAAGAAAAGAACAATAATAATCAGAGGATCTCTATCTTCAACCGCATTGAAGTTCCAACTACCCGTCTTTCAGTTCACCAACGTTTAAGTTTCATGACAACAAAAAGAGAAGATCAAAGTCTGGCTTCAATACCCACTCGACTTTCAGTATTCCGAAGGTTAAGCGTGTCTGCATCGAAGAAAATAGACAAACCTTCGCGATCAGTCTTCGATCGCCTTGAAACAACGAGTAATCATTACGGGGGAAAGTTGAAAACTCAAGAAAAAGAACAACTTGAAGAAATGAATGACGATAATGAATTTCGTAGTATTGTTCCTTCACGGATGAAAAGAAAGTCGTTTGTTCTTATAAATATGGAAGGTTCTTTGAAAGTTAAGCGACAGTTAACCATTTTGACTAATCCTGCACAGGTAAACCAAGAGCATGAAGAAGGTCAGGATGTCTGTTGTCATATTACCATTGAAGAAATGTCAGACATTGAAATTTCCGAAGAAGATGTTGAAGAAGCGCCAGCATCACTAGAAGATGGTAGTCAATCTACGATTGATGAGCTCAAAGAGGTAAACCTCGGTACGGCTGAAAATCCACGTCCAACCTTCATAAGTGCCTCACTTAGTGGTGAAGAGGAAGGTGAATATTTGAACTTGCTCACTTTATACAAAGATGTTTTTGCTTGGTCGTACAAAGAGATGCCAGGACTCGACCCAAAGATAGCAGTCCACCATCTTGCAACCAAACAAGGGTATCGACCAATCGAGCAAGGTCAAAGACGTTTTCGACCGGAGCTCGTTCCTCAAATTGAAGTTGAAGTTAATAAATTGATAGAAGCGGGGTTCATCAGAGAGGTAAAATATCCAACATGGATATCAAATATTGTTCCAGTGAAAAAGAAGAATGGACAACTCCGCGTATGTGTTGACTTTCGCGATCTCAATAATGCATGCCCCAAAGATGATTTTCCATTGCCCATCACTAAACTCATGGTTGACGCTACCACAGGACATGAAGCTTTATCATTCATGGATGGATCTTCAGGATATAATCAAATTCGGATGGCCCTTCAAGATGAAGAGATGACAGCATTCCGAACTCCCAAAGGAATATATTGTTACAAAGTGATGCCCTTTGGTTTGAAGAATGCTGGAGCAACTTACCAGCGTGCTATGCAAAAGATCTTTGATGACATGCTCCATAAACGCGTCGAATGTTATGTTGACGATCTTGTGGTTAAGTCCAACAAACGAAAAGACCACTTACAAGATCTAAAGATAGTTTTCGATCGTCTGAGAAAATATCAATTGAAAATGAATCCTCTCAAATGTGCATTCGGCGTGACATCAGGAAAGTTTCTTGGTTTCGTAGTAAAGCATCGAGGGATTGAAATCGACCAGTCCAAGATCGATGCCATTCAGAAAATGCCAGAGCCGCGAAACTTACATGAACTAAGAAGTCTTCAAGGACGACTGGCTTATATCACAAGGTTCATCTCTAATCTAGCAGGTCGATGTCAACCATTCCAAAGATTGATGAGGAAGGATACGACATTTAAGTGGGACAAAGCATGTCAAAATGCTTTTGATAGCATAAAGAAATATTTGCTCAACCCTCCAGTTTTAAGCGCTCCCATAGCAGAAAAACCATTAATATTGTATATTACTGCACAAGAAAGATCGCTTGGGGCATTGCTAGCACAAGAAAGAGAGAAAGGTAAAGAGTGTGCCCTTTACTATCTAAGTAGAACTTTGAATGGGGCAGAACTGAATTATTCACCCATCGAGAAGATGTGTCTTTCACTTTTCTTTGCCATCGATAAACTAAGGCATTATATGCAAGCGTTCACAGTGCATTTGGTGGCGAAGGCAGACCCAATCAAATATGTCTTATCCCGGCCGATTATCTCAGGACGATTGGCTAAGTGGGCAATCTTACTTCAGCAATATGATATCGTCTACGTTCCGCAAAAGGCAGTGAAGGGGCAAGCCTTGGCAAACTTCTTGGCAGATCATCCAGTGCCATCAGACTGGAAATTATCGGAAGACTTGCCTGACGAAGAAATCTTCTACGTCGAAATTGCTGAACCTTGGACTATGTATTTTGACGGGGCAGCTCGAAGGAATGGCGCAGGAGCAGGCGTAATATTTATCTCGCCTGAAAAACATATGTTACCATATAGCTTCACATTCGGAGAAGTATGTTCGAATAATGTTGCCGAATACCAAGCGCTCATTATGGGTCTTCAAATAGCCATAGAAATTGGGGTGAGTTATATAGAAATCTATGGAGATTCAAAATTGATAATCAATCAATTGTTACTCCAGTACGAGGTAAAGCATGAAGATTTAATACCTTACTTCAATTATGCCAGGCAACTATTAGAAAATTTTGAAAGTATGACGATAGAGCATGTTCCAAGAACCGAAAATACAAAGGCAGATGCGTTGGCAAATCTGGCCACGGCTCTTTCAATTTCAGAAAGTGAAGTTTTAAACATCCCACTTTGTCAAAGATGGATTGTACCACCGACTGAAAAAGAAAGTCAAGAAACCAATGTAATATCCGTCTATGTGATTGAAGAAGAAGATTGGAGACAATCGATTATAGATTATCTACAACATGGAAAGCTTCCCATTAATGTGCGACATAAAACTGAGATACGGAAAAGAGCATCTCGATTCATCCACTACAAAGATGTTCTATATCGCCGGTCATATGAGGGTCTTTTTCTTCGATGCTTAGGAAAAGAAGAATCAACACAAGCCTTAGAAGAAGCTCATTCAGGCCTCTGTGGAGCTCACCAATCCGGGCCAAAACTTCATTTTCAGCTGAAAAGGATGGGTTATTATTGGCCATCGATGGTTCAAGACTCGATGCAGTACGCGAAGAAATGTGAAGCTTGTCAATTTCATGCCAACTTCATACATCAATCTCCGGAGCCACTTCATCCAACTGTAGCCTCATGGCCATTCGAAGCTTGGGGACTTGACCTTGTCGGGCCAATAACACCTAAATCATCAGCAGGGCATTCTTATATCCTTGCGGCGACAGATTATTTCTCAAGATGGGCTGAAGCCGTTGCATTAAAAGAAGCAAAGAAAGAAAATGTAGCTGATTTTGTTCGTAATCATCTCATCTATCGATACGGCATTCCTCATCGCATTGTGACCGACAATGGGAGACAATTTTCTAACAGCTTAATGGACAAGTTATGCAAAAAGTTTAGCTTCAAGCAATTTAATTCTTCTATGTACAATGCCGCGACAAATGGCTTAGCTGAAGCATTTAACAAGACGTTATGCAACCTGTTGAAGAAAGTAGTATCAAAAACGAAAAGAGACTGGCAAGAAAGAATCGGCGAAGCATTATGGGCATATCGAACTACCTATCGTACTCCGACAGGAGCCACACCTTATTCTCTTGTCTATGGAGTAGAAGCTGTTCTCCCTTTGGAGAGAGAAATCCCATCGTTGCGAATGGCAGTTCAAGAAGGACTCACTGTTGAGGATAATGCCAAGTTACGTCTCCAAGAATTAGAGGCGTTGGATGAAAAAATACTAGACGAGCAGCAAACATTAGAATGTTATCAAGCACGCATGTGTAAAGCTTTCGACAAAAAGATACGACCTCGCTCATTCCAAGTTGGGGAGCTCGTGCTAGCAGTTCGAAGACCTATTATAACAACTCGACATACAGGGAATAAGTTCACTCCTAAATGGGACGGACCCTACGTTGTGAAAGAAGTCTACACGAATGGAGCATACAAGATAGTTGACAAAGACGGACTCAGAATTGGTCCGATCAACGGAGAGTTTCTGAAGAAATACTATGCGTAAAATGTAACGCTCCTTATCGCAAGAGCCTAAACTGCATGGTACTCCTAGCCCGCATGAGTTAAAATTGCGAACGACCTCCAAAAAAAAAATTAAAAAAAAAAAATGTGTGTGCAATGAACTACGTTATGACTTGATCCCTTTTGTTAAAGGGTACGTAGGCAACTTGAAGGAAACTTTAAGCTCAGTCCAGAATAAAAAAATATCAATTCATTATGAGAAACAAGTCTGACATTGGAAAATAAATTTAGCCAAATAAGGGCTTAAAATCGCTACTACAAGATGTGTATAAAAGCAGTAAAAAAAAAATAATAATAATAAGAACTTCATCATGGCACCCACTTGTAGTCTTTCAGCTCTCGTTGTGCATCATCCAATATTCCACGAAGCACTTCCAAAGTTTTTGCATCCACGTCAGTAAGAACAGGGGCATGTTCAATAATGTTTATAGTTTCCTGCCAAGTAGAAGCCTGAAGTTTATATTGAGCTATATGTTCTTCCGTCTCAAGAATCATCTTGGAAATTCTATCTCGTTTAGCTTTCACAACATGAAGTTTAGCTTCCAATTCTTCTTCTTCTTGCATTGCTTGTGAATTTTGTTGCTGAAATGAACCCTTCTCTGCAAGAGCACAACCCTCATCGTATAAAATCTTCTCCAAGCTAAATCGAGCTTCTTCCAGTTGGCGATTCTTGCTTGGTAAAGTTAGTTGAGAAGAGAACGACGACTGTAATGTATTATATTTTTCCACTTTTCGAAAATACTCGCCCACAACTTCTTGAAGGGGAGCAAGATGTTCCACACAAGTTTCAGAAATTGCACGAAATATTTTGCAGGTCTCTTGTTCAAGGAAGGGTACCTTATCAAAAGAGGTACGTATGATTTTTTGGTGTATACTCTCCCACATGGCCAGAGCAGCTTGTCGTCGAAAATCAGAAATAACGTTGTCAGCACAATAATTAGAAACTTCAGAAGCAGCAACATGAGTCGTTCCTCTCACTGGTTCGGAAAACCCATTTGTTACAGGAGCTCGAGACTGAAGCATGATTTTGTCCATCGGCGCTTTGAAATTTTCAACACGCGCGGCCACAGAATCAAAGATGTCGGGACTCGTTTGAGATAACGGGCTATTATGTCCACCAGCTTCGAAAACGATGTCATCTAGGGGCAACTAAAAAAAAAAAAAAAAAAAAAAAACGTCATATTAAAAGAGATACCACAAATACATTGAATAAAATAAAAAGGGATAGAAATTCTAACCAAGGGTGCAGCAACATCAGGAAATTGTGAAGCGCTTGGAACACCATTAAAAAATCCATCAATATCATCTGAAGATTTATTGGATTTTGAAGGTCTATTCCAATGACGATCGACATTACTACTACGACTATCATAATTGTTGTCTTTAATGTCAAACCCACCAGCTTCAAACATGCGAATCCTTTTACCTCCGTTATCAACACCGACATTTTTTGGGAATTTAGGCTTGGAAGGAGGAGGAAAAGTACTATCCACCAAACTCTGTACGCCTTCTTCAAGATAATTTCCATGTTTGTTTGACCACCAACTTTTATAACGTTGAGTAACTTGGGCGTGTGGATTCGTCGCACGTGCTGGAAGATATACTTGGGACAATGTGTTTCCTTGCATACATATCGCCCAAAGATGTAATACATTGTTTAAATTAACTTCGGGAACCTCTATACTCAAATCATTCGGTACGTCTTGACAAAATCCAAGTTGTCGACTAAATCGGCAAGGATTATAAGCCTCAATGACCATCGAAGACCCGCATCGTGAAGATAGGAAACACGATCGGATGCTTATAAAGAACGAAGAATTCCAAAATGAAAGCTTTCCATCATCTTTCAAAAGCTCGCCCTTGTTTCTTACATGAAGACTTGCATACCATGATACATATTTACCCTTATTGATGTGCGTGCGGGCTTCAAAATCGTTAAAGTACTTAGCCCCACCTTCGCCAGAAAACTCGACCATCATCGGCCCTCTAACCGCTGTTGGAATTTTATAATGCGTATTGAAGTAATAAGCAAGCCAGGCATGAACATAATGCAGAGGAAAGCAGGACTTTGAACCCCCAGCAGTGGGTGATGCATCGTGAATTTGGCCTAATCCACTATAGATGTTGGCTAAAACAGGAACAGCAAGGCTAAAAGTATAGCCTTCAGCCATAAGGCTGGCAACTTTAAAAACTTCTGGTCGAAGGGAAGTCTTTTTGTTAGGAAATACAAATAAACATAACCAACAAGAAAGAAAGGCAGCCAAATATGTCTTATCCCTCAATTCATCTCCTACACCCAACTCACAAAATAGATCTGTTTCCTTCTCAGACCAGTTATGACACTTGATGAAAGCTCCATCTGGGTTGTGGGTCGAGCGAGGGCGAGAATTCTTCTTTGCCTTTCGAGAAGGAGGCTTCTCATACTTCTTATTTCCTTTAAACCAGAAAGAAATCCACGATTTGATGGATATTTGAGAATGATCACACTGTTGAGATGCAATGTGATAATAAGCAGCAAAAAGATACTCACAACTTCCCGGACAATCATCATTCTCTCGACTATGCGACCCTAGTAACTCCTTGCAACAAGGAATAACTTCATCATAAAATCTACCTGGAATGGAAAGGCCCCTTAATCTCCACATGTCCCATAACGAGATAGAAAGTTCCCCGAAAGAAGTATGAAGAGTATTTGTGGATGAGCACCCTGCTTCACAAAAGGCTCGAACAATGTCATTATTGCGGTCATATGTGTATAGAGAGGCCATCACGGCGTCAAACAAGCGAGCCTTCTTTAAGATATTTGCATTACGGGAAACTGCGACCTCTAACCACTCCCAATAACAATCTATGTAGTAGAATTCTCCATAGATTTTTAATATAGATCCCCAACGAACCTTTTCGTCTTCAATAATGCGACGACCTACCGTTGATTCTGATTTTTCGCTCGCCACTTTGTTATGTATTGAGGACTCTAAAATCCACACTTTCAATGAAGAATCGTGACTGAACGGCCTCTCTTTGGACCACTTGGATAAAAGGATAGAATTATCCAAGGGAGTTTGTGATTCGCCAAAGTTTCCACGTGCCGCCTCTCCCACACGAAGAACGACTCCACTTTCGATAGGCTGAGCTTTATCCTTTAAGATGACTAAGCAGCTTTCCTCCGGATCGGGATGTTCGGTAAAAAATACCATGATGAACTCCTACAAAAATAATTAAGTTTAGGCATACAAGAGATAAATCAAAAGTAGGGTATAAATTTAATAAGTAAAAAAAAAAAAGGGTGGAACAGATGAACACTCCTGTCAGGCTACAACAATCACCAAAGGTGAAGTGTCTAGACAGAAGTGACATCAATGTAGGTGGAGCTGGCGAGAACTCCTGTCAGGTTACAACAATCACCAAAGGTGAAGTGTCTAGACAGAAGTGACATCAATGTAGGTGGAGCTGGCGAGAACTCCTGTCAGGTTACAACAATCACCAAAGGTGAAGTGTCTAGACAAAAGTGACATCAATGTAGGTGGAGCTGGCGAGAACTCCTGTCAGGTTACAACAATCACCAAAGGTGAAGTGTCTAGACAGAAGTGACATCAATGTAGGTGGAGCTGGCGAGCACTTCTGTCAGGTTACAACAATCACCAAAGGTGAAGTGTCTAGACAGAAGTGACATCAATGAAGGTGGAGCTGGCGAGCACTCCTGTCAGGTTACAACAATCACCAAAGGTGAAGTGTCTAGACAGAAGTGATATCACTGTAGGCGGAGCTGGTGAGCACTCCTGTCAGGCTACAACAATCACCAAAGGTGAAGTGTCTAGACAGAAGTGGCATCACTGTTGAAGTTGGTGAGCACTAAGTAGAAGACATTTTACTAGCAAATCAAGATCAATAATGACAAGACAAAGTGATGCACACAAGATCTAAACAGTTTACCATAGCAATGGACAGAAGTTCTACGGAGAAATCAAAACAATTTGCAAATGCATAATTCAATAGGAGCATCATCAAACAAAAATGCATACTTTAACTTGTAAAAAAAAAAAAAAAAAAAACAAGTTGAGTATGAAATTGGTACCTTTTCAGATGGAGAGCACAGGCCACTAGTACAGTTGAAGTAGTTGGAAAATAAAATTGTTCCTAAAAAAAAAAAAAAAAAAACGGTTAAATTGACACAAACACAATAATGAATATATATCTACATATTTGTAAAGTATACTATAAAAAAAAAAAAAAAAAAACAGTTTTGTTACAAAAAATGTACAGCAAACTAAAAAAAAACAGTTTTATTAAAAAAAAATATCCAGCAAGTAAAAAAAAACTGTAAAAAAATAAACAGCTTTTAAAACAAAACAGTTTTATTAAAAAATGTACAGCAAGTATAAATAAAAAATAAATAAATAAATAAATAAATAAATAAAAAGCTTTTAAAACAAAACAGTTTTAAAAAAAAATATACAGCAAGTAAAAAAAAAAAAAAAAACAGCTTTTAAAACAAAACAGTTTTATTAAAAAATGTACAGCAGTGAATAAATTTTATTTTTTTATATACGACAGCAAAAACACGGCTCTTTTATAGTTGAACCATTTGAAAAAAAAAAAAAAAAAGTTTTTATTAAAAAAAAAAATATATATATATATATAAAAACAGTAAACAAAAAAATACAGAAACATAAATAAATAAATAAAAAAAAAAAAAACCAAAAAAAAAAAAATCAAAACAAATGTGCAACAGTTAATGGTAAGAAGGAGAGTTTCAAACAATTCTTTTCGCTTACCGATGACGACGCAGAAAAAAAAAATGGCTTGAATAAGGCTTATTGCTACGAGCAAAAGAGGAATCCAAGACCTATAGAAAGAAGAAAAAAATATGAAGATTAGAAGTCAAGTAAAACAAAAAAAAAAAAGTGTGTTGGAGAAATAAAAAGTTTTGGGGCATACCAAAAGCTCTTTCTATGGACCGAATTGTGTATGAATTCATGCAATTGCCTCCAATTTATAAGGGGAGATTTAGGTCACAACAAATAATTTTTTTATTTTAGGTGAAAATTTTGGCTTAATCAAATAAGAATATTTTCTACTCTTTGATTAAGGTAAAATATCCTACCTCATTCATGTGTCCAAAATAATAAAATTTGACAAAAAAAAAAATCCCTACTTTTTTATTATGGAAAAATCTAATTCCTAATACATATTTCAATTAGGAGAGAATTTTTCTTAAATGCAAAAAGTCAAAATTTTGGGTTAATCAAATAAGAAGTTTCTTATTTTTTGATTAAGGAAAATATCTTACCCCATTCATGTGTCCAAAATAATAAAATTTGATATAAAAAAAATCCTACTTTATTTTCGTTAAGGAAAAATCTAATTCCTAATCCATATTTCAATTAGGAAGGGATTTTTCTTAAATGCCAAAAGTTGCAACGTCAAAACAACTAGTGTTGACTTTAAAAAATAAAATATTTCGGAGTCGTGTATCAAATTCATGTTGCCCATCAAAACCAATAAATTAAGATTTTGTTTATATATCATATCATATATTTCAAAATGACATTATTTCTTTCTTTCCGAAATTCACGCACGCATATAGGTGCATAAATTTCGAAAAGGGGGCATTTGTTGAATAATAAATTTCGGCCAACCACAGATGGACACATCATTAATTTGAGTTAATTCAAGTTAATGATAAAAATATATTTTTATAAATTTGGGACCAATTACAAAGTTACACCTGTCCTCAATTTAAATTAAGAGACATATAAAATTGGCAAATCAAATTATGCCACATGTCCCTCAGACGAGTCCAATCAAACATTGCCACATGGCGGTTGGACCCGAAGCTATTTAACCCGAGATAGCTAAAAATAATTTCGGGCTAAGTTTAAATAATCCAAGTTATTGAAAAATAAATAATTTAAACCCAAAAAAATAAAAGCCCAAAGGTTGGGCCAAAAGTCAATCAGGCCCAAGCCCATTACTAGGTCCATCAAACTCTATAAATAGAGGAGACCACCATTCATTCTGGACATTCAGCATTGAGCCGGAATCCAGAGAAGTCAGAAGCTCCAGCAATCAGAGTCCAGAGAATTCAGAGGCATCAAAGACTCAGAGTTCAGAAGATTCGAAGACTACAGACTTCAACAACAAATCAACAGGCCGCTCCAAAGATCAACAAGTCAACAGGCCGCTCCAAAGATCAACAAGTCAACAGGCCGCTCCAAAGATCAATAAGCCGACAGGCCGATCCAGGAAATCAACCAGGCCAAAGCAGACGTCTACATTGGAGAGAAAGCATCAGAGGATAAAGATTAGAGACTGTAACACTTATAAAAATCAATAAAATTCAAGTTCATTTCCACGTATCAAATTTCTCCTATATTGAAATCTCGTGTGAACACTATTATTTATTTATTTTTCTCTAATCAAGGACATTTTAAAATTAACTGGATGATATAAGATAAAATATGGCTACCGTTTTAACGGGTGTTGTAGGGTGTTAATACCTTCCCTACACTCGAACGACCCCTAAACCTAATTTCTGAAATCGTAGATCAGTTTTCGTTTTAAGGTGACCAATCACACCCAAAATGATTGGTGGCGACTCCATCTCTTTTATTTTTAAACCAAAACCTTTGAAAGAGGACGTCGGCCGCTCCGCGTCGCAATGACGTTGCGACAGCATGACGACTCCACTGGGGACCTTTTTTTAGAGGGTGAGGCCATTGTATTTTATCTTTTTATTATCCAGTTTTTCAATTTTGGTCCTTTGTTTTTTTCTTTTATTTCTTTGTTTATTTATTTTATTGTTAGTTTTTTTTATTTAACATGTTTTCAGTTTTAAATTTTCATTTTTTTTTGGTCCTTTGTTTTTCTTGTATTTCTTTGTTTATTTATTTTATTGTTAGTTTTTATTTAGCATGTTTTATTTATTATTACAGTATTAATATATTTATTGCAATTTATATTTTGCATTGTCATGCATCACACACACTTTCACAAGCCTCCTACCCGGGCTTTACCTTTAAGATTAGATTCAGAGACTGAGTAGTGTGACCTTCGTGGAATTTTGGTTCCCGTGCAGGCGCATGAAATTCTCTACTCAAGCTAACTACGCTGTTTAATCAGATAGAAGGCATGAGGACCATTTACTTATAGGAATGATTAGAACATAAATTACACTCATACGCATCCTAGAGCCAACCAATTATTATCCAAAGTTTTGAACTTTAGGATACACATATTTGGTTAAATTACATGTTGATCCTTAAACTTATGGTATAACATATATTGCAAATCTCATTCATGCATTCATGTGATATATTTATTCTTTTGTATATAATTATTGTCTTTTTTGTTTTGTTTCCTTAAAAATAATAATAAAAAAATCCCTCTTGTTTTTAAAAAAATAAAATAAAATAATTGGTTGTTTCCTTAGGGAAAAAAAAGTAAAAAAAAACTGTTATTTATTTTATTTTATTTTTTAAAAAAAAAACAAAATGTTAAAATACTAATCACAATTGATCTATACTCAATCTTTACCCTTTAAGATTATGATTGAGAATGTAGTGATGACTACCTTCGAGGGGATTTAATTTGCCTCGGGTAGACACACAAAAATTCTCGCTCAAATTAATTCATTTGTTATTCTTAGAACATTAGAATTAATTTAGGGGCATCTATCTTTTAGGGTCAGAGTATTATCCTTACATCATTTTTGTTTTTTTACGTTCTCAAGTAATTCAATTGTTATATAATAACGTTGAGATTAATTTTGGATCTATTATTTTATTTTATTCGATTTATTTTTCCCTCCTAAAAAGGGAAAAGAAAACAAAACAAAAAAATTTACAGAAGTATCCATGTTTCCTTAAAACAAAAAAAAGTAATAGATTTTTGTATATATTCTTCTTAATTATTTTTTTTTTCCTCTTTTAAAAAATGAATTTCTTTTACCTTTCCATTGTTTTTTTAGAAAGAAAAAAACACAAAAAAAACTACATGTTGCATCATTCACAAACATTCTTTATATACTCTCATACATACATAAAATCACATTCTCATATTGATCCATTCATTGTAGGAAATCCAAAAAAAGTTCCTTTTGCATTCTGGCACACCTTAGAATAAAAATGATCATGCCTTTCATGTTCACATGCATATAGAGTCACAAGACATTGATTTTCATTCAAACACATCTTCCGCTCATGATTAGAAGTCATTTCTTTATTCTTTTTAGTTGCATTTAGAGTCTAGCATTACATATTCACATGCATAATAAAAATTACCAATGATTGCTTGAATGTTAAATTTAAGAACGCAACATATCATTTGGAGCAATCAACGGTTTATTTTTTAAAAAAAAAAAACAAAAAAATGTCCAACATCATTTCATACACATGCATATATAAAAAGAAATTCATGCATTATCTCATCTCGCATGTCAAGTCATATCATCTCACACATGCATATGTAAAAAAAATAAGTTCATGCATCATTATCTCATTTTGCATATCGAGTCGTGAGTTTTAGAGAAATTTAAATTGTTATTTATCGATTGCATCATATCACACATGCATACATAAAAAAATAAAAACAAAAAAATCATTTGTTATCACATCCTACATCACACCATCAAAATAAATTTTATGCATATTTCGCATGTCAAATCATAATTTACTCACCAATTACGTCATATCATCTCACACATGCATATGTAAAAAAAATAAGTTCATGCATCATTATCTCATCTCGCATGTCAAGTCATATCATCTCACACATGCATATGTAAAAAAAATAAGTTCATGCATCATTATCTCATTTTGCATATCGAGTCGTGAGTTTTAGAGAAATTTAAATTGTTATTTATCGATTGCATCATATCACACATGCATACATAAAAAAATAAAAACAAAAAAATCATTTGTTATCACATCCTACATCACACCATCAAAATAAATTTTATGCATATTTCGCATGTCAAATCATAATTTACTCACCAATTACGTCATATCATCTCACACATGCATATGTAAAAAAAATAAGTTCATGCATCATTATCTCATTTTGCATATTGAGTCGTAAGTTTTAGAGAAATTTAAATTGTTATTTATCGATTGCATCATATCACACATGCATACATAAAAAAATAAAAACAAAAAAAATTATTTGTTATCACATCCTACATCACACCATCAAAATAAATTTTATGCAAATTCCGCATGTCAAATCATAATTTACTCACCAATTACATCATATCATCTCACACATGCATACATAAAAAATAAAAACAAAAAAAAAATCATTTGTTATCACATCCTACATCACACCATCTAGAAATAAATTTAATGCATAGGGTTGAACCGGTGACCAAAAGGTCATGGGTTCAATCCCCGCATTAATTAAACCACCGTTGCAAAAAAAAAAAAAAAAATTTAATGCATCATTCCGCATGTCAAATCATAATTTACTCACCAATTACATCATATCATCTCACACATGCATGCATAAAAAATAAAAACAAAAAATCATTTATCACATCCTACATCACACCATCAAAATAAATTTTATGTATCATTTCGCATGTCAAATTATCAATTGCATCATATCACACATGCATACATATATTAAAAAACAAAAAAAAAATCATTTTTATCGTACACATGCATACATCACGGAAAAATAAAATCAAATTTTTATTCTCCAACATGATAAAAATGCTCCTGCATTCGTTATCTCATTTCACATCCAAAAGAAAGTTTTTAATTTTTTCATTTTCACAATATCATCTCATGCCTGTTTTACAAAATATTCTCGAATTTTATCACATCTTTCATTATATCATTGAAAAAAGAAAAAAAAAACGGATAGTTTTCATGTTTATTCTGATCATCTCTGTGTTTACTTTGGTCGTTCTTGTTAGCTGAAAACTTAGCAAGAATTTTGACCAAAAATGTTGAATCATCACTGAAAGAAAAAAAAAAAAAAAAAAGTTATGAGTGCTTTCACTACTCTATTATGAGAAATTGTAAACTCTCAACCATTTTATGACCTTCTTGAAAATATTTTTCTCAGCCTTCATTGTTGGGTTAAGCTCTAAATTGAGAGAACTCCATTTTGACCTTCAAATTTCTCATGTGCTAAACATTATACTACTATACACTCCCGAACAAGGTTTTAATCTTCATACTGGGGCAAACACCCTTTTGCAGTGAATGTTCCTAATCACTCACTGTAAAACCTTGAACTTGCATACCACATCAATTTTGAGGCAATTTATCTTGCTTTGTGGACTCACCATAAAATCCCTCACTAAACTCAACATCTACATTTATATGATGTTTTTCTACATTTATATACCCATCTAGCCTTTTGCTAAGCCGCCACGTTTAATTAGATGGCAAACGTTCCAAATTATTCAAGAGAACTTCAAATGTAATGAAATAATATTGAACTCTTGTGACTTACTGCTTCATAATTAAGACTTGTAATTTCTCATATATTTCTCATATTCGATTTCATTTGATCCAAATTCTCATTGCTTTCCATTCTTATCATTTGTCATTTCTCTTTCTCGATTAGAAACTAATTCCAATTTCTAAGATAATAGTTTTGAGGACTAATGAGTCGGTAACTGTGAAAATCATCTCGAAGTCTCAATTTCTTTCAATGAGTTTTACTCGCGGGACATCCTCGATACCAAGAATCATGGCCAAAGAAAAGGCGAGAAAAGACTACAAGGAGTTGTAAAGGAGTAACTAAATGTTATCAATTATTTGTAGATGATTGCACAATTTCTTGCTAAATAAAAGAAACAATGTTTAGCCAAAAAAAAAAAAAAAAAAAAAGTTGCAAGATTTGTGCAATCAGTAGATTAAGGAACTACATCTCAGAATGCTTGAAAAATCTCCTTTGCAAAGCAACCAATCGGGGCAAAGCCTCCATCTTCGCTAAACCGAGACAATTCTTTCAAACTTTGCACACTGGAGCAAAGTCATCATCAACAAAGCTGGAGCAAAGTCTTCATCTTTTCCCCACTAGAGCAAGACCATCATCTCTAAACTGGAGCAAAGTCTTCGCCTTTGCCACACTGGAGCAAAGCCATCATATCTAAACTGGAGCAAAGTCTTTGTCTTTGCCTTACCCGAGCAAAACTACCATCAACAACTGGAGCAAAGTCTTCATCTTTGCTATAGTGGAGCAAGACCTCTATCAACAAACTAGAGCAAGGCCACCATCCATACAGGGGAAAAATCAGCGAGCTGAAGCATTTGATTGCACCATTCAAAAAAAAAAAAAAAAAAAAATGTTGCAAGATTTGTGCAATCAATAGATCAAAGAATTACATCCAGAATGTTTGAAAAATCTTCTTTGCAAGGCGACCAATTGGGGCAAAGCCTCCATCTTCGCTAAATTGAGACAATTATTTCAACTTTACACACTCGAGCAAAGTCATCATCAACAAAACTGGAGCAAAGCCTCTGTCTTTGCCACACTGGAGCAAAGTTATCATCAAACTGAAACGAAGCTTTTGTCTTTGCCACACCGGAACAACGCTACCATAAAAAGACTGGAGCAAAGTCTTCATCTTTGCAAACTGGAGCAAGGACTTCATCTTTGTAATACTGGGGTAAAGTCGATATCAACAAGCTGGAGTAATTGATCGCACCATCTCAATTTAAAAAAAAAAAAAAAAAACGAGATTGGTGCAATCAATAGATCAAGAAGCTACCACTTACAAATCAACACTGGGCAAAGCCTTCACCTTTGCCACATTTGGGTAAAATTGTTCATATTCGTCACACCAGACCGTGTCAAGGTGGAGATAATCGAAGAGCTCGAGCTTACTCAAAGGAAAGATACACATACAAGATGATTCCTCAAAGGGGCTGCTCCAAGTTCTCAAAACTATTGTCCAAAGAATTGCAATCACTTCATTCGTCTTCCATTGGATCATATTCCAATCTCTTACTCGAACATTAAAAATTTATAATCAATCTCTTATTGTAAAGGAGATTTGAAGACCACATTGTCCTCTGTTTTTCTTCCTTATGAAGAAAACATGTATTGTTTACCATTTCATGCTTAATTCGAACTCAAACTCATTCATTCAAACTATTGTGTCCATTACAAGACTAAATTATGAAGCAGTTAATCAAGTAAGATATTCAATTCTACAAATTACTTTTGATAGTTCTCTAACCTAGCACATGAGATACTTCCAAAATATTTACCATGCCTAATATGGTTGAGTACTCTATGATTGACATACATAATCCCTTTCGAGTGAAAGCATTCAAAAAAAAAAAAAAAAAAAACCTCTCTGATGATGATAACATTTTCTCTTTTAATTCTTTGTTAAATGTCAGCTAACAACACCAAGGAGAGTAGAAAAGGATAATCATTTTCCTTAAACATGAAGATCATTTTGATATCTTGCATTTCGTTTACCAGTTTGAAACAATTCACATCATTATTTCAAATAAAAAAAAAAAAAAATCATTTGTTATCATACACATGCATATATGTTGCATTCGTTGATCACATGCATAACATTATCAAAAGAACGTTTCAGAGAATTCAAAAATGGCAACTAAGTTTTGAAATAAAAACCGTTGTCTTTCAAAAACAAAAAAAAAAAATACTTTGGTTAAATCGAACCCTAATCCAAGATTAGCGGTCGAAGCCTGTGGACATAACCCAGGTCCGTTTCATTTACTTTGTTGGTTAAAACAAACCATAATCCAAGATTAGCGATCGAAGCTTGTAGACATAACCCAAGTCCGTTTCATTTCCTTTGTTGATTAAAAAAATATTAAAAAAAATTCCTTTGTTGGCTAAATCGAACCATAATCCAAGATTAGCGGTCGAAGCCTGTGGACATAACCCAGGTCCGTTTCATTTCCTGTGTTGATTCAAAAAATAAAAAAGATTAAAAAATTTCTTTGTTGGTTAAATCGAACCATAATCCAAGATTAGCGGTCGAAGCCCGTGGACATAACCCAGGTCCGTTTCAATTCATTTGTTGATTAAAAAAAAAATATAAAAAAAAAATTCATTTGTTGGTTAAATCGAACCATAATCCAAGATTAGCGGTCGAAGCCGGTGGACATAACCCAGATCCGTTTTAATTCCTTTGTTGATTAAAAAAAAATATAAAAAAAATTCATTTGTTTGTTAAATCGAACCATAATCCAAGATTAGCGGTCGAAGCCTGTGGACAAAACCCAGGTCCGTTTCAATTCCTTTATTGATTAAAAAAAAATATAAAAAAATTCTTTTGTTGGTTAAATCGAACCCTAATCCAAGATTAGCGGTCGAAGCCTGTGGACATAACCCAGGTCCGTTCAATTCCTTTGTTGTTTCAAAAAAAAAAAAAAAAATCCTTTGTTGGTTAAATCGAACCCTAATCCAAGATTTGCGGTCGAAGCTTGTGGACATAACCTAGGTCCGTTTCAATTCCTTTGCTGTTTCAAAAAAAAAAAAAAAAAAAAATCCTTTGTTGGTTAAATCGAACCCTAATCCAAGATTAGCGGTCGAAGCCTGTGGACATAACCCAGGTCCGTTTCATTTCCTTTGTTGATTAAAAAAAAAAAAAAAAATCCTTTGTTGGTTAAATCGAACCATAATCGAAGATTAGCGGTCGAAGCCTGTGGACATAACCCAGGTCCGTTTCATTTCCTTTGTTGATTAAAAAAAAATTTAAAAAAAATTCATTTGTTAGTTAAATCGAACCATAATCCAAGATTACGGGTCAAAACCTGTGGACATAACCCAGGTCCGTTTCATTTCCTTTGTTGGTTAAATCGAACCATAATCCAAGATTAGCGGTCGAAGCCTGTGGACATAACCCAGGTCCGTTTCAATTTCTTTGTTGGTTCAAAAAAAAAAAAAGCATTATTGGTTAAATCGAACCCTAATCCAAGATTAGAGGTCGTAGCCTGTGTAAATCCAGGTCCATAAAAAAATCATTATTGGTTAAATCGAACCCTAATCCAAGATTAGCGGTCGAAACCCGGGAGATAGCCCAGTCAAAAAAAAAAAAAATCATTGTTGGTTAAATCGAACCCTAATCCAAGATTAGCGGTCGAAGCCTGTGGACATAACCCAGGTCCATTTCATTTCTTTATTGGTTAAATCAAACCCTAATCCAAGATGAAGGGTCGTATCCTTTGTAAACCTAGGTTTGTCTTAGTTGTAATAATAAACAAATTTTCGCCGGCCCAATACTCTATCTCCGTCCTTTGTCTACCCTTTCAATTCTTCAAAGATACACAAAAGGGAGCAAGCTGTAGACACCGTATTTGGTCCGGCCATTTGTTTATTATTAATGTTTTTACCCTTTTTATTTATTTTTTTATTTTTTTTTGTCATATTTGATTAAGTCTTTTAAGTTTTAAATTCATTTTTTAATTTATTTTGTATTTAATTAATTTCGAGAATTGGAGAAAATAACAAAAATAATGTATTAACTGTTTGAAAGATTTTACTTAATTTGACAAATAAAATTAATATTTTATGAGTATAAAATTTATAAATTTTTATGGCTAAAATTTAATATTCATTTATTTTTTCTCATATAGGATTTTAATTCATTTTTTATTTAAAAATTTAATATTTCATTTATGAATATAAATTATTTAATTCATTTTTGGGTTAAAAATTTGATATTCATTTATGAGTATAAAATATTTAATTCATTTTTGGGTTAAAATTGGATATTCATTTATGAGTATAAATTGATTAATTCATTTTTGGGTTAAAATTTGATATTCATTTATGAGTATAATATATTTGTTCATTTTTGGTCAAAATCCGTTTCAATTAAGAATTAAATTTTCGAGTCATTAATTGTTTGATTTTTAACCTGGTTTGACAATCTATCGTCTATAAATATCGAGAAAAATCATATCATAAAAAAAAACGATAAGAGAAGATCAGAGCAAAAGGCTCGTAAAATTGAAATTGGGAACGACATAGAATATTAGAGCAAAAGGCTCGAGAATAGAATATTAGAAATGCTAGCAATTTGAAAGATAGTATTTTATTTATTTTTTAGTCAAACCAACGAACCCATTTTTTCTCTCTCCTCCAAAAAACTCCAACTTTCTCCAATTTTCTCTCTCTTTCTTACTATTCATCATCACCTACCTCCAACCCCAAGCATTTCATCTTCACCCTCAAATTCCGACGAGACCCACCACCTCCGGCGAAACTCCACGACAACGTCGTGGCGGTGCAAAGAAAATCAGACCCACGGCGGCGGAGAGCTACGATCAGCAGGCGGTGGCGGACGAAGTTCTACTCGAACGAACTGAATAACGACGGTGACCCGCAGCGGTACTCAACAGGCTCCTCGAACGGCAGTAGACGAACTTCAGCACGGTGGCACACGAGCTCTCGAATCAGCGGCGGAGTTCAGACGCGGAGGTAGCCACCACCATCGGCGACGCACCTGAACAGACCCCACAGTTGCGGCGGCTCCCTCGAAGAAGGCGACGTCGAGTAGACCGGCGGCGAACCACTATGGCTGCTTGAGTTGACGGCAACGCACGAACCAGACGAAACTCCATTCGCGGAGGCCTTACACAAACCACGACGCTACGACGGACCAGATTTGCGGCGAATCACCTCGTGGGCAGACGATGCTCGGACGGGAGGCGGCACAACGACCCTCGAAAGCTCCAACTTGAGTTTTTCCACGACGACACGGTGATGGACCAAAATACGGCGTTGGCAGATGAACCTCCAACAGATTAGGCAGCTGCTGTACGTGGAGAAGAAGGGTAAAATTCATGTTTTTTCAGTTATTTACGAAATTGTCATTAATGACATTTTAATTATAATTTTATCTTTATTTGTTTAATTACATAAATGCCCTTCCTTATTTTTTTATTTTACAAATTTGATATTTGACTTACCATTACATATTTTTATTTACAAATTAAACATACTTTGAGTATTTATTTTTCAATTAAGTTATGATATATTTTCATTTTTTTTAAATTAAGATTTTAAGGTATCTTTAATTTTACCTTAATTTAAGTTTGTAAATAAATTTTAATTATTTATTTTAAATACTTATTTCAAATGAATTTCAACTTTGCCTCTTATTGGAATTTTCCAAATAAATTGCAATTTCGCCTTATAATCCATAATCATTAATTTTTGTTTAAAAGTAAATGTTTACTAAATAACTATGAATTTATTCGAGGTCTGAGTAAGGTGACTTTCGTAGAGTTTCGACTCTCGTGCAAGCACACGAAAATCCTCCCAATCATTTTCTAAAAAATAATAAATCAACATATTTTAAAATAAAATATTATCATATAAATCCTATGACGGAGAGATAAATTTCTCAAATTCTTGAGGTAAATAATTTCCTTTAAATAAAAGGAAATTTAGATATGATAATTAATTAAAGTTAAATTCACTCAATATATCAAACTATTACCTTATTTTTAAGGCTAAGATTTGATTAGATGAGACATTCATTTTTAACAAAACTATTATTTATTTATTTTTCTCAAATCAAGGATATTTTAAAATTAACTGGATGATATAAGATAAAATATGGCTACCGTTTTAACGGGTGTTATAGGGTGCTAATACCTTCCCTACACTCGAACGACCCCTGAACCTAATTTCTGTTTTCGTTTTAAGGTGACCAATCACACCCAAAATGATTGGTGGCGACTCCATCTCTTTTATTTTTAAACCAAAACCCTTGAAAGAGGACGTCGGCCGCTCCACGTCGCAATGACGTTGCGACAGTGTTGAGGTATTTTTTTTTTTTTTTGACAACATGTTGGGGTGGGGGATTGAACCTAGACCTCATGGTCATTAAGCGATACATCATGCCATTGAGCTATGCTGTTGTTGGCAATGTGTTGAGGTATTAAAGTGTTCATAATTCAGGTAATTTTGATAGTACTCTTGAATACTGACTTTGCAATATTTGAAAAAAGTAATTAGAAGTGTGATACTCGGTTGTCGAGGTCCGTCAAATTACAATTTATAAATTAGTATTTATTCTAACTTCTAGAACCGTGGTAACTAGATCGAGAGAACCAAATATTAGTTTCTCCTAATTAAATTTTAATTGTGACGATAAAAATAAAAGAAAATAGGGGATTAGTCGGTGAAAAACTTAGAAACATACAAGCTAAAGGAAATTAATCTAACGAAAATTAAAGCAGAAATTAAACTTAAGGAAACAAGAATGTAAACGGTGCATCTAGTTTAAAGAAGCGGAACGATTCTTGATGCAATTCAAATCACTGAAATTCTAAAGAAATTTAGCTTGTTACCCTAAGCACACAACTTCCTAACCTGGACCCGTAAAAAGCAACACAATGAAATTAATTAAGATCAAATCAATTCTAATTAAACTTGACATCCAACCGACTAGGCACAACCGTTCCATATCAATTAGATGTCAGTGACAGAAAACACTGAGACGAACAACCAATTTGGATAACCTAAATTGATTGTCCAATTTGTCTTTTATCCTCAAGTCTATCATACAAAATAATGCGACCATAGATAGTCGAAGATGTATAGGCACAATCAGACTCTTGTTACTTGGCGATTAAAACACGACAATTACGAATTAATGAATTTAATCTTTAGCAATTTATCATGCGAGAACAATTCAAGCGTCTAATTCAATCAAAACCTCTCATGCTAATGGGATACAAATATAGAGAGAAAGAATGCTTGAGATAAAAAATAAAAAAAATAAAAAACTAAATGACATTAAGAGCAAATCCTCACAAAATGCATCAAGATACAATTTTGACCTCTAAATTAAAGCACTTACTCTAACCAACCGTGTTGAAAATCTATCCAAAATAAAATAGTTTTGCTCCCCAATACAAAAGAAATATAACAAAACTATAAAGAGTAGAGAGAATTTGAGGCTAACCTTCCAAAAATCGGACCTATGTGATAAAGTATGTAATGAATGACCTAAAAATAGAAAAATAAGTTTTTATAGTGGCACGACAGGGTCGAGACGCTCTAGGCAGCGTCGAGACAAAACAGGCGCACGCAGGCTTCGATGACGGACGACTGCGCAGCTCCAAGTCGTAACGTCGTGGCGCTTGATCTCGGGTCAAAATGCCAATTTTTGCATGGATGAGCGTCGAGACACTCTATTACAGCGTTGCGACGTTTGCTCTCGGGTTGAATAGGCTGATTTTGACTCTCTCTCTCTTTACTTGGTTCCTCAACTTGAACCTTTTTGCTTCCCTTTTAACATCAATCGATGCCTTGAACTCCAAGATGCTCTAATCCGCTCTCAACCTATAAAATACACATTTAATCATGGGTGAGCAAGGTAAATGGTGGGAATCTCTCTGGTTGGATGGTTCTAGAGGAATACTACAACACCTTCATTTTACTTAAGATTACCCATAAGTAAATGAGCATGGACAACAATTCTAATCCATAATAATAGACAAATGAACTTCCTCAACCGAAGACTGAGATCCAACATGAAGGATTGAATTGAAAACAAAAGGTACAATTAAAACGGATCCAACATGAATGATTGAATTGAAAACAAAAAGTACAATTAAAACGAAATGCCTATCCTTGTCGTTTGCGCCAGGACCACCAAACTCCTTTCGTCATTTGCGTAGGGATCACCAACGTTAATGAAACCGCACTATCTTCGTCGTCGGCGAATTGAACGACGCTGTTTGCACGGGGGAGTTCGGGTGCCAAGGTCTCGTTTGCATAGGGAAGTCACAACATCGAAGAGTGAGGATGATAATGTTTTCGAAAAGTGAGGATTGAAGTTACGGCTAAATCAATGCGACGTCATTTTGATAATTTAATTACACAATGTCGTTTTGTTAGTAGAGTTACTAATCACCCAACCAGAATTTTTTCCAAGTCAAACACGCTTGACTTTAGAGTTCCTACGATTGATCCACATAAAAGGAAGGTGCACCTTGTTGGTTTAGGTAGTACAATAATTTCTCTTAAGCGTTTCTTAACCATGCTGTCATGACTTCAGGATTCCTCTCATTCAAATGTGGTCTCAGTTCATTCAATACTCTCTGGTTGGATGGTTATAGAGGAATACTACAACCAGGGGTGGAGCTACAGTAGGCCTAGAGGGGCTCGAGCCCCCCTGAACTTTAATAAATACTGTATCTATACCTTAAAAATTACACAATTTAACATAAAAATACTTTGGCTCAATGTAATGAACCCTGCAGCCCCTCACCTGACTTCGCGAGTTTAAGCTCCCACTAAAACTTTTTTCCTTTATTTTTTTTTGCTTTTATCCTTCACGTTTCGTTTTGTCCTTCTTTTTTTTTTTTTCAATTTTTGTTTTTTCAACATTATTTCCTTCTGTTTCGATTTTTTTTCTTTTTTTTTCCCTCTCATTTCAATTTTTATTTATTGATTTTATTTTGATTTTTTAATATATATATATATATATTAATTAATTAAGTAAGTATATTGTGTACCAATTATTTCTATATTGATATTGATCTTTTTGTACCATTTTTATATTAATTAAAATTATATACTAAAGTTTTTTTTTTTAATTTTTAACCCTCACTATATAGTTTGAAAACATATTTATATAGTATATTTTCTTGAATTATTATTATTATTATTTTTTACATAGTGTGTTTTCTTGTATATTTGAAAGAACAATAATTAAAATGGAAATAGATCTAAAGTACATGGACCAAAATAATATTTTACGTTAAAAAAATATTAATCACATTTTCTATTGAACAAACTTATCAAAATATATCAAGTCTCTGGACGTAAAGTTCTGGATCCGCCATTGTCTCTATTAATATTCATTATATAAATTTTGGAAACATATTCACATTGTGTCATTATTTGAATGAAAATTATTTATTAATATACTAAGTTCGATAAAAATTTACTTCAAAGTACCTATCGACTAATTGTAAGATATATGAAAGATACATATAGCCTAAATTTAGACATTTCAAAGTACAAAGACTAAAATAAAATTATAACTAAAGTACAATGACCAAAATGATATTTTAACCTAAAAATTATCGGTCATATTTTCTATTGAATATAACTAATATTAAAATATATAAAGCCCCTGATATCAAATTCAGTATTCGCTGCGGACTACAACACCTTTATTTTACTTAAGATTACCCATAAGTAAATGAGCATGAACAACATTTATAATCCATAATAACAGACAAATGCACTTCCTCAACCTAAGACTGAGATCAGGATTGAATTGAAAACAAAAAGTACAATTAAAATGCAAATTTTCACGTGCATCCCACGTGTTTGTAACTGTTGGAGGCAATAACGGAAAAATTGAGACAAAATCAAAATGAAGAGATAATATGGAGAATTTTTTTGTATTGAGTGCTATGGCACTTTGCTCAATTGGAGCTTACTTTCAAGGGGTGGAGAACACCTCTATTTATAGGTGTTAAAAAGAGACTCTATAGATTCCTAGAATTAACTCTTAGGAAGTTACATGACCTTTCATATTAGGGAGTTACATGACCTTTCATATTGTTAGGAGACTATAGAGATTTCTAGAATTAAATCTCTAGGAAGTTACATGACCTTTCATATTGTTAGACCCTTTACATATTCCAAGGAGTTACAATCAAGAACTCAAAAGACTAATTATTGAGGTTACAAATTATTCATTTAACACCCCCTCTTAATTTGTAATTTTCAAAAACTTCTTGAACTTCTCGAACTTCTCTAACGTAACAGCTTTGGTGAACATATCAGCAGGTTGATCACTGGTGTTGATGAACTCCAAGTAGATTTCTTCTTTGTTTACCAAATCTCTAATGTAATGATGACGTAGTTCAATATGCTTTGATCGAGCATCAGGATTCTTTGTCGTTGTAATTGTTGACATATTATCACAAAATATTTTTGTTGGCATGACCTGCTCTATTTGAAGATCCTTGAGAATTATCCTTAACCAAACAGCTTCACAAGAGGCTTCAGTTGCAGCTGTATATTCTGCTTCAGATGAGGATAAGGCTACAGTTTGTTGCTTTCTCGAACTCCAAGATATTGCATTAGATCCCAAACAGAACACATAACCTGAAGTGCTTTTTCGATCGTCAAGGGAACCAGCCCAATCACTGTCAGTGTAGCCAACCAACTGACAATCCTTCTATGGACATATTTTAGTCTATGTTTTCTGGTACCCTGCAAATATCTCAAAACTCTTTTAGCAGCAGCATAATGATTTTTGCTTGGTTCATTCATGTACCTGGAAATGACGCTAACAGGATACATAATATCTGGCCTGGTTTTAGTAAGATAGATCAACGAACCCACCAAACTTCGAAAACTTTTTGGATCTGCTTTACCAGCATTATCATCACAACATAACTTCTCATTTGATTTTTGAAGCTCCCACGTCTTATTTCTTTCGATGCTAGCTATTTCTTCATCCATAACTTTGTTCCAAACGTCTTCTTTTGTGGCATCATCAAAACTTTGTGGCTCACAAGCAAACATAGCAAAGTGTTCACTTAAAGCATATATATCTTGCAAAGACCGCATTCTTCTTGGAGGAGATTCTGAGTTATCTTGATTTGAAGTAGCTTCAACTGGAGATCTTGACGGAGTTGACGGACAACTTCTTGGTGTTCCCAAATTCTGAGAAACTGGTTGCCAATCATGCTCTTGAATAATTTCATCATGTTGAGAAGGTTGAGAATTATAATTCTCGAAATCCCATGTGGCCATTTCATCGAATATTACGTCTCTTGATATCAATAATTTCTCCGTCTTTGGATTTAGAAGTCGGTATCCTTTTGATTCATCACTATATCCGATGAATAAGTATTTAGCTCCCTTTTTTATCAAACTTCTCTCTTTCCCGTGAAGGAACAAGAGAATAAGCTGGACAACCAAAAACTTCTCTCTTTCCCGTGAAGGAACAAGAGAATAAGCTGGACAACCAAAAACTTTTAAGTGATCAATAACTGGTGTCTTCTTATTCCATGCTTCGAAAGGAGTTTTGTCTTCGACTGCTTTAGTAGGACATCGATTGAGGATATAAACAGCTGTATTAACAGCTTCTGCCCACAAATTATTTGGAAGATCTTTGGCCTTCAACATGCTCCTTGCCATTTCCACAATGGTCCGATTCTTTCTTTCAGCAACGCCATTTTGCTGAGGGCTATGTCGAACCGTGAGTTGTCTCATTATGCCATTCTCCTTGCAATAGTCCATGAATGGTTTATAAATGAACTCGCCTCCACGATCTGTTCTCAATGTCTTGATCTTTTTGCCACTTTGATTTTCTGCAAGAGCCTTGAACTGAAGAAAACTAGCAAAAGCTTCTGATTTTTCATTAAGAAAATAAATCCACATCATTCGGGTAAAATCATCAACGAATAATATGTAATATCTCTTGTTAGTGAGTGATGAAGTTCTTGTGGGGCCACATATATCTGAATGTACCAACTCTAATGGAGATTTAGCCCTCCATGAAGTTTTAGGGAAAGGAAGTCTATGAATTTTCTCATAAATGCAACCTTCACATATTTTACCATCATCTTCAATATTTGGAAGTCCAATCACCATATTTTTCTGTTTTAAAGTACGAAGACTTTTGCTGTAAAGATGACCATACCTTAAATGCCACAAGTGAGAAATATCTGGACTTTCGCTTTTGAGAGAAAAATTCTCTTCTAATGGCATAAGGAGCGGGAAGACTTTGGTTACTGACATATCAACCTTTGCAACTATCTGGTCATTTTTCTTGTCTAGAATAATGCATTTGTCATCATCAAAGTTAACTGCATATCCATTTTGGAGCAATTGACCTACACTCAACAAATTTTGAGTTATGCCAGGAACATAAAGAACATCTGAAATATACCTCGTATCTCCTTTCTTGGTGTGTACAACAATGACACCCTTTCCTTCTGCTTTCTGCATTTTGCCATCGCCAAGCTGCACTTGAGAGCTAAAACTGCGATCAATCTTGACAAAGAAGTCTTTATTTCTTGTCATATGATTACTGCAACCACTATCCAGGTACCATTTACTTTGAGATTGACTTTGGTCAATTGTGCAACAAAATAATTTCTCCCATTCATCTTCTTTTGTAAAATTTGCTTCATCTTTTTCCTTTTTATTTTGAAACCAACAATCTTTTTGGGAATGATTTGGAATTCGACATTTAGTGCATCTAAAGTAACAATCTTTAGACTCGTGATTTGACTTTTTGCAAATAATGCAGTGAGAGTCGGAATTACCAGATTTGCTTTGTCATTTTACCTTGTCTCTTTGACCTTGCTCTTTCTTTTGCGTTGGATTCCACTGTTTTTTGGAGTTGGACTTGTAAGTCTTCTTTTCTGCAAAATCGAGCTTGGTATGAAAAGCTTGCTCCACTGATTGACTTGGAGACTTGTTCAGCCTTTCTTCCTGAGCTTGAAGTGAACCCATTAATTCAAAAATTGTCAACTTAGACACATCTTTGGATTCTTCTATGGCAGCAACAACATGATTGAATTTTGGAGGAAGACTCCGGAGAACTTTTTCATTGATTCTCTTTTCGGGAATTGTTTCCCCATAACACTTCATCTGGTTGATTATCTGTGAAACTCGAGAAAAATAATCTCGAACGTTTTCACTTTCCTTCATCGCCAAGTTGTCAAAATCTCTCCACAAGGATTGCAACTTGATGGAAATAACTTTTTCAGTTCCTTTAAATTCTTTCTGCAAAATCTCCCAAGCATCTTTAGCTTTTTTAATACCAAAAATTCGAGGAAAAATTGACTTACTAACGCTTTGCTGAATGAGACGAAGCGCTAAAGCATTTCGCTTTTTGTTCTGCTTAAACTCCTTCTCTTGATCTGCTGACCGCTCTGAAGTGGCTTCATCTTCTTCTACGGCAGGTACTTCATAATCTTCTTCAATGATTTCCCAAAGATCTTGAGAAATAAAAATGGTCTCCATCTGACTTTGCCAATATTCATAATGCTCTCCATCAAAAACTCGAACTTGGTTTGTTGAGATTGAAAACAAGTTTGGAACACAATTGGTGTTCATTTTAGGATAGCTCTGATACCAAATTTGTTGGAGGGAATAACGGAAAAATTGAGACAAAATCAAAATGAAGAGATAATATGGAGAATTTTCTTGTATTGAGTGCTATGGCACTTTGCTCAATTGGAGCTTACTTTCAAGGGGTGGAGAACACCTCTATTTATAGGTGTTAAAAAGAGACTCTATAGATTCCTAGAATTAACTCTTAGGAAGTTACATGACCTTTCATATTAGGGAGTTACATGACCTTTCATATTGTTAGGAGACTATAGAGATTCCTAGAATTAATTCTCTAGGAAGTTACATGACCTTTCATATTGTTAGACCCCTTACATATTCCAAGGAGTTACAATCAAGAACTCAAAGGACTAATTATTGAGGTTACAAATTATTCATTTAACAGTAACTAGTATATCTAAAAGTGATTTAAGGGGAGAAACTTTATCTCTCCATTTTGCCCTTTTACTTTTTCAATATTTTCCGTTTTGCCAATTCTTTGGTGCTCTCCATCTTTTCAACCATTCTTCACATTTAATTTGATTTTGTAATTTTTTTTTCATTTAAAGTTTTAACATAAACAATAAATGAAAAAATGGAAGAGAGAGGTAGGAGGGAAGAGAGAAAGACCAGATGTTGACTATTTAATCCCATTTTTCCACCGATATTTCTTATTTAATTTGATTTTGTAGTATTTTTTTTTTCTTTTATTGTTTTAACATTATTAAAGGGGAAACTAGAAGAATGTATAAAACTAAGGAAGACAACATGAAAAATGCCTAATCACTTTTTTCTTTTGAATTATGTATAAAACCTATATTTATTAAGGTATTTTACAACCAAATCGACAAGTCTACCCTTCCACAATTTCTCCTAATTTTGAGAATAAAAAAAATAATATTTAAAAATATAAAATGTTGGGAGGAGAGAGAAAATTATTTTAGACGTGTGGATTTAACATAGAGGAGACGTTAAAAATTATAAAACTAAATTGACACTTATCCCATCAGAGTTACATAGTTATACCTCCCGCCCCAAATAATTAAGAAATGAGTCTATATACCTGAGGAAGTAATACTGCCAGAACGAATCCATCAGTGGCGGTCGGTGTGTGTATGCCTGCAAACAGAATAAAAAGAATACCAACAGTGGTTGTGTGTGCATGACAGCACACGTAGTAAAAATGGGACATACACGACACTGGGGGACCGTATATGTATAACCAGAGGAAGTGTTAGAGCCAACGAAGAAACCATCAATGGAGGTGTGTGCATTGCACACAGAGCAATAAAGAGGCAGGCTGTCGGTGTGTGTATGTTTGCAAACAGAGTAAAAAGAATATCAACAGTGGCGGTGTGTGCATGCCTGCACACATAGTAAAAATGGGGCATACACGACATTGGGGGGTCCGAATATGTATACCCAGAGGAAGTTATACAACCAACGGATAAACCATCGCCGGAGGTGTGTGCATTACTGCATAGAGAGTAATAAAGAGGCCAACAACTTAAAAGAGGAAATTCTATTTTTTTAAATTAAGTAATGATTCCCAACAATTCGATATGATGTAGTTTATGAGGTCGGGGGAGAAACCTACAACACGCCACCTAAAAATAAATTTCTCCTCAAAAATTGTGTGTTCAGTAGGCTATTAGGAACGGATTGTGGCATTTCATTCGGCACACATTCGTGATCGAAAAACCCATACAAAGGAGCTCTACAGGCTAACAGTGATTCCATTCGACCTAGAGGCAGAAAACACCGAAAACAAATACGCAGTTCTTTTACAGTTTTGGCATTACCTTCTTCGACATCCTTCACAGTAAACACCACGCATTCGACGACAAAGTTCGAACTAGAGTCTTGGTAAGCATTTTCCTCATTTGGTAAGCATTCTCCTCTCTCGCAATACTTCTTCATCTCTGCTTTTCCAACGAACGACTAAAATGATAATGTTAGTTTAGGTATAAGGAGTTTCAGGTTAGTAATCTAGGGTTTTACCTTGCAGGAGCTGGACATTTTTTTGTTAAACAAGTGATTTGTTTTAAATAAAAGCACGGTTAGCTCCAAGATTTCAAAAAAAATGAATAATAGGTGACGATCCCTTTTTTTGAGAGATTCAGTTGAACTCCCAAATTATAAAAAATAGACGGTTATAGGGGATGTACACGTTAAATATAACAACTGCGTATTTTTTGGAATAGGGCATTTATAATATAACCGTACAAAAATATGGTAAAAGAAGAGAGAAGAGCAAGTGCTAGAATTCAAGTGGCTGGGGGTTGCCGTAGTAAGAAACATAAGAAGCAAACTGGACTAATTTCTGTAGACAGCAAGGATGAGATAATATGAATTCTGTAGAATACTTAAGGTCATAGTTGGTAATGTATACTAACTTTGAGTTTGTATGTATACAGACCCCACAATCAATGAGAGAGTTGATTGAAACAAAAGACAAGGACGTTATGAAGACAAAAATGGTGAGAAGGAAAGGAAAAAAAATCGCGATGGAAAAAGGGAAACATTAAATATACACCATTATCTATCCGAGAGAAACACATGAATTGGAAAAGAAAGGTAGAATGGAAGAGAGAAAGCCCATTTTTCCACTCATTATTTCTCATTTAATTTGATTCTCTAGTTTTTTTTTTTTTTTTTTTTTCATTTCTATTATCTATCCTATAGAAACACATGAATGGGGAAAGAGAAAAACTAGATGTTGGCTATTTAATCCTTTTTTTCTACCCATATTTTTTAATCGAAGTTTGATTTCCTCTCCTATATATTTTCTCATCTCCTCTCAATTTTTCTTTTACTTTGAGGGATCGATCGCCAAAACGTGTCTCCTTTCCTTAGAGGGAGAGTAGCACCGGGAGCATTGGAGATTCTATCAAACTCTCTCTCCCTTCTTTTCCTATTTCATCCTTCAAAATCAAAAGCAAAATATTTCAACATTTAAAACCCTCAATTCTTACAATTTTATTAAACCAAACTCCTTCATGGATTTTAATCCTCCACCTCACCAATCTGAGATACGGTCTCACACAAAATCAAAATCAACCTTACGCCTAGCAATCCCTTTTGCCTTCTTTGCCGCCCAAGAAAACCTTTTCGCCTTCAACATCCATTAAAGAGCTCTTGCTTATGTTGTCTTCGACTCGGAAAAGTTAGGTTCGTCTAGTGGATCAACTCGAAATAAACGACGAAGGTATGAAGGTCGCCACCCCACCATCGCCACACAAAAAAGGGGTAAAAATCGTGACCCCCAAATGAAGTTTTTGGGTTGTGCTTCTCCGAGGAGTGTGAGAATGTTGAGAAAGCGATGGGCGGGGAGACTGAAGATTATGAAGAGAGAAGGCGTGCTAGAGCTAGCTAGGTTTTCAATATTTTTTATTTATTTTTTAAACATCTTTTAATTAGTTGGTCTTTGTTGTTGGTTTGTGGGACACGTATATATGATGAATTGTTTTGAAAGTTTTTTTTTTTTTTTACCTTTTCTAATTTGTATTATTTTAATTTTTTTTCTTATAGTTTTTTTTTTTTTAACTACATTATTTTTAGTACAATTTTTTAGTTAGTTAAAAACAATCATTAATTATGAATATAAATATTATCTAATGTAATTGGTTAGATATTTGAAATGTTAAACATATACAAATATAGTACGTATATAGGTCTACCCAATATATACAAACATGCCAAGTTTTAATTTGTAATCTTATTGTAAAAATAATTTTAATTTAATTATAAATAGTTAGTAAAAACAATTACGTAATTCATTATAAAAATTTGATAATCACAAAGGTCTACCCAAGTATTAGCATTATTTAAAGACCATGTTGCAAACAATTTAAAATATGTGTTCTTACATGAATATTTATATATTTTTTTTTGTTTGAAATACACATTAATATTTATATATTGTATGGTAAAAGATAACATAGTTTGTGTTCACATGAGATTTCAAACGAATGATGGAAATTCGACACGTGTAAATGAAATTTGAATTTGTATTGTATTGTATGTATTTGTATCAGTGCATATATAGTGGATTACAATCTCTAATGTTTATCCTCTGGTTCTTTCTCTCTCAAATGTAAATGTATCTCGAGGGATCCGCAGTTGTTCTCGATGTTGGGTTTGTTTCGAGGGCTTTGCAGCTTGTTCTCGATGTTGAATCTTCAGCTTCGCGTAGCGGTGAAGTCTTCAGGTGTTTGATCTTCAAGTAATGTTCAGTTTTCAGGATTCAGGGAGTCTTCGTTGCTTGTGAATTCTCTCTGAGTTCTTAGGAGAAGAAATTTTCTTAACCTTGAAAATGAACAATGAGCTCTCTATTTATAGAGTTCTCATGTGCCTAATGGGCATGGGCTTTGATCCAATAGGTTTGGGCCCAATGGGCTTGAGTCCAATGAACTTTTGGGTTTTGGCCCAATGAGCCTTTTAAATAGCTTTCTGGGCCGATTTGATTTTGAGCCCAATTGCGATATGACCAAATGTTAAGTTTATTTGCTCCAACGGTCATGATGAAGACACGTGGCAACCGCTGATTGACCGAAATTTTTCAGTCAACAGATGCCCCTTTTTTTGGAGAGTTATGCACAAGTATGTGTGAGTGAGTCTCAGAAAAAGTTAAATTTTGAAATCGAAATGTCGGACACCCCTAATGATATGAATTATCTTGACAATCTAATTCATATCCATGATGAAGGTCAATGAAGTCAAATCATTGTTATGGAGCAAAGATCAAAGTCAACAAAAAAGAGAAATGCACTATCTCACAATACCATTTCGTGGAAGATTAATAGATCATGTTAAAACCAAGTTTAAAATCCATATTTTGTTACTTAATGTACTCATTAAATATGCAACATAGTTCTAGGTGATCTTTCATATTTTAGATGAATTTTAGTTTTCCAAGATGCCTTTTGGAATATCAAGGCACCCTTTGGTATTTCAAGGTGACTTTTCATATTAGCATTTATGTTAGGAGTCTCCTTGCTTAATTCCTTGTCTATAAAAGGGATTAGCCTTGTCTATTGTAAAAAACAACTTGATATGAGATATGAAATGTAGTGTTTTGGGTTTGAAACCCTGAAAGCTTTTAAGCTTTGTTTCTTGTGTGTTCTTGTGATAGAATGCATGAATATTTGGAGCATTCAAGTGAGGATTGATCTGTCTTGCTTGTGGAGTGCTTTGAAGATCGAGGGTTGATGGGAGCCAAAAGCTTTGTCCGATCCTTGGTTTGTTAGATCATCTAAGTAACCTGTATTCTAGCCTATCTTAGGGGCTGAGATCGAATTGGCTACTGGGGTTTTTAAGTTAATGTGTTGGGGGTCCGTATAATCAAGGGGTTCTCACGCTTATTCTTGGAGGTTTCGTATCACCTAATTTCGAATCCGCCTTGACATGTCAATTTTATCAAAATATGAAATTTGGTTCATCAATCGATTATTTTAATTGATACATCCTTCTATGCCAATTGACCAAAAACATGAATCTGGCTCACAATCTTGATCTTTCTTACTTGGCAGATACTTGACTTGAATTCAGTATATTTTGTGTTCTACTTAATTCTATTTTGAATGTAGGGTAGAGTTTTACGTCTACCCAATTGAATTTTGAATAGAGTTTGACTTTGAACTTTACTCCAATTTCGATGTGGAATAAAATTTGGAGTCCACCCAAACTTTCAATTTCGATTTAAGACTTGAATTTAGATAATTTAGGAATCTAAATCTTGCTCGGGAATAAAATTAGGAATATGCCCAAATTTTAATTCTAGGAAAATTTTGGATTTTGCTCGAAATCGTCATGTTCAGCCCGCGTGAGATCGGTGCGCCGACTTAAGGGCATTAACTCTCCTTTGTTGATGCGTCAGTTTGGCATTTCCACTTTACGTGAAATGGGCGCGTCTGCTTAGGGAATGTACTCCGTCCTTGTTGGTGCATCAAGTCGTCATATTCAGCCCGCGTGAGATTAGTGCGCCGACTTAAGGGCGTTACTTCTCCTTTGTAGATGCGTCTGTTTGGGCATTTCCACTTTACGTGAAATGAGCGCGTCTGCTTAGGGAACGTACTCCTTCCTTCTTGGCGCGTCTACTTCAGCCCCCGTGAGATCAATATGTGTGGATGAGGGCTTTGCAGCTTGTTCTCGATGTTGGATTTGTTTCGAGGGCTTCGTAGCTTGTTCTCGATGTTGAATTTGGATCAAAAGCTTCACTGCTTGTTGCTTGAGAATTCTCTCTGAGCTCTTAGGAGTAGAAATTTTCTGAACCTTGAAAATGAAGAATGAGCTCTCTATTTATAGAGTTCTCATGAGCCTAATGGGCTTGGGTTTTGATCCAATGGGTTTGGGCCCAATGGACTTGAGTATAATGAACTTTTGGGTTTTGGCCCAATGAGCCTTTTAAATAGCTTTCTGGGCCGATTTCATTTTGAGCCCAATTGCGATATGACCAAATTTGATCGGTTGAATTTATTTGCTCCAACGGTCATGATGAAGACACGTGGCAACCGCTTATTGATCGAAATTTCTCGGTCAACAGATGCCCTTTTTTTTTAGAGTTATGCACAAGTATGTGTGGGTGAGTCTCGGAAAAAGTTAAATTTTGAAATCGAAATGTCGGACACCCCTAATTTCGAATCCGCCTTGGCATGTCAATATTATCGAAATATGAAATTTTGTTCATCAATCGATTATTTTCATTGATATATCCTTCTATGCCAATTGACCAAAAACATGAATCTAGCTCACAATCTTGATGTTTCTTACTTGACAGAAACTTGACCTGAATTTCAGTAGTTACTCATGGATGATGTGGAGTTGGAAAGACTAGGTGGAGTAAGCATGATTGACAGTAGAATGAAAGTAAAGGAAAACAGAAAGTGATATAAAGCTTACGAAGTTGTCAAATGATTCCTCTATTAAGTAAGATTCAAAGCTTAATGTGCAACGACTATAAAACTGTAAAGACTAAACAACTGAAGACGAATTGAATTGAAGTAGAAAACAGAAGCAAATAGCAGAAGACAGTAGAGAAAATAGAAGACAAAAAGCAGTAGAAAGCGTATAAATGTGTGCGTGAACTCCTCGCCGCAAGCGCCTCGGATGAAGGGGGAAGGTGAGCGTGTCTTGGGGGATGAATCCAATCAGAAGAGAAGGGAGATCCTCTCTTCTTCCTCTTGAATTATCGATGCCAAGGGCTGAATCCTTCACTCCAACAAATGGGAGAGGAAATGGGGAGAAACTGCGTTGAGAGGAAGAGTTCTACGCTTCCAAGTTTGTTGTTCTCCTTCCCCTTTGACCTCATTTTATAGCTCTATGCAGGTACTCTTCAGTCAAGGAGAACCATCCATTCTGAACGACGTCCCACCACGTGGCAGCAGGGGAGAAATTGGGCGGTTGAAAGATCGCAACAGAACGGCGGACGGTTGGAACAACTTATCATTTGCAGCTTAAACATTGCGGAGATAGCAATGTTTTAGCAATTTTCCTGCAATGCAAAATTTCAACTCTTTTAACTTCGTTTTTTATTCTTTCTTGTTCCTTTTACAAATAACTCCTAATTTAGCTTCATTCCTTGATTTCTCATATTTAAGCACGTATTAAACTAAATTCTATAAAAAACGCTTAAGAGTTCACACAATTATATGGCAAATAAGTCCCTAAATTAAGTACTTTTGGAGACGTAACACACCCCCAAACTTAAGTTATTGCTCGTCCTCGAGCAATATAAGGGCTTATTTAGGCTGCTACTCTTGACCTTCTGACTACTTGCTGACTTCCCTAAGCTCACTATCTAAGGCATGGCTGTCCTGTGACACTCTTCTAAGTTCAAACTAACTCCACATTTTGCTCCTTCTGGTTTCTCCTGCCTTTAAAACCTACTGTCTTTTATAAATTTCCTACACTGATTTATCTGCCTATGTCATTAGGTACATTGTGCAACTATCCCTAAGTTTTCAAATTCTACCTTGGTTCACCCCAGACTCAGTACATGCTTCTAGAGTGTTTCTTTTAAGCTACCTAGGATTCCTTAGAGTCATGCCAGTCTTAGTACACACGAGTGACAGTAGTACATTTCATAGAACAACCTAAACTCTGGCATCACTACATTGGATATACACTCATCTCCCTTAACATACCTTCAAGCTACAGCCCTGTGCTTAGCAAACTAAGGATCAAAGTTCATTCATACAGGACACCTAAGCACTTAGGCTATAACTTGTAGGCATACATTCTTCTTCTTTGGCTTTTCCTTTTTCTTTCCTTTCCTGGTAGAGTCTCTCCTTATGGTTTGCCTTTTGATGCAGTGCCACTTGTGGGTTACACAAATGGCCCTGATTACTCAGCATCCTCAAGAGAGACACTACTCTTTATTCTTTTGTTTTTCATTTTTTTTTTCATTTCATTTTTTTTTTCAAAGAAGAAGAAGAAGAATGCTTATGTTTAAAGAGGGAGAGAGGAATGTTCCTAGGCCTAGAGGTTGCCTCCCCCAAACTTGAACTCCTCATTGTCCCCAATGAGAGTCTGAGGTGGCACACCCCCAAACTTGTCCTAGAAGCATCTAGTCTAAGGCAAAACAAGCAGAACTTAAAACTCCTAGGCATAAAAATGACCTTCTTAGAACAGATAACTCAGATGCAGAAGTTTGTAAAAACAACATGGTAAGGGCTTATAGAGGTGCATGCTGAGCAATAAAGGAAGCTAAATTAAACTACCAAAGGTGTACTATGACACTCATCCAGCATGCTCAACAGATAGATTACTCAGTGCGGTCAGTAAAGCAGCAAGATATCGAAATTTACACAGAAACAGCCCATCAAAAAGTCATCCAATAGCATGCGAAAACTAAAAAATTGCGGACACCGCAAAGAATTCGCAATAAACCTACAGAGCAAATTTAGCTGTGATCAAGGCTCCTAGCATGCTATATTCAGACATTAATATCTACACAAAACAGCTACACTAACGAAGCTAACTACTCAGATAACATCAAACTAATCTAAACTACTCTAAACAAACAAAAGAACAATTAAACAGAACATTGGGTTGATTAAAAAGACAGGAACAGTTCACAGAAAAGCAGGTGTTTTTGTCAAAGAGGGATCAGAAAACTCCCTCGAATGCCGTTCAGATTGGCATTCAAACATCTTCATCCTCATCTCTTCTTTCTTTAGGAGGCGCCCATGGCTTCAACAGATCCGCAGGGAAGGTGGGGAATATGCATCCCAGCTGGTCAGCCACATCCTTATCCCTTGGTTGTGCATACTCATCCCACTGAGCCATCTTATGCTGCAGGTCCATCATGCAGGCCATGGACAACGATTGTGCAGCAGCCAGGCCGTCCATCTCAAATTCCATGTTGTCCCTCCTTCGCATCCTCAAGATTGTGGGCAGCTCCAGATGGCCAGTGTAAGCCAACTGCCTCTCATTCTTCTCCATTGGCACACCTGCACGTAAGCACAGTTTAGTTATGGTATTTGGGAAAAATAGCTGACCCTTACCTTTCTTTGAACAGTCAGCGATGGAGGCGGCAATGACTTCACCCACATCAATGGTGAGTCCCCGCATGATAGCATACAACAGCAATGATCGCCCCTGGTTGATAGTCGTTTCGTGTGTCACAGGGGAGATGCGTCTGCGCACAAGTGAGAACCAAACGGCCGCCTTGTCTCGAAGGGTTGCACTCATCAGGGTGTGCTTCCCGTTCCTCGAGACCGCCCAAGCTGCCTCTGGCTTGCCTATCGTGTGCAAGGCCTTTTCTAGGACTGCCTCAGACGGCAAGTCAACAATCTTGGCGTATTCAGAATGCGGATACCCCTTGAGAGCATAGGCCTCATTGATGGCATTGGCAGAGAAGTCGACCTCTACCCCCTTCACTGTGGACATACATGCTTCAGGGTGTGTGAGGTTGGCGTAGAAGTCATACACCATGTCAGGGTAGGCTGGAATTGGGGGTCTGCACAGCTCCTCCCAGCCATGGGTGATAATTCCTGCGCGCAAGAATTGCGGCAGGTCCGCCAACGCATCCAGGAATCCTCGCTCGTGGAGGAGTTCCTTATTCCTCAATTCGAGGCCCTTGGCCTCTGCTTCTTGTGAGACATACCTCGCAACTTGAGGTTCGTCCTCGGGGTACATCTTCCTTTTCCCCTTCTCTTTTGCTTTGGCCGACTCAGCGGCCTCATCCTTCATCTTCTTTAAAGAAGGTTCAACTCCAACCCTCTTAAGATTAAGAACAGGATTGTAGGGCGTTGATCTTCTCCTATGGTGGATCTTGGTCAGCCATGGATGCTAGATGAAGCTTTGTATGACATGCTGTTGAAGGTAGCGGAGCTGGGCGCATCATCGAGGTGTTGCGGCGGCGGATGATCTTGCATTCATTGAGTTTCCTAAACAAGCTGCTACTTTGGATTCTCACCAAGCTGTCCGTCTGCAGCGTGACTCCTCTTGCACGAATAAGGCAAGTATTGGAAAGGAGTTAATTGGAGATTTTTCTCTCTCTTTGGCCAACTCAAGCGGTCATTTGGGCTCCAAAGCCAAAAATGGTAAGTCAAATCTCTCCTTTCCTCAATCACGTGTGGAATTGCAGCGTGACTCCTCTTGCACGAATAAGGCAAGTATTGGAAAGGACTTAATTGGTGTTTTTTCTCTCTCCTTGGCCAACTCAAGCGGTCAATTGGGCTCCAAAGCCAAAAATGGCAAGTCAATTCTTTCCTTTCCTCAATCACGTGTGGAATTGGAAGGCATTCCTAATTGTGCTAACCAATTCGGTTCTGGGCCTGCAATTGGGCTTGGCCAAAAAGGTTCTAGTGTTCAAGGAATTGGCCCAAGTGTGCTTGACTTGATTAACAATAATGGGCTTGATGAAATTGGGCTTGGCCCAATTGTTCATGAGCTGGGGCAAGTAGTGTTGCCAATTGGGCCGCCCTCTCTCAGCCCAAGAGGCCGTGGTCAGTTGGGCAATCTGGTGACTAGGCGTGGAAAGCCCAATCGGGTTGAGGGTTTGCCGCTCGAGGGGAAGGTTGGGACTAATGAGGTTGGGTTGGGGTGTAGCTCGTTTGGGCCTAGGAGTGGTTTGGGGATTCCAGGAAAGTTTCCTCTACTTGGCCACTCTCGTCTAGATGTAGGTATGAGCAAGGAGGATGAGGCGTCTAGGGGTTCTTTAGGTGGGGTTGGGCCTAATCACATGGGGTTGGGTGGACCCCTTGGGTCCCCCGGTCAGGAGCATAAGGCTAGTTGGGCCAATCTTTTTGGGCCTCAGTGGACCTCTCCATCTGATGAACCTCTCCTCTATAACCCTCCTATTGAGAAGGATGGGATTATGTTTGCCATTCCCTCGGATGAGGTTATTGAGGAGGGCATAGCAGTTTGGAGGGGTTCGTTGGTGGGACAGTTTATGGATGGTAAACTTCCCTTTTTTGTTCTTGATCGGCTGGTCAGGAGGATTTGGGGACATGTGGAAGTTCCAACCATTAACTTGTTTGATAATGGATTGATCATTTTCAGGTTCCAAAAGGACTCAGCTAGGGACTGGGTCTTAGAGAATGGCCCCTGGCACTTCGGAGGGAAGCCTATCCTACTGAGGTAGTGGGCCCCTGGGATTGTCCCCCAGACCTTTGTGTTCGATAAAATTCCTGTGTGGGTTAAGTTTTTCCATGTCCCTATGGAATTGTGGACCACTCCTGGGTTGAGCAACATTGCGAGTACGGTAGGTGTTCCTTTGCGGTTGGATAAGCCTACAAAGGACAAAACGTGCTCCTCGTATGCTTGGGTCTGTGTGGAGGTTGCGATTGATGCCCCTCTTCCTAGTAAGGTTGGGGTCACGGTCTATGGGGTGGATCATACTATCCCCATTGAGTATGAATGGAAGCCCAAGAGGTGCCTATCCTGTCGGGTCTTTGGCCACTCGGACTCCGGCTGTCCAAAAAAGACTGTGAGTAGTTGTGATCCCACCCTCCCTACACAGGTGTCTACTGAGGGTGGAGTCAGGGTGCCGGCCTAGAGTGATGGAGTGAACTCGGAGCAGGTAGGGGTGTTAAGTCTCTGAAAGTGACTTATTTAGGACCCATTTAGCTTAAGAAGATGTACACTTTTAGGTGTTTTTGATAGCATTTAGCCTAAACCTATGCTTAAATATGAGAATGAGAAGAAGGTAGCTAAATTAGGACTTATGCACAATAGGAAAGAAAAGGGTTGAAAACCGAAGGAAAAGAATGAAAAAAACTGCATTGCGACAGCATTGCGAAAACATTGCTGAAGCCGCAATTATTCAAGTGAAAACCGTAAGTTGACTGATCCTTTTCTGTTAATTTCCGTAATTTCAGGGATTCGTTCTTTCTCCTCCATCCATTCTGATATATGACGTTGAAGATTGATGGTTCTCCTTGGCCCAAACGCACCTGCAAACTACTATAAAAGGGGGCCAAAGTCGGAGGTTCAAGCATCATCCGAAAGCGTAGAGTCTTCTCGCAGTCCATCTGTTCTTCTGTTTTTCCTTTGCCGTCTGTTGGTTTGCGAAGCTCAGCTGTTGGAGTCGATAATCTGATAGGAAGGAGAGGAGATTCTTCTTCTCTCCCGATTGGATTCATCCAAGCAAGGCTGCTCTTTTTGATCCTTCATTCGAGGCGATTACGACGAAGCTTTCACGCATCATTTCCTGTTTTCTGTTTTCCTTTTCTAATTTCCAGCTTTGATCAGTTGTTGTTTCTAGTTTAGTGTTCTATCTACTGCATTTCGTCGCTGTCTGTCTTTGAATTATTTCCTTTAAGTTTCCTTTTGTCCGTTCAACATTCAAAGTAATCAAATTGCAAGACTTCATTTCACAGTTTCCATCTTCTGCTGCTACGGTTTTGTCTTACTGTTTTGAGTATATTTCCCTTCTAAGCATGTCTGTTTTATCTTACATTTCTGTTCTCTATACATCCATGAGTAGCTAAGTCACTTAGGGGCATGCTAATGACAGAACTATAGGCTAAAAAACGTGAACCAAGCATGTAGGATAGCTTTCGAAGCATTGATTGTATGTAAGCTTCATTCCACGGGCAATTTCGATTGGCCATCCATTTTGTCCAAAGAACTCCTAACCTCTGGAAGGAGTAAGAGTTCAGAGTCGTATAATCATGCTAGCCTTTCATGGTAACCAGGAAACGGCCTAGGAATAGGCGTTTCCCTAGTACAAACTAAACACTTCTGTTTTAACAAGATGCTTAAGACCTTACTTTGAGTCGAGTAAACTAAAGAATCTAATGCATGGAATCGGACGATACATGAGATAGAGTGAGTTTGATGCATAGAGAGTAGATCCAGTGCTTGAGAATCGTATAAAAATGCCTATAGGATAGTCATTAGTAGCCCTTAATTCTCCATTTTACACACGTTTGTTGTTTTTACAATTGCGATAACATTGCGGTATCCGCAATTCTGCTAAGTTACCATTCTGTTTAGCTGTTTTCCTCTTCGTTTATTAATTCCATCTCTTGTCTTTTGAGTCTAATTTCAACTTGCATTTGTTTATGTTGCATTCCTTTACACATTCAGCACAAATTAGATAATTAAAAACCAATTTTACCCCATCAAATCCACCCCTTCTTTCTTAACAAATACACTTCATGAATAGCTAAAAATGAGTCTCTGTGGAAAAAACGAATGAAATATACTTACTACTTGCTGTGAGACCATGTATGCTTGCATGTTCTGAGTGCTCTCTCTACCTTCTTGCTTATTTATCTTTAACACATTGAGCACGCAACAAGTTTTTGGCGCCGCTGCCGGGGACTTATTTTAAGTGAAAACGAAGTTTGTTAAGTCTGAAACACCAAGTTATTTTCCATTGAATTTGATCCATCTTCATTTCTTCTTTAGGTACAATTTAGGGTAGTTTATGAATGAGACTCCAAGTAGTGATCTAGAGTTCAACCCTGAGCCTGAGAGATTATTTAAAGCTAGAAATAGAGCCAAGAAACGTCTCTTTAAACAACCCCTTTTACCTCAAATAATTGCTGATACCGCAGAGTCTCCGCAATCCACTCAAGAAGAAATGGCTGGAATAGATCAAAACCTGGTGCCTGTCACTCGCAATCCCATTGAAATAGCGAATGACAAGGATAGCGCCATCCTTTCGTACCTAGTACCTATGCCTGGGGAGCTGAACCCCAGCATAATCCGTCCTGAAATCACTGCCAACTCATTCGAGTTAAAACCAGTGATGTTCCAAATGTTGTCCACTGTGGGACAATTCTTTGGAATAGAAAATGAGGACCCCCATAACCACCTTAGGAACTTCCTAGGAGTCAGTGATACCTTCCTCATTCCTGGAGTGTCCCAAGAAGCCCTGAGGCTATATCTGTTCCCTTACTCTTTGAGGGACAAAGCCAAAACGTGGTTAAATTCATTACCCTCAGGATCTGTCCTCAATTGGACAGACTTAGCAGAAAAATTCCTAGTCAAATATTTCCCACCAGATAGGAATTCGACCTTTCGTGATGATATCATCAAATTCAAACAAGCTCCGAGTGAGTCTCTTCACGAAGTTTGGACAAGATTCAAAGACCTCCTCATTAAATGTCCACACCATGGTATTCCATGGTGTATCCAAATAGAAGTCTTCTTTAAAGGATGCAACCCCAGCACCAGACAAGTTCTAAACTCATCTGCTGGAGGTTCCATGTTGTCCAAGAGTTACAACGAAGCTTATGAGATCTTGGAGAAGATCTCAACATCTCACTGTAGGTGGTCAGATGATCCAGTAGAACCAACTAGAGCTCAAGACAAGGATGCTCTAAGCGCCATGAGCACCCAAATAAATGCCCTGACCAACCTAGTTAAGCAAATGGCTCAAGCCAATCTCCAAACCAGTGCCAATACCGCCACAGCCATGTCAATGGGCACCCAACCAAGTCAAGGCGAGGCACTTATCTGTGGATTCTGTGGGGAAGGGCACCCATATGAATACTGCCCTGGGAATCCATCCTCAGTCTGCTATGTTGGGAGCCAGCAGCAGCCTAGGAATAACCCCTACTCCAACACCTATAACCCTGGTTGGAGAAACCACCCAAACCTGTCATGGGGTGGCCAACAAAACACTAACCAAAATCCTAACCAACCTAGACCGAGTGGAACACCTGGTTTCACTCCCCAACATAACCAGTCAAGGAATATATAGCTAAGAATGATGCTACGCTTCAAAGCCAACAAGCTACTCTTAGGAGCCTAGAGAACCAAATAGGCCAATTGGCCAATGAACTCAAGAGTAGGCCCCAAGGTAGACTCCCTGCTGACACCGAGGTGCCAAGGAGAGATGGTAAAGAACAAGTTCAAGCAATTGAACTTAGAAGTGGCAGACCCTTGGTGAGCAACACAAAGGACACACCAAAGAGAGTAGAGAACACTGAGTCTAGTGCTCCACTGGAGTCTCTGCCAAACCAAGGTCCACCACCAACTAGCACATCAGGAGCTAGGCTAGAGCCAATTGTTGAGGAGATAGAAGAAATTCCAAGGCCTCCACCTATCCTAAGGCAACCCGACGTACCTGCGTATGTGCCACCACCTCCATACCCTCGAAGGCTTAAGAAGAAGCAGGAACAGGAAGTTCATTTTAATAAATTCTTAGAAATTCTTAAGCAAGTGCATGTTAACATTCCTTTTGTAGAAGTTTTACAGTCTATGCCTTCTTATGTAAAGTTTTTGAAGGACATCATTACTAACAAAAAAATAATTGGTGAGTTTGAAACAGTAAACCTCACTGAGGAGTGCAGTGCCATCCTCCAGAACAAGCTGCCCAAGAAGGAGAAGGATCCTGGTTCCTTCACCTTACCTGTAGAACTTGGAGGCAAGCACGTGGGCAGAGCGCTTTGTGACCTGGGCGCCAGCATAAATCTCATGCCCCTGTCCCTATTCCGCCAGTTGGGAATAGGAGAAGCACGTCCAACCACTGTCACTTTACAACTAGCAGACAGATCCATCGCATACCCTGAAGGTAAAATTGAGGATATTCTAGTGAAAGTTGACAAATTTATTTTCCTTGCAGATTTCATTGTCCTGGACTATGAGGCAGACAAGGAGGTCCCCATCCTGCTAGGTAGACCATTTCTAGCCACAGGTAGGGCACTTATAGACGTCCAAAAAGGTGAGCTTACTATGAGGGTTCATGATGAAGAGGTGAAGTTTAGTGTATATAAAGCTTTAAGGTACCCCTCTGACCTTGAATCCTGTGCTAGCATGGACGTAGTAGACTCCTTGATGGAGGAACAATTGGAGCATGTACTATTAACTAAGCATGCTAATGAATATGTACAATTAGATATAGCTGACTTGAATGTATCTGACATAATGGATATGCCTGTAGATAAACCACAACATGTATGTATGAATATAGACCTAACTGATAGATCTGTGAATCCTTTAAAGCCATCCATTGAGCATCCACCTGTTTTAGAACTGAAACCACTACCCACTCACCTCAAGTATGCATATCTAGGAAGTAATGAAACTCTGCCTGTTATCATTTCTTCTAAATTAAGTGAAGAGCATGAGGTTGAACTGATTTTACTGCTTAAGCAACATAGGAAGGCTATAGCATGGACTATTGCTGATATTCGAGGCATTAGCCCTTCTTATTGCATGCACAAAATTATACTAGAGGAAGAGCACACACCTAGGGTAGATCACCAACGTAGGCTAAACCCCTCTATGAAAGAGGTAGTAAAGAAGGAAATAATAAAATGGTTAGATGCAGGCGTGATCTTCCCAATAGCTAGTAGCCAGTGGGTGAGCCCCATCCAATGTGTACCTAAAAAGGGGGGAATAACTGTGGTAGTCAATGAGAACAACGAACTGATTCCAACAAGGACTGTCACAGGGTGGAGAGTGTGTATGGATTACAGAAAATTAAATAAAGAAACTAAAAAAGATCACTTCCCTCTACCGTTCATTGACCAGATGCTAGACAGAATAGCTGGTAGAGCCTACTATTGTTTCTTAGACGGGTATTCAGGCTATAATCAAATAACTATAGACCCTAAGGATCAAGAGAAGACCACCTTCACTTGCCCTTTTGGAACTTTTGCCTTTCGCAGAATGCCTTTTGGCTTATGCAATGCACCGGTGTTGCGTGCTCAATGTGTAAAGATAAATATGCAAAAGGGTAGAGAGAGCACTTAGAACATGCAAGCATACATGGTCTCACAGCAAGTAGTAAGTATATTTCATTCGTTTTTTCCACAGAGACTCATTTCTAGCTATTCGCGAAGTGTGTTTGTTAAGAAAGATGGGATGAATTTGAGGGGATAAAATTGGTTTTTAATTATCTAAGTGTTACTGAATGTGTAAAGGAATATACCATAAACAAGTTAAAGTTAAAATCAGGCTCAAAGAACAAGAGATGGAATCAATAAACGAAGAAGAAAACAGCTACACAGAATGCGTTTTAGCAGAATTGCGAGAACCGCAATTAATCCGCAATTAAATGGCAGCGAAACTGATTAAAAGGGTGAATTAAGGGCTACTAATGACTATCCTATAGGCAGTTTATTACGATTATCAAGCTTTGGATCAACTCTCTATACATCAAACTCACTCTATCTCAAGTATCGTCCGATTCCATGCATGAGAGACTCAAGTTTACTCGACTTCAAAGTAAGGTCTTAAGCATCTTGTTAAAACAGGAGTGTTCAGTTTGTACTAGGGAAACGCCTATTCCTAGGCCGTTTCCTGATTACCATGAAAGGCTAGCATGATTATATGACTCTGAACTCTTACTCCTTCCAGAGGTTAGGAGTTCTTTGGACAAAATGGATGGCCAATCGAAATTGCCCGTGGGATGAAGCTTACATACAATCAATGTTCGAGTGTTAATCTGCCTACTTGACTCACGTTTTTTAGCCTATAGTTCTGTCATTAGCATGCCCCTAAGTGATTTTAGTTACTCATGGATATGTGGAGAATAGAAAAGGTAGATAAAACAGACATGCTTAGAAGATAAATGTACTTAAAACAGCAAGCCAAAGCCGTAGCAGAAACAGATGGAAACTGTAAAATGCAGAAGTATACTTCGATTACTTTAAGTGTTTGAATGACAAAGGGAAGCTCTAAAAGAAATGAATTCAAGACAGACAACAACGAAATGCAGTAATTGAAATGCTAAACTAAGAACAACAGTGATCAGAAGTGGAAATGAGAAGAACAGAGCAGAAAACAGTAGAGGGCTGCTAGAAAACTCCGTGGCAGTCGCCTCGAATGATGGTGATGAGAAGTCAGCCCTGCTTGGATGAATCCAATCGAGAGAGAAGAAGAATCTCCTCTCCTTCCTATCAGATTATCGATTCCAAAAGCTTAGACTCTCACTCCAACAGACGGCAAAGGAAAAACAGATGGAAATGGTGGACTGCAAGAAGACTTCTGCACTTCGAATGATGACTGAACCTCCGACTTTGACCCCCTTTTATAGTAGTTTGCAGGTGCGTTTGGGCCAAGGAGAACCATCAGTCTTCAACGTCATATATCAGAATGGATGGAGGAGAAAGGACGAATCCCTGAAAAGTCGGATCTAAACAGAAAAAGATCAGCCAACTTACGGTTTTAACTTGAATAATTGCGGTCACCGCAATTATTCGGCAATTCATTTGCAATGGTTATTTTTTCATTCTTTTCTTCGGTTTTCAACCCTTTTTCTACCTATTGTACACAAGTCCTATATTAGCTACCTTCTTCTAATTCTCATATTAAAGCATAGGTTTAAGCTAAATGCTAACAAAAACACCTAAATGTGTACATCTTCTTAAGCTAAATGGGTCCTAAATAAGTCACTTTCAGAGACTTAACACACCCCCAAACTTAAGGCTTTGCTTGTCCTCAAGCATACTAAGGACTTACTTAGGCTGCTGTTTCTTCTTCTTTAACTACTCACTAACTCCCTTATATTCTTGTCTATAGCAATGCTGTCCTGTGACACACTTCTAAGTTTAGAACTAACCTCTCGTCTAGCTTCTTCTGACTTCACCTGCCTACTATACCCACTGCTTTTGTTAACCCTCTACTACTGATCTAACTACTTTTATGATATTATGCTATTATCCCTAAGGTTTCAAATTCTACCAAGCTTTACTCTAGACTCAGTACATGCTTCTAGCTTATTTTTAATGTGTCTAGGATTCCTTAGAGTCATGCCAGTCTTAGTATTAACAGTGACAGTAGTACTTTTAGAGAACAACCTAAGCCCTGGCATCACTACATTGGATATACACTCATCTCCCTAAAACAACCCTACAAGTTACAACTTTTGTGCTTAGCTACTTTGAGGATCAGAGTTCTTTTTAAATAGGACATCTAAGCCACAAAGTTATAACTCCTAGGTATACATTCTTCTTCCCTATATTTTTCTCTTTTTTTTTCTTAGGTGGAGCTTCTCCTTTGGTTGCCTTTTGATGCAACGCCACTTGTGGGTTACACACTTGGCACTGATTACTCAGCAACCTAAGAGAAACTCCCCCCCTTTATTCTTTTTTCATTTTGTTCATCATTTTTTTTTTTTTTTTTTTAAAAAGGAGAAGAAGAATGCTTATGTTTCTAAGGGAGAGAGGAATGTTCCTAGGCCTAGGGTGGCCTCCCCCAAACTTAAACTACTCATTGTCCCCAATGAGTGTTTGAGGTGGCACACCCCCAAACTTGTCCTAGAAGCATCTAGTCTAAAGTAAAACAAAGAGAATCTAAACATCTTAGGCATAGGCAAAACATTCTAGAAGCAACTATCCCAGCAGCAGAAAATTTGAACATAACAGACAGGTTTAAGGACTTATGGTTTATGCATGCTGAGCACTATTCAGAGGCAAATTTAAACTATCAAAGGGTGTCCTATGACACTCATCCAGCATGCTTCAAGATCAGCTATATAAGGTAGTCATGCTAGCAACAAAAGATAGAATTTAACAGATCATAGCCTAACTAAACAGACAGTCCAAAACATGCAATCAGTCACAAAAATTGCGGGAACCGCAATTATTTCGCAATTCAATCTGGGCAGATTTAACATTAACTCAGGCCCCTAGCATGCTTTTTCCCGTTACTCATGCATCCTAAAAATAAAACTAAACTATCCTACCTATTCAGCTAACATCAAACTAGACTAAGCAAAAGAAAAAGCATAAAACTAAACATTAAAAACAGATCAAAAATTGAATACAAAACAGCATACTATACATGATTCTATCAAAAAGCAGGAAAATTGTCTTTTGTTTCTTAAGGGATCAGTAATACTCCCTCTAGTGCTCTTCAAACCAGCACTCAATTCTCATCATCCTCATCTGGTCGCCTTGGTCGTGGGGGCACCCATGGAGTTAGGAGGTTGGTGGGGAAGTCTGGGAAGATGCACCCCAACTGGTCTGCAACTTCTCTGTCCCTCGCCTGCGCATAGTTGGCCCATTGAGCCATTCTCTTCTGCAGGTCCATCAAGCAGGCCATGGATAGGGACTGTTCAGCAGCCAGCCTATCCAACTCAAATTCCATGTTGCCCTTTCTTCTCAGCCTTAGGTGTGCAGGCAACTCCAAATGGCCTGTGTAAGGCAGCTGCTGCTCCAAGCGCTCGGTGGGAACCCCTGCAAGCAAACACAATTTGGTTATAGTGTTGGGGAAAAATAATGGCCCCTTACCCTTTTTAGCACACTCAGCTATGGCAGCAGCGATGACTTCTCCCACGTTGATCGTGAGACCTCTCATTATAGCATAAACCAGCAGCGAACGGCTCTGGTTAATTGTAGTCTCATGAGTCACCGGGGAGAGTCTTCTTCTGACGAATGAAAACCACACAGCTGCCTTAGCCGTGAGGTTGGCACTCATGAGAGTGTGCCGCCCGTTGCGTGACACTGTCCAAGAGGCTTCAGGCTGGCCAATTGTGCGAATGGCCTCTTCTAGCACAGCCTCGGTCGGCTCATCAACTATCCGTGCATAATCTGTGTGCGCTTGGCCCCTGAGACCAAAGGCTGCGTTGATGGCCTTGGCTGAGAAATCGACTTCCACCCCTCTGACCACAGATAGGCCTTCCTCAGGGCTGAGCACATTGGCGTAGAAATCGTACACCATGCTCGTGTAGGCTGGATTGGGAGGTCTGCAGAATTCCTCCCAGCCATGGTTGATCACCCCTGCTCGCAAGAACTGCGGCAGGTCAGCAAGTCGATCAAGGAACCCCTTCTCGTGCAACAGGTCCCTTTTCCTCAGCTCAACACCCCTGGATTCAGCATCAGATGAGACATACCTCACTGACGGAGGTTCATCTTCAGGGTAGAGTTTAGCCTTCCCCTTATCTGATGGCCTGGCTGACTCGGCAGCCTCAACTTTGAGCCTTTTCCGTGAGGGCTCCGAGCTTTCTTTCTCTGCTGAAGGCACTCTCTTGGCCTTCTTTTTCTTGGATTTCTTGGCCTTGACAATCTTGGCCTTCTTCTTCTTTTTGAGCCTTGCCTGGAGTTGTGGGAAACATGCCCCCAACGTCTCCTCCATAGAATCATCCTGCTGTGCAGGCTCGGCAGGGCTGTCTTCTCTCATGGGAGAAAAGACTTCTTCTTCTCCAGCATCTCCACTGCCTTGCGTGGACTCTTGATAATCCCCATAAGGGAATTCAGGATCAGGCCGTGGAGAATTGTGCTCTGCTGATGGTGTATGCGCAGAACTCAGCGGCGAAGATGGTGGTTCAGGGCTCTGCGCTGCTGCAGGTGGCGGATCAGAACTCCGAGGTGCTGGAGACAACTCAGAGCTTTGTGCAGGCGGTGACAACTCTGCGCTTGGCACTGGTTCAGACGAAAGGGGACTGCGCGCAGGTGACACAGACGGCGACGAACCTTCTTTGGCTGACTCGTGGGCTGCACGATCAGTTTCTTGACTCCCCACAGAGGGAGTCTTGGCGGTGCTTGGTTCGGCAGCAGTCTTGACAGTCCACCGGCGCTTCTTTGGCGTGCCCACTGGCTCAGATGGGCCAGCAGGGATCTCAGTGACCACCCTCCACTTCTTCCTACGAATAGGAAGCTTGGCAAGACGGCCAGTGCGTACAGCACCCTCATCAGCAAGGGTGAGAAGCGCTTCCCTCGCAGCCGCTTCAGCTGCGTCATCGGCCTTCTTCTTGGCGGCGGATCTCTCAGCCCTAGTGGAAACCATCGTCGAGTCTTGAAGATCTTGAGAGAAGAATCACAGATGGAGAGAATCGCAGAAATCTTGGAGATCAAAGAATGGGAGAATCGTATCAACGAGCGCGTTCTAACGGCTATAAATAAAACGGAAAAAATCCCAACGGCTCTTTTTGCGGATCCAGCAATTTTTGCGCAATTCTAGGGATAATATTTCATAAAAATTCCAAACTTTGATCGCCCGTATCTTTCATTTGGCTCAACCGTTTCTTGATTTTTAAAGTGGGATTTACTCCCCTTGATCCCCTCTTTCGATTCCTTGCAAAAGCAAACAAAACAAACATTAAACACGTAATTAAAAACACATCACAAAACGTACAAACGATAAGCGAAAAAAACAGTAAAAATAAACTAAGGCATTGGCCTTGACTAAACGAGCACAGTAACCACTCGTTCTCTCTCGTTCTCTTTGTCATGCTTCAGTCAAGAGGAAGGCCGAGAGAGTCTTCACATCCCCTTCCTCATAGTAGTGCTTCAACCTAGCACCATTGACCAGAAATGGCTGTCCTTGCTGCAAGTTTTTAATCTCTATGGCACCATGAACAAAGACATTAGTAATAATAAATGGACCTGACCATCTAGACTTTAATTTGCCCGGAAATAGCTTTAATCGTGAGTTAAATAACAATACAAGTTGGCCCTTCTTAAAGTCTTTGATCCTGAGTCTACTGTCATGCCATATTTTTGTCTTTTCTTTGTACATCTTGGCATTCTCATAGGCCATGTGCCTAAGCTCGTCAAGTTCATGTAGCTGTAAAGATCTTAATGTCCCCGCATCCTTTACACAAAAATTTAATTCTTTCATGGCCCAAAATGCCTTGTTTTCCAACTCAAGTGGCAAGTGGCAAGCCTTGCCATACACCAACCTATAGGGAGACATTCCTAGAGGTGTCTTATATGCTGTTCTATAAGCCCAAAGTGCATCCTCAAGCTTGAAAGACCAGTCTTTCCTATTAGGTTTGACTACCTTTTCTAGGATGTTCTTTATCTCCCTATTGGAAATCTCAGCTTGGCCATTTGAGTGTGGGTGGTAGGGAGTAGCTACCCTATGTCTGATGTTATACTTAGCCAATATTTTCTCCATAGCCTTATTAATGAAATGTGACCCCTCATCACTAATGATAGCACGAGGAGTCCCAAATCTAGTGAAAATGTGTCTATGCAAGAAGTTAGTGACTGTTTTAGCATCATTATTAGGACATGCCTTAGCTTCTACCCACTTTGACACGTAGTCTACTGCTACTAAAATGTACAGGTTACCTGATGATGGAGGGAATGGTCCCATGAAATCAATGCCCCACACATCAAAGAGTTCTAACTCTAAGATGTAGGTGAGAGGCATCTCATCCTTACGACTGAGGTTACCTGTCCTTTGGCATTCGTCACAGTTGTGGGCATAATTGTGGGCGTCCTTGAAGATTGTTGGCCAGTAGTAGCCACTCTGAAATACCTTAGCAGCTGTTCTTTGACCACCAAAGTGCCCACCGTAAGGAGATGAGTGACAGTGCTGCAGCACAGACTTCGCTTCAGCAGCTGAAACACACTTCCTCAACAACCCATCAGCACAGGTCCTGTAAAGTATGGGGTCATCCCAGATGAATTTCCTTGCTTCATGGAGGAACCTCTTCTTCTCTTGTCCTCCCTTGAACACTGGCAATACCTGTGATGCACGGAAGTTAGCAATGTCAGCAAACCAAGGTTCCTCATCGTTTTCACGATGAGTCAAAGCAAAGATATGTTCATCTATAAAAGCATCAGAAATTGCGGGGTCCGCAATTTTTTCGCAATTGTGCTGCAATCGAGACAGGTGATCTGCAACCACGTTTTCACATCCCTTCTTGTCCCGAATGTCCAAATCGAATTCCTGCAGCAATAACACCCATCTAATTAATCTAGGCTTAGCATCAGCCTTCCTCATAAGATATTTTAAAGCAGAATGGTCAGTATATACAATGGTCCTAGTCCCTACAATATAGTTCCTAAATTTTTCACAAGCAAATACTACAGCAAGCATCTCCTTCTCTGTAGTTGTATAGTTACATTGAGCCTCATTCAAGGTCTTACTAGCATAATAGACAGGATGTGTGAGCTTGTCAATCTTCTGTCCTAACATGACTCCTACAGCATAGTCACTGGCATCACATAGCATCTCAAATGGGAGGTCCCAAATTGGTCCCACTATGATTGGTGCTGTGACCAGTGCTTTCTTAAGGGTTTTCCAAGCTAATACACATTCCTTAGAGAAGATGAATGGCCTACCTAGCTCCAGTAGCTCACATAGAGGCTTGGCTATCTTAGAGAAGTCCTTGATGAACCTTCTATAGAAGCCAGCATGCCCTAAGAAACTCCTAATGGCCTTGACATTCTGGGGCTCTTCCAACTTCTCTATGACCTCTATTTTTGCCCTATCCACTTCTACACCTGCCCTTGACACTCTATGTCCTAAGACAATCCCTTCATCTACCATAAAATGGCATTTTTCCCAATTTAGGACTAGGTTGGTCTCTTCACACCTAGCCAGGACTTGTCCTAGGTTCTCTAGACAGGTTTTAAATGAGTCCCCAAAGACTGAGAAGTCATCCATGAATATTTCTATTATGGACTCATCCAACTCAGAGAAGATTGCCATCATGCACCTTTGGAAAGTTGCCGGTGCATTGCATAAGCCAAAAGGCATTCTGCGGAAGGCAAACGTTCCAAAAGGGCAAGTGAAGGTAGTCTTCTCTTGATCCTTCGGGTCTATAGTGATTTGATTATAGCCAGAGTACCCATCTAAAAAACAATAGTAGGCTCTACCAGCTATTCTGTCTAGCATCTGGTCAATGAATGGTAGAGGGAAATGGTCTTTTTTAGTTTCTTTATTTAATTTTCTGTAATCCATACATACCCTCCACCCTGTGACAGTCCTTGTTGGAATCAGTTCGTTGTTCTCATTGACTACCACAGTTATTCCCCCCTTTTTAGGTACACATTGGATGGGGCTCACCCACTGGCTACTAGCTATGGGGAAAATTACTCCTGCATCTAACCACTTTATTATTTCTTTCTTCACTACCTCTTTCATAGAGGGGTTTAACCTACGCTGGTGATCTACCCTAGGTGTGTGCTCTTCCTCTAGAATAATTTTGTGCATGCAATAAGAAGGGCTAATGCCTCGAATATCAGCAATAGTCCATGCTATAGCCTTCCTATGTTGCTTAAGCAGTAAAATTAAATCAACCTCATGCTGTTCACTAAGCTTAGAAGAAATAATTACAGGCAGCGTATCATTATCTCCTAGATATGCATATTTGAGGTGAGTTGGTAGTGGTTTCAGTTCTAAAACAGGTGGATGCTCAATGGAGGGCTTTAACGGATTTACAGTTCTATCAGTCAAGTCTATAGTCATACATACATGCTGAGGTCTATCTACAGGCATATTCATTATGTCAGATACATTTAGATCATCTACATCTAATCCTACATATTCGTTAGCATGCTTGGTTAATAATACATGCTCTAATTGCTCTTCCATTAGTGAGTCAACAACATCAATGCTAGCACAAGACTCAGAATCAGAGGGATACCTTAAAGCTTTGTAAACACTAAATTTTACCTCTTCATCATGAACCCTCATAGTTAACTCACCTTTTTGCACGTCTATTAGTGCCCTACCTGTGGCTAGAAATGGTCTACCTAGCAGGATGGGAACCTCCTTGTCTGCCTCATAGTCCAGGACAATGAAATCTGCAAGGAAAATAAATTTGTCAACTTTAACTAGAATATCCTCAATCTTACCTTCTGGATATGCGATGGATCTGTCTGCTAGTTGTAAAGTGACAGTGGTTGGACGTGCTTCTCCCATTCCCAACTGGCGGAATAGGGACAGGGGCATGAGATTTATGCTGGCGCCCAGGTCACAAAGCGCTCTGCCCACGTGCTTGCCTCCAAGTTCTACAGGTAGGGTGAAGGAACCAGGATCCTTCTCCTTCTTGGGCAGCTTGTTTTGGAGGATGGCACTGCACTCCTCGGTGAGGTTTACTGTTTCAAACTCACCAATTATTTTTTTGTTAGTAATAATGTCCTTCAAAAACTTTACATAAGAAGGCATAGACTGTAAAACCTCTACAAAAGGAATGTTAACATGCACTTGCTTAAGTATTTCTAAAAATTTATTAAAATGAACTTCCTGTTCCTGCTTCTTCTTAAGCCTTCGAGGATATGGAGGTGGTGGCACATATGCAGGCACGTCAGGACGCCTTAGGATAGGTGGAGGCCTTGGAATTTCTTCTACGTCCTCTACAATTGGCTCTAGCCTGGCTCCTGATGTGCTAGTCGGTGGTGGACCTTGGCTTGGCAGAGACTCCAGTGGAGCACTAGACTCAGTGTTCTCTACTCTCTTTGGTGTGTCCTTTGTGTTGCTCACCAATGGTCTTCCACTCCTAAGTTCAATGGCTTGAACTTGTTCTTTGCCATCTCTCCTTGGTACCTCGGTATCAGCAGGGAGTCTACCTTGGGGCCTACTTTTAAGTTCATTGGCTAATTGGCCTATTTGGTTTTCCAGGCTCCTAAGAGTAGCTTGCTGGCTCTGAAGAGTAGCATCATTCTTAGCGATATATTCCTTGAGTAGGTTTTCTACAGAAGATCCTACAGGTTGATTATAAGGTTTTTGGTACATTGACTGGTTATGTTGGGGAGTGAAACCAGGTGTTCCACTCGGCCTAGGTTGGTTAGGATTTTGGTTAGTGTTTTGTTGGCCACCCCATGACAGGTTAGGGTGGTTTCTCCAACCAGGGTTATAGGTGTTGGAGTAGGGGTTATTCCTAGGCTGCTGCTGGCTTCCTACATAGCAGACCGAGGATGGATTCCCAGGGCAATATTCATAAGGGTGCCCTTCCCCACAGAATCCACAGATTGGTGCCTCGCCTTGACTTGGTTGGGTGCCCATTGACATAGCTGTGGCGGTATTGGCACTGGTTTGGAGATTGGCCTGAGCCATTTGCTTAACTAAGTTGGTCAGGGCATTTATTTGGGTGCTCATGGCGCTTAGAGCATCCTTGTCCTGAGCCCGAGTTGGCTCTACTGGATCGTCTGACCATCTACAGTGAGATGCTGAGATCTTCTCCAAGATCTCATAAGCTTCGTTGTAACTCTTGGACAACATGGAACCTCCAGCAGATGAATTTAGAACTTGTCTGGTGCTGGGGTTGCATCCTTTAAAGAAAACTTCTATTTGGATACACCATGGAATGCCATGGTGTGGACATTTAATGAGAAGGTCTTTGAATCTAGTCCAAGCTTCGTGAAGAGACTCATTATCAGCTTGTTTAAACTTTATGATATCATCACGAAAGGTTGAATTCCTATCAGGTGGGAAGTATTTGACTAGGAATTTTTCTGCTAAATCTGTCCAATTGCGGACAGATCCTGAGGGTAAAGAATTTAGCCATGTTTTGGCTTTGTCCCTCAAAGAGTAAGGGAAAAGATATAGCCTCAGGGCTTCTTGGGAAACTCCAGGGATTAGGAATGTGTCACTAACTCCTAGGAAGTTCCTAAGGTGGTTATGGGGGTCCTCATTTTCTATTCCAAAGAATTGTCCCACAGTGGACAACATTTGGAACATCACTGGTTTCAACTCGAATGAGTGGGCAGTGATTTCAGGACGGATTATGCTGGGGTTCAGCTCCCCAGGCATAGGTACTAGATATGAAAGAATGGCACTGTTCTTGTCATTCGCTATTTCGATGGGGTTGCGAATGGCTTGTGCCGGATTTGGAACTAGATCGCCCATTTCTTTAGTTTCAGGTGTGGTTTGAGGTATAGGAGGTTGTTTAAAGAGACGTTTCTTTGCCTTATTCCTAGCTCGAAGTGATCTTTCAGGTTCAGGATCGAACTCTAAATTACTATGTGAACGCTCACTCATAAACTACCTTAATAGCACCTGCAAAAGAAATGAAACAGATTAGTTTCACTCAATGATAAACTTGATTTTTCAAACTTAACAACTTCGTTTTCACTTAAAATAAGTCCCCGGCAGCGGCGCCAAAAACTTGTTGCGTGCTCAATGTGTAAAGATAAATATGCAAAAGGGTAGAGAGAGCACTTAGAACATGCAAGCATACATGGTCTCACAGCAAGTAGTAAGTATATTTCATTCGTTTTTTCCACAGAGACTCATTTCTAGCTATTCGCGAAGTGTGTTTGTTAAGAAAGATGGGATGAATTTGAGGGGATAAAATTGGTTTTTAATTATCTAAGTGTTACTGAATGTGTAAAGGAATATACCATAAACAAGTTAAAGTTAAAATCAGGCTCAAAGAACAAGAGATGGAATCAATAAACGAAGAAGAAAACAGCTACACAGAATGCGTTTTAGCAGAATTGCGAGAACCGCAATTAAATGGCAGCGAAACTAATTAAAAGGGTGAATTAAGGGCTACTAATGACTATCCTATAGGCAGTTTATTACGATTATCAAGCTTTGGATCAACTCTCTATACATCAAACTCACTCTATCTCAAGTATCGTCCGATTCCATGCATGAGAGACTCAAGTTTACTCGACTTCAAAGTAAGGTCTTAAGCATCTTGTTAAAACAGGAGTGTTCAGTTTGTACTAGGGAAACGCCTATTCCTAGGCCGTTTCCTGATTACCATGAAAGGCTAGCATGATTATATGACTCTGAACTCTTACTCCTTCCAGAGGTTAGGAGTTCTTTGGACAAAATGGATGGCCAATCGAAATTGCCCGTGGGATGAAGCTTACATACAATCAATGTTCGAGTGTTAATCTGCCTACTTGACTCACGTTTTTTAGCCTATAGTTCTGTCATTAGCATGCCCCTAAGTGATTTTAGTTACTCATGGATATGTGGAGAATAGAAAAGGTAGATAAAACAGACATGCTTAGAAGATAAATGTACTTAAAACAGCAAGCCAAAGCCGTAGCAGAAACAGATGGAAACTGTAAAATGCAGAAGTATACTTCGATTACTTTAAGTGTTTGAATGACAAAGGGAAGCTCTAAAAGAAATGAATTCAAGACAGACAACAACGAAATGCAGTAATTGAAATGCTAAACTAAGAACAACAGTGATCAGAAGTGGAAATGAGAAGAACAGAGCAGAAAACAGTAGAGGGCTGCTAGAAAACTCCGTGGCAGTCGCCTCGAATGATGGTGATGAGAAGTCAGCCCTGCTTGGATGAATCCAATCGAGAGAGAAGAAGAATCTCCTCTCCTTCCTATCAGATTATCGATTCCAAAAGCTTAGACTCTCACTCCAACAGACGGCAAAGGAAAAACAGATGGAAATGGTGGACTGCAAGAAGACTTCTGCACTTCGAATGATGACTGAACCTCCGACTTTGACCCCCTTTTATAGTAGTTTGCAGGTGCGTTTGGGCCAAGGAGAACCATCAGTCTTCAACGTCATATATCAGAATGGATGGAGGAGAAAGGACGAATCCCTGAAAAGTCGGATCTAAACAGAAAAAGATCAGCCAACTTACGGTTTTAACTTGAATAATTGCGGTCACCGCAATTATTCGGCAATTCATTTGCAATGGTTATTTTTTCATTCTTTTCTTCGGTTTTCAACCCTTTTTCTACCTATTGTACACAAGTCCTATATTAGCTACCTTCTTCTAATTCTCATATTAAAGCATAGGTTTAAGCTAAATGCTAACAAAAACACCTAAATGTGTACATCTTCTTAAGCTAAATGGGTCCTAAATAAGTCACTTTCAGAGACTTAACACACCCCCAAACTTAAGGCTTTGCTTGTCCTCAAGCATACTAAGGACTTACTTAGGCTGCTGTTTCTTCTTCTTTAACTACTCACTAACTCCCTTATATTCTTGTCTATAGCAATGCTGTCCTGTGACACACTTCTAAGTTTAGAACTAACCTCTCGTCTAGCTTCTTCTGACTTCACCTGCCTACTATACCCACTGCTTTTGTTAACCCCCTACTACTGATCTAACTACTTTTATGATATTATGCTATTATCCCTAAGGTTTCAAATTCTACCAAGCTTTACTCTAGACTCAGTACATGCTTCTAGCTTATTTTTAATGTGTCTAGGATTCCTTAGAGTCATGCCAGTCTTAGTATTAACAGTGACAGTAGTACTTTTAGAGAACAACCTAAGCCCTGGCATCACTACATTGGATATACACTCATCTCCCTAAAACAACCCTACAAGTTACAACTTTTGTGCTTAGCTACTTTGAGGATCAGAGTTCTTTTTAAATAGGACATCTAAGCCACAAAGTTATAACTCCTAGGTATACATTCTTCTTCCCTATATTTTTCTCTTTTTTTTTCTTAGGTGGAGCTTCTCCTTTGGTTGCCTTTTGATGCAACGCCACTTGTGGGTTACACACTTGGCACTGATTACTCAGCAACCTAAGAGAAACTCCCCCCCTTTATTCTTTTTTCATTTTGTTCATCATTTTTTTTTTTTTTTTTTTAAAAAGGAGAAGAAGAATGCTTATGTTTCTAAGGGAGAGAGGAATGTTCCTAGGCCTAGGGTGGCCTCCCCCAAACTTAAACTACTCATTGTCCCCAATGAGTGTTTGAGGTGGCACACCCCCAAACTTGTCCTAGAAGCATCTAGTCTAAAGTAAAACAAAGAGAATCTAAACATCTTAGGCATAGGCAAAACATTCTAGAAGCAACTATCCCAGCAGCAGAAAATTTGAACATAACAGACAGGTTTAAGGACTTATGGTTTATGCATGCTGAGCACTATTCAGAGGCAAATTTAAACTATCAAAGGGTGTCCTATGACACTCATCCAGCATGCTTCAAGATCAGCTATATAAGGTAGTCATGCTAGCAACAAAAGATAGAATTTAACAGATCATAGCCTAACTAAACAGACAGTCCAAAACATGCAATCAGTCACAAAAATTGCGGGAACCGCAATTATTTCGCAATTCAATCTGGGCAGATTTAACATTAACTCAGGCCCCTAGCATGCTTTTTCCCGTTACTCATGCATCCTAAAAATAAAACTAAACTATCCTACCTATTCAGCTAACATCAAACTAGACTAAGCAAAAGAAAAAGCATAAAACTAAACATTAAAAACAGATCAAAAATTGAATACAAAACAGCATACTATACATGATTCTATCAAAAAGCAGGAAAATTGTCTTTTGTTTCTTAAGGGATCAGTAATACTCCCTCTAGTGCTCTTCAAACCAGCACTCAATTCTCATCATCCTCATCTGGTCGCCTTGGTCGTGGGGGCACCCATGGAGTTAGGAGGTTGGTGGGGAAGTCTGGGAAGATGCACCCCAACTGGTCTGCAACTTCTCTGTCCCTCGCCTGCGCATAGTTGGCCCATTGAGCCATTCTCTTCTGTAGGTCCATCAAGCAGGCCATGGATAGGGACTGTTCAGCAGCCAGCCTATCCAACTCAAATTCCATGTTGCCCTTTCTTCTCAGCCTTAGGTGTGCAGGCAACTCCAAATGGCCTGTGTAAGGCAGCTGCTGCTCCAAGCGCTCGGTGGGAACCCCTGCAAGCAAACACAATTTGGTTATAGTGTTGGGGAAAAATAATGGCCCCTTACCCTTTTTAGCACACTCAGCTATGGCAGCAGCGATGACTTCTCCCACGTTGATCGTGAGACCTCTCATTATAGCATAAACCAGCAGCGAACGGCTCTGGTTAATTGTAGTCTCATGAGTCACCGGGGAGAGTCTTCTTCTGACGAATGAAAACCACACAGCTGCCTTAGCCGTGAGGTTGGCACTCATGAGAGTGTGCCGCCCGTTGCGTGACACTGTCCAAGAGGCTTCAGGCTGGCCAATTGTGCGAATGGCCTCTTCTAGCACAGCCTCGGTCGGCTCATCAACTATCCGTGCATAATCTGTGTGTTTTTATAGGGAATAAAATAAGGAGTGTGATTTTAATTAAGTATTTAATGTTTGTTTTATTTGTTTTTATAGGGAATCGAAAGAGGGGATCAAGGAGAGTAATCTCAGCTTTAAAAATCAAGAAACGATCGAGCCAAATAAAAGATACGGACGAGCAAAGTTTGCCATTTAGATGAAAAAGAATCCCTAAAATTGCGCTGGAATTGCAGGATCCGCAAAATATAGCCGTTGGGATTTAGCCGTTGCCTTTATATCCGTTAGAAGGCGCTCGATCGATACGATTCTCTCACTCTCTGATTTCCAAGAAAGCTGCGATTATTTTCATCTTTGATTCTTCTCTCCAAATCTCCAAGATTCGACAATGGTGTCCACAAGGGCTGAAAGATCCGCAGCCAAGAAGAAGGCTGATGACGCAGCTGAAGCGGCTGCGAGGGAAGCACTTCTGACCCTTGCAGATGCTGGTGCTGTTCGCACCGGACCTCTTCCCAAGCTTCCGATCCGTAGGAAGAAGTGGAGGGTTGTCACTGAGATCCCTGCTGGACCTTCTGAACCAGCGGGCACGCCCAAGAAGCGTCGGTGGAGTGTCGAGACGGCCGCCGGACCAAGCAAAGCGAAGACTCCCTCTGTGGAGAGTCAAGAAACGGATCGTGCGTCCCACGAGTCAACCAAGAAGGGTTCGACGCCATCTGCCTCACCTGCGCACAGCCCTTCACCATCTGAACCAGTGCGTAGTCCAGAGCTTTCATCATCGCCGCCTGCACAGAGCCCTGAGACGCCATCTTCACCACTGAATTCCGTGCAGATGCCTACAGCAGAGCAGAGTGCCACACCTTCGCACACGCCTCCACGGCCTGACCCTGAATTCCCCTATGGGGAGTACCAGGAATCCACTCAGGGCAGTGGGGAAGGTGGTGAAGACGAGGTCTTCTCGCCTGCACGGGAAGCTAGCCCAGAGAGTCCTGCACAGCAGGATGATTCCATGGAAGAGACGCTGGGGGCATGCCTGCAGCAGATCAACATTGAGGCAAAGCTGAAGAAGAAGAAGAAGGCCAAGATCCTTAAAGCCAAGCGATCCAAGAAAATAAAGAGGAAGAAGGCTAAGGAGGTGCCTTCATCAGAGAAGGAGAGCACTGAGCCTTCGCTCAAACGACTCAAGGTTGAGGCTGCCGAGTCAGCCAAGCCATCAGATAAAGGGAAGGCAAAGCTCTACCCTGAAGACGAGCCTCAGTCAGTGAGGTATGTTTCCTCTGATGCTGAGTCCAGGGGTGCTGAGCTGAGGAAGAGGGAGTTGCTGCACGAGAAAGGCTTCCTCGACCGACCTGCTGACCTGCCGCAGTTCTTGCGCGCAGGAGTAATCAACCACGGCTGGGAGGAATTTTGCAGACCGCCCAATCCAGCCTACACGAGCATGGTGTATGATTTCTACGTCAATGTGCTCAGCCCTGAGGATGGCCTGTCTGTGGTCAGAGGGGTAGAAGTGGATTTCTCAGCCAAGGCCATCAACGAAGCCTATGGTCTCAAGGGCCAAACACATACAGATTATGCACGGATTGTTGATGAGCCTACTGAGGCTGTTCTGGAAGAGGCCATTCGGACCATTGGCCAGCCTGAAGCTTCCTGGACCGTGTCACGCAATGGGAGGCACACTCTCATGAGTGCCAACCTCACGGCTAAGGCGGCTGTTTGGTTTTCGTTCGTGAGAAGGAGATTGTCCCCAGTGACTCACGAGACTACAATCAACCAGAGCCGATCGCTGCTGGTGTATGCGATAATGAGAGGTCTCACGATCAACGTGGGAGAAGTCATCACTGCTGCTATTGCTGAGTGCGCCAAGAAAGGTAAGGGACCACTGTTTTTCCCTAACACCATAACCAAGCTATGTTTGCTTGCAGGAGTCCCCACCGAGCGCATGGAGCAGCAAATGGCTTACACAGGCCATTTGGAGCTGCCTGCTAGCCTGAGGCTGAAGAGGAGGGGGAATAGGGAGTTTGAACTGGATAGGCTGGCTGCTGATCAGTCCCTATCCATGGCCTGCCTGATGGATATGCAGAGGAGAATGGCTCAATGGGCCACTTATGCGCAGGCCAGAGACAAGGAAGTTGCAGACCAACTTGGGTGCATCTTCCCTGACTTCCCTACAAATCTCCTGACTCCATGGGTGCCCCCACGACCACGGCAACCTGATGAGGATGAAGACGTTTGAGTGCTGGTTTGAATTGCACTGAAGGGAGTATTACTGTTCCCTTAGAAAAAAAAACAATTTTCTGCTTTCTGATAGACTATGTGCATTATGCTGTTCTTAGTACACTTTTTGATCTGTTTTAAATGCTTAGTTTCATGTTTTTAATTTTGTTTAGTATAGTCTGATGATAGGAGCCTAGGTAGGTTAGCTTTGTTTTATTTTTAGAAGAGCTTGAGTGACTGAAAAAGCATGCTTAGGAGCCTTAATCAATGTTATATCTGCCCTGACTTGATTGCGAAATAATTGCGGTACCCGCAATTTTTATGACTGAAAGCATGTTTTGGACTGTCTGTTTAGCTAGGCTGTGATCTGTTTAAATTCTATCTTTTGCTGCTAACATGACTACCTTATATAGCTTATCTAAATGCATGCTGGATGAGTGTCATAGGACACCCTTTGATAGTTTAAATCAACCTCTAAAAAGCTCAGCATGCACAGCTTTAAGCCCTTATCTGTCTGTTTTTTTTAACTTACTGCTGCTGTGATATTTTCTTTTAAATGTTCTGTCTATGCCTAGAGCTTTAGATTCTCTTTGTTTTACCTTAGACTAGATGCTTCTAGGATAGTTTGGGGGTGTGCCACCTCAGACACTCATTGGGGACAATGAGTAGTTGAAGTTTGGGGGAGGCCACCCTAGGCCTAGGAACATTCCTCTCTCCCGTAGAAACATAAGCATTCTTCTTCTCCTTTACAAAAAAATGATGAACTGAAAAAAAATGAAAAAAAGAATAAAGAGGGGGGTCTCTCTTAGGTTGCTAAGTAATCAGTGCCAAGTGTGTGACCCACAAGTGGCATTGCATCAAAAGGCAACCAAAGGATAGGCCCCACCTAAGTAAGAAAAAGGAAAGAATAGGGATGAAGAATGTATACCTAGGAGTTATAACTTTGTGGCTTAGGTGTCCTATTTAAAAAGAACTCTGATCCTCAATTAGCTAAGCACAAAGTTGTAACTCGTAGGGTTGTTTAGGGAGATGAGTGTTTATCCAATGTAGTGATGCCAGGGTTTAGGTTGTTCTTTAAAAGTACTACTGTCACCGTTAATACTAAGACTGGCATGACTCTAAGGAATCCTAGACACATTAAAAATAAAGCTAGAAGCATGTACTGAGTCTGAGGTAAAGCTAGGCAGAATTTGAAACCTTAGGGATAGTGGCATGATATGATAAAAGCAAACAGATCAGTTGTAGGAAGTTAATAAAAGCAGGTGAGTGTTAGGCAGGCGAAGTCAGAAGAAGCTAGATAAGAGGGTAGTTTTAAAACTGAGAAGTGTGTCACAGGACAGCAGTGCTATAGATAGGGATATAGGGGAGTTAATAAGTGGTTAAAGAAGGGGAAACAGCAGCCTAGGTAAGTCCTTAGTGTGCTTGAGGACAAGCAAAACCTTAAGTTTGGGGGTGTGTTAAGTCTCTGAAAGTGACTTATTTAGGACCCATTTAGCTTAAGAAGATGTACACTTTTAGGTGTTTTTGATAGCATTTAGCCTAAACCTATGCTTAAATATGAGAATGAGAAGAAGGTAGCTAAATTAGGACTTATGCACAATAGGAAAGAAAAGGGTTGAAAACCGAAGGAAAAGAATGAAAAAAACTGCATTGCGACAGCATTGCGAAAACATTGCTGAAGCCGCAATTATTCAAGTGAAAACCGTAAGTTGACTGATCCTTTTCTGTTAATTTCCGTAATTTCAGGGATTCGTTCTTTCTCCTCCATCCATTCTGATATATGACGTTGAAGATTGATGGTTCTCCTTGGCCCAAACGCACCTGCAAACTACTATAAAAGGGGGCCAAAGTCGGAGGTTCAAGCATCATCCGAAAGCGTAGAGTCTTCTCGCAGTCCATCTGTTCTTCTGTTTTTCCTTTGCCGTCTGTTGGTTTGCGAAGCTCAGCTGTTGGAGTCGATAATCTGATAGGAAGGAGAGGAGATTCTTCTTCTCTCCCGATTGGATTCATCCAAGCAAGGCTGCTCTTTTTGATCCTTCATTCGAGGCGATTACGACGAAGCTTTCACGCATCATTTCCTGTTTTCTGTTTTCCTTTTCTAATTTCCAGCTTTGATCAGTTGTTGTTTCTAGTTTAGTGTTCTATCTACTGCATTTCGTCGCTGTCTGTCTTTGAATTATTTCCTTTAAGTTTCCTTTTGTCCGTTCAACATTCAAAGTAATCAAATTGCAAGACTTCATTTCACAGTTTCCATCTTCTGCTGCTACGATTTTGTCTTACTGTTTTGAGTATATTTCCCTTCTAAGCATGTCTGTTTTATCTTACATTTCTGTTCTCTATACATCCATGAGTAGCTAAGTCACTTAGGGGCATGCTAATGACAGAACTATAGGCTAAAAAACGTGAACCAAGCATGTAGGATAGCTTTCGAAGCATTGATTGTATGTAAGCTTTATTCCACGGGCAATTTCGATTGGCCATCCATTTTGTCCAAAGAACTCCTAACCTCTGGAAGGAGTAAGAGTTCAGAGTCGTATAATCATGCTAGCCTTTCATGGTAACCAGGAAACGGCCTAGGAATAGGCGTTTCCCTAGTACAAACTAAACACTTCTGTTTTAACAAGATGCTTAAGACCTTACTTTGAGTCGAGTAAACTAAAGAATCTAATGCATGGAATCGGACGATACATGAGATAGAGTGAGTTTGATGCATAGAGAGTAGATCCAGTGCTTGAGAATCGTATAAAAATGCCTATAGGATAGTCATTAGTAGCCCTTAATTCTCCATTTTACACACGTTTGCTGTTTTTACAATTGCGATAACATTGCGGTATCCGCAATTCTGCTAAGTTACCATTCTGTTTAGCTGTTTTCCTCTTCGTTTATTAATTCCATCTCTTGTCTTTTGAGTCTAATTTCAACTTGCATTTGTTTATGTTGCATTCCTTTACACATTCAGCACAAATTAGATAATTAAAAACCAATTTTACCCCATCAAATCCACCCCTTCTTTCTTAACAAATACACTTCATGAATAGCTAAAAATGAGTCTCTGTGGAAAAAACGAATGAAATATACTTACTACTTGCTGTGAGACCATGTATGCTTGCATGTTCTGAGTGCTCTCTCTACCTTCTTGCTTATTTATCTTTAACACATTGAGCACGCAACAAGGGGTTCCTAGTGGGGAGGGTGAACAGGCCTCCTCTCTTGAGGCTGGTGATGACTTTATCCCTGTGGGAGGGAAATCACGCAGGCGTAAACGGAAGAAGGCTGCCAAGTCCTTGGCCGCAGACTCGTCTGCCCTTCCCTTTGCCTTGGCTAGTCTCCCGAGTTCTCCTATTCGCCCCTCCTCTCGGCTCCCCCGTTCTCCTGAGCCCCCGAAGGGGGTACTTGTGACTAACTCTTTCGGTTCTCTTTCGGATTCTTCGGGGTGTGATTTGGCCCCCCCGAGGGTGGTTTCCTTAGTGGAAAAGACGCTCTGTGACAGTGTGGACCCTCGATGGTGTCAGGATGCCATTGTTTCCCCTTCTACTTCCTATGTCTAGTTGGTGCTCGTGGAATGTGCGCGGTCTCATTGACCCGACAAAAGGTCGATGTGTTCGTTCCTTTTTGCAGGCTGAGAATATTGGTTTCTGCTGTCTGGTAGAAACAAAGGTTAAGGCTCATCAGTTTGATTTCGTGTTTCGTTCCTTTAGGACTGATTGGCAGTGTGTTTGTAGTTATGGGGATAGTGGTCTGGGTCGTATTTGGGTGTTATGGCGTTCCCGCCGTTTCTCTTTCTCCCCTAGCCTGATTAGTCCTCAGTTGGTTACTGGCTCCCTGGTGGACCTGTCTTCTCAGGTTGCGACTCATATTGCCTGTGTGTATGGGTCCAATCTCGAGGCTGGGAGGTCTGCTTTGTGGAGTGAGTTGGCCTTGGCTTGTTCGAGTTGGTCTTCCCCTGGCGTTGTTATGGGAGACTTCAATGAGACTCGCCGGTTGACTGAGAGGAGTGGGGGTAACCATAGCATTTCTGCGATGGGCGCCTTTGGTTCTGCTCTCCTAGAGGCTGACTTGGTTGAGCTGCCGGTTCAGGGGAATTGGTTCACTTGGACTAGTCCCCCGAGGGGTGGCCTAGGAGGTCAATTGGGAAGGTTGGATAGGGTTTTGGTCAACGCTGAGTGGGCTTCTGGTCGGCCTACGTGTGTGGTGCACGTGCATGACTGGGGTGTCTCTGACCATAGTCCGTTGGTTTTCTCTCCAGGCCCTTTAGGTGCTCGTCGGTCTCCCTCCTTTCGGTTCTTCAACCATTGGGGGGAGTCTGATAGGTTTTTGTCTGTGATTGCCAGTAGGTGGGTGACCCATGTTGGGGTCTCTCCGCTTGTTAGCTTCGCTCGCAATTTAAAGGGATTAAAAGGGACTCTCAGGCAGGAGTTTGGGACGCCGATTGCCGTGCTTAGTCAGCAGGTTATTGACCTGCGCTTGGCCATGGAGGCTGCCCAGGCGGGAGTTTTGGTGGACCCCCTTTCTCCTTCCCTCCAGCTTCAGGCCGCTGAGGCTTCTGATAGGTTCTGGGCAGCAGCTAGGCGTGAGGAAGCCTCCCTTCGGCAGAAATCGAGGGTCAAGTGGCTGGCGTTAGGGGATAGGAACTCGGGGTTCTTTCACAGGAGCGTGAAAGTTAGGGCTGCCCGGAATAGCTTTTCCTCTTTGGTTGATGGTTCTGGGGTCAGGATGTCTTCCCATGAGGACATCTCGAGATCCCTGGTTCATTATTTCCAGGGTCTCTTGGGGTCCCAAGGGGTTGGTTATCGTGACCTCACTGAGCGTTTAAAGCCGATGGTGGGGTTTTGTTACGTCTCCAAAAGTGACCTTTTTAGGACTTATTTATCTTAGAAAGATGTACACTCTTAGGTGTTTTTGATAGGATTTAGCTTAAACCTATGCTTATATATGAGAATTAGAAGAAGGTAGCTAAATTAGGACTTGTGTGCAAAAGGAAAGAAAAGGAATGAAAACCGAAGTTAAAAGAATGAAAAATGTTCATTGCGGCAGCATTGCGGAAACATTGCTGAAACCGCAATGTTTCAAGTGAAATCCGTAAGTTGACTGATCCTTTTCTGTTATTTTCCGTTATTTCAGGGATTCGTTCTTTCTCCTCCATCCATTTTGAAGTATGACGTTGAAGATGGATGGTTCTCCTTGGCCCAAACGCACCTGCAAATTACTATAAAAGGGGGTCAAAGTAGAGGGTTTGATCATCATCCGAAAGCGTAGAAGTCTCTTCCCAGCTCCATCTTTTCTCCTGTTTTTCTTCTCCGTCTGTTGGTGTGAGAGGGTCAGCTGTTGGAATCGACAATCTGATAGGAAGGAGAGAAGATTCATCTTCTCTCCTGATTGGATTCATCCAAGCAAGGCTATCCTTTCTCTCCCTTCAGCCGAGGCATTTGCGACGAGGCGTTCAAGCTCAATTACTGCTTTCTGTCTTTTATTTCTAATTTCCAGCTCTGTTTAGTTGTTGTTTCTTTTCTAGTGGCTAGTTCATTTCATTTCGTTGCTTTCTGTCTTTATGTTATTCACTTTAAGCTTCCCTTTGTTCATTCAAACAATCAAGTAATCAAAGCAAAATTCATTATTTCACAGTTTCTTGTCTTTGTTGCCTACTGTTTTTCCTTGCTGTTTGTCTTTAAATTCCTTCTAAGCATGTCTACTTCACCTCTTATTTCTGTTCTGTCTATATCCATGAGTAACTAAGTCACATAGGGGCATGCTAATGACAATCCTATAGGCTAAAAAACGTGAACCAAGCATGTAGGATAGCTCTCGAAGCATTGATTGTATGTAATCTTCATCCCACGGGCAATTTCGATTGGCCATCCATTTTGTCCAAAGAACTCCAAACCTCTGGAAGGAGTAAGAGTTCAGAGTCATACACTCATGCTAGCCTTTCAAGGTAGCCAGAAAACGACCTAGGAATAGGCGTTTTCCTAGTACAAACCATAACTTTCTTCTTTAACAAGATGCTTAAGACCTTACTTGGACATGAGTAAACTAAAGAATCTAATGCATGAAATCGGAAGATACATGAGATTGAGTGAGTTTGATGCATAGTGAGTTGATCCAATGCTTGAGAATCGTGAGAAAATGCCTATAGAGGAGTCGTTAGTAGCCCTTGTTTCTCCATTTTACACACTTTCGCTGTTAGTAACATTGCGGTAGAATTGCTGTTCTCGCAATTCTGCTAAGTTTAAAATTCTGTTTAGCTATTTTCCTCTTCGTTTATTAATCTCTTCTCTTTTCATTTGAGTTTGTCTTTGACTTGCACTTGTTTATGTTGCTACCCTTTACATATTCCTTAGAAATTAGACAACTTAAAACCAATTCTACCCCATCAAATCCACCCATTCTTTCTTAACAATACACTTCACGAGTAGCTAATAATAAATCTCTGTGGGAAAACGAATGAAAAATTACTTACTACTTGCTATAAGATCATGTATGCTTGCATGTTCTGAGTGCTCTCTCTCTCTTATTGCTTATTTATTTTACACATTGAGCCCGAGAGACTATTTAGAGCCAGAAATAGAGCCAAGAAACGTCTCTTTGATCAACCCTCTATACCTCCAATAATTGCGGGAACCGCAATTCCTCCGCAATTCAATCAAGAAGAAATGGATAGATTAGTTCCAAATCCGGTGCCTGTCACTCGCAATCCCATCGAAATAGCGAATGATAAGGATAGCGCCATACTCTCTTACCTAGTACCTATGCCTGGGGAGCTGAACCCCAGCATAATCCGCCCTGAAATCACTGCCAACTCATTCGAGTTAAAGCCAGTGATGTTCCAAATGTTGTCCACTGTGGGACAATTCTTTGGAGTGGAAAATGAGGACCCCCACAACCATCTTAGAAACTTTCTAGGAGTCAGTGATACATTCATCATCCCTGGAGTTTCCCAAGAAGCCTTGAGGCTCTACCTCTTCCCTTACTCTTTGAGGGACAAAGCAAAGACGTGGTTAAACTCATTACCCTCTGGATCAGTCCTCAATTGGACAGACTTGGCAGAGAAATTCCTAGTCAAATACTTCCCACCTGATAGGAATTCTACCTTTCGTGATGACATAATCAAGTTCAAACAAGCTGAGAATGAGTCTCTTCACGAAGCTTGGACAAGGTTCAAGGACCTTCTTCTCAAATGTCCGCACCATGGCATCCCATGGTGTATCCAAATAGAGGTCTTTTTCAAAGGATGCAACCCCAGCACCAGACAAGTTCTAAATTCATCTGCTGGAGGTTCCATGTTGTCCAAAAGTTATAATGAAGCCTATGAGATCTTGGAGAAGATCTCAGCATCTCACTGTAGGTGGTCAGATGATCCAGTCGAGCCAACTAGAGCTCAAGACAAGGACGCACTCAATGCCATGAGTGGCTGGTAACGATATTATTGAACTATCGCCAATCATCGGGTTGTCGAGACCCGCCAAAATGAATTTATAAGTGCCCGAAATCACTAAACTATTTGTAGAATAGTAGCAACGGGGTCGATCCACAGGGAATTAAGGTATTTTGACTTAATCCTAATTAAATTTGTAAACTATTAATATAAGTGAAATAAGGGGTAAATGCTGGTTTTCAATTAACAAAGATGGAACAAAACAAATGGGAAAATTTAGCTAACGGAGTTTCCGACTCGGGACGATCGGGGATAAATTTAGCAAACCTCTTGGATCATAGGGTGACGAGTTTTATGGTTGAATAAATTAACGAATGCACAGCTCGTCTAAAATTAATAAATAACCCAGACATGCTCCATGGATTTAATTAGTCATAAATAATCATGCTAATCAAGCATACCGTTCGGACATTGGCGGCCAACGCTCTCCCAAGACCGAACGGTAGCAACAAGCTAACTGTGACAACTATCTAATTTGGACGCGAAATTAGTATGTCGATTTGGAATTCTAATTCGGGAAGAACGAACACCAAGAGCGTAAGGACGCCAATACGCTCAAGGTGCCATAATTCCTTGTTACTTGGCGGAAACGAGAGGCACGACATCAAATCCTTTAACAAATGAACATGCTCAAAATCAAGGGTGCCTAGTCCTGAATCATTCAAGCGTGCTCATAGATTAAGCTAAGAAATAGAGTTCAATTCAATAAAATATCCAACCAATTCAGAATTTCAATCCTACAACCTCACCAAGAGTTCATACTACATTTATCCTTACAATCCCGAGCCAAAAACAGTAAATCTACTCACTCATGATTTGTGTGGTGTGGGACGGCTTCAAATCGAGCTTCCTAGCCCCTCCCATGGTGGAAAACAGCTGCTGGACGTCAAATCAGGCGCGGAGCTCGAGGTAGAAGATGATAATGGCGGCTAAAATCGGACAGAAACTTAAGTAATCCGTCGTAGCGTCGAGACGCTAGGGCAGCGTCTCGACGCTGCGCCCTAAATAACGCGCGCGCGCAGTCGGGGTGGCGTCGAGACGCTCGCACAGCGTCGAGATGCTTGTGCGGCGTCGAGCGAGCGTCGAGACGCTATCGCTCGACGCTAGCTCTCGGGTTTTTCTTCAATTCAGCGCTTCAGACTTCGGAGCGTCGAGACGCTATGGCAGCGTCTCGACGCTGGGCAGCGTCGAGCTAGCGTCGCGACGCTGTCGCTCGACGCTAGCTCTCGGGTTGATGCATGGATTTTTGCCTTCAATTTCCCAAAAGTGCTCAACCTTCATGCCTTTGCACGGGTCTTCCCGGGAAGTGTTCCTAGGCCTTTAAATTGCGTTATTAAGCCCCGAAAAGCGCCGAAACGCTCCCGAGGGCGAATTACCGAGAACACCTGCAATAATCACATATAAACAAAATTAAGCCAATAATAAACGTGAATTAGGGACATAATTATAGCTCCAAAATGGAGCTATCAAACACCCCCAACTTAAATCTTGCTAGTCCTCGAGCAAGGTGGAATTCTGATTAATCAAATGAAACGAGAATACATGCTAGGGACTCGATTCTCAGTACTGGGAACGACAGAGCATTTGCATTTGAAGGAAACAGCTGCACGCATGCATGAGTTAAGAACAATTCGAAAAATTTAAAGATGCTTCCCTATTTATGCTTCGGACTTAGCTCCTCGATCTTAGATTTCAACAGGCTTAGAACAGCTCTATCTGTCCTAAAACTTCGCTTTCCCCCTACTTATGGCTTAACAAAACAGTCTAAGGGCAGTTCATCGTCTATGCAAGTAATGTATCGCAAGGCATCTTCTCTCTCTTTTTCTTTGATCTCCATGAGCGCCTAACATGTCAATTTTACTTTCGTTTCAGCTTGCCTGCAATTTCATTGCACAGTGCATCTGACTACGGCTAAAATTCACATTTTTAAGGACTAGCGTTCACTTCTTTATGCTTCCTTTTCATGCAGTGGCGACCGTGGGTTTCACGACCGCCCCTGGCTACTAAGGCAACTCAAGAAGGAGGAACGCCTCATGAGATTACTCTTACTCTCTTTATGAAATATGCGTTCCTTTTCTTTTAGCCTAAAGATCATATTAACATTTTAAGCGCATGGATTACAAGCAAGAGCGAATCTTACCCCATCCTAAGGTTGCCTTTCGAGGTGACAACGAATTTCAAAACAAACGGAGCTACCCTAAACCCACAGATCCCAGATGGAGTGCTAACAGGCGAAGCATAAACAGGAGAATATTTTTGAAAATTTTTCAAAATGGCCTTAACATATGCAATTATGCTGAATTTCACAACAAACACACATACGAAGACCTTAACAGTACATCACAGAATTTCATAATCGGACAAGCATGCTTTCTCCATAGCTCAACAAGTTAATCAGGATTCCACAACAAAGCTCGACAATCCTTTATAAGGCACAACCCACCAACACCCCCAACTTAGAAATTGACAATGTCCTCATTGGACCAAATATGCACAGTCAAAACAAAAGGAAAGAAAACCTTCCCTGAATTGTGACTAGAGGGTTGGAGAGTGCGCCTTAACCTTAGCCAATAAACCGCAAGGATGAGCCATTGTTTCACCTGAAAATTCACAACATCAGAGTAGAAATCTAAACTAATCCTAAAGACGGTAAGTAAACAAAAAGCATGTACAGTTCAAGCTCGGGTGCCTCCGAGTAGCGCAAATTTTTAGAGTCGATTGCTCGACTTTACCAAAACTCAATTTATCCTTTCTCGTAATCAGGCTCTTTCAAGTAGGCATGATCGTCGAAGTCCTCTGACATTCCCTCATGAAAGATCTTCAGTCTCTGGCCATTCACTGTGTACTCCTTCTCCGTATCCAAGCTCTGAATCTTGACTGCACCATAGTGATGAACATCAGTGATAATGAAAGGACCAAGCCACCTGGAACGAAGTTTACCTGGCATGAACTTCAGGCGGGAGTTGAACAAGAGGACCTTCTGACCAACTTCGAAGTGTTTTCTGACGACTCGTCTGTCGTGGAACATTTTGGTCTTTTCCTTGTAGGTCTTCGAGTTCTCATATGCATCCAGGCGAAGCTCCTCCAGTTCTTGCAATTTGAGGAGTCTTTCTTCGCCCGCCAAGTCAAAGTCCATGTTGCACTTCTTCACGACCCAGTAAGCTTTGTGTTCGATCTCCACGGGGAGATGACAGACTTTACCATAAACCATCCGGTAGGGAGACATCCCTATGGGGGTTTTGTAAGCCGTACGGTAAGCCCACAAAGCATCGTCCAGCCTCAGACTCCAATCCTTCCTTCCTGGACTTACTGTTTTCTCGAGGATGCTTTTCACTTCTCGATTGGAAACCTCTGCTTGGCCATTGGTCTGAGGATGATACGGGGTAGAGATTTTGTGATTGACCCCATACTTCCTCATCAATGCTTGGATCGTTTTGTTGCAGAAGTGGCTCCCCTGGTCACTTATGATGGCTCGCGGGACTCCATACCTGCTAAAAATGTTAGATTTGACAAAACTGGAAACAACATTAGCGGTATCAACTTTGGTGGCTTTAGCTTCCACCCATTTAGACACGTAGTCCACAGCCAATAAGATATAGACAAAACCAAATGAAGGGGGAAAGGGTCCCATAAAGTCCATACCCCAAACCTCGAAAATTTCACAAGTTAGAATGGGGTTTTGAAGCATTTCATTCCTACTAGTGATGGTCCCTTTTCTCTGACACTGATCACAAGATTTACAAAACTCATAACAGTCCTTAAACAGTGATGGCCAGAAAAACCCACAATCTAAATTTTTTCTCGCTGTCCTATTTTGCCCAAAGTGGCCCCCACATGCAAATTCATGGCAAAAGGTAAGGATGGACCTATGTTCAGACTTAGGGACGCACTTTCTAATTACCTGGTCCGCACAAAATTTCCATAAAATGGGCTCTTCCCAAACATATGTCTTGGCTTCGCTTTTCAGCTTAGCTCTTTGGTTATATGAAAAATCGAATGGGAACGTACCTGTGACCAAGTAGTTGACAATGTCGGCGTACCATGGTGTCTCCACACTTACCTGGAAGAGAACTTCATCAGGGAACTCGTCATTCAGAGGCAGATCGTCCTCATTACGCACAATACGGCTCAAGTGGTCAGCAACGGTATTTTCTGACCCTTTTCTGTCCTGAACAGAGACGTCGAACTCCTGGAGTAATAATACCCATCTGAGCAGTCTAGGCTTCGAGTCTTTCTTGTTCATCAAGTATCGAACTGCTGCATGATCAGAAAAAACAATTACTTTAGATCCAAGAATATATGGCCTAAATTTATCAAGAGCGAAAACTATGGAAAGCAGCTCCTTCTCTGTTGTTGTGTAACCGATCTGCGCGGAGTTGAGCGTCCTAGAGGCATAATAAATCACATGGCTCTTCTTGTCTATCCTCTGGCCCAACACAGCGCCTACGGCGTAATTGCTTGCGTCGCACATGATCTCGAAAGGAGTCCCCCACTGCGGTGGATGAATGATGGGTGCGTTGGTCAAGCACTTCTTCAGAACATCGAAGGCAAGCTTGCACTGTTTGTCAAAACAGAATGGAACATCCTTTTTCAGCAAGCTCGTCATCGGAGTCACTATCTTCGAGAAGTCTTTAATGAACCTGCGGTAAAAACCTGCGTGACCAAGAAAAGAACGTACTTCTCGAAGATTCGTGGGATAAGGTAGATCAGATATTACATCAATTTTCGCTTTATCAACCTCTATCCCCTTAGCAGACACAACGTGACCCAATACTATGCCCTGACTGGCCATGAAATGACACTTTTCAAAATTTAAAACAAGATTAGTTTCGATGCATCTTTCCATGACTCTAGACAAGTTAAACAGGCAATCTTTAAATGAACTTCCATATACAGTAAAATCATCGATAAAGACTTCGATGCATTTTTCAACAAATTCAGAAAATATGCTCATCATGCATCGCTGGAAAGTCCCTGGAGCATTACAAAGCCCAAAGGGCATTCTCCTATATGCGTAAGTTCCGAACGGACAAGTAAAAGTAGTCTTTTCTTGGTCTTCCTGGGCTATGGGAATTTGATAAAACCCAGAAAAACCATCAAGAAAACAGAAGAATGGCTTCCCAGCTAAACGCTCCACCATTTGATCTATGAAGGGAATAGGAAAGTGGTCCTTCTTAGTCACGTCATTCAGTTTTCTAAAATCAATACACATTCTCCACCCATTTTGTACTCTCTTAGGTACTAACTCCCCCTTATCATTTCTAATAACAGTTATGCCCGTCTTTTTAGGTACAACATGAATAGGGCTAACCCATTGGCTATCAGAAATGGGAAAGATTATACCTGCATCCAGGAGTTTGTGTATCTCAAACAACACTACCTCTTTCATTGCAGGGTTCAGTCTCCGCTGAGGCTCTCGGGATGGCTTTGCTCCCTCATCCAGCCGAATCTTGTGCATGCACAGCACTGGACTTAACCCATGCAAGTCTGCCAATGTCCATCCCATGGCTCTTTTGTTCTTTTTCAAAACCTCGATCAACTCGCCTTCTTGCTCCGACGTAAGCTCCTTGGAAATAATTACCGGGAGTGTTTCCACCTCACCCAAGTACACGTACTTGAGATGGCCCGGCAACTCCTTCAATTCCAACTTGGGAGCCTGCAAAAGAGATGGTAATATTTTAGTTGGCTTTTCACATGTCTCTAAAGCAAAAGTAGGTTGTTCAGAAGAATCAGTCAATATGGGAACACTACTTTCAACTTCGCCAACAATTTTAGTAAAAACGAGTGGGTCATCCCCATCAACAACAGTCATGCATTCTTCTTGTTCTAAAGTATCTATCAGATCAATTTTACAGACAGAATGCACATCAGCACGTTGTTTCATGGCATCAAATACATTAAATTCGAATACATCCCCTTCATACTCAACAGATAAGGTTCCATCATGCACATTAATTTTTGTCTTAGCGGTTTTCATGAATGGTCTACCAAGTAAAACAGAAGTGGTGGATGCATTTTCTTCCATTTTTATCACATAAAAATCAGCAGGGAATATCAAATCCTTAACTTTAACCAACACATCCTCAATCAATCCTAAAGGACGAATAGAAGACCTATTAGCTAACTGGATAATTATACTGGTTTCCTGCATACCATCTAAACCGAGGCTCTTGTAGACTGAGTATGGCATAACATTAATCGAAGCTCCTAAGTCTAACATGGCGTGCTCGATTTCTCTATCCCCTATAGTACATGGCAAGAGAAACATACCTGGGTCCTGACATTTGTTTGGAATACCTTGGGTTATCAGGGCAGAAACATTCTTGCTTACCACGACTCTCTCAGCACTTTTAGTCTTCCTCTTCATAGTGCACATCTCCTTAAGAAATTTAGCGTACCTTGGGATTTGCTGGATTGCATCAAGCAGCGGTATGTTGATCCCAACTTTCCTCAGTGTCTCAAGAACATCTGCATCGTCGGCCTCCTTAGATGGCCGTGCCAGCCTACTAGGAAAAGGGGCAACGGGAGTGTAAGACTTCATAGAAATAAGAGGAGGAGGAGTTACAACAGTTTCAGAGGGTGCTTGAGAACACTTATCTGGAGATATCTCTGAATCTTTTGGAGGACTCACAGGAGTGGCGCGGGATGGTACTTCTTTACCACTTCTGAGGTTTATCGCACTAACTCCTTCTGCTTTGGATTCAATTTTGCTCATTCTTTCCTTCACCTCCGAGAACTCATCTCTTAGAGATTTTATCTGCGACCTTGTCTCATTGCTAGCTTCCATGAGCGATTTAAACATGCCTTCGATGGCTTGACCTGAGACAGAAGAAACAGCCTGAGATGATTTTTCTTTCATCGCATGAATTAAACCAAATACCTGAGATACTTGTTCCTTGAGCTCTGATACGTCGGTAGACATTTTAGCGTACTCGTTCCTTCCTCCGTACTGGCGACGGTTCTCAGCCATATTAGAAATCAACTGTCTAGCTTCTACAGGTGTTTTCTCCCAAAGGGCTCCTCCACTTGCTGCATCAAGCATCTGGCAGTCATGCGGAAGCAACCCCTCATAGAAGAATTCGATAAGCTCGGCTTCTGCTATCAGGTGGTTCGGGCATTTCTCACAGAGTTTAATGAACCTCTCCCAGCATTCGTGAAATGCCTCGTCCTTTCCTTGCTCAAATTGTCGGATATCTTTTTTCACGGCTCTGGCTTTTGAAGCTGGGAAGTACCTTTCCAAGAATAGACTCTGCAACTTCTCCCAAGTGAAATTGATCCCCGATGGCAAGTAATGCAACCAATCTCGAGCTTCACCTCTCAAGGTGAATGGAAAAGCTCTCAGGTAGAGCTGATCTTCAGTAATGCCGCCTGGCTTCATCGCAGAACTTGTCATTTGAAAAGCCTTGAGATGCTTATAAGGATCCTCATCTGCTTTACCACAAAAAGAGGGCAAATGGTCAATTAAACCCGATTTAAGCACAAACTCACCTGAAATTTCCGGGTAGGAAATACAAGAAGGTTGGTGGCCCATAGCAAATGATGTCCACTGTCTGAGCGTTTTTGGGACTCCAATCTCATCATCAATCTCCATTTTCTCAATAAAAATTTGGCACTTCTAGCACACTTAAACAAACAGATCAAAATTGCAAATAATAAAAGAATACACAAAATTTTAAAATAAAAATCAAAAGTTTACGAATCAAATTTAAATTAGGCCGAATTACACTTAGTTCCCCGGCAGCGGCGCCAATTTTGGTAACGATATTATTGAACTATCGCCAATCATCGGGTTGTCGAGACCCGCCAAAATGAATTTATAAGTGCCCGAAATCACTAAACTATTTGTAGAATAGTAGCAACGGGGTCGATCCACAGGGAATTAAGGTATTTTGACTTAATCCTAATTAAATTTGTAAACTATTAATATAAGTGAAATAAGGGGTAAATGCTGGTTTTCAATTAACAAAGATGGAACAAAACAAATGGGAAAATTTAGCTAACGGAGTTTCCGACTCGGGACGATCGGGGATAAATTTAGCAAACCTCTTGGATCATAGGGTGACGAGTTTTATGGTTGAATAAATTAACGAATGCACAGCTCGTCTAAAATTAATAAATAACCCAGACATGCTCCATGGATTTAATTAGTCATAAATAATCATGCTAATCAAGCATACCGTTCGGACATTGGCGGCCAACGCTCTCCCAAGACCGAACGGTAGCAACAAGCTAACTGTGACAACTATCTAATTTGGACGCGAAATTAGTATGTCGATTTGGAATTCTAATTCGGGAAGAACGAACACCAAGAGCGTAAGGACGCCAATACGCTCAAGGTGCCATAATTCCTTGTTACTTGGCGGAAACGAGAGGCACGGCATCAAATCCTTTAACAAATGAACATGCTCAAAATCAAGGGTGCCTAGTCCTAAATCATTCAAGCGTGCTCATAGATTAAGCTAAGAAATAGAGTTCAATTCAATAAAATATCCAACCAATTCAGAATTTCAATCCTACAACCTCACCAAGACTTCATACTACATTTATCCTTACAATCCCGAGCCAAAAACAGTAAATCTACTCACTCATGATTTGTGTGGTGTGGGACGGCTTCAAATCGAGCTTCCTAGCCCCTCCCATGGTGGAAAACAGCTGCTGGACGTCAAATCAGGCGCGGAGCTCGAGGTAGAAGATGATAATGGCGGCTAAAATCGGACAGAAACTTAAGTAATCCGTCGTAGCGTCGAGACGCTAGGGCAGCGTCTCGACGCTGCGCCCAAAATAACGCGCGCGCGCAGTCGGGGTGGCGTCGAGACGCTCGCACAGCGTCGAGATGCTTGTGCGGCGTCGAGCGAGCGTCGAGACGCTATCGCTCGACGCTAGCTCTCGGGTTTTTCTTCAATTCAGCGCTTCAGACTTCGGAGCGTCGAGACGCTATGGCAGCGTCTCGACGCTGGGCAGCGTCGAGCTAGCGTCGCGACGCTGTCGCTCGACGCTAGCTCTCGGGTTGATGCATGGATTTATTTCCCAAAAGTGCTCAACCTTCATGCCTTTGCACGGGTCTTCCCGGGAAGTGTTCCTAGGCCTTTAAATTGCGATATTAAGCCCCGAAAAGCGCCGAAACGCTCCCGAGGGCGAATTACCGAGAACACCTGCAATAATCACATATAAACAAAATTAAGCCAATAATAAACGTGAATTAGGGACATAATTATAGCTCCAAAATGGAGCTATCAGTGGCCAAATAAGCGCCCTGACCAACCTAGTCAAGCAAATGGCTCAAGCCAATCTCCAAACTAGTGTCAACACCGCCACAGCCATGTCAATGGGCACCCAACAAAGTCAAGGTGAGACACTTATATGTGGATTCTGTGGGGAAGGGCACTTGTATGAATACTGCCCAGGGAATCCAACCTCAGTCTGCTACATTGGAAGCCAACAGCAGCCTAGGAACAATCCCTATTCGAATACTTACAACCCTGGTTGGAGGAACCACCCAAACCTGTCATGGGGTGGCCAACAAAATGCTAACCAAGCTCTTAACCAACCAAGACCGAGTGGAACACCTGGTTTCACTCCCCAACATAACCAATCCATGTATCAAAAACCATACAACCAACCTGTAGGATCTTCTGTAGAAAACTTACTTAAGGAATACATAGCCAAGAATGATGCCACTCTACAGAGTCAGCAAGCTACTCTTAGGAGCCTAGAGAACCAGATAGGGCAATTAGCCAATGAACTTAAAAGTAGGCCCCAAGGTAGACTTCCTGCTGACACTGAGGTGCCAAGGAGAGATGGGAAAGAGCAAGTTCAAGCAATTGAACTTAGGAGTGGGAGACCATTGGTGAGCAACACCAAAGAAACACCAAAGAGAGTAGAGAACAATGAGTCTAGTGCTCCACTGGAGTCTCTGCCAAACCAAGGTCAACCATCAACAAGCACATCAGGACCAAGGCTGGAGCCAATCATAGAAGAGATAGAAGAAATCCCAAGGCCTCCACCTATCCTGAGGCGACCTGAAGTGCCTGCATATGTGCCACCACCTCCATTTCCTCGAAAGCTTAAGAAAATACAAGAACAGGAAGTGCACTTTAACAAATTTTTAGAAAATCTTAAGCAAGTGCATGTTAATATTCCTTTTGTAGAAGTTTTACAGTCTATGCCCTCTTATGTAAAGTTTTTGAAGGATATTATCACTAACAAGAGAATAATTGGTGAGTTTGAAACAGTAAATCTCACTGAGGAGTGCAGTGCCATACTCCAGAACAAGCTACCCAAGAAGGAGAAGGATCCTGGTTCCTTCACCTTACCTGTAGAGCTAGGAGCAAGCACGTGGGCAGAGCTCTTTGTGACCTGGGAGCCAGCATAAACCTCATGCCCCTATCACTATTCCGCCAGCTAGGAATAGGAGAAGCACGTCCAACCACTGTCACTTTACAACTAGCAGACAGATCCATCGCCTACCCTGAGGGTAAGATTGAGGATATTCTTGTAAAGGTTGACAAGTTTATTTTCCTTGCAGATTTCATTATCCTGGATTATGAAGCAGACAAGGAGGTCCCCATCCTATTAGGCAGACCTTTTCTCGCCACAGGTAGGGCCCTGATAGATGTCCAAAAAGGTGAGCTCACGATGAGGGTTCATGATGAAGAGGTGAAATTTAGTGTATATAAAGCCTTAAGGTACCCCTCTGACTCTGAATCTTGTGCTAGCATGGACATTGTAGATTCATTAATGGAAGAACAACTGGAGCATGTATTATTAACTAAGCATGCTAATGAATATGTACAATTAGATTTAACTGATTTAAATGTTTCTGAAATAATGGATATACCTGTAGATAAAATACAGCATGTATGTATAAATAAAGACCTGACTAACAGATCCATGAATCCTTTAAAACCATCCATTGAGCATCCACCTGTCTTAGAATTGAAACCTCTACACACTCACCTCAAGTATGCATATCTAGGAAGTAATGATACTTTGCCTGTGATTATTTCTTCTAAATTAAGTGAAAAGCATGAGGTTGAACTGTTTTTATTACTTAAGCAACATAGGAAGGCTATTGCATGGACTATTGCTGACATTAGAGGCATTAGCCCTTCTTATTGCATGCATAAGATTATATTAGAGGAAGAGCATACACCCAGAGTAGATCACCAACGTAGGTTGAACCCCTCTATGAAAGAGGTAGTTAAAAAGGAAATAATAAAATGGTTAGATGCTGGTGTGATCTTCCCTATAGATAGTAGTCAGTGGGTTAGTGTTATGTCTCCAAAAGTGACTTATTTAGGACTTATTTAGCTTAGAAAGATGCACACTCTTAGGTGTTTTTGATAGGATTTAGCTTAAACCTATGCTTATTTGTGAGAATTAAAAGAAGGTAGCTAAATTAGGACTTGTGTGCAAAAGGAAAGAAAAGGATTGAAAACCGAAGTAAAAGAATGAAAAAACTACATTGCGACAGCATTGCGGAAACATTGCTGAAACCGCAATGTTTCAAGTGAAAACCGTAAGTTGACTGATCTTTTTCTGTTAATTTCCGTTATTTCAGGGATTCGTTCTTTCTCCTCCATCCATTCTGAAGTACGACGTTGAAGATTGATGGTTCTCCTTGGCCCAAATGCACCTGCAGATTGCTATAAAAGGGGGTCAAAGTCGAGGGTTCAATCATCATCCGAAAGCGTAGAAGTCTTCTCGCAGCTCCATCTTTTCTCCTGTTTTCCTTTGCCGTCTGTTGGTTTGCGAAGCTCAGCTGTTGGAATCGATAATCTGATAGGAAGGAGAGGAGATTTATCTTCTCTCTCGATTGGATTCATCCAAGCAAGGCTGATCTTTCTCATCCTTCAGCCGAGGCAGTTGCGACGAGGCGTTCAAGCTCACTTACCTGCTTTCTGTCTTTCATTTCTAATTTCCAGCATTGTTTAGTTGTTGTTCCTGTTCTAGTAGCTAGTTTATTGCATTTCGTTGTGTTCTGTCTTTGTGTTATTCATTTTAAGCTTTCTTTTGTTCCTTCAAACAATCAAGTAATCAAAAGTAAAATTCATTATTTCACAGTTGCTTACCCTTGCAGTTTACTGTTTTCCCCTACTGTTTTGTCTTTAAATTCCTTCTGTACATGTCTGTTTTATCTTCTATTTCTGTTCTCCCCACATCCATGAGTAACTAAGTCACATAGGGGCATGCTAATGACAATACTATAGGCTAAAAAACGTGAACCAAGCATGTAGGATAGCTCTCGAAGCATTGATTGTATGTAAGCTTCATCCCACGGGCAATTTCGATTGGCCATCCATTTTGTCCAAAGAACTCCTAACCTCTGGAAGGAGTAAGAGTTCAGAGTCATACACTCATGCTAGCCTTTCAAGGTAGCCAGAAAACGACCTAGGAATAGGCGTTTTCCTAGTACAAACCATAACTTTCTGCTTTAACAAGATGCTTAAGACCTTACTTGGACATGAGTAAACTAAAGAATCTAATGCATGGAATCGGACGATACATGAGATTGAGTGAGTTTGATGCATAGAGAGTTGATTCAATGCTTGAGAATCGTGAGAAAATGCCTATAGAGGAGTCGTTAGTAGCCCTTGTTTCTCCATTTTACACACTTTCGCTGTTAGGAAAATTGCGGTAGAATTGCTGTTTCCGCAATTCTGCTAAGTTCACAATTCTGTTTAGCTGTTTTCTTATTCGTTTATTAATCTCATCTCTTTTCCTTTGAGTTTAACTTTGATTTGCACTTGTTTATGTTGCTACCCTTTACACATTCCTTAGAAAATAGACAATTTAAAACCAATTCTACCCCATCAAACCCATCCATTCTTTCTTAACAAAACACTTCATGAATAGCTTATAATAAATCTCTGTGGGAAAACGAATGAAAAAATACTTACTACTTGCTATAAGATCATGTATGCTTGCATGTTCTGAGTGCTCTCTCTATCTTATTGCTTATTTATTTTAACACATTGAGCACGCACAAGTTTTTGGCGCCGCTGCCGGGGATTTATTTAAGTGAAAACGAAGTTTGTTAAGTTTGAAACACCAAGTTTATTGCCTATTGAAGCTGATCTGTTTCATTTCTTTTGCAGGTACTATTGGGTTAGTTTATGAGTGAGCCTTCAAGTAGTGATCTAGAGTTCAATCCTGAGCCTGAGAGATTACTTAGGGCCAGAAGTAGAGCCAAGAAACGTCTCTTTAAACAACCCCCTTTACCTCGAGTAATTGCGGGAACCGCAATTCCTCCGCAATTGTCTCAAGAAGAAATGGCTGGAATAATTCCAAATCCGGTACCTATCACTCGCAATCCCATCGAAATAGCGAATGATAAGAATAGTGCCATTCTCTCATACTTAGTTCCTATGCCTGGGGAGCTGAACCCCAGCATAATCCGTCCTGAAATCACTGCCAACTCATTCGAGTTAAAGCCAGTGATGTTCCAAATGTTGTCCACTGTGGGACAATTCTTTGGAGTGGAAAATGAGGACCCCCACAACCATCTTAGAAACTACTTAGGAGTCAGTGATACCTTTATCATCCCTGGAGTTTCCCAAGAAGCCTTGAGGCTATATCTGTTCCCTTACTCTTTGAGGGACAAACCCAAAACGTGGTTAAACTCATTACCCTCTGGATCTGTCCTTAATTGGACAGACTTAGCAGAGAAATTCCTAGTCAAATACTTCCCACCTGATAGGAATTCTACCTTTCGTGATGACATAGTCAAATTCAAACAAGCTGAGAATGAGTCTCTTCACGAAGCTTGGACAAGGTTCAAGGACCTTCTTCTCAAATGTCCACATCATGGCATCCCATGGTGTATCCAAATAGAGGTCTTTTTCAAAGGATGCAACCCCAGCACTAGGCAAGTCTTAAATTCATCTGCTGGTGGTTCCATGTTGTCCAAGAGTTACAACGAGGCCTATGAGATCTTGGAAAAGATCTCAGCATCTCACTGTAGGTGCTTAGATGATCCAGTTGAGCCAACTAGAGCTCAAGACAAGGATGCTCTAAGTGCAATGAGCAGCCAAATAAATGCCCTGACCAACCTAGTTAAGCAAATGGCTCAGGCCAATCTCCAAACAAGTGTCAACACCGCCACAACCATGTCAATGGGCACCCAACCAAGTCAAGGTGAGACACTTATCTGTGGATTCTGTGGGGAAGGGCACCTGTATGAATACTGCCCTGGGAATCCAGCCTCAGTCTTCTATATTGGAAGCCAGCAGCAGCCTAGGAACAACCCCTATTCCAATACTTACAACCCTGGTTGGAGGAACCACCCAAACCTATCTTGGGGTGGCCAACAAAATGCTAACCAAGCTCCTAACCAACCAAGACCGAGTGGAACACCTGGTTTCACTCCCCAACATAACCAATCCATGTATCAAAAACCATACAACCAACCTGTAGGATCTTCTGTAGAAAATTTACTTAAGGAATACATAGCCAAGAATGATGCCACTCTGCAGAGCCAGCAAGCTACTCTTAGGAGCCTAGAGAACCAAATAGGGCAACTAGCCAATGAAATCAAAAGTAGGCCCCAAGGTAGACTCCCTGCTGACACTGAAGTGCCAAGGAGAGATGGTAAAGAGCAAGTTCAAGCAATTGAACTTAGAAGTGGTAGACCATTGGTGAGCAGCACCAAGGACACACCAAAGAGAGTAGAGAACACTGAGTCTAGTGCTCCACTGGAGTCTCTGCCAAACCAAGGTCCACCACCAACAAGCACATCAGGAGCAAGGCTGGATCCAATCATAGAGGAGATAGAAGAAATTCCAAGGCCTCCACCTATCCTAAGGCGACCTGACGTGCCTGCATATGTGCCACCACCTCCATTTCCTAGAAGGCTAAAGAAAAAACAAGAACAGGAAGTGCACTTTAATAAATTTCTAGAAATTCTTAAGCAAGTGCATGTTAATATTCCTTTTGTAGAAGTTTTACAGTCTATGCCTTCTTATGTAAAGTTTTTGAAGGATATTATAACTAACAAGAAAATAATTGGTGAGTTTGAAACAGTAAATCTCACTGAGGAGTGCAGTGCCATACTCCAGAATAAGCTACCCAAGAAGGAGAAGGATCCTGGTTCCTTCACCTTACCTGTAGAGCTAGGAGGCAAGCACGTGGGCAGAGCTCTTTGTGACCTGGGAGCCAGCATAAACCTCATGCCCCTATCACTATTCCGCCAGCTAGGAATAGGAGAAGCACGTCCAACCATTGTCACTTTACAACTAGCAGACAGATCCATTGCATACCCTGAAGGTAAGATTGAGGATATTCTTGTAAAGGTTGACAAGTTTATTTTCCTTGCAGATTTCATTATCCTGGATTATGAAGCAGACAAGGAGGTCCCCATCCTGTTAGGCAGACCATTTCTAGCCACAGGTAGGGCACTAATAGATGTCCAAAAAGGTGAGCTCACTATGAGGGTTCACGATGAAGAGGTGAAATTTAGTGTTTATAAAGCCTTAAGGTACCCCTCTGACTCTGAATCTTGTGCTAGCATGGACATTGTTGATTCACTAATGGAAGAACAATTGGAGCATGAATTGTTGACTAAGCATGCTCATGAATATGTAGGATTATAATTAACTGACTTAAACATAGCTGAGATAATGGACATACCTGTAAATAACCCTCAACATGTTTGTATGAATATTGACTTAACTGAAAAATCTTTGAATCCACTAAAACCATCCATTGAGCATCCACCTGTCTTAGAATTGAAACCTCTCCCCACTCACCTCAAGTATGCATATCTAGGAAGTAATGATACTTTGCCTGTGATTATTTCTTCTAAATTAAGTGAAAAGCATGAGGTTGAACTGATTTTACTAGTTAAGCAACATAGGAAGGCTATTGCATGGACTATTGCTGATATTAGAGGCATTAGCCCTTCTTATTGTATGCATAAGATTATATTAGAGGAAGAGCATACACCTAGAGTAGATCACCAACGTAGGCTGAATCCCTCTATGAAAGAGGTAGTTAAGAAAGAAATAATTAAATGGTTAGATGCTGGTGTGATCTTCCCCATAGCTAGTAGCCAGTGGGTGAGCCCTAGACAATGTGTACCTAAGAAGGGGGGGATGATTGTGGTAGTCAATGAGAACAATGAACTGATTCCAACTAGGACTATCCCAGGGTGGAGAGTTTGCATGGATTATAGGAAACTAAATAAAGAGACCAAAAAAGACCATTTCCCTCTACCATTCATTGACCAAATGTTAGACAGAATAGCTGGTAGAGCCTACTACTGCTTCTTAGACGGTTACTCAGGGTATAATCAGATTACTATAGACCCTAAGGATCAAGAGAAGACTACCTTCACTTGCCCTTTTGGAACTTTTGCCTTTCGCAGAATGCCTTTTGGCTTATCCAATGCACCGGCAACTTTCCAAAGGTGCATGTTGGCAATCTTCTCTGATTTGGATGAGTCCATGATAGAGATATTCATGGATGATTTCTCAGTCTTTGGGGATTCATTTACAAACTGTCTAGAGAACCTAGGACAACTCTTGGCTAGGTGTGAGGAGACCAACCTCGTCCTAAATTGGGAAAAGTGCCACTTCATGGTGGATGAAGGGATTGTCTTAGGTCATAGAGTGTCAAGGGCAGGTGTAGAAGTTGACAGGGCAAAAATTGAAATAATAGAAAAATTGGTAGAACCCCAAAATGTCAAGGCCATTAGAAGTTTCTTAGGGCATGCTGGTTTCTATAGAAGGTTCATTAAGGACTTTTCTAAGATCTCCAAACCTCTATGTGAGCTTCTAGAGCTAAACAAACCATTCATTTTCTCTAAAGAGTGTGTCCTAGCTTGGAAAACCCTTAAGAAAGCACTAGTCACAGCACCTATTATAGTAGGGCCAAATTGGGATCTTCCCTTTGAGATGTTATGTGACGCCAGTGACTATGCTGTAGGGGTTATGTTAGGACAGAAGATTGACAAGTTAACACACCCTGTCTATTATGCTAGTAAAACACTTAATGAGGCACAATGCAACTACACAACCACTGAGAAAGAAATGCTAGCTGTAGTGTTTGCTTGTGAGAAATTTAGGAACTATATTGTAGGCACTAGGACAATCGTGTACACTGACCATTCTGCTTTAAAGTACCTTATGAGGAAGGTTGATGCTAAGCCTAGGTTGATTAGATGGGTTTTGCTGCTGCAAGAGTTTGATCTAGACATTAGAGATAAGAAAGGATGTGAAAATGTGGTTGCGGATCATCTTTCTAGATTGCAACATAATTGCGAAAAAATTGCGGAAACTGCAATTTCTGATGCTTTTATTGATGAACATGTCTTTGTATTGACTCATCGTGATAACGATGAGGAGCCTTGGTTTGCTGACATTGCTAACTTCCTTGCATCGCAGGTACTACCAACTTTCAAGGGAAGCCAAGAGAAGAAGAGGTTCCTGCATGAGGCAAGGAAATTCATATGGGATGACCCCACACTTTATAAAACATGTGCTGGCGGCTTGCTAAGGAAGTGTGTTTCAGCTGCTGAGGCGAAGTCTGTGCTGCAGCACTGCCACACAGCTCCTTATGGTGGACACTTTGGTGGCCAAAGAACAGCTGCAAAGGTATTTCAGAGTGGCTACTATTGGCCAACGATCTTCAAGGATGCCCACAACTATGCCCACAGCTGTGATGAATGCCAAAGAACAGGTAACCTTAGTCGCAAGGATGAAATGCCTCTCACTTACATCTTAGAGTTGGAGCTCTTTGATGTGTGGGGCATTGACTTCATGGGACCATTTCCCCCATCCTTAGGTAACCTTTACATATTAGTGGCAGTAGATTATGTATCCAAGTGGGTAGAGGCCATAGCATGTCCCAATAATGATGCCAAAACAGTCATAAAATTCTTGCATAGGCACATTTTTACTAGATTTGGAACACCTCGTGCTATCATTAGTGATGAAGGGACACATTTCATTAATAAGGCTATGGAGAGAGTGTTGGCTAAGTATAACATTAGACATAGAGTAGCCACTCCTTATCACCCACACTCGAATGGTCAGGCTGAAATTTCAAATAGGGAGATTAAGAACATCCTAGAAAAAGTGGTCAAACCCAACAGAAAGGATTGGGCGTTTAAACTCGAGGATGCACTTTGGGCGTATAGGACTGCCTATAAGACACCCCTAGGTATGTCTCCTTACAGACTTGTGTATGGTAAAGCTTGTCATCTTCCATTTGAGTTAGAAATTAAGGCATTTTGGGCACTAAAAGAGTTGAATTATTGCGTGACCGATGCGGGAACGTTGCGGTCTTTGCAATTACATGAGCTTGATGAGCTTAGACATATGTCTTATGAAAATGCCAAAATGTATAAGGAAAAGACCAAGATTTGGCACGACAGTAGACTTAGGATCAAGGACTTTAAGAAAGGCCAACTTGTTTTATTATTTAACTCACGATTGAAATTATTTCCAGGCAAACTTAAGTCTAGATGGTCAGGTCCGTTTGTAATTACTAATGTGTTTGTTCATGGTGCCATCGAGATAAAGAACCTGCAGCAAGGTCAACCATTCATGGTTAATGGTGCAAGGTTGAAGCACTACTATGAGGAAGGAGATGTGAAGACTCTCTCGGCCTTCCTCTTGACTGAAGCGTGAAATTAAGAACGAGAGAGGACGAGTGATTGCTGTGCTCGTCAATATGAGGCTCATGCCTTAGTTTATTTTTTTTTCCATTTTTTTCCGGTTATCGTTTGTGTATATGTTTGCATGATTTTAATTACGAATTTAATGTTGCTTTTATTTCTTTTTGTAGGGAATCAATAGAGGGAATCAAGGAGATTAAATCCAGCTAAAAAAATCAAGAAGATATTGGGCCAAATCAAAGATACGGTTGAGCAAAGATTGACATTTAAATGCAGAAAATCTCCAACGGTCACTAGAATTGCGCTGGATTTGCAGAATCCGCAAAAATATAGCCGTTGGGATTTTTTTTGGGTTTCTTTATATCCGTTAGAAGGCGCGTTGATCCGTACGATTCTCCCATTATCTGAACTCCAAGAAAGCTGCTTTTTCTCTTCATCTGTGATTCCTCTCTCCAAATCTCCACAATTCAACAATGGTGCTAACAAGAGCCGAACGATCTGCGTCCAAGAAAAGGGCTGATGAAGCTGAAACGGCTGCGAGGGAAGCACTTCTTGCCCTTGCAGACGCTGATGCTGCGCGAACTGAACGACTGCCCAAACTTCCGATCCGCAAGAAGAATTGGAAGGTCGTCACAGAGATACCTGCTGGACCCTCTGAACCAGCAGGCACACCCAAGAAGCGCAGATGGAGTATGGCTGTGGCCGAAGAAGAAGTCAAGAAAAAGACTCCCTCTGTGGAGAGTCAAGAACTCGGCCAGCCATCCCACGAGACAGCCGAGCACAGCCCTTCACCATCCCAACCGGTTCGTAGTCCTGAGCTCTCTTCATCGCCGCCAGCGCAGAGCCCTGAGCTGCCTTCATCACCACAGAGCTCTGCACAGACCTCTACAGCAGCACAAAGCACCACTCCGTCGCCCACTTCTCCACGGCCTGACCCTGAATTCCCATATGGGGAATACCAAGAATCGACGCAGGGCAGTGGGGGGGCTGAGGAAGAAGAGGTCTTCTCTCCGTTGAAGGAAGCCAGCCCTGAGAGTCCTGCGCAGAAGGATGATTCTATGGAAGAAACACTGGGGGCTTGCCTCCATGCGATCACAACCAAGGCGAAGCTGAAGAAGAAGAAGGCTGCCAAGATTATCAAAGCCAAACGGTCCAAGAAATCAAAGAAAAAGAAAGCCAAGAGGGCGCTTGCATCAGAGGAGAAGAGTGCTGAGCCATCGCTCAAGAAGCTCAAGATTGAGGCTGCTGAGTCAGCCAAACCAAAAGACAAAGGGAAGGCCAAGCTTTACCCTGAAGATGAGCCTCAGTCAGTGAGGTACGTGTCTTCTGACGCTGAGTCTAGAGGCATGGAGCTGAGGAAACGAGAGCTGCTGCACGAGAAGGGCTTCCTCGACAGACCTGCTGACCTGCCGCAATTCTTGCGCGCAGGAATTACGAATCACGGCTGGGAAGAGTTGTGCAGACCACCCAATCCAGCTTACACAAGCATGGTGTATGACTTCTACGCCAACCTGAGGATGTCTGAGGAGGGGTTGTCTGTGGTCAGGGGAGTAGAAGTGGACTTCTCAGCAAAAGCCATCAACGAAGCCTATGGCCTCAAGGGCCAAAAACATACTGACTATGCGAGGATCGTTGATGAGCCTACTGAAGCCGTCCTGGAAGAGGCCATTCGGACCATTGGCCAGCCTGAAGCATCCTGGACCGTGTCACGCAATGGGAGGCACACTCTCATGAGTGCCAACCTCACAGCTAAGGCGGCTGTTTGGTTTTCTTTCGTGAGAAGGAAACTATCCCCAGTGACTCATGAGACCACCATCAACCAGAGCAGATCGCTGCTGGTCTATGCAATCATGCGAGGTCTCACGATCAACGTGGGTGAAGTCATGTCAGCCGCCCTTGCTGACTGCGCCAAGAAGGGTAAGGGTCCATTGTTCTTCCCTAATACTATTACTAAACTATGTTTGCGTGCAGGAGTCCCCATTGAGCGGATGGAACAGCAGATGGCTTACACAGGCAACTTGGAGCTGCCTACAAGCTTGAGGCTGAAAAGGAAGGGGAACATGGAGTTCGAGCTGGATAGATTGGCTGCTGCTCAGTCATTGTCCATGGCGTGCCTGATGGATCTACAAAAGAGGATGGCTCAGTGGGCCACATATGCACAGGCAAGAGACAAAGAGGTTGCTGACCAGCTGGGGTGCCTTTTCCCTGACTTCCCCACGAACCTACTATCTCCATGGGTGCCCCCACGACCACGAGGGACTGATGATGAGGATGAAGACATCTGAGTGCTGGTTTGAATTGCACTAAAGGGAGTATTGCTGTTCCCTTAGAATAAACAAGAAAAAAAAAAAAAATCAAACTGCTTTTTGTGAACCATGTGAATTATGCTGTTTTTAGTTAGTATTTTGATCTGTTTTAGTTCTTTAAGTGTAGTATTTAATTTTGTTTAGTGTAGTCTGATGATAGCTGATTAGGTAGATTAGTTTAGTTTCATTTTTATAGAGCTTGAATGACTGGAAAAAGCATGCGTAGGGGCCTTAATCACTGTTATATCTGGCCTGTATCTATTGCGAAATAATTGCGGATACCGCAATTTTTATTAGTAAATGCATGTTTTTGACTGGTTGTTTAGCTAGGCTGTGATCTGTTTAAATTCTGTCTTTTGCTGCTATTATAACTACCTTATATAGCTTATCTTAAAGCATGCTGGATGAGTGTCATAGGACACCCTTTGATAGTTTAAATTAACCTCTAAAAAGCTCAGCATGCATAGCTTTAAGTCCTTACCTGACTGTTTTTTTTTATTTTCAAAGTTTCTGCTGCTGTGATATTTACTTTTAGAATATTATGTCTATGCCTAGGGCTTTTAGATTCTCTTTGTTTTACCTTAGACTAGATGCTTCTAGGACAAGTTTGGGGGTGTGCCACCTCAGACACTCATTAGGGACAATGAGTAGTTTAAGTTTGGGGGAGGCCACCCTAGGCCTAGGAACATTCCTCTCTCCCTTAAAAGCATAAGCATTCTTCTTCTCCTTGACAAAAATGATGAACTGAAAAAAAAAAAATGAAAAATAGAATAAAGAGGGGAGTCTCTCTTAGGTTGCTGTTACGTCTCCAAAAGTGACCTTTTTAGGACTTAGTTATCTTCGAAAGATGTTCACTCTTAGGTGTTTTTGATAGCATTTAGCCTAAACCTATGCTTAAATATGAGAATTTTTTTTTTTTTTTTGCAACGGTAGTTTAATTAATGCGGGGATTGAACCCATGACCTTTTAGTCACCGGCGCAACCCTATGCCAATTGAGCTATGCTCGATTTGGCCTTAAATATGAGAATTAGAAGAAGGTAGCTAAATTAGGACTTATGTACAATAGGAAAGAAAAGGGTTGAAAACCGAAGGAAAAGAATGAAAAACAAGCATTGCGAAAACATTGCTGGAACCGCAATGTTTCAAGTGAAAACCGTAAGTTGACTGATCTTTTTCTGTTAATTTCCGTTATTTCAGGGATTCGTTCTTTCTCCTCCATCCATTCTGAAGTACGACGTTGAAGATTGATGGTTCTCCTTGGCCCAAACGCACCTGCAGATTGCTATAAAAGGGGGTCAAAGTCGAGGGTTCAAACATCATCCGAAAGCGTAGAAGTCTTCTCGCAGCTCCATCTTTCTTCGTGTTTTCCTTTGCCGTCTGTTGGTGTGAGAGTCTCAGCTGTTGGAATCGACGATCTGATAGGAAGGAGAGAAGATTCATCTTCTCTCCCGATTGGATTCATCCAAGCAAAGCTATTCTTTCATCCCCTTCAGCCGAGGCGGTTGCGACGAGGCTTTCAAGCATCATTTACTGCTTTCTGTCTCTCAATGCTAAATTTCAGTTCTGTTTAGTTGCTGTTTCTTATCTAATAGCTAGATCATTTCATTTCGTTGCTGTCTGTCTTTACTTTATTTACTTTAAGCTTCCCTTTTTGTTCATTCAAACAATTAAGTAATCAAAGCACAATTCTCCATTTCACAGTTTCTTCGCTTTGCTGTGGCTATTTTTCCCTTACTGTTTGTCTTCATTTCTCTTCTAAGCATGTCTATTTTATCTTTTCTTTCTGTTCTCCCTATATCCATGAGTAACTAAGTCACTTAGGGGCATGCTAATGACAACCCTATAGGCTAAAAAACGTGAACCAAGCATGTAGGATAGCTCTCGAAGCATTGATTATATGTAAGCTTCATCCCACGGGCAATTTCGATTGGCCATCCATTTTGTCCAAAGAACTCCTAACCTCTGGAAGGAGTAAGAGTTCAGAGTCATACACTCATGCTAGCCTTTCAAGGTAGCCAGAAAACGACCTAGGAATAGGCGTTTTCCTAGTACAAACCATAACTTTCTGCTTTAACAAGATGCTTAAGACCTTACTTGGACATGAATAAACTAAAGAATCTAATGCATGGAATCGGACGATACATGAGATTGAGTGAGTTTGATGCATAGAGAGTTGATCCAATGCTTGAGAATCGTATGAAAAAGCCTATAGAGGAGTCGTTAGTAGCCCTTGTTTCTCCATTTTACACACTTTCGCTGTTGTTAAAATTGCGGTAGAATTGCTGTTTCCGCAATTCTGCTTAAGTTACAATTCTGTCTAGCTGTTTTTGTCTTCGTTTATTACTCTCGTCTCTTTTCATTTGAGTTTAAATTTGACTTGCATTTGTTTATGTTGCTACCCTCTACGTATTCAGCAGGAAATAGACAATTTAAAACCAATTTTACCCCATCAAATCCACCCCTTCTTTCTTAACTTTACACTTCATGAATAACTTATAATAAATCTCTGTGGGAAAACGAATGAAAAAATACTTACTACTAGCTATAAGATCATGTATGCTTGCATGTTCTGAGTGCTCTATCTATCTTATTGCCTAATTATTTTAACACATTGAGCACGCAACAAGTTTTTGGCGCCGCTGCCGGGGATTTATTCAAGTGAAAACGAAGTTTGTTAAGTTTGAAACACCAAGTTTATTGCCTATTGAAGCTGATCTGTTTCATTTCTTTTGCAGGTACTATTGGGTTAGTTTATGAGTGAGCCTTCAAGTAGTGATCTAGAGTTCAATCCTGAGCCTGAGAGATTACTTAGGGCCAGAAATAGAGCTAAGAAACGTCTCTTTAAACAACCCCATTTACCTCAAATAATTGCGGGAACCGCAATTCCTCCGCAATTGTCTCAAGAAGAAATGGCTGGAATAGTTCCAAATCCGGTACCTATCACTCGGAATCCCATCGAAATAGCGAATGATAAGAATAGTGCCATTCTCTCATACCTAGTACCTATGCCTGGGGAGCTGAACCCCAGCATAATCCGTCCTGAAATCACTGCCAACTCATTCGAGTTAAAGCCAGTGATGTTCCAAATGTTGTCCACTATGGGACAATTCTTTGGAGTGGAAAATGAGGATCCCCACAACCATCTTAGAAACTTCTTAGGAGTTAGTGATACATTCATCATCCCTGGAGTTTCCCAAGAAGCCTTGAGGCTATACCTGTTCCCTTACTCTTTGAGGGACAAAGCCAAAACGTGGTTAAACTCATTACCTTCTGGATCTGTCCTTAATTGGACAGACTTAGCAGAGAAATTCCTAGTCAAATACTTCCCACCTGATAGGAATTCTACCTTTCGTGATGACATAGTTAAATTCAAACAAGCCGACACTGAGTCTCTTCACGAAGCTTGGACAAGGTTTAAAGATCTTCTTCTTAAATGTCCACATCATGGCATCCCATGGTGTATCCAAATAGAGGTCTTTTTCAAAGGATGCAACCCCAACACTAGACAAGTCTTAAACTCATCTGCTGGAGGTTCCATGTTGTCCAAGAGTTACAACGAGGCCTATGAGATCTTGGGGAAGATCTCAGCATCTCACTGTAGGTGGTCAGATGATCCAATTGAGCCAACTAGAGCTCAAGACAAGGATGCTCTAAGTGCAATGAGCAGCCAAATAAATGCCCTGACCAGCCTAGTTAAGCAAATGGCTCAAACAAATCTCCAAACAAGTGTCAACACCGTTACAGCCATGTCAATGGGCACCCAAACAAGTCAAGGTGAGACACTTGTATGTGGATTCTGTGGGGAAGGGCACCCGTATGAATACTGCCCTGGGAATCCAGCCTCAGTCTGCTATGTTGGAAGCCAACAGCAGCCTAGGAACAACCCCTATTCCAATACTTACAATCCTGGTTGGAGGAACCACCCAAACCTGTCATGGGGTGGCCAACAGAATGCTAACCAAGCTCCTAACCAACCTAGACCGAGTGGAACACCTGGTTTCACTCCCCAACATAACCAATCCATGTATCAAAAACCATACAATCAGGAATGTATCAAAAACCATCCCCAACATACTCAAGGAATACATAGCCAAGAATGATGCCACTTTGCAGAGTCAGCAAGCCACTCTTAGGAGCCTAGAGAACCAAATAGGCCAATTAGACAATGAACTCAAGAGTAGGCCCCAAGGTAGACTCCCTGCTGACACCGAGGTGCCAAAGAGAGATGGTAAAGAGCAAGTTCAAGCAATTTAACTTAGAAGTGGTAGACCATTGGTGAGCAACACAAAAGACACACCAAAGAGAGTAGAGAACACTGAGTCTAGTGCTCCACTAGAGCCTTTGCCAAACCAAGTTCCACCATCTACAAGCACGTCAGGAGCCAGGCTGGAGCCGATTATTGAGGAGATAGAAGAAATTCCAAGGCCTCCACCTATCCTAAGGCGACCTGACGTGCCTGCATATGTGCCACCACCTCCATATCCTCGAAGGCTTAAGAAGAAGCAGGAACAGGAAGTGCACTTTAATAAATTCTTAGAAATTCTTAAGCAAGTGCATGTCAACATTCCTTTTGTAGAAGTTTTACAGTCTATGCCTTCCTATGTAAAGTTTCTGAAAGATATTATTACTAACAAAAAAATAATTGGTGAGTTTGAAACAGTAAACCTCACTGAGGAGTGCAGTGCCATACTCCAGAACAAGCTACCCAAGAAGGAGAAGGATCCTGGTTCCTTCACCTTACCTGTAGAGCTAGGAGGCAAGCACGTGGGCAGAGCGCTTTGTGACCTGGGCGCCAGCATAAACCTCATGCCCCTATCACTATTCCGCCAGTTGGGAATAGGAGAAGCACGTCCAACCACTGTCACTTTACAACTAGCAGACAGATCCATCGCATACCCTGAAGGTAAGATTGAGGATATTCTAGTGAAAGTTGACAAATTTATTTTTCTTGCAGATTTCATTATCCTGGATTATGAAGCAGACAAGGAGGTCCCCATCCTATTAGGCAGACCGTTTCTTGCCACAGGTAGGGCCCTGATCGACGTCCAAAAAGGTGAGCTCACTATGAGGGTTCATGATGAAGAGGTGAAATTTAGTGTGTATAAAGCTTTAAGGTACCCCTCTGACCTTGAATCCTGTGCTAGCATGGACGTTGTAGATTCTTTAATGGAAGAACAATTGGAGCATGTATTATTAACCAAGCATGCTAATGAATATGTAGGATTAGAATTAACTGACTTAAACATAGCTGAGATAATGGACATATCTGTAAATAACCCTCAGCATGTTTGTATGAATATTGACTTGACTGACAAATCTTTGAATCCATTAAAACCATCCATTGAGCATCCACCTGTCTTAGAATTAAAACCTCTCCCCACTCACCTCAAGTATGCATATTTAGGAAGTAATGATACCTTGCCTGTAATTATTTCCTCTAAATTAAGTGAAAAGCATGAGGTTGAACTGATTTTACTACTTAAGCAACATAGGAAGGCTATTGCATGGACTATTGCTGATATTAGAGGCATTAGCCATTCTTATTGCATGCACAAGATTATACTAGAGGAAGAGCATACACCTAGAGTAGATCACCAACGTAGGCTGAACCCCTCTATGAAAGAGGTAGTTAAGAAAGAGATAATTAAATGGTTAGATGCTGGTGTGATCTTCCCCATAGCTAGTAGTCAGTGGGTGAGCCCTATACAATGTGTACCTAAGAAGGGGGGGATGACTGTGGTAGTCAATGAGAACAATGAACTGATTCCAACTAGGACTGTCACAGGATGGAGAGTATGTATGGATTATAGGAAATTAAATAAAGAAACTAAAAAAGACCACTTCCCTCTACCTTTCATTGACCAAATGTTAGACAGAATAGCTGGTAGAGCCTACTACTGTTTCCTAGACGGTTATTCAGGGTATAACCAGATTACTATAGACCCTAAGGACCAAGAAAAGACTACCTTCACTTGCCCTTTCGGAACTTTTGCCTTTCGCAGAATGCCTTTTGGCTTATGCAATGCACCGGCAACTTTCCAAAGGTGCATGTTGGCAATCTTTTCTGATTTAGATGAGTCCATGATAGAAATATTCATGGATGATTTCTCAGTCTTTGGGGACTCATTTACAAACTGTCTAGAGAATTTAGGACAAGTCCTGGCTAGGTGTGAGGAGACTAACCTAGTCCTAAATTGGGAAAAGTGCCACTTCATGGTGGATGAAGGGATTGTCCTAGGTCATAGAGTGTCAAGAGCAGGAGTTGAGGTCGATAGGGCCAAGATAGAAATCATAGAGAAGTTGGTAGAGCCTCAGAATGTCAAGGCCATTAGAAGTTTCTTAGGGCATGCTGGTTTCTACAGAAGGTTCATTAAGGACTTTTCTAAGATAGCCAAGCCTCTGTGTGAGCTTCTACAGCTAAATAGGCCATTCATCTTCTCTAAGGAATGTTTAGTAGCTTGGAAAACCCTTAAGAAAGCACTAGTCACAGCACCTATTATAGTAGGGCCAGATTGGGATCTCCCATTTGAGATGTTATGTGATGCTAGTGACTATGCTGTAGGGGTTATGTTAGGACAGAAGATTGACAAGTTAACACACCCTGTATATTATGCTAGTAAAACACTTAATGAGGCTCAATGTAATTATACAACCACTGAGAAAGAGATGCTAGCTGTAGTGTTTGCTTGTGAGAAATTTAGGAACTATATTGTAGGCACTAGGACAATAGTGTACACTGACCATTCTGCCTTAAAGTACCTCATGAGGAAGGCTGATGCTAAGCGTAGGTTGATTAGGTGGGTACTGCTGCTGCAAGAGTTTGATCTAGACATTAGAGATAAGAAAGGAAGTGAAAATGTGGTTGCGGATCATCTTTCTAGATTGCAGCATAATTGCGAAAAAATTGCGGAACCCGCAATTTCTGATGCTTTTATTGATGAACATGTCTTTATATTGACTCATCCTGATAACGAGGAGGAACCTTGGTTTGCTGACATTGCTAACTTCCTTGCATCACAGGTACTACCAACTTTCAAGGGAAGCCAAGAGAAGAGGAGGTTCCTTCATGAAGCAAGGAAATTCATATGGGATGATCCCACACTTTACAAAACATGTGATGACGGCTTGCTAAGGAAGTGTGTTTCAGCTGCTGAGGCGAAGTCTGTGCTGCAGCACTGCCACACAGCTCCTTATGGTGGACACTTTGGTGGCCAAAGAACAGCTGCAAAGGTATTTCAGAGTGGCTACTATTGGCCAACGATCTTCAAGGATGCCCACAACTATGCCCATAGCTGTGATGAATGCCAAAGAACAGGTAACCTTAGTCGCAAGGATGAAATGCCTCTCACTTACATCTTAGAGTTGGAGCTCTTTGATGTATGGGGCATTGACTTCATGGGACCATTTCCCCCATCCTCAGGTAACCTTTACATACTAGTGGCAGTAGATTATGTGTCCAAGTGGGTAGAGGCCATAACATGTCCCAATAATGATGCCAAAACAGTCATAAAATTCTTGCATAGGCACATTTTTACTTGGTTTGGAACACCTCGTGCAATCATTAGTGATGAGGGGACACATTTCATTAATAAGACTATGGAGAGAGTATTGGCTAAGTATAACATTAGACATAGAGTAGCCACTCCTTATCACCCACACTCGAATGGTCAGGCTGAAATTTCAAATAGGGAGATTAAGAACATCCTAGAAAAAGTGGTCAAACCTAATAGAAAGGACTGGTCATTTAAACTCGAGGATGCACTTTGGGCGTATAGAACTGCATATAAGACACCCCTAGGTATGTCTCCTTACAGACTTGTGTATGGTAAAGCTTGTCATCTTCCATTTGAGTTAGAAATTAAGGCATTTTGGGCACTAAAAGAGTTGAATTATTGCGTGACCGATGCGGGAACGTTGCGGTCTCTGCAATTACATGAGCTTGATGAGCTTAGACATATGTCTTATGAAAATGCCAAAATGTATAAGGAAAAGACCAAGATTTGGCACGATAGTAGACTCAGGATCAAGGACTTTAAGAAAGGCCAACTTGTTTTATTGTTTAACTCACGATTGAGGTTATTTCCAGGCAACCTAAAGTCCAGATGGTCAGGTCCTTTCATGATTACTAATGTGTTTGTTCATGGTGCTATCGAGATAAAGAACCTGCAGCAAGGTCAACCATTCATGGTTAATGGTGCAAGGTTGAAGCATTACTATGAGGAAGGAGATGTGAAGACTCTCTCCGCCTTCCTCTTGACTGAAGCATGAAATTAAGAACGAGAGAGGACGAGTGATTGCTGTGCTCGTCAACATGAGGCTCATGCCTTAGTTTATTTTTTGCGATTTTCCGGTTATCGTTTGTGTATAAGTTTGTATGATTTTAATTGCGAATTTGTTGTTGATTTTATTTCTTTTTGTAGGGAATCAATAGAGGGAATCAAGGAGATTAAATCCAGCTTTAAAAATCAAGAAGATATTGGGCCAAATCAAAGATACGGTTGAGCAAAGATTGAAAATTAAATGGAAAAATCTCCAACGGTCACTAGAATTGCGCTGGATTTGCAGGATCCGCAAAAATATAGCCGTTGGGATTTTTCCGTTTTCTTTATATCCGTTAGAAGGCGCGTTGATCTGTACGATTCTCCCATTATCTGAACTCCAAGAAAGTTGCGATTCTCTTCATCTGTGATTCTTCTCCACAAACTTCCACGATTCAACAATGGTACTCACAAGGGCTGAAAGATCTGCGGCCAAGAAGAAGGCTGACGAAGCTGAAACGGCGGCGAGAGATGCACTGCTTGCCTTGGCTGAGGCTGATGCTGCGCGCACCGAACGCCTTCCCAAACTTCCGATTCGCAAGAAGAAGTGGAAGGTCGTCACAGAGATACCTGCTGGACCCTCTGAACCAGCAGGCACACCCAAGAAGCGCAGATGGAGTGTCGCGGTGGCCGCAGAACCGAGCAAAGAAAAGACTCCCTTTGTGGAGAGTCAAGAAACTGATCGTGTGTCCCACGATTCGGCCAAGAAGAGTTCTTCGCCATCTGCACCACCAGCGCACAGCTCTTCACCATCACCACCAGCGCAGAGCCCTGAACTGCCTTCATCACCGCAGAGTTCTGAGCATACTCCGCCAGAAGAGAGCCCTGAGGCATCACCCACTTCCCCACAACATGACCCTGAATTCCCGTATGGTGAATATCAAGAGTCGACACAGGGCAGTGGGGAAGGTGAGGAAGAGGAGGTTTTCTCTCCTATGAGGGAAGCTAGCCCGGAGAGTCTTGAACAGAAGGATGACTCAATGGAGGAGACACTAGGGGCGTGCCTCCAGCAGATCACCATCAAGGCAAAGCTCAAGAAGAAGAAGAAGGCCCCGAGTCTCAAGGCCAAGCGGTCCAAGAAGCTGAAACAGAAGAAGGCCAAGAGGGCGCCTTCATCAGAGAAGGAAAGCACTGAGCCATCGCTCAAGAAACTCAAGGTTGAGGCTGCGGAGTCAGCCAAACCAACAGACAAAGGGAAGGCCAAGCTTTACCCTGAAGATGAGCCTCACTCAGTGAGGTATGTGTCCTCTGACGCTGAGTCCAGAGGCATTGAGCTGAGGAAGAGGGAGTTGCTGCATGAGAAGGGCTTCCTCGACAGACCTGCTGACCTGCCGCAGTTCTTGCGCGCAGGAATTACAAACCACGGATGGGAGGAGTTTTGCAGACCACCCAATCCAGCTTACACAAGCATGGTGTATGATTTCTACGCCAATGTGCTTAGCCCTGAGGATGGCCTGTCTGTGGTCAGAGGGGTAGAAGTGGACTTCTCAGCAAAGGCCATCAACGAAGCCTATGGTCTCAAGGGCCAAAAACATACAGATTATGCAAGGATTGATGATGAGCCTACTGATGCAGTCTTGGAGGAGGCCATTCGGACCATTGGACAGCCTGAGGCATCCTGGACCGTGTCACGCAATGGGAGGCACACTCTCATGAGTGCCACCCTCACAGCTAAGGCGGCTGTTTGGTTTTCTTTCGTGAGAAGGAGACTGTCCCCAGTGACTCATGAGACCACCATCAACCAGAGCAGATCGCTGCTGGTATATGCGATAATGAGAGGTCTCACGATCAACGTGGGAGAAGTCATTGCTGCTGCCATTACTGAGTGCGCCAAGAAGGGTAAGGGCCCATTGTTTTTCCCTAATACTATAACTAAACTTTGTTTGCTTGCAGGAGTTCCCATTGAGCGAATGGAGCAGCAGATGGCTTACACGGGCCACTTGGAGCTACCTGCTGGCTTGAGACTAAAGAGGAAGGGGAACATGGAATTCGAGCTGGATAGGTTGGCTGCTGATCAGTCGCTGTCCATGGCTTGCCTGATGGATATGCAGAAGAGGATGGCTCAATGGGCCACTTACGCACAGGCACGGGACAAGGAAGTTGCTGACCAACTTGGATGCATCTTCCCTGACTTCCCCACGAATCTCCTGAATCCATGGGTGCCTCCACGACCACGACGACCTGATGAGGATGAAGACATCTGAGTGCTGGTTTGAATTGCACTCAAGGGAGTATTGCTGTTCCCTTAGAATAAAAAAAAAAAACAAAAATTTTCTTTCTGATAGACCATGTGAATTCTGCTGTTTTTAGTAAAGTTTTGATCTGTTTTAGTTGCTTAGTTTTACGTTTTTAAATTGCTTAGTATAGCCTGATGCTAGCTGATTAGGTAGGATAGTTTAGGTTTATTTTTGTCGAGCTTGAATGACTGGATAAAGCATGCTTAGGGGCCCTAAACATTGATATATCTGCCCTGACTTGATTGCGAAATAATTGCGGTACCCGCAATTTTTATTACTGAATGCATGTTTTGGACTGTCTGTTTAGCTAGGTGGTAACGATATTATTGAACTATCGCCAATCATCGGGTTGTCGAGACCCGCCAAAATGAATTTATAAGTGCCCGAAATCACTGAACTATTTGTAGAATAGTAGCAACGGGGTCGATCCACAGGGAATTAAGGTATTTTGACTTAATCCTAATTAAATTTGTAAACTATTAATATGAGTGAAATAAGGGGTAATTGTTGGTTTTCAATTAACAAAGATGAACAAAGCAAATGGGAAAATTTAGCTAACGGAGTTTCCGACTCGGGACGATCGGGGATAAATTTTAGCAAACCTCTTAGATCATAGGTTGATGAATATTATGGTTGAATAAATTAACGAATGCACAGCCCGTCTAAAATTAATAAATAACTCAGACATGCTCCATGGATTTAATTAGACATAAATAATCATGCTAATCAAGCATACCGTTCGGACATTGGCGGCCAACGCTCTCCCAAGACCGAACGGTAGCAACAAGCTAACTGTGACAACTATCTAATTTGGACGCGAAATTAGTATGTCGATTTGGAATTCTAATTCGGGAAGAACGAACACCAAGAGCGTAAGGACGCCAATACGCTCAAGGTGCCATAATTCCTTGTTACTTGGCGGAAACGAGAGGCACGGCATCAAATCCTTTAACAAATGAACATGCTCAAAATCAAGGGTGCCTAGTCCTATATCATTCAAACGTGCTCATAGATTAAGCTAAGAAATAGAATTCAATTCAATAAAATATTCAACCAATTCAGAATTTCAATCCTACAACCTCACCAAGAGTTCATACTACATTTATCCTTACAATCCCGAGCCAAAAACAGTAAATCTACTCACTCATGACGTGTATGGTGTGGGACGGCTTCAAATCGAGCTTCCTAGCCCCTCCCATGGTGGAAAACAGCTGCTGGACGTCCAATCAGGCGCGGAGCTCGAGGTAGAAGATGATCCTGGCGGCTAAAATCGGACAGAAACTTAAGTAATCCGTCGTAGCGTCGAGACGCTAGGGCAGCGTCTCGACGCTGCGCCCTAAATAATCCGCGCGCGCGCAGTCGGGGTAGCGTCGGGACGCTCGGCCAGCGTCGAGCGAGCGTCGAGACGCTATCACTCGACGCTTGCTCTCGGGTTTTTTCTTCAATTCAACGCTTCAGACTTCGGAGCGTCGAGACGCTATGGCAGCGTCTCGACGCTGGGCAGCGTTGAGCTAGCGTCGCGACGCTGTCGCTCGACGCTAGCTCTCGGGTTTTTCTTGGATTTCTGCCTTCAATTTCCCCAAAGCGCTCAACTCTCATTCCTTTGCATGGATCTTCCCCGGAAGTGTTCTTAGGCCTTTAAAATGCGATATTAGGCTCTGAAAAACGCCGAAACGCTCTCGAGAGCGAATCACCGAGAACACCTGCAATAATCACATAAAAGCAAGATTAAGCCAATAATAAACGTGAATTAGGGACATAATTATAGCTCCAAAATGGAGCTATCAAACACCCCCAACTTAATTCTTGCTAGTCCTCAAGCAAGGTGGAATTCTGATTAATCAAATAAAACGAGAATACATGCTAGGGACTCGATTCTCAGTACTGGAAAGGACAGGGCATTTGCATTTGAAGGAAACAACCGCATGCATGCATTGGTTAAGAACAATTCGAAAAATTTAAAGATGCTTCCCTATTTATGCTTCGGACTTAGCTCCTCGATCTTAGATTTCAATAGGCTTAGAACAGCTCTATCTATCCTAAAACTTCGCTTTCCCCCTACTTATGACTTAACAAAACAGTCTAAGGGCAGTTCATCGTCTATGCAAGTAATGTATCGCAAGGCATCTTTTCTCTCTTTTTCCTTGATCTCCATGAGCGCCTAACATGTCAATTTTACTTTCGTTTCAGCTTGCCTGCAATTTCATTGCACAGTGCATCTGACTACGGGCAAAATTCACATTTTTAAGGACTAGCGTTCACTTCTTTATGCTTCCTTTTCATGCAGTGGCGACCGTGGGTTACACGACCGCCCCTAGCTACTAAGGCAACTCAAGAAGGAGGAACGCCTCATGAGATTATTTTCTTTTTATAAACTTGCATTCATTTTTCTTTTAGTCTAAAAATCATGGTAAAATTTTAAGCGCACGGATTACAAACAAGAGCGAATCTTAGCCCATCCTAAGGTTGCCTTTCGAGGTGACAACGAATTTCAAAACAAACAGAGCTACCCTAAACCCACAGATCCAAGATAGAGTGCTAACATGCGAAACTTAAACAGGAAAATAATTTTGAAATTTTTTCAAAATGGCCTTAACATATGCAATTATGCTGAATTTCACGACAAACACACATACGAAGACCTTAGCAGTACATCACAGAATTTCATAATCGGACTAACATGCATTCACCATAACTCAACAAGTTAATCAGGATTCCACAACAAGGCTCGACAATCCTTAATAAGGCACAACCCACCACCCCCAACTTAGAAATTGACAATGTCCTCATTGGACCAAATATGCACAGTCAAAACAAAAGGAAAGAAAACCTTCCCTGAATTGTGACTGAGAGGGTTGGAGAGAGCGCTTTAACCTTAGTCAATACACCGCAAGGATGAGCCATTGTTTCATCTGAAAATTCACAACATCAGAGTAGAAATCTAAACTAATCCTAAAGACGGTATGTAAACAAAAAGCATGTACAGTTCAAGCTCGGGTGCCTCCGAGTAGCGCAAATTTTTAGAGTCGATTGCTCGACTTTACCAAAACTCAATTTATCCTTTCTCATAATCAGGCTCTTTCAAGTAGGCATGATCGTCGAAGTCCTCTGACATTCCCTCATGAAAGATCTTTAATCGCTGGCCATTCACCGTGTATTCTTTCTCCGTATCCAGGCTCTGAATCTTGACTGCACCATAGTGATGGACATCAGTTATAATGAAAGGACCAAGCCACCTGGAACGAAGTTTACCTGGCATGAACTTCAGGCGGGAGTTGAACAATAAGACCTTCTGACCAACTTCGAAGTGTTTTCTGACGACTCGTCTGTCGTGGAACATTTTGGTCTTTTCCTTGTAGGTCTTCGAGTTCTCATATGCATCCAGGCGAAGCTCCTCCAGTTCTTGCAATTTGAGGAGTCTTTCTTCGCCCGCCAAGTCAAAGTCCATGTTGCACTTCTTCACGGCCCAGTAAGCTTTGTGTTCGATCTCCACGGGGAGATGACAGGCTTTACCATAAACCATCCGGTAGGGAGACATCCCTATGGGGGTTTTGTAAGCCGTACGGTAGGCCCACAAAGCATCGTCCAGCCTGAGGCTCCAATCCTTCCTTCCTGGACTTACTGTTTTCTCGAGGATGCTCTTCACCTCTCGATTGGAAACCTCTGCTTGGCCATTGGTCTGAGGATGATACGGGGTAGAGATTTTGTGATTGACCCCATACTTCCTCATCAATGCTTGGATCGTTTTGTTGCAGAAGTGGCTCCCCTGGTCACTTATGATGGCTCGTGGAACTCCATACCTGCTAAAAATGTTAGATTTGACAAAACTGGAAACAACATTAGCGGTATCAACTTTGGTGGCCTTAGCCTCCACCCATTTAGACACGTAGTCCACAGCCAATAAGATATAGACAAAACCAAATGAAGGGGGAAAGGGTCCCATAAAGTCCATACCCCAAACCACGAAAATTTCACAAGTTAAAATGGGGTTTTGGAGCATTTCATTCCTACTAGTGATGGTCCCTTTTCTCTGACACTGATCACAAGATTTACAAAACTCATAACAGTCTTTAAACAGTGATGGCCAGAAAAACCCACAATCTAAAATTTTTCTCGCAGTCCTATTTTGCCCAAAGTGTCCCCCACATGCAAATTCATGGCAAAAGGTAAGGATGGACCTATGTTCAGACTTAGGGACGCACTTCCTAATTACCTGGTCAGCACAAAATTTCCATAAAACGGGCTCTTCCCAAACATATGTCTTGGCTTCGCTTTTCAGCTTAGCTCTTTGGTTATATGAAAAGTCGAATGGGAACGTACCTGTGACCAAGTAATTGACAATGTCGGCGTACCATGGTGTCTCCACACTTACCTGAAAGAGAACTTCATCAGGGAATTCGTCATTCAGAGGCAGATCGTCCTCATTACGCACAATACGGCTCAAGTGGTCAGCAACGGTATTTTCTGATCCTTTTCTGTCCTGAACAGAGACGTCGAACTCCTGGAGTAATAATACCCATCTGAGCAGTCTAGGCTTCGAGTCTTTCTTGTTCATCAAGTATCGAACCGCTGCATGATCAGAAAAAACAATTACTTTAGATCCAAGAATATATGGCCGAAATTTATCAAGAGCGAAAACTATGGAAAGCAGCTCCTTCTCTGTTGTTGTGTAACCGATCTGCGCGGAATTGAGCGTCCTAGAGGCATAATAAATCACATGGCTCTTCTTGTCTATCCTCTGGCCCAACACAGCGCCTACGGCATAATTGCTTGCGTCGCACATAATCTCGAAAGGAGTCCCCCACTGCGGTGGATGAATGATGGGTGCGTTGGTCAAGCACTTTTTCAGAACATCGAAGGCAAGCTTGCACTGTTTGTCAAAACAGAATGGAACATCCTTTTTCAGCAAGCTTGTCATCGGAGTCACTATCTTCGAGAAGTCTTTAATGAACCTGCGGTAAAAACCTGCGTGACCAAGAAAAGAACGTACTTCCCGAAGATTCGTGGGGTAAGGTAAATCAGATATGACATCAATTTTTGCTTTATCAACCTCTATCCCCTTAGCAGACACAACATGACCCAATACTATGCCCTGACTGGCCCTGAAATGACACTTTTCAAAATTTAAAACAAGATTAGTTTCGATGCATCTTTCCATGACTCTAGACAAGTTAAACAGGAAATCCTTAAATGAACTTCCATATACAGTAAAATCATCCATAAAGACTTCAATGCATTGTTCTACAAATTCAGAAAATATGCTCATCATGCATCGCTGAAAAGTCCCTGGAGCATTACAAAGCCCAAAGGGCATTCTCCTATATGCGTAAGTTCCGAATGGACAAGTAAAAGTAGTCTTTTCTTGGTCTTCCTGAGCTATGGGAATTTGATAAAACCCAGAAAAACCATCAAGAAAACAGAAGAATGGTTTCCCAGCTAAACGCTCCACCATTTGATCTATGAAGGGAATAGGAAAGTGGTCCTTCTTAGTCACATCATTCAATTTTCTAAAATCTATACACATTCTCCACCCATTTTGTACTCTCTTAGGTACTAACTCTCCCTTATCATTTCTAATAACAGTTATGCCCGTCTTTTTAGGTACAACATGAATAGGGCTAACCCATTGGCTATCAGAAATGGGAAAGATAATACCTGCATCCAAGAGTTTGTGTATCTCAGACAACACTACCTCTTTCATTGCAGGGTTCAGTCTCCGCTGAGGCTCTCGGGATGGTTTTGCTCCCTCATCCAGCCGAATCTTGTGCATGCACAGCACTGGACTTAACCCGTGCAGGTCTGCCAAAGTCCATCCCATGGCTCTTTTGTTCTTTTTCAAAACCTCGATCAACTCGCCTTCTTGCTCCGACGTAAGCTCCTTGGAAATAATTACCGGGAGTGTCTCCACCTCACCCAAGTACACGTACTTGAGATGACCCGGCAACTTCTTCAATTCCAACTTGGGAGCCTGCAAAAGAGATGGTAATATTTTAGTTGGCTTTTCACATGTCTCTAAAGCAAAAGTAGGTTGTTCAGAAGAATCAGTCAATATGGGAACACTACTTTCACTCTCTTCAACCATTTCAGTAAAAACAAGTGGGTCATCCCCATCAACAACAGTCATGCATTCTTCTTGTTCTAAAGTATCTATCAGATCAATTTTACAGACAGAATGCACATCAGCACGTTGTTTCATGGCATCAAATACATTAAATTCGAATACATCCCCTTCATACTCAACAGATAAGGTTCCATCATGCACATTAATTTTTGTCTTAGCGGTTTTCATGAATGGTCTACCAAGTAAAACAGAAGTGGTGGATGCATTTTCTTCCATTTTTATCACATAAAAATCAGCAGGGAATATCAAATCCTTAACTTTAACCAACACATCCTCAATCAATCCTAAAGGACGAATAGAAGACCTATTAGCTAACTGGATAATTATACTGGTTTCCTGCATACCATCTAAACCGAGGCTCTTGTAGACTGAGTAAGGCATAACATTAATTGAAGCTCCTAAGTCTAACATGGCGTGCTCGATTTCTATATCCCCTATAGTACATGGCAAGAGAAACATACCTGGGTCCTGGCATTTGTTTGGAATACCTTGGGTTATCAGGGCAGAAACATTTTTGCTTACCACAACTCTTTCAGCACTTTTAGTCTTCCTCTTCATAGTGCACATCTCCTTAAGAAATTTAGCGTACCTTGGGATTTGCTGGATTGCATCAAGCAGCGGTATGTTGATCCCAACTTTCCTCAGTGTCTCAAGAACATCTGCATCGTCGGCCTCCTTAGATGGCCTTGCCAGCCTACTAGGAAAAGGGGCAACGGGAGTGTAAGACTTCATAGAAATAAGAGGAGGAGGAGTTACAACAGTTTCAGAGGGTGCTTGAGAACACTTATCTGGAGATATCTCTGAAGCAAGTGGAGGACTCACGGGAGTGGTGCGGGATGGTACTTCTTTACCACTTCTGAGGTTTATCGCACTAACTCCTTCTGCTTTGGATTCAATTTTGCTCATTCTTTCCTTTACCTCCGAGAACTCATCTCTTAGAGATTTTATCTGCGACCTTGTCTCGTTGCTAGCTTCCATGAGCGATTTAAACATGCCTTCGATGGCTTGACCTGAAATAGAAGAAACAGCTTGAGATGATTTTTCTTGCATCGCATGAATTAAACAAAATACCTAAGATACTTGTTCCTTGAGCTCTGATACGTCGGTAGACATTTTAGCGTACTCGTTCCTTCCTCCGTACTGGCGACGGTTCTCAGCCATATTAGAAATCAACTGTCTGGCTTCTACAGGTGTTTTCTCCCAAAGGGCTCCTCCACTTGCTGCATCAAGCATCTGGCAGTCATGCGGAAGCAACCCTTCATAGAAGAATTCGATAAGCTCGGCTTCTGCTATCAGGTGGTTCGGGCATTTCTCACAGAGTTTAATGAACCTCTCCCAGCATTCGTGAAATGCCTCGTCCTTTCCTTGCTCAAATTGGCGGATATCTTTTTTCACGGCTCTGGCTTTTGAAGCTGGGAAGTACCTTTCCAAGAATAGACTCTGCAACTTCTCCCACGTGAAAATGATCCCCGATGGCAAGTAATGCAGCCAATCTCGAGCTTCACCTCTCAAGGTGAATGGGAAAGCTCTCAGGTAGAGCTGATCTTCAGTAATGCCGCCTGGCTTCATCGCAGAACTTGTCATTTGAAAAGCCTTGAGATGTTTATAAGGATCCTCATCTGCTTCACCACAAAAAGAGGGTAAATGGTCAATTAAACCCGATTTAAGCACAAACTCACCTGAAATTTCCGGGTAGGAAATACAAGAGGGTTGGTGGCCCATAGCAAATGATGTCCACTGTCTGAGCGTTTTTGGGACTCCAATCTCATCATCAGTCTCCATTTTCTCAATAAAAATTTGGCACTTCTAGCACACTTAAACAAACAGATCAAAATTGCAAATAATAAAAGAATAAACAAAAATTTTAAAGTAAAAATCAAAAGTTTGCAAATCAAATTTAAATTAGGCCGAATTACACTTAGTTCCCCGGCAACGGCGCCAATTTTGGTAACGATATTATTGAACTATCGCCAATCATCGGGTTGTCGAGACCCGCCAAAATGAATTTATAAGTGCCCGAAATCACTGAACTATTTGTAGAATAGTAGCAACGGGGTCGATCCACAGGGAATTAAGGTATTTTGACTTAATCCTAATTAAATTTGTAAACTATTAATATGAGTGAAATAAGGGGTAATTGTTGGTTTTCAATTAACAAAGATGAACAAAGCAAATGGGAAAATTTAGCTAACGGAGTTTCCGACTCGGGACGATCGGGGATAAATTTTAGCAAACCTCTTAGATCATAGGTTGATGAATATTATGGTTGAATAAATTAACGAATGCACAGCCCGTCTAAAATTAATAAATAACTCAGACATGCTCCATGGATTTAATTAGACATAAATAATCATGCTAATCAAGCATACCGTTCGGACATTGGCGGCCAACGCTCTCCCAAGACCGAACGGTAGCAACAAGCTAACTGTGACAACTATCTAATTTGGACGCGAAATTAGTATGTCGATTTGGAATTCTAATTCGGGAAGAACGAACACCAAGAGCGTAAGGACGCCAATACGCTCAAGGTGCCATAATTCCTTGTTACTTGGCGGAAACGAGAGGCACGGCATCAAATCCTTTAACAAATGAACATGCTCAAAATCAAGGGTGCCTAGTCCTATATCATTCAAACGTGCTCATAGATTAAGCTAAGAAATAGAATTCAATTCAATAAAATATTCAACCAATTCAGAATTTCAATCCTACAACCTCACCAAGAGTTCATACTACATTTATCCTTACAATCCCGAGCCAAAAACAGTAAATCTACTCACTCATGACGTGTATGGTGTGGGACGGCTTCAAATCGAGCTTCCTAGCCCCTCCCATGGTGGAAAACAGCTGCTGGACGTCCAATCAGGCGCGGAGCTCGAGGTAGAAGATGATCCTGGCGGCTAAAATCGGACAGAAACTTAAGTAATCCGTCGTAGCGTCGAGACGCTAGGGCAGCGTCTCGACGCTGCGCCCTAAATAATCCGCGCGCGCGCAGTCGGGGTAGCGTCGGACGCTCGGCCAGCGTCGAGACGCTGTCGGCGTCGAGCGAGCGTCGAGACGCTATCACTCGACGCTTGCTCTCGGGTTTTTTCTTCAATTCAACGCTTCAGACTTCGGAGCGTCGAGACGCTATGGCAGCGTCTCGACGCTGGGCAGCGTTGAGCTAGCGTCGCGACGCTGTCGCTCGACGCTAGCTCTCGGGTTTTTCTTGGATTTCTGCCTTCAATTTCCCCAAAGCGCTCAACTCTCATTCCTTTGCATGGATCTTCCCCGGAAGTGTTCTTAGGCCTTTAAAATGCGATATTAGGCTCTGAAAAACGCCGAAACGCTCTCGAGAGCGAATCACCGAGAACACCTGCAATAATCACATAAAAGAAAGATTAAGCCAATAATAAACGTGAATTAGGGACATAATTATAGCTCCAAAATGGAGCTATCACTAGGTTGTGATCTGTTTAAATTCTATCTTTTGTTGCTGTCATGACTACCTTATATAGCTTATCTAAATGCGTGTTGGATGAGTGTCATAGGACACCCTTTGATAGTTTAAATTACCCTCTAAATAGCTCAGCATGCATAGCTGTAAGTCCTTGCCTGTCTGTTTTTTTTTTCAAATTCCTGCTGCTGTGATATTTTCTTTTAGAATGTTCTGTCTATGCCTAGGGCTTTTAGATTCTCTTTGTTTTACCTTAGATTAGATGCTTCTAGGACAAGTTTGGGGGTGTGCCACCTCCGACACTCATTGGGGACAATGAGTAGTTGAAGTTTGGGGGAGGCCACCCTAGGCCTAGGAACATTCCTCTCTCCCTTAAAACATAAGCATTCTTCTTCTCCTTGACAAAAATAATGAACTGAAAAAAAAAAAAAATGAAAAATAGAATAAAGAGGGGAGTCTCTCTTAGGTTGCTGAGTAATCAGTGCCAAGTGTGTAACCCACAAGTGGCATTGCATCAAAAGGCAACCAAAGGAAAGGCTCCACCTAAGAAAGAAAAAAGGAAAAGAGTAGGGAAGAAGAATGTATACCTAGGAGTTGCAACTTTGTGGCTTAGATGTCCTGTTTAAAAAGAACTCTGATCCTCAATGAGCTAAGAGCAAAGTTGTAGCTTGTAGGGTTGTTTAGGGAGATGAGTGTATATCCAATGTAGTGATGCCAGGGTTTAGGTTGTTCTCTAAAAGTACTACTGTCACCATTAATACTAAGACTGGCATGACTCTAAGGAATCCTAGGTAGCTCATAAGTATAAACTAGAAGCATGTACTGAGTCTGGGGTAAAGCTAGGTAGAATTTGAAACCTTAGGGATAGTGGCATGATATGATAAAAGCAGGTAGATCAGTTGTAGGGAGTTAATAAAAACAGTAGGAGTATTAGGCATGCGAAATCAGAAGAAGCTAGATGAGAGGGTAGTTTTAAGCTTAGAAGTGTGTCACAGGACAGCACTGCTATAGATAAGAATATAGGGGAGTAGGAAGTGGTTAAAGAAGAAGAAACAGCAGCCTAGGAAAGTCCTTAGATTGCTCGAGGACAAGCAAAACCTTAAGTTTGGGGGTGTGTTACGTCTCCAAAAGTGACCTTTTTAGGACTTAGTTATCTTCGAAAGATGTTCACTCTTAGGTGTTTTTGATAGCATTTAGCCTAAACCTATGCTTAAATATGAGAATTAGAAGAAGGTAGCTAAATTAGGACTTATGTACAATAGGAAAGAAAAGGGTTGAAAACCGAAGGAAAAAAATGAAAAACAAGCATTGCGATAGCCTTGCGGAAACATTGCTGGAACCGCAATGTTTCAAGTGAAAACCGTAAGTTGACTGATCTTTTTCTGTTAATTTCCGTTATTTCAGGGATTCGTTCTTTCTCCTCCATCCATTCTGAAGTACGACGTTGAAGATTGATGGTTCTCCTTGGCCCAAACGCACCTGCAGATTGCTATAAAAGGGGGTCAAAGTCGAGGGTTCAAACATCATCCGAAAGCGTAGAAGTCTTCTCGCAGCTCCATCTTTCTTCGTGTTTTCCTTTGCCGTCTGTTGGTGTGAGAGTCTCAGCTGTTGGAATCGACGATCTGATAGGATTCATCCAAGCAAAGCTATTCTTTCATCCCCTTCAGCCGAGGCGGTTGCGACGAGGCTTTCAAGCATCATTTACTGCTTTCTGTCTCTCAATGCTAAATTTCAAATCTGTTTAGTTGCTGTTTCTCTTCTAATAGCTAGATCATTTCATTTCGTTGCTGTCTGTCTTTACTTTATTTACTTTAAGCTTCCCTTTTTGTTCATTCAAACAATTAAGTAATCAAAGCACAATTCTCCATTTCACAGTTTCTTCGCTTTGCTGTGGCTATTTTTCCCTTACTGTTTGTCTTCATTTCTCTTCTAAGCATGTCTATTTTATCTCTTCTTTCTGTTCTCCCTATATCCATGAGTAACTAAGTCACTTAGGGGCATGCTAATGACAACACTATAGGCTAAAAAACGTGAACCAAGCATGTAGGATAGCTCTCGAAGCATTGATTGTATGTAAGCTTCATCCCACGGGAAATTTCGATTGGCCATCCATTTTGTCCAAAGAACTCCTAACCTCTGGAAGGAGTAAGAGTTCAGAGTCATACACTCATGCTAGCCTTTCAAGGTAGCCAGAAAACGACCTAGGAATAGGCGTTTTCCTAGTACAAACCATAACTTTCTGCTTTAACAAGATGCTTAAGACCTTACTTGGACATGAGTAAACTAAAGAATCTAATGCATGGAATCGGACGATACATGAGATTGAGTGAGTTTGATGCATAGAGAGTTGATCCAATGCTTGAGAATCGTATGAAAAGGCCTATAGAGGAGTCGTTAGTAGCCCTTGTTTCTCCATTTTACACACTTTCGCTGTTGTTAAAATTGCGGTAGAATTGCTGTTTCCGCAATTCTGCTTAAGTTACAATTCCGTCTAGCTGTTTTTGTCTTCGTTTATTACTCTCGTCTCTTTTCATTTGAGTTTAAATTTGACTTGCATTTGTTTATGTTGCTACCCTCTACGTATTCAGCAGGAAATAGACAATTTAAAACCAATTTTACCCCATCAAATCCACCCCTTCTTTCTTAACTTTACACTTCATGAATAGCTTATAATAAATCTCTGTGGGAAAACGAATGAAAAAATACTTACTACTTGCTATAAGATCATGTATGCTTGCATGTTCTGAGTGCTCTATCTATCTTATTGCCTAATTATTTTAACACATTGAGCACGCAACACCTGCGCGTAAGAATTGCGGCAGGTCTGTGAGCTTCTAGAGCTGAACAAACCCTTCATCTTCTCTAAAGAATGTTTCCTAGCCTGGACTTTTCTATAGAAGGTTCATTAAGGACTTTTCTAAGATCTCCAAGCCTTTATGTGAGCTTCTAGAGCTGAACAAACCCTTCATCTTCTCTAAAGAATGTTTCCTAGCCTGGAAAACCCTTAAGGAAGCACTAGTCACAGCACCTATTATAGTAGGGCCTAATTGGGACCTCCCCTTTGAGATGTTATGTGATGCTAGTGACTATGCTGTAGGGGTTATGTTAGGACAAAAGATTGACAAGTTAACACACCCTGTATACTATGCTAGTAAAACACTTAATGAGGCACAATGTAATTACACAACTACTGAGAAGGAGATGCTAGCTGTAGTGTTTGCTTGTGAGAAGTTTAGGAATTACATTGTAGGCACTAGGACAATCGTGTACACTGACCATTCTGCTTTAAAGTACCTTATGAGGAAGGTTGATGCTAAGCCTAGGTTGATTAGATGGGTATTGCTGCTGCAAGAGTTTGATCTGGACATTAGAGATAAGAAAGGATGTGAAAATGTGGTTGCGGATCATCTTTCTAGATTGCAGCATAATTACGGAAAAATTGCGGAAACCGCAATTTCTGATGCTTTTATTGATGAACATATCTTTGTATTGACTCATCGTGATAACGATGAGGAACCTTGGTTTGCTGACATTGCTAACTTCCTTGCCTCGCAGGTACTACCAACTTTCAAGGGAGGACAAGAAAATAAGAGGTTCCTTCATGAAGCAAGGAAATTCATATGGGATGATCCCACACTTTACAAGACATGTGCTGATGGTCTGCTAAGGAAGTGTGTTTCAGCTGCTGAGGCAAGGTCTGTGTTGCAGCACTGCCATACAGCACCCTATGGTGGAGATTTTGGTGGTCAAAGGACAGCTGCAAAGGTGTTCCAGAATGGCTACTATTGGCCAACGATCTTCAAGGATGCCCACAATTATGCACACAGCTGTGATGAATGCCAGAGAACAGGTAACCTTAGTCGAAAGGATGAGATGCCTCTCACTTACATCTTAGAGTTGGAGCTCTTTGATGTGTGGGGCATTGACTTCATGGGACCATTCCCCCCATCATTAGGTAACCTTTACATCCTTGTAGCAGTAGACTATGTATCTAAGTGGGTAGAGGCCATAGCATGTCCCAATAATGATGCCAAAACAGTCATAAGATTCTTGCATAGACATATCTTTACTAGATTTGGAACACTTCGTGCTATAATTAGTGATGAAGGGACACATTTCATTAATAGAGCTATGGAGAGGGTGTTGGCTAAGTATAATATTAGACATAGAGTAGCCACCCCCTATCACCCACATTCGAATGGACAAGCTGAAATTTCAAATAGGGAGATTAAAAACATACTAGAAAAAGTGGTCAAACCCAATAGAAAAGATTGGTCGTTTAAACTCGAGGATGCACTTTGGGCATATAGAACTGCATATAAGACACCCCTAGGTATGTCTCCTTATAGACTTGTGTATGGCAAAGCATGTCACTTACCATTCGAATTAGAAATTAAAGCATTTTGACCACTAAAAAAGTTGAATTATTGCGTGACCGATGCGGGAACATTGCGGTCTTTGCAATTACATGAGCTTGATGAGCTTAGACATATGTCCTATGAAAATGCTAAAATGTATAAGGAAAAGACCAAGATTTGGCATTGTAGTAGACTTAGGATTATGGACTTCAAGAAAGGCCAGCTTGTCTTATTATTTAATTCACGATTGAAATTATTTCCAGGCAAACTTAAGTCTAGATGGTCAGGTCCATTTGTAATAACTAATGTGTTTGTTCATGGTGCAATCGAGATTAAGAACCTGCAGCAAGGGCAACCGTTCATGGTTAATGGTGCAAGATTGAAGCACTACTATGAGGAAGGAGATGTGAAGACTCTCTCGGCCTTCCTCTTGACTGAAACGTGAAAATAAGAACGAGAGAGGACGAGTGATTACTGTGCTCGTCCATGCGAGGCTCATGCCTTAGTTTATTTTTTGCTATTTTTCCGGTTACCGTTTGTGTATATTTTTGTATGATTTTAATTATGAATTTGATGTTTATTTTATCTCTTTTAATAGGGAATCGATAGAGGGAATCAAGGAGATCAAATCAAGATAAAAAATCGAGGGAGATATTGGGCCAAATCAAAGATTCAGTTGAGAGAAGATTGGCATTTAAACTCAGAAAATCTCCAACGGTCACTAAAATTGCGCTGGATTTGCAAAATCCACAACGGAAATAGCCGTTGGGATTTCCATCATTACTTATAGCCGTTGGAAGCGCGCTGATCCGTACGCTTCTCCCATTCTCTGAACTCCAAGAAATCTGTCTTTCTCTTCATCTGCAATTCCTCTTCCCAGATTCCCACGATTCAACAATGGTGCTAACGAGAGCTGAAAGGTCTGCGTCCAAGAAGAAGACTGACGACGCTGAAATTGCTGCGAGGGAAGCACTTCTTGCCCTCGCAGATGCTGAGGCTGCGCGCACTGAACGACTCCCCAAACTGCCGATCCGCAAGAAGAAGTGGAAGGGAGTTACGGAGATACCTGTTGGACCCTCTGAACCAGCAGGAACACCCAAGAAACGCAAGTGGAGCATGGCGGTGGCCGAAGAAGCGAGCAAGAAAAAGACTCCCTCTGTGGAGAGTCAAGAAAGTGACCGTCGGTCACACGAGTCAGCCAAGCAGAGCTCTTCGGCATCTCCACCAGCGCGAAGCCCTGAGCTTCCTCCATCGCCGCAGAGTTCTGAACATACCCCACCAGCAGAAAGCCCTGAAGCATCACCCACTTCCCCACAACCTGACCCTGAATTTCCATATGGAGAGTATCAAGAATCGACGCAGGGTAGTGGGGAAGCTGAGGAAGAAGAGGTCTTCTCTCCTTTGAGGGAAGCCAGCCCTGAGAGCCCTGCGCAAAGGGATGATTCAATGGACGAGACACTGGGGGATTGCCTCCAGCAGATCACAACCAAGGCAAGGTTGAAGAAGAAGACCGCCAAGGTTGTCAAGGCCAAACGGCCAAAGAAGTCCAAGAAAAAGAAGACCAGGGGTGCGCCTTCATCAAAGAAGGGGAGAGATGAGCCTTCCCCAAAGAAGCTCAAGATTGAGGCTGCTGAGTTAGCCACACCGAAAGACAAGGGAAAAGCCAAGCTGTACCCCGAAGATGAACCTCAATCAGTGAGGTACGTGTCCTCTGATGCTGAGTCCAGAGGCACTGAGCTGAGGAAGAGGGAACTACTGCACGAGAAGGGATTCCTAGACACCCTCACAGACCTGCCGCAATTCTTACGCGCAGGTGTTACGTGCTCAATGTGTTAAAATAATTAGGCAATAAGATAGAGAGAGCACTCAGAACATGCAAGCATACATGATCTTATAGCAAGTAGTAAGTATTTTTTCATTCGTTTTCCCACAGAGATTTATTATAAGCTATTCATGAAGTGTAAAGTTAAGAAAGAAGGGGTGGATTTGATGGGGTAAAATTGGTTTTAAATTGTCTATTTCCTACTGAATACGTAGAGGGTAGCAACATAAACAAATGCAAGTCAAAGTTAAACTCAAATGAAAAGAGACGAGAGTAATAAACGAAGATAAAAACAGCTAGACAGAATTGTAACTTAAGCAGAATTGCGGAAACAGCAATTCTACCGCAATTCTAACAACAGCGAAAGTGTGTAAAATGGAGGAACAAGGGCTACTAACGACTCCTCTATAGGCTTTTTCATATGATTCTCAAGCATTGGATCAACTCTCTATGCATCAAACTCACTCAATCTCATGTATCGTCCGATTCCATGCATTAGATTCTTTAGTTTACTCATGTCCAAGTAAGGTCTTAAGCATCTTGTTAAAGCAGAAAGTTATGGTTTGTACTAGGAAAAAGCCTATTCCTAGGTCGTTTTCTGGCTACCTTGAAAGGCTAGCATGAGTGTATGACTCTGAACTCTTACTCCTTCCAGAGGTTAGGAGTTCTTTGGACAAAATGGATGGCCAATCGAAATTGCCCGTGGGATGAAGCTTACACACAATCAATGCTTCGAGAGCTATCCTACATGCTTGGTTCACGTTTTTTAGCCTATCGTGTTGTCATTAGCATGCCCCTATGTGACTTAGTTAATCATGGATATGGGGTAAACAGAAATAAGAGATGAAGGAAACATGCTTAAGAGAGAAATATACTTAAAACAGTAAGGAAAAACCGTAGCAGCAGAAGATGGAAAACTTGTGAAATAATAACTATGCTTCGATTACTTGATTGTTTGAGTGGACAAGAAGAGGAACTTAAAGTGCATAATAGAAAGACAGAACACAACGAAATGGACTGATCTAGTTACAAGAAAGGAAACAACAACAAACTAAAGCTGGAAAATAGAAATAAAGACAGAAAGCATAAAAACGAGCGTGAGCGCCTAGTTGCAGATGCCTCGGCTGAAGGGGATGAAAGAATAGCTTTGCTTGGATGAATCCAATCGGGAGAGAAGATAAATCTTCTCTCCTTCCTATCAGATTGTCGATTCCAACAGCTGAGACTCTCACACCAACAGACAGAAAAGAACGACAGGAGAAAAGATGGAGCTGCGAGAAGACTTCTACGCTTTCGGATGATGTTTGAACCCTCGACTTTGACCCCCTTTTATAGCAATCTGCAGGTGCGTTTGGGCCAAGGAGAACCATCAATCTTCAACGTCGTACTTCAGAATGGATGGAGGAGAAAGAACGAATCCCTGAAATAACGGAAATTAACAGAAAAAGATCAGTCAACTTACGGTTTTCACTTGAAACATTGCGGTTTCAGCAATGTTTCCGCAATGCTTGTTTTTCATTCTTTTCCTTCGGTTTTCAACCCTTTTCTTTCCTATTGTACATAAGTCCTAATTTAGCTACCTTCTTCTAATTCTCATATTTAAGCATAGGTTTAGGCTAAATGCTATCAAAAACACCTAAGAGTGAACATCTTTCTAAGATAATTAAGTCCTAAAAAGGTCACTTTTGGAGACGTAACACACCCCCAAACTTAAGGTTTTGCTTGTCCTCGAGCAATCTAAGGACTTTCCTAGGCTGCTGTTTCTTCTTCTTTAACCACTTACTAACTCCCTATATTCTTATCTACAGCAGTGTTGTCCTGTGACACACTTCTAAGCTTAAAACTACCCTCTCATCTAGCTTCTTCTAATTTCGCATGCCTAATACTCCTACTGTCTTTATTAACTCCCTACACTGATCTACCTACTTTTGTCATACCCTGCCACTATCCCTAAGGTTTCAAATTCTACCTAGCTTTACCCCAGACTCAGTACATGCTTCTAGTTTATACTTATTTTTTGCAAAAGTGATTATATATAAGCAAAAGACCTCAAAGCCCGAGGCCAAAGGGCACAACAACAAGGGAACAAACACTGGGAGGACCAATGTACGACAACAAAACGAAAACAACACAACGGAAACCTCACAGCCCGAGGGAAAGCAAAAGCCAAACAACAACAAACCCCCGCATCCAACCCACAAACGGGAAGGAGCTAGAAAATACAAAAGCAGAAAGAAGTAACACAACTAAAAAGCAAAGAAACAGCTGAAGCAGGAGGAAAACAAAGAGATAGATCACGAGGGAATCGTGACACCTCAACCGCGACCTTCCCACAAAACTCCCCAGACCATCCAACCCCCGGCCGGAACTAGCAACAGAGCAACACCAGACAGGGTCAAGGGGCACCAAGCAAACCAGAGAGAGGACAGGCAAATGCTGAGAAATAAGGGGCCAAGCTGGCCATCCTTCAAATGCAAGCAAGAATCTCGCCCCCCAAGCTCGACCAAGAAACCGAACAAAGAAGAGGCCCATGAACTCATCTTCCCCCTACTTATGGCAAAAGAACAACCATCCGGTATGCAGGCACGGCAGAAAGCCACAGGGACCCAGCCAGCATCGCTTCCCTCGACAAAGCCAGATCCAAGGACCCACCAAAAGCCCACACACCCTCAGGACAAAGCGCCTTTCGGGGTGACAACAAGCGACCAGAACTCAACTCAATTAGGAACCAGGACCGGCAGGGGACAACGAGAACCCACAGAGCAAGAGAAGGACAGCCAACTGCAGAAGAAACAAGCACCGCCTGAAGCACTCCAACAGCTCGGGACACCCCACAGACTAGCCTCGCAGAGCCCCACACAAGAATCCCACCAAGGAGAAAAGCCAAGGGCAGCCAAGGACAAACAGAAGAAGAAGCCAACATCAAAACCAGAAGCCCCTCCAGAAGAATGGACAACAGCATGAACCAGGGACAGATCAGGGGAAGAAGCAAACGCCATAAGCGAGACAGCACCACAAAGAGCAACCTGACAAAACACCTGCACACACTCAAAGAACAAGACAAAGTCAATCAAAAGAATCCCAGGGGGAGACGGCCGAAACCGCACCCACCCAGGACGAGCAAGCAGAAGAAATATCAGACCGAATAGCAGCGATAACCGACTGAGTAGGGCGGTGACCCGGGCCATGAAAACGCAAATTGCGTTCCATCCAGATATGGTAAATCACGGCACACCAGGCCACCCTCCAAACAAGCTTACGCTTGTGCTGCCCAGCACTCACCCGACAAATCCACCCAAGCTCAGCATCCCAAGGGAGAACGAGGCGGGAAGCTCTGCCCCAACAGAGGATATCCTCCCACACCAAACTCGCAAAGGGGCACTGGAAGAACAAGTGGTCGCGGGACTCAGTCCCGGACAAACAAAGCAAACAATCAGTAGGTGTCGAGGGGATCCACCGAGCCAGCCTATCACGAGTATACAAGCGGTCCCTCAAGGCCAGCCAAGTGACAAACGCATGACGCGGAATATTCCCCCCGAACCAAAGCAAACCCTGCCACGGGACCACTGTCCCACGGGGGCGAATCGCCTCCCAAGCACTAGAGACCGAAAAACCAATCCCGCCAGGAACCCAGATCAACTTATCCTCCCTACCTGGGCAACACACAGTAGAGCGCACAGCATCGGCGATCTCCAACAAATCAGGAGACACTGCCGGCCACCGCCACGAACCATCAGGTAGCAAAAAATCAGAGACCATCGCTTGAATATGACTAGCTGCGTCATACAAGATACGATCACTAATTCTGGGGAGAATAGGACCATCAGGCAGCCAAGGATCAACCCACATACGACACCTAGAACCGTCACCAATGGAAAAGCGGATAAGTGGACGGAATTGGTCCCGAAGCCCCATAATCGCCTTGAGGCACCAAGACCACGTAGACGACACAGGAATCGTCCAAAGAGACCGACCACGGAGGATATACGCCTCCATCCAAGCCACCCACAGGGAAAAAATATAATTTTAATTTAAAATTATTTTTTTTTTTTTTTTTTTGCAACGGTATTTTAATAAATGCGAGGATTGAACCCATGACCTTTTGGTCACGGGCACAACCTTATGCCAATTGAGCTATGCTCGGTTTGGCCTAGTTTATACTTATGAGCTACCTAGGATTCCTTAGAGTCATGCCAGTCTTAGTATTAACGGTGACAGTAGTACTTTTAGAGAACAACCTAAGCCCTGGCATCACTACATTGGATATACACTCATCTCCCTAAACAACCCTACAAGCTACAACTTTGCTCTTAGCTAAATTGAGGATCAGAGTTCTTTTTAAACAGGACATCTAAGCCACAAAGTTGCAACTCCTAGGTATACATTCTTCTTCCCTATTTCTTCTTTTTCTTTCTTTCTTACTTTGGTGGAGCCTCTCCTTTGGTTGCCTTTTGATGCAACGCCACTTGTGGGTTACACACTTGGCACTGATTACTCAGCAACCTAAGAGAGACTCCCCCCTTTATTCTTTTTTTTTCATTTTCTCTTTTCAGCTCATTATTTTTATTTTTATTTTTTTTTAAAAGGAGAAGAAGAATGCTTATGTTTTAAGGGAGAGAGGAGTGTTCCTAGGCCTAGGGTGGCCTCCCCTAAACTTAAACTACTCATTGTCCCCAATGAGTGTCTGAGGTGGTACACCCCCAAACTTGTCCTAGAAGCATCTAGTCTAAGGTAAAACAATGAGAATCTAAAAGCCCTAGGCATAGACAGAACATTCTAAAAGAAAATATCACAGCAGCAGAAAATTGAAAAAAAAACACAGACAGGCAAGGACTTACAGCTATGCATGCTGAGCTTTTTAGAGGTTAATTTAAACTATCAAAGGGTGTCCTATGACACTCATCCAGCACGCTTTAAGATAAGCTATATAATGTAGTCATGACAGCAGCAAAAGACGGAATTTAAACAGATCACAGCCTAGCTAAACAGACAGTCCAAAACATGCATTCAGTAATAAAAATTGTGGTTACCGCAATTATTTCGCAATAGATACAGGGCAGATATAACAGTGATTAAGGCCCCTAAGCATGCTTTTTTCCCGTCATTCAAGCTCTACAAAAATAAAACTAAACTAACCTACCTACTCAGCTATCATCAGACTACACTAACCAATTAAAAAACTTAAAACTAAGCAACTAAAACAGATCAAAATATTAACTAAAAACAGCATAATTCACATGGTCAACCAGAAAGCAGATTTTGTTTTTTTTTTTATTGTAAGGGAACAGCAATACTCCCTTGAGTGCAATTCAAACCAGCACTCAGATGTCTTCATCCTCATCAGGCCGTCGTGGTCGTGGAGGCACCCATGGATTCAGGAGATTCGTGGGAAAATCAGGGAAGATGCATCCAAGTTGGTCAGCAACTTCCTTGTCCCGTGCCTGTGCGTAAGTGGCCCATTGAGCCATCCTCTTCTGCATATCCATCAGGCAAGCCATGGACAGCGACTGATCAGCAGCCAACCTATCCAGCTCGAATTCCATGTTCCCCTTCCTTTTTAGCCTCAAGCCAGCAGGTAGCTCCAAGTGTCCTGTGTAGGCCATCTGCTGCTCCATTCGCTCAATGGGAACCCCTGCAAGCAAACAGAGTTTAGTTATAGTATTAGGGAAAAACAATGGGCCCTTACCCTTCTTGGCGCACTCAGCAATGGCAGCTGACATGACTTCACCCACGTTGATTGTGAGACCTCGCATGATTGCATAGACCAGCAGCGATCTGCCCTGGTTGATGGTGGTCTCATGAGTCACGGGGGACAGCTTCCTCCTCACGAAGGCAAACCATACAGCCGCCTTAGCTGTGAGGTTGGCACTCATGAGAGTGTGCCTCCCATTGCGTGACACGGTCCAGGATGCTTCAGGCTGGCCAATGGTCCGAATGGCCTCTTCCAGGACTGCCTCAGTAGGCTCATCAACAATCCTCGCATAGTCAGTATGTTTTTGGCCCTTGAGGCCATAGGCTTCGTTGATGGCTTTTGCTGAGAAGTCCACTTCTACCCCCCTGACCACAGACAACCCCTCCTCAGAATTCCTCAGGTTGGCGTAGAAGTCATACACCATGCTTGTGTAAGCCGGATTGGGTGGTCTGCACAACTCTTCCCATCCATGATTTGTAATTCCTGCGCGCAAGAACTGCGGCAGGTCAGCAGGTCTGTCGAGGAAGCCCTTCTCGTGCAGCAACTCCCTCTTCCTCAGCTCAACGCCTCTGGACTCAGCGTCAGAGGACACGTACCTCACTGATTGAGGCTCATCTTCAGGGTAAAGCTTGGCCTTCCCTTTGTCATTTGGTTTGGCTGACTCCGCAGCCTCAATCTTGAGCTTCTTGAGCGATGGCTCAGCACTCTCTTCCTCTGATGCCAGCGCCCTCTTGGCCTTCTTTTTCTTTGATTTCTTGGACCGTTTGGCTTTGATATTCTTGGCAGCCTTCTTCTTCTTCAGCTTTGCCTTGGTTGTGATCGCATGGAGGCAAGCCCCCAATGTTTCTTCCATAGAATCATCCTTCTGCGCAGGACTCTCAGGGCTGGCTTCCCTCAACGGAGAGAAGACCTCTTCTTCCTCACCTTCCCCACTGCCCTGCGTCGATTCTTGGTACTCCCCATATGGGAATTCAGGGTCAGGCCGGGGGGAAGTGTGCGAAGGAGTGGTGCTTTGTGCTGCTGTAGGGGTCTGTGCAGAACTCTGCGGTGATGAAGGCAGCTCTGGGCTCTGAACCGGTGGAGATGGTGAAGGGCTGCGCTCAGCTGTCTCGTGGGATGGCTGGCCTCGTTCTTGACTCTCCACAGAGGGAGTCTTGTTCTTGATTCCTTCCTCGGCCACAGCCATACTCCACTTGCGCTTCTTGGGTGTGCCTGCTGGTTCAGAGGGTCCAGCAGGTATCTCTGTGACGACCTTCCACTTCTTCTTGCGAATCGGAAGTTTGGGAAGGCGTTCGGTGCGCGCAGCATCAGCCTCAGCCAAGGCAAGCAGTGCGTCTCTCGCAGCCGTTTCAGCTTCGTCAGCCTTCTTCTTGGCCGCAGATCTTTCAGCCCTCGTGAGTACCATTGTTGAATCGTGGAGGTTTGGAGAGAAGAATCACAGATGAAGAGAAACGCAGATTTCTTGGAGTTCAGATACTTGGGAAATCGTATAGATCAACGCGCGTCTCAACGGGTATAAAGAAAAACGGAAAAATCCCAACGGCTATATATTTGCGGATCCTGCAAATCCAGCGCAATTCTAGTGACCGTTGGAGATATTTTCCATTTAAATGTCAATCTTTGCTCAACCGTATCTTTGATTTGGCCCAATATCTTCTTGATTTTTAAAGCTGAATTTAATCTCCTTGATTCCCTCTATTGATTCCCTACAAAAAGAAATAAAATCAACATCAAATTCGCAATTAAAATCATACAAACTTATACACAAATGATAACCGAAAAATCGCAAAAAATAAACTAAGGCATGAGCCTCATGTTGACGAGCACAGCAATCACTCGTCCTCTCTCGTTCTTAATTTCACGCTTCAGTCAAGAGGAAGGCCGAGAGAGTCTTCACATCTCCTTCCTCATAGTAGTGCTTCAACCTTGCACCATTAACCATGAATGGTTGACCTTGCTGCAGGTTCTTTATCTCGATGGCACCATGAACAAACACATTAGTAATTATAAACGGACCTGACCATCTAGACTTAAGTTTGCCTGGAAATAATTTCAATCGTGAGTTAAATAATAAAACAAGTTGGCCTTTCTTAAAGTCCTTGATCCTAAGTCTACTATCGTGCCAAATCTTGGTCTTTTCCTTATACATTTTGGCATTCTCATAAGACATATGTCTAAGCTCATCAAGCTCATGTAATTGCAGAGACCGCAACGTTCCCGCATCGGTCACGCAATAATTCAACTCTTTTAGTGCCCAAAATGCCTTAATTTCTAACTCAAATGGAAGATGACAAGCTTTACCATACACAAGTCTGTAAGGAGACATGCCTAGGGGTGTCTTATATGCAGTTCTATACGCCCAAAGTGCATCCTCGAGTTTAAATGACCAGTCCTTTCTATTAGGTTTGACCACTTTTTCTAGGATGTTCTTAATCTCCCTATTAGAAATTTCAGCCTGACCATTCGAGTGTGGGTGATAAGGAGTGGCTACTCTATGTCTAATGTTATACTTAGCCAACACTCTCTCCATAGCCTTATTAATGAAATGTGTCCCCTCATCACTAATGATAGCACGTGGTGTTCCAAACCTAGTAAAAATGTGCCTATGCAAGAATTTTATGACTGTTTTGGCATCATTATTGGGACATGCTATGGCCTCTACCCACTTGGATACATAGTCTACTGCCACTAATATGTAAAGGTTACCTGAGGATGGGGGAAATGGTCCCATGAAGTCAATGCCCCATACATCAAAGAGCTCCAACTCTAAGATGTAGGTGAGAGGCATTCCATCCTTGCGACTGAGGTTACCTGTTCTTTGGCATTCATCACAGCTGTGGGCATAGTTGTGGGCATCCTTGAAGATTGTTGGCCAATAGTAGCCACTCTGAAATACCTTTGCAGCTGTTCTTTGGCCACCAAAGTGTCCACCATAAGGAGCTGTGTGGCAGTGCTGCAGCACAGACTTCGCCTCAGCAGCTGAAACACACTTCCTTAGCAAGCCGTCAGCACATGTTTTGTAAAGTGTGGGGTCATCCCATATGAATTTCCTTGCTTCATGAATGAACCTCTTCTTCTCTTGTCCTCCCTTGAAAGCTGGTAGTACCTGTGATGCAAGGAAGTTAGCAATGTCAGCAAACCAAGGTTCCTCATCGTTATCACGATGAGTCAATACAAAGACATGTTCATCAATAAAAGCATCAGAAATTGCGGGTTCCGCAATTTTTTCGCAATTATGCTGCAATCTAGAAAGATGATCCGCAACCACATTTTCACTTCCTTTCTTATCTCTAATGTCTAGATCAAACTCTTGCAGCAGCAGCACCCACCTAATCAACCTAGGCTTAGCATCAGCCTTCCTCATAAGGTACTTTAAAGCAGAATGGTCAGTGTACACAACTGTTCTGGTGCCTACAATATAGTTCCTAAATTTCTCACAAGCAAACACTACAGCTAGCATCTCCTTCTCAGTGGTTGTGTAGTTGCATTGTGCCTCATTAAGTGTCTTACTAGCATAATAGACAGGGTGTGTTAACTTGTCAATCTTCTGTCCTAACATAACCCCTACAGCATAGTCACTAGCATCACATAACATCTCAAATGGGAGATCCCAATTTGGCCCTACTATAATAGGTGCTGTGACTAGTGCTTTCTTAAGGGTTTTCCAAGCGAGGACACACTCTTTAGAGAAAATGAATGGCTTGTTTAGCTCTAGAAGCTCACATAGAGGCTTGGAGATCTTAGAAAAGTCCTTAATGAACCTTCTATAGAAACCAGCATGCCCTAAGAAACTTCTAATGGCCTTGACATTTTGAGGTTCTACCAATTTCTCTATTATTTCAATTTTTGCCCTGTCAACTTCTACACCTGCCCTTGACACTCTATGACCTAAGACAATCCCCTCATCCACCATGAAATGACACTTTTCCCAATTTAGGACTAGGTTGGTCTCCTCACACCTGGCCAGGACTTGTCCTAGGTTCTCTAGACAGTTTGTAAATGAATCCCCAAAGACTGAGAAATCATACATGAATATCTCTATCATGGATTCATCCAAATCAGAGAAGATTGCCAACATGCACCTTTGGAAAGTTGCCGGTGCATTGCATAAGCCAAAAGGCATTCTGCGAAAGGCAAAAGTTCCAAAAGGGCAAGTGAAGGTAGTCTTCTCTTGGTCCTTAGGGTCTATAGTAATCTGGTTATACCCTGAATAACCGTCTAAGAAACAGTAGTAGGCTCTACCAGCTATCCTGTCTAACATTTGGTCAATGAATGGTAGAGGGAAATGGTCTTTTTTGGTCTCTTTATTTAGTTTCCTATAATCCATGCAAACTCTCCACCCTGTGATAGTCCTAGTTGGAATCAGTTCATTGTTCTCATTGACTACCACAGTCATCCCCCCCTTCTTAGGTACACATTGTATAGGGCTCACCCACTGGCTACTAGCTATGGGGAAGATCACACCAGCATCTAACCATTTTATTATTTCCTTTTTAACTACCTCTTTCATAGAGGGATTCAACCTACGTTGGTGATCTACTCTAGGTGTATGCTCTTCCTCTAGTATAATCTTATGCATGCAATAAGAAGGGCTAATGCCTCTAATGTCAGCAATAGTCCATGCAATAGCCTTCCTATGTTGCTTAAGTAGTAGAATCAGTTCAACCTCATGCTTTTCACTTAATTTAGAAGAAATAATCACAGGCAAAGTATCATTACTTCCTAGATATGCATACTTGAGGTGAGTGGGGAGAGGTTTTAATTCTAAGACAGGTGGATGCTCAATGGATGGTTTTAATGGATTCAAAGATTTTTCAGTTAAGTCAATGTTCATACAAACATGCTGAGGGTTATTTACAGGTATGTCCATTATCTCAGCTATGTTTAAGTCAGTTAATTCTAATCCTACATAGTTATTAGCATGCTTAGTCAACAACTCATGCTCCAATTGTTCTTCCATTAATGAATCTACAATGTCCATGCTAGCACAAGATTCAGAGTCAGAGGGGTACCTTAAGGCTTTATAAACACTAAATTTCACCTCTTCATCATGAACCCTCATAGTGAGCTCACCTTTTTGGACATCTATTAGTGCCTTACCTGTGGCTAGAAATGGTCTGCCTAACAGGATGGGGACCTCCTTGTCTGCTTCATAATCCAGGATAATGAAATCTGCAAGGAAAATAAACTTGTCAACCTTTACTAAAATATCCTCAATCTTACCTTCAGGGTATGCAATGGATCTGTCTGCTAGTTGTAAAGTGACAGTGGTTGGACGTGCTTCTCCTATTCCAAGCTGGCGGAATAGTGATAGGGGCATGAGGTTTTTGCTGGCTCCCAGGTCACAAAGAGCTCTGCCCACGTGCTTGCCTCCTAGCTCTACAGGTAAGGTGAAGGAACCAGGATCCTTCTCTTTCTTGGGTAGCTTGTTCTGGAGTATGGCACTGCACTCCTCAGTGAGATTGACTGTTTCAAACTCACCAATTATTCTCTTGTTAGTTATAATATCCTTCAAAAACTTTACATAAGAAGGCATAGATTGTAAAACTTCTACAAAAGGAATATTAACATGCACTTGCTTAAGAATTTCTAGAAATTTATTAAAGTGCACTTCCTGTTCTTGTTTTTTCTTTAGCCTTCTAGGAAATGGAGGTGGTGGCACATATGCAGGCACATCAGGTCGCCTCAGGATAGGTGGAGGCCTTGGAATTTCTTCTATCTCCTCTATGATTGGCTCTAGCCTTGTTCCTGATGTGCTTGTTGGTGGTGGACCTTGGTTTGGCAGAGACTCCAGTGGAGCACTAGACTCAGTGTTCTCTACTCTCTTTGGTGTGTCTTTGGTGTTGCTTACCAATGGTCTACCACTTCTAAGTTCAATTGCTTGAACTTGTTCTTTACCATCTCTCCTTGGCACTTCAGTGTCAGCAGGGAGTCTACCTTGGGGCCTACTTTTGATTTCATTGGCTAGTTGCCCTATTTGGTTCTCTAGGCTCCTAAGAGTAGCTTGCTGGCTCTGTAGAGTGGCATCATTCTTGGCTATGTATTCCTTAAGTAAGTTTTCTACAGAAGATCCTATAGGTTGGTTGTATGGTTTTTGATACATTGACTGGTTATGTTGGGGAGTGAAACCAGGTGTTCCACTCGGTCTTGGTTGGTTAGGAGCTTGGTTAGCATTTTGTTGGCCACCCCATGACAGGTTTGGGTGGTTCCTCCAACCAGGGTTGTAAGTATTGGAATAGGGGTTGTTCCTAGGCTGCTGTTGGCTTCCAACATAGCAGACTGAGGCTGGATTCCCAGGGCAGTATTCATACAGGTGCCCTTCCCCACAGAATCCACAGACAAGTGTCTCACCTTGGCTTGGTTGGGTGCCCATTGACATGGCTGTGGCGGTGTTGACACTTCTTTGGAGATTGGCTTGAGCCATTTGCTTAACTAGGTTGGTCAGAGCATTTATTTGGCTGCTCATTGCACTTAGAGCATCCTTGTCTTGAGCTCTAGTTGGCTCAACTGGATCATCTGACCACTGTTAAGTCTCTGAAAGTGACTTATTTAGGACCCATTTAGCTTAAGAAGATGTACACTTTTAGGTGTTTTTGATAGCATTTAGCTTAAACCTATGCTTTAATATGAGAATTAGAAGAAGGTAGCTAATTTAGGACTTATGCACAATAGGTAGAAAAAGGGTTGAAAACCGAAGGAAAAGAATGAAAAAATAAGCATTGCGAATGAATTGCGAAAACATTGCGGTGACCGCAATTATTCAAGTGGAAACCATAAGTTGACTGATCTTTTTCTGTTAATTTCCGTATTTTCAGGGATTCGTTCTTTCTCCTCCATCCATTCTGATATACGACGTTGAAGATTGATGGTTCTCCTTGGCCCAAACGCACCTGCAAACTACTATAAAAGGGGGCCAAAGTCGGAGGTTTGATCATCATTCGAAGCGCAGAAGTCTTCTCGCAGTCCATCATTTCTCTCTGTTTTCCTTTGCCGTCTGTTGGGGTGAGAGTCTCAGCTGTTGGAATCGATAATCTGATAGGAAGGAGAGAAGATTCTTCTTCTCTCTCGATTGGATTCATCCAAGCAAGGCTGACCTGTCATCCCCTTCATTCGAGGCGACTGCAACGAAGCTTTTCAAGCACCTTTACTGCTTTTCTGTCGTTCTTCTTCTTATTTCCAGTTTGATCATTGTTGTTCTTAGCCTAGTGCTTTAATTACTGCATTTCGTTGTTGTCTGTCTTTGAATCATTTCTTTTGAAGCTTTCCTTTGTCGTTCAAACATTCAAAGTAATCAAAGTAAAATTCTGCATTTCACAGTTTCCACCTTCTGCTGCTACGTTTTGTCTTATTGTTTTAAGCATATTTCTCTTCTAAGCATGTCTGTTTTATCTACCCTTTCTGTTCTCCATATATCCATGAGTAGCTAAGCCACTTAGGGGCATGCTAATGACAGAACTATAGGCTAAAAAAACGTGCATCAAGTATGTAGGATAGCTCTCGAATCATTGATTGTATGTAAGCTTCATCCCACGGGCAATTTCGATTGGCCATCCATTTTGTCCAAAGAACTCCTAACCTCTGGAAGGAGTAAGAGTTCAGAGTCATATAATCATGCTATCCTTTCATGGTAATCAGGAAACGGCCTAGGAATAGGCGTTTCCCTAGTACAAACTAAACACTCCTGTTTTAACAAGATGCTTAAGACCTTACTTTGAAGTCGAGTAAACTTAAGACTCTAATGCATGGAATCGGACGATACTTGAGATAGAGTGAGTTTGATGTATAGAGAGTTGGTCCAATGCTTGAGAATCGTAATAAAATGCCTATAGGATAGTCATTAGTAGCCCTTAATTCACCCATTTACTCAGTTTCGCTGTTATTTAATTGCGGTAACATTGCGGTCCTCGCAATTCTGCCAGATTTTCATTCTGTTTAGCTGTTTTCTTCCTCGTTTGTTAATTCCATCTCTTGTCTTTTAAGTCTAGTTTCAACTTGCATTTGTTTATGTTATATCCCTTTATACATTCAGCAAAAAGTAGATAATTAAAAACCAATTTTACCCCATCAAATTCATCCCATCTTTCTTAACAATCACACTTCGCGAATAGCTAAAAATGAGTCTCTGTGGAAAAAACGAATGAAATATACTTACTACTTGCTGTGAGACCATGTATGCTTGCATGTTCTAAGTGCTCTCTCTACCTTATTGCTTATTTATCTTTACACATTGAGCACGCAACAAGTTTTTGGCGCCGCTGCCGGGGACTTATTTTAAGTGAAAACGAAGTTTGTTAAGTCTGAAACATCAAAGTATTTTCCATTGAATTTGATCCATCTTCATTTCTTTTTCAGGTACCATTTAGGGTAGTTTATGAATGAGACTCCATCTAGTGATCTAGAGTTCAACCCTGAGCCCGAGAGATTACTTAGAGCTAGGAATAGAGCCAAGAAACGTCTCTTTAAACAAACCCTTTTACCTCCAATCATTGCAGAGACTACAATTCCTCCGCAATTACCTCAAGAAGAAATGGCTGGAGTAAATCAAAACCTGGTGCCTGTCACTCGCAATCCCATTGAAATAGCGAATGACAAGGATAGCGCCATCCTTTCATATTTAGTACCTATGCCTGGGGAGCTGAACCCCAGCATAATCCGTCCTGAAATCACTGCCAACTCCTTCGAGTTAAAGCCAGTGATGTTCCAAATGTTGTCCACTGTGGGACAATTCTTTGGAATAGAAAATGAGGACCCCCATAACCACCTTAGGAATTTCCTAGGAGTTAGTGACACATTCCTAATCCCTGGAGTTTCCCAAGAAGCCCTGAGGCTATATCTTTTCCCTTACTCTTTGAGGGACAAAGCCAAAACATGGTTAAATTCCTTACCCTCAGGATCTGTCCTCAATTGGACAGATTTAGCAGAAAAATTCCTAGTCAAATATTTCCCACCAGATAGGAATTCAACCTTTCGTGATGATATCATAAAGTTCAAACAAGCTCCAAGTGAGTCCCTTCACGAAGCTTGGACAAGATTCAAAGACCTTCTCATTAAATGTCCACACCATGGCATTCCATGGTATATCCAAATAGAAGTCTTCTTTAAAGGATGCAACCCCAGCACCAGACAAGTTCTAAATTCATCTGCTGGTGGTTCCATGTTGTTCAAGAGTTACAACGAAGCTTATGAGATCTTGGAGAAGATCTCAACATCTCATTGTAGGTGGTCAGACGATCCAGTAGAGCCAACTAGGGCTCAAGACAAGGATGCTCTAAGCGCCATGAGCACCCAAATAAATGCCCTGACCAACCTAGTTAAGCAAATGGCTCAGGCCAATCTCCAAACCAGTGCCAATACCGCCACAGCCATGTCAATGGGCACCCAACCAAGTCAAGGCGAGGCACCTATCTGTGGATTCTGTGGGGAAGGGCACCCATATGAATACTGCCCTGGGAATCCATCCTCAGTCTGCTATGTTGGAAGCCAGCAGCAGCATAGGAATAACCCCTACTCCAACACCTATAACCCTGGTTGGAGAAATCACCCAAACCTGTCATGGGGTGGCCAACAGAACACTAACCAAAATTCTAACCAACCAAGGCCGAGTGGAACACCTGGTTTCACTCCTCAACATAACCAGTCAAGGAATACATAGCTAAGAATGATGCTACTCTTCAGAGCCAGCAAGCTACTCTTAGGAGCCTGGAAAACCAAATAGGCCAATTAGCCAATGAACTTAAAAGTAGGCCCCAAGGTAGACTCCCTGCTGACACCGAGGTACCAAGGAGAGATGGCAAAGAACAAGTTCAAGCAATTGAACTTAGGAGTGGAAGACCATTGGTGAGCAACACAAAGGACACACCAAAGAGAGTAGAGAACACTGAGTCTAGTGCTCCACTGGAGTCTCTGCCAAACCAAGGTCCACCACCAACTAGCACATCAGGAGCCAGGCTAGAACCAATTGTTGAGGAGGTAGAAGAAATTCCAAGGCCTCCACCTATCCTAAAGCGCCCTGACATACCTGCATATGTGCCACCACCTCCATACCCTCGAAGGCTTAAGAAGAAGCAAGAACAGGAAGTTCATTTTAATAAATTCTTAGAAATACTTAAGCAAGTGCATGTTAACATTCCGTTTGTTGAAGTTTTACAGTCGATGCCTTCTTATGTAAAGTTTTTGAAGGACATTATTACTAACAAAAAAATAATTGGTGAGTTTGAAACAGTAAACCTCACCGAGGAGTGCAGTGCCATCCTCCAGAACAAGCTACCCAAGAAGGAGAAGGATCCTGGTTCCTTCACCTTACCTGTAGAACTTGGAGGCAAGCACGTGGGCAGAGCGCTTTGTGACCTGGGCGCCAGCATAAATCTCATGCCCCTGTCCCTATTCCGCCAGTTGGGAATGGGAGAAGCACGTCCAACCACAGTCACTTTACAACTAGCAGACAGATCCATCGCATATCCAGAAGGTAAGATTGAGGATATTCTAGTTAAAGTTGACAAATTTATTTTCCTTGCAGATTTCATTGTCCTGGACTATGAGGCAGACAAGGAGGTCCCCATCCTGCTAGGTAGACCATTTCTAGCCACAGGTAGGGCACTAATAGATGTTCAAAAAGGTGAGCTTACTATGAGGGTTCATGATGAAGAGGTAAAGTTTAGTGTATATAAAGCTTTAAGGTATCCCTCTGACCTTGAATCCTGTGCTAGCATGGATATTGTTGACTCACTGATGGAAGAACAATTAGAGCATGTATTATTAACCAAGCATGCCAATGACTATGTAGGATTAGATGTAGCTGACTTAAATGTATCTGACATAATGGATATACCTGTAGATAACCCACAGCATGTATGTATGAATGTAGATTTAACTGATAGAACTGTAAATCCGTTAAAGCCCTCCATTGAGCATCCACCTGTTTTAGAACTTAAACCACTACCCACTCACCTCAAATATGCATATCTAGGAGATAATGATACGCTGCCTGTAATTATTTCTTCTAAGCTAAGTGAACAGCATGAGGTTGATTTAATTTTACTGCTTAAGCAACATAGGAAGGCTATAGCATGGACTATTGCTGATATTCGAGGCATTAACCCTTCTTATTGCATGCACAAAATTATACTAGAGGAAGAGCACACACCTAGAGTAGATCACCAGCGTAGGTTAAACCCCTCTATGAAAGAGGTAGTGAAGAAAGAAATAATAAAATGGTTAGATGCAGGAGTGATCTTCCCAATAGCTAGTAGCCAGTGGGTGAGCCCCATCCAATGTGTACCTAAAAAGGGGGGAATAACTGTGGTAGTCAATGAGAACAACGAACTGATTCCAACAAGGACTGTCACAGGGTGGAGAGTGTGTATGGATTACAGAAAATTAAATAAAGAGACTAAAAAAGACCATTTCCCTATACCGTTCATTGACCAGATGCTAGACAGAATAGCTGGTAGAGCCTACTATTGTTTCTTAGATGGCTATTCAGGCTATAATCAAATTACTATAGACCCTAAGGATCAAGAGAAGACCACCTTCACTTGCCCTTTTGGAACGTTTGCCTTCCGCAGAATGCCTTTTGGCTTATGCAATGCACCGGCAACTTTCCAAAGGTGCATGATGGCAATCTTCTCCGAGTTGGATGAGTCCATGATAGAAATATTCATGGATGACTTCTCAGTCTTTGGGGACTCATTTAAAACCTGTCTAGAAAACTTAGGACAAGTCCTGGCTAGGTGTGAGGAGACCAACCTAGTCCTAAATTGGGAAAAATGCCATTTTATGGTAGACGAAGGGATTGTCTTAGGACATAGAGTGTCAAGGGCAGGTGTAGAAGTTGATCGGGCCAAGATAGAGATCATAGAGAAGTTGGTAGAGCCCCAGAATGTCAAAGCCATTAGAAGCTTCTTAGGGCACGCTGGCTTCTACAGAAGGTTCATTAAGGACTTTTCTAAGATAGCCAAGCCTCTGTGCGAGCTTCTAGAGCTAAATAGCCCATTTATCTTCTCTAAAGAATGTGTAGTAGCTTGGAAAACCCTTAAGGAAGCACTAGTCACAGCACCTATCATAGTCGGACCAAATTGGGATCTCCCATTTGAGATGCTATGCGATGCCAGTGACTATGCTGTAGGAGTCATGTTAGGACAGAAGATTGACAAGCTGACACACCCTGTCTATTATGCTAGTAAGACCTTGAATGAGGCTCAATGTAATTATACAACTACTGAAAAAGAGATGCTTGCTGTAGTGTTTGCTTGCGAAAAATTTAGAAATTACATTGTAGGCACTAGGACCATTGTATACACTGACCATTCTGCTTTAAAATATCTTATGAGGAAGGCTGACGCTAAGCCTAGATTGATTAGATGGGTGTTATTGCTGCAGGAATTTGATTTGGACATTCGGGACAAGAAAGGTTGTGAAAATGTGGTTGCAGATCACCTGTCTCGATTGCAGCACAATTGCGAAAAAATTGCGGAGACCGCAATTTCTGATGCTTTTATAGATGAACATGTCTTTGCTTTGGCTCATCGTGATAACGATGAGGAACCGTGGTTCGCTGACATTGCTAACTTCCGTGCATCACAGGTATTACCAGTGTTCAAGGGAGGACAAGAGAAGAAGAGGTTCCTTCATGAAGCAAGGAAATTCATCTGGGATGACCCCACACTTTACAGAACCTGTGCTGATGGGTTGTTAAGGAAGTGTGTTTCAGCTGCTGAAGCGAAGTCTGTGCTGCAGCACTGTCACTCATCTCCTTACGGTGGACACTTTGGTGGTCAAAGAACAGCTGCGAAGGTATTTCAGAGTGGCTACTATTGGCCAACAATCTTCAAGGACGCCCACAACTATGCCCACAGCTGTGACGAATGCCAAAGGACAGGTAACCTCAGTCGCAAGGATGAGATGCCCCTCACCTACATCTTAGAGTTGGAGCTCTTTGATGTGTGGGGCATTGATTTCATGGGACCATTCCCTCCATCATCAGGTAACCTTTACATTTTGGTAGCAGTAGACTACGTGTCCAAGTGGGTAGAAGCCAAAGCATGTCCTAATAATGATGCTAAAACAGTCACTAGCTTCTTGCATAGGCACATTTTCACTAGATTTGGGACTCCTCGTGCTATCATTAGTGATGAGGGGTCACATTTCATTAATAAGGCTATGGAGAAGATATTGGCTAAATATAACATTAGACATAGGGTAGCTACTCCCTATCACCCACACTCGAATGGCCAAGCTGAAATTTCCAATAGGGAGATAAAGAACATCCTAGAAAAGGTGGTCAAACCTAATAGGAAAGACTGGTCATTTAAGCTTGAGGATGCACTTTGGGCTTATAGAACAGCATATAAGACACCCCTAGGCATGTCTCCCTATAGGTTGGTGTATGGCAAGGCTTGCCACTTGCCACTTGAGTTAGAAAACAAAGCATTTTGGGCCATGAAGGAATTGAATTTTTGTGTAAAGGATGCGGGGACATTAAGGTCTTTGCAGCTACATGAACTTGATGAGCTTAGGCATATGGCCTATGAGAATGCCAAAATGTATAAAGAAAAGACCAAAATATGGCACGACAGTAGACTTAGGATCAAAGACTTTAGGAAAGGCCAACTTGTCCTATTATTTAACTCACGTCTAAAGATATTTCCGGGCAAACTAAAGTCCAGATGGTCGGGTCCATTTGTTATTACTAATGTCTTTGTTCATGGTGCGATAGAGATAAAAAACTTGCAGCAAGGACAGCCATTTATGGTCAATGGTGCTAGATTGAAGCACTACTATGAGGAAGGAGATGTGAAGACTCTCTCGGCCTTCCTCTTGACTGAAGCATGACAAAAAGAACGAGAGAGAACGAGTGGTTACTGTGCTCGTTTAGTCAAGGCCAATGCCTTAGTTTATTTTTTCTGTTTTTCCGGTTATCGTTTGTATGTTTTGTGGTGTAATTTTAATTGCGTATTTAATGTTTGTTTTATTTGTTTTTGCAAGGATTCGAAAGAGGGGATCAAGGAGAGTAAATCCAGCTTTAAAAATCGAGAAACGGTTGAGCCAAATAAAAGATACGGACGAGCAAAGTTGGAGATTTTGATGAAATAATATCCCTAGAATTGCGCTAGAATTGCTGGATCCGCAAAAAGAGCCGTTGGGATTTTTTTTTTTTTCCGTTGCCTTTATATCCGTTGGAAGGCGCTCGATCGATACGATTATCTCTCTCTTTGCTCTCCAAGAATTCAGCGATTCTCTCCATCTTTGATTCTTCTCTCAAGATCTTCAAGACTCAGCAATGGTGTTCACACGAGCGGAGAGATCTGCAGCCAAGAAGAAGGCTGATGACGCAGCTGAAGCGGCTGCGAGGGAAGCGCTTCTCACCCTTGCAGACGATGGTGTCGTTCGCACCGGTCCTCTTCCCAAGCTTCCTATTCGTAGGAAGAAGTGGAGGGTGGTCACTGAGATTCCTGCGGGACCATCTGAGCCAGTGGGCACGCCCAAGAAACGCCGGTGGAGTGTCAAGACGGCCGCCGAACCAAGCACAGCAAAGACTCCCTCTGTGGAGAGTCAAGAAACTGATCGTGCATCCCACGAGTCAGCCAAAGAAGGTTCGTCGCCGTCTGCATCACCTGCGCGTAGTCCTTCACCATCTGAACCAGTGCCAAGCGCAGAGTCGTCGCCGCCTGCGCAGAGCTCCGAGTTGTCTCCAGCACCTCAGAGTTCTGACCCGACACCTGCAGCAGTGCAGAGTCCTGAACTGCCATCTTCGCCACTGAGTTCTGTGCGGACACCATCAGCAGAGCACAATTCTCCACGGCCTGATCCGGAATTCCCTTATGGGGATTATCAAGAGTCCACTCAGGGCAGTGGAGATGCTGGGGAAGACGAAGTCTTCTCTCCTATGAGGGAAGATAGCCCTGCCGAGCCTGCACAGCAGGACGATTCTATGGAAGAGACGTTGGGGGCATGCCTCCAGCAGATCAACATTAAGAAGAAGAAGAAGGCCAAGATTGTCAAGGCCAAGAGATCCAAGAAGCTGAAGAAGAAGAAGGCCAAGAGAGTGCCTTCAGCAGACAAAGAAAGCACGGAGCCATCACTCAAAAGGCTCAAGGTTGAGGCTGCCGAGGCAGCCAAGCCAGCAGATAAGGGGAAGGCCAAGCTCTACCCTGAAGACGAACCTCAGTCAGTGAGGTATGTCTCATCTGATGCTGAATCCAGGGGTGCTGAGCTGAGGAAGAGGGACCTGTTGCACGAGAAAGGCTTCCTCGACCGACTCGCTGACCTGCCGCAGTTCTTGCGCGCAGGAGTGATCAACCACGGCTGGGAGGAATTTTGCAGACCGCCTAATCCAGCCTACACGAGCATGGTGTACGATTTCTACGCCAATGTGCTCAGCCCTGAGGATGGCCTGTCTGTGGTTAGAGGGGTGGAAGTGGATTTCTCAGCCAAAGCCATCAATGAAGCCTTTGGTCTCAAGGGCCAAACGCACACAGATTATGCGCGGATAGTTGATGAGCCGACTGAGGCAGTGCTGGAAGAGGCCATTCGCACAATTGGCCAGCCTGAAGCAGCGTGGACTGTCTCACGCAATGGGAGGCACACCTTAATGAGTGCCAATCTGACAGCAAAGGCAGCTGTTTGGTTTGCCTTTGTGAGGAGAAAGCTGTCCCCCGTGACCCACGAGACGACAATCAACCAGAGTAGATCACTGCTGGTCTATGCCATCATGCGCGGTCTTACGGTCAATGTGGGGGAGATCATGTCAGCTGCCATTGCTGAGTGCGCAAAGAAAGGTAAGGGACCCTTGTTTTTCCCTAATACCATAACCAAGCTATGTTTGCTTGCAGGAGTCCCCACCGAGCGCCTGGAGCAGCAGATGCCTTACACAGGCCATTTGGAGCTGCCTGCTAACCTGAGGCTGAGAAGAAAGGGGAATATGGAGTTTGAACTGGATAGGCTGGCTGCTGAACAGTCTCTATCCATGGCCTGCTTAATGGATATGCAGAGAAGAATGGCTCAATGGGCCACTTATGCGCAGGCGAGGGATAAGGAAGTTGCAGACCAGCTGGGGTGCATCTTCCCGGACTTCCCTACCAATCTCCTAACTCCATGGGTGCCCCCACGGCCGAGGCAACCAGATGAGGATGACGAGAATTGAGTGCTGGTTTGAAGTGCACTAAAGGGAGTATTGCTGTTCCCTTAGGAAAAAAAAAAAACAATTTTTCTGCTTTCTGATAGGATCATGTGCATTATGCTGTTTTGTGTTCAACTTTTGATCTGTTTTTAATGTTTAGTTTTATGTTTTTTCTTTTGCTTAGTCTAGTCTGATGTTAGCTGACTAGGTAGGATTGTTTAGCTTTATTTTTAGGATGCGTGAGTAACAGGAAAAAGCATGCTGAGGGGCCCTAATCAATGTTATATCTGCCCGGATTGAATTGCGAAATAATTGCGGTTCCTGCCAATTTTGTGACTGATTGCATGTTTTGGACTGTCTGTGTAGTTAGGCTGTGATCTGTTAAATTCTATCTTTTGCTGCTAGCATGACTACCTTATATAGCTGATCTTAACGCATGCTGGATGAGTGTCATAGGACACCCTTTGATAGTTTAAATTAGCCTCTGATTAGGGCTCAGCATGCATAAACCATCAGTCCTTAAACTGTCTGTTTTGTTCAAATTTTCTGCTGCTGGGGTAATTGCTTTTAAATGTTTTGCCTATGCCTAGGATTTTTAGATTCTCTTTGTTTTACTTTAGACTAGATGCTTCTAGGACAAGTTTGGGGGTGTGCCACCTCAGACACTCATTGGGGACAATGAGTAGTTGAAGTTTGGGGGAGGCCACCCTAGGCCTAGGAACATTCCTCTCTTCCTTAGGACATAAGCATTCTTCTTCTCCTTTAAGAAAATTTTTTGTGATAAATAGAAAAAGTGAAAAATAAGAATAAAGAGGGGAGTCTCTCTCAAGTGCTGAGTAATCAGTGCCAAGTGTGTAAACCACAAGTGGCATTGCATCAAAAGGCAACCCAAGGAGAGACTCCACCTAAGTAAAAAAGGGAAAAGGAGAAATAGGGGAAGAAGGATGTATGCTTAGGAGTTATAATCTTGTGGCTTAGATGTCCTATTTAAAAAAAGAACTCTGATCCTCAAAGAGCTAAGCACAAGGTTGTAGTTTCTAGGTTTGTCTAAGGAGATGAATGTATATCCAATGTAGTGATGCCAGGGTTTAGGTTGTTCTCTAAAAGTACCACTGTCACTGTTAATACTAAGACTGGCATGACTCTAAGGAATCCTAGACACATTAAAAATAAAGCTAGAAGCATGTACTGAGTCTGGAGTAAAGCTTGGTAGAATTTGAAACCTTAGGGATAGTGGCATGATGTCATAAAAGTAGCTAGATCAGTAGTAGGGGGTTAATAAAAACAGCAGGTATAGTAGGCAGGTGAAGTCAGAAGAAGCTTGATAAAGAGGTTAGTTCTAAACTTAGAAGTGTGTCGCAGGACAGCACTGCTAGAGATAGGGATATAGGGGAGTTGGTAAGTAGTTAAAGAAGATAAAAAAAAACAAGCCTAAGTAAGTCCTTAGTATGCTTGAGGACAAGCAAAACCTTAAGTTTGGGGGTGTGTTAAGTCTCTGAAAGTGACTTATTTAGGACCCATTTAGCTTAAGAAGATGTACACTTTTAGGTGTTTTTGATAGCATTTAGCTTAAACCTATGCTTTAATATGAGAATTAGAAGAAGGTAGCTAATTTAGGACTTATGCACAATAGGTAGAAAAAGGGTTGAAAACCGAAGGAAAAGAATGAAAAAATAAGCATTGCGAATGAATTGCGAAAACATTGCGGTGACCGCAATTATTCAAGTGGAAACCATAAGTTGACTGATCTTTTTCTGTTAATTTCCGTATTTTCAGGGATTCGTTCTTTCTCCTCCATCCATTCTGATATACGACGTTGAAGATTGATGGTTCTCCTTGGCCCAAACGCACCTGCAAACTACTATAAAAGGGGGCCAAAGTCGGAGGTTTGATCATCATTCGAAGCGCAGAAGTCTTCTCGCAGTCCATCATTTCTCTCTGTTTTCCTTTGCCGTCTGTTGGGGTGAGAGTCTCAGCTGTTGGAATCGATAATCTGATAGGAAGGAGAGAAGATTCTTCTTCTCTCTCGATTGGATTCATCCAAGCAAGGCTGACCTGTCATCCCCTTCATTCGAGGCGACTGCAACGAAGCTTTTCAAGCACCTTTACTGCTTTTCTGTCGTTCTTCTTCTTATTTCCAGTTTGATCATTGTTGTTCTTAGCCTAGTGCTTTAATTACTGCATTTCGTTGTTGTCTGTCTTTGAATCATTTCTTTTGAAGCTTTCCTTTGTCGTTCAAACATTCAAAGTAATCAAAGTAAAATTCTGCATTTCACAGTTTCCACCTTCTGCTGCTACGTTTTGTCTTATTGTTTTAAGCATATTTCTCTTCTAAGCATGTCTGTTTTATCTACCCTTTCTGTTCTCCATATATCCATGAGTAGCTAAGCCACTTAGGGGCATGCTAATGACAGAACTATAGGCTAAAAAAACGTGCATCAAGTATGTAGGATAGCTCTCGAATCATTGATTGTATGTAAGCTTCATCCCACGGGCAATTTCGATTGGCCATCCATTTTGTCCAAAGAACTCCTAACCTCTGGAAGGAGTAAGAGTTCAGAGTCATATAATCATGCTAGCCTTTCATGGTAATCAGGAAACGGCCTAGGAATAGGCGTTTCCCTAGTACAAACTAAACACTCCTGTTTTAACAAGATGCTTAAGACCTTACTTTGAAGTCGAGTAAACTTAAGACTCTAATGCATGGAATCGGACGATACTTGAGATAGAGTGAGTTTGATGTATAGAGAGTTGGTCCAATGCTTGAGAATCGTAATAAAATGCCTATAGGATAGTCATTAGTAGCCCTTAATTCACCCATTTACTCAGTTTCGCTGTTATTTAATTGCGGTAACATTGCGGTCCTCGCAATTCTGCCAGATTTTCATTCTGTTTAGCTGTTTTCTTCCTCGTTTGTTAATTCCATCTCTTGTCTTTTAAGTCTAGTTTCAACTTGCATTTGTTTATGTTATATCCCTTTATACATTCAGCAAAAAGTAGATAATTAAAAACCAATTTTACCCCATCAAATTCATCCCATCTTTCTTAACAATCACACTTCGCGAATAGCTAAAAATGAGTCTCTGTGGAAAAAACGAATGAAATATACTTACTACTTGCTGTGAGACCATGTATGCTTGCATGTTCTAAGTGCTCTCTCTACCTTATTGCTTATTTATCTTTACACATTGAGCACGCAACAACCACCTACAGTGAGATGCTGAGATCTTCTCCAAGATCTCATAGGCTTCGTTGTAACTCTTGGACAACATGGAACCACCAACAGATGAATTTAAGACTTGTCTAGTGCTGGGGTTGCATCCTTTGAAAAAGACCTCTATTTGGATACACCATGGGATGCCATGGTGTGGACATTTAAGAAGTAGATCTTTGAACCTTGTCCAAGCTTCGTGAAGAGACTCATTCTCAGCTTGCTTGAATTTAACTATGTCATCACGAAAGGTAGAATTCCTATCAGGTGGGAAGTATTTTACTAGGAATTTTTCTGCTAAGTCTGTCCAATTAAGGACAGATCCAGAGGGTAATGAGTTTAACCACGTTTTGGCTTTGTCCCTCAAAGAGTAAGGGAACAGGTATAGCCTCAAGGCTTCTTGGGAAACTCCAGGGATGATGAATGTATCACTAACTCCTAAGAAGTTTCTAAGATGGTTGTGGGGATCCTCATTTTCCACTCCAAAGAATTGTCCCACAGTGGACAACATTTGGAACATCACTGGCTTTAACTCGAATGAGTTGGTAGTGATTTCAGGACGAATTATGCTGGGGTTCAGCTCCCCAGGCATAGGTACTAGGTATGAGAGAATGGCACTATTCTTGTCATTCGCTATTTCGATGGGATTGCGAGTGACAGGTACCGGATTTGGAACTATTCCATCCATTTCTTCTTGAGACAATTGCGGAGGAATTGCGGTTCCCGCAATTACTTGAGGTAAAGAGGGTTGGTTAAAGAGACGTTTCTTGGCTCTATTTCTGGCCCTAAGTAATCTCTCAGGCTCAGGATTGAACTCTAGATCACTACTTGAAGGCTCACTCATAAACTAACCCAATAGTACCTGCAAAAGAAATGAAACAGATCAGCTTCAATAGGCAATAAACTTGGTGTTTCAAACTTAACAAACTTCGTTTTCACTTAAATAAATCCCCGGCAGCGGCGCCAAAAAATTGTTACGTGCTCAATGTGTTAAAATAATTAGGCAATAAGATAGAGAGAGCACTCAGAACATGCAAGCATACATGATCTTATAGCAAGTAGTAAGTATTTTTTCATTCGTTTTCCCACAGGGCAAGGGTCCACTTTTCTTTCCTAATACAATTACTAATCTCTGCTTACGTGCAGGGGTCCCAATCGAGCGAATGGAAAGACAACTGGCCTACACAGGGCACTTGGAATTGCCTACAGGCTTGAGGATGCGAAGGAAGGGGAACATGGAGTTCGAGCTGGATGACCTGGCTGCTTCTCAGTCGCTGTCCATGGCCTGCCTGATGGATCTGCAGAAGAGGATGGCTCAATGGGCCACATATGCGCAGGCAAGGGACAAGGAGGTTGCTGACCAATTGGGATGCATCTTTCCTGAATTCCCCACGAACCTAATGACTCCATGGGCGCCTCCAAGGCCAAGAAGGAATGATGATGAGGAAGACATCTGAGTGCTAGGCACTCAAGGGAATATTGCTGTTCCCTTAAAATAAGAAAAAAAAAATCAAACTGCTTTTTTTTTTTTGAACCATGTGAATTATGCTGTTTTGAGTTAGTATTTTGATCTGTTTTAGTTCTTTAATTGTAGTATTTAAATTTGTTTAGTGTAATCTGATGGTAGCTGAATAGGTAGATTAGTTTAGTTTCATTTTTGTATAGCTTGGATGACTGGAAAGAGCATGCATAGGGGCCTTGATCACTGATATATCTGCCCTGTATCTATTGCGAAATAATTGCGGAAACCGCAATTTTTATTAGTAAATGCATGTTTTTGACTGACTGTTTAGCTAGGTTGGTTCTGTTTAAATTCTGTCTTTTGCTGCTATCTTGTCTACCTTATATAGCTTATCTCAAAGCATGCTGGATGAGTGTCATAGGACACCCTTTGATAGTTTAAATTAACCTCTAAAAAGTGCTCAGCATGCATAGCTTTAAGTCCTTACCTGACTGTTTTTACGAATTTCTGCTGCTGTGATATTTACTTTTAGAATGTTCTGTCTATGCCTAGGGCTTTTAGATTCTCTTTGTTTTACCTTAGACTAGATGCTTCTAGGACAAAGTTTGGGGGTGTGCCACCTCAGACACTCATTGGGGACAATGAGTAGTTTAAGTTTGGGGGAGGCCACCCTAGGCCTAGGAACATTCCTCTCTCCCTTAAAGCATAAGCATTCTTCTTCTCCTTTATAAAAATAAAAAATAAAAAAAAAATAATGAAAAATAGAATAAAGAGGGGTGTCTCTCTTAGGTTGCTGAGTAATCAGTGTCAAGTGTGTAACCCACAAGTGGCATTGCATCAAAAGGCAACCAAAGGAGAGGCTCCACCTAAGTAAGAAAGAAAGAAAAAGAAAAAAAATAGGGAAGAAGAATGTATACCTAGGAGTTGCAACTTTGTGGCTTAGATGTCCTAAATAAAAAAGAACTATGATCCTCAATTAGCTGAGCACAAAGTTGTAGCTTGTAGGGTTGTTTAGGGAGATGAATGTATGTCCAATGTAGTGATGCCAGGGTTTAGGTTGTTCTCTAAATGTACTACTGTCACTGTTAATACTAAGACTGGCATGACTCTAAGGAATCCTAGGTAGCTCAAAAGTAAAAACTAGAAGCATGTACTAAGTCTGGGGTAAAGCTAGGTAGAATTTGAAACCTTAGGGATAGATGCACAATATGACAGAAGCAAGTAGATCAGTCGTAGGGAGTTAATGAAACAGCAGGAGTATTAGGCGTGCAAAGTCAGAAGAAGCAATATTGAAGGTTAGTTGTAAACTTAGAAGTGTGTCACAGGACAACACTGCTATAGATAGGAATGTAGGGGAGTCAGTAAGTGGTTAAAGAGGATGAAACAGCAGCCTAAACAAGTCCTTAAATTGCTCGAGGACGAGCAAAACCTTAAGTTTGGGGGTGTGTTACGTCTCCAAAAGTGACCTTTTTAGGACTTATTTATCTTAGAAAGATGTACACTCTTAGGTGTTTTTGATAGGATTTAGCTTAAACCTATGCTTATATATGAGAATTAGAAGAAGGTAGCTAAATTAGGACTTGTGTGCAAAAGGAAAGAAAAGGAATGAAAACCGAAGTTAAAAGAATGAAAAATGTTCATTGCGGCAGCATTGCGGAAACATTGCTGAAACCGCAATCTTTCAAGTGAAATTCGTAAGTTGACTGATCCTTTTCTGTTATTTTCCGTTATTTCAGGGATTCGTTCTTTCTCCTCCATCCATTTTGAAGTATGACGTTGAAGATGGATGGTTCTCCTTGGCCCAAACGCACCTGCAGATTACTATAAAAGGGGGTCAAAGTAGAGGGTTTGATCATCATCCGAAAGCGTAGAAGTCTCTTCGCAGCTCCATCTTTTCTCCTGTTTTTCTTCTCCGTCTGTTGGTGTGAGAGGGTCAGCTGTTGGAATCGACAATCTGATAGGAAGGAGAGAAGATTCATCTTCTCTCCTGATTGGATTCATCCAAGCAAGGCTATCCTTTCTCTCCCTTCAGCCGAGGCATTTGCGACGAGGCGTTCAAGCTCAATTAATGCTTTCTGTCTTTTATTTCTAATTTCCAGCTCTGTTTAGTTGTTGTTTCTTTTCTAGTGGCTAGTTCATTTCATTTCGTTGCTTTCTGTCTTTATGTTATTCACTTTAAGCTTCCCTTTGTTCATTCAAACAATCAAGTAATCAAAGCAAAATTCATTATTTCACAGTTTCTTGTCTTTGTTGCCTACTGTTTTTTCTTGCTGTTTGTCTTTAAATTCCTTCTAAGCATGTCTACTTCACCTCTTATTTCTGTTCTGTCTATATCCATGAGTAACTAAGTCACATAGGGGCATGCTAATGACAATCCTATAGGCTAAAATACGTGAACCAAGCATGTAGGATAGCTCTCGAAGCATTGATTGTATGTAAGCTTCATCCCACGGGCAATTTCGATTGGCCATCCATTTTGTCCAAAGAACTCCTAACCTCTGGAAGGAGTAAGAGTTCAGAGTCATACACTCATGTTAGCCTTTCAAGGTAGCCAGAAAACGACCTAGGAATAGGCGTTTTCCTAGTACAAACCATAACTTTCTGCTTTAACAAGATGCTTAAGACCTTACTTGGACATGAGTAAACTAAAGAATCTAATGCATGAAATCAGAAGATACATGAGATTGAGTGAGTTTGATGCATAGTGAGTTGATCCAATGCTTGAGAATCGTGAGAAAATGCCTATAGAGGAATCGTTAGTAGCCCTTGTTTCTCCATTTTACACACTTTCGCTGTTAGTAACATTGCGGTAGAATTGCTGTTCTCGCAATTCTGCTAAGTTTAAAATTCTGTTTAGCTATTTTCCTCTTCGTTTATTAATCTCTTCTCTTTTCATTTGAGTTTGTCTTTGACTTGCACTTGTTTATGTTGCTACCCTTTACATATTCCTTAGAAATTAGACAACTTAAAACCAATTCTACCCCATCAAATGCACCCATTCTTTCTTAACAATACACTTCACGAGTAGCTAATAATAAATCTCTGTGGGAAAACGAATGAAAAAATACTTACTACTTGCTATAAGATCATGTATGCTTGCATGTTCTGAGTGCTCTCTCTCTCTTATTGCTTATTTATTTTACACATTAAGCACGCAACAGGTTTTCGTGGTCTGATCAGTGTGTAACTGATCTCATTCGCCCCATCTCGCGAGATGAGGTCCGAGCTGTTCTCTTTTCCATGAGTAGTGCCAGGGCTCCTGGCCCGGATGGCTTCCCTGTGGGGTTCTTCAAAGCTGCTTGGAGTGTTGTTGGGGATGATTTCGTTTCCGCTGCGCTTCACTTCTTTGATACCTCCTTCCTTCCTCCTGGTATCAATGCCACCTCTCTTACCTTGATTCCTAAGAAGGTGGGTGCTTCACGGGTTGAGGATTTCAGGCCTATTTCCTGTTGTAATGTATTGTATAAATGCATTGCAAAGGTTTTGGCTAATCGTCTTCGCGTGTGGCTGCCTTCTTTCATTAGTCCGAATCAGTCGGCCTTTGTTCAAGGTAGGAGCATTGTGGATAACATTCTGCTCTGCCAGGAGTTGGTTGGGGGTTACCACCTCAACAAAGGGAGCCCGCGGTGTGTGCTGAAGATTGACCTGCAGAAAGCTTATGACTCTATTCAGTGGGATTTTCTCTTTGGCTTACTGCTTTCGATTGGTACGCCTTGCCAGTTTGTCAACTGGGTCCGGGCTTGCGTTACTTCGCCTATGTTCTCCATTTCGGTGAATGGGTCCTCTGAGGGATTTTTTGCGGGTAGGCGTGGTCTCCGTCAGGGTGATCCTCTGTCCCCTTACCTGTTCGTCATGTGTATGGAAGTCTTATCGCGGCTGCTGAATTCCCCGCCGCCTGAGTTTGAGTTTCATCCCAAGTGTGAGAGGATTAATCTTACCCATCTTTGCTTTGCGGATGACATGATGATTTTCTCTGCGGGGAACAGGACTTCTTTGAGGTTTGTTCAGCAGACATTACTTCACTTCCAGGAGCTTTCAGGCCTTGTGGCTAACTCCGCTAAGAGCTCGATGTTCTGTGCGGGGGTTCCTGTCCAGGTGGCTGTCGGTCTGGCTGAGTTCATGGGTGTTGCTCTTGCGACCTTGCCTGTTTGTTACTTAGGTCTCCCTCTCATCTCGGGTCGGCTGTCTTCTCGGGATTGCCAGCCTCTGATTGATCGGATCACCTCTAGGATTGGCAGTTGGACTGCTAGGGCTCTTTCCTATGCGGGAAGGTTGCAGCTTATCCAGTCGGTGCTTCAGAGCTTCCAGGTCTATTGGGCTAGTGTGTTTGTGCTGCCTGCTCGTATAGTCCATAGGGTTGAGAGTTTGCTTCGGTGTTACCTCTGGAAGGGCTCTCCTTCTGGTCGTGGGGGGGCGAAGGTTGCCTGGGATGACATCTGTTTGCCGAAGAGTGAGGGAGGTTTGGGTATTCGTCATATCCAATCCTGGAACTCGGCAGCGGTTATGAAGCTCCTTTGGCTCCTTCTGCTTCGCTCTGGTTCTCTGTGGGTGGCTTGGATGGAGGAGTATATCCTCCGTGGTCGGTCTCTTTGGACGATTCCTGTGTCGTCTATGTGGTCTTGGTGCCTCAAGGCGATTATGGGGCTTCGAGACCAATTCCGTCCACTTGTCCGGTTTTCCATTGGCGACGGTTCTAGGTGTCGTATGTGGGTTGGTCCTTGGCTGCCTGATGGTCCTATTCTCCCCAGAATCAGTGATCGTATCTTGTATGACGCAGCTAGTCATATTCAAGCTATGGTCTCTGATTTTCTGCTACCTGATGGTTCGTGGCGGTGGCCGGTTGTGTCTCCTGATTTGTTGGAGATCGCAGATGCCGTGCGCTCTACTGTGTGTTGCCCAGGTAGGGAGGATAGGTTGATCTGGGTTCCAGGCGGGATTGGTTTTTCGGTTTCAAGTGCTTGGGAGGCGATTCGCCCCCGTGGGACGGTGGTTCCGTGGCAGGGTTTGCTATGGTTCGGGGGGAATATTCCGCGTCATGCTTTTGTCACCTGGCTGGCTTTGAGGGACCGCTTGTATACTCGTGATAGGCTGGCTAGGTGGATACCCTCAACACCTACCGATTGTTTGCTTTGTTTGTCAGGGACTGAGTCCCGTGACCACTTGTTCTTCCAGTGCCCCTTTGCGAGTTTGGTGTGGGAGGATATCCTCTGTTGGGGCAGAGCTTCCCGCCTCGTTCTCCCTTGGGATGCTGAGCTTGAGTGGATTTGTCGGGTGAGTGCTGGGCAACACAAGCGTAAGCTTGTTTGGAGGGTGGCCTGGTGTGTTGTGATCTACCATATTTGGATGGAACGCAACTTGCGTTTTCATGGCCCGGGTCACCGCCCTCCTCAGTCGGTTATCGCTGCTATTCGGTCTGATATTTCTTCTGCTTGCTCGTCCTGGGTGGGTGCGGTTTCGGCTGTCTCCCCCTGGGACTCTTTTGATTCACTTTGCCTTGTTCTTTGAGTGTGTGCAGGTGTTTTGTCAGGTTGCTCTATGCGGTGCTGTCTCGCTTCTGGCGATTGCTTCTTCCCCTGCTCTGTCCCTGGTTCCTGCTGCTGTCCCTTCTCTGGAGTGGTTCCTGTTTTGGTCTGTGCGGCTTGGTTGTTTGAGTTTGTCCCTGTGCTTGTTTCTTGCTCTGAGATCGCTGCTTGCTGAGGCTCTATCTTTTCTCCTGTCTGTCCTTGGCCTTTCTCCCCTGGTGGGCTCCTTGTGTGGGGCTTTGAGAGGCTAGTCTGTGGGGTGGCCCTAGCTGTCGGGGTTGGTTCAGGCGGTGCTTGCTTCTTCTGCAGTTGGCTGTCCTTCTCTGTTCTGTGGGTGCTCGTTGTCCCCTGGCGGTCCTGGTTCCTAATTGAGCGGAGTTCTGGACGCTTGTTGTCACCCCGAAAGGCGCTTTGTCCTGAGGGTGTGTGGGCTTTTGGTGGGTCCTTGGATCTGGCTTTGTCGAGGGAAGCGATGCTGGCTGGGTCCCTGTGGCTTTCCGCCGTGCCTGCATACCAGATGGTTGTTTCTTTTGCCATAAGTAGGGGGAAGACGAGTTGATGGGCCTCTTCTTTGTTAGGTTTCTTGGTCGTGCTTGGGGGACGGGCTTCTTGCTTGCATATGATGGATGGCCAGCTTGGCCCCTTTTTTTCTCTGCATCTGTCTGTTCTATCTCTGTTTGCTTGGTGCCCCTTGACCCTGTCTGGAGTCGCTCTTTCGCTCGTGCCGGCCGGGGGATGGATGGCCTGGGGTGTTTTTGTGGGCGGATGAGGTGTCATTTGCTTCAGTTTTCATTTGCTTTTTCAGTTGTGTTACATTTTTCTGCTTTTTGTCTTTTCTGGCTCCTCCCCGCTTGTGGGTTGGATGCTGGGGTTGATAGCACTTCAAAAGTGCTAATATTTAGCTCCTAAGTCTTGTAAATTAGAGTAATTATTTGGGCTTAATTGATTTATTTAGTATAATTTAATTGCTAAGGGGTAAATCGGGCATTTGCGATAATTAAGAGCTTAAATGAATATTTTATAATATTTTATTAGTTAGTCGTTTTGAGTAATTAAGCTACATTAATTAAATAATTTAATTTTAACGTAAAATCGATTAGTGGCTTGATGGTGCAGGTCTTGTTAAGACAATGGTGGTGCCCAGGCTCAAATCTTGGTGGATGCAAGATTTTTCATCATTTTTATAAAAGTCATTGGTCAACGGTCAATGGTCAACGTCCAAGCCCACAGGCCCACAGCCCGGACGACACCCGCTCGCGCGACCGGACCGCATGCCCGCGCGCCCACGGCCGCGACCGGACCGCATGCCCGCGCGCCCACGGCCCAGACGATGCGCGCGCGGCCCAGACGCTTCGCCCGCTCCACGCCCCATCCGCCTGCCGACCCGCGCGCGCGGCCCGCTCCACCCGCGCCCCAGCGCTCGCCCCGCCTCAGCGCCCCGTTGTGCAGCCCATGCGCGCGCGCCTGCCGACCCGTCCGCGCGCCCCTGCGCGGCCCAAATGGCCAATTTCGGCCCAAAACTCATTTTTTTAGCTTTTAAGCGTTTTAACCTAGTTTTTCAACCACCATTCACTTAGGAGAGAGAAATTTCGATATTGAGAGTTTTAGCCTCGGGTTTGGTGATATTTTCATCAATTTTCAAGGTTTTTGGATAATTTTTGATCGATTTTCAACACGTTTGGCTAAGGTAAGTGCTCTAATTTGAGTTAGGGATTTACTTTGATGCTTAGTGAGGGTTTTTGTATGAATTTCTAGCATTTTGTTGTTGATTTCTTGCATCTCCAATCTGTATAAAGAACGAATGTCATGCCTTTCTAATTAGGATTGACACCCATAATTGTTACGCATGTTAGTAGGCTAAGCGTTAATTCTTGATAAGCTTTAATGCATTGTAGCGAGGGTCTAGCTCGTGGCTAATCAATTCGAGCCCAAGTGACAGTGGGGGTATGAGTTGATTAACGTTTTCACGGTGGGCTCAAGGTTAGGAGAGAAATCGAAATAGTCTTAAGAAATAATTCGTCGCAATTATACCCGTTACTGTTTTCTGATTAATTGATGGCTTATCACCTTAGATTAATTAAGAAGCATGTTTAATTAGAATTGACACCTCTAATTAATTCTTTGGGGTGCTTTGGACCCGGTTGGGACAAGGCATTTTGCGTGCATGAAATGAAATTACTTTGCTAATTAGAATCCCTATGAACTAAGCGCATCAAGTAAATCCCGAACACTCAAATTAGGAGCACGTGTTACGTTTAATTTTTCCGTTATTTAATTTTCCGTTAGCTAGTTTACATGCTTACTTTAATTTTCCGTTAGCAATCCCCCTTTTATTTATCGTTTTATTTTATTGTTTTAGTTAATTAAAAAGCAAATAGAAATTAATTAGGAGAAAATAATTTAGGTTCCCTGTGGATCGACCCGACTACCACTAGCTGCAAAGCTCAGTTGTAGCGGAATTATAAATGTTATTTTGGCGGGATTCGACACCCCGAAATTTATAGGATATTCAAAAATCCTAGTACCAAAATTGGCGCCGTTGCCGGGGAACCATTTAATTTCTCTTAGTTAAATTTTATTTGTTTAAAAACCACAAAAATATTTTCCTTTTCTTGTGTCTTCTTGTTTTAGCATGGCAGATTTTCGACAACAATTTTGGGGACAATTTAAAAGGAGCAACGCCGAAGACCTTCTCCGAACCTCTGAGGAGAGGGCCATAATCGAGTTGTACCCTGATTTTGAGGAAGGAATCGAGGAATTTCTGACATGCGGAGGCGAGAACGGTGAGACCGAGGAGGATGAGCTTGACCTCGAGGAGCATCCCGAAGAGATTAGTGATGCAAACGAGCTAAGGAGTGGAGCTGAGACTTCTTCAAGGTGGGTTAGTTTGGATGAATTTCTCGCATCTCCTAGTGATGAAGAAGAACTCAGAGAATTTTACAAGGTAAGTATATCTCCACCGATTTATTTTGACTTAGAGCATGAATTTTGTATTGAAAATTTATTTGAGGATTCATGCACTAATGAGCTCGAGCATCTGTCTGTTAATGAGAATATTTTAGGAAATCTTTTCTTTGAGGATGTAGAACCAGCATGCTATGAAAATTCTGTTGTGATGGATGAGGTAGTGGCAATTGTGCCTTTAGATTATTTATCTCCTCTTGTTATGTCTTGTGATAATTCATGTATTCTAGGAGATTTATCTTGCATGCCCCCTTCCATCTGTGCTTCTGTTGATGTTGGTTGCCTTGAGAATTTTGATGTGATCCCTCCTTTGGTCGAGTCTTTATTTTCTGTTGAGTCTTTTATTTTTGTTGAGTCAGTTGAGTCTTCTTTTATTTTGTTTGAGTCTGTTGAGTCTTTATTTTTTCCATATATTGAAAATACCAAAAAGATAACAACTCTGTCCGGCTGCCTCCAAAAGTCGAAGAGCTTGCTTCTCTTAGCAGGTTTTGTTGATTCAAGGAAGAAGGGGCCGAAGAAGTACGAGAATTTTTATGTACCCTGACAGAGTGGAGGACACGTCGAGCATAACGACGTTAAAAAATTGCGCTTCTTGGGAGGCAACCCATGTGTTTTTAAATTCATGTCTTAACTTTAAGTTTTTATTTTTCCTAGCTTAGTTTCTTTGTTTTTCTTTTTGTAGGGGTTTGTGGCCTAAGGAACGAGATATTTGGGCAAGGACCGCGCTGCTTCAACCACCAACCGAACAAAATTCAGGGGAGGTTTTCTGTTCCCTTAAATTTTGTAATTTTAATCGCTTAGTCTGATGTGTGATACATAGAGGACTATGTATCATTTGAAGGTTGGGGGTGGAGAAGTTTGATGGATTTCTGAAGTTTTTGAGCTGTGGAAATTCTGAATTAGAAGTGCTTTGGTCTGCTGTTGCATGTTGTTCGATGAGGACAATCTATGAAATGCTTTTAAATTCTTCGTAGTTGCATATCTAGAAAAGCATGAGATTGTTTGTGTTAGTTGAGCATTTTTCAAAAAATTTTAAAATTTTTCTGTTGCTCCCTTGCATCTATCGAACACTTAGCAATCTATTTTTGGTTCTGTAGGCTTAGAATACTCTTATGTAGCCTGAAATCATGTTGTCACCCCGAAAGGCACCTTTAGGGAAGGCTTGATGCATGATAGGTTGTAATAGATTAATCGAGATTATAGCGAAGCTATTGCCTAAAAAAAAAAAAGTAAGTAAGTAAGCATGAAAATAAAAACTCTAGAGATGCTCCTCCTTCTTAAAGTGCACATTAAGAAGTGAGCATTAGTCCTTAAAAACGTGAAGCGAAATGAAGCTTGACGTGTTAGGCTCTCTTGGAGAAGCAAAAGAAAAGTAAAACAAAAAAGTGGATCAAAAGAAATAAAGAGTACAAAGTACTCAAGAAAAAGAAAATGTTTAGGCCGTTTGATTTGTTACTCTCTTGATTGTTGAAAAGCCATTAGACTGTTCTTTATTGCTAGAAGTAGGGGGAAAACGAGATGTAGAGTTGCATATGGTTTTTCCGAGTCTATAAGAGCTAGAATAGGTTGGCTAATCACACACGCACGTAGGGGAGTAGCAGTTTAATTTTTGAAATGTTCTCAGCTTATGCATGCAATTGATTGTTTTCTTTTGTTGTAAGTGCCTTGTTTTTTTTTAAAGCATTGAGGTTAGAGTCGTTGCATGCAATTTCATTCTTAGGAGCTAGTTCAAAGTTTTCCTTGCTCGAGGACTAGCAAGATTTAGGTTGGGGGTTTTTGATAGCACTTCAAAAGTGCTAATATTTAGCTCCTAAGTCTTGTAAATTAGAGTAATTATTTGGGCTTAATTGATTTATTTAGTATAATTTAATTGCTAAGGGGTAAATCGGGCATTTGCGATAATTAAGAGCTTAAATGAATATTTTATAATATTTTATTAGTTAGTCGTTTTGAGTAATTAAGCTACATTAATTAAATAATCTAATTTTAACGTAAAATCGATTAGTGGCTTGATGGTGCAGGTCTTGTTAAGACAATGGTGGTGCCCAGGCTCAAATCTTGGTGGATGCAAGATTTTTCATCATTTTTATAAAAGTCATTGGTCAACGGTCAATGGTCAACGGTCAATGGTCAACGTCCAAGCCCACAGGCCCACAGCCCAGACGACACCCGCTCGCGCGACCGGACCGCATGCCCGCGCGCCCACGGCCCAGACGATGCGCGCGCGGCCCAGACGCTTCGCCCGCTCCACGCCCCATCCGCCTGCCGACCCGCGCGCGCGGCCCGCTCCACCCGCGCCCCAGCGCTCGCCCCGCCTCAGCGCCCCGTTGTGCAGCCCATGCGCGCGCGCCTGCCGACCCGTCCGCGCGCCCCTGCGCGGCCCAAATGGCCAATTTCGGCCCAAAACTCATTTTTTTAGCTTTTAAGCGTTTTAACCTAGTTTTTCAACCACCATTCACTTAGGACAGAGAAATTTCGATATTGAGAGTTTTAGCCTCGGGTTTGGTGATATTTTCATCAATTTTCAAGGTTTTTGGATAATTTTTTTATCGATTTTCAACACGTTTGGCTAAGGTAAGTGCTCTAATTTGAGTTAGGGATTTACTTTGATGCTTAGTGAGGGTTTTTGTATGAATTTCTAGCATTTTGTTGTTGATTTCTTGCATCTCCAATCTGTATAAAGAACGAATGTCATGCCTTTCTAATTAGGATTGACACCCATAATTGTTACGCATGTTAGTAGGCTAAGCGTTAATTCTTGATAAGCTTTAATGCATTGTAGCGAGGGTCTAGCTCGTGGCTAATCAATTCGAGCCCAAGTGACAGTGGGGGTATTAGTTGATTAACGTTTTCACGGTGGGCTCAAGGTTAGGAGAGAAATCGAAATAGTCTTAAGAAATAATTCGTCGCAATTATACCCGTTACTGTTTTCTGATTAATTGATGGCTTATCACCTTAGATTAATTAAGAAGCATGTTTAATTAGAATTGACACCTCTAATTAATTCTTTGGGGTGCTTTGGACCCGGTTGGGACAAGGCATTTTGCGTGCATGAAATGAAATTACTTTGCTAATTAGAATCCCTATGAACTAAGCGCATCAAGTAAATCCCGAACACTCAAATTAGGAGCACGTGTTACGTTTAATTTTTCCGTTATTTAATTTTCCGTTAGCTAGTTTACATGCTTACTTTAATTTTCCGTTAGCAATCCCCCTTTTATTTATCGTTTTATTTTATTGTTTTAGTTAATTAAAAAGCAAATAGAAATTAATTAGGAGAAAATAATTTAGGTTCCCTGTGGATCGACCCGACTACCACTAGCTGCAAAGCTCAGTTGTAGCGGAATTATAAATGTTATTTTGGCGGGATTCGACACCCCGAAATTTATAGGATATTCAAAAATCCTAGTACCAGGGGTCTGTTGTTGTTTGGTTTATTTGTTGCTCTCCCTCGGGCTGTGAGGTTTCCGTTGGGTTGTTTTGGTTTTGTTGTCATACATTGGTTCTCCCAGTGATTGTTCTCTTGTTTGTTGTGCTCTTTGGCCTCGGGCTTTGAGGCCTTTTGCTTATATATATTCACCTTTGCTAAAAAAAAACACCAACCCTCTTCTTCTTGGCTCGTTTGGAAGACTTCGGCCGCTTGCCCTTGACAATCACTGGGGCCTTCTTCTTGTGCCGTGCCTTGGAGGTCAGATGCTGGAGGCAATCCCCAGTGTCTCGTCCATGGAATCCTTGCTTCTCCCCTCCACAAGGCTGTCAAGACTGACATCCCGTAAGGGGGAAAACACTTCTTCTTCCTCTACCGGCTCTTCGCTTGGCACCGAATCTTGGTGTTCTTCAGATGGGGCTTTAGGCGCCGGTGTCTGTGGAGAAGGTTCAGGGCTCTGTCTGACCGTCTCATATGATGGGCGGCCACTCCCTCAGCTCTCCTCGCTTGGAGTCTTTTTCTCCCTGATCGGTGAATCCTCCACCGCGAGTCTCCACTTCCTTTTCTTGGGAGTTCCCACCGGATCAGAGTGGTCAGCAGGAACCTCAGTCGCTACCCTCCATTTCTTCCTTCGCACAGGTAGCTTTGGAGGCCGTGAGGGCTGCGCAGCATCGGTGTCTGCTAAAGAAAGCAGCGCCTCCCTCGCAGCTTCTTCTGCGTCAGGCGACGCTTTCTTGGGCGTGGATCGTTCTGCTCGCGTGGACACCATTGTCGATCTTTGAGGATCTGAATGTAGGAGATACAGATGGAGGAAAAGACTGAATTTAGAGGTCCAACGGTTTGAGAAAACGTAAAGGGCAGGGATCATCCAGCGACGACTATTTGTACTTGAGTACCCTCCAACGGCTCTTTTCTGTTGCGGACTCAGCAAATTCTCCGCAATAAATTTGCCTAGCCGTTAGGATTTTTCTTGATTTGAGTTGCAAGATTTAGCCACCAAATCTTTGATTTATCCCGATCTTCTTCGTGGATCTTCACCCCTCGATTCATCTCCTTCATTGCCTCTTAAAGATTTTCCATTAATATCCGCCTAATTAAAACAAAAATACTGAATTAAAGCTAAAAATAAACAAACAAACCACAATCGGAAATACTTAAAGAAAATTCTAAGGCATAGCCTTCTAACGGATGAGCACAGTGGTCACTCATCCCCTCTCGATTCGTTTCTCAAGCTTCAGATAGAAGGAAGGCCGAGAGTGTCTGCACATCTCCTTCCTCATAGTAATGCTTCAACCTCGCACCATTCACCATGAACGGTTGCCCGTGGTGTAGGTTTCGAATCTCAATAGCACCATGAACAAAAACGTTAGTTATAACAAAAGGACCTGACCATCTAGACTTAAGTTTGCCTGGAAATAACCTTAACCGTGAGTTGAATAGTAAGACATGCTGGCCCTTTTTAAAGTCCTTGAACCTGTGTCTACTATCATGCCAAATTTTAGTTTTTTCTTTATACATTTTAGCATTTTCATAGGACATATGTCTTAGCTCATCTAACTCATGTAATTGCAGAGACCGCAAAGTTCCAGCATCGGTCACGCAATAATTCAGCTCTTTTAACGCCCAAAAGGCTTTGATTTCTAATTCGAATGGTTAGTGACATGTTTTTCCATACACTAGCCTATAAGGAGACATACCTAAGGGTGTTTTATATGCAGTCCTATACGCCCAAAGTGCAACGTCTAACTTAAAAGACCAGTCATTTCTATTAGGTTTAACCACTTTTTCAAGTATGTTCTTGATCTCCCTATTGGATATTTCAGCTTGTCCATTTGAGTGTGGGTGATAAGGGGTTGCTACTCTATATCTAACATTGTATTTAGCTAATACCTTTTCCATAGCTTTATTTATAAAGTGGGTTCCCTCATCACTAATTATTGCACGTGGTGTACCAAATCTCGTAAAAATATGCTTATTAAGAAACTTAATGACTGTTTTGGCATCATTTGATGGACATGCAATGACTTCTACCCATTTAGAAACGTAATCTACAGCTACAAGTATATATAGATTACCTGCAGATGGAGGGAATGGTCCCATGAAGTCAATGCCCCACACATCAAAGAGTTCCAACTCTAGGATGTAGGTGAGAGGCATCTCATCCTTCCTACTGAGGTTACCTGTCCTTTGACACTCATTGCAGCTGTGTGCATGGTCGTGTGCATCTTTGAAGATCGTGGGCCAATAGTAGCCACTTTGGAACACCTTTGCAGCCGTCCTTTGGCCACCAAAATGTCCACCGTAAGGAGACGTATGGCAGTGCTGCAACACTGACTTTGCCTCAGCAGCTGATACACACTTCCTCAGCAATCCAACTGCACAAGTCTTGTAAAGTGTAGGGTCGTCCCAGATGAACTTCCTAGCTTCATGTAGGAACCTCTTCTTTTCTTGCCCCCCTTTGAAAGTTGGTAGTACCTGCGAGGCAAGGAAGTTAGCAATATCCGCAAACCAAGGTTCCTCATCGTTATCACGATGTGCTAACACAAAGACATGCTCATCAACAAAGGCATCAGAAATTGCTGGCTCAGCAATTTTTTCGCAATTACTTCGCAATCTAGATAAATGGTCAGCAACTACATTTTCGCATCCTTTTTTATCTCTAATGTCTAAATCAAACTCTTGCAATAATAATACCCATCTAATTAACCGTGGCTTAGCATCAGCCTTCCTCATTAGATCTTTTAGTGTAGAGTGATCAGTGTACACAATTGTTCTAGTGCCTACAATGTAATTCCTAAACTTTTCACAAGCAAACACTACAGCTAGCATTTCCTTCTCCGTGGTTGTGTAATTACATTGTGCTTCATTCAAAGTCTTTTTTTTTTTTTGCAAAGGTGATTATATATAAGCAAAAAGACCTCAAAGCCCGAGGTCAAAGGGCACAACAAACAAGAGAACAAACACTGGGAGAACCAATGTATGACAACAAAACCAAAACAACCAAACGGAAACCTCACAGCCCGAGGGAAAGCAACAAACAAACCAAACAGCAACAGACCCCAGCATCCAACCCACAAGCGGGAAGGAGCCAGAAAAGACAAGAAGCAGAAAAATGTAACACAACTAAAAAAGCAGGAGAACCAGCTGAAGCAAGAGGAAACAAAGACAGAACACGACCGAAGCATGACACCTCAGCCCCAAACATGACTCCTCATCCGCCCACAAAACACCCCAGGCCATCCAACCCCCGGCCGGCGAGTGAAAGAGCGACTCCAGACAGGGTCAAGGGGCACCAAGCAAAAACAGAGAGAGGACAGGCAGGTTCTGAGAAAAAAGGGGCCAAGCTGGCCATCCATCATATGCAAGCAAGAAGCCCGCCCCCCAAGCACGACCAAGAAACCGAACAGAGAAGAGGCCCATCAACTCGTCTTCCCCCTACTTATGGCAAAAGAACAACCATCCGGTATGCAGGCCCGGCAGAAAGCCACAGGGACCCAGCCAGCATCGCTTCCCTCGACAAAGCCAGATCCAAGGACCCACCAAAAGCCCACACACCCTCAGGACAAAGCGCCTTTCGGGGTGACAACAAGCATCCAGAACTCAGCTCAATTAGGAACCAGGACCGCCAGGGGATAACGAGCACCCACAGAACAGAGAAGGACAGCCAACTGCAGAAGAAGCAAGCACCGCCTGAACTAACCCGACAGCTAGGGACACCCCAGAGACTAGCCTCTCAAAGCCCCACACAAGAAGCCCACCAGGGAGAAAGGCCAAGGACAGCCAAGGACAGACAGATGAAGAAAGCCAGCAACTGATCGAGCCTCTGCAAGCAGCGACCTCAGAGCATGAACAAGCACGGGGACAAGCTGAAACAACCAAGCCGCACAGACCAAAAAACAAACCCCTCCAGAGAAGAGACAGCAGCAAGAACCAGGGACAGAGCAGGGGAAGAAGCAATCGCCAGAAGCGAAACAGCACCGCATAGAGCAACCTGACAAAACACCTGCACACACTCAAAGAACAAGACAAAGTCAATCAAAAGAATCCCAGGGGGAGACGGCCGAAACCGCACCCACCCAAGATGAGCATGCAGAAGAAATATCAGACCGAATAGCAGCGATAACCGACTGAGGAGGGCGATGACCCGGGCCATGAAAACGCAAGTTGCGTTCCATCCAAATATGGTAGATCACAGCACACCAGGCCACCCTCCAAACAAGCTTATGCTTGTGCTGCCCAGCACTCACCCGACGAATCCACTCAAGCTCAACATCCCAAGGGAGAACGAGGCGGGAAGCTCTGCCCCAACAGAGGATATCCTCCCACACCAAACTCGCAAAGGGGCACTGGAAGAACAAGTGGTCACGGGACTCAGTCCCGGACAAATAGAGCAAACAATCGGTAGGTGTCGAGGGGATCCACCTAGCCAGCCTATCACGAGTATACAAACGGTCCCTCAAGGCCAGCCAGGTGACAAAAGCATGACGCGGAATATTCCCCCCGAACCATAGCAAACCCTGCCACGGAACCACTGTCCCACGGGGGCGAATCGCCTCCCAAGCACTTGAAACCGTAAAACCCATCCCGCCTGGAACCCAGATCAACCTATCCTCCCTACCTGGGCAACACACAGTAGAGCGGACGGCATCGGCGATCTCCAACAAATCAGGAGACACAACCGGCCACCGCCACGAACCATCACGTAGCAAAAAATCAGAGACCATAGCTTGAATATGACTAGCTGCGTCATACAAGATACGATCACTAATTCTGGGGAGAATAGGACCATCAGGCAGCCATGGATCAAATCACATACGACACCTAGAACCGTCGCCAATGGAAAACCGGACAAGTGGACGGAATTGGTCCCGAAGCCCCATAATCGCCTTGAGGCACCAAGACCACATAGACGACACAGGAATCGTCCAAAGAGACCGACCACGGAGGATATACTCCTCCATCCAAGCCACCCACAGAGAACCAGAGCGAAGCAGAAGGAGCCAAAGGAGCTTCATAACCGCTGCCGAGTTCCAGGATTGGATATGACGAATACCCAAACCTCCGTCACTCTTCGGCAAACAAATGTCATCCCAGGCAACCTTCGCCCCCCCACGACCAGAAGGAGAGCCCTTCCAGAGGTAGCACCGAAGCAAACTCTCAACCCTATGGACTATACGAGCAGGCAGCACAAACACACTAGCCCAATAGACCTGGAAGCTCTGGAGGACCGACTGGATAAGCTGCAACCTTCCCGCATAGGAAAGAGCCCTAGCAGTCCAACTGCCAATCCGAGAGGTGATCCGATCAATCAGAGGCTGGCAATCCCGAGAAGACAGCCGACCAGAGATGAGAGGGAGACCTAAGTAACAAACAGGCAAGGTCGCAAGAGCAACACCCATGAACTCAGCCAGACCGACAGCCACCTGGACAGGAACCCCCGCACAGAACATCGAGCTCTTAGCGGAGTTAGCCACAAGGCCTGACAGCTCCTGGAAGTGAAATAATGTCTGCAAGTCTTACTTGCATAGTATACAGGATGTGTTAGTTTATCTATTTTTTGTCCTAGCATAACCCCTACTGCATAGTCACTAGCATCACACATCATTTCAAACGGTAAGTCCCAATTTGGACCTACTATAATTGGTGCTTTGACTAAGGCTTCCTTAAGTGTTGTCCATGCTAGGAAACATTCCTTTGAGAAGACAAATGGTTTGTTAAGCTCTAGAAGCTCACACAAAGGTTTAGAGATTTTTGAAAAGTTTTTAATGAATCTCCTATAGAAACCTGCATGACCTAGAAAACTTCTAATAGCTTTTACATTTTGAGGTTCCACTAGCTTCTCTATTATTTCTATTTTGGCCCTATCGACCTCTACTTCTGCTCTAGACACTCTATGACCTAGGACTATTCCTTCCTCCACCATAAAGTGGCATTTCTCCCAATTTAAAACTAGGTTGGTCTCTTCACACCTAGTTAGGACTTGTCCTAAGTTCTCTAAGCAATTATTAAAAGAATCACCAAAGACTGAGAAGTCATCCATAAATATTTCTATCATGGACTCATCTAAGTCAGAGAAAATGGCCAACATGCACCTTTGGAATGTTGCTGGTGCATTGCATAAGCCAAACGGCATTCTGCGAAAAGCAAATGTTCCAAAGGGACATGTAAAGGTTGTTTTCTCCTGGTCCACAAGGTCTATGGTGATTTGGTTATATCCAGAATAACCATCTAGAAAGCAGTAATAGGCTCGGCCAGCTATTTTACCTAACATTTGATCTATAAATGGTAAAGGAAAATGATATTTTTTTGTTTCTTTGTTTAATTTTCTATAGTCCATACAGACTCTCCATCCTGTAACAGTTCTAGTTGGTATAAGTTCATTATTCTCATTAACTATTACAGTCATTCCACCCTTCTTAGGCACACATTGAATTGGACTCACCCATTGACTATTAGCTATGAGAAAAATTACACCTGCATCTAACCATTTGATAATTTCTTTTTTAACTACCTCCTTCATGGAGGGGTTCAACCTACGTTGGTGATCTACTCTAGGTGTATGTTCCTCTTCCAATAATATCTTATGCATGCAATAGGAAGGACTAATACCTCTTATATCAGCAATCGTCCAGGCAATAGCTTTTTTATGTTGCTTAAGCAGCAATATTAACGCAATTTCATGCTTTTCACTTAATTTGGACGAAATGATCACATGCAAAGTATCATGCTCTCCTAGATATGCATACTTAAGATGATCAGGCAATGGTTTTAATTCTAATAGAGGTGGATGTTCAATTGATGGTCTCAACGGATTCGTGGTTCTTTCAGACAAGTTATTAGTCATACAAACATGCTGAGGATTGTCCACAGGTATATCCATCAATTCAGAAATGTTTAAATCAGTTATATCTACTTGTACATAGTTAGTAGCATGCTTATTTAACAATTCATGCTCAAGTTGTTCTTCCATCAGTGAATCTACTACATCCATACTTGCACAGGATTCAGAATCAGAGGGATACCTTAGAGCTTTAAATACACTGAATTTAACCTCCTCATCATGAACTCTCATGGTGAGCTCACCTTTCTGGACATCGATTAGAGCCCTACCTGTGGATAGAAATGGTCTGCCTAGTAAGATGGGTACCTCCTTGTCTGCCTCATAATCCAGAATGATGAAGTCTGCAAGAAAGATGAATTTGTCAACCTTGACAAGTATATCCTCAATTTTACCCTCAGGGTATGTTATGGATCTGTCTGCAAGCTGCAAGGTGACAGTAGTAGGTCGTGCTTCCCCTATTCCAAGCTGACGAAATAGAGACAAGGGCATGAGATTTATGCTGGCTCCCAGATCACACAGAGCTCTGCCCACGTGCTTGCCTCCCAACTCGACTGGTAAGGTGAAGGAACCAGGATTCTTCTCCTTCTTTGGCAGTTTGTTTTGGAGTATAGCACTACACTCCTCGGTGAGATTCACTGTTTCAAATTCACCAATGATCTTTTTGTTAGTAATTATATCTTTCAAGAATTTAACATAAGAAGGCATAGATTGCAAAACTTCCCCAAATGGGATATTAACATGCACTTGTTTTAAAATTTCTAAAAACTTATTAAAGTGCACTTCCTGTTCTTGTTTTTTCTTCAGCCTTCTAGGGAATGGAGGTGGTGGCACATATGTAGGCAATTCAGCTCGCCTAATGACAGGTGGAGGCCTTGGGATTTCTTCTGGTTCCTCAATGATAGGTTCCAGCCTCACCCTTGTTGTGCTTGGTGGTGGTTGATCATGGTTGGGCAGAGAATCCAGTGGAGCACTAGACTCTTCATTCTCTACTCGCTTTGGGGTTTCTCTGTTGTTGATCACCAACGGTCTCCCACTTCGAAGTTCAATTGCTTGAACTTGCACTTTTCCATCCCTTCTTGGTACTTCAGTGTCTGCAGGCAATCTACCTTGGGGCCTATTTTTCAGTTCATTCGCTAACTGCCCTATTTGGTTTTCTAAGCTCCTAAGGGTGGCTTGCTGACTTTGTAGGGTTGCATCATTTTTTGCAATGTATTCCTTAAGTAAATTCTCTATTGATGACCCTATTGGTTGATTATATGGCTTTTGGTACATGGATTGGTTATTTTGTTGAGTGACACCAGGTGTTCCACTCGGTCTTGGCTGGTTTTGTGCTTGGTTAGTGTTTTGTTGTCCACCCCAAAAGAGATTTGGGTGGTTCCTCCAACCAGGATTATAGGTGTTAGAATAGGGGTTGTTCCTAGGCTGCTGTTGACTTCCAACATAGCAGACTGAGGCTGGATTCCCAGGGCAGAAACCATACAAGTGCCCTTCCCCACAGAATCCACAGATTAGTGTCTCACCTTGACTATTTGATGCGCCCATTGAAACGGCTGTTGCGGTGTTGACACCTAGTTGGAGATTGGTTTGAGCCATTTGTTTGACTAGATTGGTCTGGGCATTGATTTGGCTACTCATTGCACTAAGTGCATCCTTGTCTTGAGCTCTCCTAGGCTCTACAGGATCGTCTGACCATCTACAATGGGAAGTTGAGATTTTCTCCAAAATCTCGTAGGCTTCATTGTAGCTCTTTGAAAGCATGGAACCACCAGCTGACGAATTCAGCACTTGCCTTGTGCTGGGGTTGCATCCTTTAAAGAACACTTCTATTTGGATACACCATGGAATGCCATGGTGTGGACATTTAAGCAATAGATCTTTGAATCTTGTCCAAGCTTCGTGTAGTGATTCGTTTTCGGCTTGTTTGAACTTGATTATATCATCACGAAAGTTGGAATTCCTATAAAGTGGGAAGTATTTTACTAGGAATTTCTCAGCTAGATCTGTCCAATTGACAATTGATCCAGAGGGAAGGGAATTTAACCACGTTTTGGCTTTATCTCTTAATGAGTAAGGAAAGAGGTAAAGTCTTAAAGCTTCTTGGGAAACTCCAGGGATGAGGAAAGTATCACTAACTCCTAGGAAATTTCTCAGATGGTTGTGGGGGTCTTCGTTTTCCACTCCAAAAAATTGTCCCACAGTGGACAGCATTTGGAACATTACTGGCTTTAACTCGAATGAGTTGGCAGTAATCTCAGGGCGTATAATGCTCGGGTTAAGCTCCTCAGGCATGAGAACTAAGTATGAGAGGATGCCACTATCCTTGTCATTCGCTATTTCGATGGGGTTGCGAATGGCAGGTGCTTGGTTTGGGGCTGGTCTATCCATTTCGGTTTGATGGAATTGCGATGACTCCGCGGAGTCAGCAATGTTTTGAGTTACAGGTGGCTGTTTAAAGAGTCGTTTCTTAGCTTTGTTTATGGCCCTAAGAAGTCTTTCAGGCTCAGGATTGAACTCTAGATTGCTATTTGAATGCTCATTCATAAACTAGCTCGATGGTACCTGTAAAAGAAATGAAAAAAGATTAGCTCCAATAGATATTAATATGTTTTTTTTTCTAAAATAACAAACTTCTTGTTTACTAAACAAAATCCCCAACAGCGGCGCCAAAAACTTGTTGCGTGCTCAGTGTTTAAATAAAGATGCAATGTGAGAGCACTCAGAACATGCAAGCATACATGATCTTGTAGCAAGTAATAAGTATTTTTTCATTCGATTTCCCACAGAGATTTATTCTTAGTTACTAACGAAGTGAGATGTTAAATTAGAAAGGGTGGTATAAATGAGGTGGATTGGAGAGTAATGTGCCTAACTAATGAAGAACGTACGAGATGTGCAAGCATAAAGAAAAGCAAGTAAAGAGATCAACGTGAACTTAGAGGAAAAAGAATTGCGGAGAAAGCAATTGTATAGCAATAAAATTGCAAAAGTAAAAGACTGGAAAAATGGCTAAGGCAAAAACTGACTTAAGGAATTGCGGAGACAACAATTGTATAGCAATTAATTTAGCAACGTTTTAAGGGTGAGATGGGGAAACAAGGTCAACTAACGACTCCTCTATAGGCTTTTTCATACGATTATTCAGCAGTAGCTCTACTCATCATGCATCAATTTAACTCATTCTCAAGTATCTCTCGATTACATGCATTAGATCCTTTAGTTTACTCATATCCAAGTAAGGCTTAAGCATCTATTTATATAAGCAAGTTAATGAATTGTGCTAGGAAAACGCCTATTCCTAGGTCGTTTTCTGGCTACCATGAAAGGCTAGCATGAATGGACGACTTTGAACTCTTACTCCTTCCGGAGGTTAGGAGTTCTTTGGACAAAATGGATGGCCAATCGAAATTGCCCGTGGGATGAAGCATACATACATTCAATGCATTTGAAGCTATCCTACATGCTGAATTCACGTATTTCTACCTATAGATTCATCATTAGCAGACCCTTGTGTGGTTTAGTTACTCATGGATGATGTGGAGTTGGAAAGACTAGGTGGAGTTACATGATTGACAGTAGAATGAAAGTAAAGGAAAACAGAAAGTGATATAAAGCTTACGAAGTTGTCAAATGATTCCTCTATTAAGTAAGATTCAAAGCTTAATGTGCAACGACTATAAAAAAGTAAAGACTAAACAACTGAAGACGAATTGAATTGAAGTAGCAATTAGAAGCAAATAGCAGAAGACAGTAGAGAAAATAGAAGACAAAAAGCAGTAGAAAGCGTATAAATGTGTGCGTGAACTCCTCGCCGCAAGCGCCTCAGATGAAGGGGGAAGGTGAGCGTGTCTTGGGGGATGAATCCAATCAGAAGAGAAGGGAGATCCTCTCTTCTTCCTCTTGAATTATCGATGCCAAGGGCTGAATCCTTCACTCCAACAAACGGGAGAGGAAATGGGGAGAAACTGCGTTGAGAGGAAGAGTTCTACGCTTCCAAGCTTGTTGTTCTCCTTCCCCCTTGACCTCCTTTTATAACTCTATGCAGGTACTCTTCAGTCAAGGAGAACCATCCATTCTGAACGACGTCCCACCACGTGGCAGCAGGGGAGAAATTGGGCGGCTGAAAGATCGCAACAGAACGACGGACGGTTGGAACAACTTATCATTTGCAGCTTAAACATTGCGGAGACAGCAATGTTTCAGCAATTTTCCTGCAATGCAAAATTTCAACTCTTTTAACTTCGTTTTTGATTCTTTCTTGTTCCTTTTACAAATAACTCCTAATTTAGCTTCATTCCTTGATTTCTCATATTTAAGCACGTATTAAACTAAATTCTATCAAAAACGCTTAAGAGTTCACACAATTATATGGCAAATAAGTCCCTAAATTAAGTACTTTTGGAGACGTAACAATAGTCCTTAAAAACGTGAAGCTAAATTTGGCTCGACGTGTTAGGCTCTCTTGGAGAAATATATATAAAAAAAAAAGAGGTGGTTCAAAATGAATAATGGGTACAAAGTGCTCAAAGAAAACAGAAAATGTAGGCCTTTTGTTTTGTTGCTCTTTTTATCACTAAAAGCCATTAGACCGTTCTTATCGCCGTAAGTAGGGGAAAACGAGTTATAGGACTGTATAAGGTTGTTCCGGACTTGCATGAGCTAGGTTGGGAGGTGCTAAGCACACACACACGTAAGGGAATAGGAGTTAAAATTTTGAAATGATTTCAACGTTTGCATGCATTTGATGGTTTTACATTTATTCAAGTACCTTGTTTCACAAGCATTGAGATTAGAGTTTTCAGCATGCGTTTAATTCTTTGGAGATAATTTAGAGTATACCTTGCTCGAGGACTAGCAAGATTTAGGTCGGGGGTATTTTGATAGCTCCAAAATAGAGCTATCTTTATGTCCCTAATTCTGGCTAAAACCATGACATATATTGATTAAAATGCTTTCTTGTAGGTGATTTCATGGTCGAGAGCTCGGGAAGTCCAAAGACACATTTCGGGGCTTAAAGTGCTGTTTTAGAGCTTCATAGATGCATCGGGAGTGAAATGGCTTAAAGAATCCAAGAGATGGCAAAAATTGCCTTGAAGAGGCACATTTTGGCCATCCAAACCCGAGAGCATGCTTGCATGGGCGGTAGCGTCGAGACGCTAGCTCGACGCTGCCAGCGTTGAGACGCTGGCCGAGTGTCTCGACGCCGCCCCGACACAATCCGAAGGACGAGCGCGTCCCAGCGTCGAGACGCTTGCCGAGCGTCTCGACGCCCGCGCGCGCGCGCGCGCGGCCAACTTAGGGCACAGCGTCGAGACGCTTGCCTAGCGTCGAGACGCTCCGACGTTTAAAGGCGTGAAAACGCCATTATTTTGCCAACTTTTGATTCTTCTTCTTCCCCAATTCTTCCTCTCGGGTTTCCACCATTTTTGGACTTCTTCTTCTCCTCTTTGCATGGTACTAAGCTCTTCCATGGGGGATTTGATTTATTCATCCTCCATGGAAGGCTAAACTAAGGTTAGTGCTTGATTTCGATTTTGGTTTTGTAAATTATGGATGTTTGGGGAGGTTTGCCCCTTTGTGAATGTGAAGTTAATTGATAGGCTTATGCATCTCTTGCTTGTTCTTATTCAAATTATAGCATGTGTAGCTAAATTAGGTTGACGCCCTAGTTCCTATGCGTGATAGAGGGCTAAAGGTTGGGACGTATAATTGCCCAAATGGCTAGGTAGCACGGGCTTAAGCATGGCTAATTAATTCAACCCAAAGTGACAGTTGGTAATCTGAATTAATTAACGTTTTCATGTTAGGCTTAAGGCAAGAGAGAAACCGGGTTAGTCTTAGGATTAGACCGTCATAGTGTTCCCGTTACTAGCTTATAGTCGATTTAGGGGTCGCGACCTTGGATAGATTATTGGCCAAGTATAATTAGAATTGCACGTGTCTAATTATATCTTTGGGTCATTTGAGCTAGAACTTAGCCAAATGAATTGTGTGCTGAAGCATGGCTAGTTAATCAATTGTATCGATGATCCGAACATCCATAACGATCAATTCCATTTCTCGAAGTTAAGCACGACCGTTTAAATTCTTGCACTCGTCATTTAATTTTCCGTTAGCTTGCATATTAGGAGCTCCCTTCCCCCCAAACCAAATTACCATTCTTTTATTGTGCATACTTTTTATAATTAACAAATTAGGCTTAGTTAAATTGAATTTCTTATTTCCCTGTGGATCGACCCCGTTACCATTTAGCTGCAAATTGCTCGGTGCATTCGGGTTATAAATTGTATTTTGGTAAGCCTCGACAGCTTGAAATTTAGTTGGTTATTCAAAAATCCATCTACCAGTCTCTTACCGCCAAACCGACAGTTAGTTGATGTCGCCAGTGGAGGATGTCCTCATGGATAAGACCCCCGCCGAAGCTAGAGTTTTGATTTCCAACTTGGCTAGGAGCTTGGAGCGGAGAGGAGATGGAGACAAGGAGAAAGATCGCCTGATCAGGAACGTGGACGAGCTTAAGGCACAACTTTTTGAGGTAAGTAGTGTTGTTCTTGCTTTGAAAGATAACTTACAGCCCCGTCATTCTGTTTCAAGTAGATCGTTGGAAGAAATGCTTGAATCACAACATAGGGAAACTCGAGAGCAGTTTCAAACTCTCCAGACAAGCTTACGCTTATGCTGCCTAGCACTCTCCCGACAGATCCACTCAAGCTCAGCATCCCAAGGGAGAACGAGGCGGGAAGCTCTACCCCATCTGAGGATATCTTCCCACACCAATCTCGCAAAGGGGCACTGAAAGAACAGGTGGTCGCGAGACTCAAACCCGGACAAACAAAGCAAACAATCAGTAGGGGTCGAGGGGATCCACCGGGTCAGCTTGTCCCGGGTATACAATTTATCCCTCAAGGCCAACCAGGAGACAAAAGCATGACGCAGAATATTCCCCCCGAACCACAGCAAACCCCGCCAAGGAACCACCGTCCCACGAGGGAGGATCGCCTCCCAAGCACTCGAGACTGAGAAACCAATCCCGCCCGTAACCCAGATCAACTTATCGTCCAGATCAAGGCAACACACAGTGGAGCGCACGACATCGGAAATCTCCAACATCTCAGGAGACCTCGACGGCCACCGCCACGAACCATCAGGCAGCAGGAAATCAGAGACTGTAGCTTGAATATGACTAGCCGTGTCATACAAGATACGATCACTAATCCTTGGCAGAAAAGGACCATCAGGCAGCCATGGATCAACCCACATACGGCACCTACAACCATCTCCAATGGAAAACCGGACAAGCGGACGGAAAAGGTCATGAAGCCCCATAATCGCCTTGAGGCACCAAGACCACAGAGACGACACAGGAATCGTCCAAAGAGAACGTCCACGGAGGATATTCTCCTCCATCCAAGCGACCCACAAAGAGCCAGAGCGAAGCAGCAGGAGCCAGAGGAGCTTCATAACAGCTGCCGAGTTCCAGGACTGGATATGACGAATACCCAAACCACCCCCCCGCTTAGGCAAGCAAATATCATCCCAGGCTACCTTAGCCCCCCCGCGACCAAAAGGAGAGCCTTTCCAGAGGTAGCAACGAAGCAAACTCTCAACCCTCTGGACCACACGAGCAGGCAGCACAAAAACACTTACCCAATAGACCTGGAAGGTCTGGAGGACCGACTAAATAAGCTGCAACCTACCAGCATAGGAGAGAGCCCTAGCAGTCCAACTACCAATCCTAGAGGTGATCCGATCAATCAGCGGCTGACAATCACACGAAGACAGCCGACCCGAGAGAAGAGGAAGACCTAAGTAACAAACAGGCAGCGACGCAAGAAGAACACCCATGCACTCAGCAAGGCCGACTGCCACAAGGATAGGAGCACCCGCACAAAACATCGAGTTCTTAGCAGAGTTAGCCACAAGGCAAGAAAGCTCCTGGAAGAGATGTAAGGTCTGCTGAACAAACCCCGAACGAACCCATTTTTTAATAAAAAAAAATTCAAAAAATGCATCCCACCGGGGCGTTTTCGGTTTTATGCAATTTCCAAATCGATCGTTTCTTCCCTTCTTTTCCAAACTTATTGTCGGGGACGCTTTTTAACCTCAAACTACAACTCTCGAAGCCTGCGAGTCTAATATCTAACAACCTTGCACCCCAATCTCAAAGCCCTAAAATCCACAACGGGAGCATTTAAAGCACGTGCCAAAAAAACTGAGTAAGATTCCGAATTGCACAAAACCAAAGAGTGGATTGTGAATGTTTGATCAATACGAACCCATTTTTTAATAAAAAAAAATTTCAAAAAATGCATCCCACCCGGGCGTTTTCGGTTTTTTACAATTTCCGTATCGCTCGTTTCTTCCCTTATTTTCCAAACTTATGGTCGGGGACGCTTTTTAACCTCAAACTAAAACTCTCGAAGCCTACGATTCTAATATCTAACAACCTTGCACCCCAATCTCAAAGCCCTAAAATCCTCTACGGGAGCATTTAAAGCACGTGCCAAAAAAACTGAGTAAGATTCCGAATTGCACAAAACCAAAGAGTAGATTGTGAATGTTTGATCAATACGAACCCATTTTTTAATAAAAAAAATTTCAAAAAATGCATCCCACCGGGGCGTTTTCGATTTTTTGCAATTTCCATATCGCTCGTTTATTCCCTTCTTTTCCAAACTTATGGCCGGGGACGCTTTTTAACCTCAAACTACAACTCTCGAAGCCTGCGAGTCTAATATCTAACAACCTTGCACCCCAATCTCAAAGCCCTAAAATCCTCAACGGGAGCATTTAAAGCACGTGCCAAAAAAACTGAGTAAGATTCCGAATTGCACAAAACCAAAGAGTGGATTGTGAATGTTTGATCAATACGAACCCATTTTTGAATAAAAAAAAAAAATCAAAAAATGCATCCCACCGGGGCGTTTTCGGTTTTTTGCAATTTCCACATCGCTCGTTTCTTCCCTTCTTTTCCAAACTTATGGTCGGGGACGCTTTTTAACCTCAAACTACAACTCTCGAAGCCTTCGAGTCTAATATCTAACAACCTTGCACCCCAATCTCAAAGCCCTAAAATAATCAACGGGAGCATTTAAAGCACGTGCCAAAAAAACTGAGTAAGATTTCGAATTGCACAAAACCAAAGAGTGGATTGTGAATGTTTGATCAATACGAACCCATTTTTGAATTAAAAAAAAATTCAAAAAATGCATCCCACCGGGGCGTTTTCGGTTTTTTGCAATTTCCACAACGCTCGTTTCTTCCCTTCTTTTCCAAACTTATGGTCGGGGACGATTTTTAACCTCAAACTACAACTCTCGAAGCCTGCGAGTCTAATATCTAACAACCTTGCACCCCAATCTCAAAGCCCTAAAATCCTCAACGGGAGCATTTAAAGCACGTGCCAAAAAAACTGAGTAAGATTCCGAATTGCACAAAACCAAATAGTGGATTGTGAATGTTTGATCAATACGAACCCATTTTTGAATAAATTTTTTTTTCAAAAAATGCATCCCACCGGGGCGTTTTCGGTTTTTTGCAATTTCCATATCGCTCGTGTCTTCCCTTCTTTTCCAAACTTATGGTCGGGGACGCTTTTTAACCTCAAACTACAACTCTCGAAGCCTGCGAGTCTAATATCTAACAACCTTGCACCCCAATGTCAAAGCCATAAAATCCTCAACGGGAGCATTTAAAGCACGTGCCAAAAAAACTGAGTAAGATTCCGAATTGCACAAAACCAACGAGTAGATTGTGAATGTTTGATCAATACGAACCCATTTTTGAATAAAAAAAAATTTCAAAAAATGCATCCCACCGGGTCGTTTTCGGTTTTTTGCAATTTCCATATCTCTCGTTTATTCCCTTCTTTTCCAAACTTATGGTCGGGGACGCTTTTTAACCTCAAACTACAACTCTCGAAGCCTGCGAGTCTAATATCTAACAACCTTGCACCCCAATCTCAAAGCCCTAAAATCCTCAACGGGAGCATTTAAAGCACGTGCCAAAAAAACTGAGTAAGATTTCGAATTGCACAAAACCAAAGAGTGGATTGTGAATGTTTGATCAATACGAACCCATTTTTGAATTAAAAAAAAAATTCAAAAAATGCATCCCACCGGGGCGTTTTCGGTTTTTTGCAATTTCCACAACGCTCGTTTCTTCCCTTCTTTTCCAAACTTATGGTCGGGGACGCTTTTTAACCTCAAACTACAACTCTCGAAGCCTGCGAGTCTAATATCTAACAACCTTGCACCCCAGTCTCAAAGCCCTAAAATCCTCAACGGGAGCATTTAAAGCACGTGCCAAAAAAACTGAGTAAGATTCCGAATTGCACAAAACCAAAGAGTGGATTGTGAATGTTTGATCAATACGAACCCATTTTTGAATAAAAAAAAAAATCAAAAAATGCATCCCACCGTGGCGTTTTCGGTTTTTTGCAATTTCCACATCGCTCGTTTCTTCCCTTCTTTTCCAAACTTATGGTCGGGGACGCTTTTTAACCTCAAACTACAACTCTCGAAGCCTGCGAGTCTAATATCTAACAACCTTGCACCCCAATCTCAAAGCCCTAAAATAATCAACGGGAGCATTTAAAGCACGTGCCAAAAAAACTGAGTAAGATTTCGAATTGCACAAAACCAAAGAGTGGATTGTGAATGTTTGATCAATACGAACCCATTTTTGAATAAAAAAAAAATTCAAAAAATGCATCCCACCGTGGCGTTTTCGGTTTTTTGCAATTTTCATATCGCTCTTTTCTTCCTTTCTTTTCCAAACTTATGGTCGGGGACGCTTTTTAACCTCAAACTACAACTCTCGAAGCCTGCGAGTCTAATATCTAACAACCTTGCACCCCAATCTCAAAGCCCTAAAATTCTCAACGGGAGCATTTAAAGCACGTGCCAAAAAAACTGAGTAAGATTCCGAATTGCACAAAACCAAATAGTGGATTGTGAATGTTTGATCAATACGAACCCATTTTTGAATAAAATTTTTTTTCAAAAAATGCATCCCACCGGGGCGTTTTCGGTTTTTTGCAATTTCCATATCGCTCGTGTCTTCCCTTCTTTTCCAAACTTATGGTCGGGGACGCTTTTTAACCTCAAACTACAACTCTCGAAGCCTGCGAGTCTAATATCTAACAACCTTGCACCCCAATGTCAAAGCCATAAAATCCTCAACGGGAGCATTTAAAGCACGTGCCAAAAAAACTGAGTAAGATTCCGAATTGCACAAAACCAACGAGTAGATTGTGAATGTTTGATCAATACGAACCCATTTTTGAATAAAAAAATTTTCAAAAAATGCATCCCACCGGGGCGTTTTCGGTTTTTTGCAATTTCCATATCGCTCGTTTATTCCCTTCTTTTCCAAACTTATGGCCGGGGACGCTTTTTAACCTCAAACTACAACTCTCGAAGCCTGCGAGTCTAATATCTAACAACCTTGCACCCCAATCTCAAAGCCCTAAAATCCTCAACGGGAGCATTTAAAGCACGTGCCAAAAAAACTGAGTAAGATTCCGAATTGCACAAAACCAAAGAGTGGATTGTGAATGTTTGATCAATACGAACCCATTTTTGAATAAAAAAAAAAATCAAAAAATGCATCCCACCGGGGCGTTTTCGGTTTTTTGCAATTTCCACATCGCTCGTTTCTTCCCTTCTTTTCCAAACTTATGGTCGGGGACGCTTTTTAACCTCAAACTACAACTCTCGAAGCCTGCGAGTCTAATATCTAACAACCTTGCACCCCAATCTCAAAGCCCTAAAATCCTCAACGGGAGCATTTAAAGCACGTGCCAAAAAAACTGAGTAAGATTTCGAATTGCACAAAACCAAAGAGTGGATTGTGAATGTTTGATCAATACGAACCCATTTTTGAATTAAAAAAAAAATTCAAAAAATGCATCCCACCGGGGCGTTTTCGGTTTTTTGCAATTTCCACAACGTTCGTTTCTTCCCTTCTTTTCCAAACTTATGGTCGGGGACGCTTTTTAACCTCAAACTACAACTCTCGAAGCCTGCGAGTCTAATATCTAACAACCTTGCACCCCAATCTCAAAGCCCTAAAATCCTCAACGGGAGCATTTAAAGCACGTGCCAAAAAAACTGAGTAAGATTCCGAATTGCACAAAACCAAAGAGTGGATTGTGAATGTTTGATCAATACGAACCCATTTTTGAATAAAAAAAAAAATCAAAAAATGCATCCCACCGGGGCGTTTTCGGTTTTTTGCAATTTCCACATCGCTCGTTTCTTCCCTTCTTTTCCAAACTTATGGTCGGGGACGCTTTTTAACCTCAAACTACAACTCTCGAAGCCTGCGAGTCTAATATCTAACAACCTTGCACCCCAATCTCAAAGCCCTAAAATAATCAACGGGAGCATTTAAAGCACGTGCCAAAAAAACTGAGTAAGATTTCGAATTGCACAAAACCAAAGAGTGGATTGTGAATGTTTGATCAATACGAACCCATTTTTGAATAAAAAAAAAATTCAAAAAATGCATCCCACCGTGGCGTTTTCGGTTTTTTGCAATTTTCATATCGCTCTTTTCTTCCTTTCTTTTCCAAACTTATGGTCGGGGACGCTTTTTAACCTCAAACTACAACTCTCGAAGCCTGCGAGTCTAATATCTAACAACCTTGCACCCCAATCTCAAAGCCCTAAAATCCTCAACGGGAGCATTTAAAGCACGTGCCAAAAAAACTGAGTAAGATTCCGAATTGCACAAAACCAAATAGTGGATTGTGAATGTTTGATCAATACGAACCCATTTTTGAATAAAATTTTTTTTCAAAAAATGCATCCCACCGGGGCGTTTTCGGTTTTTTGCAATTTCCATATCGCTCGTGTCTTCCCTTCTTTTCCAAACTTATGGTCGGGGACGCTTTTTAACCTCAAACTACAACTCTCGAAGCCTGCGAGTCTAATATCTAACAACCTTGCACCCCAATGTCAAAGCCATAAAATCCTCAACGGGAGCATTTAAAGCACGTGCCAAAAAAACTGAGTAAGATTCCGAATTGCACAAAACCAACGAGTAGATTGTGAATGTTTGATCAATACGAACCCATTTTTGAATTAAAAAATTTTCAAAAAATGCATCCCACCGGGGCGTTTTCGGTTTTTTGCAATTTCCATATCGCTCGTTTATTCCCTTCTTTTCCAAACTTATGGCCGGGGACGCTTTTTAACCTCAAACTACAACTGTCGAAGCCTGCGAGTCTAATATCTAACAACCTTGCACCCCAATCTCAAAGCCCTAAAATCCTCAACGGGAGCATTTAAAGCACGTGCCAAAAAAACTGAGTAAGATTCCGAATTGCACAAAACCAAAGAGTGGATTGTGAATGTTTGATCAATACGAACCCATTTTTGAATAAAAAAAAAAAATCAAAAAATGCATCCCACCGGGGCGTTTTCGGTTTTTTGCAATTTCCACATCGCTCGTTTCTTCCCTTCTTTTCCAAACTTATGGTCGGGGACGCTTTTTAACCTCAAACTACAACTCTCGAAGCCTGCGAGTCTAATATCTAACAACCTTGCACCCCAATGTCAAAGCCATAAAATCCTCAACGGGAGCATTTAAAGCACGTGCCAAAAAAACTGAGTAAGATTCCGAATTGCACAAAACCAACGAGTAGATTGTGAATGTTTGATCAATACGAACCCATTTTTGAATAAAATTTTTTTCAAAAAATGCATCCCACTGGGGCGTTTTCGGTTTTTTGCAATTTCCATATCGCTCGTTTATTCCCTTCTTTTCCAAACTTATGGCCGGGGACGCTTTTTAACCTCAAACTACAACTCTCGAAGCCTGCGAGTCTAATATCTAACAACCTTGCACCCCAATCTCAAAGCCCTAAAATCCTCAACGGGAGCATTTAAAGCACGTGCCAAAAAAACTGAGTAAGATTCCGAATTGCACAAAACCAAAGAGTGGATTGTGAATGTTTGATCAATACGAACCCATTTTTGAATAAAAAAAAAAATCAAAAAATGCATCCCACCGGGGCGTTTTCGGTTTTTTGCAATTTCCACATCGCTCGTTTCTTCCCTTCTTTTCCAAACGTATGGTCGGGGACGCTTTTTAACCTCAAACTACAACTCTCGAAGCCTGCGAGTCTAATATCTAACAACCTTGCACCCCAATCTCAAAGCCCTAAAATCCTCAACGGGAGCATTTAAAGCACGTGCCAAAAAAACTGAGTAAGATTTCGAATTGCACAAAACCAAAGGGTGGATTGTGAATGTTTGATCAATACGAACCCATTTTTGAATTAAAAAAAAAATTCAAAAAATGCATCCCACCGGGGCGTTTTCGGTTTTTTGCAATTTCCACAACGCTCGTTTCTTCCCTTCTTTTCCAAACTTATGGTCGGGGACGCTTTTTAACCTCAAACTACAACTCTCGAAGCCTGCGAGTCTAATATCTAACAACCTTGCACCCCAATCTCAAAGCCCTAAAATCCTCAACGGGAGCATTTAAAGCACGTGCCAAAAAAACTGAGTAAGATTCCGAATTGCACAAAACCAAAGAGTGGATTGTGAATGTTTGATCAATACGAACCCATTTTTGAATAAAAAAAAAAATCAAAAAATGCATCCCACCGGGGCGTTTTCGGTTTTTTGCAATTTCCACAACGCTCGTTTCTTCCCTTCTTTTCCAAACTTATGGTCGGGGACGATTTTTAACCTGAAACTACAACTCTCGAAGCCTGCGAGTCTAATATCTAACAACCTTGCACCCCAATGTCAAAGCCATAAAATCCTCAACGGGAGCATTTAAAGCACGTGCCAAAAAAACTGAGTAAGATTCCGAATTGCACAAAACCAACGAGTAGATTGTGAATGTTTGATCAATACGAACCCATTTTTGAATAAAAAAATTTTCAAAAAATGCATCCCACCGGGGCGTTTTCGGTTTTTTGCAATTTCCATATCGCTCGTTTATTCCCTTCTTTTCCAAACTTATGGCCGGGGACGCTTTTTAACCTCAAACTACAACTCTCGAAGCCTGCGAGTCTAATATCTAACAACCTTGCACCCCAATCTCAAAGCCCTAAAATCCTCAACGGGAGCATTTAAAGCACGTGCCAAAAAAACTGAGTAAGATTTCGAATTGCACAAAACCAAAGAGTGGATTGTGAATGTTTGATCAATACGAACCCATTTTTGAATTAAAAAAAAAATTCAAAAAATGCATCCCACCGGGGCGTTTTCGGTTTTTTGCAATTTCCACAACGCTCGTTTCTTCCCTTCTTTTCCAAACTTATGGTCGGGGACGCTTTTTAACCTCAAACTACAACTCTCGAAGCCTGCGAGTCTAATATCTAACAACCTTGCACCCCAATCTCAAAGCCCTAAAATCCTCAACGGGAGCATTTAAAGCACGTGCCAAAAAAACTGAGTAAGATTCCGAATTGCACAAAAACAAAGAGTGGATTGTGAATGTTTGATCAATACGAACCCATTTTTGAATAAAAAAAAAATCAAAAAATGCATCCCACCGGGGCGTTTTCGGTTTTTTGCAATTTCCACAACGCTCGTTTCTTCCCTTCTTTTCCAAACTTATGGCGGGGACGATTTTTAACCTCAAACTACAACTCTCGAAGCCTGCGAGTCTAATATCTAACAACCTTGCACCCCAATGTCAAAGCCATAAAATCCTCAACGGGAGCATTTAAAGCACGTGCCAAAAAAACTGAGTAAGATTCCGAATTGCACAAAACCAACGAGTAGATTGTGAATGTTTGATCAATACGAACCCATTTTTGAATAAAAATTTTTTCAAAAAATGCATCCCACCGGGGCGTTTTCGGTTTTTTGCAATTTCCATATCGCTCGTTTATTCCCTTCTTTTCCAAACTTATGGTCGGGGACGCTTTTTAACCTCAAACTACAACTCTCGAAGCCTGCGAGTCTAATATCTAACAACCTTGCACCCCAATCTCAAAGCCCTAAAATCCTCAACGGGAGCATTTAAAGCACGTGCCAAAAAAACTGAGTAAGATTCCGAATTGCACAAAAACAAAGAATGGATTGTGAATGTTTGATCAATACGAACCCATTTTTGAATAAAAAAAAAATCAAAAAATGCATCCCACCGGGGAGTTTTCGGTTTTTTGCAATTTCCACAACGCTCGTTTCTTCCCTTCTTTTCCAAACTTATGGTCGGGGACGATTTTTAACCTCAAACTACAACTCTCGAAGCCTGCGAGTCTAATATCTAACAACCTTGCACCCCAATGTCAAAGCCATAAAATCCTCAACGGGAGCATTTAAAGCACGTGCCAAAAAAACTGAGTAAGATTCCGAATTGCACAAAACCAACGAGTAGATTGTGAATGTTTGATCAATACGAACCCATTTTTGAATAAAAAAATTTTCAAAAAATGCATCCCACCGGGGCGTTTTCGGTTTTTTGCAATTTCCATATCGCTCGTTTATTCCCTTCTTTTCCAAACTTATGGCCGGGGACGCTTTTTAACCTCAAACTACAACTCTCGAAGCCTGCGAGTCTAATATCTAACAACCTTGCACCCCAATCTCAAAGCCCTAAAATCCTCAACGGGAGCATTTAAAGCACGTGCCAAAAAAACTGAGTAAGATTCCGAATTGCACAAAACCAAAGAGTGGATTGTGAATGTTTGATCAATACGAACCCATTTTTGAATAAAAAAAAAAATCAAAAAATGCATCCCACCGGGGCGTTTTCGGTTTTTTGCAATTTCCACATCGCTCGTTTCTTCCCTTCTTTTCCAAACTTATGGTCGGGGACGCTTTTTAACCTCAAACTACAACTCTCGAAGCCTGCGAGTCTAATATCTAACAACCTTGCACCCCAATCTCAAAGCCCTAAAATCCTCAACGGGAGCATTTAAAGCACGTGCCAAAAAAACTGAGTAAGATTTCGAATTGCACAAAACCAAAGAGTGGATTGTGAATGTTTGATCAATACGAACCCATTTTTGAATTAAAAAAAAAATTCAAAAAATGCATCCCACCGGGGCGTTTTCGATTTTTTGCAATTTCCACAACGCTCGTTTCTTCCCTTCTTTTCCAAACTTATGGTCGGGGACGCTTTTTAACCTCAAACTACAACTCTCGAAGCCTGCGAGTCTAATATCTAACAACCTTGCACCCCAATCTCAAAGCCCTAAAATCCTCAACGGGAGCATTTAAAGCACGTGCCAAAAAAACTGAGTAAGATTCCGAATTGCACAAAAACAAATAGTGGATTGTGAATGTTTGATCAATACGAACCCATTTTTGAATAATTTTTTTTTTCAAAAAATGCATCCCACCGGGGCGTTTTCGGTTTTTTGCAATTTCCATATCGCTCGTGTCTTCCCTTCTTTTCCAAACTTATGGTCGGGGACGCTTTTTAACCTCAAACTACAACTCTCGAAGCCTGCGAGTCTAATATCTAACAACCTTGCACCCCAATCTCAAAGCCCTAAAATCCTCAACGGGAGCATTTAAAGCACGTGCCAAAAAAACTGAGTAAGATTTCGAATTGCACAAAACCAAAGAGTGGATTGTGAATGTTTGATCAATACGAACCCATTTTTGAATTAAAAAAAAATTCAAAAAATGCATCCCACCGGGGCGTTTTCGGTTTTTTGAAATTTCCACAACGCTCGTTTCTTCCCTTCTTTTCCAAACTTATGGTCGGGGACGCTTTTTAACCTCAAACTACAACTCTCGAAGCCTGCGAGTCTAATATCTAATAACCTTGCACCCCAATCTCAAAGCCCTAAAATCCTCAACGGGAGCATTTAAAGCACGTGCCAAAAAAACTGAGTAAGATTTCGAATTGCACAAAACCAAAGAGTGGATTGTGAATGTTTGATCAATACGAACCCATTTTTGAATAAATTTTTTTTTTCAAGAAATGCATCCCACCGGGGCGTTTTCGGTTTTTTGCAATTTCCATATCACTCGTTTCTTCCGTTCTTTTCCAAACTTATGGTCGGGGACGCTTTTTAACCTCAAACTACAACTCTCGAAGCCTGCGAGTCTAATATCTAACAACCTTGCACCCCAATCTCAAAGCCCTAAAATTCTCAACGGGAGCATTTAAAGCACGTGCCAAAAAAACTGAGTAAGTTTCCGAATTGCACAAAACCAAAGAGTGGATTGTGAATGTTTGATCAATACGAACCTATTTTTAAATAAATTTTTTTTTCAAGAAATGCATCCCACCGGGGCGTTTTCGGTTTTTTGCAATTTCCATATCACTCGTTTCTTCCGTTCTTTTCCAAACTTATGGTCGGGGACGCTTTTTAACCTCAAACTACAACTCTCGAAGCCTGCGAGTCTAATATCTAACAACCTTGCACCCCAATCTCAAAGCCCTAAAATCCTCAACGGGAGCATTTAAAGCACGTGCCAAAAAAACTGAGTAAGATTCCGAATTGCACAAAACCAAAGAGTGGATTGTGAATGTTTGATCAATACGAACCCATTTTTGAATAAAAAAAAAATTCAAAAAATGCATCCCACCGTGGCGTTTTCGGTTTTTTGCAATTTTCATATCTCTCTTTTCTTCCTTTCTTTTCGAAACTTATGGTCGGGGACGCTTTTTAACCTCAAACTACAACTCTCGAAGCCTGCGAGTCTAATATCTAACAACCTTGCACCCCAATCTCAAAGCCCTAAAATCCTCAACGAGAGCATTTAAAGCACGTGCGAAAAAAACTGCGTAAGATTCCGAATTGCACAAAACCAAATAGTGGATAGTGAATGTTTGATCAATACGAACCCATTTTTGAATAAAAAAAAAAATCAAAAAATGCATCCCACCGGGGCGTTTTCGGTTTTTTGCAATTTCCACATCGCTCGTTTCTTCCCTTCTTTTCCAAACTTATGGTCGGGGACGCTTTTTAACCTCAAACTACAACTCTCGAAGCCTGCGAGTCTAATATCTAACAACCTTGCACCCCAATCTCAAAGCCCTAAAATCCTCAACGGGAGCATTTAAAGCACGTGCCAAAAAAACTGAGTAAGATTTCGAATTGCACAAAACCAAAGAGTGGATTGTGAATGTTTGATCAATACGAACCCATTTTTGAATTAAAAAAAAAATTCAAAAAATGCATCCCACCGGGGCGTTTTCGATTTTTTGCAATTTCCACAACGCTCGTTTCTTCCCTTCTTTTCCAAACTTATGGTCGGGGACGCTTTTTAACCTCAAACTACAACTCTCGAAGCCTGCGAGTCTAATATCTAACAACCTTGCACCCCAATCTCAAAGCCCTAAAAAACTCAACGAGAGCATTTAAAGAACGTGCCAAAAAAACTGAGTAAGATTCTGAATTGCACAAAACCAAAGAGTGGATTGGGAATGTTTGATCAATACGAACCCATTTTTGAATAAAAAAAAAATTCAAAAAATGCATCCCACCGTGGCGTTTTCGGTTTTTTGCAATTTTCATATCGCTCTTTTCTTTCTTTGTTTTCCAAACTTATGGTCGGGGACGCTTTTTAACCTCAAACTACAACTCTCGAAGCCTGCGAGTCTAATATCTAACAACCTTGCACCCCAATCTCAAAGCCCTAAAATCCTCGACGGGAGCATTTAAAGCACGTGCCAAAAAAACTGAGTAAGATTCCGAATTGCACAAAACCAAAGAGTGGATTGTGAATGTTTGATCAATACGAACCCATTTTTAAATAAATTTTTTTTCAAGAAATGCATCCCACCGGGGCGTTTTCGGTTTTTTGCAATTTCCATATCACTCGTTTCTTTCGTTCTTTTCCAAACTTATGGTCGGGGACGCTTTTTAACCTCAAACTACAACTCTCGAAGCCTGCGAGTCTAATATCTAACAACCTTGCACCCCAATCTCAAAGCCCTAAAATTCTCAACGGGAGCATTTAAAGCACGTGCCAAAAAAACTGAGTAAGTTTCCGAATTGCACAAAACCAAAGAGTGGATTGTGAATGTTTGATCAATACGAACCTATTTTTAAATAAATTTTTTTTTCAAGAAATGCATCCCACCGTGGCGTTTTCGGTTTTTTGCAATTTTCATATCGCTCTTTTCTTCCTTTCTTTTCCAAACTTATGGTCGGGGACGCTTTTTAACCTCAAACTACAACTCTCGAAGCCTGCGAGTCTAATATCTAACAACCTTGCACCCCAATCTCAAAGCCCTAAAATCCTCAACGGGAGCATTTAAAGCACGTGCCAAAAAAAGTGCGTAAGATTCCGAATTGCACAAAACCAAATAGTGGATAGTGAATGTTTGATCAATACGAACCCATTTTTGAATAAAAAAAAAATTCAAAAAATGCATCCCACCGGGGCGTTTTCGGTTTTTTGCAATTTCCATATCGCTCGTTTATTCCCTTCTTTTCCAAACTTATGGCCGGGGACGCTTTTTAACCTCAAACTACAACTCTCGACGCCTGCGAGTCTAATATCTAACAACCTTGCACCCCAATCTCAAAGCCCTAAAATCCTCAACGGTAGCATTTAAAGCACGTGCCAAAAAAACTGAGTAAGATTCCGAATTGCACAAAACCAAAGAGTGGATTGTGAATGTTTGATCAATACGAACCCATTTTTGAATAAAAAAAAAAATCAAAAAATGCATCCCACCGCGTTTTCGGTTTTTTGCAATTTCCATATCGCTCGTTTCTTCCCTTCTTTTCCAAACTTATGGTCGGGGACGCTTTTTAACCTCAAACTACAACTCTCGAAGCCTGCGAGTCTAATATCTAACAACCTTGCACCCCAATCTCAAAGCCCTAAAATCCTCAACGGGAGCATTTAAAGCACGTGCCAAAAAAACTGAGTAAGATTTCGAATTGCACAAAACCAAAGAGTGGATTGTGAATGTTTGATCAATACGAACCCATTTTTGAATTAAAAAAAAATTCAAAAAATGCATCCCACCGGGGCGTTTTCGGTTTTTTGAAATTTCCACAACGCTCGTTTCTTCCCTTCTTTTCCAAACTTATGGTCGGGGACGCTTTTTAACCTCAAACTACAACTCTCGAAGCCTGCGAGTCTAATATCTAATAACCTTGCACCCCAATCTCAAAGCCCTAAAATCCTCAACGGGAGCATTTAAAGCACGTGCCAAAAAAACTGAGTAAGATTTCGAATTGCACAAAACCAAAGAGTGGATTGTGAATGTTTGATCAATACGAACCCATTTTTGAATAAATTTTTTTTTTCAAGAAATGCATCCCACCGGGGCGTTTTCGGTTTTTTGCAATTTCCATATCACTCGTTTCTTCCGTTCTTTTCCAAACTTATGGTCGGGGACGCTTTTTAACCTCAAACTACAACTCTCGAAGCCTGCGAGTCTAATATCTAACAACCTTGCACCCCAATCTCAAAGCCCTAAAATTCTCAACGGGAGCATTTAAAGCACGTGCCAAAAAAACTGAGTAAGTTTCCGAATTGCACAAAACCAAAGAGTGGATTGTGAATGTTTGATCAATACGAACCTATTTTTAAATAAATTTTTTTTTCAAGAAATGCATCCCACCGGGGCGTTTTCGGTTTTTTGCAATTTCCATATCACTCGTTTCTTCCGTTCTTTTCCAAACTTATGGTCGGGGACGCTTTTTAACCTCAAACTACAACTCTCGAAGCCTGCGAGTCTAATATCTAACAACCTTGCACCCCAATCTCAAAGCCCTAAAAAACTCAACGAGAGCATTTAAAGAACGTGCCAAAAAAACTGAGTAAGATTCTGAATTGCACAAAACCAAAGAGTGGATTGTGAATGTTTGATCAATACGAACCCATTTTTGAATAAAAAAAAAATTCAAAAAATGCATCCCACCGTGGCGTTTTCGGTTTTTTGCAATTTTCATATCGCTCTTTTCTTCCTTTCTTTTCCAAACTTATGGTCGGGGACGCTTTTTAACCTCAAACTACAACTCTCGAAGCCTGCGAGTCTAATATCTAACAACCTTGCACCCCAATCTCAAAGCCCTAAAATCCTCAACGAGAGCATTTAAAGCACGTGCCAAAAAAACTGAGTAAGATTCCGAATTGCACAAAACCAAATAACGGATAGTGAATGTTTGATCAATACGAACCCATTTTTGAATAAAAAAAAAATTCAAAAAATGCATCCCACCGTGGCGTTTTCGGTTTTTTGCAATTTTCATATCGCTCTTTTCTTCCTTTCTTTTCCAAACTTATGGTCGGGGACGCTTTTTAACCTCAAACTACAACTCTCGAAGCCTGCGAGTCTAATATCTAACAACCTTGCACCCCAATCTCAAAGCCCTAAAAAACTCAACGAGAGCATTTAAAGCACGTGCCAAAAAACCTGAGTAAGATTCTGAATTGCACAAAACCAAAGAGTGGATTGTGAATGTTTGATCAATACGAACCCATTTTTGAATAAAAAAAAAATTCAAAAAATGCATCCCACCGAGGCGTTTTCGGTTTTTTGCAATTTTCATATCGCTCTTTTCTTCCTTTCTTTTCCAAACTTATGGTCGGGGACGCTTTTTAACCTCAAACTACAACTCTCGAAGCCTGCGAGTCTAATATCTAACAACCTTGCACCCCAATCTCAAAGCCCTAAAATCCTCAACGGGAGCATTTAAAGCACGTGCCAAAAAAACTGAGTAAGATTCCGAATTGCACAAAACCAAAGAGTGGATTGTGAATGTTTGATCAATACGAACCCATTTTTGAATAAAAAAAAAATTCAAAAAATGCATCCCACCGTGGCGTTTTCGGTTTTTTGCAATTTTCATATCTCTCTTTTCTTCCTTTCTTTTCGAAACTTATGGTCGGGGACGCTTTTTAACCTCAAACTACAACTCTCGAAGCCTGCGAGTCTAATATCTAACAACCTTGCACCCCAATCTCAAAGCCCTAAAATCCTCAACGAGAGCATTTAAAGCACGTGCGAAAAAAACTGCGTAAGATTCCGAATTGCACAAAACCAAATAGTGGATAGTGAATGTTTGATCAATACGAACCCATTTTTGAATAAAAAAAAAATTCAAAAAATGCATCCCACCGTGGCGTTTTCGGTTTTTTGCAATTTTCATATCGCTCTTTTCTTCCTTTCTTTTCCAAACTTATGGTCGGGGACGCTTTTTAACCTCAAACTACAACTCTCGAAGCCTGCGAGTCTAATATCTAACAACCTTGCACCCCAATCTCAAAGCCCTAAAATCCTCAACGGGAGCATTTAAAGCACGTGCCAAAAAAAGTGCGTAAGATTCCGAATTGCACAAAACCAAATAGTGGATAGTGAATGTTTGATCAATACGAACCCATTTTTGAATAAAAAAAAAATTCAAAAAATGCATCCCACCGGGGCGTTTTCGGTTTTTTGCAATTTCCATATCGCTCGTTTATTCCCTTCTTTTCCAAACTTATGGCCGGGGACGCTTTTTAACCTCAAACTACAACTCTCGACGCCTGCGAGTCTAATATCTAACAACCTTGCACCCCAATCTCAAAGCCCTAAAATCCTCAACGGGAGCATTTAAAGCACGTGCCAAAAAAAGTGCGTAAGATTCCGAATTGCACAAAACCAAATAGTGGATAGTGAATGTTTGATCAATACGAACCCATTTTTGAATAAAAAAAAAATTCAAAAAATGCATCCCACCGGGGCGTTTTCGGTTTTTTGCAATTTCCATATCGCTCGTTTATTCCCTTCTTTTCCAAACTTATGGCCGGGGACGCTTTTTAACCTCAAACTACAACTCTCGACGCCTGCGAGTCTAATATCTAACAACCTTGCACCCCAATCTCAAAGCCCTAAAAAACTCAACAAGAGCATTTAAAGCACGTGCCAAAAAAACTGAGTAAGATTCTGAATTGCACAAAACCAAAGAGTGGATTGTGAATGTTTTATCAATACGAACCCATTTTTGAATAAAAAAAAAATTCAAAAAATGCATCCCACCGTGGCGTTTTCGGTTTTTTGCAATTTTCATATCGCTCTTTTCTTTCTTTGTTTTCCAAACTTATGGTCGGGGACGCTTTTTAACCTCAAACTACAACTCTCGAAGCCTGCGAGTCTAATATCTAACAACCTTGCACCCCAATCTCAAAGCCCTAAAATCCTCAACGGGAGCATTTAAAGCACGTGCCAAAAAAACTGAGTAAGATTCCGAATTGCACAAAACCAAATAGTGGATAGTGAATGTTTGATCAATACGAACCCATTTTTGAATAAAAAAAAAAATCAAAAAATGCATCCCACCGTGGCGTTTTCGGTTTTTTGCAATTTTCATATCGCTCTTTTCTTCCTTTCTTTTCCAAACTTATGGTCGGGGACGCTTTTTAACCTCAAACTACAACTCTCGAAGCCTGCGAGTCTAATATCTAACAACCTTGCACCCCAATCTCAAAGCCCTAAAATCCTCAACGGGAGCATTTAAAGCACGTGCCAAAAAAACTGAGTAAGATTCCGAATTGCACAAAACCAAATAGTGGATAGTGAATGTTTGATCAATACGAACCCATTTTTGAATAAAAAAAAAATTCAAAAAATGCATCCCACCGTGGCGTTTTCGGTTTTTTGCAATTTTCATATCGCTCTTTTCTTCCTTTCTTTTCCAAACTTATGGTCGGGGACGCTTTTTAACCTCAAACTACAACTCTCGAAGCCTGCGAGTCTAATATCTAACAACCTTGCACCCCAATCTCAAAGCCCTAAAATCCTCAACGAGAGCATTTAAAGCACGTGCCAAAAAAACTGCGTAAGATTCCGAATTGCACAAAACCAAATAGTGGATAGTGAAAGTTTGATCAATACGAACCCATTTTTGAATAAAAAAAAAATTCAAAAAATGCATCCCACCGTGGCGTTTTCGGTTTTTTGCAATTTTCATATCGCTCTTTTCTTCCTTTCTTTTCCAAACTTATGGTCGGGGACGCTTTTTAACCTCAAACTACAACTCTCGAAGCCTGCGAGTCTAATATCTAACAACCTTGCACCCCAATCTCAAAGCCCTAAAATCCTCAACGGGAGCATTTAAAGCACGTGCCAAAAAAAGTGCGTAAGATTCCGAATTGCACAAAACCAAATAGTGGATAGTGAATGTTTGATCAATACGAACCCATTTTTGAATAAAAAAAAAATTCAAAAAATGCATCCCACCGGGGCGTTTTCGGTTTTTTGCAATTTCCATATCGCTCGTTTATTCCCTTCTTTTCCAAACTTATGGCCGGGGACGCTTTTTAACCTCAAACTACAACTCTCGACTCCTGCGAGTCTAATATCTAACAACCTTGCACCCAAATCTCAAAGCCCTAAAATCCTCAACGGGAGCATTTAAAGCACGTGCCAAAAAAACTGAGTAAGATTCCGAATTGCACAAAACCAAAGAGTGGATTGTGAATGTTTGATCAATACGAACCCATTTTTGAATAAAAAAAAAAATCAAAAAATGCATCCCACCGGGGCGTTTTCGGTTTTTTGCAATTTCCACATCGCTCGTTTCTTCCCTTCTTTTCCAAACTTATGGTCGGGGACGCTTTTTAACCTCAAACTACAACTCTCGAAGCCTGCGAGTCTAATATCTAATAACCTTGCACCCCAATCTCAAAGCCCTAAAATCCTCAACGGGAGCATTTAAAGCACGTGCCAAAAAAACTGAGTAAGATTTCGAATTGCACAAAACCAAAGAGTGGATTGTGAATGTTTGATCAATACGAACCCATTTTTGAATAAATTTTTTTTTTCAAGAAATGCATCCCACCGGGGCGTTTTCGGTTTTTTGCAATTTCCATATCACTCGTTTCTTCCGTTCATTTCCAAACTTATGGTCGGGGACGCTTTTTAACCTCAAACTACAACTCTCGAAGCCTGCGAGTCTAATATCTAACAACCTTGCACCCCAATCTCAAAGCCCTAAAAAACTCAACGAGAGCATTTAAAGCACGTGCCAAAAAAACTGAGTAAGATTCTGAATTGCACAAAACCAAAGAGTGGATTGTGAATGTTTGATCAATACGAAACCATTTTTGAATAAAAAAAAAATTCAAAAAATGCATCCCACCGTGGCGTTTTCGGTTTTTTGCAATTTTCATATCGCTCTTTTCTTTCTTTGTTTTCCAAACTTATGGTCGGGGACGCTTTTTAACCTCAAACTACAACTCTCGAAGCCTGCGAGTCTAATATCTAACAACCTTGCACCCCAATCTCAAAGCCCTAAAATCCTCAACGGGAGCATTTAAAGCACGTGCCAAAAAAACTGAGTAAGATTCCGAATTGCACAAAACCAAATAGTGGATAGTGAATGTTTGATCAATACGAACCCATTTTTGAATAAAAAAAAAATTCAAAGAATGCATCCCACCGTGGCGTTTTCGGTTTTTTGCAATTTTCATATCGCTCTTTTCTTCCTTTCTTTTCCAAACTTATGGTCGGGGACGCTTTTTAACCTCAAACTACAACTCTCGAAGCCTGCAAGTCTAATATCTAACAACCTTGCACCCCAATCTCAAAGCCCTAAAATCCTCAACGAGAGCATTTAAAGCACGTGCCAAAAAAACTGCGTAAGATTCCGAATTGCACAAAACCAAATAGTGGATAGTGAATGTTTGATCAATACGAACCCATTTTTGAATAAAAAAAAAATTCAAAAAATGCATCCCACCGTGGCGTTTTCGGTTTTTTGCAATTTTCATATCGCTCTTTTCTTCCTTTCTTTTCCAAACTTATGGTCGGGGACGCTTTTTAACCTCAAACTACAACTCTCGAAGCCTGCGAATCTAATATCTAACAACCTTGCACCCCAATCTCAAAGCCCTAAAATCCTCAACGGGAGCATTTAAAGCACGTGCCAAAAAAAGTGCGTAAGATTCCGAATTGCACAAAACCAAATAGTGGATAGTGAATGTTTGATCAATACGAACCCATTTTTGAATAAAAAAAAAATTCAAAAAATGCATCCCACCGGGGCGTTTTCGGTTTTTTGCAATTTCCATATCGCTCGTTTATTCCCTTCTTTTCCAAACTTATGGCCGGGGACGCTTTTTAACCTCAAACTACAACTCTCGACGCCTACGAGTCTAATATCTAACAACCTTGCACCCCAATCTTAAAGCCCTAAAATACTCAACGGGAGCATTTAAAGCACGTGCCAAAAAAACTGAGTAAGATTCCGAATTGCACAAAACCAAAGAGTGGATTGTGAATGTTTGATCAATACGAACCCATTTTTGAAGAAAAAAAAAATCAAAAAATGCATCCCTTCGGGGCGTTTTCGGTTTTTTGCAATTCCCACATCGCTCGTTTCTTCCCATCTTTTCCAAACTTATGGTCGGGGACGCTTTTTAACCTCAAACTACAACTCTCGAAGCCTGCGAGTCTAATATCTAACAACCTTGCACCCCAATCTCAAAGCCCTAAAATCCTCAACGGGAGCATTTAAAGCACGTGCCAAAAAAACTGAGTAAGTTTCCGAATTGCACAAAACCAAAGAGTGGATTGTGAATGTTTGATCAATACGAACCTATTTTTAAATAAATTTTTTTTTCAAGAAATGCATTTCACCGGGGCGTTTTCGGTTTTTTGCAATTTCCATATCACTCGTTTCTTCCGTTCTTTTCCAAACTTATGGTCGGGGACGCTTTTTAACCTCAAACTACAACTCTCGAAGCCTGCGAGTCTAATATCTAACAACCTTGCACCCCAATCTCAAAGCCCTAAAAAACTCAACGAGAGCATTTAAAGCACGTGCCAAAAAACCTGAGTAAGATTCTGAATTGCACAAAACCAAAGAGTGGATTGTGAATGTTTGATCAATACGAACCCATTTTTGAATAAAAAAAAAATTCAAAAAATGCATCCCACCGAGGCGTTTTCGGTTTTTTGCAATTTTCATATCGCTCTTTTCTTCCTTTCTTTTCCAAACTTATGGTCGGGGACGCTTTTTAACCTCAAACTACAACTCTCGAAGCCTGCGAGTCTAATATCTAACAACCTTGCACCCCAATCTCAAAGCCCTAAAATCCTCAACGGGAGCATTTAAAGCACGTGCCAAAAAAACTGAGTAAGATTCCGAATTGCACAAAACCAAAGAGTGGATTGTGAATGTTTGATCAATACGAACCCATTTTTGAATAAAAAAAAAATTCAAAAAATGCATCCCACCGTGGCGTTTTCGGTTTTTTGCAATTTTCATATCTCTCTTTTCTTCCTTTCTTTTCGAAACTTATGGTCGGGGACGCTTTTTAACCTCAAACTACAACTCTCGAAGCCTGCGAGTCTAATATCTAACAACCTTGCACCCCAATCTCAAAGCCCTAAAATCCTCAACGAGAGCATTTAAAGCACGTGCGAAAAAAACTGCGTAAGATTCCGAATTGCACAAAACCAAATAGTGGATAGTGAATGTTTGATCAATACGAACCCATTTTTGAATAAAAAAAAAATTCAAAAAATGCATCCCACCGTGGCGTTTTCGGTTTTTTGCAATTTTCATATCGCTCTTTTCTTCCTTTCTTTTCCAAACTTATGGTCGGGGACGCTTTTTAACCTCAAACTACAACTCTCGAAGCCTGCGAGTCTAATATCTAACAACCTTGCACCCCAATCTCAAAGCCCTAAAATCCTCAACGGGAGCATTTAAAGCACGTGCCAAAAAAAGTGCGTAAGATTCCGAATTGCACAAAACCAAATAGTGGATAGTGAATGTTTGATCAATACGAACCCATTTTTGAATAAAAAAAAAATTCAAAAAATGCATCCCACCGGGGCGTTTTCGGTTTTTTGCAATTTCCATATCGCTCGTTTATTCCCTTCTTTTCCAAACTTATGGCCGGGGACGCTTTTTAACCTCAAACTACAACTCTCGACGCCTGCGAGTCTAATATCTAACAACCTTGCACCCCAATCTCAAAGCCCTAAAATCCTCAACGGGAGCATTTAAAGCACGTGCCAAAAAAAGTGCGTAAGATTCCGAATTGCACAAAACCAAATAGTGGATAGTGAATGTTTGATCAATACGAACCCATTTTTGAATAAAAAAAAAATTCAAAAAATGCATCCCACCGGGGCGTTTTCGGTTTTTTGCAATTTCCATATCGCTCGTTTATTCCCTTCTTTTCCAAACTTATGGCCGGGGACGCTTTTTAACCTCAAACTACAACTCTCGACGCCTGCGAGTCTAATATCTAACAACCTTGCACCCCAATCTCAAAGCCCTAAAAAACTCAACAAGAGCATTTAAAGCACGTGCCAAAAAAACTGAGTAAGATTCTGAATTGCACAAAACCAAAGAGTGGATTGTGAATGTTTTATCAATACGAACCCATTTTTGAATAAAAAAAAAATTCAAAAAATGCATCCCACCGTGGCGTTTTCGGTTTTTTGCAATTTTCATATCGCTCTTTTCTTTCTTTGTTTTCCAAACTTATGGTCGGGGACGCTTTTTAACCTCAAACTACAACTCTCGAAGCCTGCGAGTCTAATATCTAACAACCTTGCACCCCAATCTCAAAGCCCTAAAATCCTCAACGGGAGCATTTAAAGCACGTGCCAAAAAAACTGAGTAAGATTCCGAATTGCACAAAACCAAATAGTGGATAGTGAATGTTTGATCAATACGAACCCATTTTTGAATAAAAAAAAAAATCAAAAAATGCATCCCACCGTGGCGTTTTCGGTTTTTTGCAATTTTCATATCGCTCTTTTCTTCCTTTCTTTTCCAAACTTATGGTCGGGGACGCTTTTTAACCTCAAACTACAACTCTCGAAGCCTGCGAGTCTAATATCTAACAACCTTGCACCCCAATCTCAAAGCCCTAAAATCCTCAACGGGAGCATTTAAAGCACGTGCCAAAAAAACTGAGTAAGATTCCGAATTGCACAAAACCAAATAGTGGATAGTGAATGTTTGATCAATACGAACCCATTTTTGAATAAAAAAAAAATTCAAAAAATGCATCCCACCGTGGCGTTTTCGGTTTTTTGCAATTTTCATATCGCTCTTTTCTTCCTTTCTTTTCCAAACTTATGGTCGGGGACGCTTTTTAACCTCAAACTACAACTCTCGAAGCCTGCGAGTCTAATATCTAACAACCTTGCACCCCAATCTCAAAGCCCTAAAATCCTCAACGAGAGCATTTAAAGCACGTGCCAAAAAAACTGCGTAAGATTCCGAATTGCACAAAACCAAATAGTGGATAGTGAAAGTTTGATCAATACGAACCCATTTTTGAATAAAAAAAAAATTCAAAAAATGCATCCCACCGTGGCGTTTTCGGTTTTTTGCAATTTTCATATCGCTCTTTTCTTCCTTTCTTTTCCAAACTTATGGTCGGGGACGCTTTTTAACCTCAAACTACAACTCTCGAAGCCTGCGAGTCTAATATCTAACAACCTTGCACCCCAATCTCAAAGCCCTAAAATCCTCAACGGGAGCATTTAAAGCACGTGCCAAAAAAAGTGCGTAAGATTCCGAATTGCACAAAACCAAATAGTGGATAGTGAATGTTTGATCAATACGAACCCATTTTTGAATAAAAAAAAATTCAAAAAATGCATCCCACCGGGGCGTTTTCGGTTTTTTGCAATTTCCATATCGCTCGTTTATTCCCTTCTTTTCCAAACTTATGGCCGGGGACGCTTTTTAACCTCAAACTACAACTCTCGACTCCTGCGAGTCTAATATCTAACAACCTTGCACCCAAATCTCAAAGCCCTAAAATCCTCAACGGGAGCATTTAAAGCACGTGCCAAAAAAACTGAGTAAGATTCCGAATTGCACAAAACCAAAGAGTGGATTGTGAATGTTTGATCAATACGAACCCATTTTTGAATAAAAAAAAAAATCAAAAAATGCATCCCACCGGGGCGTTTTCGGTTTTTTGCAATTTCCACATCGCTCGTTTCTTCCCTTCTTTTCCAAACTTATGGTCGGGGACGCTTTTTAACCTCAAACTACAACTCTCGAAGCCTGCGAGTCTAATATCTAATAACCTTGCACCCCAATCTCAAAGCCCTAAAATCCTCAACGGGAGCATTTAAAGCACGTGCCAAAAAAACTGAGTAAGATTTCGAATTGCACAAAACCAAAGAGTGGATTGTGAATGTTTGATCAATACGAACCCATTTTTGAATAAATTTTTTTTTTCAAGAAATGCATCCCACCGGGGCGTTTTCGGTTTTTTGCAATTTCCATATCACTCGTTTCTTCCGTTCATTTCCAAACTTATGGTCGGGGACGCTTTTTAACCTCAAACTACAACTCTCGAAGCCTGCGAGTCTAATATCTAACAACCTTGCACCCCAATCTCAAAGCCCTAAAAAACTCAACGAGAGCATTTAAAGCACGTGCCAAAAAAACTGAGTAAGATTCTGAATTGCACAAAACCAAAGAGTGGATTGTGAATGTTTGATCAATACGAAACCATTTTTGAATAAAAAAAAAATTCAAAAAATGCATCCCACCGTGGCGTTTTCGGTTTTTTGCAATTTTCATATCGCTCTTTTCTTTCTTTGTTTTCCAAACTTATGGTCGGGGACGCTTTTTAACCTCAAACTACAACTCTCGAAGCCTGCGAGTCTAATATCTAACAACCTTGCACCCCAATCTCAAAGCCCTAAAATCCTCAACGGGAGCATTTAAAGCACGTGCCAAAAAAACTGAGTAAGATTCCGAATTGCACAAAACCAAATAGTGGATAGTGAATGTTTGATCAATACGAACCCATTTTTGAATAAAAAAAAAATTCAAAGAATGCATCCCACCGTGGCGTTTTCGGTTTTTTGCAATTTTCATATCGCTCTTTTCTTCCTTTCTTTTCCAAACTTATGGTCGGGGACGCTTTTTAACCTCAAACTACAACTCTCGAAGCCTGCAAGTCTAATATCTAACAACCTTGCACCCCAATCTCAAAGCCCTAAAATCCTCAACGAGAGCATTTAAAGCACGTGCCAAAAAAACTGCGTAAGATTCCGAATTGCACAAAACCAAATAGTGGATAGTGAATGTTTGATCAATACGAACCCATTTTTGAATAAAAAAAAAATTCAAAAAATGCATCCCACCGTGGCGTTTTCGGTTTTTTGCAATTTTCATATCGCTCTTTTCTTCCTTTCTTTTCCAAACTTATGGTCGGGGACGCTTTTTAACCTCAAACTACAACTCTCGAAGCCTGCGAATCTAATATCTAACAACCTTGCACCCCAATCTCAAAGCCCTAAAATCCTCAACGGGAGCATTTAAAGCACGTGCCAAAAAAAGTGCGTAAGATTCCGAATTGCACAAAACCAAATAGTGGATAGTGAATGTTTGATCAATACGAACCCATTTTTGAATAAAAAAAAAATTCAAAAAATGCATCCCACCGGGGCGTTTTCGGTTTTTTGCAATTTCCATATCGCTCGTTTATTCCCTTCTTTTCCAAACTTATGGCCGGGGACGCTTTTTAACCTCAAACTACAACTCTCGACGCCTACGAGTCTAATATCTAACAACCTTGCACCCCAATCTTAAAGCCCTAAAATACTCAACGGGAGCATTTAAAGCACGTGCCAAAAAAACTGAGTAAGATTCCGAATTGCACAAAACCAAAGAGTGGATTGTGAATGTTTGATCAATACGAACCCATTTTTGAAGAAAAAAAAAATCAAAAAATGCATCCCTTCGGGGCGTTTTCGGTTTTTTGCAATTCCCACATCGCTCGTTTCTTCCCATCTTTTCCAAACTTATGGTCGGGGACGCTTTTTAACCTCAAACTACAACTCTCGAAGCCTGCGAGTCTAATATCTAACAACCTTGCACCCCAATCTCAAAGCCCTAAAATCCTCAACGGGAGCATTTAAAGCACGTGCCAAAAAAACTGAGTAAGATTCCGAATTGCACAAAACCAAAGAGTGGATTGTGAATGTTTGATCAATACGAACCCATTTTTGAATAAAAAAAAAATCAAAAAATGCATCCCACAGGGGCGTTTTCGGTTTTTTGCAATTTCCACATCGCTCGTTTCTTCCCTTCTTTTCCAAACTTATGGTCGGGGACGCTTTTTAACCTCAAACTACAACTCTCGAAGCCTGCGAGTCTAATATCTAACAACCTTGCACCCCAATCTCAAAGCCCTAAAATCCTCAACGGGAGCATTTAAAGCACGTGCCAAAAAAACTGAGTAAGATTTCGAATTGCACAAAACCAAAGAGTGGATTGTGAATGTTTGATCAATAAGAACCCATTTTTGAATAAAAAAAAAAATTCAAAAAATGCATCCCACCGTGGCGTTTTCGGTTTTTTGCAATTTTCATATCGCTCTTTTCTTCCTTTCTTTTCCAAACTTATGGTCGGGGACGCTTTTTAACCTCAAACTACAACTCTCGAAGCCTGCGAGTCTAATATCTAACAACCTTGCACCCCAATCTCAAAGCCCTAAAATCCTCAACGGGAGCATTTAAAGCACGTGCCAAAAAAACTGCGTAAGATTCCGAATTGCACAAAACCAAATAGTGGATAGTGAATGTTTGATCAATACGAACCCATTTTTGAATAAAAAAAAAATTCAAAAAATGCATCCCACCGGGGCGTTTTCGGTTTTTTGCAATTTCCATATCGCTCGTTTATTCCCTTCTTTTCCAAACTTATGGCCGGGGACGCTTTTTAACCTCAAACTACAACTCTCGACGCCTACGAGTCTAATATCTAACAACCTTGCACCCCAATCTTAAAGCCCTAAAATACTCAACGGGAGCATTTAAAGCACGTGCCAAAAAAACTGAGTAAGATTCCGAATTGCACAAAACCAAAGAGTGGATTGTGAATGTTTGATCAATACGAACCCATTTTTGAAGAAAAAAAAAATCAAAAAATGCATCCCTTCGGGGCGTTTTCGGTTTTTTGCAATTCCCACATCGCTCGTTTCTTCCCATCTTTTCCAAACTTATGGTCGGGGACGCTTTTTAACCTCAAACTACAACTCTCGAAGCCTGCGAGTCTAATATCTAACAACCTTGCACCCCAATCTCAAAGCCCTAAAATCCTCAACGGGAGCATTTAAAGCACGTGCCAAAAAAACTGAGTAAGATTCCGAATTGCACAAAACCAAAGAGTGGATTGTGAATGTTTGATCAATACGAACCCATTTTTGAATAAAAAAAAAATCAAAAAATGCATCCCACAGGGGCGTTTTCGGTTTTTTGCAATTTCCACATCGCTCGTTTCTTCCCTTCTTTTCCAAACTTATGGTCGGGGACGCTTTTTAACCTCAAACTACAACTCTCGAAGCCTGCGAGTCTAATATCTAACAACCTTGCACCCCAATCTCAAAGCCCTAAAATCCTCAACGGGAGCATTTAAAGCACGTGCCAAAAAAACTGAGTAAGATTTCGAATTGCACAAAACCAAAGAGTGGATTGTGAATGTTTGATCAATAAGAACCCATTTTTGAATAAAAAAAAAAATTCAAAAAATGCATCCCACCGTGGCGTTTTCGGTTTTTTGCAATTTTCATATCGCTCTTTTCTTCCTTTCTTTTCCAAACTTATGGTCGGGGACGCTTTTTAACCTCAAACTACAACTCTCGAAGCCTGCGAGTCTAATATCTAACAACCTTGCACCTCAATCTCAAAGCCCTAAAATCCTCAACGAGAGCATTTAAAGCACGTGCCAAAAAAACTGCGTAAGATTCCGAATTGCACAAAACCAAATAGTGGATAGTGAATGTTTGATCAATACGAACCCATTTTTGAATAAAAAAAAAATTCAAAAAATGCATCCCACCGTGGCGTTTTCGGTTTTTTGCAATTTTCATATCGCTCTTTTCTTCCTTTCTTTTCCAAACTTATGGTCGGGGACGCTTTTTAACCTCAAACTACAACTCTCGAAGCCTGCGAGTCTAATATCTAACAACCTTGCACCCCAATCTCAAAGCCTTAAAATCCTCAACGGGAGCATTTAAAGCACGTGCCAAAAAAACTGCGTAAGATTCCGAATTGCACAAAACCAAATAGTGGATAGTGAATGTTTGATCAATACGAACCCATTTTTGAATAAAAAAAAAAATTCAAAAAATGCATCCCACCGGGGCGTTTTCGGTTTTTTGCAATTTCCATATCGCTCGTTTATTCCCTTCTTTTCCAAACTTATGGCCGGGGACACTTTTTAACCTCAAACTACAACTCTCGACGCCTGCGAGTCTAATATCTAACAACGTTGCACCCCAATCTTAAAGCCCTAAAATCCTCAACGGGAGCATTTAAAGCACGTGCCAAAAAAACTGAGTAAGATTCTGAATTGCACAAAACCAAAGAGTGGATTGTGAATGTTTGATCAATACGAACCCATTTTTGAATAAAAAAAAAATTCTAAAAATGCATCCCACCGTGGCGTTTTCGGTTTTTTGCAATTTTCATATCGCTCTTTTCTTCCTTTCTTTTCCAAACTTATGGTCGGGGACGCTTTTTAACCTCAAACTACAACTCTCGAAGCCTGCGAGTCTAATATCTAACAACCTTGCACCCCAATCTCAAAGCCCTTAAATCCTCAACGGGAGCATTTAAAGCACGTGCCAAAAAAACTGCGTAAGATTCCGAATTGCACAAAACCAAATAGTGGATAGTGAATGTTTGATCAATACGAACCCATTTTTGAATAAAAAAATAATTCAAAAAATGCATCCCACCGTGGCGTTTTCGGTTTTTTGCAATTTTCATATCGCTCTTTTCTTCCTTTCTTTTCGAAACTTATGGTCGGGGACGCTTTTTAACCTCAAACTACAACTCTCGAAGCCTGCGAGTCTAATATCTAACAACCTTGCACCCCAATCTCAAAGCCCTAAAATCCTCAACGAGAGCATTTAAAGCACGTGCCAAAAAAACTGCGTAAGATTCCGAATTGCACAAAACCAAATAGTGGATAGTGAATGTTTGATCAATACGAACCCATTTTTGAATAAAAAAAAAATTCAAAAAATGCATCCCACCGTGGCGTTTTCGGTTTTTTGCAATTTTCATATCGCTCTTTTCTTCCTTTCTTTTCCAAACTTATGGTCGGGGACGCTTTTTAACCTCAAATTACAACTCTCGAAGCCTGCGAGTCTAATATCTAACAACCTTGCACCCCAATCTCAAAGCCCTAAAATCCTCAACGGGAGCATTTAAAGCACGTGCCAAAAAAACTGCGTAAGATTCCGAATTGCACAAAACCAAATAGTGGATAGTGAATGTTTGATCAATACGAACCCATTTTTGAATAAAAAAAAAATTCAAAAAATGCATCCCACCGGGGCGTTTTCGGTTTTTTGCAATTTCCATATCGCTCGTTTATTCCCTTCTTTTCCAAACTTATGGCCGGGGACGCTTTTTAACCTCAAACTACAACTCTCGACGCCTGCGAGTCTAATATCTAACAACCTTGCACCCCAATCTCAAAGCCCTAAAATCCTCAACGGGAGCATTTAAAGCATGTGCCAAAAAAACTGCGTAAGATTCCGAATTGCACAAAACCAAATAGTGGATAGTGAATGTTTGATCAATACGAACCCATTTTTGAATAAAAAAAAAAATTCAAAAAATGCATCCCACCGGGGAGTTTTCGGTTTTTTGCAATTTCCATATCGCTCGTTTATTCCCTTCTTTTCCAAACTTATGGCCGGGGACGCTTTTTAACCTCAAACTACAACTCTCGACGCCTGCGAGTCTAATATCTAACAACCTTGCACCCCAATCTTAAAGCCCTAAAATCCTCAACGGGAGCATTTAAAGCACGTGCCAAAAAAACTGAGTAAGATTCTGAATTGCACAAAACCAAAGAGTGGATTGTGAATGTTTGATCAATACGAACCCATTTTTGAATAAAAAAAAAATTCAAAAAATGCATCCCACCGTGGCGTTTTCGGTTTTTTGCAATTTTCATATCGCTCTTTTCTTCCTTTCTTTTCCAAACTTATGGTCGGGGACGCTTTTTAACCTCAAACTACAACTCTCGAAGCCTGCGAGTCTAATATCTAACAACCTTGCACCCCAATCTCAAAGCCCTAAAATCCTCAACGGGAGCATTTAAAGCACGTGCCAAAAAAACTGAGTAAGATTTCGAATTGCACAAAACCAAAGAGTGGATTGTGAATGTTTGATCAATACGAACCCATTTTTGAATAAAAAAAAAATTCAAAAAATGCATCCCACCGTGGCGTTTTCGGTTTTTTGCAATTTTCATATCGCTCTTTTCTTCCTTTCTTTTCCAAACTTATGGTCGGGGACGCTTTTTAACCTCAAACTACAACTCTCGAAGCCTGCGAGTCTAATATCTAACAACCTTGCACCCCAATCTCAAAGCCCTAAAATCCTCAACGGGAGCATTTAAAGCACGTGCCAAAAAAACTGCGTAAGATTCCGAATTGCACAAAACCAAATAGTGGATAGTGAATGTTTGATCAATACGAACCCATTTTTGAATAAAAAAAAAATTCAAAAAATGCATCCCACCGTGGCGTTTTCGGTTTTTTGCAATTTTCATATCGCTCTTTTCTTCCTTTCTTTTCCAAACTTATGGTCGGGGACGCTTTTTAACCTCAAACTACAACTCTCGAAGCCTGCGAGTCTAATATCTAACAACCTTGCACCCCAATCTCAAAGCCCTAAAATCCTCAACGGGAGCATTTAAAGCACGTGCCAAAAACACTGCGTAAGATTCCGAATTGCACAAAACCAAATAGTGGATAGTGAATGTTTGATCAATACGAACCCATTTTTGAATAAAAAAAAAATTCAAAAAATGCATCCCACCGTGGCGTTTTCGGTTTTTTGCAATTTTCATATCGCTCTTTTCTTCCTTTCTTTTCCAAACTTATGGTCGGGGACGCTTTTTAACCTCAAACTACAACTCTCGAAGCCTGCGAGTCTAATATCTAACAACCTTGCACCCCAATCTCAAAGCCCTAAAATCCTCAACGAGAGCATTTAAAGCACGTGCCAAAAAAACTGCGTAAGATTCCGAATTGCACAAAACCAAATAGTGGATAGTGAATGTTTGATCAATACGAACCCATTTTTGAATAAAAAAAAAATTCAAAAAATGCATCCCACCGTGGCGTTTTCGGTTTTTTGCAATTTTCATATCGCTCTTTTCTTCCTTTCTTTTCCAAACTTATGGTCGGGGACGCTTTTTAACCTCAAACTACAACTCTCGAAGCCTGCGAGTCTAATATCTAACAACCTTGCACCCCAATCTCAAAGCCCTAAAATCCTCAACGGGAGCATTTAAAGCATGTGCCAAAAAAACTGCGTAAGATTCCGAATTGCACAAAACCAAATAGTGGATAGTGAATGTTTGATCAATACGAACCCATTTTTGAATAAAAAAAAAAATTCAAAAAATGCATCCCACCGGGGCGTTTTCGGTTTTTTGCAATTTCCATATCGCTCGTTTATTCCCTTCTTTTCCAAACTTATGGTCGGGGACGCTTTTTAACCTCAAACTACAACTCTCGAAGCCTGCGAGTCTAATATCTAACAACCTTGCACCCCAATCTCAAAGCCCTAAAATCCTCAACGGGAGCATTTAAAGCACGTGCCAAAAAAACTGCGTAAGATTCCGAATTGCACAAAACCAAATAGTGGATAGTGAATGTTTGATCAATACGAACCCATTTTTGAATAAAAAAAAAATTCAAAAAATGCATCCCACCGGGGCGTTTTCGGTTTTTTGCAATTTCCATATCGCTCGTTTATTCCCTTCTTTTCCAAACTTATGGCCGGGGACGCTTTTTAACCTCAAACTACAACTCTCGACGCCTGCGAGTCTAATATCTAACAACCTTGCACCCCAATCTCAAAGCCCTAAAATCCTCAACGGGAGCATTTAAAGCACGTGCCAAAAAAACTGAGTAAGATTCCGAATTGCACAAAACCAAATAGTGGATTGTGAATGTTTGATCAATACGAACCCATTTTTTAATAAATGTTTTTTTCAAAAAATGCATCCCACCGGGGCGTTTTCGGTTTTTTGCAATTTCCATATCGCTCGTGTCTTCCCTTCTTTTCCAAACTTATGGTCGGGGACGCTTTTTAACCTCAAACTACAACTCTCGAAGCCTGCGAGTCTAATATCTAACAACCTTGCACCCCAATCTCAAAGCCCTAAAATCCTCAACGGGAGCATTTAAAGCACGTGCCAAAAAAACTGAGTAAGATTCCGAATTGCACAAAACCAAAGAGTAGATTGTGAATGTTTGATCAATACGAACCCATTTTTGAATAAAAAAAATTTCAAAAAATGCATCCCACCGGGGCGTTTTCGGTTTTTTGCAATTTCCATATCGCTCGTTTATTCCCTTCTTTTCCAAACTTATGGTCGGGACGCTTTTTAACCTCAAACTACAACTCTCGAAGCCTGCGAGTCTAATATCTAACAACCTTGCACCCCAATCTCAAAGCCCTAAAATCCTCAACGAGAGCATTTAAAGCACGTGCCAAAAAAACTGCGTAAGATTCCGAATTGCACAAAACCAAATAGTGGATAGTGAATGTTTGATCAATACGAACCCATTTTTGAATAAAAAAAAAAAATTCAAAAAATGCATCCCACCGGGGCGTTTTCGGTTTTTTGCAATTTCCACATCGCTCGTTTCTTCCCTTCTTTTCCAAACTTATGGTCGGGGACGCTTTTTAACCTCAAATTACAACTCTCGAAGCCTGCGAGTCTAATATCTAACAACCTTGCACCCCAATCTCAAAGCCCTAAAATCCTCAACGGGAGCATTTAAAGCACTCGCCAAAAAAACTGAGTAAGATTCCGAATTGCACAAAACCAAAGAGTGGATTGTGAATGTTTGATCAATACGAACCCATTTTTAAATAATTTTTTTTTTCAAGAAATGCATCCCACCGGGGCGTTTTTCGGTTTTTTGCAATTTCCATATCACTCGTTTCTTCCGTTCTTTTCCAAACTTATGGTCGGGGACGTTTTTTAACCTCAAACTACAACTCTCGAAGCCTACGAGTCTAATATCTAACAACCTTGCACCCCAATCTCAAAGCCCTAAAATCCTCAACGGGAGCATTTAAAGCACGTGCCAAAAAAACTGAGTAAGATTCCGAATTGCACAAAACCAAATAGTGGATTGTGAATGTTTGATCAATACGAACCCATTTTTGAATAATTTTTTTTTTCAAAAAATGCATCCCACCGGGGCGTTTTTTCGGTTTTTTGCAATTTCCATATCGCTCGTGTCTTCTCTTCTTTTCCAAACTTATGGTCGGGACGCTTTTTAACCTTAAACTACAACTCTCGAAGCCTGCGAGTCTAATATCTAACAACCTTGCACCCCAATCTCAAAGCCCTAAAATCCTCAACGGGAGCATTTAAAGCACGTGCCAAAAAAACTGAGTAAGATTCCGAATTGCACAAAACCAAAGAGTGGATTGTGAATGTTTGATCAATACGAACCCATTTTTAAATAATTTTTTTTTTCAAGAAATGCATCCCACCGGGGCGTTTTTCGGTTTTTTGCAATTTCCATATCACTCGTTTCTTCCGTTCTTTTCCAAACTTATGGTCGGGGACGTTTTTTAACCTCAAACTACAACTCTCGAAGCCTACGAGTCTAATATCTAACAACCTTGCACCCCAATCTCAAAGCCCTAAAATCCTCAACGGGAGCATTTAAAGCACGTGCCAAAAAAACTGAGTAAGATTCCGAATTGCACAAAACCAAATAGTGGATTGTGAATGTTTGATCAATACGAACCCATTTTTGAATAATTTTTTTTTTCAAAAAATGCATCCCACCGGGGCGTTTTCGGTTTTTTGCAATTTCCATATCGCTCGTGTCTTCCCTTCTTTTCCAAACTTATGGTCGGGGACGCTTTTTAACCTCAAACTACAACTCTCGAAGCCTGCGAGTCTAATATCTAACAACCTTGCACCCCAATCTCAAAGCCCTAAAATCCTCAACGGGAGCATTTAAAGCACGTGCCAAAAAAACTGAGTAAGATTTTGAATTGCACAAAACCAAAGAGTGGATTGTGAATGTTTGATCAATACGAACCCATTTTTGAATTAAAAAAAAAATTCAAAAAATGCATCCCACCGGGGCGTTTTCGGTTTTTTGCAATTTCCACAACGCTCGTTTCTTCCCTTCTTTTCCAAACTTATGGTCGGGGACGCTTTTTAACCTCAAACTACAACTCTCGAAGCCTGCGAGTCTATTATCGAACAACCTTGCACCCCAATCTCAAAGCCCTAAAATCCTCAACGGGAGCATTTAAAGCACGTGCCAAAAAAACTGAGTAAGATTCCGAATTGCACAAAACCAAAGAGTGGATTGTGAATGTTTGATCAATACGAACCCATTTTTGAATAAAAAAAAAATCAAAAAATGCATCCCACAGGGGCGTTTTCGGTTTTTTGCAATTTCCACATCGCTCGTTTCTTCCCTTCTTTTCCAAACTTATGGTCGGGGACGCTTTTTAACCTCAAACTACAACTCTCGAAGCCTGCGAGTCTAATATCTAACAACCTTGCACCCCAATCTCAAAGCCCTAAAATCCTCAACGGGAGCATTTAAAGCACGTGCCAAAAAAACTGAGTAAGTTTCCGAATTGCACAAAACCAAAGAGTGGATTGTGAATGTTTGATCAATACGAACCTATTTTTAAATAAATTTTTTTTTCAAGAAATGCATTTCACCGGGGCGTTTTCGGTTTTTTGCAATTTCCATATCACTCGTTTCTTCCGTTCTTTTCCAAACTTATGGTCGGGGACGCTTTTTAACCTCAAACTACAACTCTCGAAGCCTGCGAGTCTAATATCTAACAACCTTGCACCCCAATCTCAAAGCCCTAAAATCCTCAACGGGAGCATTTAAAGCACGTGCCAAAAAAACTGAGTAAGATTTTGAATTGCACAAAACCAAAGAGTGGATTGTGAATGTTTGATCAATACGAACCCATTTTTGAATTAAAAAAAAAATTCAAAAAATGCATCCCACCGGGGCGTTTTCGGTTTTTTGCAATTTCCACAACGCTCGTTTCTTCCCTTCTTTTCCAAACTTATGGTCGGGGACGCTTTTTAACCTCAAACTACAACTCTCGAAGCCTGCGAGTCTATTATCGAACAACCTTGCACCCCAATCTCAAAGCCCTAAAATCCTCAACGGGAGCATTTAAAGCACGTGCCAAAAAAACTGAGTAAGATTCCGAATTGCACAAAACCAAAGAGTGGATTGTGAATGTTTGATCAATACGAACCCATTTTTGAATAAAAAAAAAATCAAAAAATGCATCCCACAGGGGCGTTTTCGGTTTTTTGCAATTTCCACATCGCTCGTTTCTTCCCTTCTTTTCCAAACTTATGGTCGGGGACGCTTTTTAACCTCAAACTACAACTCTCGAAGCCTGCGAGTCTAATATCTAACAACCTTGCACCCCAATCTCAAAGCCCTAAAATCCTCAACGGGAGCATTTAAAGCACGTGCCAAAAAAACTGAGTAAGATTCCGAATTGCACAAAACCAAATAGTGGATTGTGAATGTTTGATCAATACGAACCCATTTTTGAATATTTTTTTTTTTCAAAAAATGCATCCCACCGGGGGGTTTTCGGTTTTTTGCAATTTCCATATCGCTCGTGTCTTCCCTTCTTTTCCAAACTTATGGTCGGGGACGCTTTTTAACCTCAAACTACAACTCTCGAAGCCTGCGAGTCTAATATCTAACAACCTTGCACCCCAATCTCAAAGCCCTAAAATCCTCAACGGGAGCATTTAAAGCACGTGCCAAAAAAACTGAGTAAGATTCCGAATTGCACAAAACCAAAGAGTAGATTGTGAATGTTTGATCAATACGAACCCATTTTTGAATAAAAAAAATTTCAAAAAATGCATCCCACCGGGGCGTTTTCGGTTTTTTGCAATTTCCATATCGCTCGTTTATTCCCTTCTTTTCCAAACTTATGGTCGGGACGCTTTTTAACCTCAAACTACAACTCTCGAAGCCTGCGAGTCTAATATCTAACAACCTTGCACCCCAATCTCAAAGCCCTAAAATCCTCAACGAGAGCATTTAAAGCACGTGCCAAAAAAACTGCGTAAGATTCCGAATTGCACAAAACCAAATAGTGGATAGTGAATGTTTGATCAATACGAACCCATTTTTGAATAAAAAAAAAAAATTCAAAAAATGCATCCCACCGGGGCGTTTTCGGTTTTTTGCAATTTCCACATCGCTCGTTTCTTCCCTTCTTTTCCAAACTTATGGTCGGGGACGCTTTTTAACCTCAAATTACAACTCTCGAAGCCTGCGAGTCTAATATCTAACAACCTTGCACCCCAATCTCAAAGCCCTAAAATCCTCAACGGGAGCATTTAAAGCACTCGCCAAAAAAACTGAGTAAGATTCCGAATTGCACAAAACCAAAGAGTGGATTGTGAATGTTTGATCAATACGAACCCATTTTTAAATAATTTTTTTTTTCAAGAAATGCATCCCACCGGGGCGTTTTTCGGTTTTTTGCAATTTCCATATCACTCGTTTCTTCCGTTCTTTTCCAAACTTATGGTCGGGGACGTTTTTTAACCTCAAACTACAACTCTCGAAGCCTACGAGTCTAATATCTAACAACCTTGCACCCCAATCTCAAAGCCCTAAAATCCTCAACGGGAGCATTTAAAGCACGTGCCAAAAAAACTGAGTAAGATTCCGAATTGCACAAAACCAAATAGTGGATTGTGAATGTTTGATCAATACGAACCCATTTTTGAATAATTTTTTTTTTCAAAAAATGCATCCCACCGGGGCGTTTTTTCGGTTTTTTGCAATTTCCATATCGCTCGTGTCTTCTCTTCTTTTCCAAACTTATGGTCGGGACGCTTTTTAACCTTAAACTACAACTCTCGAAGCCTGCGAGTCTAATATCTAACAACCTTGCACCCCAATCTCAAAGCCCTAAAATCCTCAACGGGAGCATTTAAAGCACGTGCCAAAAAAACTGAGTAAGATTCCGAATTGCACAAAACCAAAGAGTGGATTGTGAATGTTTGATCAATACGAACCCATTTTTAAATAATTTTGTTTTTCAAGAAATGCATCCCACCGGGGCGTTTTTCGGTTTTTTGCAATTTCCATATCACTCGTTTCTTCCGTTCTTTTCCAAACTTATGGTCGGGGACGTTTTTTAACCTCAAACTACAACTCTCGAAGCCTACGAGTCTAATATCTAACAACCTTGCACCCCAATCTCAAAGCCCTAAAATCCTCAACGGGAGCATTTAAAGCACGTGCCAAAAAAACTGAGTAAGATTCCGAATTGCACAAAACCAAATAGTGGATTGTGAATGTTTGATCAATACGAACCCATTTTTGAATAATTTTTTTTTTCAAAAAATGCATCCCACCGGGGCGTTTTCGGTTTTTTGCAATTTCCATATCGCTCGTGTCTTCCCTTCTTTTCCAAACTTATGGTCGGGGACGCTTTTTAACCTCAAACTACAACTCTCGAAGCCTGCGAGTCTAATATCTAACAACCTTGCACCCCAATCTCAAAGCCCTAAAATCCTCAACGGGAGCATTTAAAGCACGTGCCAAAAAAACTGAGTAAGATTTTGAATTGCACAAAACCAAAGAGTGGATTGTGAATGTTTGATCAATACGAACCCATTTTTGAATTAAAAAAAAAATTCAAAAAATGCATCCCACCGGGGCGTTTTCGGTTTTTTGCAATTTCCACAACGCTCGTTTCTTCCCTTCTTTTCCAAACTTATGGTCGGGGACGCTTTTTAACCTCAAACTACAACTCTCGAAGCCTGCGAGTCTATTATCGAACAACCTTGCACCCCAATCTCAAAGCCCTAAAATCCTCAACGGGAGCATTTAAAGCACGTGCCAAAAAAACTGAGTAAGATTCCGAATTGCACAAAACCAAAGAGAGGATTGTGAATGTTTGATCAATACGAACCCATTTTTAAATAAAATTTTTTTTCAAGAAATGCATCCCACCGGGGCGTTTTCGGTTTTTTGCAATTTCCATATCACTCGTTTCTTCCGTTCTTTTCCAAACTTATGGTCGGGGACGCTTTTTAACCTCAAACTACAACTCTCGAAGCCTGCGAGTCTAATATCTAACAACCTTGCACCCCAATCTCAAAGCCCTAAAATCCTCAACGGGAGCATTTAAAGCACGTGCCAAAAAAACTGAGTAAGTTTCCGAATTGCACAAAACCAAAGAGTGGATTGTGAATGTTTGATCAATACGAACCTATTTTTAAATAAATTTTTTTTTCAAGAAATGCATTTCACCGGGGCGTTTTCGGTTTTTTGCAATTTCCATATCACTCGTTTCTTCCGTTCTTTTCCAAACTTATGGTCGGGGACGCTTTTTAACCTCAAACTACAACTCTCGAAGCCTGCGAGTCTAATATCTAACAACCTTGCACCCCAATCTCAAAGCCCTAAAAAACTCAACGAGAGCATTTAAAGCACGTGCCAAAAAACCTGAGTAAGATTCTGAATTGCACAAAACCAAAGAGTGGATTGTGAATGTTTGATCAATACGAACCCATTTTTGAATAAAAAAAAAATTCAAAAAATGCATCCCACCGAGGCGTTTTCGGTTTTTTGCAATTTTCATATCGCTCTTTTCTTCCTTTCTTTTCCAAACTTATGGTCGGGGACGCTTTTTAACCTCAAACTACAACTCTCGAAGCCTGCGAGTCTAATATCTAACAACCTTGCACCCCAATCTCAAAGCCCTAAAATCCTCAACGGGAGCATTTAAAGCACGTGCCAAAAAAACTGAGTAAGATTCCGAATTGCACAAAACCAAAGAGTGGATTGTGAATGTTTGATCAATACGAACCCATTTTTGAATAAAAAAAAAATTCAAAAAATGCATCTCACCGTGGCGTTTTCGGTTTTTTGCAATTTTCATATCTCTCTTTTCTTCCTTTCTTTTCCAAACTTATGGTCGGGGACGCTTTTTAACCTCAAACTACAACTCTCGAAGCCTGCGAGTCTAATATCTAACAACCTTGCACCCCAATCTCAAAGCCCTAAAATCCTCAACGGGAGCATTTAAAGCACGTGCCAAAAAAACTGAGTAAGATTCCGAATTGCACAAAACCAAAGAGTGGATTGTGAATGTTTGATCAATACGAACCCATTTTTGAATAAAAAAAAATTCAAAAAATGCATCCCACCGTGGCGTTTTCGGTTTTTTGCAATTTTCATATCGCTCTTTTCTTCCTTTCTTTTCCAAACTTATGGTCGGGGACGCTTTTTAACCTCAAACTACAACTCTCGAAGCCTGCGAGTCTAATATCTAACAACCTTGCACCCCAATCTCAAATCCCTAAAATCCTCAACGGGAGCATTTAAAGCACGTGCCAAAAAAACTGCGTAAGATTCCGAATTGCACTAAACCAAATAGTGGATAGTGAATGTTTGATCAATACGAACCCATTTTTGAATAAAAAAAAATTCAAAAAATGCATCCCACCGTGGCGTTTTCGGTTTTTTGCAATTTTCATATCGCTCTTTTCTTCCTTTCTTTTCCAAACTTATGGTCGGGGACGCTTTTTAACCTCAAACTACAACTCTCGAAGCCTGCGAGTCTAATATCTAACAACCTTGCACCCCAATCTCAAAGCCCTAAAATCCTCAACGGGAGCATTTAAAGCACGTGCCAAAAAAACTGAGTAAGATTCCGAATTGCACAAAACCAAAGAGTGGATTGTGAATGTTTGATCAATACGAACCCATTTTTGAATAAAAAAAAAATTCAAAAAATGCATCCCACCGTGGCGTTTTCGGTTTTTTGCAATTTTCATATCGCTCTTTTCTTCCTTTCTTTTCCAAACTTATGGTCGGGGACGCTTTTTAACCTCAAACTACAACTCTCGAAGCCTGCGAGTCTAATATCTAACAACCTTGCACCCCAATCTCAAAACCCTAAAATCCTCAACGGGAGCATTTAAAGCACGTGCCAAAAAAACTGCGTAAGATTCCGAATTGCACAAAACCAAATAGTGGATAGTGAATGTTTGATCAATACGAACCCATTTTTGAATAAAAAAAAAATTCAAAAAATGCATCCCACCGTGGCGTTTTCGGTTTTTTGCAATTTTCATATCGCTCTTTTCTTCCTTTCTTTTCCAAACTTATGGTCGGGGACGCTTTTTAACCTCAAACTACAACTCTCGAAGCCTGTGAGTCTAATATCTAACAACCTTGCACCCCAATCTCAAAGCCCTAAAATCCTCAACGGGAGCATTTAAAGCACGTGCAAAAAAAACTGAGTAAGATTCCGAATTGCACAAAACCAAATAGTGGATTGTGAATGTTTGATCAATACGAACCCTGTTTGAATAAAAAAAAATTTCAAAACATGCATCCCACCGGGGCGTTTTCGGTTTTTTGCAATTTCCATATCGCTCGTTTCTTCCCTTCTTTTCCAAACTTATGGTCGGGGACGCTTTTTAACCTCAAACTACAACTCTCGAAGCCTGCGAGTCTAATATCTAACAACCTTGCACCCCAATCTCAAAGCCCTAAAATCCTCAACGGGAGCATTTAAAGCACGTGCCAAAAAAACTGCGTAAGATTCCGAATTGCACAAAACCAAATAGTGGATAGTGAATGTTTGATCAATACGAACCCATTTTTGAATAAAAAAAAATTCAAAAAATGCATCCCACCGTGGCGTTTTCGGTTTTTTGCAATTTTCATATCGCTCTTTTCTTCCTTTCTTTTCCAAACTTATGGTCGGGGACGCTTTTTAACCTCAAACTACAACTCTCGAAGCCTGCGAGTCTAATATTTAACAACCTTGCACCCCAATCTCAAAGCCCTAAAATCCTCAACGGGAGCATTTAAAGCACGTGCCAAAAAAACTGAGTAAGATTCCGAATTGCACAAAACCAAAGAGTGGATTGTGAATGTTTGATCAATACGAACCCATTTTTGAATAAAAAAAAATTCAAAAAATGCATCCCACCGTGGCGTTTTCGGTTTTTTGCAATTTTCATATCGCTCTTTTCTTCCTTTCTTTTCCAAACTTATGGTCGGGGACGCTTTTTAACCTCAAACTACAACTCTCGAAGCCTGCGAGTCTAATATCTAACAACCTTGCACCCCAATCTCAAATCCCTAAAATCCTCAACGGGAGCATTTAAAGCACGTGCCAAAAAAACTGCGTAAGATTCCGAATTGCACAAAACCAAATAGTGGATAGTGAATGTTTGATCAATACGAACCCATTTTTGAATAAAAAAAAAATTCAAAAAATGCATCCCACCGTGGCGTTTTCGGTTTTTTGCAATTTTCATATCGCTCTTTTCTTCCTTTCTTTTCCAAACTTATGGTCGGGGACGCTTTTTAACCTCAAACTACAACTCTCGAAGCCTGCGAGTCTAATATCTAACAACCTTGCACCCCAATCTCAAAGCCCTAAAATCCTCAACGGGAGCATTTAAAGCATGTGCCAAAAAAACTGCGTAAGATTCCGAATTGCACAAAACCAAATAGTGGATAGTGAATGTTTGATCAATACGAACCCATTTTTGAATAAAAAAAAAAATTCAAAAAATGCATCCCACCGGGGCGTTTTCGGTTTTTTGCAATTTCCATATCGCTCGTTTATTCCCTTCTTTTCCAAACTTATGGTCGGGGACGCTTTTTAACCTCAAACTACAACTCTCGAAGCCTGCGAGTCTAATATCTAACAACCTTGCACCCCAATCTCAAATCCCTAAAATCCTCAACGGGAGCATTTAAAGCACGTGCCAAAAAAACTGCGTAAGATTCCGAATTGCACAAAACCAAATAGTGGATAGTGAATGTTTGATCAATACGAACCCATTTTTGAATAAAAAAAAAATTCAAAAAATGCATCCCACCGTGGCGTTTTCGGTTTTTTGCAATTTTCATATCGCTCTTTTCTTCCTTTCTTTTCCAAACTTATGGTCGGGGACGCTTTTTAACCTCAAACTACAACTCTCGAAGCCTGCGAGTCTAATATCTAACAACCTTGCACCCCAATCTCAAAACCCTAAAATCCTCAACGGGAGCATTTAAAGCACGTGCCAAAAAAACTGAGTAAGATTCCGAATTGCACAAAACCAAAGAGTGGATTGTGAATGTTTGATCAATACGAACCCATTTTTGAATAAAAAAAAATTCAAAAAATGCATCCCACCGTGGCGTTTTCGGTTTTTTGCAATTTTCATATCGCTCTTTTCTTCCTTTCTTTTCCAAACTTATGGTCGGGGACGCTTTTTAACCTCAAACTACAACTCTCGAAGCCTGCGAGTCTAATATCTAACAACCTTGCACCCCAATCTCAAATCCCTAAAATCCTCAACGGGAGCATTTAAAGCACGTGCCAAAAAAACTGCGTAAGATTCCGAATTGCACAAAACCAAATAGTGGATAGTGAATGTTTGATCAATACGAACCCATTTTTGAATAAAAAAAAATTCAAAAAATGCATCCCACCGTGGCGTTTTCGGTTTTTTGCAATTTTCATATCGCTCTTTTCTTCCTTTCTTTTCCAAACTTATGGTCGGGGACGCTTTTTAACCTCAAACTACAACTCTCGAAGCCTGCGAGTCTAATATCTAACAACCTTGCACCCCAATCTCAAAGCCCTAAAATCCTCAACGGGAGCATTTAAAGCACGTGCAAAAAAAACTGAGTAAGATTCCGAATTGCACAAAACCAAAGAGTGGATTGTGAATGTTTGATCAATACGAACCCTTTTTAGAATAAAAAAAAATTTCAAAAAATGCATCCCACTGGGGCGTTTTCGGTTTTTTGCAATTTCCATATCGCTCGTTTCTTCCCTTATTATCCAAACTTATGGTCGGGGACGCTTTTTAACCTCAAACTACAACTCTCGAAGCCTGCGATTCTAATATCTAACAACCTTGCACCCCAATCTCAAAGCCTCAACGGGAGCATTTAAAGCACGTGCCAAAAAAACTGAGTAAGATTCCGAATTGCAAAAAACCAAAGAGTGGATTGTGAATGTTTGATCAATACGAACCCATTTCTGAATTAAAAAAAAAATTCAAAAAATGCATCCCACCGGGGCGTTTTCGATTTTTTGCAATTTCCACATCGCTCGTTTTTTCCCTTCTTTTCCAAACTTATGGTCGGGGACGCTTTTTAACCTCAAACTACAACTCTCGAAGCCTGCGAGTCTAATATCTAACAACCTTGCACCCCAATCTCAAAGCCCTAAAATCCTCAACGGGAGCATTTAAAGCACGTGCCAAAAAAACTGAGTAAGATTCCGAATTGCACAAAACCAAAGAGTGGATTGTGAATGTTTGATCAATACGAACCCATTTTTAAATAAATTTTTTTTTCAAGAAATGCATCCCACCGGGGCGTTTTCGGTTTTTTGCAATTTCCATATCACTCGTTTCTTCCGTTCTTTTCCAAACTTATGGTAGGGGACGCTTTTTAACCTCAAACTACAACTCTCGAAGCCTGCGAGTCTAATATCTAACAACCTTGCAGCCCAATCTCAAATCCCTAAAATCCTCAACGGGCACGTGCCAAAAAAACTGAGTAAGATTCCGAATTGCACCAAACCAAAGAGTGGATTGTGAATGTTTGATCAATACGAACCCATTTTTGAATAAAAAAATATTTCAAAAAAAGCATCCCACCGGGGCGTTTTCGGTTTTTTGCAATTTCCATATCGCTCGTTTCTTCCCTTCTTTTCCAAACTTATGGTCGGGAACGCTTTTTAACCTCAAACTACAACTCTCGAAGCCTGGGAGTCTAATATCTAAGAGCACCCACAGAACAGAGATGGACAAAGAGCACCCACATAATAGAGATGGACAACCAACTGCAGAAGTAACAAGCACCGCATGAACCAACCCCAACAGAGAGAGGCCCCCCACAGACAAACCTCTCATAGCCACCACTCAAAACGCCCACCAGGGAAGAAAGAGCCAAGGACAACGAGGGGCTAAAACAGGGAAAGAAAGCAATCAAACTGAAACGAGCCTCTGCAAGAAGCACCCTCAAGAAGAACAACCACAAGGAGGGCCCCAAACAGGCAAGCCACACAGACCAAACTAGAAACCCCCTCCAGAGAAGAGACAACAACATCACCTAGATAGCCCAGAGTGACAGCAGTACCTAGGGTTAGAGCAGGGGAAGAAGCAATCGCCAGAAGCGAAACAGCACCACACAGAGCAACCTGAAAATAACACCTGCACACACTCAAAGAACAAGAGAAGTCAATCAAAAGAATCCCAGGGGGATCCGGCCGAAACCGCACCCACCCAGGACGAGCAAGCAGAAGATAAATCAGACCGAATAGCAGCGATAACCGACTGAGGAGGCCGGTGACCCGGGCCGTGAAAACGCAAATTGCGTTCCTTCCAAATATAGTAGATCAGAGCACACCAGGCCACTCTCAAGACAAGCTTACGCTTATGCTGCCCAGCACTCTCCCGACAAATCTACTCAAGCTCAGCATCCCAAGGGAGAACGAGGCGGGAAGCTCTACCCCAACTGAGGATATCTTCCCACACCATTCTCGCAAACGGGCACTGAAAGAACAGGTGGCGCGAGACTCAGACCCGTGACAAACAAAGCAAACAATCAATAGGGGTCGAGGGGATCCATCGGGCCAGCCTGTCCCTGATATACAATCTATCCCTCAAGGCCAGCCAGGTGACAAAAGCATGACGCGAAATATTCCCCCCGAACCAAAGCAAACCCCGCCAAGGAACCACCGTCCCACGAGGGCGGATCGCCTCCCAAGCACTCGAGACTGAAAACCCAATCCCGCCCGGAACCCAGATAAACCTATCCTCCCGATCAAGGCAGCACACAGTACAGCGCACGACATCAGATATCTCCAGCATCTCAGGAGACACCAACGACCATCGCTACGAACCATCAGGCAGCAAGAAATCAAAGATCGTAGCTTGAATATGACTAGCCGAGTCATACAAGATACGATCACTAATCCTTGGCAGAATAGGACCATCAGGCAGCCATGGATCAACCCACATACGACACCTACAACCATCACCAATGGAAAACCGGACAAGCGGACGAAATTGGTCGCGAAGCCCCATTATCGCATTGAGGCACCAAGACCACAGAGGCGACACAGGAATTGTCCGAAGAGAACGTCCACGGAGAATATAGTCCTCCATCCAAGCGACCAACAGAGAGCCAGAGCGAAGCAGAAGGAGCCAAAGGAGCTTCATAACAGCTGTCGAGTTCCAGGACTGGATATGACGAATACCCAAACCGCCCTCCCGTTTCAGCAAACAAATATCATCCCAGGCTACCTTTGCCCCCCTGCGACCAGAAGAAGAGCCTCTCTAGAGGTAGCAACGAAGCAAACTCTCAACCCTCTGGACCACACGAGCAGGCAGCACAAAAACACTAGCCCAATAGACCTGGAAAGTCTGGAGGACCGACTGAATAAGCTGCAACCTACCAGCATAGGAGAGAGCCCTAACAGTCCAACTACCAATCCTAGAGGTGATCCGATCAATCAGGGGCTGACAATCACGCGAAGACAGCCGACTTGAGAGAAAGGGGAGACCTAAGTAACAAACAGGCAGCGACGCAAGAGGAACACCCATGAACTCAGCAAGGCCGACTGCCACAGGGACAGGAGCACCCGCACAGAACATCGAGCTTATAGCGGAGTTAGCCACAAGGCCAGAAAGCTCCTGGAAGAGGTGTAAGGTCTGCTGAACAAACCCCAAAGAAGACCTATTACCCGTAGAGAAAATCATCAAGTCATCCGCGAAGCAGAGATGGGTTCGCTTAACCCTCTCACGCTTGGGATGAAACTCAAACTCGGGCGGGGGGGAATTCAGCAGACGCGACAAGGGGATCCCACTGGATATAATCCCTTAGAGGACAGGGGATCTCCCTGGCGAAGACCCCTCCTCCCTGCAAAGAATCCCTCAGAGGACCCATTCACAGAAATGGAGAACATAGGCGAGGTAACGCAGGCCCGGATCCAGTTGAAAAACTGGCAAGGCGTACCAATCGAGAGCAGCAAGCCAAATAGGAAATCCCACTGGATAGAATCATAGGCTTTCTGCAGATCGACCTTCAGCACACACCGCGGGCTCCCCTTATTGAGGTGGTACGCCCCAACCAACTCCTGGCAGAGCAAAATGTTGTCCACAATACTCCTCCCTTGAACAAAGGCCGACTGATTCAGAATAATGAAGGAAGGCAACCACACACGAAGACGATTAGCCAAAACCTTTGCAATGCATTTATACAACACATTACAACAGGAAATAGGCCTGAAATCCTCAACCTGGGAGGCACCCACCTTCTTAGGAACCAAGGTAAGAGAGGTGGCATTGATACCAGGAGGAAGGAAGGAGGTATCAAAGAAGTGAAGCGCTGCAGAACAGAAATCATCCCCGACAACACTCCAAGCAGCTTTGAAAAACCCCACAGGGAAACCATCCGGCCCAGGAGCCTTGGCACTACTCATGGAAAAGAGAACAGCGTGAACCTCATCTCTCAAGATGGGGCGGATGAGATCAGTTACACACTGATCAGACCACAAAAACCCCACAATCGATTTTAACTGCTCTGTAAGGTCCCGGTAACCAACCCACTGGGAACCCAAGAGCCCCTGGAAATACTGAACCAGAGATCTGGAGATGTCCTCATGGGAAGACAACCTGGCCCCAGAACCGTCAACTAGAGAGGAAAAGTTATTCCAGGCTGCCCTAACTTTCACACTCCTGTGAAAGAAACCCGAGTTCCTATTCCCTAACGCCAACCATTTAACCCTCGATTTCTGCCGAAAAGAGGCTTCTTCACACCTAGCTGCTGCCCAAAAACTATCCGAGGCCTTAGAGGCCTGAAGCTGGAGGGAGGGAGAAAGGGGGTCAGCCAACACTGGAGCCTGGGCAGCCTCCATGGCCAAGCGAAGATCAACAACCTGCTAACTAAGCACGGCAATCAGCTTCCCAAACTCCTGCTTAAGAGACCTCTTTAAACCCTTTAAATTGCGAGCGAAGCTAACAAGCGGAGAGACCCCAACACGGGTCACCGACCTACTAGCGACCACAGACAAAAACCTATCAGACTCCCCCCAATGGTTAAAGAACCGAAAGGAGGGAGACCGACGAGCACCTAAAGGGCTTGGAGAGAAAACCATCGGACTATGATCAGAAACACCCCAATCAAGCACATGCACCACACACAGAGGGCGGGCAGAGGCCCACTCAGCATTCACCAAAACTCTATCCAACCTCCCCAACTGACCTCCCGGGCCACCCCGCGGGCGGCTAGTCCAAGTGAACCAATTCCTCTGAACCGGCAGCTCAACCAAGTCAGCCTCTAGGAGAGCACTATCAAAGGCTCCCATCGCAGAGATGCTATGGTTACCCCCACTCCTCTCAGTCAACCGCCGAGTCTCATTAAAGTCTCCCATAACCACTCCAGGGGAAGACCAGCTTGAACAAGCCAAGGCCAACTCCCTCCACAAAGCAGACCGCACAGCCTCGAGATTGGACCCATACACACAGGCAATATGAGTCGCAACCTGAGAAGACAGATCCACCAGGGAGTCAGTAACCAACTGAGGACTAATCAGGGTAGGAGAGAAAGAGAAACGGCGGGAACGCCATAACACCCAAATACGACTCAGGCCACTATCCCCATAACTACACACACACTGCCAATCGGCCCCAAAGGAACGAAACACGAAGTCAAACTGATGAGCCTTAACCTTAGTTTCAACCAGACAGCAAAAACCAATATTCTCAGACTGCAAAAAGGAACGAACACATCGCCCTTTTGTCGGGTCAGTGAGACCGCGCACATTCCACGAGCACCAACTAGACATAGGAAGTAGAAGGGGAAACAGTGGCATCCTGACACCATCGAGGGTCCACACTGTCACAGAGCGCCTTTTCCACTAAGGAAACCACCCTCGGGGAGGCCAAAGCACACCCCAGCTAGAGAACCTAAAGAGTTAGTCACGCGGACCCCCTTTGGGGGCTCAGGAGAACGGGAAAGCCTAGAGGTGGGGCCAATAGGAGAACTCGGGAGGCTAACCAAGGCAATGGGATGGGCAGACGAGTCTGTCGCAGCCTAGGATTTGGCAGCCTTCTTCCTGTTCCGTTTACGCCTACGAGATTTCCCTTCCACAGGGATAAACTCATCACCAACCTCAAGAGAGGAGGCCTGTTGACCCTCCCCATTAGCAACCACTACCTGATCCGAGCCCACGCCCTCACTCTGGGCCGGCACCTTGACCTCACCCTCAGTAGGCACCTGTGTAGAGAGGATGGGATCAATACTACCCACAGTCTGTTTCAGACAACCTGTGTCCGAATGACCAAAGACACGGCAAGACAGGTGTTAAGTCTCCAAAAGTGACCTTTTTAGGGCTTAATTAGCTTAGAAAGATGTTCACTCTTAGGTGTTTTTGATAGCATTTAGCCTAAACCTATGCTTAAATATGAGAATTAGAAGAAGGTAGCTAAATTAGGACTTATGTACAATAGGAAAGAAAAGGGTTGAAAACCGAAGGAAAAGAATGAAAAACAAGCATTGCGGAAACATTGCGGTCCCCGCAATGTTTCAAGTGAAAACCGTAAGTTGACTGATCTTTTTCTGTTAATTTCCGTTATTTCAGGGATTCGTTCTTTCTCCTCCATCCATTCTGAAGTACGACGTTGAAGATTGATGGTTCTCCTTGGCCCAAATGCACCTGCAGATTACTATAAATAGGGGTCAAAGTCGAGGGTTCAAGCATCATCCGAAAGCGTAGAAGTCTTCTCGCAGTCCATCTCTTCTCCTATTTTTCTTTGCCGTCTGCTGGTTTGCGAAGCTCAGCTGTTGGAATCGATAATCTGATAGGAAGGAGAGGAGATTCTTCTTCTCTCCCGATTGGATTCATCCAAGCAAGGCTGACCTTTCTCATCCTTCATTCGAGGCGGCTGCAACGAGACATTCGAGCTGTTTTACTGCTTTTTGTTCCTCATTTCCATTTTCCAACTCTGTCTTATTGCTGTTTCTGTTCTTGTGGCTAGTTTAGTTCATTTCGTTGTGTTCTGTCTTTCTGTTCTTTACTTTAAGAATCTCTTATGTTCATTCAAACAATCAGTTAATCAAACAGAAAGTTCAGTATTTCACAGTTTCTGCCTTTGCATTCTACTGTTTTCCCTTGCTGTTTTAAACGTAATTCTTTTCTAAGCATGTCTCGTTCATCTCTTATTTTTGTTTACCCCATATCTATGAGTAACTAAGTCACTTAGGGGCATGCTAATGACAACTCCATAGGCTAAAAAACGTGAATCAAGCATGTAGGATAGCTCTCGAAGCATTGATTGTATGTAAGCTTCATCCCACGGGCAATTTCGATTGACCATCCATTTTGTCCAAAGAACTCCTAACCTCTGGAAGGAGTAAGAGTTCAGAGTCATATTATCGTGCTAGCCTTTCAAGGTAACCAGGAAACGGCCTAGGAATAGGCGTTCCCCTAGTACAAACCATATCTTTCTGCCTTAACAAGATGCTTAAGACCTTACTTTGAGTTGAGTAAACTAAAGAATCTAATGCATGGAATCGGACGATACATGAGATTGAGATAGTTTGATGCATAGAGAGTAGACCCAGTGCTTGAGAATCGTATAAAAATGCCTATAGGATAGTCATTAGTTATTGGATTTATGGTTTTCTAAAATGAAATAAGCAATTCACATATTCAATAATAACTTTATTGAGGTTCCATGGCTATAACATGAATACTTGAACTTTATGTGGAGACATAAAAGTGGATCAAGTTCGAGTAAATAGCCAAAACGGTCTATAGTATACGGATAAGGCTGGATACCTTATCTTGGGGACACTATTGGATGCGGCCCATTTTGTATTTAGTACAAACGATGTAATCCTGAATCGTTCATGTGGAGACATGTGAATGGGGGCGTCCTATGCAAAGAGTTTGCATTAGACCGGACCGCGAAATAAGTCACTCTTACTTTATAACGCTGTTTACTGTTTTAAAGACTGACTATTTCAAAACGATGACCTAGGTAACTTGACCTTAATCCTGAGCTAACTATGAACAGCTATCTATCCGGTCTTACCCCTGAAATGGGAGGCATATTGAGTCGGCGTTGTTGAGCCACTCTCACCCATGCAGATCTAAGGATAATCCCGAATAAACAGGAGTTCATAGTTAGTTCAGGATTAAGGTCAAGTTACCTAGGTCATCGTTTTGAAATAGTCAGTCTTTAAAACAGTAAACAGCGTTATAAAGTAAGAGTGACTTATTTCGCGGTCCGGTCTAATGCAAACTCTTTGCATAGGACGCCCCCATTCACATGTCTCCACATGAACGATTCAGGATTACATCGTTTGTACTAAATACAAAATGGGCCGCATCCAATAGTGTCCCCAAGATAAGGTATCCAGCCTTATCCGTATACTATAGACCGTTTTGGCTATTTACTCGAACTTGATCCACTTTTATGTCTCCACATAAAGTTCAAGTATTCATGTTATAGCCATGGATCTTAGTTTATTGGATTTATGGTTTTCTAAAATGAAATAAGCAATTCACATATTCAATAATAACTTTATTGAATAAACCTCAATAACACTTTATTGGTAATAAAATATGTTTATCGTTTACAAACCACGAGTTTTAGGACATAAAACCCAACAAACTCCCACTTGGACTAAAACTCCAGTGGTAATAAATATATATCCATATATATACATAATGTTGAGTTTTTCAAAATGAGAAATAAATACAATAAACTAGGGCATCACATACCCATAGTTTTCTCCCACTTGCCCTAGATTATACATCCTGTAGTCCTAGTCTCACTAGGTGACCCTCAAACACTTTAGCCGTGAGAGCCTTTGTAAATGGATCAGCAATGTTGTCCTCAGAGGCTATTTGTTTCACAATAACGTCTCCTCGTTGGACGATCTCTCGAATGAGATGATATTTTCGCTCAATATGTTTCCCGCGTTTATGGCTCCTTGGCTCTTTTGAATTTGCAACTGCTCCACTGTTATCACAAAAGAGAGTGATAGGCAGATGCATATTTGGAACAACTTCCAAATCGTTCAAAAACTTTCTAAGCCACACAGCTTCTTTTGCTGCTTCACAGGCAGCTACGTATTCTGCTTCCATAGTGGAGTCAGCAACACAACTTTGCTTGATACTCCGCCATACTACAGCTCCTCCATTCAGAGTGAACACTGATCCCGATGTTGATTTTCTCGAATCTTTATCCGACTGGAAATCAGAATCAGTGTATCCTGTAAGAATCAGATCCTTACCTTTATACACGAGCATGTAATCCCTCGTTCTCCTAAGATACTTGAGGATATTCTTAACGGTTGTCCAATGTATAAGTCCAGGATTGGACTGAAACCTGCTGACAACACCTACTGCATAGCATATGTCGGGTCGTGTACACAACATAGCATACATCAGACTTCCAACTGCCGATGCATAGGGAATGCGTCTCATATCCTCAACTTCTTGAGGTGTCTTAGGACATTGTTCCTTCGACAAGTGAATTCCATGCCTGAAGGGTAGCAAACCCCTCTTGGAATTCTGCATTTTATATCTTGACAACATCTTGTCAATATAGGATGCTTGAGACATGGCTAATGTTCTATTCTTGCGGTTCCGAACTATTTGGATCCCAAGAATATATTGAGCTTCTCCCAAATCTTTCATTTGGAATTGAGTTGCTAGCCATTTCTTGACGTCAGTCAGGCATCTTACATCATTCCCAATGAGTAAGATATCATCGACATATAATACGAGGAATGCTACAGATGTTTTGACAATCTTCTTGTAAACACAAGGTTCGTCAATGTTTTGTTCAAAACCATAAGATTTGATCGCAGTATCAAACCTTATATTCCAGCATCTAGATGCTTGTTTCAACCCATAAATGGATCGTTTAAGCTTACAAACTTTTTGTTCTTGATGTTGTATTATAAACCCCTCTGGTTGAGACATATAGATACTCTCTTCAAGATTGCCATTCAGAAAGGCTGTCTTGACATCCATTTGCCAAATCTCATAGTCATAATATGTGGCAATGGACAAGAGTATTCTAATTGATTTTAACATGACAACAGGAGAGAAGGTTTCATCATAGTCTACCCCCTCTCTCTGGGTATAACCCTTTGTCACTAATCGAGCTTTAAAGGTCTGTACCTTACCAGCTTGGTCTCGTTTCCTTTTGTAGATCCATTTACAACCAATAGGTTTTACCCCATCTGGTTGATCTACAAGTTCCCAGACGAAATTGAAGTACATCGACTCCATTTCGAGGTCCATGGCTTTGATCCATTGATCTTTGTCAACATCATTCATTGCCTGTTTATAGGTCAATGGATCCTCTATTCCATCATCTGGTATGATGATTTGAGTTTCTACTAAACCCATGTAACGGTCAGGTTGTTGCACAACTCTCCCACTACGTCGAGGCACTCTCAACTCTTGAGATCGATGTGAGTAATCAGAAGTATTAGCTCCATCAACAACTCTTGTTGAGGGTCCAATCTCATCAACAACTCTTGTTGATCTATCTGTAGCTTCTTTAGAAATTTCACGCAATACTAGTTTACTGCGAGGTTGATGATCTCTCATGTGATCTTCTTCGAGAAAAGTAGCATTTGTCGATACAAATACTTTATTTTCTTCTGGATCAAAGAAGTATCCAGCTTTCGATTCTTTTGGGTAGCCTATGAATAAACATACTTTTGAACGACGTTCCAATTTCTTAGGGTTTTGCACCAACACATGTGTCGGGCATCCCCAGATCCTGAAGTGACATAAACTAGTTTTACGCCCTCTCCATAACTCATAAGGTGTTCCAGTAACACTTTTAGAGGGAACATTGTTCAAAATGTAGGCAGCAGTCTCTACTGCATATCCCCAAAACGAATCAGGCAAATGAGCATAGCTCATCATCGATCGAACCATGTCTAACAAGGTTCTGTTTCTTCTCTCCGATACACCGTTTTGCTGTGGCGTACTAGGTGCAGAGAGTTGTGACTGGATTCCATGTTCTATCAAATAGTCCTGGAATCTTAGGTCCATGTACTCTCCACCTCGATCTGATCGAAGTGTCTTAATTGTTTTACCTAATAAGTTTTCAACTTCTGCCTTATACTCCTTGAACTTTTCAAGAGCTTCGGACTTATGATGTATTAGGTAAACATAACCGTACCTTGAATAGTCATCTATGAAACTGATGAAATATTCATATCCTCCTCGTGCTTTGACATTCATTGGTCCACAAAGGTCCGAATGCACGAGTTCTAAGGATTCTTTGGCTCTAAGACCTTTTCCAGTAAAAGATCTTTTCGTCATTTTCCCCTCAAGACAAGACTCACATGCTGGTAAAGAGTTGTCTTCTAACTGGCTTAGATGACCATTCTTAACCAATCTCTCAATCCTATTGAGATTAATGTGGCCAAGTCTTAAGTGCCAAAGATATGTACTTGAAGAAACTTTTTGCCTTTTGTTTCGCGTCTCAGCCGTTTTAAACATCTCGATATTTAAAATAGCTTTCGCTCTGGTCGGTTTTAACTTATATAAGTTGTTTTCTAGTTTTGCAGAACAAATAGGAATACCTCTTTTGGTAATGAACACTTCATTAATTTCAAAAGATACTTTATACAATTGTTCTAACAAACAAGAGATAGATACAAGATTCCTTTTCATTCCAGGAACAAGATACACATTATCTAATATAATGAATCTATCTCCAAAAAACAACTTTAAATCTCCCACTGATTTTGCTGAGACAACCTCTCCTGTTCCAACCCTGAGAGTTATCTCGCCTTCCGCAAGCGTTCTCCAGGAACTAGTTTCCTGAAAAGAAGAGCAAATATGATTAGTGGCCCCTGAATCCAGTATCCAGGAAGAGTCATCACTCTCCACTAAACATGTTTCAACAACTAGTAAATCATATTTACCTTGTTTTGCCTTTTCAGCTTTCTTCTCAGCAAGGTACTTTGGGCAGTTTCTTTTCCAATGCCCATTCTCGTTGCAGTGGAAACATTTTCCTTTATCTGCAACTTGAGCCTTGCTTTTGCGGTCATTAGGAGTTTTACTTTTCCCCTTCCCTTTCTTTTTCATCGAAATACTCTTATTTTTAGAAGAAGAAGGGCCAGACTTCGTTCCAGAGGACGATCCTCTATAGAACTTTTTAGTGGTAGCAACATTTGCCTCCACTTCATGTCCCTTAGTTTTCAGGAGGGACTGATAAGTCTGAAGCTCATTCAGAAGAGTAGTCAAGTTATATTCAATTTTGTTCATCATCGCATTTGTGCGGAACTGTAGGAAGCTCTTCGGAAGAGACTCCAGAATAAAACTGACCTGACTCTTCTCATCTATGACAGCTCCATTTACTTCTGCCACATTGAAATGGACCATCATGTCCAGGACATGTTCTCTAACAGAGGTCCCTTCTCTCATGCGACAGTTATAAACGTACTTGATGGCATCATGCCTAAGGGAGAAGGACGGTTGTCCAAACATCCCCTTCAGAGATTCCATAATCTCTTTGGCAGCACCCATACCATCGTGTTTCTTAGCCAATACATCAGATATGCTGGCCAGAATGTAGACGCGGGCTTTATCATTTGCCCTTGTCCATCTGTCATATGCATCCCGAACATTTCGGTTTGCATTTGTGCCGGGGTTTTGAGGACACTCCTCAGTTAAAACGAACCTTAGATCATCAATTACCAGTATTGTGTTTAAATTTGATTTCCACGTTGCGTAATTATCCCCGTTAAGTTTCTCGGAAGCTAGTAACTGTACTATTGAGTTGGACATGCTGAAAAATATAAACATATCGTATTTAGTGAAATTGCTATTACCCTTTTATATTATCCAATCAAGTTTTAGCAAAAGTAATAATGTACCCATCATTTATTCTTTATTGCAACGATACTACAAAGGTTTAAAGCAACATCCACCTAGGGGCAGTCTATCACTCCTCCTTTGAATTGAGACAATCTCAGCTAATCACTATTACCAGAATAACTCATATTCCAATAGATCTTTTAGCTATCGTTTACTTTGGTCAAGAAGTTACTAACACTTAGTAATTCTTGTAAGTGTGACCCTCCATTTTCAGACCTCAGAGATCGGAATCAACAAGCTCCCGAAGTTGGAAAGACAATGCTGAAAACGGACCTATGAGACCCTATCCATTTCTGGAGTTCGCGGTGTTCCGAATCCCATGATACAGCCCTCCTAAGGGGTGGTCGCTCCCAGGGCAGACTCGCAGGCGCATCATGGGAATCTCACGGTGCAACCTAATGGAGGAGACCGTAGGATGTGTTGACACACAACCTTCGCCCACTTACTATGAACGACTTCCCCTATTCACCTTGTTATTGTCTCATGCAAATACTTTCCTACTGGAGGTCGCTCCCAGGGCGACTCGAAGCCGAGCATGAATCTCACGGTGTGAACTCTTAGGGACGTAGGAGCTGAAAACATTTTTCCTCCCACTGAAGTGTTCTAGACGGTTGGGTATGATTTTACTTAGGCATATATTTTGGCTAACTAAAACATATCCTAAGTCTAGGTAATCTTTCCGAGTATAACGTTTATACTGGATTTTAACCTATGATGTCTAGGTGATAAAACTTTTTAAAACCTCACATCACTCACGCATGCTCATAAAACCGGGTTAGCTAAACTCAAACGCCAGTTCGATGCCCAGGTAGGAGGTGTTCCGTAAACCGTCAACTTAAATACCCCCAAGCTGAGACAGCATCTTACCGGGTGAGTTTTTCTTGTAACCGAAGTTTTACAAGATATCGACCTATTTTAACTATTAAAATAGGAGATTGCTTGGTAGTTAACCCTAAATGAGCATGCATTTATCTTTGTTATAAGTTTTAATGTCTAATTCATTTTATAACACTTATAAAAAAAACTTATAACATACATCTAACATGCTTTTATATAACAATTATATAAAATCATTCCATGCAAAAATATAACAACTTATATGAAATCTCATGGAATCCTAAACATGCATACTTATATTATAACACTTATAACATACTTTCAATGCATGTTTCATGCTTATCCTATGGTGGGATTTTAAATCTACATGGCATACAATATGCACACAAGATTATGTTTATTTAAACTATACATTCACAATGCATGAATAAATAAACCACACTAAAAATGGATTGGTTTTGGCATCCTAAACAAGCATTTACCTAAATTATTACAATAATAAAATAGGAAAAAGTCTTGAACCGCCCCCGAACACTTCGAATCGGCTCGAACCGCTTGTAAGTTGTGGAATTGCACGAACCGCCGCCGAACCGAACCGAACCGCCACTTGACGCCTCTTCCAATTTTGATAAATTACATCCTAAAATGGACTCTAATGACTCTACAAAAATTACATACTCTTTGTAACACATTAAAGCCCATTACAAGGCAATTACAATAATTATTACAAATTGGAAAAGAAATGGATGCCAAAGACCAAAAATTTCCATTTTAGCACACATACATTCATCACATGAATTACTACCCACCAACTCTAAATTAACCAAAAAAGAGTACTTAAAGCATGCTCTGATACCATTTGAAAGAATTTCGGCATGCATAGCGGAAGCATCGTTGGATCTAAGTACTCTTATTTTTGTTAATTTAAAAAGAAAAAGCATGTAATTTGAAAATCAAAGACAATAATTTAGAAGTTACCTTTGAAGTTCAAATTCTTCTTGATTCCAAACTCGATCTTCGAACGTAACAGTCACGAACCACCACGAGAGTCTTCCCGACTATTCTCCGGCCTTAGAACGGGATTGTGGGATCCTTTGAGTGACTAATTTAAAAGAGAATTGAAGATGGAATTGGAGAGAATGGTAGAGAAATTGTCTTTACAATTTCTCAAAGTTCATCAAAATTCCAAGAAGAAGTCAATCTCATTAACCCTTTGTATATATAGAAGACTACATGCAAAAACATGCAAAATTGAGTTAACAATAGGATGCCATGTAGAATCCACTCAATTTAGTGGGATTAGTGGCTTGATGTGGGATGAACACTTAGCAAAAAAGTTTGACTCATAAAACCACCAACAAATGGTTAATGAGATTGACTTCTTCTTGGAATTTTGATGAACTTTGAGAAATTGTAAAGACAATTTCTCTACCATTCTCTCCAATTCCATCTTCACTTCTCTTTTAAATTAGTCACTCAAAGGATCCCACAATCCCGTTCTAAGGCCGGAGAATAGTCGGGAAGACTCTCGTGGTGGTTCGTGACTGTTACGTTCGAAGATCGAGTTTGGAATCAAGAAGAATTTGAACTTCAAAGGTAACTTCTAAATTATTGTCTTTGATTTTCAAATTACATGCTTTTTCTTTTTAAATTAACAAAAATAAGAGTACTTAGATCCAACGATGCTTCCGCTATGCATGCCGAAATTCTTTCAATTAGTAGCCCTTAATTCACCCATTTACACACTTTCGCTGTTATTTAATTGCGGTAGAATTGTTGTCTCCGCAATTCTGCTTAAGTTAAAATTCTGTTTAGCCGTCTTTGCCTTCATTTATTAATTTCGTTTCTTTTCATTTGAGCTTAGATTTCACTTGTTCTCGTTGATGTTACTACCCTTTACACATTCAGCAAAAATTAGATAATTAAAAACCAATTTTACCCCATCAAATCCACCCCTTCTTTCTTAACAAAACACTTCGCGAATAGCTCAAAATAAATCTCTGTGGGAAAACGAATGAAATATACTTACTACTTGCTATAAGATCATGTATGCTTGCATGTTCTGAGTGCTCTATCTATTTTATTGCCTAATTATTTCAACACATTGAGCACGCAACAAGTTTTTGGCGCCGCTGCCGGGGATTTATTTTAGTGAAAACGAAGTTAGTTAAGTTTGAAACACCAAGTCTATTATCTATTGAAACTAATCTACTTTTCATTTCTTTTGCAGGTACTATTGGGGTAGTTTATGAGTGAGCCTTCAAGTAGAGATCTAGAGTTCAATCCTGAGCCTGAGAGACTACTAAGAGCTAGAAACAAAGCAAAGAAACGACTCTTTAAACAACCTTCTATACCTCAAATCATACCTGAAATCGAAGAAATGGACGAGATAGTTCCAAATCAGGTACCTGTCATTCGCAATCCCATCGAAATAGCGAATGACAAGAATAGTGCCATCCTCTCATATTTAGTTCCTATGCCTGGGGAGCTGAACCCCAGCATAATCCGTCCTGAAATCACTGCCAACTCATTCGAGTTAAAACCAGTGATGTTCCAAATGTTGTCCACTGTGGGACAATTCTTTGGAGTGGAAAATGAGGACCCCCACAACCATCTTAGAAACTTCTTAGGAGTCAGTGATACTTTCATCATTCCTGGAGTTTCTCAAGAAGCCTTGAGGCTATACTTGTTCCCTTATTCTTTGAGGGACAAAGCCAAAACGTGGTTAAACTCATTACCCTCTGGATCTGTCCTTAATTGGACAGACTTAGCAGAAAAATTCCTAGTCAAATACTTCCCACCTGATAGGAATTCTACCTTTCGTGATGACATAGTTAAGTTCAAGCAAGCTGATAATGAATCTCTTCACGAAGCTTGGACAAGGTTCAAAGATCTACTTCTTAAATGTCCACATCATGGCATCCCATGGTGTATCCAAATTGAGGTCTTTTTCAAAGGATGCAACCCCAGCACTAGGCAAGTCTTAAATTCATCCGCTGGAGGCTCCATGTTGTCCAAGAGTTACAACGAAGCCTATGAGATCTTGGAGAAGATCTCAGCATCTCACTGTAGGTGGTCAGATGATCCTGTTGAGCCAACTAGAGCTCAAGACAAGGATGCTCTAAGTGCAATGAGCAGCCAAATAAATGCCCTGACCAACCTAGTCAAGCAAATGGCTCAAACCAATCTCCAAACAAGTGTCAACACCGCTACCGCCATGTCAATGGGCACCCAACCAAGTCAAGGTGAGACACTCATATGTGGATTCTGTGGGGAAGGGCACTTGTATGAATACTGCCCTGGGAATCCAGCCTCAGTCTGCTACATTGGAAGCCAGCAGCAGCCTAGGAACAACCCCTATTCCAATACTTACAACCCTGGTTGGAGGAACCACCCAAACCTGTCATGGGGTGGCCAATAAAATACTAACCAAAATCCTAACCAACCTAGACCGAGTGGAACACCTGGTTTCACTCCCCAACATAACCAATCAATGTATCAAAAACCATACAACCAACCTGTAGGATCTTCTGTAGAAAACTTACTCAAGGAATACATAGTTAAGAATGATGCTACTCTTCAAAGCCAGCAAGCTACTCTTAGGAGCCTAGAGAACCAAATAGGCCAATTGGCCAATGAACTCAAGAGTAGGCCCCAAGGTAGACTCCCTGCTGACACCGAGGTGCCAAGGAGAGATGGTAAAGAACAAGTTCAAGCAATTGAACTCAGAAGTGGTAGACCCTTGGTGAGCAACACAAAGGACACACCAAAGAGAGTAGAGAACACTGAGTCTAGTGCTCCACTGGAGTCTCTGCCAAGCCAAGGTCCACCACCAACTAGCACATCAGGAGTCAGGCTAGAGCCAATTGTTGAGGAGATAGAAGAAATTCCAAGACCTCCACCTATCCTAAGGCGACCTGACGTGCCTGCATATGTGCCACCACCTCCATATCCTCGAAGGCTTAAGAAGAAGCAGGAACAGGAAGTGCATTTTAATAAATTCTTAGAAATTCTTAAGCAAGTGCATGTCAACATTCCTTTTGTAGAAGTTTTACAGTCTATGCCTTCCTATGTAAAGTTTTTGAAAGATATTATTACTAACAAAAAAATAATTGGTGAGTTTGAAACAGTAAACCTCACTGAGGAGTGCAGTGCTATACTCCAAAACAAGCTTCCCAAGAAGGAGAAGGATCCTGGTTCCTTCACCTTACCTGTAGAACTTGGAGGCAAGCACGTGGGCAGAGCGCTTTGTGACCTGGGCGCCAGCATAAACCTCATGCCCCTATCACTATTCCGCCAGCTAGGAATAGGAGAAGCACGTTGTTGCGTGCTCAATGTGTTGAAATAATTAGGCAATAAAATAGATAGAGCACTCAGAACATGCAAGCATACATGATCTTATAGCAAGTAGTAAGTATATTTCATTCGTTTTCCCACAGAGATTTATTTTGAGCTATTCGCGAAGTGTTTTGTTAAGAAAGAAGGGGTGGATTTGATGGGGTAAAATTGGTTTTTAATTATCTAATTTTTGCTGAATGTGTAAAGGGTAGTAACATCAACGAGAACAAGTGAAATCTAAGCTCAAATGAAAAGAAACGAAATTAATAAATGAAGGCAAAGACGGCTAAACAGAATTTTAACTTAAGCAGAATTGCGGAGACAGCAATTCTACCGCAATTAAATAACAGCGAAAGTGTGTAAATGGGTGAATTAAGGGCTACTAATGACTATCCTATAGGCATTTTTATACGATTCTCAAGCACTGGGTCTACTCTCTATGCATCAAACTATCTCAATCTCATGTATCGTCCGATTCCATGCATTAGATTCTTTAGTTTACTCAACTCAAAGTAAGGTCTTAAGCATCTTGTTAAGGCAGAAAGATATGGTTTGTACTAGGGGAACGCCTATTCCTAGGCCGTTTCCTGATTACCTTGAAAGGCTAGCACGATAATATGACTCTGAACTCTTACTCCTTCCAGAGGTTAGGAGTTCTTTGGACAAAATGGATGGCCAATCGAAATTGCCCGTGGGATGAAGCTTACATACAATCAATGCTTCGAGAGCTATCCTACATGCTTGATTCACGTTTTTTAGCCTATGGAGTTGTCATTAGCATGCCCCTAAGTGACTTAGTTACTCATAGATATGGGGTAAACAGAAATAAGAGATGAACGAGACATGCTTAGAAAAGAATTACGTTTAAAACAGCAAGGGAAAACAGTAGAATGCAAAGGCAGAAACTGTGAAATACTGAACTTTCTGTTTGATTAACTGATTGTTTGAATGAACATAAGAGATTCTTAAAGTAAAGAACAGAAAGACAGAACACAACGAAATGAACTAAACTAGCCACAAGAACAGAAACAGCAATAAGACAGAGTTGGAAAATGGAAATGAGGAACAAAAAGCAGTAAAACAGCTCGAATGTCTCGTTGCAGCCGCCTCGAATGAAGGATGAGAAATGTCAGCCTTGCTTGGATGAATCCAATCGGGAGAGAAGAAGAATCTCCTCTCCTTCCTATCAGATTATCGATTCCAACAGCTGAGCTTCGCAAACCAGCAGACGACAAAGAAAAATAGGAGAAGAGATGGACTGCGAGAAGACTTCTACGCTTTCGGATGATACTTGAACCCTCGACTTTGACCCCTATTTATAGTAATCTGCAGGTGCATTTGGGCCAAGGAGAACCATCAATCTTCAACGTCGTACTTCAGAATGGATGGAGGAGAAAGAACGAATCCCTGAAATAACGGAAATTAACAGAAAAAGATCAGTCAACTTACGGTTTTCACTTGAAACATTGCGGGGACCGCAATGTTTCCGCAATGCTTGTTTTTCATTCTTTTCCTTCGGTTTTCAACCCTTTTCTTTCCTATTGTACATAAGTCCTAATTTAGCTACCTTCTTCTAATTCTCATATTTAAGCATAGGTTTAGGCTAAATGCTATCAAAAACACCTAAGAGTGAACATCTTTCTAAGCTAATTAAGCCCTAAAAAGGTCACTTTTGGAGACTTAACACACCCCCAAACTTAAGGTTTTGCTTGTCCTCAAGCAATCTAAGGACTTTCCTAGGCTGCTGTTTCTTCTTCTTTAACCACTTACTAACTCCCCTATATCCCTATCTATAGCACTGCTGTCCTGTGACACACTTCTAAGCTTAAGACTACCCTCTTATCTAGCTTCTTCTGACTTCGCCTGCCTAACACTCCTTATGTTTTCATTAACTCCCTACAACTGATCTATTTGCTTTTGTCATATCATGCCACTATCCCTACGGTTTCAAATTCTGCCTAGCTTTACCTCAGACTCAGTACATGCTTCTAGCTTTATTTTTAATGTGTCTAGGATTCCTTAGAGTCATGCCAGTCTTAGTATTAACGGTGACAGTAGTATTTTTAGAGAACAACCTAAACCCTGGCATCACTACATTGGATAGACATTCATCTCCCTAAACAACCCTACAAGTTACAACTTTGTGTTTAGCTAACTTGAGGATCAGAGTTCTTTTTAAACAGGACATCTAAGCCACAAAGTTGCAACTCCTAGGTATACATTCTTCTTTCCTACTTCTTTTCTTTTTTTTTTTTTTTTTTTTTTTTTTTACTTTGGTGGAGCCTCTCCTTTGGCTGCCTTTTGATGCAATGCCACTTGTGGGTTACACACTTGGCACTGATTACTCAGCAACCTGAGAAAGACTCCCCTCTTTATTCTATTTCATTTTTTTTTTTTCAATTCATTATTTTTGTCAAGGAGAAGAAGAATGCTTATGTTTTAAGGGAAAGAGGAATGTTCCTAGTCCTAGGGTGGCCTCCCCCAAACTTCAACTACTCATTGTCCCCAATGAGTGTTTGAGGTGGCACACCCCCAAACTTGTCCTAGAAGCATCTAGCCTAAGGTAAAACAAAGAGAAACTAAAGCCCTAGGCATAGACAAAATATTCGAACAGCAAATATCACAGCAGCAGTAATTTTTTAAAAAAAACAGACAGATAAGGTCTTAAAGCTGTGCATGCTGAGCTTTTTAGAGGTTAATTTAAACTATCAAAGGGTGTCCTATGACACTCATCCAGCATGCTTTTAGATAAGCTATATAAGGTAGTCATGATGGCAGCAAAAGATGGAATTTAAACAGAACACAGCCTAGCTAAACAGACAGTCCAAAACATGCTTTCAGTAATAAAAATTGTGGGTACCGCAATTATTTCGCAATCAAGTCAGGGCAGATATAACAGTGATTAAGGCCCCTAAGCATGCTTTTTCCAGTCATTCAAGCTCTCTAAAAATAAAGCTAAACTATCCTACCTAGTCAGCTAGCAACAGGCTATACTAAGCAATTGTAAAAACATAAAACTAAGCAACTAAAACAGATCAAGATTGTACTAAAAACAGCATAATTCACATGGTCTATCAGAAAGCAGATTTTTTTTTTTTTTTTTATTTATTCTAAGGGAACAGCAATACTCCCTTCAGTGCAATTCAAACCAGCACTCAGATGTCTTCATCCTCATCAGGTTGTCGTGGTCGTGGAGGCACCCATGGAGTCAGGAGATTTGTAGGGAAGTCAGGGAAGATGCACCCAAGTTGGTCTGCAACCTCCTTGTCCCGTGCCTGCGCGTAAGTGGCCCATTGAGCCATCCTCCTTTGCATATCCATCAGGCATGCCATGGATAGTGACTGATCAGCAGCCAGCCTATCCAGTTCGAACTCCATATTCCCCTTCCTCTTCAGCCTCAAGCTAGCAGGCAGCTCCAAGTGGCCTGTGTAAGCCATCTGCTGCTCCATCCGCTCAATGGGAACTCCTGCAAGCAGACATAGTTTAGTTATGGTGTTAGGGAAAAACAGTGGTCCCTTACCTTTCTTGGCGCACTCAGCAATGGCGGCTGACATGATTTCCCCCACGTTGACCGTGAGACCTCGCATAATGGCATAGACCAGCAGCGACCTGCTCTGGTTGATGGTCGTCTCATGGGTCACAGGGGACAGCTTCCTCCTTACAAAAGCAAACCATACAGCTGCCTTTGCTGTAAGGTTGGCACTCATGAGGGTGTGCCTCCCATTGCGTGATACAGTCCACGCTGCTTCAGGCTGGCCAATGGTTCGAATGGCCTCCTCCAGCACTGCCTCAGTAGGCTCATCAACGATCCTCGCATAGTCAGTATGTCTTTGGCCCTTGAGGCCATAAGCTTCGTTGATGGCTTTTGCTGAGTAGTCCACCTCTACTCCTCTAACCACAGAAAGCCCCTCCTCAGAGTTTCGCAGGTTGGCGTAGAAGTCGTATACCATACTCGTGTAAGCTGGATTGGGCGGCCTGCACAACTCTTCCCAGCTGTGATTTATAATTCCTGCGCGCAAGAACTGCGGCAGGTCAGCAGGTCTGTCGAGGAAGCCCTTCTCGTGCAGCAACTCCCTCTTCCTCAGCTCAACGCCCCTGGACTCAGCGTCAGAGGACACATACCTCACTGACTGAGGCTCATCTTCAGGGTAGAGCTTGGCCTTCCCTTTGTCTGCTGGCTTGGCTGATTCTGCAGCCTCAACCTTGAGTCTTTTGAGCGATGGCTCAGTGCTCTCCTTCTCTGATGAAGGCGCCCTTTTGGCCTTCTTCTTTTTCAGCTTCTTGGATCGCTTGGCCTTGATAATCTTGGCCTTCTTCTTCTTCTTGAGCTTTGCCTCGATGGCGATCTGCTGGAGGCACGCCCCCAGCGTCTCTTCCATGGAATCATCCTGCTGCGACAGACTCACTAGGCTAGCTTCCCTCACAGGAGAGAAAACCTCCGCTTCCTCACCTTCCCCACTGCCCTGCGTTGATTCTTGGTACTCCCCATATGGGAATTCAGGGTCAGGCCGTGGGGAAGTGTGCGACGGCGTGGTTGTTTGCTCTGCTGTAGGCGTCTGTGCCGAACTCTGTGGTGAAGACGGCTGCTCAGGGCTCTGCGCTGGCGGTGATGGGGTAGAGCTGTGCGCTGGTGGTGCAGGTGGCGAGGCACTCCTCTTGGCTGAATCGTGGGACACACGATCAGTTTCTTGACTCTCCACAGAGGGAGTCTTTTCTTTGCTCGGTTCAGCGGCCACCGCTAAACTCCACCTACGCTTCTTGGGTGTGCCTGCTGGTTCAGAGGGTCCAGCGGGTATCTCAGAGACAACCTTCCACTTCTTCTTGCGAATCGGGAGTTTGGGTAAGCGTTCAGTTCGCGCAGCGTCAGCCTCAGCCAAGGCAAGCAATGCGTCTCTCGCAGCCGTTTCAGCGTCGTCAGCCCTCTTCTTGGCTGCAGATCTTTCAGCCCTTGTGAACACCATTGTAGAGTCTTGGAGATTTGGAGAGAAGAATCAAAGATGAAGAGAATCGCAGCTTTCTTGGAATTCAGAGAGTGGGAGAATCGTATCGATCGAGCGCCTTCTAACGGATATAAAGGAAACGGATAGATCCCAACGGCTATATTTTGCGGATCCTGCAAATCCAGCGCAATTTTAGGGATTTTTTTTCATCTAAATGTCAATCTTTGCTCGTCCGTATCTTTTATTTGGCTCAATCGTTTCTTAATTTTTAAAGCTGGAATTACTCTCCTTGATTCCCTCTTTCGATTCCCTACAAAAAGAAATAAAAGCAACATCAAATTCGTAATTAAAATCATACAAACTTATACACAAATGATAACCGAAAAATCGAAAAAAAATAAAAAAAAAATAAAAAAAAAATAAACTAAGGCATGAGCCTTATGTTGACGAGCACAGCAATCACTCGTCCTCTCTCGTTCTCAATGTCACGCTTCAGTCAAGAGGAAGGCCGAGAGAGTCTTCACATCTCCTTCCTCATAGTAGTGCTTCAATCTTGCACCATTAACCATGAATGGTTGGCCTTGCTGCAAGTTCTTTATCTCTATGGCACCATGAACAAACACATTAGTAATCACAAATGGACCTGACCACCTAGACTTAAGTTTCCCTGGAAATAGTTTCAACCGTGAGTTAAACAACAAAACAAGTTGACCCTTCTTAAAGTCCTTAACTCTAAGTCTACTATCGTGCCAAATCTTGGTCTTTTCCTTATACATTTTGGCATTCTCATAAGACATTTGCCTAAGCTCATCAAGCTCATGTAATTGCAAAGACCGCAACGTTCCCGCATCAGTCACGCAATAATTCAACTCCTTTAGTGCCCAAAATGCCTTAATTTCTAACTCAAATGGAAGATGACAAGCTTTACCATATACAAGCCTGTAAGGAGACATACCTAGGGGTGTCTTATATGCTGTCCTATACGCCCAAAGTGCATCCTCAAGCTAAAAGAACCAGTCTTTCCTATTCGGTTTGACCACTTTTTCTAGGATGTTCTTAATCTCCCTATTCGAAATTTCAGCCTGTCCATTCGAGTGTGGGTGATAGGGAGTGGCTACTCTATGTCTGATGTTATACTTAGCCAACACTCTCTCCATGGCCTTATAATGAAATGTGTCCCCTCATCACTAATGACAGCACGAGGTGTTCCAAACCTAGTAAAAATGTGCCTATGTAAGAATTTTATTACTGTTTTGGCATCATTATTGGGACATGCTATGGCCTCTACCCACTTGGATACGTAGTCTACTGCCACCAAAATGTAAAGGTTACCTGATGATGGAGGGAATGGCCCCATGAAGTCAATGCCCCACACATCAAAGAGCTCCAATTCTAAGATGTAGGTGAGGGGCATCTCATCCTTTCGACTGAGGTTACCTGTTCTTTGGCATTCATCACAGCTGTGGGCATAGTTGTGAGCATCCTTGAAGATCGTTGGCCAATAGTAGCCACTCTGAAATACCTTTGCAGCTGTTCTTTGGCCACAAAAGTGTCCACCATAAGGAGCTGTGTGACAATGCTGCAGCACAGACTTTGCTTCAGCAGCTGAAACACACTTCCTTAACAAGCCGTCAGCACATGTTCTGTAAAGTGTGGGGTCATCCCAGATGAATTTCCTTGCTTCATGAAGGAACCTCTTCTTCTCTTGTCCTCCCTTGAAAACTGGTAATACCTGTGATGCAAGGAAGTTAGCAATGTCAGCAAACCAAGACTCCTCATCGTTATCACAACGAGTCAAAACAAAGACATGTTCATCAATGAAAGCATCAGAAATTGCGGGTGCCGCAATTTTTTCGCAATTGTGCTGCAATCGAGAAAGGTGATCCGCAACCACATTTTCACATCCTTTCTTGTCTCGAATGTCCAAATCAAATTCCTGCAGCAATAACACCCACCTAATCAACCTAGGCTTAGCATCAGCCTTCCTCATGAGATACTTTAAGGCAGAATGGTCAGTGTACACAATTGTCGTAGTGCCCACAATATAGTTTCTGAATTTCTCACAAGCAAACACTACAGCAAGCATCTCTTTCTCAGTAGTTGTATAATTACATTGAGCCTCATTCAAGGTCTTACTAGCATAATAGACAGGGTGTGTTAGCTTGTCAATCTTCTGTCCTAACATAACCCCTACAGCATAGTCACTAGCATCACATAACATCTCAAATGGGAGATCCCAATCTGGTCCTACTATAATAGGTGCTGTGACTAGCACTTTCTTAAGCCATTTCCTTGACTAGGTTGGTCAGGGCATTTATTTGCTTGACTAGGTTGGTCAGGGCTTAGAAAAGAATTACGTTTAAAACAGCAAGGGAAAACAGTAGAATGCAAAGGCAGAAACTGTGAAATACTGAACTTTCTGTTTGATTAACTGATTGTTTGAATGAACATAAGAGATTCTTAAAGTAAATAACAGAAAGACAGAACACAACGAAATGAACTAAACTAGCCACAAGAACAGAAACAGCAATAAGACAGAGTTGGAAAATGGAAATGAGGAACAAAAAGCAGTAAAACAGCTCGAATGTCTCGTTGCAGCCGCCTCGAATGAAGGATGAGAAAGGTCAGCCTTGCTTGGATGAATCCAATCGGGAGAGAAGAAGAATCTCCTCTCCTTCCTATCAGATTATCGATTCCAACAGCTGAGCTTCGCAAACCAGCAGACGGCAAAGAAAAATAGGAGAAGAGATGGACTGCGAGAAGACTTCTACGCTTTCGGATGATGCTTGAACCCTCGACTTTGACCCTTATTTATAGTAATCTGCAGGTGCATTTGGGCCAAGGAGAACCATCAATCTTCAACGTCGTACTTCAGAATGGATGGAGGAGAAAGAACGAATCCCTGAAATAACGGAAATTAACAGAAAAAGATCAGTCAACTTACGGTTTTCACTTGAAACATTGCGGGGACCGCAATGTTTCCGCAATGCTATCGCAATGCTTGTTTTTCATTCTTTTCCTTCGGTTTTCAACCCTTTTCTTTCCTATTGTACATAAGTTCTAATTTAGCTACCTTCTTCTAATTCTCATATTTAAGCATAGGTTTAGGCTAAATGCTATCAAAAACACCTAAGAGTGAACATCTTTCTAAGCTAATTAAGCCCTAAAAAGGTCACTTTTGGAGACTTAACACACGTATAACCACTGTCACTTTACAATTAGCAGACAGATCCATTGCATACCCAGAAGGTAAGATTGAGGATATTTTAGTAAAGGTTGACAAATTTATTTTCCTTGCAGATTTCATTATCCTGGATTATGAAGCAGACAAGGAGGTCCCCATCCTGTTAGGCAGACCATTTCTAGCCACAGGTAGGGCACTGATAGACGTCCAAAAAGGTGAGCTTACTATGAGGGTTCATGATGAAGAGGTGAAATTTAGTGTGTATAAAGCTTTAAGGTACCCCTCTGACCTTGAATCCTGTGCGAGCATGGACGTTGTAGACTCTTTAATGGAAGAACAATTGGAGCATGTATTATTAACCAAGCATGCCAATGAATATATAGGATTAGAATTAACTGACTTAAACATAGCTGAGATAATGGACATACCTGTAAATAACCCTCAGCATGTTTGTATGAATATTGACTTAACTGATAGAGCCTTAAATCCTTTAAAGCCATCCATTGAGCATCCACCTGTATTAGAATTAAAGCCACTCCCCACTCACCTCAAGTATGCATATTTAGGGAGTAATGAAACTCTGCCTGTTATCATTTCTTCTAAATTAAGTGAAAAGCATGAGGTTGAACTGATATTACTACTTAAGCAACATAGGAAGGCTATTGCATGGACTATTGCTGATATTAGAGGCATTAGCCCTTCTTATTGCATGCATAAGATTATACTAGAGGAAGAGCACACACCTAGAGTAGAACACCAACGTAGGCTGAATCCCTCTATGAAAGAGGTAGTTAAGAAAGAGATAATTAAATGGTTAGATGCTGGTGTGATCTTTCCAATAGCTAGTAGTCAGTGTGTACCTAAGAAGGGTGGGATGACTGTGGTAGTCAATGAGAACAATGAACTGATTCCAACTAGGACTGTCACAGGGTGGAGAGTATGTATGGATTATAGGAAACTAAATAAAGAAACCAAGAAAGACCATTTCCCCCTACCATTTATTGACCAAATGTTAGACAGAATAGCTGGTAGAGCCTATTACTGTTTCTTAGACGGTTATTCAGGGTATAACCAGATCACTATAGACCCCAAAGACCAAGAAAAGACTACCTTTACTTGCCCTTTTGGAACTTTTGCCTTTCGCAGAATGCCTTTTGGCTTATGCAATGCACCGGCAACTTTCCAAAGGTGCATGTTGGCAATCTTCTCTGATTTGGATGAATCCATGATAGAGATATTCATGGATGACTTTTCAGTCTTTGGGGATTCATTCACCAACTGTCTAGAGAACTTAGGACAAGTCCTGGCTAGATGTGAAGAGACTAACTTAGTCCTTAATTGGGAAAAGTGTCACTTCATGGTAGATGAGGGGATTGTCTTAGGTCATAGAGTGTCAAGGGCAGGTGTAGAAGTTGACAGGGCAAAGATAGAAATCATAGAGAAGTTGGTAGAGCCTCAGAATGTCAAGGCCATTAGGAGTTTCTTAGGGCATGCTGGTTTCTACAGAAGGTTCATTAAGGACTTTTCCAAGATAGCCAAGCCTCTGTGTGAGCTTCTAGAACTAAATAGGCCATTCATCTTCTCTAAGGAATGTGTAGTAGCTTGGACAACCCTTAAGAAAGCGCTAGTCACAGCACCTATTATAGTAGGACCAGATTGGGATCTCCCATTTGAGATGTTATGTGATGCTAGTGACTATGCTGTACGGGTTATGTTAGGACAGAAGATTGACAAGCTAACACACCCTGTCTATTATGCTAGTAAGACCTTGAATGAGGCTCAATGTAATTATACAACTACTGAGAAAGAGATGCTTGCTGTAGTGTTTGCTTGTGAGAAATTCAGAAACTATATTGTGGGCACTAGGACAATTGTGTACACTGACCATTCTGCCTTAAAGTATCTCATGAGGAAGGCTGATGCTAAGCCTAGGTTGATTAGGTGGGTGTTATTGCTGCAGGAATTTGATTTGGACATTCGAGACAAGAAAGGATGTGAAAATGTGGTTGCGGATCACCTTTCTCGATTGCAGCACAATTGCGAAAAAATTGCGGCACCCGCAATTTCTGATGCTTTCATTGATGAACATGTCTTTGTTTTGACTCGTTGTGATAACGATGAGGAGCCTTGGTTTGCTGACATTGCTAACTTCCTTGCATCACAGGTATTACCAGTTTTCAAGGGAGGACAAGAGAAGAAGAGGTTCCTTCATGAAGCAAGGAAATTCATCTGGGATGACCCCACACTTTACAGAACATGTGCTGACGGCTTGTTAAGGAAGTGTGTTTCAGCTGCTGAAGCGAAGTCTGTGCTGCAGCATTGTCACACAGCTCCTTATGGTGGACACTTTGGTGGCCAAAGAACAGCTGCAAAGGTATTTCAGAGTGGCTACTATTGGCCAACGATCTTCAAGGATGCTCACAACTATGCCCACAGCTGTGATGAATGCCAAAGAACAGGTAACCTCAGTCGAAAGGATGAGATGCCCCTCACCTACATCTTAGAATTGGAGCTCTTTGATGTGTGGGGCATTGACTTCATGGGGCCATTCCCTCCATCATCAGGTAACCTTTACATTTTGGTGGCAGTAGACTACGTATCCAAGTGGGTAGAGGCCATAGCATGTCCCAATAATGATGCCAAAACAGTAATAAAATTCTTACATAGGCACATTTTTACTAGGTTTGGAACACCTCGTGCTGTCATTAGTGATGAGGGGACACATTTCATTAATAAGGCCATGGAGAGAGTGTTGGCTAAGTATAACATCAGACATAGAGTAGCCACTCCCTATCACCCACACTCGAATGGACAGGCTGAAATTTCGAATAGGGAGATTAAGAACATCCTAGAAAAAGTGGTCAAACCGAATAGGAAAGACTGGTCCTTTAAGCTTGAGGATGCACTTTGGGCGTATAGGACAGCATATAAGACACCCCTAGGTATGTCTCCTTACAGGCTTGTATATGGTAAAGCTTGTCATCTTCCATTTGAGTTAGAAATTAAGGCATTTTGGGCACTAAAGGAGTTGAATTATTGCGTGACTGATGCGGGAACGTTGCGGTCTTTGCAATTACATGAGCTTGATGAGCTTAGGCAAATGTCTTATGAGAATGCCAAAATGTATAAGGAAAAGACCAAGATTTGGCACGATAGTAGACTTAGAGTTAAGGACTTTAAGAAGGGTCAACTTGTTTTGTTGTTTAACTCACGGTTGAAACTATTTCCAAGGAAACTTAAGTCTAGGTGGTCAGGTCCATTTGTGATTACTAATGTGTTTGTTCATGGTGCCATAGAGATAAAGAACTTGCAGCAAGGCCAACCATTCATGGTTAATGGTGCAAGATTGAAGCACTACTATGAGGAAGGAGATGTGAAGACTCTCTCGGCCTTCCTCTTGACTGAAGCGTGACAATGAGAACGAGAGAGGACGAGTGATTGCTGTGCTCGTCAACATAAGGCTCATGCCTTAGTTTATTTTTTTTTTATTTTTTTTTTTATTTTTTTTCGATTTTTCGGTTATCATTTGTTTATAAGTTTGTATGATTTTAATTACGAATTTGATGTTGCTTTTATTTCTTTTTGTAGGGAATCGAAAGAGGGAATCAAGGAGAGTAATTCCAGCTTTAAAAATTAAGAAAAGATTGAGCCAAATAAAAGATACGGACGAGCAAAGATTGACATTTAGATGAAAAAAAATCCCTAAAATTGCGCTGGATTTGCAGGATCCGCAAAATATAGCCGTTGGGATCTATCCGTTTCCTTTATATCCGTTAGAAGGCGCTCGATCGATACGATTCTCCCACTCTCTGAATTCCAAGAAAGCTGCGATTCTCTTCATCTTTGATTCTTCTCTCCAAATCTCCAAGACTCTACAATGGTGTTCACAAGGGCTGAAAGATCTGCAGCCAAGAAGAGGGCTGACGACGCTGAAACGGCTGCGAGAGACGCACTGCTTGCCTTGGCTGAGGCTGACGCTGCGCGAACTGAACGCTTACCCAAACTCCCGATTCGCAAGAAGAAGTGGAAGGTTGTCTCTGAGATACCCGCTGGACCCTCTGAACCAGCAGGCACACCCAAGAAGCGTAGGTGGAGTTTAGCGGTGGCCGCTGAACCGAGCAAAGAAAAGACTCCCTCTGTGGAGAGTCAAGAAACTGATCGTGTGTCCCACGATTCAGCCAAGAGGAGTGCCTCGCCACCTGCACCACCAGCGCACAGCTCTACCCCATCACCGCCAGCGCAGAGCCCTGAGCAGCCGTCTTCACCACAGAGTTCGGCACAGACGCCTACAGCAGAGCAAACAACCACGCCGTCGCACACTTCCCCACGGCCTGACCCTGAATTCCCATATGGGAAGTACCAAGAATCAACGCAGGGCAGTGGGGAAGGTGAGGAAGCGGAGGTTTTCTCTCCTGTGAGGGAAGCTAGCCTAGTGAGTCTGTCGCAGCAGGATGATTCCATGGAAGAGACGCTGGGGGCGTGCCTCCAGCAGATCGCCATCGAGGCAAAGCTCAAGAAGAAGAAGAAGGCCAAGATTATCAAGGCCAAGCGATCCAAGAAGCTGAAAAAGAAGAAGGCCAAAAGGGCGCCTTCATCAGAGAAGGAGAGCACTGAGCCATCGCTCAAAAGACTCAAGGTTGAGGCTGCAGAATCAGCCAAGCCAGCAGACAAAGGGAAGGCCAAGCTCTACCCTGAAGATGAGCCTCAGTCAGTGAGGTATGTGTCCTCTGACGCTGAGTCCAGGGGCGTTGAGCTGAGGAAGAGGGAGTTGCTGCACGAGAAGGGCTTCCTCGACAGACCTGCTGACCTGCCGCAGTTCTTGCGCGCAGGAATTATAAATCACTGCTGGGAAGAGTTGTGCAGGCCGCCCAATCCAGCTTACACGAGTATGGTATACGACTTCTACGCCAACCTGCGAAACTCTGAGGAGGGGCTTTCTGTGGTTAGGGGAGTAGAGGTGGACTACTCAGCAAAAGCCATCAACGAAGCTTATGGCCTCAAGGGCCAAAGACATACTGACTATGCGAGGATCGTTGATGAGCCTACTGAGGCAGTGCTGGAGGAGGCCATTCGAACCATTGGCCAGCCTGAAGCAGCGTGGACTGTATCACGCAATGGGAGGCACACCCTCATGAGTGCCAACCTTACAGCAAAGGCAGCTGTATGGTTTGCTTTTGTAAGGAGGAAGCTGTCCCCTGTGACCCATGAGACGACCATCAACCAGAGCAGGTCGCTGCTGGTCTATGCCATTATGCGAGGTCTCACGGTCAACGTGGGGGAAATCATGTCAGCCGCCATTGCTGAGTGCGCCAAGAAAGGTAAGGGACCACTGTTTTTCCCTAACACCATAACTAAACTATGTCTGCTTGCAGGAGTTCCCATTGAGCGGATGGAGCAGCAGATGGCTTACACAGGCCACTTGGAGCTGCCTGCTAGCTTGAGGCTGAAGAGGAAGGGGAATATGGAGTTCGAACTGGATAGGCTGGCTGCTGATCAGTCACTATCCATGGCATGCCTGATGGATATGCAAAGGAGGATGGCTCAATGGGCCACTTACGCGCAGGCACGGGACAAGGAGGTTGCAGACCAACTTGGGTGCATCTTCCCTGACTTCCCTACAAATCTCCTGACTCCATGGGTGCCTCCACGACCACGACAACCTGATGAGGATGAAGACATCTGAGTGCTGGTTTGAATTGCACTGAAGGGAGTATTGCTGTTCCCTTAGAATAAATAAAAAAAAAAATCTGCTTTCTGATAGACCATGTGAATTATGCTGTTTTTAGTACAATCTTGATCTGTTTTAGTTGCTTAGTTTTATGTTTTTACAATTGCTTAGTATAGCCTGTTGCTAGCTGACTAGGTAGGATAGTTTAGCTTTATTTTTAGAGAGCTTGAATGACTGGAAAAAGCATGCTTAGGGGCCTTAATCACTGTTATATCTGCCCTGACTTGATTGCGAAATAATTGCGGTACCCGCAATTTTTATTACTGAAAGCATGTTTTGGACTGTCTGTTTAGCTAGGCTGTGTTCTGTTTAAATTCCATCTTTTGCTGCCATCATGACTACCTTATATAGCTTATCTAAAAGCATGCTGGATGAGTGTCATAGGACACCCTTTGATAGTTTAAATTAACCTCTAAAAAGCTCAGCATGCACAGCTTTAAGACCACACCATAGAGCACGCAACAACAGGCACCGCTTGGGCTTCCACTCATATTCAATTGGGATAGTATGATCCACACCATAGACAGTGACCCCTACTTTACTAGGAAGAGCGACATCAATCGCGACCTCCACACAAACGCGAGCATACGAGGAGCACGTTCTGTCCTTTGTAGGCTTATCCAACCGCAAAGGAACACCAACCGTACTCGCAATGTTACTCAACCCAGGAGTGGTCCACAATTCCATAGGGACATGAAAAAACTTTACCCACACAGGAATTTTATCCAACACAAAGGTCTGGGGGACTATCCCTGGGGCCCACTGCCTCAGAAGGATAGGCTCCCCCCCAAAGTGCCAGGGGCCATTCTCCAGGACCCAGTCCCGAGCTGAGTCCTTTTGGAACCTGAAGATGATCAAACCATTATCAAACAAGTTAATGGTTGGAACTTCCACATGTCCCCAAATCCTTCTGACCAACCGATCAAGAACAAAAAAAGGGAGTTTGCCATCCATAAACTGACCCACCAACGAACCTCTCCAAACTGTTATGCCCTCCTCAATAACCTCATCCGAAGGAATGGCAAACATAATCCCATCCTTCTCAATTGAAGGGTTATAGAGAAGGGGTTCATCAGCTGGGGAGGTCCACTGAGGCCCAAACAGAGTGGCCCAACTAGCCTTATGCCCCTGACCAAGGGACCCCAGGGGCCCACCGGGCCCAATATGATTAGGCCCAACCCCACCAAAGGAACCCAAAGACGCATCAACCCCCTCACTCACTCCTAAGTCCGAACTAGGACGGCCTAACAGAGAAAACTTTCCTGGAATCCCCAAACCAATCCTAGGCCCAAACGAGCTACACCCCATCCCAACCTCACTAGCTCCATCTTTTCCCTCAAGGGGCAAAACCTCATCCCGATTGGACATAACACGACGAGTCACCAAGTGGCCTAACTGCCCATGCCCAATTGGGCTAAACGAGGACGGCCCAAAAGGCAAGGCTCCTTGCCCATTCAAATTTGGGCCCGAACCCAAGTCATCAAGCCCATTAAGGTGAAAATCAGAATAGTCCATCTCATTAGGCCCATCGTGTGCTAACCTATTCCCTTGGCCAAGCCCACCCGAAACATTACCAATTGGGCCAAGCCCATTTGGGTAGTCACGGTTTTGAGGCAAAAGAATAGATTTTCCATCTTTGCCTTTGAAGCCCAATTGACAAGAATCGGTTTTAGAGAGAGAAGCATCTTTAGTCAAATTATTATCCAAGCTTACCATATTTGACAATGGAGCATTGTCTACGGGAGTTGCCTTTTGATCAAGGAGCTGGTTTCCTAAAAATTCAAAATTGTCCAAATTTTCCAAATTTGGCAACAAGGAGCTTTTAGAGCAGATCCCATATCCAAGATGGCCAGCTTGCAAATTTGAATTAGCATCAGATAAGGGAAGCATAGCCGATTTAATACCCAGCCCTTCAAACACGCCCTCACCATTATTGAAGTTTCCTTCAATAGGAAGAGCATTCAAAGCTCGAGCATCAGCCGCCACCTCCAAGGTCGAAGAAACAGGAAGCCCTGTGACAGCAGACCTCTTAATGGAAGAAGAAGAAACCTCTGTCTCAGGATGAGGAATTCGGGGCTGAGAACCAACGTTACTGTCGCCACATAAACGATCCCCTGTTTTCCCAACTTTTGAAGGAGAAGAAATCTGCCCGGAAAAGACAGAGGATCCTAAATGAACACTCTCCTTCCCTAATCCTGAGCTAGCTTCAACAGACCTCCCTGCCTCGATGCATAAATCTAGCGCAGGTGACAAAATCTTCAACTTATCAACCTCACTGCCCATACTCTGTTTTTTCACCGAAGTGAGAACAGCAGACGGAGCCTCCAAAATGGAACGCTTTGAGACTAACCCCCCAGAATCATTCCCTACATAATGAGTAAGGACGTTTGAATGCTCACCACGCACAGCCACCGGAAGCCCAGCCCCTGCAGAGGTTACTTTCGGAAGGCGAGGTACATTTTGGATAGAAGGTGCGCCATTGCTCTAAGCAAAAGGCTTCTTCTGTGGGGATTTCTTTCTCCTCATAGGAGACGTGAAGCCGAAGATGGATGCTACCCTTAGAACCCACAACCCAAAAACTCCAAGAAAACCAAAAGCAGAGCAACACGAACGTAAAACACCGAAATGAAAAACGTAAAAAACAGTGAGGAAAACTTACCTCTATGACGCGCCCAGATTAGCTAAGATGAACACCAGTCCCCCATTGATGGGAGGAGAGAGAACAGAGAGAGTTTTTTTTTTATTCAACCACTACTGCTAACATGAATTTCTCACATGAATTTGATGGGATCGCCTGAATTTCTCACATGTAAACACTACTGGTAACATCTCTTTTTCTGTGTAGTGTAGTTGCATTCCTTATTTTTTTTTTGCAAAGGTGAATATATATAAGCAAAAAGGACCTCAAAGCCCGAGGCCAAAGGGCACCAACAAACAAGAGAACAATCCACTGGGAAAACCAATGTACCAAAACAAAAAACAAAACAACCCAACCGGAAACCTCACAGCCCGAGGGAGAGCAACAAAAACCAACAAAACAACAAAACTCGGCACCCAACCCACAAGCGGGAAGGAGCCAGAAAAGACAAAAAAGCAAATAAGGACAACACAACTCAAAGAGCAAATGAAACACAACCGTAGCAAGAGGAAACAACATGCCAGAGCACGAAACAAAGCAAATTCCCCAGCTTCCCAAAAACACCCCAAGCCATCGATCCCCCGGCCCGCACGAGCAAAAGAGCGACTCCAGACTAGGTCAAGGGGATCCAAACAAGGCAGAGGGAGGACAGACAGATGCTGAGAGAAAAAGAGGCCAAGCTGGCCATCCATCGTATGCATGTGAGAAGCCAGCCCCCCAAGCACGACCAAGAAAACCAAAACAAAGAAGAGGCCCTTCAACTCGTCTTCCCCCTACTTCTGGCAAAAGAACAACCATCAGTTATGCAGGCCCGGCAGAAAGCCACAAGGACAAGGCAAGCATCGCTTCCCTCGACAAAGCCTAATCCAAGGACACCCACCAAAAACCGACACACCTTCCGGACAAGGCGCCTTTCGGGGTGACAACAAGCATCCAGAACAAACTCAACTCAATTCAGGAACCAAGACCACACCAGGGGCAAAGAGCACCCGCAGAACAGAGATGGACAGCCAACTGCAAAAGTAGCAAGCACCGCCTGAACCAACCCCTACATAGGGAGGCCCCCCCCCACAGACTAGCCTCTCATAGCCACGACTCAAAACGCACACCAGGGAAGAAAGAGCCAAGGACATCGAGGGGCTAAACAGGGGAAGAAAGCAAACAATGAACGAGCCTCTGCAAGAAATGCCCTCAAGAAGGAACAACCACAAGGAGAGGCCCCAAACGAGCAAGCCTCACAGACCAAACTGAAAACCCCTTCCAGAGAAGAGACAACCGCAGCACCAAGGGACAGAGCAGGGGAAGAAGCAGTCGCCAGAAACGAAACAGCACCGCAAAGAGCGACCTGAAAATAACACCTGCACACACTCAAAGAACAAGAGAAAGTCAATCAAAAGAATCCCAGGGGGAACCGGCCGAAACCGCACCCACCCAGGACGAGCATGCAGAAGAAATATCAGATCGAATAGCAGCGATAACCGACTGAAGAGGACGATACCCCGGGCTGTGAAAACGCAAATTGCGTTCCTTCCAAAAATGGTAGATCACAGCACACCAAGTCACTCTCCAAACAAGCTTACGCTTATGCTGCCCAACACTCTCCCGAAAAATCCACTCAAGCTCAGCATCCCAAGGGAGAACGAGGCGGGAAACTCTACCCCAATTGAGGATATCTTCCCAAACCATACTCGCAAAGGGGCACTGAAAGAACATGTAGTCGCGAGCCTCGAACCCGGACAAACAAAGCAAACAATAAGTAGGGGTCAAGGGGATCCACCGGGCCAGCCTGTCCCGGGTATACAACCTATCCCTCAAGGCCAGCCAGGTGACAAAAGCATGATGCGGAATATTCCCCCCGAACCACAGCAAACCCCGCCAAGGAACCACCATCCCATGAGGGCGGATCGCCTCCCAAGCACTCGAGACAGAAAACCCAATCCCGCCCGGAACCCAGATCAACCTATCCTCCCGATCAAGGCAGCACACAGTAGAGCGCACGACATCGGAAATCTCCAACATCTCAGGAGACACCAACGGCCACCGCCATGAAGCATCAGGCAGCAGGAAATCAGAGACCGTGATAACTCCATTTTGGAGCTATTAAATACTTCCTAATTATAGCTTAAGTCCGCTTTTAATTGGTTAATATATCTCATTTGTAGGAGAAATGCGGCAAAGAGCTCGTGCGTCCGTTGGGCCCGTTCGAGAGCTTAAAGTGGAGTTTTAGCGCCCCGGGAGTGCATCGGGAAGAGGGGAACTTGATCCGTGAAGAAACGGGCCAAAACCGCCTTGGAGAGGCAAAGTTCCAGCCCCAAACCCGAGAGCCAACGTCGAGCTATAGCGTCGAGACGCTGGCTCGACGCTGGAAAAACCCGAGAGCAAGCGTCGAGTGATAGCGTCGAGACGCTAGCTCGACGCTGCCCTGGCGTCGAGACCCTGCTTGGCGTCGAGACGCTCCGGAGGAGGCGCGCGCAGGAAATTTATCGGGGCAGCGTCGCGACGCTGACCCAGCGTCGCGACGCCATCGAAGGCGCGCGCGGAAAACTTAGGGCACAGCGTCGAGACGCTGGCCTAGCGTCTCGACGCTACGTCGATTACAGCAGCTTATTAGGACGATTTTCTGCACTTTTTGGAGGATCTTCTACACCATTTTTAGTCTTCTTCATCTTCTTCTTCCTCTATTTTTCTGTATTTCTCTTGGAGCTCCGCCATTGTTGGCATGCTAGTGAGCTTCACTTTCTTTTTAACTCGTAGATGATTCCTTCCATGGCCGTCGTTGGAGCGGAATTGACAAACCGCGCCATGAGCGGCTAAGGTAAGGGTGAACGGTTTGGGAATGGTTTAGGGAGATTTTGTTAGATAATTTGGTTCTGATAATCTGAGTTTTGATATGCATATTGGTTCTGTTTATTTGCATTTATCTACTTTTCTTAATCCAATGCGCATGTTAGATTTCGACGATTGACACTCGAGTCATCTTGCATGTTGTTGGTAGTAGGATTTTTGAATATCCTACCAATTTCGGGTTGTCGAAACCCGCCAAAATAATATTTATAATCCGAACTCACTAAGTTTTGCAGCTAGTGGCAACGGAGTCGATCCACAGGGAGCAAGCTATAATCCTAACTTAATTAAATTGAATTTGTAATGAAGTAAAAACAATGAGAGGTTTTGTTTGGAAAATTACTAACATGCAAAGAATTGCGCTAACGAAAAATTAAAGAGGGAAATATGAAATTGACAAGTATGCTTAATTAGAAAGTATCGGGATTGCTCTATTGTATTTCAGTTCATCGATAAACATGGAAATTAGCAGAGATGCTCATGCACGCGAAATGTTTGCTCGACACCGATACAAACACCCCGAAGAATTAATTAGAAACAGACAATTCTAATTAAACATGCCTCTTAATCAATTCAAGGTGATTAGTCCTAAATTAATCAGAAAACAGTAATGGGTAACATCGCGACGAATTAATCCTAAAACTAATTCGATTTCTCTCTTAACCTTGAGCCCACCGCGATACGATAATCAATTCATACCCCATTCGTCACATAGGGTCAAATTGATTAGGCACGATTAAACCCTCGCTACTTGCATTAAAACTAATCAGGAATCAATGCTAGCCGACTAACATGCGTAACAATTATGGGCGTCAATCCTAATTAGAAAGGCATGCTATTCGTTCTTAATACAGGAAAGAGATGCAAGAGTTCATACACATATGCTAAACATTCATATAAAGCATAAATCTCACCTAAATACAATAGAAATCAATCCCTCAACCAACTAATCAAGCATTTACCTCTAGCCTTCCATGGGAGATGGAGTATTCCAAGCTTCCATGGAGGTTGTAGAGTTCATACAACCCAAATGGAGAAGAAGAGCTTCAAAAATGGTGAAAAAAAGTCAATCCCGAGCCCAAAACGAAGATGGAATGACCTAAAATCGCGAAAATGTTCTTTTTATACTTCAGAGTAGCTTCGAGACGCTGTCCTAGCGTCTCGACGCTACGGAGAATGGAAAAATGGAAAACACCGCTTTTTTTAGACTTTTAATGACGGGCAAATTTTTGCACTTTTAATGACGGGCATTTACAGTCACGGATAGGGCGCGCGGGCGAGGGCGAGGGTCTGGGCGTGGTGTTGACCGTTGACTGTTGACTGTTGACCGTTGACTTTCTACAAAAATAATAAAATTCTACTCCCACCAGGATTTGAACCTTGGCTTCACCATTCCCTCAACAAGACCTACACCATTAAGCCATTAGTCTATTTTGAGTTGAAATTAGATTATTTAATCAATGTAGCTTAGTCACTCAAAACGACTAATTAATAAAATATTCTAAAATATTCATTTAAGCTCTTAATTATCGCAAATGCCCGGTTTACCCCTTAGCGATTAAATTATACAAAATATATCAATTAAGCCCAAATAATTATTCTAATTTACAAGACTTAGGAGCTAAATATTAGCACTTTTAGAGTGCTATCAAAACCCCCAACCTAAATCTTGCTAGTCCTCGAGCAAGGAAAACTCTGAACTAGCTCCTAAGAATGAAATTGCATGCAACGACTCTAACCTCAATGCTTTCAAAAACAAGGCACTTACAACAAAAGAGAACAATTGATTGCATGCATAAGTTGAGAACATTTCAAAAATTAAACTGTTACTCCCCTACGTGCGTGTGTGATTAGCCAACCTATTCTAACTCTTATAGACTCGGAAAAACCATATGCAACTCTACATCTCGTTTTCCCCCTACTTCTAGCAATAAAGAACAGTCTAATGGCTTTTCAACAATCAAGAGAGTAACAAATCAAACGGCCTAAACATTTTATTTTTCTTGAGTACTTTGTACTCTTTATTTCTTTTGATCCACTTTTTTTTTTTAATTTTCTTTTGCTTCTCCAAGAGAGCCTAACACGTCAAGCTTCATTTCCCTTCACGTTTTTAAGGACTAATGCTCACTTCTTAATGTGCACTTTAAGAAGGAGGAGCATCTCGCCAAACCGAGCATAGCTCAATTGGCATAAGGTTGTGCTCGTGACTATGAGGTCATGGGTTCAATCCTTGCTTTAATTAAAATACCGTTGCAAAAAAAAAGGAGGAGCATCTCTAGAGTTTTTATTTTCATGCTTACTTACTTATTATTTTTTTTTTTAGGCAATAGCTTTGCTATAACACGATTAATTTAATACAACCTATCATGCATCAAGCCTTCCCTAGGGGTGCCTTTCGGGGTGACAACAAGATTTCATGCAACATAAGACAATTCTAAGCCTACAGAACCAATAATAGGATGCTACGTGCTCGATAGATGCAAGGGAGAAACAAAAAAATTTTAAAATTTTTGAAAAATGCTCAACATGCACATACAATCTCATGCTTTTCTAGATATGTAAATACGAAGAATTTAAAAGCATTTCATAGATTGTCCTCATCGAACAACATGCAACAACAGACCAAAGCACTTCTAATTCAGAATTTCCACAGCTCAACAACTTCAAAAATCCAACAAACTTCTCCACCCCCAACCTAAAAGGATACATAGTCCTCTATGTATCACACTTCAGACTAAGCAGTTAAAACGCACAAAATAAAAGGGAACAGAAAACCTCCCCTGAATTTTGTTCGGTTGTCGGTTGGAGCAGCGCGGTCTTCGCCCACTGTCTCGATTCTCAGGTCAAACCTCCTACAAAAGGAAAAGCAAATAAACTAAGCAAGGAAAAATAAAAACTGAAAGTAAAGACAAGAATTTAAGAACACATGGGTTGCCTCCCAAGAAGCGCAAATTTTTAAAGTCGATTGCTCGACTGTATTCTCGCACTCGACTCATCCATAATCAATCTTGGAAGATGCTTCATACATCTTCCCAATCTCATCGTTCCTGCAAACATCAACAGACAAATTTCTCTCTCGTGCCTTCCGCACACAGACAACATCATTTTCGAATAAAGAGCAAACAACATCAACATTCCCAACAGACTCCTCTGATTTTAACTTATCAATTTTAAACTTATTCACATCTCCATCGAATTCAACAGACAGGACACCTTTATCAAAATCGATTTTAACTTTTGCAGTTTTCATAAAAGGTCGACCCAACAGAATTGATTTAGAGACATGAGATGGTTTATCCTTCATTTCAAGCACATAAAAATCCGCAGGGAAATACAGATCATTTACTCTAACTAGAACGTCCTCAACTTTACCCAAGGGATGCACATATGATTTATCAGCCAATTGCACAATAACACCAGTTTCATGCAAGTCATTCAATTTAAGCTCTCTAAAAACAGCATATGACATTACATTAATAGATGCTCCTAAATCTAACATGGCATGATTAATCAGTTGATCTCCTATAGTGCAAGGCAATGTAAACATACCTGGATCCTTGCATTTGTTGGGCAATTTACCTTCTGAGATAGCGTAGACGTTATCACTCACCAACTTTCCTTCCTTTTTCTTCGACTTTCTTTTGGAGGTGCACCAGTTCTTCAAGAATTTGGAGTATGTGGGGATTTGCTTGATGGCATCCAAAAGGGGAATGTTCACCACCACCTTTTGAAAAGTCTCCAAGACTTCTTTATCAGTTTCATCCACCTCAGGCTTTGGTCTAACCAGCCTACTTGGAAATGGTGCTACCGGAACATATTTTTGCTTAAGCGAAGGTGGTTTCTCATCTCGGTCTTCTTCCTGTATGATCTCAGGATTCAACTGTCTTCTTGGGTTGGGAGGTGGTAGAGGTACTTTTGGGGTACTCCAAATTCAAGCTGTCGAGGCTTGCCAAAATACAATTTATAAACCCGAATACACCGAGCTATTTGTAGCTAAGTGGCAACGGGGTCGATCCACAGGGAAATAAGAAATTCAATCTAACTAAGTCTAATTTGCTAGAAATAAAAGAATGCACAAATTAAAGAATGGTAATTTGGTTTTGGGGGAAGGGAGCTCCTAATATGCTACTAACGGAAAATTAAATGACAACGTGCAAAAATTAAACGGTTGTGCTTAACTTCGAGAAATGGAATTGCTCGTTATGGATGTTCGGATCATTGATACAATTAACGCGTTAGCCATGTTCATGCACACAATTCATTTAGTTATTCCTAACTCAAATGACCCAAGGATTTAATTAGACTCGTGCAATTCTAATTAAACTTGGCCAATAATCCATCTACGGTAGCGATCCCTAAATCGATTACGTGCCAGTGACGGGAACATTGCGACGGTCTAATCCTAAGACTAACCCGGTTTCTCTCTTGCCTTAAGCCTAACATGAAAACGTTAATTAATTCAGTTTACCAATGTCACTTTGGGCCGAACTAATTAGCCATGCTTAGACCCGTGCTACCTAGCGGTATAGGCAATTATACGTCCCAACCTTTAGCCCTCTATCATGCATAGGAATTAGATTGTCAAACTAATTTAGCTACACATGCTAGAATTGGATGAAGAACAAACAAGAAATGCATAAACAAGCTAAATGGCTTAACATTCACAAAGGGGAAAATCTCCCCAAACATCCATAATTTACAAATCCAAACCCAAAATCAAGCACTAACCTCGGTTTAGCCTTCCATGGAGGTTGGATTAATCCAATCTCCCATGGAAGAGCTTGGAATCATGCACAAAGAAGGAGAAGAAGTACAAAAATGGTGGAAAAACGCCTTGGAACCGAGAGGAGAACCTTGAGGAAGAAGAAGCATGAAAGAATGGCTGCAAATCTGCAACTTTCACGGTTTTTAAGCTCGGAGCGTCGAGGCGCTAGGCCAGCGTATCGACGCTGTGCCCTAAGTTGGCAGGCGCGGGCGCGGGGTAGCGTCGAGACGCTTGCGCTCGACGCTTGCTCTCGGGTGGAACTTCAGAATCACGCTTCAGACTTCGGGGCGTCGAGACGCTCGGCCAGCGTCTCGACGCTGTCGGCGTTGAGCGAGCGTTGAGACGCGCACTCGACGCTGATGCACGTCTATCTTGGGGAATCGTCGGGGCAGCGTCGAGCTAGCGTTGAGACGCGCGCTCGACGCTGATGCACGTCTATCTTGGGGAATCGTCGGGGCAGCGTCGAGCTAGCGTCTAGACGCTGGGGCGCACGCAGATCTTCAATGACGGGCGCGCGGGCGAGGCGGACACGGGCGAGGGCGCGCGCGGACATGGGCGAGGCGGAGCAGGCGAGGGCGCGCGGGCGCGAGGCGAGGCGGCGCGCGGGCGCGCGCGCGTCTGGCCGTCTGGGCGCGGGCGTGCGGTGCTTGCGAGCGGCGCGCGCGGGCGCGCGCGCGTGCTGTGTTCGTTGGGCGCCTGGGCGCTGGGCGCCGGCGCTTGGGCGCTGCCCTCTCGGCTCTTAGCCCACTTTTGGGTCGTTTTGGCTCCCGAGCTCCGTTTGGCCTATCGTTTTGACCCGAACACTTCCCGAAACATGTTAAATGACCTTTTTAGCCCCGAAAATCATCAATGGACTTCCCGAGCTCTTCACCATGAAATCACCTACAAGGAAGCATTTTAATCAATATATGTCATGGTTTTAGCTAGAATTAGGGACATTAAGATAGCTCTATTTTGGAGCTATCAAAATACCCCCGACCTAAATCTTGCTAGTCCTCGAGCAAGGTATACTCTAAATAATCTCCAAAGAATCAAATGCATGCTTGGACTCTAATCTCAATGCTTGTGAAACAAGGTACTTGTAGTAAATTCAAAACCATCAAAAGCATGCAAACGTTGAAATCATTTCAAAATTTAAACTCCTATTCCCTTACGTGTGTGTGTGCTTAGCACCTCTCAACCTAGCTCACGCAAGCCCGGAACAACCTTATACAGTCCTATGACTCGTTTTCCCCCTACTTATGGCGATAAGAACAGTCTAAGGGCTTTTAGTGATAGGAATAGCAACAAAACAAAAGGCCTAAATTTTATTCTTTTTCCTCGAGTACATTGTACCCATTTTTTTTTCTTTTTGAACCACTTTTTTTTATTTTTCTCCAAGAGAGCCTAACACGTCAAACCAAATTTTAGCTTCACGTTTTTAAGGACCATTGCTCACTTCCATTAGTTCCCCTTTCATGCAGTGACAACCGTGGGTTACACGATCGCCCCTGGTTACACGGGCAACACAAGAAGGAGGAGCAACTCTGGAGGTTTTATTTTTCATGCAAACACTTTTTTTTTAGGCAATAGCTTCGCTATACACAAATGAGTCATTACTACTTCTACACATCAAGCCTCCCTAATGGTACCTTTCGGGGTGACAACAAGGTTTCAGACAAAATAAGATCAGTCTAGACCTACAGAACTGAGGATAAGAGTGCTATGTGCTCAGTGAATGTAGGGAAATAACAGAAAATTTTTTAAAACAGGCTCAAAATGTGCATACATCGTCAAATTTTCGAATCATGCAATTACGGAGTGTTCACAAGCAAATCACAGACCGTCCTCATCGGACACATGCATTCAGATTCTAATCTAACAGCCAGAGTACACATATGCTCGACAACTACTAAGAAGTCTCATCTCTATGTATCAACAAACTCCACCCCCCACCTTAAGATATGCATTGTCCCCAATGCATTCAACTATAAAAACAATAAAATCCTAAGGGAACAGAAAACCTCCCCTGAATTTTATGGAGCCGACGGGTGGAGATGTGCACCTACGTCCTCCAATGTGCTCTCGAATCGTCGACCGTTCCACCTTTTCTCCTAGGAAAACAAGAAAACAAACAACAACTCAAAAGCAAATAAAAACAAAAGCAAAGCGATAAACGACAGAATTACAGTTCAAACTCGGGTGCCTCCGAGAAGCGCAAATTTTCAGAGTCGATTGCTCGACTGTATTCTCTCGACCACTCATCCATAATCGATCGGGGGTGGCGCTAGAAGTAATGTGGCGTCATAGCACTCAGCGTCCCCCTCGTGGAAAATCTTCAACCGGTGCCCATTCACTTTCTGCACCTCATCTGAGTCCAAGCTCTGAATCTCTACACTGCCATAAGGAGAAATTTTAGTTATGGTATAGGGTCCTTTCCAACGGGAACGAAGCTTACCTGGCATGAACTTCAGACGGGAATCGAACAGCAGAACTTTCTGACCGACTTCGAAGTCTTTCTTTAAGATCCTTCGGTCATGAAACTGTTTGGACTTCTCTTTATAGATCCTGGAGTTCTCGTAGGAGTCCAAACGCAGTTCCTCCAATTCCTGTAACTGAAGCAGTCGTGTCTCGCCAGCTTCGTTAGAGCTCATGTTGCACTGCTTGATCGCCCAGAATGCTTTGTGCTCAATCTCCACGGGTAAGTGGCATGCCTTACCAAAGACCAACCGGTATGGGGACATACCGATAGGGGTTTTGTAGGCGGTGCGGTAGGCCCACAAAGCATCCTGCAAACGATCGCTCCAATCCTTCCTACTCGGTCTCACGGTTTTCTCCAGAATTGACTTTACCTCTCTATTGGAGACCTCGGCTTGCCCATTGGCTTGAGGATGGTAGGCGGTGGACACGCGATGATGCACACCATACTTCCTCAGCAAAGCCTCCACAGATCGGTTGCAAAAATGAGTCCCCTGGTCACTGATTATGGCTCGTGGGATTCCAAACCTGGTAAAAATACGAGACTGAACGAACCTAACAACAGAATTAGCATCGTTAGTCTTCGTGGCTTTCGCCTCAACCCACTTGGAAACATAATCAACAGCCAGCAATATATAAGAAAAACCACAAGAAGGCGGGAAGGGTCCCATAAAATCCATGCCCCAAACGTCAAAGATTTCACAGACTAAGACAGGGGTTTGAGGCATTTCATTTCTACCAGATATCGACCCTATTCTTTGACATCTATCGCAGGTTTTACAAAATTTATGCGCATCTTTAAACAGAGAAGTCCAGTAAAACCCACTATCTAAAACTTTCCTAGCTGTCCTCCTAGGCCCAAAATGTCCCCCACATGCATAATCATGACAGAAAGTAAGAATAGACGCATGCTCATTCTCAGGGACACATCTCCTAATTATTTGGTCAGAACAGAACTTCCATAAATTGGGATCCTCCCAAACATAGTACTTAGCGTCGCTTTTCAGCTTCGCTTTCCTACTATGAGAGAAACCAGAAGGAAAATTACCTGTGGCCAAGTAATTTACCATATCAGCATACCAGGGAAGGACTGTATCGAGTCTGAAGAGTGTCTCATCGGGGAAATCTTCATTCAGAGGCAGGAGATCTTCCTTTCTGACCAAGCGGCTCAGATGGTCGGCTACCGGGTTTTCTGCTCCTCTCCTATCTTTGATCTTCACATCGAAGTCCTGGAGAAGCAAAATCCACCGAAGTAGCCTCGGTTTTGCGTCCTTCTTGGTCATCAGGTACCGAACAGCTGCATGATCAGAGAAAACAGTTACTTGAGAGCCAATAATGTAAGGACGAAATTTATCAAGCGCAAATACAATAGAAAGAAGTTCTTTTTCCGTTGTCGTGTAATTGCACTGCGCTGGATTAAGCGTCCTGGAGGCATAGTAAATGACACGGCTCTTATTCTCGATCCTCTGACCGAGCACGGCTCCCAAGGCATAATTGCTGGCGTCGCACATAATTTCGAACGGCAAGTCCCACTGGGGTGGGTGTATGATGGGCGCGCTCGTCAAACTATCCTTGAGCAAATCGAAGGCTTTTCTGCACTCCTCCCCAAAATCAAACGTTACATCCTTCTGAAGGAGGTACGTCATAGGCATGGCAACCTTGGAGAAGTCCTGGATAAACCTGCGATAAAACCCTGCATGGCCAAGAAAAGATCGAACCTCCCTAACATTTGTTGGGTATGGCAGATTAGAGATAACATCTATTTTAGCCTTATCTACCTCTATACCCTTAGCAGAAACCACATGCCCTAAAACGATACCTTGACTCGCCATAAAATGACATTTTTCAAAATTTAGAACAAGGTTCATCTTAATACATCTTTTCAGGACATGCAATAAATTATCTAAACAGTCATCGAAGGAATTGCCATAAACTGTAAAATCATCCATGAACACTTCAATGCATTTTTCTACAAACTCAGAAAATATACTGATATGAATTATCTTGACAATCTAATTCATATCCATGATGAAGGTCAATGAAGTCAAATCATTGTTATGGAGCAAAGATCAAAGTCAACAAAGAAGAGAAATGCACTATCTCACAATACCATTTCGTGGAAGATTAATAGATCATGTTAAAGCCAAGTTTAAAATCCATATTTTGTTACTTAATGTACTCATTAAATATGCAACATAGTTCTAGGTGATCTTTCATATTTTAGATGAATTTTAGTTTACCAAGATGCCTTTTAGAATATCAAGGCACCCTTTGGTATTTCAAGGTGGCTTTTCATATTGGCATTTATGTTAGGGAGTTAAAGAGTCTCTTGGCTGAATTCCTTGTCTATATAAGGGATTGGTCATGTCTAATGTAAAAGACAACTTGATAAAAGACATGAAATGTAGTATTTTGGGTTTTAAACCCTGAAAGCTTTTAAGCTTTGTTTCTTATGTGTTCTTGTGATAGAATGCATGAATATTTGGAGCATTCAAGTGAGGATTGATCTGTCTTACTTGTGGAGTTCTTTGAAGATCGAGGGTTGATGGGAGCCAAAAGCTTTGTCCGATCCTTGGTTCGTTAGATCAACTAAGTAACCTGTATTCTAGCCTATCTTAGGGGCTGAGATCGAATTGGCTACTGGGGTTTTCAAGTTAATGTGTTGGGGGTCCGTATAATCAAGGGGTTCTCACGCTTATTCTTGGAGGTTTCGTATCATTTGGTATCAGAGCTTTGGCTCTAGGTCGGGTATATCATTTATCTTTCTTTCGTGTCTTTTATATCCATCTTATTCAAAACTGAATGTATTAAGGGGTTTTAGTGTTTGTGATTCAAGGGTTCGTATAACCAAGGGGTTCTTGATCCAATTCACTAGGGTTTCGTATCATTTGGTATCAGAGCTTTGGCTCTAGGTCGGGTATATCTTCTATCTTTCTTTCGTGTCTTTTATTTCCATCTTATTTAAAACTCCAAAAAAAAAAAAAAAAAAAAACATCTTCTTGAAGTGTTTTGTTGTTTCTGTCTTCCGCGTGCATCTGTTGTATTTTGTATGTCTGAAGATAAAAACTGCATTAAAGTATGTCAAATTTGTTCTTGTCTTGTTCAGAACGAATTTATCTATCCAACAAGACACATTTCACTTTAGTCTGAGCTCTATAACTTTAGTTATAAATTTTTCTTCAGTCCAAACGTTTTGAGTGTTCTGCCCAGTTTTTATGAATTTCCTAATCTACATTCTATTCCTTGTTTCTTAGTGTTCTACATCTCCGAAATAAGCCTACTTGATATCAGATTAAAGCCCTATGAGTCAGCTATCCATACAAATCTGTTTTGTACAATTTCATTGAGTAGAACAAAAGATATTGGTTTTGGAATGAACATTGTTCGGTCTGGAAAACCTGCTGTTTAGACTCTACTGCAGCTGACTTCGGAATATTATATCTGGCTGATTACTACTTCGCAAACAGTCAAATTGGGTGTCGTTTTGAAGATTATTGAAATATCTTTCTAACCCAATTGGTTTTTTTTCAATCCGAGCTCTGAGAAAGAAGATATCGCACCAAGAGTTAAGGACCGCCCTGCAGAAAACTTTCCATACTTGGAAAAATCAGTTCTAAAAAATATATTGATATATCATTTGGAGAATTATTTTTGACAATCATATTCAAATCAAAGATGGTGCTCAAAAGATCTTTAGGATTGAAGGACGAATCCCTTTGAAGAACGGGAGGATGATATGAATTATCTTGACAATCTAATTCATATCCATGATGAAGGTCAATGAAGTCAAATCATTGTTATGGAGCAAAGATCAAAGTCAACAAAGAAGAGAAATGCACTATCTCACAATACCATTTCGTGGAAGATTAATAGATCATGTTAAAGCCAAGTTTAAAATCCATATTTTGTTACTTAATGTACTCATTAAATATGCAACATAGTTCTAGGTGATCTTTCATATTTTAGATGAATTTTAGTTTACCAAGATGCCTTTTAGAATATCAAGGCACCCTTTGGTATTTCAAGGTGGCTTTTCATATTGGCATTTATGTTAGGGAGTTAAAGAGTCTCTTGGCTGAATTCCTTGTCTATATAAGGGATTGGTCATGTCTAATGTAAAAGACAACTTGATAAAAGACATGAAATGTAGTATTTTGGGTTTTAAACCCTGAAAGCTTTTAAGCTTTGTTTCTTATGTTTTCTTGTGATAGAATGCATGAATATTTGGAGCATTCAAGTGAGGATTGATCTGTCTTACTTGTGGAGTTCTTTGAAGATCGAGGGTTGATGGGAGCCAAAAGCTTTGTCCGATCCTTGGTTCGTTAGATCAACTAAGTAACCTGTATTCTAGCCTATCTTAGGGGCTGAGATCGAATTGGCTACTGGGGTTTTCAAGTTAATGTGTTGGGGGTCCGTATAATCAAGGGGTTCTCACGCTTATTCTTGGAGGTTTCGTATCATATACTCATCATGCATCTCTGAAATGTACCAGGAGCGTTACAAAGCCCAAAAGGCATCCTTCTAAATGCGAATGTGCCAAAGGGGCACGTGAACGTTGTTTTCTCTTGGTCTTCTATGGCTATGGGGACTTGGTAAAAGCCAGAGAAACCATCGAGAAAACAAAAGAATGGCTTCCCAGCTAAACGCTCCACCATCTGATCAATAAAAGGAATGGGAAAATGGTCCTTCCTAGTGACCTCATTAAGCTTCCTAAAGTCTATGCACATTCTCCATCCATTTTGAATCCTCTTGGGCACTAATTCATTTTTCTCATTCCTAACCACAGTCATGCCAGTTTTCTTAGGAACAACATGGATAGGACTAACCCATTTACTATCTGAGATAGGATAGATGATACCTGCTTCGAGGAGTTTGAGGATCTCTGAAACCACTACCTCCTTCATCGCGGGATTGAGCCTCCTTTGGGGCTCTCGTGAAGGTTTCGCTCCATCCTCGAGCAGGATTCTGTGCATGCACGTAGCTGGACTTAGCCCATGTAAATCTGCTAATGTCCATCCAATTGGCAGCTTGTGCTCTTTAAGAACTTCCATTAACTTCCCTTCCTGAGCCGACATAAGGTCTTTCGCTATGATGACCGGCAACGTCTCATCATCCCCCAAATACGCGTATTTGAGATGATCAGGTAAGTCTTTCAACTCCAATTTAGGTGCCTGCAAAGTAGAGGGGAGCATTTTAGCATGATTCTGAACAGTTGCCAAAGAAGAGACAGTTGAATCACAAAGTTCAGACATGGAAGATTCATGCATATCAGATTCATCAAAAAGATCAGTAAAAAATAATGGGTCATCCCCATCTCTATCAGACATGCATTCTTCCTGAACTAACGATTCAATTGTATCTACTTGACAAAGAGAGTGGACGCTCTCATCATGCTCCAACTCATTAGACACATCAACCTCAACAACTTGTCCACGATACTCAACAGATAAAGTGCCCTTATCTACATTTATCTTAGTTTTAGCAGTTTTCATAAAGGGCCTACCTAATAAGATCGACGCAGACGAAGAATCAGAATTTCCATCCATTTTCAGAATATAAAAATCCACAGGAAAAATCAGCCCGTTAACATTAACTAATACATCTTCCACTACCCCTAAAGGATGCACGAAAGACCTATCAGCAAGTTGTATAACAACACCAGTTTCCTGTATTTCTTTTAAATTCAAATCCTGATAAACAGAGTGAGGCATGACACTAATGGAGGCTCCTAGATCTAGCATGGCTCTTCTAATTTTCTTACCTCCAATAGCGCAAGGGAGAGAAAACATACCTGGATCGTCGCATTTTTCTGGTAAGTTCTTCGTGATTAATGCGGAGACATTTTTACTTACCACGACGCGCTCTTTCTCTTTTGTCTTCCTCTTGTTGGTGCATAACTCCTTCAGGAACTTAGCGTACCTTGGGATTTGCTTGATGGCATCCAACAGAGGGATGTTGATCTCTACCTTCTTAAATGTGTTTAAGAACTCCTCCTCGTAGTTTTCCTTGGGCGGTCTCGCTAACCTGCTAGGAAAAGGAGCCTTAGGCACATAAACTCTAGTGCACGTAGGATCGAAATTTATCCCATGCCACCGTGGTTCGGGATTTTCTGTCTGTGGCTCGATGTGGCCATGATCGACTTCCACTGGCGGGGTACTCGTGGGAAGCTGCTTCCCACTTCTCAAAGTGACAGCACTCAAACTCTCAGTTTTCTCTTCCATCCTGTTGATCTTGCAAGTCATCTGAGACATTTCTTCCTTAATTCCTTGCATCTGAGTGCCAACGTTATCGAGCTTGGACAAGATGATCGTAAGGATAGCTTGCAACATGTCCTCAACAGATTAACCTGAAACAGAGGATTGGACTTTCAGAACATCATCCTTTAAGGCAAGAACAGTATTACTTACTGATAGCTCCATTTTGGAGCTATAATTATGTCCCTAATTCACGTTTATTATTGGCTTAATCTTGCTTTTATGTGATTATTGCAGGTGTTCTCGGTAATTCGCCCTCGGGAGCGTTTCAGCACTTTTCGAGGCTTAATATCGCGTTTTAAAGGCCTAAGAACACTTCCGGGGAAGATCCATGCAAAAGCATGAAGGATGAGCACTTTGGAGAAATTGAAGGCAAAAATCCATGCATCAACCCGAGAGCTAGCGTCGAGCGACAGCGTTGCGACGCTAGCTCGACGCTGCCATAGCGTCTCGATGCTCCGAAGTCTGAAGCGCTGAATTGAAGAAAAACCCGAGAGCAAGCGTCGAGCGATAGCGTCTCGACGCTCGCTCGACGCCGCACAAGCGTCTCGACGCTGTGCGAGCGTCTCGACGCCACCCCGACTGCGCGCGCGCGTTATTTAGGGCGCAGCGTCGAGACGCTGCCCTAGCGTCTCGACGCTACGACGGATTACTTAAGTTTCTGTCCGATTTTAGCCGCCATTATCATCTTCTACCTCGAGCTTCGCGCCTGATTTGACGTCCAGCAGCTGTTTTCCACCATGGGAGGGGCTAGGAAGCTCGATTTGAAGCCGTCCCACACCACACAAGTCATGAGTGAGTAGATTTACCGTTTTTGGCTCGGGATTGTAAAGAATAAATGTAGTTTGAACTCTTGGTGAGGTTGTAGGATTAAATTTCTCATTTGGTTGGATATTTTATTGAATTGAATTCTACTTCTTAGCTTAATCTATGAGCACGTTTGAATGATTTAGGACTAGGCACCCTTGATTTTGAGCATGTTCATTTGTTAAAGGATTTGATGCCATGCCTCTCGCTTCCGCCGAGTAACAAGGAATTATGACTCCTTGAGCGTATTGGCGTCCTTGCGCTCTTGGTGTTCGTTCTTCCCGAATTAGGATTCCAAATCGACATACTAATTTCGCGTCCAAATTAGATAGTCGTCACAGTTAGCTTGTTGCTACCGTTCGGTCTTGGGAGAGCGTTGGCCGCCAATGTCCGAACGGTATGCTTGATTAGCATAATTAATTATGTTTAATTAAATCCATGGAGCATGTCTGAGTTATTTATTAATTTTAGACGAGCTGTGCATTCGTTAATTTGTCTAACCATAATACTCACCAACCTATGATCCAAGAGGCATGCTAAATTTATTCCGATCGTCCCGAGTCGGAAACTCCGTTAGCTAAATTTTCCCATTTGCTTTGTTCCATCTCAGTTACTTGAAAACCAACAATTACCCCTTATTTCACTTATATTAATAGTTTGCAAATTTAATTAAGATTAAGTCAAAATACCTTAATTCCCTGTGGATCCCGTTGCTACTATTCTACAAATAGTTTAGTGACTTCGGGCACTTATAAATTCATTTTGGCGGGTCTCGACAACCCGATGATTGGCGATAGTTCAATAATATCGTTACCACTTACCTCGAAAAGCTGAGCCTTAAGCTCTTCCACATCCTTCTTCAGGCGAGCCTTCTCCTTGTCTCCATCTTCACTCCGCTCTAAGCTTATAGCTATGTTAGAAATTAAAACTCTAGCTTCAGCGGGTGTCTTGTCCATGAGCGAGCCTCCACTAGCGGCGTCTATCATCTGCTGCCCTTGGGGAAGCAAACCGTAGTAAAAACCTTGAATGAGGGACTGTTCGGCTATTTGATGGTTGGGGCAATCCTCGCATAATCGACCAAACCTCTCCCAACACTCAAGAACGCTCTCTCCAGCTCCTTGCTCAATTTTTAGTATCTCCTTCCTGAGGGCGGCGACCTTGGGAGGCGGAAAATACTTTGCATAAAACGCTCCCTGCAGCTCTTCCCAAGAAGTGATGGACCCAGTCGGAAGGTAATGCATTCAATCTCTCGCCTTCTCCTTCAAGGTGAAAGGAAAGGCCTTGAGATGGAGTTGATCTGCAGTGATGTCGTCGGTCCTGAATGACGAACACACCATCTTGAATTCCTTGAGGTGTATGACTGGATTCTCACCTGTTTTACCATAAAAAGAAGGTAATAAGTTAACCAGACCAGCTTTAAGTTCAAAATTACCTGCAGCTACCGGATACAAGATACTCGATGTGTTCCGGCCTAGCTCAGATGATGCAAGCTCCCTCATGGTTCTTTGATGCTCAAGATTACCCACGACCTCCATCTTGGCGCTTCTTTTTAATTTTCAAAGAATGACTGCGCTCCAAAAACTCAAACAAAACGCGTAAAATAATACAAAAGAATTAAACTGTACAAAAAGAAATAAAGAAAATTTTTAAAATCAACAAACTAAACTTAACTAAACTAAATTAATTAAGTCCCCGGCAACGGCGCCAATTTTGGTAGAGGTACTTTTGGGGTACTCCAAATTCAAGCTGTCGAGGCTTGCCAAAATACAATTTATAAACCCGAATACACCGAGCTATTTGTAGCTAAGTGGCAACGGGGTCGATCCACAGGGAAATAAGAAATTCAATCTAACTAAGTCTAATTTGCTAGAAATAAAAGAAAATTAAATGGCAACGGGGAAGGGAGCTCCTAATATGCTACTAACGGAAAATTAAATGACAACGTGCAAAAATTAAACGGTTGTGCTTAACTTCGAGAAATGGAATTGCTCGTTATGGATGTTCGGATCATTGATACAATTAACGCGTTAGCCATGTTCATGCACACAATTCATTTAGTTATTCCTAACTCAAATGACCCAAGGATTTAATTAGACTCGTGCAATTCTAATTAAACTTGGCCAATAATCTATCTACGGTAGCGATCCCTAAATCGATTACGTGCCAGTGACGGGAACATTGCGACGGTCTAATCCTAAGACTAACCCGGTTTCTCTCTTGCCTTAAGCCTAACATGAAAACGTTAATTAATTCAGTTTACCAATGTCACTTTGGGCCGAACTAATTAGCCATGCTTAGACCCGTGCTACCTAGCGGTATAGGCAATTATACGTCCCAACCTTTAGCCCTCTATCATGCATAGGAATTAGATTGTCAAACTAATTTAGCTACACATGCTAGAATTGGATGAAGAACAAGCAAGAAATGCATAAACAAGCTAAATGGCTTAACATTCACAAAGGGGAAAATCTCCCCAAACATCCATAATTTACAAATCCAAACCCAAAATCAAGCACTAACCTCGGTTTAGCCTTCCATGGAGGTTGGATTAATCCAATCTCCCATGGAAGAGCTTGGAATCATGCACAAAGAAGGAGAAGAAGTACAAAAATGGTGGAAAAACGCCTTGGAACCGAGAGGAGAACCTTGAGGAAGAAGAAGCATGAAAGAATGGCTGCAAATCTGCAACTTTCACGGTTTTTAAGCTTGGAGCGTCGAGACGCTAGGCCAGCGTATCGACGCTGTGCCCTAAGTTGGCAGGCGCGCGCGTGGGGTAGCGTCGAGACGCGCGCGCGGCGTCGAGCGAGCGTCAAGACGCTTGCGCTCGACGCTTGCTCTTGGGTGGAACTTCAGAATCACGCTTCAGACTTCGGGGCGTCGAGACGCTCGGCCAGCGTCTCGACGCTGTCGGCGTTGAGCGAGCGTTGAGACGCGCGCTCGACGCTGATGCACGTCTATCTTGGGGAATCGTCGGGGCAGCGTCGAGCTAGCGTCTAGACGCTGGGGCGCACGCAGATCTTCAATGACGGGCGCGCGGGCGAGGCGGACACGGGCGAGGGCGCGCGGGCGCGCGCGGACATGGGCGAGGGCGCGCGCGGACATGGGCGAGGCGGCGCGCGGGCGCGCGCGCGTCTGGCCGTCTGGGCGCGGGCGTGCGGTGCTTGCGAGCGGCGCGCGCGCGTGCTGCGTTCGTTGGGCGCTGGGCGCCGGCGCTTGGGCGCTGCCCTCTCGGCTCTTAGCCCACTTTTGGGTCGTTTTGGCTCCCGAGCTCCGTTTGGCCTATCGTTTTGACCCGAACACTTCCCGAAACATGTTAAATGACCTTTTTAGCCCCGAAAATCATCAATGGACTTCCCGAGCTCTTCACCATGAAATCACCTACAAGGAAGCATTTTAATCAATATATGTCATGGTTTTAGCTAGATTTAGGGACATTAAGATAGCTCTATTTTGGAGCTATCAGGAGGCTTTGGCACATACTTCTGAACAACAGGAGGAGTTTCCTTTTCATTGCTCTCCTCTTCCTCAGGCACAGGCCTCATCAATCTGCTTGGAAAAGGAGCTCTAGGCACGTACTCCCTTCTCCTCGGTTCAGGTTCTACAACCAGATCATCCACCACCGGCGTAGTATTAGAAGGAATTTCCTTCCCGCTTCTCAAGGTCATGGCGCACACTTGCTCACAAGTGCTCGCCACCGTCTGCTGGGGTGGTTTCCATGAACACTGATCCTCCACCTTACTAAGTCTTTCGTCGAGCCTCTTCATTACATCGGCCATACCTCGCACTAGATCTCCACTACTCTCAAACATGGCCGAAAATTTCGTCAAATAAGAACTCACCATCTCCTCGACATATCGATCTGAAACACAAGATTGAGATTTTTGTAAGCTTTGAGCTACTATGAGAAGTGAGTTACTTACCTCGAGTACTTGGGCTTTGAGCTCGTTCAGATCCTTTGAGAGACGGGTTTGCTCCACTCCTCCACCACCATACTGCTGAAGGTTCCCGGCCATATTAGAGATCAGAACTCTAGCTTCTACGGGAGTGTTATCAAGGAGAGATCCTCCACTAGCAGCATCAATCATTTGGCGGTCTCGTGGAAGCAAGCCTTCGTAGAAATACCGGATCAACTCTCCGTCTGCTATCCTATGGTGGGGAAAACTTTCACATAGCTGACCGAACTTCTCCCAGCACTCGTGAAGGGTCTCGCCTTCCTCTTGCGCAATGCCATAAATCTTTTTCCTAATCAAAGTGGCTCTGGAAGCGGGAAAATATTTTTCCAAAAATAGCCCTTTCAACCCGCTCCATGTGGCAATGGATGCCGACGGAAGATAATACATCCAGTCTCTTGCTTTTCCCTTTAATGTGAAAAGGAAGGCTCTCATGCTCAATTGATCGTCAGAGGCTTCACTTTTCTTCATCGCCGAACACACTATTTGAAACTCCTTCAGGTGTCTAATAGGGTCCTCATCTGCATTACCATAAAAGGAAGGTAGTAAGTTAATTAAACCGGCATTAAGCTCAAAATTACCTGGTACTACCGGATACGATATACACAGTGGTTGGCGGTCCAAGTCAGGTGATGCCAACTGCCTCAAGGTCCTCTGAGGCTCATCGTTAATTCCAAGTTCCATTTCTTCCACTTTTCTCAAAAATTAAAAGAAAACTGCACACAACAACTCAAAACAAACGGGTCATACTATACAAAAAGGATAAAAATAAACAGAACCAAAGAAAATAATTTTAAAAAGAAAAATTAAAAACACAAAACAAATAAAATTCAACCAAGTAAGATTAATTGTTGCTCCCCGGCAACAACGCCAATTTTGGTAGTAGGAGTTTTGAATATCCTACCAATTTCGGGTTGTCGAAACCCGCCAAAATAATATTTATAATCCGAACTCACTAAGTTTTGCAGCTAGTGGCAACGGAGTCGATCCACAGGGAGCAAGCTATAATCCTAACTTAATTAAATTGAATTTGTAATGAAGTAAAAACAATGGGAGGTTTTGTTTGGAAAATTACTAACATGCAAAGAATTGCGCTAACGAAAAATTAAAGAGGGAAATATGAAATTGACAAGTATGCTTAATTAGAAAGTATCGGGATTGCTCTATTGTATTTCAGTTCATCGATAAACATGGAAATTAGCGGAGATGCTCATGCACGCGAAATGTTTGCTCGACACCGATACAAACACCCCGAAGAATTAATTAGAAACAGACAATTCTAATTAAACATGCCTCTTAATCAATTCAAGGTGATTAGTCCTAAATTAATCAGAAAACAGTAATGGGTAACATCGCGACGAATTAATCCTAAAACTAATTCGATTTCTCTCTTAACCTTGAGCCCACCGCGATACGATAATCAATTCATACCCCATTCGTCACATAGGGTCAAATTGATTAGGCACGATTAGACCCTCGCTACTTGCATTAAAACTAATCAGGAATCAATGCTAGCCGACTAACATGCGTAACAATTATGGGCGTCAATCCTAATTAGAAAGGCATGCTATTCGTTCTTAATACAGGAAAGAGATGCAAGAGTTCATACACATATGCTAAACATTCATATAAAGCATAAATCTCACCTAAATACAATAGAAATCAATCCCTCAACCAACTAATCAAGCATTTACCTCTAGCCTTCCATGGGAGATGGAGTATTCCAAGCTTCCATGGAGGTTGTAGAGTTCATACAACCCAAATGGAGAAGAAGAGCTTCAATAATGGTGAAAAAAAGTCAATCCCGAGCCCAAAACGAAGATGGAATGACCTAAAATCGCGAAAATGTTCTTTTTATACTTCAGAGTAGCTTCGAGACGCTGTCCTAGCGTCTCGACGCTACGGAGAATGGAAAAATGGAAAACACCGCTTTTTTTAGACTTTTAATGACGGGCAAATTTTTGCACTTTTAATGACGGGCATTTACAGTCACGGATAGGGCGCGCGGGCGAGGGCGAGGGCGCTGGGGCGCGCGGGCGTGGGCACTGGTGCGCGAGCGGCGAGGGTCTGGGCGCGCGAGGCTGAGCGCGGGCGCTGGGGCGCGCGCGGAGCGATGGCGAGGGTCTGGGCGTGGTGTTGACTATTGACCGTTGACTTTCTACAAAAATAATAAAATTCTGCTCCCACCAGGATTTGAACATTGGCTTCACCATTCCCTCAACAAGACCTACACCATTAAGCCATTAGTCTATTTTGAGTTGAAATTAGATTATTTAATCAATGTAGCTTAGTCACTCAAAACGACTAATTAATAAAATATTCTAAAATATTCATTTAAGCTCTTAATTATCGCAAATGCCCGGTTTACCCCTTAGCGATTAAATTATACAAAATATATCAATTAAGCCCAAATAATTATTCTAATTTACAAGACTTAGGAGCTAAATATTAGCACTTTTAGAGTGCTATCAGTTGTGTATGTTAAAGAGTAGCGATGTCGTGCCTCTCACTGCTCGACTAAGTAACACAGGTAGATAAAACTAAATCGAAGTATTAGGTCGTGTAGGATAGTTGTTGATTGCATACAACGTTTGCGGGCAATCTACTAGCAATTAGAATTCACGCTTAAATGTTCGTCGCGGTTAGCTAGTGACTGTCTAGATTTATCCTAGGGCTGATCACTTTAATGTAAGTTTGGATAACGTATAATTGGAACTGTGTGGTCTGATTAAAATCCATGGAGTCGGCTACTTTGAGGCTTCTCTGGTAGTCGTCCGCGTGCATAATAAACTGAATACCATGAATTTAGCATTAAATGATGAACCGAAATTGTCTAACAATTGATCCCGAAACTCCCAAACCGTGCACACGTTTTCTACTCGTTATTCTTTCTTCCGTTAGCTTTATTATTATTTCCCTTGCATGTTAAAAAACCCCCCGTTACGAAAATCAATCAATTAATTAAATCCCAATTTCATTAGGAATTTCAATTTCAATCTACCTATTCCTTGGATCGACCCTGTTACCACTGGCTGCAAAGCCTTGGTCATAGGCTTATAAATTACATTTTGGCAAGCCTCGACAGCTTGAGTTTATATTGATAGTTCAAAAATATCGATACCAGACCGTCGCTTGAATATGACTAGCCGTGTCATACAAGATACGATCACTAATCCTTGGCAGAATAGGACCATCAGGCAGCAATGGATCAACCCACATACGGCACCTACAACCATCTCCAATGGAAAACCAGACAAGCGGACGAAATTGGTCACGAAGCCCCATAATCTTCTTGAGGCACCAAGACCACAGAGACGACACAGGAATCGTCCAAAGAGAACGTCCAAGGAGGATATACTCCTCCATCCAAGCGACCCACAGAGAGCCAGAGCGAAGCAGACGGAGCCAAGGGAGCTTCATAACAGCTGCCGGGTTCCAGGACTGGATATGACAAATACCCAAACCTCCCTCCCGCTTCGGCAAACAAATATCATCCCAGGCTACCTTTTTTTTTTTTTTTGCAACGGTATTTTAATTAATGCGAGAATTGAACCCATGACCTCTTAATCACGGACACAACCTTATGCCAATTGAGCTATGCTCGGTTTGGCATCCCAGGCTACCTTAGCCCCCCCGCGACCAGAAGGAGAGCCTTTCCAGAGGTAGCAACGAAGCAAACTCTCAACCCTCTGGACCACACAAGCAGGCAACACAAAAACACTAGCCCAATAGACCTGGAAGGTCTGGAGGACCGACTGAATAAGCTGCAACCTACCAACATAGGAGAGAGCCCTAGCAGTCCAACTACCAATCCTAGAGGTGATCCGATCAATCAGGGGCTGACAATCACGCGAAGACAGCCGACCTGAGAGAAGGGAGAGACCTAAGTAACAAACAGGCAACGACGCAAGAGGAACACCCATAAACTCAGCAAGGCCGACTGCCACAGGAGCAGGAGCACCCGCACAGAACATCGAGTTCTTAGCGGAGTTAGCCACAAGGCCAGAAAGCTCCTGGAAGAGATGTAAGGTCTGCTGAACAAACCCCAAAAAAGACCTATTACCCGCAGAGAAAATCATCAAGTCATCCGCGAAGCAGAGATGGGTTAGCTTAACCCTCTCACACTTGGGATGAAACTCAAACTCAGGCGGGGGGGAATTCAGCAGACGCGACAAGATTTCCATACACATGACGAAAAGGTAGGGGGACAGGGGATCACCCTGGCGGAGACCCCTCCTCCCTGCAAAGAACCCCTCAGAGAACCCATTCACAGAAATGGAGAACATAGGCGAGGTAACGCACGCCCGGATCCAGTTGACAAACTGGCAAGGTGTACCAATCGAGAGCAGCAAGCCAAAGAGGAAATCCCACTGGATAGAATCATAGGCTTTTTGCAGATCGACCTTCAGCACACACCGCGGGCTCCCCTTATTGAGGTGGTACCCCCCAACCAACTCCTGGCAGAGAAAAATGTTATCCACAATACTCCTCTCTTGAACAAAGGCCGACTGATTCGGACTAATGAAGGAAGGCAGCAACACACGAAGACGATTAGCCAAAACCTTTGCAATGCATTTATACCACACATTACAACAGGAAATGGGCCTAAAATCCTCAACCCGGGAGGCACCCACCTTCTTAGGAATCAAGGTAAGGGAAGTGTCATTGATACCAGGAGGAAGGAAGGAAGTATCAAAGAAGTGAAGCGCTGCAGAACAAAAATCATCCCCAACAACACTCCAAGTAGCTTTGAAAAACCCCACAGGGAAACCATCCGGCCTAGGAGCCTTGGCACTACTCATGGAAAAGAGAACAGCTCGAACCTCATCTCGCGAGATGGGACGGATGAGATCAGAAACACACTGATCAGACCACAAAAACCCCACCATCGGTTTTAACTACTTAGTAAGGTCACGGTAACCAACCCTCTGAGAACCCAAGAGCCCCTGGAAATACTGAACCACAGCTCTCGAGATGTCCTCATGGGAAGACAACCTAGCCCCAGAACCGTCAACCAGAGAGGAAAAACTATTCCGAGCTGCCCTAACTTTCACGCTCCTGTGAAAGAACCCGAGTTCCGATCCCCTAACGCCAGCCATTTAATCCTAGATTTCTGCCAAAGAGAGGCTTCTTCACACATAGCAGCTGCCCAAAATCTATCCGAAGCCTCAGAGGCCTGAAGCTGGAGGGAGGGAGAAAGGGGGTCAGCCACCACTCCTGCCTGAGCAACCTCCATGGCCGAGCGAAGATCAACAACCTCTTGACTAAGCACAGCAATCGGCTTCCCAAACTCCTGCCTCAGAGACCGCTTTAGGCCCTTTAAGTTTCGAGAGAAGCTAACAAGCGGAGAGACCCCAACATGGGAAACCCACCTACTAGCGACCACAGACAAAAACCTATCAGACTCCCCCCAGTGGTTAAAGAAACAAAAGGAAGGAGACCGACGGGCACTAAACAGGCCTGGAGAGAAAACCAAAGGACAGTGATCAGAAACACCCCAATCGTGCACCTGCACCACACACAGCGGGCGGACAGAAGCCCACTCAGCATTCACCAAGACTCTATCCAACCTCCCCAACTGACCTCCCGGGCCACCACGCGGGCGGCTAGTCCAAGTGAACCAATTCCCCTGAACTGGCAACTCAACCAAGTCAGCCTCCAGGAGGGCACTGTCAAAGGCTCCCATCGCAGAGATGCTATGGTTACCACCACTCCTCTCAGTCAAACGCCTAGTCTCATTGAAGTCACCCATTACCACTCCAGGGGAAGACCAGCTCGAACAAGCTAAAGCCAACTCCCCCCATAAAGCAGAACGCTCAGCCTCGAGGTTGGACTCATACACACAGGCAATCTGGGTCACAACCTGAGAAGACAGATCCACCAGGGAGCCAGTCACCAACTGAGGACCAATCAGGCTAGGAATGAAGGAGAAACGGCGGGATCGCCATAACACCCAAATCCTACTCAGGCCACTATCCCCATAACTACTCACACATTGCCAATCGGCCCCAAAAGAACGAAACACGAAATCGAACTGATGAGCCTTAACCTTAGTTTCAACCAAACAGTAGAAACCAATATTCTCAGACTGCAAAAAGGAGCGAACACATCATCCTTTTGCCGGGTCCGTAAGACCGCGCACATTCCACGAGCACCAACTAGACATAGGGCACAAAAGGGGAAACAGTGGCATCCTGACACCATCGAGGGTCCACACTATCACAGAGCGCCTTTTCTAGTAAGGAAACCATCCTAGGTGGGGCCAAAGCAGTCCCCGAGGTATCAGCTAGAGAATCGAAAGAGTGGGTCACGTGGACCCGCTCTGGGAGTCAGGAGAGCGGGAAAGCCTAGAGGCGGGGCCAATAGAAGAACTCGGGAGACTAACCAAGGCGATGGGGTGCACAGACGTATCCGTAGCAGCCAAGGATCTGGCAGCCTTCTTCCTGTTCCATTTACGCCTATGTTGCGTGCTCAATGTGTAAATTAAAATGCAATGTGAGAGCACTCAGAACATGCAAGCATACATGGTCTTGTAGCAAGTAATAAATATTTTTTCATTCCATTTCCCACAGAGATTTAATCTTAGTTACTAGCGAAGTGAGATGTTAAATTAGAAAGGATGGTTTAAATGGGGTAAAATTTGGATTAATGTGCCTAACTAATAAAGAATGTGCGAGATATGCAAGCATAAACAAAGACAAGTAAAGAGGTTAACTTGAATGTAGGAGAAAAAGAATTGCGGAGAAAGCAATTAACTAGCAATAAAATCGCAAAACAAAAAGCTAAGGAAAATGACTAAGGCAAAGTTTAAACTAAGAAAATTGCGCAGACAGCAATTTTCTAGCAATTGTATTAACAGCGTTTTAAGGGTGAAGTGTGGAAACAAGGGCTACTAACGACTCCTCTATAGGCTTTTTCATACGATTCTTCAGCGGTAGATCAACTTATCATGCATCAAATTAACTCATTCTCATGTATCTCTCGATTTCATGCATTAGATCCTTTAGTTTACTCATGTCCAAGTAAGGCTTAAGCATCTATTTATACAAGCAAGTTAATGATTTGTGCTAGGAAAACGCCTATTCCTAGGTCGTTTTTTGGCTACCATGAAAGGCTAGCATGAATGGACGACTCTGAACTCTTACTCCTTCCAGAGGTTAGGAGTTCTTTAGACAAAATGGATGGCCAATCGAAATTGTCCGTGGGATGAAGCACACATAGATTCAATGCACTTGAAGCTATCCTACATGCTGAATTCACATATTCCTACCTACAGATTCATCATTAGCAGACCCTTATGTGGTTTAGTTACTCATGGATGAAGATGGGGTGGAAAGATTTGAGTATTTAAACATGCTCGACAGTATTTAAATAGAAACGACAGAAAACAGAAGACAAAGAGCAGTAAAGAGAGTTGCGAAGTATGCGAATAACTTCTCTATTGCGTAAGATTCAGAGCTTAAAATGTAGTGCTTGAAAAACAATAAAGACTAAACAACCGAAGACGAATTGAAACAATGTAGCAAACTAAAGCAAATGGCAACAATCAGTAGCGAAAAGGTAAGACAGAAAGTAGCAGAAAGCAGGTAAATCGTGCGCGTGAACCCTCGCCGCAAGCGCCTCGGACGAAAGGAGAAGGGAGCTTTGTTTGGGGATGAATCTAATCAGAAGAGAAGAAGGATCTTCTCTTCTTCCTCTCAGATTATCGATGCCAACAGCTGATTCCTTCACGCCAACAAACGGAAGAGAGAAAAGAGCAGAAAATGCGTTGAGATGGGAGTTCTACGCTTCCAAGCTTGTTTCTGTCCTTCCCCCTTGACCTCCTTTTATAGTGTTTTGCAGGTAGTCTTCAGCCAAGAAGAACCATCCATTCTGAACGACGACCTTCCACGTGGCAGCAGGAGAAAAAATGGGCGGCTGAAAGATCGTAACAAAATGGAAAACGGTTAGACAACTTAACAATTTTCACTTAAAACATTGCTGAGACAGCAATGTTTTCGCAATGTTTCTGCAATATGGAAATTTCAACTCTTTAGCTTTGTTTTTGGTTCTTTTTCCTTCCTTTTACACATAAGTCCTGATTTAGCTTCATTCTATAAATTTTCATATAAAAGCACATGTTTAGGATAAATTCTACCAAAAACGCTTAAGAGTTCGCCCAATTTTATAGCAACTAAGTCCCTAAAATATACACTTTTGGAGACGTAACACACCCCCAAACTTAAGTTATTGCTCGTCCTCGAGCAATATAAGGGCTTACTTGGGCTGCTATTACTCTATCTAACTACTTGCTGACTTCCCTAAGTTCACTATCTAAGGCATGGCTGTCCTGTGACACTCTTCTAAGTTTAAAACTAACTTCTCATTTTGCTTCTTCTGATTTCTCTCGCCTTATAATCCTACTGTCTTTATAAACTCCCTACAACTGATCTATCTGCTTTGGTCATTAGGTTCATTGTGCAACTATCCCTAAGTTTTCAAATTCTACCTTGCTTTACCCTAGACTCAGTACATGCTTCTAGTGTCTTTTCCTTTGAGCTACCTAGGATTCTTTAGAGTCATGCCAGTCTTAGTATAAACAAGTGACAGTAGTACATTTCATAGAACAACCTAAACCCTGACATCACTACATTGGATATACATTCATCTCCCTTAACAAACCTACAAGCTACAACCCTGTGCTTAGCTAATTGAGGATCAGAGTTCATTCATAGAGGACACCTAAGCACATAGGTTATGACTTGCAAGCATACATTCTTCTTCCTTGGGTTTTCCTTTTTCTTTTTTCTTTCCTTCTTTGGTAGGGTCTCTTCCTTTGGTTCCCTTTTGATGCAATGCCACTTGTGGGTTACACACATGGCACTGATTACTCAGCAACCTCAAGAGAGACACTACTCTTTATTCTTTTCATTTTTTTTTCAGTTCATTTTTTTTTTTGCAAAGGTGATTATATATAAGCAAAAAGACCTCAAAGCTCGAGGCCAAAGGGCACCATCAAACAAGAGAACAACCACTGGGAAAACCAATGTACGACAACAAAACAAAAACAACCCAACGGAACCTCACAGCCCGAGGGAAAGCAACAAAGAAACCAAACAACAACAAACCCCGGCATCCAACCCACAAGCGGGAAGGAGCCAGCAAAGACAACCAACAAATAAATGCAACACAACTCAAAAAGCAAAAGAACACAACTGAGGCAAGAGGAAACAATAAGTCAGAACACGAACGAGGCAACTCCTCAGCCGCCCAAAAAACTCCCTAGGCCATCCATCCCCCGGTAGGCACGAGCGAAAGAACGACTCCAGTCAGGGTCCAGGGGCACCAAACAAAAACAGAGGGAGGACAGACAGATGCTGAGATAAAAGGGGCCAAGCTGGCCATCCATCATAAGCAAGCAAGAAGCCAGCCCCCCAAGCACGACCATGTAACCAAACAAAGAAGAGGCCCATCAACTCGTCTTCCCCCTACTTATGGCAAGAGAACAACCATCCGGTATGCAGGCACGGCAGAAAGCCACAAGGACCCAGCCAGCATCGCTTCCCTCGACAAAGCCAGATCCAAGGACCCACCAAAAGCCCACACACCCTCCGGACAAAGCGCCTTTCGGGGTGACAACAAGCATCCAGAACAAACTCAACTCAATTAGGAACCAGGACCGCCAGGGGACAAAGAGCACCCACAGAACAGAGATGGACAACCAACTGCAGAAGTAGAAAGCATCGCCGGAAACAACCCCTACAGCTGGTGGCACCCCACAGACTAGCCTCTCAAAGCCCCCACTCAAAAGCCCACCAGGGAAGAAAGGGCCAAGGACAACAAGGGACAGAAGGCGAAGAAAGCAAGCAACTAATCGAGCCTCTGCAAGCAGCGACCTCAAAGCAGGAAAAAGCACAGGGACAAGCTCAAACAAGCAAGCCGCACAGACCAAACTGAAAACCCCCTCCAGAGAAGAGACAACAGCAGCAACCAGGGACAGAGGAGGGGAAGAAGCAAACGCCAGAAGCAAACAACACCGCAAAGAGCAACCTGAAAAAACACCTGCACACACTCAAAGAACAAGACAAGGTCAATCAAAAGAATCCCAGGGGGAGCCGGCCGAAACCGCACCCACCCAGGACGAGCATGCAGAAGAAATATCAGACCGAATAACAGCGATAACCGACTGAGGAGGACGGTGACCCGGGCCGTGAAAACGCAAGTTGCGTTCCATCCAAATATGGTAGATCACAGCACACCAGGCCACTCTCCAAACAAGCTTACGCTTGTGCTGCCCAGCACTCTCCCGACAAATCCACTCAAGCTCAGCATCCCAAGGGAGAACAAGGCGGGAAGCTCTACCCCAACAGAGGATATCCTCCCACACCAAACTCGCAAAGGGGCATTGAAAGAACAAGTGGTCACGGGACTCAGTCCCGGACAGACAAAGCAAACAATCGGTAGGTGTCGAGGGGATCCACCTAGCCAGCCTATCACGGGTATACAAACGGTCCCTCAAGGCCAGCCAGGTGACAAAAGCATGACGCGGGATATTTCCCCCGAACCATAGCAAACCCTGCCAAGGAACCATTGTCCCACGGGGGCGGATCGCCTCCCAAGCACTCAAAACAGAAAAACCAATCCCGCCTGGAAGCCAGATCAACCTATCCTCCCTACCTGGGCAACACACAGTAGAGCGCACGGCATCGGCGATCTCCAACAACTCAGGAGACACTACCGGCCACCGCCACGAACCATCAGGTAGCAGGAAATCAGAGACCATAGCTTGAATATGACTAGCTGCATCATACAAGATACGATCACTAATCCTGGGGAGAATAGGACCATCAGGCAGCCATGGATCAACCCACATACGACACCTAGAACCATAGCCAATGGAAAAACGGACAAGTGGACGGAATTGGTCCCGAAGCCCCATAATCGCCTTGAGGCACCAAGACCACATAGACGACACAGGAATCGTCCAAAGAGACCGACCACGGAGGATATACTCCTCCATCCAAGCCACCCACAGAGAACCAGAGCGAAGCAGAAGGAGCCAAAGGAGCTTCATAACAGCTGCCGAGTTCCAGGATTGGATATGACGAATACCCAAACTTCCCTCCCGCTTCGGCAAACAAATGTCATCCCAAGCAACCTTCGCCCCCCCACGACCAGAAGGAGAGCCCTTCCAGAGGTAGCAACGAAGCAAACTCTCAACCCTATGGACTATACGAGCAGGCAGCACAAACACACTAGCCCAATAGACCTGAAAGCTCTATAGGACCGACTCGATAAGCTGCAACCTTCCCGCATAGGAAAGAGCCCTAGCAGTCCAACTGGTTATTCGAACCCTTGAATCACAAACACTAAAACCCCTTAATCAAATCGGTTTCACCCCAAGATAAAGAGAAGAATAGAAATACCTTAGATCGAATATCCAAGGATGAGGAACTTGTCCCTAACCTTGAACCGAAACACTCCACTATTAGATTGATCAAGTCTAATAGAATGCTTCTCAAACATGCAAGTCAAACAAGAAATGCAAAGGTAACAATAGCTCTCGGCTATGGAAATGCTCCAATGGAGTTTTCAATTCAAATATCAAAGTTGTTCTTTTACATTAGACATGACCAATCCCTTTTATAGACTAGGAATTCAGCCAAGAGACTCTTTAACTCCCTAACATAAATGCCAATATGAAAAGCCACCTTGAAATACCAAAGGGTGCCTTGATATTCTAAAAAGGCTTCTTGGAAAAGTAAAACTCATCTAGAAATATGAAAGGTTGCCTAAGACTTTGTTACACTTTTAATTAGTGTAATAAGTGACAAAATGTGCATATTAAACTTAGTTTAATTATATTACTCTAGTCTTCCATAAATTGGACTTGAGACAAGTTGAAATCCATGTCTTTCTCTTCATCGTTGACTTTAACCATTGCTCCATAACAATGGTTTGACCTCCTTGAGCTTCATCATGGATATGAATTTGATTGCCAAAATAATTCATATCAGTAAGCCAAAGAGAAAATCCCACTGGATAGAATCATAAGCTTTCTGCAGGTCGATCTTCAGCACACACCGCGGGCTCCCTTTGTTGAGGTGGTAACCCCCAACCAACTCCTGGCAGAGCAGAATGTTATCCACAATACTCCTTCCTTGAACAAAGGCCGACTGATTCGGACTGATGAAGGAAGGCAGCCACACGAGAAGACGATTGGCCAAAACCTTTGCAATGCATTTATACAACACATTACAACAAGAAATAGGCCTGAAATCCTCAACCCGGGAGGCACCCACCTTCTTAGGAATCAAGGTAAGAGAGGTGGCATTGATACCAGGAGGAAGGAAGGAGGTATCAAAGAAGTGAAGCGCTGCGGAACAGAAATCATCCCCAACAACACTCCAAGCAGCTTTGAAAAACCCCACAGGGCAGCCATCCGGCCCAGGAGCCTTGGCACTACTCATGGAAAAGAAAAACAGCGCGAACCTCATCCCGCGAGATGGGGCGGATGAGATCAGTTACACACTGATCAGACCACAAAAACCCCCACAATCGGCTTTAACTGCTCTGTGAGGTCACGATAACCAACCCCTTGGGACCCCAAGAGACCCTGGAAATAATGAACCAGAGATCTCGAGATGTCCTCATGGGAAGACATCCTGACCCAGAACCATCAACCAGAGAGGAAAAGCTATTCCGGGCTGCCCTAACTTTCACGCTCCTGTGAAAGAACCCCGAGTTCCTATCCCCTAACGCCAGCCACTTAACCCTCGATTTCTGCCGAAGGGAGGCTTCTTCACACCTAGCTGCAGCCCAGAACCTATCCGAGGCCTCAGAGGCCTGAAGCAGGAGGGAAGGAGAAAGGGGGTCTGCCAAAACTTCAGCCTGGGCAGCCTCCATGGCCAAGCGAAGATCAATAACCTGCTGACTAAGCACGGCAATCGGCTTCCCGAACTCCTGCCTTAGAGACCCCTTTAAGCCCTTTAAATTACGAGCGAAGCTAACAAGCGGAGAGACCCCAACATGGGTCACCCACCTACTAGCGACCACAGACAAAAACCTATCAGACTCCCCCCAATGGTTAAAGAACCGAAAGGAGGGGGACCGACGAGCACCTAAAGGGCCTGGAGAGAAAACCATCGGACTATGGTCAGAAACACCCCAATCATGCACGTGCACCACACACATAGGCCGACCAGAAGCCCACTCAGCATTGACCAAAACTCTATCCAACCTCCCCAACTGACCTCTCGGGCCACACCTCGGGCGACTAGTCCAAGTGAACCAATTCCCCTGAACCGACAGCTCAACCAAGTCAGCCTCTAGGAGAGCAGTATCAAAGGCTCCCATCGCAGAAATGCTATGGTTACCCCCACTCCTCTCAGTCAGCCGGCGAGTCTCATTAAAGTCTCCCATAACCACTCCACGGGAAGACCAACTCGAACAAGCCAAAGCCAACTCCCTCCACAAAGCAGACCGCCCAGCCTCGAGATTGGACCCATATACACAGGCAATATGAGTCACAACCTGAGAAGACAGGTCCACCAGGGAGCTAGTAACCAACTGAGGGCTAATCAGGCTAGGAGAGAAAGAGAACCGACGGGAACGCCATAACACCCAAATACGACCCAGGCCACTGTCCCCATAACTACACACGCACTGCCAATCGGCCCCAAAGGAACGAAACACGAAGTCAAACTGATGAGCATTAACCTTAGTTTCTACCAGACAGCAGAAACCAATATTCTCAGACTGCAAAAAGGAACGAACACAACGTCCTTTTGTCGGGTCAGTGAGACCGCGCACATTCCACGAGCACCAACTAGACATAGGAAGTAGAAGGGGATACGGTGGCATCCTGACACCATCGAGGGTCCACATCGTCACAGAGCACCTTTTCCACTAAGGAAACCATCCGCGGGGAGGCCAAGGCACACTCCGAGGAATTAGCTAGAGAACCGAAAGAGTTAGACACGTGGACCTCCTTTGGGGGCCCAGGAGACCGGGAAGGCCTAGAGGTGGGGCCAATAGGAGAACTCGGGAGGCTAACCAAGGCAATGGGAAGGGCAGACGAGTCTGTCACAGCCAAGGACTTGGCACCCTTCTTTCTGTTCCTTTTACGCCTACGAGATTTCCCTTCCACAGGGAAAAAATCATCACCAACCTCAAGAGAGGAGGCCTGTTGCCCCTCCCCACTCGCAACCAGAACCTGATCCGAGCCCACGACCTCACTCTGGGCCGGCACCTTGACCTTACCCTCATCACACACCTGAGTAGAGCGGATGGGGTCAATACTTCCCGTAGACTGTTTCGGACAACCTGTGTCCGAGTGACCAAATACACGGCAAGAGAGGCACCTCTTGGGCTTCCACCATATTCAATTGGGATAGTATGATCCACCCCATAGACAGTGACCCCTACTGTGCTAGGAAGAGCGGCATCAATCTCAACCTCCACACAAACCCGAGCATATGAGGAGCACGTTCTGTCCTTTGTAGGCTTATCCAACCGCAAAGGGACACCAACCGTACTCGCAATGTTACTCAACCCAGGAGTGGTCCACAATTCCATAGGGACATGAAAAAACTTCACCCAAACAGGAATTCTATCGAACACAAAGGTCTGGGGAACTATCCCAGGGGTCCACTGCCTAAGAAGGATAGGCTTCCCCCCGAAGTGCCAGGGGCCATTCTCCAGGACCCAGTCACGAGCTGAGTCCTTCTAGAACCTGAAGATGATCAAACCATTATCAAATAGGTTAATGGTTGGAACTTCCACATGTCCCCAAATCCTTCTGACCAATCGATCAAGAACAAAATAAGGGAGTTTGCCATCCATAAACTGACCCACCAATGAACCTTTCCAAACTGCTATGCCTTCCTCAATAACCTCATCCGAGGGAATGGCAAACATAATCCCATCCTTCTCAATTGGAGGGTTATAGAGAAGGGGTGCATCAGCTGGGGAGGTCCACTGAGGCCCAAACAGAGTGGCCCAACTAGCCTTATGCCCCTGACCATGGGGCCCTAGAGGCCCACCGGGCCCACTATGATTAGGCCCAAACCCAATGGAGCCCAAAGACGCATCAACCCCCTCACTCTCACCTACGTCCGCACGAGGATGGCCTAACAGAGGAAACTTTCCTGGAATCCCCATACCAATCCGAGTCCCAACCGAGCTACACCCCATACCAGCCTCACTAGCCCCACCTTTTCCCCCAAGGGGCAAAACCTCATCCCGATTGGACCTAGCACGACGAGTCACCAGGTGGCCTAACTGCCCACGCCCTATTGGGCTAAAAAAGAACGGCCCAAAAGTCAAGGCTCCTTGCCCATTCATATTTGGGCCAGAACCCAAGCCATCAAGCCCATTAAGGTGAAAATCAGAATAGTCCAACTCAAATGACCCATCATGTGCTAACCTATTCCCTTTGCCAAGCCCACCCAAACGGACCAATTGGGCCAAGCCCATTTGGGTAGTCAACATGGGAAGTCAACTTAGCTCTCCCATCCCCACGGATTTGAGGCAAAGGAATAGAATTTCCATTTTTGCCTTTGACGCCCAAAAAATCAGTTTTAGAGAGGGAAGTATCTTGAGTCAAAATATTATCCATATTTGACAAAGGAACATTGAATACGGGTGTTGCAGTTTGAGCAGGGAGCTGGTTACCTATTAATTCAAGAGTGTCCACATTTTCCAAATTTGGCATCAGGGAGCTACGGATCCCATAACCGAGATGGCCAGCTTGCAATTTTGAATTTGCATCAGATAAGGAAGGCATAGACGTTTGAAAACCCAGCCCTTCAAAACCGCCCTTACCATTATTGAAGTTTCCTTCAATAGGAAGAACATTCAAAGCTCGAGCATCTACCGCCGCCACCTCCAAGGTTGAAGAAACAGGAAGCCCTAGCTCATCGTCCCCAACCTTCAGCCGAGGCTTTCTGATGACAGCAGGACTCTTAACGGAAGAAGAAGGAGACTCTGGCGCAGGATGAGGAATTCGGGGCAGAGGACCATCCTTACTGACGCCGCAGACACGAGCCCCTGTTTTCCCAACTTTGGAAGGAGAAGAAATCTGCCCAGAAAAGACAGAGGATCCACTCTCCTTCCCTAACCCTGAGCTTGCTTCAACAGACCTTCCTACCTCAACGCAAGGATCCAGCGCAGGTGCCAAAGGGTTCACCTGAAGAACCGCACTGCCCATACTCTGTTTTTTCACCGAAGTGAGAACAGCAGACGGATCCTCCAAAATGGGACGCTTAGAGACTAACCCCCCAGACTCCTTCCCTACATCATTAGTAAGGACGTTTGAAAGCTCTCCACGCCCAGCCACCGGAAACCCAGCCCCTGCAGAGGCTACTTTCGGAAGACGAGGTAACAGAGGGACAGAAAGAGCGCCATTGCTCTGAGCAAAAGGCTTCTTCTGTGGGGACTTCTTCCTCCTCATAGGAGTCGAGAAGACGAAAGAGGGAGAGACCCTTATAAACCACAACCCAACAAAAAACTCCAAGAGGACTAAAACAGAGCAACACGCAACGTAAACCACCTAAATGAAAACGTAAAAACCAGAGAGGAAACTGACCTCTATGACGCGCCCAGAACTGCTAAGATGAACACCATTACCATCGCATCTTCAAAAACCCAACGCCCTCAGAGAAGTACCAACCTCAATCAGCAACAGCAAGCATGGAGCTACCCCACTGTTACACCGTAGGAGAAGACGAAGCCCTCATCCTCAATCAGCAACAACAAGCAAGGAGCTATCCTCAATCACCACCGGAACCTCAGCAACCAGCAAGCATGGAGCCACCCCCACTGTTGCACCGTAGGAGAAGACGAAGCCCTCAAAAAAACGGAACCACCATTGTCACGAGGAGAGAGAACGGAGAGAAATTTTTAGGAGAGAGAAAAGTCCATCAGTTAATTTTTTTTTCAAGGAAAAGAATGCTTATGTTTAAAAGGGAGAGAAGAATGTTCCAAGGCCTAGGGCTACTGTTACGTCTCCAAAAGTGACCTTTTTAGGACTTAATTATCTTAGAAAGATGTGCACTCTTAGGTGTTTTTGATAGGATTTAGCTTAAACCTATGCTTATATATGAGAATTAGAAGAAGGTAGCTAAATTAGGACTTGTGTGCAAAAGGAAAGAAAAGGAATGAAAACCGAAGCTAAAAGATGAAAAATGTGCATTGCGGCAGCATTGCGGAAACATTGCTAAAACAGCAATGTTTTAAGTGAAATCCGTAAGTTGGCTGATCTTTTTCTGTTATATTCCGTTATTTCAGGGATTCGTTCTTTCTCCTCCATCCATTTTGAAGTACGACGTTGAGGATGGATGGTTCTCCTTGGCCCAAACGCACCTGCAGATTACTATAAAAGGGGGTCAAAGTAGAGGGTTTGATCATCATCCGAAAGCGTAGAAGTCTACTCGCAGCTCCATCTTTTCTCCTGTTTTTCTTTGCCGTCTGTTGGTTTGCGAGGTTTAGCTGTTGGAGTCGACAATCTGATAGGAAGGAGAGAAGATTCATCTTCTCTCCCGATTGGATTCATCCAAGCAAGGCTATCCTTTCTCTCCCTTCAGCCGAGGCGTTTGCGACGAGGCGTTCAAAGCTCAATTACTGCTTTCTGTCTTTTATTTCTAATTTCCAGCTCTGTTTAGTTGTTGTTTCTTTTCTAGTGACTGGTTCATTTCATTTCGTTGCTTTCTGTCTTTATGTTATTTACTTTAAGCTTCCCTTTGTTCATTCAAACAATCAAGTAATCAAAGCACAATTCTTCATTTCACAGTTTCTTCTCTTTGCTGCTACTGTTTTTTCTTGCTGTTTGTCTTTAAATTCCTTCTAAGCATGTCTACTTCATCTCTTACTTTTGTTCTGTCTATATCCATGAGTAGCTAAGTCACATAGGGGCATGCTAATGACAATACTATAGGCTAAAAAACGTGAACCAAGCATGTAGGATAGCTCTCGAAGCATTGATTGTATGTAAGCTTCATCCCACGGGCAATTTCGATTGGCCATCCATTTTGTCCAAAGAACTCCTAACCTCTGGAAGGAGTAAGAGTTCAGAGTCATACACTCATGCTAGCCTTTCAAGGTAGCCAGAAAACGACCTAGGAATAGGCGTTTTCCTAGTACAAACCATAACTTTCTGCTTTAACAAGATGCTTAAGACCTTACTTGGACATGAGTAAACTAAAGAATCTAATGCATGAAATCGGAAGATACATGAGATTGAGTGAGTTTGATGCATAGTGAGTTGATCCAATGCTTGAGAATCGTGACAAAATGCCTATAGTGGAGTCGTTAGTAGCCCTTGTTTCTCCATTTTACACACTTTCGCTGTTAGTAACATTGCGGTAGAATTGCTGTTTCCGCAATTCTGCTAAGTTTAAAATTCTGTTTAGCTAACTTCCTCTTCGTTTATTAATCTCTTCTCTTTTCATTTGAGTTTATCTTTGACTTGCACTTGTTTATGTTGCTACCCTTTACATATTCCTTAGAAATTAGACAACTTAAAACCAATTCTACCTCCTCAAATCCACCCATTCTTTCTTAACAATACACTTCACGAGTAGCTCATAATAAATCTCTGTGGGAAAACGAATGAAAAAATACTTACTACTTGCTATAAGATCATGTATGCTTGCATGTTCTGAGTGCTCTCTCTATCTTATTGCTTATTTATTTTAACACATTGAGCACGCAACAAGTTTTTGGCGCCGCTGCCGGGGATTTATTTTAGTGAAAACGAAGTTTGTTAAGTTTGAAACACCAAGTTTATTGTCTATTGTAGCTGATCTCTTTTCATTTCTTTTGCAGGTACCATTGGGGTAGTTTATGAATGAGCCTTCAAGTAGTGATCTAGAGTTCAACCTTGAGCCTGAGAGATTATTTAAGGCTAGAAATAGAGCCAAGAAACGTCTCTTTAAACAACCCCCTTTACCTCAAATAATTGCTGAAACCGCAGAGTCTACGCAATCCTCTCAAGAAGAAATGGATAGATTAGTTCCCAATCCGGTGCCTGTCACTCGCAATCCCATCGAAATAGCGAATGATAAGGATAGCGCCATACTCTCTTACCTAGTACCTATGCCTGGGGAGCTGAACCCCAGCATAATCCGCCCTGAAATCACTGCCAACTCATTCGAGTTAAAGCCAGTGATGTTCCAAATGTTGTCCACTGTGGGACAATTCTTTGGAGTGGAAAATGAGGATCCCAACAACCATCTTAGAAACTTCCTAGGAGTCAGTGATACATTCATCATCCCTGGAGTTTCCCAAGAAGCCTTGAGGCTCTACCTCTTCCCTTACTCTTTGAGGAACAAGGCAAAGACGTGGTTAAACTCATTACCCTCTGGATCAGTCCTCAATTGGACAGACTTGGCAGAAAAAATCCTAGTTAAGTATTTCCCACCTGATAGGAATTCTACCTTTCGTGATGATATAATCAAGTTCAAACAAGCTGAGAATGAGTCTCTTCACGAAGCTTGGACAAGGTTCAAAGACCTTCTTCTTAAATGTCCACACCATGGCATTCCATGGTGTATCCAAATAGAGGTATTTTTCAAAGGATGCAACCCTAGCACCAGACAAGTTCTAAATTCATCTGCTGGAGGTTCCATGTTGTCCAAGAGTTATAATGAGGCCTATGAGATCTTGGAGAAGATCTCAGCATCTCACTGTAGGTGGTCAGATGATCCAGTTGAGCCAACTAGAGCTGAAGACAAGGACGCACTCAATGCCATGAGTAGCCAAATAAGCGCCCTGACCAACCTAGTCAAACAAATGGCTCAAGCCAATCTCCAAACAAGTGTCAACACCGCCACAGCCATGTCAATGGGCACCCAACCAAGTCAAGGTGAGACACTTATCTGTGGATTCTGTGGGGAAGGGCACCTGTATGAATACTGCCCTGGGAATCCAACCTCAGTCGGCTATATTGGAAGCCAACAGCAGCCTAGGAACAACCCCTATTCCAACACTTACAACCCTGGTTGGAGGAACCACCCAAACCTGTCATGGGGTGGCCAACAGAATGCTAACCAAGCTCCTAACCAACCAAGACCGAGTGGAACACCTGGTTTCACTCCCCAACATAACCAATCCATGTACCAAAAACCATACAACCAACCTGTAGGATCTTCTGTAGAAAACTTACTTAAGGAATACATAGCCAAAAATGATGCCACTCTACAGAGTCAGCAAGCTACTCTTAGGAGCCTAGAGAACCAAATAGGGCAACTAGCCAATGAACTCAAAAGTAGGCCCCAAGGTAGACTACCTGCTGACACTGAAGTGCCAAGAAGAGATGGTAAAGAGCAAGTTCAAGCAATTGAACTTAGGAGTGGGAGACCATTGGTAAGCAACACCAAAGAAACACCAAAGAGAGTAGAGAACACTGAGTCTAGTGCTCCACTGGAGTCTCTGCCAAACCAAGGTCAACCATCACCAAGCACAACAAGACCAAGGCTGGAGCCAATCATAGAAGAGATAGAAGAGATTCCAAGGCCTCCACCTATCCTGAGGCGACCTGAAGTGCCTGCATATGTGCCACCACCTCCATTTCCTCGAAGGCTAAAGAAAAAACAAGAACAAGAAGTGCACTTTAACAAATTTTTAGAAATTCTTAAGCAAGTGCATGTTAATATTCCTTTTGTAGAAGTTTTACAGTCTATGCCTTCTTATGTAAAGTTTTTGAAGGATATTATTACTAACAAGAGAATAATTGGTGAGTTTGAAACAGTAAATCTCACTGAGGAGTGCAGTGCCATACTCCAGAACAAGCTACCCAAGAAGGAGAAGGATCCTGGTTCCTTCACCTTACCTGTAGAGCTAGGAGGCAAGCACGTGGGCAGAGCTCTTTGTGACCTGGGAGCCAGCATAAACCTCATGCCCCTATCACTATTCCGCCAGCTAGGAATAGGAGAAGCACGTCCAACCACTGTCACTTTACAACTAGCAGACAGATCCATAGCCTACCCTGAGGGTAAGATTGAGGATATTCTTGTAAAGGTTGACAAGTTTATTTTCCTTGCAGATTTCATTATCCTGGATTATGAAGCAGACAAGGAGGTCCCCATCCTATTAGGCAGACCGTTTCTAGCCACAGGTAGGGCCCTGATAGATGTCCAAAAAGGTGAGCTCACGATGAGGGTTCATGATGAAGAGGTGAAATTTAGTGTATATAAAGCCTTAAGGTACCCCTCTGACTCTGAATCTTGTGCTAGCATGGACATTGTAGATTCATTAATGGAAGAACAGTTGGAGCATGTATTATTAACTAAGCATGCTAATGAATATGTACAATTAGATTTAACTGACTTAAATGTTTCTGAGATAATGGATATACCTGTAGATAAAACACAGCATGTATGTATAAATAAAGACCTGACTAACAGATCCATGAATCCTTTAAAACCATCCATTGAGCATCCACCTGTCTTAGAATTGAAACCTCTACCCACTCACCTCAAGTATGCATATCTAGGAAGTAATGATACTTTGCCTGTGATTATTTCTTCTAAATTAAGTGAAAAGCATGAGGTTGAACTGATTTTATTACTTAAGCAACATAGGAAGGCTATTGCATGGACTATTGCTGATATTAGAGGCATTAGCCCTTCCTATTGCATGCATAAGATTATACTAGAGGAAGAACATACACCCAGAGTAGATCACCAACGTAGGTTGAACCCCTCTATGAAAGAGGTAGTTAAAAAGGAAATAATAAAATGGTTAGATGCTGGTGTGATCTTCCCTATCGATAGTAGTCAGTGGGTGAGCCCTATACAATGCGTACCTAAGAAGGGGGGGGGGGGGGGTGACTGTGGTAGTCAATGAGAACAATGAACTGATTCCAACTAGGACTATCACAGGATGGAGAGTTTGCATGGATTATAGGAAGTTAAACAAGGAAACCAAAAAAGACCAGTTCCCTCTACCATTCATTGACCAGATGTTAGACAGGATAGCTGGTAGAGCCTACTACTGCTTCTTAGACGGTTATTCAGGATATAACCAGATCACTATAGACCCTAAGGACCAAGAGAAGACAACCTTCACTTGCCCTTTTGGAACATTTGCCTTTCGCAGAATGCCTTTTGGCTTATGCAATGCACCGGCAACATTCCAAAGGTGCATCTTGGCAATCTTCTCTGATTTGGATGAGTCCATGATAGAGATATTCATGGATGATTTCTCAGTCTTTGGGGATTCATTTACAAACTGTCTAGAGAACTTAGGACAAGTCCTGGCTAGGTGTGAGGAGACCAACCTAGTCCTAAATTGGGAGAAGTGCCACTTCATGGTGGATGAAGGGATTGTCTTAGGTCATAGAGTGTCTAGAGCAGGTGTGGAGGTCGATAGAGCAAAAATTGAAATAATAGAGAAATTGGTAGAACCTCAAAATGTCAAAGCCATTAGAAGTTTCTTAGGGCATGCTGGCTTCTATAGAAGGTTCATTAAGGACTTTTCTAAGATCTCCAAGCCTTTATGTGAACTTCTAGAGTTAAACAAACCATTCATTTTCTCTAAAGAATGTTTCCTAGCTTGGAAAACCCTTAAGGAAGCACTAGTCACAGCACCTATTTTAGTAGGGCCTAATTGGGATCTCCTCTTTGAGATGTTATGTGATGCCAGTGACTATGCTGTAGGGGTTATGTTAGGACAAAAGATTGACAAGTTAACACACCCTGTATACTATGCTAGTAAGACACTTAATGAGGCACAATGTAATTACACAACTACTGAGAAGGAGATGCTAGCTGTAGTGTTTGCTTGTGAGAAGTTTAGGAATTACATTGTAGGCACTAGGACAATTGTGTACACTGACCATTCTGCTTTAAAGTACCTTATGAGGAAGGCTGATGCTAAGCCTAGGTTGATTAGATGGGTTTTGCTGCTGCAAGAGTTTGATCTGGACATTAGAGATAAGAAAGGATGTGAAAATGTGGTTGCGGATCATCTTTCTAGATTGCAGCATAATTGCGAAAAAATTGCGGAAACCGCAATTTCTGATGCTTTTATTGATGAACATGTCTTTGTATTGACTCATCGTGATAACGAAGAGGAACCTTGGTTTGCTGACATTGCTAACTTCCTTGCATCACAGGTACTACCAACTTTCAAGGGAGGCCAAGAGAAGAAGAGGTTCCTTAATGAGGCAAGGAAATTCATATGGGATGATCCCACACTTTACAAGACATGTGCTGATGGTCTGCTCAGGAAGTGTGTGTCAGCTGCTGAGGCGAAGTCTGTGCTGCAGCACTGCCATACAGCACCCTATGGTGGACATTTTGGTGGCCAAAGGACAGCTGCAAAGGTGTTTCAGAGTGGCTACTATTGGCCAACGATCTTCAAGGATGCCCACAACTTTGCACACAGCTGTGATGACTGCCAGAGAACAGGTAACCTTAGTCGAAAGGATGAGATGCCTCTCACTTACATCCTAGAGTTGGAGCTCTTTGATGTGTGGGGCATTGACTTCATGGGACCATTTCCCCCATCATCAGGTAACCTGTACATCCTTGTAGCAGTAGACTATGTATCTAAGTGGGTAGAGGCCATAGCATGTCCAAATAATGATGCCAAAACAGTCATAAGATTCCTGCATAGACATATCTTTACTCGATTTGGAACACCTCGTGCTATCATTAGTGATGAAGGGACACATTTCATTAATAGAGCTATGGAGAAAGTGTTGGCTAAATATAATGTTAGACATAGAGTAGCCACCCCTTATCACCCACATTCGAATGGACAAGCTGAAATTTCAAATAGGGAGATTAAAAACATACTAGAAAAAGTGGTCAAACCCAATAGAAAAGATTGGTCGTTTAAACTCGAGGATGCACTTTGGGCGTATAGAACTGCATATAAGACACCCCTAGGTATGTCTCCTTATAGACTTGTGTATGGCAAAGCATGTCACTTACCATTCGAATTAGAAATTAAAGCATTTTGGGCCCTAAAAGAGTTGAATTATTGCGTGACCGATGCGGGAACATTGCGGTCTTTGCAATTACATGAGCTTGATGAGCTTAGACATATGTCCTATGAAAATGCTAAAATGTATAAGGAAAAGACCAAGATTTGGCATGATAGTAGACTTAGGATTAAGGACTTTAAGAAAGGCCAGCTTGTCTTATTATTTAACTCACGGTTGAGATTATTTCCAGGCAAACTTAAGTCCAGATGGTCAGGTCCATTTGTAATAACTAATGTGTTTGTTCATGGTGCAATCGAGATTAAGAACCTGCAGCAAGGGCAACCATTCATGGTTAATGGTGCAAGATTGAAGCACTACTATGAGGAAGGAGATGTGAAGACTCTCTCGGCCTTCCTCTTGACTGAAACATGAAAATAAGAACGAGAGAGGACGAGTGATTACTGTGCTCGTCCATGCGAGGCTAATGCCTTAGTTTATTTTTGCTATTTTTCCGGTTATCGTTTGTGTATATTTTCGTGTGATTTTAATTACGAAGTTGATGTTGATTTTATTTCTTTTTGTAGGGAATCAATAGAGGGAATCAAGGAGATTAAATCCAGCTAAAAAAATCGAGGAGATATTGGGCCAAATCAAAGATTCGGTTGAGCAAAGATTGGCATTTAAACGCAGAAAATCTCCAACGGTCACTAGAATTGCGCTGGATTTGCAGAATCCGCAACAAATATAGCCGTTGGGATTTTCATCATTACTTATATCCGTTAGACGCGCGCTGATCCGTACGATTTCCCAATTATCTGAACTCCAAGAAAACTCTCTCCCTCTTCATCTGCAATTCTTCTTTCCAGATTCCCACGATTCAACGATGGTGCTGACGAGAGCTGAACGGTCTGCGTCCAAGAAGAAGGCCGACGACGCTGAAATTGCTGCGAGGGAAGCACTTCTTGCCCTTGCAGATGCTGAGGCTGCGCGCACTGATCGACTCCCCAAACTGCCTGTCCGCAAGAAGAAGTGGAAGGTAGTTACGGAGATACCTGCTGGACCCTCAAAACCAGCAGGCACGCCCAAGAAACGCAAGTGGAGTATGGCGGTGGCCGAAGAAGCAAGCAAGGAAAAGACTCCCTCTGTGGAGAGTCAAGAAAGTGATCCTCGGTCACACGAGTCACCCAAGTAGAGCTCTTCGCCATCTCCACCAGCGCGAAGCCCTGAGCTTCCTTCATCGCCGCAGAGTTCTGAACACACCCCACCAGCAGAAAGCCCTGAAGCATCACCTACTTCCCCACAACCTGACCCTGAATTCCCATATGGAGAGTATCAAGAATCGACGCAGGGCAGTGGGGAAGCTGAGGAAGAAGAGGTCTTCTCTCCTTTGAGGGAAGCCAGCCCTGAGAGCCTTGCGCAGAAGGATGATTCGATGGACGAGACACTGGGGATTGCCTCCAGCAGGTGACAACCAAGGCAAGGTTGAAGAAGAAGGCAGCCAAGGTTGTCAAGGCCAAACGGCCAAAAACGAAAAAGAAGTCCAAGAAGAAGAAGTCCAGGGGTGCGCCTTCATCAAAGAAGGGAAGTGATGAGCCTTCACCAAAGAAGCTCAAGATTGAGGCTGCTGAGTCAGCCAAACCTAAAGACAAAGGGAAAGCCAAGCTTTACCCTGAAGATGAGCCTCAATCAGTGAGGTACGTGTCCTCTGATGCTGAGTCCAGAGGCACTGAGCTGAGGAAGAGGGAATTGCTGCACGAGAAGGGATTCCTAGACGCCCTCACAGACCTGCCGCAATTCTTGCGCGCAGGGATCACGAATCACGGCTGGGAGGAGCTGTGCAGACCACCCATTCCAGCCTACTCCAGCATGGTGTATGACTTTTACGCCAACTGGATGAATCCAGAGCGCTTTTTAACCTCAAACTACAACTCTCGAAGCCTGCGAGTCTAATATCTAACAACCTTGCACCCCAATCTCAAAGCCCTAAAATCCTCAACGGGAGCATTTAAAGCACGTGCAAAAAAAACTGAGTAAGATTCCGAATTGCACAAAACCAAAGAGTGGATTGTGAATGTTTGATCAATACGAACCCATATTTGAATTAAAAAAAAATTCAAAAAATGCATCCCACTGGGGCGTTTTCGTTTTTTTGCAATTTCCATATTGCTCGTTTCTTCCCTTCTTTTCCAAACTTATGGTCGGGGACGCTTTTTAACCTCAAACTACAACTCTCGAAGCCTGCGAGTCTAATATCTAACAACCTTGCACCCCAATCTCAAAGCCCTAAAATCCCTAACGGGAGCATTTAAAGCTCGTGCCAAAAAAACTGAGTAAGATTCCGAATTGCACAAAACCAAAGAGTGGATTGTGAAATTTTGATCAATACGAACCCATTTTTGAATAAAAAAAATTCAAAAAATGCATCCCACCGGGGCGTTTTTGTTATTTTGCAATTTCCATATCGCTCGTTTCTTCCCTTCTTTTCCAAACTTATGGTCGGGGACGCTTTTTAACCTCAAACTACAACTCTCGAAGCCTGCGAGTCTAATATCTAACAACCTTGCACCCCAATCTCAAAGCCCTAAAATCCTCAACGGGAGCATTTAAAGCACGTGCCAAAAAAACTGAGTAAGATTCCGAATTGCACAAAACCAAAGAGTGGATTGTGAATTTTTGATCAATACGAACCCATTTTTGAATAAAAAAACAAAAAATGCATCCCACCGGGGTGTTTTCGGTTTTTTGCAATTTCCATATCGCTCGTTTCTTCCCTTCTTTTCCAAACTTATGGTCTGGGACGCTTTTTAACCTCAAACTACAACTCTCGAAGCCTGCGAGTCTAATATCTAACAACCTTGCACCCGAATCTCAAAGCCATAAAATCCTCAACGGGAGCATTTAAAGCACGTGCCAAAAAAATTGAGTAAGATTCCAAATTGCACAAAACCAAAGAGTGGATTGTGAATTTTTTATCAATACGAACCCATTTTTGAATAAAAAAAAATTCAAAAAATGCATCCCACCGGGGTGTTTTCGGTTTTTTGCAATTTCCATATCGCTCGTTTCTTCCCTTCTTTTCCAAACTTATGGTCGGGGACGCTTTTTAACCTCAAACTACAACTCTCGAAGCCTGCGAGTCTAATATCTAACAACCTTGCACCCGAATCTCAAAGCCCTAAAATCCTCAACGGGAGCATTTAAAGCACGTGCCAAAAAAACTGAGTAAGATTCCGAATTGCACAAAACCAAAGAGTGGATTGTGAATTTTTGATCAATACGAACCCATTTTTTAATAAAAAAAAATTCAAAAAATGCATCCCACCGGGGTGTTTTCGGTTTTTTGCAATTTCCATATCGCTCGTTTCTTCCCTTCTTTTCCAAACTTATGGTCGGGGACGCTTTTTAACCTCAAACTACAACTCTCGAAGCCTGCGAGTCTAATATCTAACAACCTTGCACCCCAATCTCAAAGCCCTAAAATCCTCAATGGGAGCATTTAAAGCACGAACAAAAAAAACTGAGTAAGATTCCGAATTGCACAAAACCAAAGAGTGGATTGTGAATGTTTGATCAATACGAACCCATTTTTTAATTAAAAAAAAATCAAAAAATGCATCCCACCGGGGCGTTTTTTGTTATTTTGCAATTTCCATATCGCTCGTTTCTTCCCTTCTTTTCCAAACTTATGGTCGGGGACGCTTTTTAACCTCAAACTACAACTCTCGAAGCCTGCGAGTCTAATATCTAACAACCTTGCACCCCAATCTCAAAGCCCTAAAATCCTCAACGGGAGCATTTAAAGCACGTGCCAAAAAAACTGAGTAAGATTCCGAATTGCACAAAACCAAAGAGTGGATTGTGAATTTTTGATCAATACGAACCCATTTTTTAATAAAAAAATATTCAAAAAATGCATCCCACCGAGGTGTTTTCGGTTTTTTGCAATTTCCATATCGCTCGTTTCTTCCCTTCTTTTCCAAACTTATGGTCAGGGACGCTTTTTAACCTCAAACTACAACTCTCGAAGCCTGCGAGTCTAATATCTAACAACCTTGCACCCCAATCTCAAAGCCCTAAAATCCCCAACGGGAGCATTTAAAGCACGTGCAAAAAAAACTGAGTAAGATTCTGAATTGCACAAAACCAAAGAGTGGATTGTGAATATTTGATCAATACGAACCCATTTTTGAATTAAAAAAAAATCAGAGGGAAAGCAACAAAGAAACCAACAAACAACAAACCTCGGCACCCATCCCACAAGCGGGAAGGAGCCAGAAAAGTCAAAAAAGAATCTTTCTGAAGCTCTTTCCATGGTGATTCGTGGTGCTCCTTGATGCTGGTTGCGGCTAGAAGTTTGATAGGGCATGCTGATCAAGGTAGCGGAGCTGGGCGCGTCATCGAGGTAAGTCCACTTCTCTGGTTTTTTCGTTTTAGTTTTTGTTTCTTAAAGTTCTTCTCTGGTTTTTTCGTTTTAGTTTTAGCTCTTAAGTTCTTCTGCTGTTTCGTATTTTCTGTTGGTGGGGTCTGTGAGTTGTGTTCTGGGCCCTGGGCGATTGGTTTGGGGTGTCTGAGGTCCTTCTTCTCCAATGGGGAAGAAGAAATCCCCGCTGAAGAAGCCTGCTGCGAAAACCATCTCTGGGTCTCAAACCTCATCTGGGAAAAAACAGAGTATGGTTGTTGTTGAAGCTTCTGATGAGAGGAAGCTACCGATTGCTCATGCGTTGAAGGTTGGTGGCAAAGGGACCAAATCTCGTAATAAGTTGAAATCCGTAGCAGAGGAAGCGGTTTCGTTTTCTTCAAACCTGGGCAATCGGCAGGAGGTTGATGACGACGATCTAGGGCAAGCTGGTGAGGCTGACGCTCAGTCACTAAATGCGATTTCCATTAAAGGAAATACCATTAAATCCAATGGTGGGTGTGATCCTCCGGCCGCCAACTTCTCCCCCGTGATTTGTGCTACTGGTGCAAATAAGAGTGATGGAAATGTTCCAGCTAGCCGTTTGGTTCCTCCTTCAGCTGTGGCAGCTTTGGCATCTCTCCCAGCTAAGGCAATTCGGGAGACTCATTTATTTGAGGATGATCCTGCATTCATTGAAAGTTCTAAATATGGTAAGTCATTTAAGAGCCTGGGCGGGAATAGTTGTCCTTCTTCTCCCTCTTCTCCCGTGTTATTGAAGGATTTAAATGACAAGGCTGGGCGGTTGGAGTCTGACCAAGTTGGACGTTTGCAGCGTGCCTCTTCATGGACAAATAAGGAATGTTTTGACAAGGATTTAATTGGAGATTCCTCTACGGCCAAGTCAAATGGTCACGTGGGATCCAAAGCTAAATTTGGAAAATCAATTCTTCCTTCCTCTTAATCCCGTGGGCAGCTGGAAGTCCTTCCAAATTGTGCTAATCAATTTGAATTCCCAAATGGGCCTAACCTAAATGGTGACGGTTCTGGGCTTGCTTCAAATATGATTGGGCTTGGACAAAATGAAAATAATGGGTCTGGCCCAAGTGGGTTTAACTTGATTGGAAAATCTGGACTTGATGGGCTGGGCCCTCTTGGGTTGGGCTCACGGGCTACGGACTCAGGACAAGTTGTGTTGCCAATTGGGCCATCCTCTTTTAGCCCAATAGGGCGAGGCCAGTTGGGCCACTTGGTAACTAGGCGTGGTATGCCCAATCGGGTTGAGAGCTTGCCGCTCAAGGGTACGGTTGGCGCTAATGAGGTTGGGTTGGGGTGTAGCTCTTTTGGGCCTAGGATGGCTTCGGGGATTCCAGGGAAGTTTCCTCTACTTGGCCATCATCGCCCGGCTGTTGGTGAGAGTGAGGGGGATGAGGTGTCTGTGGGTTCTTTAGGAGGGTTGGGGACTAGTCACATGGGGTCGGGTGGGCCCCTGGGGTCCCTCGGTCAGGAGCATAAGGCTAGTTGGGCCAATCTTTTTGGGCCTCAGTGGACCTCTCCATCTGATGAACCTCTCCTCTATAATCCTCCTATTGAGAAGGATGGGATTATGTTTGCCATTCCCTCGGATGAGGTTATTGAGGAGGGCATAGCAGTTTGGAGGGGTTCGTTGGTGGGACAGTTTATGGATGGTAAACTTCCCTTTTTTGTCCTTGATCGGTTGGTCAGGAGGATTTGGGGACATGTGGAAGTTCCAACCATTAACTTGTTTGATAATGGATTGATCATTTTCAGGTTCCAAAAAGACTCAGCCAGGGACTGGGTCTTAGAGAATGGCCCATGGCACTTCGGAGGGAAGCCTATCCTATTGAGGCAGTGGGTCCCTGGGATTGTCCCCCAGACCTTTGTGTTTGATAAAATTCCTGTGTGGGTTAAGTTTTTCCATGTCCCTATGGAATTGTGGACCACTCATGGGTTGAGCAATGTTGCGAGTACGGTAGGTGTACCTTTAAGGTTGGATAAGCCTACAAAGGACAAAACGTGCTCCTCGTATGCTCGAGTCTGTGTGGAGGTTGCGATTGATGCCCCTCTTCCTAGTAAGGTTGGGGTCACGGTCTATGGGGTGGATCATACTATCCCCATTGAGTATGAATGGAAGCCCAAGAGGTGCCTATCCTGTCGGGTCTTTGGCCACTCGGACTCCGGCTGTCCTAAAAAGCCTGTGAGTAGTTTTGATCCCATCCTCCCTACACAGGTGTCTACTGAGGGTGGGGTCAGGGTGCCGGCCCAGAGTGATGGCGTGATCTCGGATCAGGTAGGGGTTGTTAGTGGGGAGGGTGAACAAGCCTCCTCTCTTGAGGCCGGTGATGACTTCCTCCCTGTGGGAGGGAAGTCCCGTAGGCGTAAACGGAAGAAGGCTGCCAGGTCCTTGGCTGCAGACTCGTCTGCCCCTCCCTTTGCCTTGGCTAGTCTCTCGAGTTCTCCTATTGGCCCCTCCTCTAGGCTTCCCCGTTCTCCTGAGCCCCCGAAGGGGGTTCACGTGACTAACTCTTTTGATTCTCTTTCGGATTCGTTGGGGTGTGATTTGGCCCCCCCTAGGGTGGTTTCCTTAGTAGAGAAGACGCTCTGTGACAGTGTTGACCCTTGATGGTGTCAGGATGCCATTGTTTCCCCGTCTACTTCCTATGTCTAGTTGGTGCTCGTGGAATGTGCGCGGTCTCACTGACCCGACAAAAGGACGATGTGTTCGCTCCTTTTTGCAGGCTGAGAATATTGGTTTCTGCTGTCTGGTAGAAACTAAGGTTAAGGCTCATCAGTTTGATTTCGCTTTTCGTTCCTTTGGGGCTGATTGGTAGTGTGTTTGTAGTTATGGGGATAGTGGCCTGGGTCGTATTTGGGTGTTATGGCGTTCCCGCCGTTTCTCCTTTTCCCCTAGCCTGATTAGTCCTCAGTTGGTTACTGGCTCCCTGGTGGACCTGTCTTCTCAGGTTGTGACTCATATTGCCTGTGTGTATGGGTCCAATCTTGAGGCTGGGAGGTCTGTTTTGTGGAGGGAGTTGGCCTTGGCGTGTTCGAGTTGGTCTTCCCCTGGCGTTGTCATGGGAGACTTCAATGAGACTCGCCGGTTGACTGAGAGGAGTGGGGGTAACCATAGCATTTCTGCGATGGGGGCCTTTGATACTGCTCTCCTAGAGGCTGACTTGGTTGAGCTGCCGGTTCAGGGGAATTGGTTCACTTGGACTAGTCGCCCGAGGGGTGGCCCAGGAGGTCAGTTGGGAAGGTTGGATAGAGTTTTGGTCAACGCTGAGTGGGCCTCTGGTCGGCCTTTGTGTGTGGTGCACGTGCATGACTGGGGTGTCTCTGACCATAGTCCGTTGGTTTTCTCTCCAGGCCCTTTAGGTGCTCGTCGGTCTCCCTCCTTTCGGTTTTTCAACCATTGGGGGGAGTCTGATAGGTTTTTGTCCGTGATTGCCAGTAGGTGGGTGACCCATGTTGGGGTCTCTCCGCTTGTTAGCTTCGCTCGCAATTTAAAGGGCTTAAAGGGGACTCTCAGGCAGGAGTTTGGGACGCCGATTGCCGTGCTTAGTCAGCAGGTTATTGATCTGCGCTTGGCCATGGAGGCTGCCCAGGCGGGAGTTTTGGTGGACCCCCTTTCTCCTTCTCTCCAGCGTCAGGCCGCTGAGGCTTCTGATAGGTTCTGGGCTGCAGCTAGGTGTGAGGAGGCCTCCCTTCGGCAGAAATCGAGGGTCAAGTGGCTGGCGTTAGGGGATAGGAACTCGGGGTTCTTTCACAGGAGCGTGAAAGTTAGGGCAGCCCGGAATAGCTTTTCATCTTTGGTTGATGGATCTGGGGTCAGGTTGTCGTCCCATGAGGACATCTCGAGATCTCTGGTTCTTTATTTCCAGGGTCTCTTGGGGTCCCAAGGGGTTGGTTATCGTGACCTCACTCAGTGTTTAAAGCCGATGGTGGGGTTTTCGTGTTCTGATCAGTGTGTAACTGATCTCATTCGCCCCATCTCGCGAGATGAGGTTCGAGCTGTTCTCTTTTCCATGAGTAGTGCCAGGGCTCCTGGCCCGGATGGCTTCCCTGTGGGGTTTTTCAAAGCTGCTTGGAGTGTTGTTGGGGATGATTTCGTTTCTGCTGTGCTTCACTTCTTTGATACCTCCTTCCTTCCTCCTGGTATCAATGCCCCTCTCTTACCTTGATTCCTAAGAAGGTGGGTGCGTCCCGGGTTGAGGATTTCCGGCCTATTTCCTGTTGTAATGTGTTGTATAAATGCATTGCAAAGGTTTTGGCTAATCGTCTTCGCGTGTGGCTGCCTTCTTTCATTAGTCCGAATCAGTCGGCCTTTGTTCAAGGTAGGAGCATTGTGGATAACATTCTGCTCTGCCAGGAGTTGGTTGGGGGTTACCACCTCAACAAAGGGAGCCCGCGGTGTGTGCTGAAGATCGACCTGCAGAAGGCTTATGACTCTATTCAGTGGGATTTTCTCTTTGGCTTACTGCTTTCGATTGGTACGCCTTGCCAGTTTGTCAATTGGATCCGGGCTTGCGTTACTTCGCCTATGTTCTCCATTTCGGTGAATGGGTCCTCTGAGGGGTTTTTTGCGGGTAGGCGTGGTCTCCGTCAGGGTGATCCCCTGTCCCCTTACCTGTTTGTCATGTGTATGGAAGTCTTGTCGCGGCTGCTGAACTCCCCGCCGCCTGAGTTTGAGTTTCATCCCAAGTGTGAGAGGGTTAATCTTACCCATCTTTGCTTTGCGGATGACTTGATGATTTTCTCTGCGGGGAACAGATCTTCTTTGAGGTTTGTTCAGCAGACATTACTTCACTTCCAGGAGCTTTCAGGCCTTGTGGCTAACTCCGCTAAGAGCTCGTTGTTCTGTGCCGGGGTTCCTGTCCAGGTGGCTGTCGGTCTGGCTGAGTTCATGGGTGTTGCTCTTGCGACCTTGCCTGTTTGTTACTTAGGTCTCCCTCTCATCTCTGGTCGGTTGTCTTCTCGGGATTGCCAGCCTCTGATTGATCGGATCACCTCTAGGATTGGCAGTTGGACTGCTAGGGCTCTTTCCTATGCAGGAAGGTTGCAACTTATCCAGTCGGTCCTCCAGAGCTTCCAGGTCTATTGGGCTAGCGTGTTTGTTCTGCCTGCTCGTATAGTCCATAGGGTTGAGAGTTTGCTTCGGTGCTACCTCTGGAAGGGCTCTCCTTCTGGTCGTGGGGGGGCGAAGGTTGCCTGGGATGACATTTGTTTGCCTAAGAGTGAGGGACGTTTGGGTATTCGTCATATCCAATCCTGGAACTCGGCAGCAGTTATGAAGCTCCTTTGGCTCCTTCTGCTTCGCTCTGGTTCTCTGTGGGTGGCTTGGATGGAGGAGTATATTCTCCGTGGTCGGTCTCTTTGGACGATTCCTGTGTCGTCTATGTGGTCTTGGTGCCTCAAGGCGATTATGGGGCTTCGGGACCAATTCCGTCCACTTGTCCGGTTTTCCATTGGCGACGGTTCTAGGTGTCGTATGTGGCCATCCATGGCTGCCTGATGGTCCTATCCTCCCCAGGATTAGTGATCTTATCTTGTATGACGCAGCTAGTCACATTCAAGCTATGGTCTCTGATTTTCTGCTTCCTGATGGTTCGTGGCGGTGGCCGGTAGTGTCTCCTGATTTGTTGGAGATCGCCGATGCCGTGCGCTCTACTGTGTGTTGCCCAGGTAGGGAGGATAGGTTGATCTAGATTCCAGGCGGGACTGGTTTTTCGGTTTCGAGTGCTTGGGAGGCGATTCGCCCCCGTGGGACAGTGGTTCCGTGGCAGGGTTTGCTATGGTTCGGGGGGAATATACCGCGTCATGCTTTTGTCACCTGGCTGGCCTTGAGGGACCGTTTGTATACTCGTGATAGGCTGGCTAGGTGGATCCCCTCGACCCCTACCGATTGTTTGCTTTGTTTGTCCGGGACGGAGTCCCGTGACCACTTGTTCTTCCAGTGCCCCTTTGCGAGTTTGGTGTGGGATGATATCCTCTGTTGGGGAAGAGCCTCCCGCCTCGTCCTCCCTTGGGATGCTGAGCTTGAGTGGATTTGTCGGGTGAGTGCTGGGCAGTACAAGCGTAAGCTTGTTTGGAGGGTGGCCTGGTGTGCTGTGATCTACCATATTTTGAGGGAACGCAACTTGCGTTTTCATGGCCCGGGTCACCGCACTCCTCAGTCGGTTATCGCTGCTATTCGGTCTGATATTTCTTCTGCATGCTCGTCCTGGGCGGGTGCGGTTTCGGCCGTATCCCCCTGGGATTCCTTTGATTGACTTTATCTTGTTCTTTGAGTGTGTGCAGGTGTTTTGACAGGTTGCTCTTGTGGTGCTGTCTCGCTTATGGTGTTTGCTTCTTCCCCTGCTCTGTCCCTGGTTCCTGCTGCTGTCCCTTCTCTGGAGGGGTTTCTTTTGTGGTCTATGCGGCTTGGTTATTTGAGCTTGTCCCTGTGGTTGGTTCTTGCTGTGAGATCGCTGCTTTCATTGGCTCGATCAGTTGCTGGCCTTCTTCTTCTGTCTGTCCTGGCCTGTCCTGGCCTTCCTCCCCTGGTGGGCTTCTTGTGTGGGGCGTTGCGAGGCTAGTCTGTGGGGTGTCCCTAGCTGTCGGGTTGGTTCAGGCGGTGCTTGTTCTTCTGCAGTTGGCTATCCTTCTCTTGTTCTGTGGGTGCTCGCTGTCCCTGGCGGTCCTGGTTCCTAATTGAGCTGAGTTCTGGTCGCTTGTTGTCACCCCGAAAGGCGCTTTGTCCTGAGGGTGTGTGGGCTTTTGGTGGGTCCTTGGATCTGGCTTTGTCGAGGGAAGCGATGCTGGCTGGGTCCCTGTGGCTTTCTGCCGTGCCTGCATGCCGGATGGTTGTTCTTTTGCCATAAGTAGGGGGAAGACGGGTTGTTGGTCCTCTTCTCTGTTCGGTTTCTTGGTCGTGCTTGGGGGGCGGGCTTCTTGCTTGCATTTGTTGGATGGCCAGCATGGCCCCTCTTTCTCTGCATCTGCCTGTCCTTTCTCTGGTTTTGCTTGGTGTCCCTTGTTCCTGTCTGGGTCGCCCTTTCGCTGCTGCCGGCCGGGGGTTGGATGGCCTGGGGAGTTTTGTGGGCAGTTGAGGTGTCATGCTTCGCGGATGAGGTGTCATGACTCCTTCGTGTTCTATCTTATTGTTTCCTCCTGCTTCAGCTGGTTCTATTGCTTTCCAGTTGTGTTACATTTTTCTACTTGTTGTCTTTTCTAGCTCCTTCCCGCATGTGGGTTGGATGCTGGGGTCTGTTGTTGTTTGGTTTCTTTCTTGCTCTCCCTCGGGCTGTGAGGTTTCCGTTGTGTTGTTTTGGTTTTGTTGTCATACTTTGGTTCTCCCAGTGTTTGTTCTCTTGTTTGTTGTGCCCTTTGGCCTCGGGCTTTGAGGCCTTTTTGCTTATATATAATCACTTTTGCAAAAAAAAAAAAAAAAATCAAAAAATGCATCCCACCGGGGCGTTTTTGTTATTTTGCAATTTTCATATCGCTCGTTTCTTCCCTTGTTTTCCAAACTTATGGTCGGGGACGCTTTTTAACCTCAAACTACAACTCTCGAAGCCTACGAGTCTAATATCTAACAACCTTGCACCCCAATCTCAAAGCCCTAAAATCCTCAACGGGAGCATTTAAAGCACGTGCCAAAAAAACTGAGTAAGATTCCGAATTGCACAAAACCAAAGAGTGGATTGTGAATTTTTGATCAATACGAACCCATTTTTGAATTAAAAAAAAATCAAAAAATGCATCCCACCGGGGTGTTTTCGGTTTTTTGCAATTTCCATATCGCTCGTTTCTTCCCTTCTTTTCCAAACTTATGGTCGGGGACGCTTTTTAACCTCAAACTACAACTCTCGAAGCCTGCGAGTCTAATATCTAACAACCTTGCACCCCAATCTCAAAGCCCTAAAATCCTCAACGGGAGCATTTAAAGCACGTGCAAAAAAAACTGAGTAAGATTCCGAATTGCACAAAACCAAAGAGTGGATTGTGAATGTTTGATCAATACAAACCCATATTTTAATTAAAAAAAATCAAAAAATGCATCCCACCGGGGCGTTTTTGTTATTTTGCAATTTCCATATCGCTCGTTTCTTCCCTTCTTTTCCAAACTTATGGTCGGGGACGCTTTTTAACCTCAAACTACAACTCTCGAAGCCTGCGAGTCTAATATCTAACAACCTTGCACCCCAATCTCAAAGCCCTAAAATCCTCAACGGGAGCATTTAAAGCACGTGCAAAAAAAAACTGAGTAAGATTCCGAATTGCACAAAACCAAAGAGTGGATTGTGAATTTTTGATCAATACAAACCCATTTTTGAATAAAAAAATAAAAAATGCATCCCACCGGGGTGTTTTCGGTTTTTTGCAATTTCCATATCGCTCGTTTCTTCCCTTCTTTTCCAAACTTATGGTCTGGGACGCTTTTTAACCTCAAACTACAACTCTCGAAGCCTGGGAGTCTAATATCTAAGAACCTTGCACCCCAATCTCAAAGCCCTAAAATCCTCAACGGGAGCATTTAAAGCACGTGCCAAAATTTTTTTGTAAGATTCCGAATTGCACAAAACCAAAGAGTGGATTGTGAATTTTTGATCAATACGAACCCATTTTTTAATAAAAAAAAATTCAAAAAATGCATCCCACTGGGGCGTTTTTGTTATTTTGCAATTTCCATATCGCTCGTTTCTTCCCTTATTTTCCAAACTTATGGTCGGGGACGCTTTTTAACCTCAAACTACAACTCTCGAAGCCTGCGAGTCTAATATCTAACAACCTTGCACCCCAATCTCAAAGCCCTAAAATCCTCAACGGGAGCAGTTAAAGCACGTGCCAAAAAAACTGAGTAAGATTCCGAATTGCACAAAACCAAAGAGTGGATTGTGAATTTTTGATCAATACGAACCCATTTTTTAATAAAAAAAAATTCAAAAAATGCATCCCACCGGGGTGTTTTCGGTTTTTTGCAATTTCCATATCGCTCGTTTCTTCCCTTCTTTTCCAAACTTATGGTCGGGGACGCTTTTTAACCTCAAACTACAACTCTCGAAGCCTGCGAGTCTAATATCTAACAACCTTGCACCCCAATCTCAAAGCCCTAAAATCCTCAACGGGAGCATTTAAAGCACGTGCAAAAAAAACTGAGTAAGATTCCGAATTGCACAAAACCAAAGAGTGGATTGTGAATGTTTGATCAATACAAACCCATATTTTAATTAAAAAAAAATCAAAAAATGCATCCCACCGGGGCGTTTTTGTTATTTTGCAATTTCCATATCGCTCGTTTCTTCCCTTCTTTTCCAAACTTATGGTCGGGGACGCTTTTTAACCTCAAACTACAACTCTCGAAGCCTGCGAGTCTAATATCTAACAACCTTGCACCCCAATCTCAAAGCCCTAAAGTCCTCAACGGGAGCATTTAAAGCACGTGCAAAAAAAAACTGAGTAAGATTCCGAATTGCACAAAACCAAAGAGTGGATTGTGAATTTTTGATCAATACGAACCCATTTTTGAATAAAAAAATAAAAAATGCATCCCACCTGGGTGTTTTCGGTTTTTTGCAATTTCCATATCGCTCGTTTCTTCCCTTCTTTTCCAAACTTATGGTCTGGGACGCTTTTTAACCTCAAACTACAACTCTCGAAGCCTGGGAGTCTAATATCTAAGAACCTTGCACCCTAATCTCAAAGCCCTAAAATCCTCAATGGGAGCATTTAAAGCACGTGCCAAAAAAATTGAGTAAGATTCCGAATTGCACAAAACCAAAGAGTGGATTGTGAATTTTTGATCAATACGAACCCATTTTTTAATAAAAAAAAATTCAAAAAATGCATCCCACCGGGGCGTTTTCGTTATTTTGCAATTTCCATATCGCTCGTTTCTTCCCTTCTTTTCCAAACTTATGGTCGGGGACACTTTTTAACCTCAAACTACAACTCTCGAAGCCTGCGAGTCTAATATCTAACAACCTTGCACCCCAATCTCAAAGCCCTAAAATCCTCAACGGGAGCATTTAAAGCACGTGCAAAAAAAACTGAGTAAGATTCCGAATTGCACAAAACCAAAGAGTGGATTGTGAATGTTTGATCAATACGAACCCATTTTTGATTTAAAAAAAAAATCAAAAAATGCATCCCACCGGGGCGTTTTTGTTATTTTGCAATTTCCATATCGCTCGTTTCTTCCCTTCTTTTCCAAACTTATGGTCGGGGACGCTTTTTAACCTCAAACTACAACTCTCGAAGCCTGCGAGTCTAATATCTAACAACCTTGCACCCCAATCTCAAAGCCCTAAAATCCTCAACGGGAGCATTTAAAGCACGTGCCAAAAAAACTGAGTAAGATTCCGAATTGCACAAAACCAGAGAGTGGATTGTGAATTTTTGATCAATACGAACCCATTTTTTAATAAAAAAAAATTCAAAAAATGCATCCCACCGGGGTGTTTTCGGTTTTTTGCAATTTCCATATCGCTCGTTTCTTCCCTTCTTTTCCAAACTTATGGTCGGGGACGCTTTTTAACCTCAAACTACAACTCTCGAAGCCTGCGAGTCTAATATCTAACAACCTTGCACCCCAATCTCAAAGCCCTAAAATCCTCAACGGGAGCATTTAAAGCACGTGCCAAAAAAACTGAGTAAGATTCCGAATTGCACAAAACCAAAGAGTGGATTGTGAATTTTTGATCAATACGAACCCATTTTTTAATAAAAAAAAATTCAAAAAATGCATCCCACCGGGGTGTTTTCGGTTTTTTGCAATTTCCATATCGCTCGTTTCTTCCCTTCTTTTCCAAACTTATGGTCGGGGACGCTTTTTAACCTCAAACTACAACTCTCGAAGCCTGCGAGTCTAATATCTAACAACCTTGCACCCCAATCTCAAAGCCCTAAAATCCTCAACGGGAGCATTTAAAGCACGTGCAAAAAAAACTGAGTAAGATTCCGAATTGCACAAAACCAAAGAGTGGATTGTGAATGTTTGATCAATACGAACCCATTTTTGATTTAAAAAAAAAATCAAAAAATGCATCCCACCGGGGCGTTTTTGTTATTTTGCAATTTCCATATCGCTCGTTTCTTCCCTTCTTTTCCAAACTTATGGTCGGGGACGCTTTTTAACCTCGAACTACAACTCTCGAAGCCTGCGAGTCTAATATCTAACAACCTTGCACCCCAATCTCAAAGCCCTAAAATCCTCAACGGGAGCATTTAAAGCACGTGCCAAAAAAACTGAGTAAGATTCCGAATTGCACAAAACCAAAGAGTGGATTGTGAATTTTTGATCAATACGAACCCATTTTTTAATAAAAAAAAATTTAAAAAATGCATCCCACCGGGGTGTTTTCGGTTTTTTGCAATTTCCATATCGCTCGTTTCTTCCCTTCTTTTCCAAACTTATGGTCGGGGACGCTTTTTAACCTCAAACTACAACTCTCGAAGCCTGCGAGTCTAATATCTAACAACCTTGCACCCCAATCTCAAAGCCCTAAAATCCTCAACGGGAGCATTTAAAGCACGTGCCAAAAAAACTGAGTAAGATTCCGAATGGCACAAAACCAAAGAGTGGATTGTGAATTTTTGATCAATACGAACCCATTTTTTAATAAAAAAAAATTCAAAAAATGCATCCCACCGGGGTGTTTTCGGTTTTTTGCAATTTCCATAACGCTCGTTTCTTCCCTTCTTTTCCAAACTTATGGTCGGGGACGCTTTTTAACCTCAAACTACAACTCTCGAAACCTGCGAGTCTAATATCTAACAACCTTGCACCCCAATCTCAAAGCCCTAAAATCCTCAACGGGAGCATTTAAAGCACGTGAAAAAAAAACTGAGTAAGATTCCGAATTGCCCAAAACCAAAGAGTGGATTGTGAATGTTTGATCAATACGAACCAATTTTTGAATTAAAAAAAAAAATCAAAAAATGCATCCCACCGGGGCGTTTTTGTTATTTTGCAATTTCCATATCGCTCGTTTCTTCCCTTCTTTTCCAAACTTATGGTCGGGGACGCTTTTTAACCTCAAACTACAACTCTCGAAGCCTGCGAGTCTAATATCTAACAACCTTGCACCCCAATCTCAAAGCCCTAAAATCCTCAACGGGAGCATTTAAAGCACGTGCAAAAAAAACTGAGTAAGATTCCGAATTGCACAAAACCAAAGAGTGGATTGTGAATGTTTGATCAATACGAAACCATTTTTGAATTAAAAAAAAAATCAAAAAATGCATCCCACCAGGGCGTTTTTGTTATTTTGCAATTTCCATATCGCTCGTTGTTAAGTCTCTGAAAGTGACTTATTTAGGACCCATTTAGCTTAAGAAGATGTACACATTTAGGTGTTTTTGGTAGCATTTAGCCTAAACCTATGCTTTAATATGAGAATTAGAAGAAGGTAGCTAATTTAGGACTTATGCACAATAGGTAGAAAAAGGGTTGAAAACCGAAGGAAAAGAATGAAAAAATGAGCATTGCAAATGAATTGCGAAAACATTGCGGTGACCGCAATTATTCAAGTTAAAACCGTAAGTTGGCTGACCTTTTTCTGTTTAGATCCGACTTTTCAGGGATTCGTTCTTTCTCCTCCATCCATTCTGATATATGACGTTGAAGACTGATGGTTCTCCTTGGCCCAAACGCACCTGCAAACTACTATAAAAGGGGGTCAAAGTCGGAGGTTCAGTCATCACTCGAAGCGAAGAAGTCTTCTCGCAGTCCACCATTTCCAGCTGTTTTCCTTTGCCGTGTGTTGGAGTGAGAGTCTCAGCTTTTGGAGTCGATAATCTGATAGGAAGGAGAGAAGATTCTTCTTCTCTCTCGATTGGATTCATCCAAGCACGGCTGACTTTTCATCACCATCATTCGAGGCGACTGCCACGGAGTTTTCTAGCAAACCTTTACTGTTTTTCTGCTCTGTTCTTCTTATTTCCATCTCTGATCACTGTTGTTCTTAGTTTAGCATTTCAATTACTGCATTTCGTTGTTGTCTGTCTTGGATTCAGTTCTTTTAAAGCTTTCCTTTGTCATTCAAACACTTAAAGTAATCAAAGTACAATTCTGCAATTTACAGTTTCCATCTTGTTCTGCTACGGTTTTGGCTTACTGTTTTACACACATTTTTCTTCTAAGCATGTCTATCTTATCTACCATTTCTGTTCTCTACATATCCATGAGTAACTAAAATCACTTAGGGGCATGCTAATGACAGAACTATAGGCTAAAAAAACGTGAATCAAGTAGTCAGTTCAACACTCGAACATTGATTGTATGTAAGCTTCATTCCACGGGCAATTTCGATTGGCCATCCATTTTGTCCAAAGAACTCCTAACCTCTGGAAGGAGTAAGAGTTCAGAGTCATATAATCATGCTAGCCTTTCATGGTAATCAGGAAACGGCCTAGGAATAGGCGTTTCCCTAGTACAAACTGAACACTCCTGTTCTAACAAGATGCTTAAGATCTTACTTTGAAGTCGAGTAAACTTGAGTCTCTAATGCATGGAATCGGACGATACTTGAGATAGAGTGAGTTTGATGTATAGAGAGTTGATCCAAAGCTTGATAATCGTAATAAACTGCCTATAGGATAGTCATTAGTAGCCCTTAATTCACCCTTTTAATCAGTTTCGCTGTCAGTTAATTGCGGATTAATTGCGGTTCTCGCAATTCTGCTTAGTTTGCATTCTGTTTAGCTGTTTTCTTCATCGTTTATTAATTCCATCTCTGGTCCTTTGAGTCTGATTTTAACTTTAATTTGTTTATGGTATATTCCTTTACACATTCAGCAAAACTTAGGTAATTAAAAACCAATTTTATCCCCTCAAATTCATCCCATCTTCCTTAACAAACACACTTCGCGAATAGCTAAAAATGAGTCTCTGTGGAAAAAACGAATGAAATATACTTACTACTTGCTGTGAGACCATGTATGCTTGCATGTTCTAAGTGCTCTCTCTACCCTTTTGCATATTTATCTTTACACATTGAGCACGCAACAAGTTTTTGGCGCCGCTGCCGGGGACTTATTTTAAGTGAAGACGAAGTTGTTAAGTTTGAAAAATCAAGTTTATCATTGAGTGAAACTAATCTGTTTCATTTCTTTTGCAGGTGCTATTAAGGTAGTTTATGAGTGAGCGTTCACATAGTAATTTAGAGTTCGATCCTGAACCTGAAAGATCACTTCGAGCTAGGAATAAGGCAAAGAAACGTCTCTTTAAACAACCTCCTGTACCTCAAACCACACCTGAAACTAAAGAAATGGGCGATATAGTTCCAAATCCGGCACAAGCCATTCGCAACCCCATCGAAATAGCGAATGATAAGAATAGTGCCATTCTTTCATATCTAGTACCTATGCCTGGGGAGCTGAACCCCAGCATAATCCGTCCTGAAATCACTGCCCACTCATTCGAGTTAAAACCAGTGATGTTCCAAATGTTGTCCACTGTGGGACAATTCTTTGGAATAGAAAATGAGGACCCCCATAACCACCTTAGGAACTTCCTAGGAGTTAGTGACACATTCCTAATCCCTGGAGTTTCCCAAGAAGCCCTGAGGCTATATCTTTTCCCTTACTCTTTGAGGGACAAAGCCAAAACATGGTTAAATTCATTGCCCTCAGGATCTGTCCGCAATTGGACAGATTTAGCAGAAAAATTCCTAGTCAAATACTTCCCACCTGATAGGAATTCAACCTTTCGTGATGATATCATAAAGTTTAAACAAGCTGATAATGAGTCTCTTCACGAAGCTTGGACTAGATTCAAAGACCTTCTCATTAAATGTCCACACCATGGCATTCCATGGTGTATCCAAATAGAAGTTTTCTTTAAAGGATGCAACCCCAGCACCAGACAAGTCTTAAATTCATCTGCTGGAGGTTCCATGTTGTCCAAGAGTTACAACGAAGCTTATGAGATCTTGGAGAAGATCTCAGCATCTCACTGTAGGTGGTCGGATGATCCAGTAGAGCCAACTAGGGCTCAAGACAAGGATGCTCTAAGCGCCATGAGCACCCAAATAAATGCCCTGACCAACTTAGTCAAGCAAATGGCCCAGGCCAATCTCCAAACCAGTGCCAATACCGCCACAGCCATGTCAATGGGCACTCAACCAAATCAAGGCGAGGCACCTATCTGTGGATTCTGTGGGGAAGGGCACCCTTATGAATACTGCCCTGGGAATCCATCCTCAGTCTGCTATGTAGGAAGCCAGCAGCAGCCTAGGAATAACCCCTACTCCAACACCTATAACCCTGGTTGGAGAAACCACCCTAACCTGTCATGGGGTGGCCAGCAAAACACTAATCAAAATTCTAACCAACCTAGACCGAGTGGAACACCTGGTTTCACTCCTCAACATAACCAGTCAATGTACCAAAAACCTTATAATCAACCTGTAGGATCTTCTGTAGAAAACCTACTCAAGGAGTATATCGCTAAGAATGATGCTACTCTTCAGAGCCAGCAAGCTACTCTTAGGAGCCTGGAAAACCAAATAGGCCAATTAGCCAATGAACTTAAAAGTAGGCCCCAAGGTAGACTCCCTGCTGATACCGAGGTACCAAGGAGAGATGGCAAGGAACAAGTTCAAGCAATTGAACTTAGGAGTGGGAGACCATTGGTGAGCAACACAAAGGACACACCAAAGAGAGTAGAGAACACTGAGTCTAGTGCTCCACTGGAGTCTCTGCCAAGCCAAGGTCCACCACCAACTAGCACATCAGGAGCCAGGCTAGAGCCAATTGTAGAGGACGTAGAAGAAATTCCAAGGCCTCCACCTATCCTAAGGCGTCCTGACGTGCCTGCATATGTGCCACCACCTCCATATCCTCGAAGGCTGAAGAAGAAGCAGGAACAGGAAGTTCATTTTAATAAATTCTTAGAAATACTTAAGCAAGTGCATGTGAACATTTCTTTTGTAGAGGTTTTACAGTCTATGCCTTCATATGTAAAGTTTTTGAAGGACATTATTACTAACAAAAAAATAATTGGTGAGTTTGAAACAGTAAACCTCACCGAGGAGTGCAGTGCCATCCTCCAGAACAAGCTGCCCAAGAAGGAGAAGGATCCTGGTTCCTTCACCCTACCTGTAGAACTTGGAGGCAAGCATGTGGGCAGAGCGCTTTGTGACCTGGGCGCCAGCATAAATCTCATGCCCCTGTCCCTATTTCGCCAGTTGGGAATGGGAGAAGCACGTCCAACCACAGTCACTTTACAACTAGCAGACAGATCCATCGCATATCCAGAAGGTAAGATTGAGGATATTCTAGTTAAAGTTGACAAATTTATTTTCCTTGCAGATTTCATTGTCCTGGACTATGAGGCAGACAAGGAGGTTCCCATCCTGCTAGGTAGACCATTTCTAGCCACAGGTAGGGCACTAATAGACGTGCAAAAAGGTGAGTTAACTATGAGGGTTCATGATGAAGAGGTAAAATTTAGTGTTTACAAAGCTTTAAGGTATCCCTCTGATTCTGAGTCTTGTGCTAGCATTGATGTTGTTGACTCACTAATGGAAGAACAATTAGAGCATGTATTATTAACCAAGCATGCTAACGAATATGTAGGATTAGATGTAGATGATCTAAATGTATCTGACATAATGAATATGCCTGTAGATAGACCTCAGCATGTATGTATGACTATAGACTTAACTGATAGAACTGTAAATCCGTTAAAGCCCTCCATTGAGCATCCACCTGTTTTAGAACTGAAACCACTACCAACTCACCTCAAATACGCATATCTAGGAGATAATGATACGCTTCCTGTAATTATTTCTTCTAAGCTAAGTGAACAGCATGAGGTTGATTTAATTTTACTGCTTAAGCAACATAGGAAGGCTATAGCATGGACTATTGCTGATATTCGAGGCATTAGCCTTTCTTATTGCATGCATAAAATCATACTAGAGGAAGAGCACACACCTAGGGTAGATCACCAGCGTAGGTTAAACCCCTCTATGAAAGAGGTAGTAAAGAAAGAAATAATAAAGTGGTTAGATGCAGGAGTAATTTTCCCCATAGCTAGTAGCCAGTGGGTGAGCCCCATCCAATGTGTACCTAAAAAGGGGGGAATAACTGTGGTAGTCAATGAGAACAACGAACTGATTCCAACAAGGACTGTCACAGGGTGGAGAGTGTGTATGGATTACAGGAAGTTAAATAAAGAAACTAAAAAAGACCATTTCCCTCTACCATTCATTGACCAGATGTTAGACAGAATAGCTGGTAGAGCCTACTATTGTTTTTTAGATGGGTACTCTGGCTATAATCAAATCACTATAGACCCTAAGGATCAAGAGAAGACTACCTTCACTTGCCCTTTTGGAACGTTTGCCTTCCGCAGAATGCCTTTTGGCTTATGCAATGCACCGGCAACTTTCCAAAGGTGCATGATGGCAATCTTCTCTGAGTTGGATGAGTCCATAATAGAAATATTCATGGATGACTTCTCAGTCTTTGGGGACTCATTTAAAACCTGTCTAGAGAACCTAGGACAAGTCCTGGCTAGGTGTGAAGAGACCAACCTAGTCCTAAATTGGGAAAAGTGCCATTTTATGGTAGATGAAGGGATTGTCTTAGGACATAGAGTGTCAAGGGCAGGTGTGGAAGTGGATAGGGCAAAAATAGAGGTCATAGAGAAGTTGGTAGAGCCCCAGAATGTCAAGGCTATTAGGAGTTTCTTAGGACATGCTGGCTTCTACAGAAGGTTCATCAAGGACTTTTCTAAGATAGCCAAGCCTCTATGTGAGCTACTGGAGCTAGGTAGGCCATTCATCTTCTCTAAAGAATGTGTAGTAGCTTGGAAAACCCTTAAGGAAGCACTGGTCACAGCACCAATCATAGTGGGACCAAATTGGGATCTCCCATTTGAGATGCTATGTGATGCCAGTGACTATGCTGTAGGAGTCATGTTAGGACAGAAGATTGACAAGCTCACACATCCTGTCTATTATGCTAGTAAAACCTTGAATGAGGCTCAATGTAACTATACAACTACAGAGAAGGAGATGCTTGCTGTAGTATTTGCTTGTGAAAAATTTAGGAACTATATTGTAGGAACTAGGACCATTGTATATACTGACCATTCTGCTTTAAAATATCTTATGAGGAAGGCTGATGCTAAGCCTAGATTGATTAGATGGGTGTTATTGCTGCAGGAATTCGATTTGGACATTCGGGACAAGAAGGGATGTGAAAACGTGGTTGCAGATCACCTGTCTCGATTGCAGCACAATTGCGAAGAAATTGCGGACCCCGCAATTACTGATGCTTTTATAGATGAACATATCTTTGCTTTGACTCATCGTGATAACGATGAGGAACCTTGGTTTGCTGACATTGCTAACTTCCGTGCATCACAGGTATTACCAGTGTTCAAGGGAGGACAAGAAAAGAAGAGGTTCCTCCATGAAGCAAGGAAATTTATCTGGGATGACCCCATACTTTATAGAACCTGTGCTGATGGGTTGTTGAGGAAGTGTGTTTCAGCTGCTGAAGCAAAGTCTGTGCTGCAGCACTGTCACTCATCTCCTTACGGTGGGCACTTTGGTGGTCAAAGAACAGCTGCTAAAGTATTTCAGAGTGGCTACTACTGGCCAACAATCTTCAAGGACGCCCACAATTATGCCCACAACTGTGACGAATGCCAAAGGACAGGTAACCTCAGTCGCAAGGATGAGATGCCCCTCACCTACATCTTAGAGTTGGAGCTCTTCGATGTGTGGGGCATTGATTTCATGGGACCCTTCCCTCCATCATCAGGTAACCTGTACATCTTAGTAGCAGTAGACTACGTGTCAAAGTGGGTAGAAGCTAAGGCATGTTCTAAGAATGATGCTAAAACAGTCACTAACTTCTTGCATAGGCACATTTTCACAAGATTTGGGACTCCTCGTGCTATCATTAGTGATGAGGGGTCACATTTCATTAATAAGGCTATGGAGAAAATATTGGCTAAGTATAACATCAGACATAGGGTAGCTACTCCCTACCACCCACACTCAAATGGTCAAGCGGAAATTTCCAATAGGGAGATAAAGAACATCCTAGAAAAGGTAGTTAAACCTAATAGAAAAGACTGGTCATTTAAGCTTGAGGATGCACTTTGGGCTTATAGAACAGCATATAAGACACCTCTAGGAATGTCTCCCTATAGGTTGGTGTATGGCAAGGCTTGCCACTTGCCACTTGAGTTGGAAAACAAGGCATTTTGGGCCATGAAAGAATTAAATTTTTGTGTGAAGGATGCGGGGACATTAAGATCTTTACAGCTACATGAACTTGACGAGCTTAGGCATATGGCCTATGAGAATGCCAAAATGTATAAAGAAAAGACAAAAATATGGCACGACAGTAGACTCGGGATCAAAGACTTTAGGAAGGGCCAACTTGTACTATTATTTAACTCACGATTAAAACTGTTTCCAGGCAAACTAAAGTCTAGATGGTCAGGTCCATTTATTATTACTAATGTCTTTGTTCATGGTGCAATAGAGATTAAAAATTTGCAGCAAGGACAGCCATTTTTGGTCAATGGTGCTAGGTTGAAGCACTACTACGAGGAGGGGGATGTGAAGACTCTCTCGGCCTTCCTCCTACGTGAAGCATGAAGTTAGAAACGAGAGAGAACGAGTGGTTACTGTGCTCGTTTAGTCAAGGCCAATGCCTTAGTTTATTTTTTCTGTTTTTTCGAGTATCGTTTGTATGTTTTGTGGTGTGATTTTAATTGCGTATTTGATGTTTGTTTTATTTGTTGTTGTAGGGAATCGAAAGAGGGTATCAAGGGGAGTAAATCAAGCTTTAAAAATCAAGAAATGGTTGAGCCAAATAAAAGATACGGACGAGCGAAGTTGAAGATTTTGATGAAAAGATATCCCTAGAATTGCGCAAAAATTGCTGGATCCGCAAAAAAGAGCCGTTGGGATTTTCCCGTTGCTTTTATAGCCGTTAGAAGGCGCTCGATCGATACGATTCTCTCATTCTTTGCTCTCCAAGATTTCTGCGATTCTCTCCATCTTTGATTCTTCTCTCCAAACCTTCAAGATTTGACAATGGTTTCCACTAGGGCTGAAAGATCCGCAGCCAAGAAGAAGGCCGATGACGCAGCTGAAGCGGCTGCGAGGGAAGCGCTTCTCACCCTTGCTGATGAGGGTGCTGTACGCACTGGCCGTCTGTCCAAGCTTCCTATTCGTAGGAAGAAGTGGAGGGTGGTCACTGAGATCCCTGCTGGCCCATCTGAGCCAGTGGGCACGCCCAAAAAACGACGGTGGAGTGTCAAGACTGCCGCCGAACCAAGCACCGCCAGGACTCCCTCTGTGGAGAGTCAAGAAACTGATCGTGCAGCCCACGAGTCAGCCAAAGAAGGTTTGTCGCTGTCTGTGTCACCTGCGCGCAGTCCCCTCTCGTCTGAACCAGTGCCAAGCGCAGAGTCGTCACCGCCTGCACAGAGCTCCGAGTTGTCTCCAGCACCTCAGAGTTCTGATCCGCCACCTGCAGCAGCGCAGAGCCCTGAACCACCATCTTCGCCACTGAGTTCTGCGCATACACCATCAGCAGAGCACAATTCTCCACGGCCCGATCCTGAATTCCCTTATGGGGATTATCAGGAGTCTACGCAGGGCAGTGGAGATGCTGGGGAAGAAGAAGTCTTTTCTCCCATGAGAGAAGACAGCCCTGATGTTCCTGCCCAGCAGGATGATTCCATGGAAGAGACGTTGGGGGCTTGCCTCCAACAGATCAACATTAAGAAAAAGAAGAAGAAGGCCAAGATGGGCAAGGCCAAGAAGTCCAAGAAGCTGAAGAAGAAGAAGGCCAAACGAGTGCCTTCAGCAGACGAAGAAAGCACGGAGCCATCACTCAAACGCCTCAAGGTGGAGGCTGCTGAATCATCCAAACCAGCTGATAAGGGGAAGGCTAAACTCTACCCTGAAGATGAACCTCCATCAGTGAGATATGTCTCATCTGATGCTGAATCCAGGGGTGTTGAGCTTAGGAAGAGGGACCTACTGCACGAGAAAGGTTTCCTTGATCGACTTGCTGACCTGCCGCAGTTCTTGCGCGCAGGGGTGCTCAACCATGGCTGGGAGGAATTCTGCAGACCTCCCAATCCAGCCTACACGAGCATGGTGTACGATTTCTACGCCAATGTGCTCAGCCCTGAGGATGGCCTATCTATGGTCAGAGGGGTGGAAGTTGATTTCTCAGCCAAGGCCATCAATGAAGCCTTTGGTCTCAAGGGCCAAGCGCACACAGATTATGCACGGATAGTTGATGAGCCGACTGAGGCCGTGCTAGAAGAGGCCATTCGCACAATTGGCCAGCCTGAAGCTTCCTGGACTGTCTCACGCAATGGGAGGCACACTCTCATGAGTGCCAATCTCACGGCTAAGGCAGCTGTGTGGTTTTCATTCGTCAGAAGAAGACTTTCCCCAGTAACTCATGAGACTACAATTAACCAGAGCCGCTCGCTGCTGGTTTATGCTATAATGAGAGGTCTCACGATCAACGTGGGAGAAGTCATCACTGCTGCCATTGCTGAATGCGCCAGAAAAGGTAAGGGGCCATTATTTTTCCCCAACACTATAACAAAATTGTGTTTGCTGGCAGGAGTTCCCACCGAGCGCTTGGAGCAGCAGCTGCCGTACACAGGACATTTGGAGCTGCCTGCTAACCTGAGGCTGCGAAGGAAGGGGAATATGGAGTTTGAGTTGGATAGGCTGGCGGCTGAACAGTCCCTATCCATGGCCTGCTTGATGGACATGCAGAGGAGAATGGCTCAATGGGCCAACTATGCGCAGGCGAGGGACAAAGAAGTTGCAGACCAGTTGGGATGCATCTTCCCGGACTTTCCCACCAACCTCCTAACTCCATGGGTGCCCCCACGACCAAGGCAACCAGATGAGGATGATGAGAATTGAGTGCTGGTTTGAAGAGCACTAGAGGGAGTATTACTGATCCCTTAAGAAACAAAAGACAATTTTCCTGCTTTTTGATAGAATCATGTATAGTATGCTGTTTTGTATTCAATTTTTGATCTGTTTTTAATGTTTAGTTTTATGTTTTTTCTTTTGCTTAGTCTAGTCTGATGTTAGCTGTTTAGGTAGGATAGTTTAGTTTTATTTTTAGGATGCATGAGTAACAGGAAAAAACATGCTAGGGGCCTGAATCAATGTTAAATCTGCCCAGATTGAATTGCGAAATAATTGCGGTTCCCGCAATTTTTGTGACTGATTGCATGTTTTGGACTGTCTGTTTAGTTAGGCTGTGATCTGTTAAATTCTATCTTTTGCTGCTAGCATGACTACCTTATATAGCTGATCTTGAAGCATGCTGGATGAGTGTCATAGGACACCCTTTGATAGTTTAAATTTGCCTCTAAATAGTGCTCAGTATGCAGAAACCATAAGTCCTTAAAACTTTCTGTTATGTTCAAATTTTCTGCTGCTGGGATAATTGCTTTTAGAATGTTTTGCCTATGCCTAGGATTTTTAGATTCTCTTTGTTTTGCTTTAGACTAGATGCTTCTAGGACAAGTTTGGGGGTGTGCCACCTCAAACACTCATTGGGGACAATGAGTAGTTGAAGTTTGGGGGAGGCCACCCTAGGCCTAGGAACATTCCTCTCTCCTTAAGACATAAGCATTCTTCTTCTCCTAAAAAAATTTTTTTTTGATAAATAGAAAAAGTGAAAAAATAGAATAAAGAGGGGAGTCTTTCTCAAGTGGCTGAGTAATCAGTGCCAAGTGTGTAAACCACAAGTGGCATTGCATCAAAAGGCAAACCAAGGGGAGACTCCACCTAAGTAAAGAAAAAAGGAGAAATAGGGGAAGAAGAATGTATGCTTGGGAGTTATAATCTTGTGGCTTAGATGTCCTATGTAAAAAGAACTCTGATCCTTAATGAGCTAAGCACAAGGTTGTAGCTTTTAGGTTTGTCTAGGGAGATGAATGTATATCCAATGTAGTGATGCCAGGGTTTAGGTTGTTCTCTAAAAGTACCACTGTCACAGTTAATACTAAGACTGGCATGACTCTAAGGAATCCTAGACACATTAAAAATAAGCTAGAAGCATGTACTGAGTCTGGAGTAAAGCTTGGTAGAATTTGAAACCTTAGGGATAATAGCATGATATCATAGAAGTAGTTAGATCAGTAGTAGGGGGTTAACAAAAGCAGCAGGTATAGTAGGCAGGTGAAGTCAGAAGAAGCTTGATAAAGAGGTTAGTTCTAAACTTAGAAGTGTGTCACAGGACAGCATTGCTATAGACAAGAATATAAGGGAGTTAGTGAGTAGTTAAAGAAGAAGAAACAGCAGCCTAAGTAAGTCCTTAGTATGCTTGAGGACAAGCAAAGCCTTAAGTTTGGGGGTGTGTTAAGTCTCTGAAAGTGACTTATTTAGGACCCATTTAGCTTAAGAAGATGTACACATTTAGGTGTTTTTGGTAGCATTTAGCCTAAACCTATGCTTTAATATGAGAATTAGAAGAAGGTAGCTAATTTAGGACTTATGCACAATAGGTAGAAAAAGGGTTGAAAACCGAAGGAAAAGAATGAAAAAATGAGCATTGCAAATGAATTGCGAAAACATTGCGGTGACCGCAATTATTCAAGTTAAAACCGTAAGTTGGCTGACCTTTTTCTGTTTAGATCCGACTTTTCAGGGATTCGTTCTTTCTCCTCCATCCATTCTGATATATGACGTTGAAGACTGATGGTTCTCCTTGGCCCAAACGCACCTGCAAACTACTATAAAAGGGGGTCAAAGTCGGAGGTTCAGTCATCACTCGAAGCGAAGAAGTCTTCTCGCAGTCCACCATTTCCAGCTGTTTTCCTTTGCCGTGTGTTGGAGTGAGAGTCTCAGCTTTTGGAGTCGATAATCTGATAGGAAGGAGAGAAGATTCTTCTTCTCTCTCGATTGGATTCATCCAAGCACGGCTGACTTTTCATCACCATCATTCGAGGCGACTGCCACGGAGTTTTCTAGCAAACCTTTACTGTTTTTCTGCTCTGTTCTTCTTATTTCCATCTCTGATCACTGTTGTTCTTAGTTTAGCATTTCAATTACTGCATTTCGTTGTTGTCTGTCTTGGATTCAGTTCTTTTAAAGCTTTCCTTTGTCATTCAAACACTTAAAGTAATCAAAGTACAATTCTGCAATTTACAGTTTCCATCTTGTTCTGCTACGGTTTTGGCTTACTGTTTTACACACATTTTTCTTCTAAGCATGTCTATCTTATCTACCATTTCTGTTCTCTACATATCCATGAGTAACTAAAATCACTTAGGGGCATGCTAATGACAGAACTATAGGCTAAAAAAACGTGAATCAAGTAGTCAGTTCAACACTCGAACATTGATTGTATGTAAGCTTCATTCCACGGGCAATTTCGATTGGCCATCCATTTTGTCCAAAGAACTCCTAACCTCTGGAAGGAGTAAGAGTTCAGAGTCATATAATCATGCTAGCCTTTCATGGTAATCAGGAAACGGCCTAGGAATAGGCGTTTCCCTAGTACAAACTGAACACTCCTCGTTTCTTCCCTTCTTTTCCAAACTTATGGTCGGGGACGCTTTTTAACCTCAAACTACAACTCTCGAAGCCTGCGAGTCTAATATCTAACAACCTTGCACCCCAATCTCAAAGCCCTAAAATCCTCAACGGGAGCATTTAAAGCACGTGCAAAAAAAACTGAGTAAGATTCCGAATTGCACAAAACCAAAGAGTGGATTGTGAATGTTTGATCAATACGAACCCATTTTTTATTTAAAAAAAAAATCAAAAAATGCATCCCACCGGGGCGTTTTTGTTATTTTGCAATTTCCATATCGCTCGTTTCTTCCCTTCTTTTCCAAACTTATGGTCGGGGACGCTTTTTAACCTCAAACTACAACTCTCGAAGCCTGCGAGTCTAATATCTAACAACCTTGCACCCCAATCTCAAAGCCCTAAAATCCTCAACGGGAGCATTTAAAGCACGTGCCAAAAAAACTGAGTAAGATTCCGAATTGCACAAAACCAAAGAGTGGATTGTGAATTTTTGATCAATACGAACCCATTTTTGAATAAAAAAAAATTTAAAAAATGCATCCCACCGGGGTGTTTTCGGTTTTTTGCAATTTCCATATCGCTCGTTTCTTCCCTTCTTTTCCAAACTTATGGTCGGGGACGCTTTTTAACCTCAAACTACAACTCTCGAAGCCTGCGAGTCTAATATCTAACAACCTTGCACCCCAATCTGAAAGCCCTAAAATCCTCAACGGGAGCATTTAAAGCACGTGCCAAAAAAACTGAGTAAGATTCCGAATTGCACAAAACCAAAGAGTGGATTGTGAATTTTTGATCAATACGAACCCATTTTTTAATAAAAAAAAATTCAAAAAATGCATCCCACCGGGGTGTTTTCGGTTTTTTGCAATTTCCATATCGCTCGTTTCTTCCCTTCTTTTCCAAACTTATGGTCGGGGACGCTTTTTAACCTCAAACTACAACTCTCGAAGCCTGCGAGTCTAATATCTAACAACCTTGCACCCCAATCTCAAAGCCCTAAAATCCTCAACGGGAGCATTTAAAGCACGTGCCAAAAAAACTGAGTAAGATTCCGAATTGCACAAAACCAAAGAGTGGATTGTGAATTTTTGATCAATACGAACCCATTTTTTAATAAAAAAAAATTCAAAAAATGCATCCCACCGGGGTGTTTTCGGTTTTTTGCAATTTCCATATCGCTCGTTTCTTCCCTTCTTTTCCAAACTTATGGTCGGGGACGCTTTTTAACCTCAAACTACAACTCTCGAAGCCTGCGAGTCTAATATCTAACAACCTTGCACCCCAATCTCAAAGCCCTAAAATCCTCAACGGGAGCATTTAAAGCACGTGCAAAAAAAACTGAGTAAGATTCCGAATTGCACAAAACCAAAGAGTGGATTGTGAATGTTTGATCAATACGAACCCATTTTTGATTTAAAAAAAAAATCAAAAAATGCATCCCACCGGGGCGTTTTTGTTATTTTGCAATTTCCATATCGCTCGTTTCTTCCCTTCTTTTCCAAACTTATGGTCGGGGACGCTTTTTAACCTCGAACTACAACTCTCGAAGCCTGCGAGTCTAATATCTAACAACCTTGCACCCCAATCTCAAAGCCCTAAAATCCTCAACGGGAGCATTTAAAGCACGTGCCAAAAAAACTGAGTAAGATTCCGAATTGCACAAAACCAAAGAGTGGATTGTGAATTTTTGATCAATACGAACCCATTTTTTAATAAAAAAAAAATCAAAAAATGCATCCCACCGGGGCGTTTTTGTTATTTTGCAATTTCCATATCGCTCGTTTCTTCCCTTCTTTTCCAAACTTATGGTCGGGGACGCTTTTTAACCTCAAACTACAACTCTCGAAGCCTGCGAGTCTAATATCTAACAACCTTGCACCCCAATCTCAAAGCCCTAAAATCCTCAACGGGAGCATTTAAAGCACGTGCCAAAAAAACTGAGTAAGATTCCGAATGGCACAAAACCAAAGAGTGGATTGTGAATTTTTGATCAATACGAACCCATTTTTTAATAAAAAAAAATTCAAAAAATGCATCCCACCGGGGTGTTTTCGGTTTTTTGCAATTTCCATAACGCTCGTTTCTTCCCTTCTTTTCCAAACTTATGGTCGGGGACGCTTTTTAACCTCAAACTACAACTCTCGAAACCTGCGAGTCTAATATCTAACAACCTTGCACCCCAATCTCAAAGCCCTAAAATCCTCAACGGGAGCATTTAAAGCACGTGAAAAAAAAACTGAGTAAGATTCCGAATTGCCCAAAACCAAAGAGTGGATTGTGAATGTTTGATCAATACGAACCAATTTTTGAATTAAAAAAAAAAAATCAAAAAATGCATCCCACCGGGGCGTTTTTGTTATTTTGCAATTTCCATATCGCTCGTTTCTTCCCTTCTTTTCCAAACTTATGGTCGGGGACGCTTTTTAACCTCAAACTACAACTCTCGAAGCCTGCGAGTCTAATATCTAACAACCTTGCACCCCAATCTCAAAGCCCTAAAATCCTCAACGGGAGCATTTAAAGCACGTGCAAAAAAAACTGAGTAAGATTCCGAATTGCACAAAACCAAAGAGTGGATTGTGAATGTTTGATCAATACGAAACCATTTTTGAATTAAAAAAAAAATCAAAAAATGCATCCCACCAGGGCGTTTTTGTTATTTTGCAATTTCCATATCGCTCGTTGTTAAGTCTCTGAAAGTGACTTATTTAGGACCCATTTAGCTTAAGAAGATGTACACATTTAGGTGTTTTTGGTAGCATTTAGCCTAAACCTATGCTTTAATATGAGAATTAGAAGAAGGTAGCTAATTTAGGACTTATGCACAATAGGTAGAAAAAGGGTTGAAAACCGAAGGAAAAGAATGAAAAAATGAGCATTGCAAATGAATTGCGAAAACATTGCGGTGACCGCAATTATTCAAGTTAAAACCGTAAGTTGGCTGACCTTTTTCTGTTTAGATCCGACTTTTCAGGGATTCGTTCTTTCTCCTCCATCCATTCTGATATATGACGTTGAAGACTGATGGTTCTCCTTGGCCCAAACGCACCTGCAAACTACTATAAAAGGGGGTCAAAGTCGGAGGTTCAGTCATCACTCGAAGCGAAGAAGTCTTCTCGCAGTCCACCATTTCCAGCTGTTTTCCTTTGCCGTGTGTTGGAGTGAGAGTCTCAGCTTTTGGAGTCGATAATCTGATAGGAAGGAGAGAAGATTCTTCTTCTCTCTCGATTGGATTCATCCAAGCACGGCTGACTTTTCATCACCATCATTCGAGGCGACTGCCACGGAGTTTTCTAGCAAACCTTTACTGTTTTTCTGCTCTGTTCTTCTTATTTCCATCTCTGATCACTGTTGTTCTTAGTTTAGCATTTCAATTACTGCATTTCGTTGTTGTCTGTCTTGGATTCAGTTCTTTTAAAGCTTTCCTTTGTCATTCAAACACTTAAAGTAATCAAAGTACAATTCTGCAATTTACAGTTTCCATCTTGTTCTGCTACGGTTTTGGCTTACTGTTTTACACACATTTTTCTTCTAAGCATGTCTATCTTATCTACCATTTCTGTTCTCTACATATCCATGAGTAACTAAAATCACTTAGGGGCATGCTAATGACAGAACTATAGGCTAAAAAAACGTGAATCAAGTAGTCAGTTCAACACTCGAACATTGATTGTATGTAAGCTTCATTCCACGGGCAATTTCGATTGGCCATCCATTTTGTCCAAAGAACTCCTAACCTCTGGAAGGAGTAAGAGTTCAGAGTCATATAATCATGCTAGCCTTTCATGGTAATCAGGAAACGGCCTAGGAATAGGCGTTTCCCTAGTACAAACTGAACACTCCTGTTCTAACAAGATGCTTAAGATCTTACTTTGAAGTCGAGTAAACTTGAGTCTCTAATGCATGGAATCGGACGATACTTGAGATAGAGTGAGTTTGATGTATAGAGAGTTGATCCAAAGCTTGATAATCGTAATAAACTGCCTATAGGATAGTCATTAGTAGCCCTTAATTCACCCTTTTAATCAGTTTCGCTGTCAGTTAATTGCGGATTAATTGCGGTTCTCGCAATTCTGCTTAGTTTGCATTCTGTTTAGCTGTTTTCTTCATCGTTTATTAATTCCATCTCTGGTCCTTTGAGTCTGATTTTAACTTTAATTTGTTTATGGTATATTCCTTTACACATTCAGCAAAACTTAGGTAATTAAAAACCAATTTTATCCCCTCAAATTCATCCCATCTTCCTTAACAAACACACTTCGCGAATAGCTAAAAATGAGTCTCTGTGGAAAAAACGAATGAAATATACTTACTACTTGCTGTGAGACCATGTATGCTTGCATGTTCTAAGTGCTCTCTCTACCCTTTTGCATATTTATCTTTACACATTGAGCACGCAACACTCGTTTCTTCCCTTCTTTTCCAAACTTATGGTCGGGGACGCTTTTTAACCTCAAACTACAACTCTCGAAGCCTGCGAGTCTAATATCTAACAACCTTGCACCCCAATCTCAAAGCCCTAAAATCCTCAACGGGAGCATTTAAAGCTTGTGCCAAAAAAATTGAGTAAGATTCCGAATTGCACAAAACCAAAGAGTGGATTGTGAATTTTTGATCAATACGAACCCATTTTTGAATAAAAAAAAATTCAAAAAATGCATCCCACCGGGGTGTTTTCGGTTTTTTGCAATTTCCATATCGCTCGTTTCTTCCCTTCTTTTCCAAACTTATGGTCGGGGACGCTTTTTAACCTCAAACTACAACTCTCGAAGCCTGCGAGTCTAATATCTAACAACCTTGCACCCCAATCTCAAAGCCCTAAAATCCTCAACGGGAGCATTTAAAGCACGTGCAAAAAAAAACTGAGTAAGATTCCGAATTGCACAAAACCAAAGAGTGGATTGTGAATGTTTGATCAATACGAACCCATTTTTGAATTAAAAAAAAAAATCAAAAAATGCATCCCACCGGGGCGTTTTTGTTATTTTGCAATTTCCATATCGCTCGTTTCTTCCCTTCTTTTCCAAACTTATGGTCGGGGACGCTTTTTAACCTCAAACTACAACTCTCGAAGCCTGCGAGTCTAATATCTAACAACCTTCCACCCCAATCTCAAAGCCCTAAAATCCTCAACGGGAGCATTTAAAGCACGTGGCAAAATAACTGAGTAAGATTCCGAATTGCACAAAACCAAAGAGTGGATTGTGAATGTTTGATCAATACGAACCCATATTTGAATTAAAAATAATTTCAAAAAATGCATCGCACCGGGGCGTTTTCGTTTTTTTGCAATTTCCATATCGCTCGTTTCTTCCCTTCTTTTCCAAACTTCTGGTCGGGGACGCTTTTTAACCTCAAACTCCAACTCTCGAAGCCTGCGAGTCTAATATCTAACAACCTTGCACCCCAATCTCAAAGCCCTAAAATCCTCAACGGGAGCATTTAAAGCACGTGCAAAAAAAACTGAGTAAGATTCCGAATTGCACAAAACCAAAGAGTGGATTGTGAATGTTTGATCAATACGAACCCATTTTTTATTTTAAAAAAAAAATCAAAAAATGCATCCCACCGTGACGTTTTTGTTATTTTGCAATTTCCATATCGCTCGTTTCTTCCCTTCTTTTCCAAACTTATGGTCGGGGACGCTTTTTAACCTCAAACTACAACTCTCGAAGCCTGCGAGTCTAATATCTAACAACCTTGCACCCCAATCTCAAAGCCCTAAAATCCTCAACGGGAGCATTTAAAGCACGTGCCAAAAAAACTGAGTAAGATTCCGAATTGCACAAAACCAAAGAGTGGATTGTGAATTTTTGATCAATACGAACCCATTTTTGAATAAAAAAAAATTCAAAAAATGCATCCCACCGGGGTGTTTTCGGTTTTTTGCAATTTCCATATCGCTCGTTTCTTCCCTTCTTTTCCAAACTTATGGTCGGGGACGCTTTTTAACCTCAAACTACAACTCTCGAAGCCTGCGAGTCTAATATCTAACAACCTTCCACCCCAATCTCAAAGCCCTAAAATCCTCACTGGGAGCATTTAAAGCACGTGCAAAAAAAACTGAGTAAGATTCCGAATTGCACAAAACCAAAGAGTGGATTGTGAATGTTTGATCAATACGAAACCATTTTTGAATTAAAAAAAAAAATCAAAAAATGCATCCCACCGGGGCGTTTTTGTTATTTTGCAATTTCCATATCGCTCGTTTCTTCCCTTCTTTTCCAAACTTATGGTCGGGGACGCTTTTTAACCTCAAACTACAACTCTCGAAGCCTGCGAGTCTAATATCTAACAACCTTGCACCCCAATCTCGAAGCCCTAAAATCCTCAACGGGAGCATTTAAAGCTTGTGCCAAAAAAATTGAGTAAGATTCCGAATTGCACAAAACCAAAGAGTGGATTGTGAATTTTTGATCAATACGAACCCATTTTTGAATAAAAAAAAATTCAAAAAATGCATCCCACCGGGGTGTTTTCGGTTTTTTGTAATTTCCATATCGCTCGTTTCTTCCCTTCTTTTCCAAACTTATGGTCGGGGACGCTTTTTAACCTCAAACTACAACTCTCGAAGCCTGCGAGTCTAATATCTAACAACCTTGCACCCCAATCTCAAAGCCCTAAAATCCTCAACGGGAGCATTTAAAGCACGTGCAAAAAAAACTGAGTAAGATTCCGAATTGCACAAAACCAAAGAGTGGATTGTGAATGTTTGATCAATACGAACCCATTTTTTATTTTAAAAAAAAAATCAAAAAATGCATCCCACCGTGGCGTTTTTGTTATTTTGCAATTTCCATATCGCTCGTTTCTTCCCTTCTTTTCCAAACTTATGGTCGGGGACGCTTTTTAACCTCAAACTACAACTCTCGAAGCCTGCGAGTCTAATATCTAACAACCTTGCACCCCAATCTCAAAGCCCTAAAATCCTCAACGGGAGCATTTAAAGCACGTGCCAAAAAAACTGAGTAAGATTCCGAATTGCACAAAACCAAAGAGTGGATTGTGAATTTTTGATCAATACGAACCCATTTTTGAATAAAAAAAAATTCAAAAAATGCATCCCACCGGGGTGTTTTCGGTTTTTTGCAATTTCCATATCGCTCGTTTCTTCCCTTCTTTTCCAAACTTATGGTCGGGGACGCTTTTTAACCTCAAACTACAACTCTCGAAGCCTGCGAGTCTAATATCTAACAACCTTCCACCCCAATCTCAAAGCCCTAAAATCCTCACTGGGAGCATTTAAAGCACGTGCAAAAAAAACTGAGTAAGATTCCGAATTGCACAAAACCAAAGAGTGGATTGTGAATGTTTGATCAATACGAAACCATTCTTGAATTAAAAAAAAAAATCAAAAAATGCATCCCACCGGGGCGTTTTTGTTATTTTGCAATTTCCATATCGCTCGTTTCTTCCCTTCTTTTCCAAACTTATGGTCGGGGACGCTTTTTAACCTCAAACTACAACTCTCGAAGCCTGCGAGTCTAATATCTAACAACCTTGCACCCCAATCTCAAAGCCCTAAAATCCTCAACGGGAGCATTTAAAGCTTGTGCCAAAAAAATTGAGTAAGATTCCGAATTGCACAAAACCAAAGAGTGGATTGTGAATTTTTGATCAATACGAACCCATTTTTGAATAAAAAAAAATTCAAAAAATGCATCCCACCGGGGTGTTTTCGGTTTTTTGCAATTTCCATATCGCTCGTTTCTTCCCTTCTTTTCCAAACTTATGGTCGGGGACGCTTTTTAACCTCAAACTACAACTCTCGAAGCCTGCGAGTCTAATATCTAACAACCTTGCACCCCAATCTCAAAGCCCTAAAATCCTCAACGGGAGCATTTAAAGCACGTGCAAAAAAAACTGAGTAAGATTCCGAATTGCACAAAACCAAAGAGAGGATTGTGAATGTTTGATCAATACGAAACCATTTTTTAATTAAAAAAAAAAATCAAAAAATGCATCCCACCGGGGCGTTTTTGTTATTTTGCAATTTCCATATCGCTCGTTTCTTCCCTTCTTTTCCAAACTTATGGTCGGGGACGCTTTTTAACCTCAAACTACAACTCTCGAAGCCTGCGAGTCTAATATCTAACAACCTTCCACCCCAATCTCAAAGCCCTAAAATCCTCAACGGGAGCATTTAAAGCACGTGGCAAAATAACTGAGTAAGATTCCGAATTGCACAAAACCAAAGAGTGGATTGTGAATGTTTGATCAATACGAACCCATATTTGAATTTAAAATAATTTCAAAAAATGCATCCCACCGGGGCGTTTTCGTTTTTTTGCAATTTCCATATCGCTCGTTTCTTCCCTTCTTTTCCAAACTTCTGGTCGGGGACGCTTTTTAACCTCAAACTCCAACTCTCGAAGCCTGCGAGTCTAATATCTAACAACTTTGCACCCCAATCTCAAAGCCCTAAAATCCTCAACGGGAGAATTTAAAGCACGTGCCAAAAAAACTGAGTAAGATTCCGAATTGAACAAAATCAAAGAGTGGATTGTGAATGTTTGATCAATACGAACCCATATTTGAATTAAAAAAAATTCAAAAAATGCATCCAACCGGGGCGTTTTCGTTTTTTTGCAATTTCCATATCTCTTGTTTCTTCCCTTCTTTTCCAAACTTATGGTCGGGGACGCTTTTTAACCTCAAACTCCAACTCTCGAAGCCTGCGAATCTAATATCTAACAACCTTGCACCCTAATCTCAGAGCCCTAAAATCCTCAAAGGAAGCATTTAAAGCACGTGCCAAAAAAACTGAGTAAGATTCCGAATTGCACAAAACCAAAGAGTGGATTGTGAATTTTTGATCAATACGAACCCATTTTTGAATAAAAAAAAATTCAAAAAATGCATCCCACCGGGGTGTTTTCGGTTTTTTGCAATTTCCATATCGCTCGTTTCTTCCCTTCTTTTCCAAACTTATGGTCGGGGACGCTTTTTAACCTCAAACTACAACTCTCGAAGCCTGCGAGTCTAATATCTAACAACCTTCCACCCCAATCTCAAAGCCCTAAAATCCTCACTGGGAGCATTTAAAGCACGTGCAAAAAAAACTGAGTAAGATTCCGAATTGCACAAAACCAAAGAGTGGATTGTGAATGTTTGATCAATACGAAACCATTTTTGAATTAAAAAAAAAAATCAAAAAATGAATCCCACCGGGGCGTTTTTGTTATTTTGCAATTTCCATATCGCTCGTTTCTTCCCTTCTTTTCCAAACTTATGGTCGGGGACGCTTTTTAACCTCAAACTACAACTCTCGAAGCCTGCGAGTCTAATATCTAACAACCTTGCACCCCAATCTCAAAGCCCTAAAATCCTCAACGGGAGCATTTAAAGCTTGTGCCAAAAAAATTGAGTAAGATTCCGAATTGCACAAAACCAAAGAGTGGATTGTGAATTTTTGATCAATACGAACCCATTTTTGAATAAAAAAAAATTCAAAAAATGCATCCCACCGGGGTGTTTTCGGTTTTTTGCAATTTCCATATCGCTCGTTTCTTCCCTTCTTTTCCAAACTTATGGTCGGGGACGCTTTTTAACCTCAAACTACAACTCTCGAAGCCTGCGAGTCTAATATCTAACAACCTTGCACCCCAATCTCAAAGCCCTAAAATCCTCAACGGGAGCATTTAAAGCACGTGCAAAAAAAACTGAGTAAGATTCCGAATTGCACAAAACCAAAGAGTGGATTGTGAATGTTTGATCAATACGAAACCATTTTTGAATTAAAAAAAAAAAATCAAAAAATGCATCCCACCGGGGCGTTTTTGTTATTTTGCAATTTCCATATCGCTCGTTTCTTCCCTTCTTTTCCAAACTTATGGTCGGGGACGCTTTTTAACCTCAAACTACAACTCTCGAAGCCTGCGAGTCTAATATCTAACAACCTTCCACCCCAATCTCAAAGCCCTAAAATCCTCAACGGGAGCATTTAAAGCACGTGGCAAAATAACTGAGTAAGATTCCGAATTGCACAAAACCAAAGAGTGGATTGTGAATGTTTGATCAATACGAACCCATATTTGAATTAAAAATAATTTCAAAAAATGCATCCCACCGGGGCGTTTTCGTTTTTTTGCAATTTCCATATCGCTCGTTTCTTCCCTTCTTTTCCAAACTTCTGGTCGGGGACGCTTTTTAACCTCAAACTCCAACTCTCGAAGCCTGCGAGTCTAATATCTAACAACTTTGCACCCCAATCTCAAAGCCCTAAAATCCTCAACGGGAGAATTTAAAGCACGTGCCAAAAAAACTGAGTAAGATTCCGAATTGAACAAAATCAAAGAGTGGATTGTGAATGTTTGATCAATACGAACCCATATTTGAATTAAAAAAAATTCAAAAAATGCATCCAACCGGGGCGTTTTCGTTTTTTTGCAATTTCCATATCTCTTGTTTCTTCCCTTCTTTTCCAAACTTATGGTCGGGGACGCTTTTTAACCTCAAACTCCAACTCTCGAAGCCTGCGAATCTAATATCTAACAACCTTGCACCCTAATCTCAGAGCCCTAAAATCCTCAAAGGAAGCATTTAAAGCACGTGCCAAAAAAACTGAGTAAGATTCCGAATTGCACAAAACCAAAGAGTGGATTGTGAATTTTTGATCAATACGAACCCATTTTTGAATAAAAAAAAATTCAAAAAATGCATCCCACCGGGGTGTTTTCGGTTTTTTGCAATTTCCATATCGCTCGTTTCTTCCCTTCTTTTCCAAACTTATGGTCGGGGACGCTTTTTAACCTCAAACTACAACTCTCGAAGCCTGCGAGTCTAATATCTAACAACCTTCCACCCCAATCTCAAAGCCCTAAAATCCTCACTGGGAGCATTTAAAGCACGTGCAAAAAAAACTGAGTAAGATTCCGAATTGCACAAAACCAAAGAGTGGATTGTGAATGTTTGATCAATACGAAACCATTTTTGAATTAAAAAAAAAAATCAAAAAATGCATCCCACCGGGGCGTTTTTGTTATTTTGCAATTTCCATATCGCTCGTTTCTTCCCTTCTTTTCCAAACTTATGGTCGGGGACGCTTTTTAACCTCAAACTACAACTCTCGAAGCCTGCGAGTCTAATATCTAACAACCTTGCACCCCAATCTCAAAGCCCTAAAATCCTCAACGGGAGCATTTAAAGCTTGTGCCAAAAAAATTGAGTAAGATTCCGAATTGCACAAAACCAAAGAGTGGATTGTGAATTTTTGATCAATACGAACCCATTTTTGAATAAAAAAAAATTCAAAAAATGCATCCCACCGGGGTGTTTTCGGTTTTTTGCAATTTCCATATCGCTCGTTTCTTCCCTTCTTTTCCAAACTTATGGTCGGGGACGCTTTTTAACCTCAAACTACAACTCTCGAAGCCTGCGAGTCTAATATCTAACAACCTTGCACCCCAATCTCAAAGCCCTAAAATCCTCAACGGGAGCATTTAAAGCACGTGCAAAAAAAACTGAGTAAGATTCCGAATTGCACAAAACCAAAGAGTGGATTGTGAATGTTTGATCAATACGAAACCATTTTTGAATTAAAAAAAAAAAATCAAAAAATGCATCCCACCGGGGCGTTTTTGTTATTTTGCAATTTCCATATCGCTCGTTTCTTCCCTTCTTTTCCAAACTTATGGTCGGGGACGCTTTTTAACCTCAAACTACAACTCTCGAAGCCTGCGAGTCTAATATCTAACAACCTTCCACCCCAATCTCAAAGCCCTAAAATCCTCAACGGGAGCATTTAAAGCACGTGGCAAAATAACTGAGTAAGATTCCGAATTGCACAAAACCAAAGAGTGGATTGTGAATGTTTGATCAATACGAACCCATATTTGAATTAAAAATAATTTCAAAAAATGCATCCCACCGGGGCGTTTTCGTTTTTTTGCAATTTCCATATCGCTCGTTTCTTCCCTTCTTTTCCAAACTTCTGGTCGGGGACGCTTTTTAACCTCAAACTCCAACTCTCGAAGCCTGCGAGTCTAATATCTAACAACTTTGCACCCCAATCTCAAAGCCCTAAAATCCTCAACGGGAGAATTTAAAGCACGTGCCAAAAAAACTGAGTAAGATTCCGAATTGAACAAAATCAAAGAGTGGATTGTGAATGTTTGATCAATACGAACCCATATTTGAATTAAAAAAAATTCAAAAAATGCATCCAACCGGGGCGTTTTCGTTTTTTTGCAATTTCCATATCTCTTGTTTCTTCCCTTCTTTTCCAAACTTATGGTCGGGGGCGCTTTTTAACCTCAAACTCCAACTCTCGAAGCCTGCGAATCTAATATCTAACAACCTTGCACCCTAATCTCAGAGCCCTAAAATCCTCAAAGGAAGCATTTAAAGCACGTGCCAAAAAAACTGAGTAAGATTCCGAATTGCACAAAACCAAAGAGTGGATTGTGAATTTTTGATCAATACGAACCCATTTTTGAATAAAAAAAAATTCAAAAAATGCATCCCACCGGGGTGTTTTCGGTTTTTTGCAATTTCCATATCGCTCGTTTCTTCCCTTCTTTTCCAAACTTATGGTCGGGGACGCTTTTTAACCTCAAACTACAACTCTCGAAGCCTGCGAGTCTAATATCTAACAACCTTCCACCCCAATCTCAAAGCCCTAAAATCCTCACTGGGAGCATTTAAAGCACGTGCAAAAAAAACTGAGTAAGATTCCGAATTGCACAAAACCAAAGAGTGGATTGTGAATGTTTGATCAATACGAAACCATTTTTGAATTAAAAAAAAAAATCAAAAAATGCATCCCACCGGGGCGTTTTTGTTATTTTGCAATTTCCATATCGCTCGTTTCTTCCCTTCTTTTCCAAACTTATGGTCGGGGACGCTTTTTAACCTCAAACTACAACTCTCGAAGCCTGCGAGTCTAATATCTAACAACCTTGCACCCCAATCTCAAAGCCCTAAAATCCTCAACGGGAGCATTTAAAGCTTGTGCCAAAAAAATTGAGTAAGATTCCGAATTGCACAAAACCAAAGAGTGGATTGTGAATTTTTGATCAATACGAACCCATTTTTGAATAAAAAAAAATTCAAAAAATGCATCCCACCGGGCTGTTTTCGGTTTTTTGCAATTTCCATATCGCTCGTTTCTTCCCTTCTTTTCCAAACTTATGGTCGGGGACGCTTTTTAACCTCAAACTACAACTCTCGAAGCCTGCGAGTCTAATATCTAACAACCTTGCACCCCAATCTCAAAGCCCTAAAATCCTCAACGGGAGCATTTAAAGCACGTGCAAAAAAAACTGAGTAAGATTCCGAATTGCACAAAACCAAAGAGTGGATTGTGAATGTTTGATCAATACGAAACCATTTTTGAATTAAAAAAAAAAAATCAAAAAATGCATCCCACCGGGGCGTTTTTGTTATTTTGCAATTTCCATATCGCTCGTTTCTTCCCTTCTTTTCCAAACTTATGGTCGGGGACGCTTTTTAACCTCAAACTACAACTCTCGAAGCCTGCGAGTCTAATATCTAACAACCTTCCACCCCAATCTCAAAGCCCTAAAATCCTCAACGGGAGCATTTAAAGCACGTGGCAAAATAACTGAGTAAGATTCCGAATTGCACAAAACCAAAGAGTGGATTGTGAATGTTTGATCAATACGAACCCATATTTGAATTAAAAATAATTTCAAAAAATGCATCCCACCGGGGCGTTTTCGTTTTTTTGCAATTTCCATATCGCTCGTTTCTTCCCTTCTTTTCCAAACTTCTGGTCGGGGACGCTTTTTAACCTCAAACTCCAACTCTCGAAGCCTGCGAGTCTAATATCTAACAACTTTGCACCCCAATCTCAAAGCCCTAAAATCCTCAACGGGAGAATTTAAAGCACGTGCCAAAAAAACTGAGTAAGATTCCGAATTGAACAAAATCAAAGAGTGGATTGTGAATGTTTGATCAATACGAACCCATATTTGAATTAAAAAAAATTCAAAAAATGCATCCAACCGGGGCGTTTTCGTTTTTTTGCAATTTCCATATCTCTTGTTTCTTCCCTTCTTTTCCAAACTTATGGTCGGGGACGCTTTTTAACCTCAAACTCCAACTCTCGAAGCCTGCGAATCTAATATCTAACAACCTTGCACCCTAATCTCAGAGCCCTAAAATCCTCAAAGGAAGCATTTAAAGCACGTGCCAAAAAAACTGAGTAAGATTCCGAATTGCACAAAACCAAAGAGTGGATTGTGAATTTTTGATCAATACGAACCCATTTTTGAATAAAAAAAAATTCAAAAAATGCATCCCACCGGGGTGTTTTCGGTTTTTTGCAATTTCCATATCGCTCGTTTCTTCCCTTCTTTTCCAAACTTATGGTCGGGGACGCTTTTTAACCTCAAACTACAACTCTCGAAGCCTGCGAGTCTAATATCTAACAACCTTCCACCCCAATCTCAAAGCCCTAAAATCCTCACTGGGAGCATTTAAAGCACGTGCAAAAAAAACTGAGTAAGATTCCGAATTGCACAAAACCAAAGAGTGGATTGTGAATGTTTGATCAATACGAAACCATTTTTGAATTAAAAAAAAAAATCAAAAAATGCATCCCACCGGGGCGTTTTTGTTATGTTGCAATTTCCATATCGCTCGTTTCTTCCCTTCTTTTCCAAACTTATGGTCGGGGACGCTTTTTAACCTCAAACTACAACTCTCGAAGCCTGCGAGTCTAATATCTAACAACCTTGCACCCCAATCTCAAAGCCCTAAAATCCTCAACGGGAGCATTTAAAGCTTGTGCCAAAAAAATTGAGTAAGATTCCGAATTGCACAAAACCAAAGAGTGGATTGTGAATTTTTGATCAATACGAACCCATTTTTGAATAAAAAAAAATTCAAAAAATGCATCCCACCGGGGTGTTTTCGGTTTTTTGCAATTTCCATATCGCTCGTTTCTTCCCTTCTTTTCCAAACTTATGGTCGGGGACGCTTTTTAACCTCAAACTACAACTCTCGAAGCCTGCGAGTCTAATATCTAACAACCTTGCACCCCAATCTCAAAGCCCTAAAATCCTCAACGGGAGCATTTAAAGCACGTGCAAAAAAAACTGAGTAAGATTCCGAATTGCACAAAACCAAAGAGTGGATTGTGAATGTTTGATCAATACGAAACCATTTTTGAATTAAAAAAAAAAATCAAAAAATGCATCCCACCGGGGCGTTTTTGTTATTTTGCAATTTCCATATCGCTCGTTTCTTCCCTTCTTTTCCAAACTTATGGTCGGGGACGCTTTTTAACCTCAAACTACAACTCTCGAAGCCTGCGAGTCTAATATCTAACAACCTTCCACCCCAATCTCAAAGCCCTAAAATCCTCAACGGGAGCATTTAAAGCACGTGGCAAAATAACTGAGTAAGATTCCGAATTGCACAAAACCAAAGAGTGGATTGTGAATGTTTGATCAATACGAACCCATATTTGAATTAAAAATAATTTCAAAAAATGCATCCCACCGGGGCGTTTTCGTTTTTTTGCAATTTCCATATCGCTCGTTTCTTCCCTTCTTTTCCAAACTTCTGGTCGGGGACGCTTTTTAACCTCAAACTCCAACTCTCGAAGCCTGCGAGTCTAATATCTAACAACCTTGCACCCTAATCTCAGAGCCCTAAAATCCTCAAAGGAAGCATTTAAAGCACGTGCCAAAAAAACTGAGTAAGATTCCGAATTGCACAAAACCAAAGAGTGGATTGTGAATTTTTGATCAATACGAACCCATTTTTGAATAAAAAAAAATTCAAAAAATGCATCCCACCCGGGTGTTTTCGATTTTTTGTAATTTCCATATCGCTCGTTTCTTCCCTTCTTTTCCAAACTTATGGTCGGGGAAGCTTTTTAACCTCAAACTACAACTCTCGAAGCCTGCGAGTCTAATATCTAACAACCTTGCTGATAACTCCATTTTGGAGCTATTAAATACGTCCTAATCATGGCTAAAGGCCGCTTCCAATTGATTAAATGTATCTCTTTTGTAGGAGAAAAGCGGCAAAGAGCTCGTGCGTCCATTGGGCATGTTCGAGAGCTTAAAGCAGAGTTTTAGCGCCCCGGGAATGCATCGGGAAGAGGGGAATTTGTTCCGTGAAGAAACGGGCCAAAACAGCCTTGGAGAGGCATTGCATCAGCCCCAAACCCGAGAGCCAGCGTCGAGCTATAGCGTCGAGACGCTGGCTCGACGCTGGAAAAACCCGAGAGCAAGCGTCGAGTGATAGCGTCGAGACGCTAGCTCGACGCTGCCCTGGCGTCGAGACCCTGCTTGGCGTCGAGACGCTCCGGAGGAGGCGCGCGCTGGAAAATCATCGGGGCAGCGTCGCGACGCTGGCCTAGCGTCGCGACGCCAGCGCGCGCGCGCGGATCACTTAGGGCACAGCGTCGAGACGCTGGCCTAGCGTCTCGACGCTACGACGAAGGCAGTAGCTAAAGGACGAGTTTTCTGCACATTTTTCATATCTTCTCCAAGCTTCATCTTCTTCATCTCTCAACCGATTTTGACGATTTTTGTTTCCTTCTTCTCCGTTTTCTCTCTATATTTCGTGGAGCTCCGCCATTGTTGGCATGTTTGAGAGCTCCACTCTCCATTTGTAATAGGTAGATGAACTCTTCCATGGTCGTTGGTGGAGCGGGATTGACGATCCGCGCCATGAGCGGCTAAGGTAAGGGTGACGGTTTGGGATTTGTTTAGGGGAATTTTGTAGACATTTATGCTTTGATAATCTGAGTATGATTTTGCATATTGGTTCTGTTTACGTTGCATTTGTTTACCTTGCTTAATCCAACGCGCATGTTAAATTATGTTGATTGACACTCGGATAGTTTCGCATGTTGTGTATGTTAAAGAGTAGCGATGCCGTGCCTCTCACTGCTCGACTAAGTAACACAGGTAAATAGAACTAAATCGAAGTATCGGGTCGGGTAGGATAATTGTTGGTTGCATACGGCGTTTGCGGGCAACCTACTAGCAATTAGAATTCACGCCCGAATGTTCGTCGCGGTTAGCTAGTAACTGTCTAAATTCATCTTAGGACTGATCATCTTAATGTGAGATTAGATAACGTGTAATTAGGACTGTGTGGCCTAATTAAAATCCATGAAGTCGGCTACTTTGGGGCTTCTCTGGTAGTCGTCCGCGTGCTTAGTAAACTGAATTCCATGTTATTAGAATTAAATGATAAGTTGTATTTGTCTAACAATTGACCCCGAGACTCCCCAAACCGTGCACACGTTTTCTACATATTATTTCTTCCTTCCGTTAGCTTTTGCATTATTTCTTATTTGCATGATAAAACCCCCCGTTACCAATTAATCGATCAAATCCCAATTTCATTAGTAAATTCAACTCTCCTATTCCTTGGATCGACCCTGTTACCACTGGCTGCAAAGCCTTGGCAATAGGCATTATAAATTTATTTTGGCAAGCCTCGACAGCTTGAATTTATAGCGATAGTTCAAAAATATCGTTACCACTTGCACCCCAATCTCAAAGCCCTAAAATCCTAGGGGTGTCTTATATGCTGTCCTATAGGCCCAAAGTGCATCCTCAAGCTTAAAGGACCAATCTTTCCTATTAGGTTTGACCACTTTTTCTAGGATGTTCTTAATTTCCCTATTTGAAATTTCAGCCTGTCCATTCGAGTGTGGGTGATAGGGAGTGGCTACTCTATGTCTAATGTTATACTTAGCCAACACTCTCTCCATAGCCTTGTTAATGAAATGTGACCCCTCATCACTAATGATGGCACGAGGTGTCCCAAACCTAGTAAAAATGTGCCTATGCAAGAATTTGGTGACTGTTTTGGCATCATTATTGGGACATGCTTTGGCTTCTACCCACTTGGATACATAGTCTACTGCCACTAATATGTAAAGGTTACCTGATGATGGAGGGAATGGCCCCATGAAGTCAATGCCCCACACATCAAAGAGCTCCAACTCTAAGATGTAGGTGAGGGGCATCTCATCCTTTCGGCTGAGGTTACCTGTTCTTTGGCATTCATCGCAGCTGTGGGCATAGTTGTGGGCATCCTTGAAGATTGTTGGCCAATAGTAGCCACTCTGAAATACCTTTGCAGCTGTTCTTTGGCCACCAAAGTGTCCACCATAAGGAGCTGTGTGACAATGCTGCAGCACAGACTTCGCTTCAGCAGCTGAAACACACTTCCTTAGCAAGCCGTCAGCACATGTTCTATAAAGTGTGGGGTCATCCCAGATGAATTTCCTTGCTTCATGAAGGAACCTCTTCTTCTCTTGTCCTCCCTTGAAAACTGGTAATACCTGTGATGCAAGGAAGTTAGCAATGTCAGCAAACCAAGGTTCCTCATCGTTATCACAATGAGTCAAAACAAAGACATGTTCATCAATAAAAGCATCAGAAATTGCGGGCTCCGCAATTTTTTCGCAATTGTGCTGCAATCGAGAAAGGTGATCCGCAACCACATTTTCGCATCCTTTCTTGTCTCGAATGTCCAAATCAAATTCCTGCAGCAATAACACCCACCTAATCAACCTAGGCTTAGCATCAGCCTTCCTCATAAGATATTTCAAGGCAGAATGGTCAGTGTACACAATTGTCCTAGTGCCTACAATATAGTTCCTGAATTTCTCACAAGCAAACACTACAGCAAGCATCTCTTTCTCAGTAGTTGTATAATTACATTGAGCCTCATTCAAAGTTTTACTAGCATAATAGACAGGGTGTGTTAGCTTGTCAATCTTCTGTCCTAACATAACCCCTACAGCATAGTCACTAGCATCACATAACATCTCAAATGGGAGATCCCAATCTGGCCCTATAATAACAGGTGCGGTGACTAGTGCTTTCTTAAGGGTGGTCCAAGCTACTACACATTCCTTAGAGAAGATGAATGGCCTATTTAATTCTAGCAGCTCACATAGAGGCTTGGCTATCTTAGAAAAGTCCTTAATGAACCTTCTGTAGAAACCAGCATGCCCTAAGAAACTCCTAATGGCCTTGACATTCTGAGGCTCTACCAACTTCTCTATGATTTCTATCTTTGCCCTGTCAACTTCTACACCTGCCCTTGACACTCTATGACCTAAGACAATCCCCTCATCTACCATGAAGTGACACTTTTCCCAATTAAGGACTAAGTTAGTCTCTTCACATCTAGCCAGGACTTGTCCTAAATTCTCTAAACAGTTGGTAAAGGAATCCCCAAAGACTGAAAAGTCATCCATGAATATCTCTATCATGGATTCATCCAAATCAGAGAAGATTGCCAACATGCACCTTTGGAAAGTTGCCGGTGCATTGCATAAGCCAAAAGGCATTCTGCGAAAGGCAAAAGTTCCAAAAGGGCAAGTAAAGGTAGTATTTTCTTGGTCTTTGGGGTCTATAGTGATCTGGTTATACCCTGAATAACCGTCTAGGAAACAGTAATAGGCTCTACCAGCTATTCTGTCTAACATTTGGTCAATGAATGGTAGAGGGAAGTGGTCTTTTTTAGTTTCTTTATTTAGTTTCCTATAATCCATACATACTCTCCATCCTGTGACAGTCCTAGTTGGAATCAGTTCATTGTTCTCATTGACTACCACAGTCATCCCCCCCTTCTTAGGTACACATTGTATAGGGCTCACCCACTGACTACTAGCTATGGGGAAGATCACACCAGCATCTAACCATTTTATTATTTCTTTCTTAACTACCTCTTTCATAGAGGGATTTAGCCTACGTTGATGATCTACTCTAGGTGTGTGCTCTTCCTCTAGTATAATCTTATGCATGCAATAAGAAGGGCTAATGCCTCTAATATCAGCAATAGTCCATGCAATAGCCTTCCTATGTTGCTTAAGTAGTAAAATTAAATCAACCTCATGCTGTTTACTTAGCTTAGAAGAAATTATTACAGGCAGTGTATCATTATTTCCTAAATATGCATACTTGAGGTGAGTGGGGAGTGGCTTTAATTCTAATACAGGTGGATGCTCAATGGATGGCTTTAAAGGATTTAAGGATTTATCAGTTAATTCTATATTCATACATACATGTTGAGGGTTATTTACAGATATGTCCATTATCTCAGCTATGTTTAAGTCTGTTAATTCTAAACCTACATATTCATTGGCATGCTTGGTTAATAATACATGCTCCAATTGTTCCTCCATTAAGGAGTCTACTACGTCCATGCTAGCACAGGATTCAAGGTCAGAGGGGTACCTTAAAGCTTTATACACACTAAATTTCACCTCTTCATCATGAACCCTCATAGTAAGCTCACCTTTTTGGACGTCTATCAGTGCCCTACCTGTGGCTAGGAATGGTCTGCCTAACAGGATGGGGACCTCCTTGTCTGCTTCATAATCCAGGATAATGAAATCTGCAAGGAAAATAAATTTGTCAACTTTCACTAGAATATCCTCAATCTTACCTTCAGGGTATGCGATGGATCTGTCTGCTGTTGCGTGCTCAATGTGTTAATAAAAGTGATAAATAAGAGGGAGAGAGCACTCAGAACATGCAAGCATACATGGTCTTATAGCAAGTAGTAAGTATATTTCATTCGTTTTCCCACAGAGACTTGTTTTTAGCTATTCTCGAAGTGTTTTTGTTAAGGAAGATAGGGTGGATTTGAGGGGGTAAAATTGGTTTTTAATTACCTAAGTTTTGCTGAATGTATAAAGGAATATAATATAAACAAATGGAAGTTGAAATTAAACTCAAAGGACAAGAGATGGAACTGATAAACAAAGGAGAAAGAAGCTAATAGAATAACAACTTAGCAGGAATTGCGAGGACCGCAATGTTTCCGCAATTAAACAGCAACAAAAGTGTGTAGATGGGTGAATTAAGGGCTACTAATGACTATCCTATAGGCCTTTTTATACGATTCTCAAGCACTGGATCTCCTCTCTATGCATCAAACTCACTCTAGCTCATGTATCGTCCGATTCCATGCATTAGACTCTTAAGTTTACTCGACTCAAAGTAAGGACTTAATCATCTTGTTAAAACAGGAGTGTTTAGCTTGTACTAGGGAAACGCCTATTCCTAGGCCGTTTCCTGATTACCATGAAAGGCTAGCATGATTATATGACTCTGAACTCTTACTCCTTCCAGAGGTTAGGAGTTCTTTGGACAAAATGGATGGCCAATCGAAATTGCCCGTGGGATGAAGCTTACATACAATCAATGATTCGAGAGCTATCCTACATACTTGATGCACGTTTTTTTAGCCTATAGTTCTGTCATTAGCATGCCCCTAAGTGATTTAGCTACTCATGGATACATGGAGAACAAAAAGGGTAGATAAAACAGACATGCTTAGAAGAGAAATGTGCTTAAAACAGCAAGACAAAACCGTAGCAGAACAAGATAGAAACTGTAAAATGCAGAATTGTACTTTGATTACTTTGAGTGTTTGAATGACAAAGGAGAGCTTTGAAAGAAATGAATCCAAGACAGACAACAACGAAATGCAGTAATTAAAACTCTAAACTAAGAACAACAGTGATCAGAAATGGAAATAAGAAGAACAGAACAGAAAAGCAGTAAAGGATTGCTGAAAAAATTCGTGGCAGTCGCCTCGAATGAAGGTGATGAAAAGTCAGCCTGGCTTGGATGAATCCAATCGAGAGAGAAGAAGAATCTCCTCTCCTTCCTATTAGATTATCGACTCCAAAAGCTGAGACTCTCACTCCAACAAACGGCAAAGGAAAACAGATGGAAATGGTGGACTGCGAGAAGACTTCTGCGCTTCGAGTGATGACTGAACCTCCGACTTTGACCCCCTTTTATAGTAGTTTGCAGGTGCGTTTGGGCCAAGGAGAACCATCAATCTTCAACGTCATATATCAGAATGGATGGAGGAGAAAGAACGAATCCCTGAAAAGTCGGATCTAAACAGAAAAAGATCAGCCAACTTACGGTTTTAACTTGAATAATTGCGGTCACCGCAATGTTTTCGCAATTCATTTGCAATGCTCATTTTTCATTCTTTTCCTTCGGTTTTCAACCCTTTTTCTACCTATTGTGCATAAGTCCTAAATTAGCTACCTTCTTCTAATTCTCATATTAAAGCATAGGTTTAGGCTAAATGCTAACAAAAACACCTAAATGTGTACATCTTCCTAAGCTAAATGGGTTCTAAATAAGTCACTTTCAGAGACTTAACACACCCCCAAACTTAAGGCTTTGCTTGTCCTCAAGCATACTAAGGACTTACCTAGGCTGTTGTTTTATCTTCTTTAACTACTTACCGACTCCCCTATATCCCTATCTCTAGCAGTGCTGTCCTGTGACACACTTCTAAGTTTAGAATTAACCTCTTATCAAGCTTCTTCTGACTTCACCTGCCTACTATACCTGCTGGTTTTGTTAACCTCCTACTACTGATCTAGCTACTTTTATAATATCATGCCACTATCCCTCAGGTTTCAAATTCTACCAAGTTTTACTCTAGACTCAGTACATGCTTCTAGCTTACTTTTAATGTGTCTAGGATTCCTTAGAGTCATGCCAGTTTTAGTATTAACAGTGACAGTGGTACTTTTAGAGAACAACCTAAACCCTGGCATCATTACATTGGATATACATTCATCTCCCTGGACAAACCTAAAAGCTACAACCTTGTGCTTAGCTCATTAAGGATCAGAGTTCTTTTTACATAGGACATCTAAGCCACAAGATTATAACTCCCAAGCATACATTCTTCTTCCCTATTTCTCCCTTTTTCCTTTTTTACTTAGGTGGAGTCTCCCCTTGGTTTGCCTTTTGATGCAATGCCACTTGTGGTTTACACACTTGGCACTGATTACTCAGCAACTTGAGAAAGACTCCCCTCTTTACTCTATTTTTCAATTTTTCTATTTATCACAAATTTTTTTTTTTTTTTTTTTTTTTTTTTTTTAGGAGAAGAAGAATGCTTATGTCCTAAGGAAGAGAGGAATGTTCCTAGGCCTAGGGTGGCCTCCCCCAAACTTCAACTACTCATTGTCCCTAATGAGTGTCTGAGGTGGCACACCCCCAAACTATCCTAGAAGCATCTAGTCCAAAGTAAAACAAAGAGAATTTAAAAATCCTAGGCATAGGCAAAACATTCTAAAAGCAACTATCCCAGCAGCAGAAAATTTGAACATAACAGAAAGTCTTAAGGACTTATGGTTTATGCATGCTGAGCACTATTCAGAGGCAAATTTAAACTATTAAAGGGTGTCCTATGACACTCATCCAGCATGCTTCAAGATCAGCTATATAAGGTAGTCATGCTAGCAGCAAAAGATAGAATTTAACAGATCACAGCCTAACTAAACAGACAGTCCAAAACATGCAATCAGTCACAAAAATTGCGGGAACCGCAATTATTTCGCAATTCACTCCGGGCGGATATAACATTGGTTCAGGCCCCTAGCATGCTTTTTCCTGTAACTCATGCATCCTAAAAATAAAACTAAACTATCCTACCTATTCAACTAACATCTGACCTGCTGAGGCTTCTGATAGGTTCTGGGCGGCCGCTAGGTGTGAGGAAGCCTCCCTTCGGCAAAAATCGAGGGTCAAGTGGCTGGCGTTAGGGGATAGGAACTCGGGGTTCTTTCACAGGAGCGTAAAAGTTAGGGCGGCCCGAAATAATTTTTCCTCTTTGGTTGATGGCTCTGGGGTCAGGTTGTCGTCCCATGAGGACATCTCGAGATCTCTGGTTCATTATTTCCAGGGTCTCTTAGGGTCCCAAGGGGTGGGGTATCGTGACCTCACTGAGTGTTTAAAGCCGATGGTGGGGTTTTCGTGGTCTGATCAGTGTGTAACTGATCTCACTCGCCCCATCTTGCGAGAGGAAGTTCGAGCTGTTCTCTTTTCCATGAGTAGTTCCAGGGCTCCTGGCCCGGATGGCTTCCCTGTGGGGTTTTTCAAAGCTGCTTGGAGTGTTGTTGGGGATGATTTCGTTTCCGCTGTGCTTCACTTCTTTGATACCTCCTTCCTTCCTCCTGGTATCAATGCTACCTCTCTTACCTTGATTCCTAAGAAGGTGGGTGCTTCACGGGTTGAGGATTTCAGGCCTATTTCCTGCTGTAATGTGTTGTATAAATGCATTGCAAAGGTTTTGGCTAATCGTCTTCGCGTGTGGCTGCCTTCCTTCATTAGTCCGAATCAGTCGGCCTTTGTTCAAGGTAGGAGCATTGTGGATAACATTCTGCTCTGCCAGGAGTTGGTTGGGGGTTACCACCTCAACAAAGGGAGCCCGCGGTGTGTGCTGAAGATTGACCTGCAGAAGGCTTATGACTCCATTCAGTGGGATTTTCTCTTTGGCTTACTGCTTTCGATTGGTACGCCTTGCCAGTTTGTCAACTGGGTCCGGGCTTGCGTTACTTCGCCTATGTTCTCCATCTCGGTGAATGGGTCCTCTGAGGGGTTTTTTGCGGGTAGGCGTGGTCTCCGTCAGGGTGATCCCCTGTCCCCTTACCTGTTCGTCATGTGTATGGAAGTCTTATCTCGGCTGCTGAATTCCCCGCCGCCTGAGTTTGAGTTTCATCCCAAGTGTGAGATGGTTAATCTTACCCATCTTTGCTTTGCGGATGACTTGATGATTTTCTCTGCGGGGAACAGGGCTTCCTTGAGGTTTGTTCAGCAGACTTTACTTCACTTCCAGGAGCTTTCTGGCCTTGTGGCCAACTCTGCTAAGAGCTCGATGTTCTGTGCAGGGGTTCCTGTCCAGGTGGCTGTAGGTCTGGCTGAGTTCATGGGTGTTGCTCTGGCAACCTTGCCTGTGTGTTACTTAGGGCTCCCTCTCATCTCAGGTCGGTTGTCTTATAGGGATTGCCAGCCTCTTATTGATCGGATCACCTCTCGGATTGGCAGTTGGACTGCTAGGGCTCTTTCCTATGCTGGTAGGTTGCAGCTTATCCAGTCGGTCCTTCAGAGCTTCCAGGTCTATTGGGCTAGTGTCTTTGTGCTGCCTGCTCGTATAGTCCATAGGGTTGAGAGTTTGCTTCGTTGCTATCTCTGGAAGGGCTCTCCTTCTGGTTGTGGGGGGGCAAAGGTTGCCTGGGCTGACATTTGTTTGCCGAAGAGTGAGGGAGGTTTAGGTATTCGTCATATCCCCTCCTGGAACTCGGCTGCAGTTATGAAGCTCCTCTGGCTCCTCCTGCTTCGCTCTGGTTCCCTGTGGGTGGCTTGGATGGAGGCGTATATCCTCCGTGGTCGGTCTCTTTGGACGATTCCTGTGTCGTCTTCGTGGTCTTGGTGCCTCAAGGCAATTATGGGGCTTCGGGACCAATTCCGTCCTCTTATCCGCTTCTCCATAGGTGACGGTGCTAGGTGTCGTATGTGGGTTGATCCTTGGCTGCCTGATGGTCCTATTCTCCCCAGAATTAGTGATCGTATCTTGTATGACGCCGCTAGTCATATTCAAGCGATGGTCTCTGATTTTTTGCTACCTGATGGTTCGTGGCGGTGGCCGGCAGTGTCTCCTGATTTGTTGGAGCTCGCCGATACTGTGCGCTCTACTGTGTGTTGCCCAGGTAGGGAGGATAAGTTGATCTGGGTTCCTGGCGGGATTGGTTTTTCGGTCTCTAGTGCTTGGGAGGCGATTCGCCCCCGTGGGACAGTGGTCCCGTGGCAGGGGTTGCTTTGGTTCGGGGGGAATATTCCGCGTCATGCTTTTGTCACTTGGCTGGCCTTGAGGGACCGCTTGTATACTCGTGATAGGCTGGCTCGGTGGATCCCCTCGACACCTACTGATTGTTTGCTTTGTTTGTCCGGGACTGAGTCCCGTGACCACTTGTTCTTCCAGTGCCCCTTTGCGAGTTTGGTGTGGGAGGATATCCTCTGTTGGGGCAGAGCTTCCCGCCTCGTTCTCCCTTGGGATGCTGAGCTTGAGTGGATTTGTCGGGTGAGTGCTGGGCAGCACAAGCGTAAGCTTGTTTGGAGGGTGGCCTGGTGTGCCGTGATTTACCATATCTGGATGGAACGCAATTTGCGTTTTCATGGCCCGGGTCACCGCCCTACTCAGTCGGTTATCGCTGCTATTCGGTCTGATATTTCTTCTGCTTGCTCGTCCTGGGTGGGTGCGGTTTCGGCCGTCTCCCCCTGGGATTCTTTTGATTGACTTTGTCTTGTTCTTTGAGTGTGTGCATGTTTTTTGTCAGGTTGCTCTTGTGGTGCTGTCTCGCTTATGGCGTTTGCTTCTTCCCCTGTTCTGTCCCTGGTTCATGCTGTTGTCCTTTCTTCTGAGGGGTTTCTGGTTTTGGTGCTGGCTTCTTCATCTGTTTGTCCTTGGCTGCCTTGGCTTTTCTCCCTGGTGGGATTCTTGTGTGGGGCTCTGCGAGGCTTGTCTGTGGGGCGTCCCGAGCTGTTGGAGTGCTTCAGGCGGTGCTTGTTTCTTCTGCAGTTGGCTGTCCTTCTCTTGTTCTGTGGGTTCTCGTTGTCCCCTGCCGGCCCTGGTTCCTAATTGAGTTGAGTTCTGGTCGCTTGTTGTCACCCCGAAAGGCGCTTTGTCCTGAGGGTGTGTGGGCTTTTGGTGGGTCCTTGGATCTGGCTTTGTCGAGGGAAGCGATGCTGGCTGGGTCCCTGTGGCTTTCTGCCGTGCCTGCATACCGGATGGTTGTTCTTTTGCCATAAGTAGGGGGAAGATGAGTTGATGGGCCTCTTCTTTGTTCGGTTTCTTGGTCGTGCTTGGGGGGCGAGATTCTTGCTTGCATTTGTTGGATGGCCAGCTTGGCCCCTTCTTTCTCAGCATCTGCCTGTCCTCTCTCTGGCTAGCTTGGTGCCCCTTGACCCTGTCTGGTGTTGCTCTGTCGCTAGTTCCGGCCGGGGGTTGGATGGTCTGGGGAGTTTTGTGGGCTGATCGCGGTTGAGGTGTCACGTTTTGTTTCCTCCTGCTTCAGCTGTTTCTTTGCTTTTTAGTTGTGTTACTTCTCTCTGCTTTTGTTTTTTCTAGCTCCTTCCCGTTTGTGGGTTGGATGCTGGGGTATGTTGTTGTTTGGCTTTTGCTTTCCCTCGGGCTGTGAGGTTTCCGCTGTGTTGTTTTCGTTTTGTTGCCGTACATTGGGTCTCCCAGTGTTTGTTCCCTTGTTGTTGTGCCCTTTGGCCTCGGGCTTTGAGGCCTTTTGCTTATATATATTCACTTTTGCAAAAAAACTAACATCTGACTAGACTAAGCAAAAGAAAAAACATAAAACTAAACATTAAAAACAGATCAAAAGTTGATCCCAAAACAGCATAATATACAGTATCCTATCAGAAAGCAGAAAAATTGTCTTTGTTTTCTAAGGGAACAGCAATACTCCCTTTAGTGCACTTCAAACCAGCACTCAATTCTCATCATCCTCATCTGGTTGCCTTGGTCGTGGGGGCACCCATGGAGTTAGGAGGTTGGTGGGGAAGTCCGGGAAGATGCACCCCAACTGGTCTGCAACTTCTTTGTCCCTTGCCTGCGCATAATTGGCCCATTGAGCCATTCTCCTCTGCATGTCCATTAAGCAGGCCATGGATAGGGACTGTTCAGCAGCCAGCCTATCCAACTCAAACTCCATATTCCCCTTTCTTCTCAGCCTCAGGTTAGCAGGCAGCTCCAAATGGCCTGTGTAAGGCAGCTGCTGCTCCAAGCGCTCGGTGGGAACTCCTGCCAGCAAACACAATTTGGTTATAGTGTTGGGGAAAAATAATGGCCCCTTACCTTTTCTGGCGCATTCAGCAATGGCAGCTGACATGATCTCCCCCACATTGACCGTGAGACCGCGCATGATGGCATAAACCAGCAGTGATCTACTCTGGTTGATTGTTGTCTCGTGGGTCACAGGTGACAGCTTCCTCCTCACAAAGGCAAACCAAACAGCTGCCTTTGCTGTCAGATTGGCACTCATCAAGGTGTGCCTACCATTGCGTGAGACAGTCCACGCTGCTTCAGGTTGGCCAATTGTGCGAATGGCCTCTTCCAGCACGGCCTCAGTCGGCTCATCAACTATCCGTGCATAATCTGTGTGAGTTTGGCCCTTGAGACCAAAGGCTTCATTGATGGCCTTGGCTGAGAAATCCACTTCCACCCCTCTGACCATAGACAGGCCATCCTCAGGGCTGAGCACGTTGGCGTAGAAATCGTACACCATGCTCGTGTAGGCTGGATTAGGCGGTCTGCAGAATTCCTCCCAGCCATGGTTGAGCACTCCTGCCCGCAAGAACTGCGGCAGGTCAGCGAGTCGATCAAGGAATCCCTTCTCGTGCAACAGGTCCCTCTTCCTGAGCTCAACACCCCTGGATTCCGCATCAGATGAGACATACCTCACTGACGGAGGTTCGTCTTCAGGGTAGAGTTTAGCCTTCCCCTTATCTGCTGGTTTGGATGATGCAGCAGCCTCCACCTTGAGGCGTTTGAGCGAAGGCTCAGCACACTCCTCGTCCGTCGATGGCACCTTCTTGGCCTTCTTTTTCTTTAACTTCTTGGCCTTGTCAATTCTGGCCTTCTTCTGCTTCTTGAGCCTGGCCTTGGTGTTGAGTTGTGGGAAGCATGCCCCCAACGTCTCTTCCATAGAATCGTCCTGCTGTGCAGGCTCGGCAGGGCTGTCTTCCCTCATAGGAGAGAAGACTTCTTCTTCCCCAGCATCTCCACTGCCTTGCGTAGACTCCTGATAATCCCCATAAGGGAATTCAGGATCAGGCCGTGGGTAATTGTGCTCTGCTGATGGTGTCTGCGCAGAACTCAGTGGCGAAGATGGCAGCTCAGGACTCTGCGCTGCTGCAGGTGTCGGATCAGAACTCTGAGGTGCTGGAGACAACTCGGGGCTCTGTGCAGGCGGTGACGACTCTGCGCTTGGCACTGGTTCAGATGGGAGAGGGCCGCGCGCAGGTGAGGCAGACGGCGACGATCCTTCTTTGGCTGACTCGTGGGATGCACGATCAGGTTCTTGACTCTCCACAGAGGGAGTCTTTGCTGTGTTTGGTTCGGCGGCCGTCTTGACACTCCACCGGCGTTTCTTGGGCGTACCCACTGGCTCAGATGGTCCAGCAGGGATCTCAGTGACCACCCTCCACTTCTTCCTACGAATAGGGAGCTTGGGGAGAGGACCGGTGCGAACGGCACCATCGTCTGCAAGGGCGAGAAGCGCTTCCCTCGCAGCCGCTTCAGCTGCGTCATCGGCCTTCTTCTTGGATGCGGATCGTTCAGCACGTGTGGCCACCATTGCCGATTCTTGAAGATCTTGGGAGAAGAATCAAAGATGGAGAGAGTCGCTGAATTCTTGGAGAGCAAAGAGAGAGATAATCGTAACGATCGAGCGGCTTCCAACGGATATAAAGGCAACGGATAAAATCCCAACGGCTCTTTTTGCGGATCCAGCAATTTTAGCGCAATCCCAGGGATATTATTTCATTGAAATCTCCAACTTTGCCCGTCCGTATCTTTTATTTGGCTCAACCGTTTCTTGATTTTTAAAGTGGGATTTACTCTCCTTGATCCCCTCTTTCGATTCCCTACAAAAACAAATCAAACAAACATTAAATACGCAATTAAAAACACACCACAAATCATACAAACGATAATCGGAAAAACAGAAAAAATAAACTAAGGCATTGGCCTTGACTAAACGAGCACAGTAACCACTCGTTCTCTCTCGTTCTTTTTGTCATGCTTCAGTCAAGAGGAAGGCCGAGAGAGTCTTCACATCCCCTTCCTCATAGTAGTGCTTCAACCTAGCACCATTGACCATAAATGGCTGACCTTGCTGCAAGTTCTTTATCTCTATTGCACCATGAACAAAGACATTAGTAACAACAAATGGACCCGACCATCTAGACTTTAGTTTGCCTGGAAATATCTTTAAACGTGAGTTAAATAATAGGACAAGTTGGCCTTTCCTAAAGTCTTTGATCCTAAGTCTACTGTCGTGCCATATTTTGGTCTTTTCTTTATACATTTTGGCATTCTCATAGGCCATATGCCTAAGCTCATCAAGTTCATGTAGCTGCAAAGATCTCAATGTCCCTGCATCCTTTACACAGAAATTTAATTCCTTCATGGCCCAAAATGCTTTGTTTTCTAACTCGAGTGGCAAGTGGCAAGCCTTGCCATACACCAACCTATAGGGAGACATGCCTAGGGGTGTCTTATATGCTGTTCTATAAGCCCAAAGTGCATCCTCAAGCTTAAATGACCAGTCTTTCCTATTAGGTTTGACTACCTTCTCTAGGATGTTCTTTATCTCCCTATTGAAAATTTCAGCTTGGTCATTCGAGTGTGGGTGATAGGGAGTAGCTACCCTATGTCTAATGTTATATTTAGCCAATACTTTCTCCATAGCCTTATTGATGAAATGTGACCCCTCATCACTAATGATAGCACGAGGAGTCCCAAATCTAGTGAAAATGTGCCTATGCAAGAAGTTAGTGACTGTTTTAGCATCATTACTAGGACATGCTTTTGCTTCTACCCACTTGGACACGTAGTCTACTGCTACTAATATATAGAGGTTACCTGATGATGGAGGGAATGGTCCCATGAAATCAATGCCCCACACATCGAAGAGCTCCAACTCTAAGATGTAGGTGAGGGGCATCTCATCCTTGCGACTGAGATTACCTGTCCTTTGGCACTCATCACAGCTGTGGGCATAGTCGTGTGCGTCCTTGAAGATTGTTGGCCAGTAGTAGCCACTCTGAAATACCTTCGCAGCTGTCCTTTGGCCACCAAAGTGTCCACCATAAGGAGATGAGTGACAGTGCTGTAGCACAGACTTCGCTTCAGCGGCTGAAACACACTTCCTTAACAAACCATCCGCACAGGTTCTGTAAAGTGTGGGGTCATCCCAGATGAATTTCCTTGCTTCATGAAGGAACCTCTTCTTCTCTTGTCCTCCCTTGAACACTGGCAATACCTGTGAAGCACGGAAGTTAGCAATGTCAGCAAACCAAGGTTCCTCATCGTTATCACGATGAGCTAAAGCAAAAACATGTTCATCTATAAAAGCATCAGAAATTGCGGTCTCCGCAATTTTTTCGCAATTATGCTGCAATCGAGACAGGTGATCTGCAACCACGTTTTCACAACCTTTCTTGTCCCGAATGTCCAAATCAAATTCCTGCAGCAATAACACCCATCTAATCAGTCTAGGCTTAGCATCAGCCTTTCTCATAAGATATTTTAAAGCAGAATGGTCAGTATATACAATGGTCCTAGTGCCTACAATGTAATTTCTAAATTTTTCACAAGCAAATACTACAGCAAGCATTTCTTTCTCAGTAGTTGTATAATTACATTGAGCCTCATTCAAGGTCTTACTAGCATAATAGACAGGGTGTGTTAGCTTGTCAATCTTCTGTCCTAACATGACTCCTACAGCATAGTCACTGGCATCACATAGCATCTCAAATGGGAGATCCCAATTTGGTCCTACTATGATTGGTGCTGTGACCAGTGCTTCCTTAAGGGTTTTCCAAGCTACTACACACTCCTTAGAGAAGATAAATGGTCTATTTAGCTCTAGAAGCTCACATAGGGGCTTGGCTATCTTAGAAAAGTCCTTAATGAACCTTCTGTAGAAACCAGCATGCCCTAAGAAGCTTCTAATGGCTTTGACGTTCTGGGGCTCTACCAACTTCTCTATGACCTCTATTTTTGCCCTATCCACTTCTACACCTGCCCTTGACACTCTATGTCCTAAGACAATCCCTTCATCTACCATAAAATGGCACTTTTCCCAATTCAGGACTAGGTTGGTCTCCTCACACCTAGTCAGGACTTGTCCTAAGTTTTCTAGACAGGTTTTAAATGAGTCCCCAAAGACTGAGAAGTCATCCATGAATATTTCTATCATGGACTCATCCAACTCAGAGAAGATTGCCATCATACACCTTTGGAAAGTTGCCGGTGCATTGCATAAGCCAAAAGGCATTCTGCGGAAGGCAAACGTTCCAAAAGGGCAAGTGAAGGTAGTCTTCTCTTGGTCCTTAGGGTCTATAGTTATTTGGTTATAGCCTGAATAGCCATCTAAGAAACAATAGTAGGCTCTACCAGCTATTCTGTCTAGCATCTGGTCAATGAACGGTATAGGGAAATGGTCTTTTTTAGTTTCTTTATTTAACTTTCTGTAATCCATACATACCCTCCACCCTGTGACAGTCCTTGTTGGAATCAGTTCGTTGTTCTCATTGACTACCACCGTTATTCCCCCCTTTTTAGGTACACATTGGATGGGGCTCACCCACTGGCTACTAGCTATGGGGAAAATCACTCCTGCATCTAACCACTTTATTATTTCTTTCTTCACTACCTCTTTCATAGAGGGGTTTAACCTACGCTGGTGATCTACCTTAGGTGTGTGCTCTTCCTCTAATATAATTTTGTGCATGCAATAAGAAAGGCTAATGCCTCGAATATCAGCAATAGTCCATGCTATAGCCTTCCTATGTTGCTTAAGCAGTAAAATTAAATCAACCTCATGCTGTTCACTTAGCTTAGAAGAAATAATTACAGGCAGCGTGTCATTATCTCCTAAATATGCATATTTGAGGTGAGTAGGTAGTGGTTTCAGTTCTAAAATAGGTGGATGCTCAATGGAGGGTTTCAAAGGATTTACAGTTCTATCAGTTAAATCGATATTCATACATACATGTTGAGGTTTATCTACAGGCATATTCATTATGTCGGATACATTTAAGTCAGCTACATCTACTTGTACATATTCACTAGCATGCTTGGTTAACAGTACATGCTCTAATTGTTCTTCCATTAGTGAGTCAACAATATCCATGCTAGCACAGGATTCAAGGTCAGAGGGATACTTTAAAGCTTTATAAACACTAAATTTTACCTCTTCATCATGAACCCTCATAGTTAACTCACCTTTCTGAACATCTATTAGTGCCCTACCTGTGGCTAGAAATGGTCTACCTAGCAGGATGGGGACCTCCTTGTCTGCCTCATAGTCCAGGACAATGAAATCTGCAAGGAAAATGAATTTGTCAACTTTAACTAGAATATCCTCGATCTTACCTTCTGGATATGCGATGGATCTGTCTGCTAGTTGTAAAGTGACTGTGGTTGGACGTGCTTCTCCTATTCCCAACTGACGGAATAAGGACAGGGGCATGAGATTGATGCTGGCGCCCAGGTCACAAAGCGCTCTGCCCACGTGCTTGCCTCCAAGTTCTACAGGTAAGGTGAAGGAACCAGGATCCTTCTCCTTCTTGGGCAGCTTGTTCTGGAGGATGGCACTGCACTCCTCGGTGAGGTTTACTGTTTCAAACTCACCAATTATTTTCTTGTTAGTAATAATGTCCTTCAAAAACTTTACATATGAAGGCATCGACTGTAAAACCTCTACAAAAGGAATGTTAACATGCACTTGCTTAAGTATTTCTAAGAATTTATTAAAATGAACTTCCTGTTCCTGCTTCTTCTTAAGCCTTCGAGGATAAGGAGGTGGTGGCACATAAACAGGTACGTCAGGACGCCTTAGGATAGGTGGAGGCCTTGGAATTTCTTCTACGTCCTCAACAATTGGCTCTAGCCTGGCTCCTGATGTGCTAGTTGGTGGTGGACCTTGGCTTGGCAGAGACTCCAGTGGAGCACTAGACTCAGTGTTCTCTACTCTCTTTGGTGTGTCCTTTGTGTTGCTCACCAATGATCTTCCACTCCTGAGTTCAATTGCTTGAACTTGTTCCTTGCCATCTCTCCTTGGTACCTCGGTGTCAGCAGGGAGTCTACCTTGGGGCCTACTTTTAAGTACATTGGCCAATTGGCCTATTTGGTTTTCCAGGCTCCTAAGAGTAGCTTGCTGGCTCTGAAGAGTAGCATCATTCTTAGCTATATATTCCTTGAGTAGGTTTTCTACAGAAGATCCTACAGGTTGATTGTAAGGTTTTTGGTACATTGACTGGTTATGTTGGGGAGTGAAACCAGGTGTTCCACTTGGTCTAGGTTGGTTAGAATTTTGGTTAGTGCTTTGTTGGCCACCCCATGACAGGTTAGGGTGGTTTCTCCAACCAGGATTGTAAGTTTGTGAGTAGGGGTTGTTCCTTGGCTGCTGCTGGCTTCCTACATAGCAGACCGAGGATGGATTCCCAGGGCAATATTCATAAGGGTGCCCTTCCCCACAGAATCCACAGATTGGTGCCTCGCCTTGACTTGGTTGGGTGCCCATTGACATGGCTGTGGCGGTATTGGCACTGGTTTGGAGATTGGCCTGAGCCAGTTGCTTGACTAAGTTGGTCAGGGCATTTATTTGGGTGCTCATGGCGCTTAGAGCATCCTTGTCTTGAGCCCTAGTTGGCTCTACTGGATCGTCTGACCACCTACAATGAGATGTTGAGATCTTCTCCAAGATCTCATAAGCTTCGTTGTAACTCTTGGACAACATGGAACCTCCAGCAGATGAATTTAGAACTTGTCTGGTGCTGGGGTTGCATCCTTTAAAGAAGACTTCTATTTGGATACACCATGGAATGCCATGGTGTGGACATTTAATGAGAAGGTCTTTGAATCTTGTCCAAGCTTCGTGAAGAGACTCACTTGGAGCTTGTTTGAATTTTATGATATCATCACGAAAGGTTGAATTCCTATCAGGTGGGAAATATTTGACTAGGAATTTTTCTGCTAAATCTGTCCAATTGCGGACAGATCCTGAGGGTAAAGAATTTAACCATGTTTTGGCTTTGTCCCTCAAAGAGTAAGGGAAAAGATATAGCCTCAGGGCTTCTTGGGAAACTCCAGGGATTAGGAATGTGTCACTAACTCCTAAGAAGTTCCTAAGGTGGTTATGGGGGTCCTCATTTTCTATTCCAAAGAATTGTCCCACAGTGGACAACATTTGGAACATCACTGGCTTTAACTCGAATGAGTTGGCAGTGATTTCAGGACGGATTATGCTGGGGTTCAGCTCCCCAGGCATAGGTACTAAATATGAAAGGATGGCGCTATCCTTGTCATTCGCTATTTCAATGGGATTGCGAGTGACAGGCACCAGGTTTTGATTTACTCCAGCCATTTCTTCTTGAGGTAATTGCGGAGGAATTGTAGTCTCTGCAATGATTGGAGGTAACAGGGTTTGTTTAAAAAGACGTTTCTTGGCTCTATTCCTAGCTCTAAGTAATCTCTCGGGCTCAGGGTTGAACTCTAGATCACTACTTGGAGTCTCATTCATAAACTACCCTAAATGGTACCTGAAAAAGAAATAAAAATGGATCAAATTCAATGGAAAATACTTCGATGTTTCAAACTTAACAAACTTCGTTTTCACTTAAAATAAGTCCCCGGCAGCGGCGCCAAAAACTTGTTGCGTGCTCAATGTGTTAATAAAAGTGATAAATAAGAGGGAGAGAGCACTCAGAACATGCAAGCATACATGGTCTTATAGCAAGTAGTAAGTATATTTCATTCGTTTTCCCACAGAGACTTGTTTTTAGCTATTCTCGAAGTGTTTTTGTTAAGGAAGATAGGGTGGATTTGAGGGGGTAAAATTGGTTTTTAATTACCTAAGTTTTGCTGAATGTATAAAGGAATATAATATAAACAAATGGAAGTTGAAATTAAACTCAAAGGACAAGAGATGGAACTGATAAACAAAGGAGAAAGCAGCTAATAGAATAACAACTTAGCAGGAATTGCGAGGACCGCAATGTTTCCGCAATTAAACAGCAACAAAAGTGTGTAGATGGGTGAATTAAGGGCTACTAATGACTATCCTATAGGCCTTTTTATACGATTCTCAAGCACTGGATCTCCTCTCTATGCATCAAACTCACTCTAGCTCATGTATCGTCCGATTCCATGCATTAGACTCTTAAGTTTACTCGACTCAAAGTAAGGACTTAATCATCTTGTTAAAACAGGAGTGTTTAGCTTGTACTAGGGAAACGCCTATTCCTAGGCCGTTTCCTGATTACCATGAAAGGCTAGCATGATTATATGACTCTGAACTCTTACTCCTTCCAGAGGTTAGGAGTTCTTTGGACAAAATGGATGGCCAATCGAAATTGCCCGTGGGATGAAGCTTACATACAATCAATGATTCGAGAGCTATCCTACATACTTGATGCACGTTTTTTTAGCCTATAGTTCTGTCATTAGCATGCCCCTAAGTGATTTAGCTACTCATGGATACATGGAGAACAAAAAGGGTAGATAAAACAGACATGCTTAGAAGAGAAATGTGCTTAAAACAGCAAGACAAAACCGTAGCAGAACAAGATAGAAACTGTAAAATGCAGAATTGTACTTTGATTACTTTGAGTGTTTGAATGACAAAGGAGAGCTTTGAAAGAAATGAATCCAAGACAGACAACAACGAAATGCAGTAATTAAAACTCTAAACTAAGAACAACAGTGATCAGAAATGGAAATAAGAAGAACAGAACAGAAAAGCAGTAAAGGATTGCTGAAAAACTTTGTGGCAGTCGCCTCGAATGAAGGTGATGAAAAGTCAGCCTGGCTTGGATGAATCCAATCGAGAGAGAAGAAGAATCTCCTCTCCTTCCTATTAGATTATCGACTCCAAAAGCTGAGACTCTCACTCCAACAAACGGCAAAGGAAAACAGATGGAAATGGTGGACTGCGAGAAGACTTCTGCGCTTCGAGTGATGACTGAACCTCCGACTTTGACCCCCTTTTATAGTAGTTTGCAGGTGCGTTTGGGCCAAGAAGAACCATCAATCTTCAACGTCATATATCAGAATGGATGGAGGAGAAAGAACGAATCCCTGAAAAGTCGGATCTAAACAGAAAAAGATCAGCCAACTTACGGTTTTAACTTGAATAATTGCGGTCACCGCAATGTTTTCGCAATTCATTTGCAATGCTCATTTTTCATTCTTTTCCTTCGGTTTTCAACCCTTTTTCTACCTATTGTGCATAAGTCCTAAATTAGCTACCTTCTTCTAATTCTCATATTAAAGCATAGGTTTAGGCTAAATGCTAACAAAAACACCTAAATGTGTACATCTTCCTAAGCTAAATGGGTTCTAAATAAGTCACTTTCAGAGACTTAACATCTGCTAGTTGTAAAGTGACAGTGGTTGGACGTGCTTCTCCTATTCCAAGCTGGCGGAATAGTGATAGGGGCATGAGGTTTATGCTGGCGCCCAGGTCACAAAGCGCTCTGCCCACGTGCTTGCCTCCAAGTTCTACAGGTAAGGTGAAGGAACCAGGATCCTTCTCCTTCTTGGGCAACTTGTTTTGGAGTATGGCACTGCACTCCTCAGTGAGGTTTACTGTTTCAAACTCACCAATTATTTTTTTGTTAGTAATAATATCTTTCAAAAACTTTACATAGGAAGGCATAGACTGTAAAACTTCTACAAAAGGAATGTTGACATGCACTTGCTTAAGAATTTCTAAGAATTTATTAAAATGCACTTCCTGTTCCTGCTTCTTCTTAAGCCTTCGAGGATATGGAGGTGGTGGCACATATGCAGGCACGTCAGGTCGCCTTAGGATAGGTGGAGGCCTTGGAATTTCCTCTATCTCCTCAATAATTGCCTCTAGCCTGGCTCCTGATGTGCTAGTTGGTGGTGGACCTTGGTTTGGCAGAGACTCCAGTGGAGCACTAGACTCAGGGTTCTCTACTCTCTTTGGTGTGTCCTTTGTGTTGCTCACCAATGGTCTACCACTTCTAAGTTCAATTGCTTGAACTTGTTCTTTACCATCTCTCCTTGGCACCTCGGTGTCAGCAGGGAGTCTACCTTGGGGCCTACTCTTGAGTTCATTGGCCAATTGGCCTATTTGGTTCTCTAGGCTCCTAAGAGTAGCTTGCTGGCTTTGAAGAGTAGCATCATTCTTAGCTATGTATTCCTTGAGTAAGTTTTCTACAGAATATCCTACAGGTTGGTTGTATGGTTTTTGATACATGGATTGGTTATGTTGGGAAGTGAAACCAGGTGTTCCACTCGGTCTAGGCTGGTTAGGATTTTGGTTAGCATTTTGTTGGCCACCCCATGACAGGTTTGGGTGGTTCCTCCAACCAGGGTTGTAAGTATTGGAATAGGAGTTGTTCCTAGGCTGCTGCTGACTTCCAATGTAGCAGACTGAGGCTGGATTCCCAGGGCAGTATTCATACAGGTGCCCTTCCCCACAGAATCCACATACAAGTGTCTCACCTTGACTTGGTTGGGTGCCCATTGACATGGCGGTAGCGGTGTTGACACTTGTTTGGAGATTGGCTTGAGCCATTTGCTTAACTAGGTTGGTCAGGGCGTTTATTTGGCTGCTCATTGCACTTAGAGCATCCTTGTCTTGAGCCCTAGTTGGCTCAACTGGATCATCTGACCACCTACAGTGAGATGCTGAGATCTTCTCCAAGATCTCATAGGCCTCGTTGTAACTCTTGGACAACATGGAACCACCAGCAGATGAATTTAAGACTTGCCTAGTGCTGGGGTTGCATCCTTTGAAAAAGACCTCAATTTGGATACACCATGGGATGCCATGATGTGGACATTTAAGAAGAAGGTCCTTGAACCTTGTCCAAGCTTCGTGAAGAGATTCATTATCAGCTTGTTTGAACTTAACTATATCATCACGAAAGGTAGAATTCCTATCAGGTGGGAAGTATTTGACTAGGAATTTCTCAGCTAAATCTGTCCAATTAAGGACAGATCCAGAGGGTAATGAGTTCAACCATATTTTGGCTTTGTCCCTTAAAGAGTAAGGGAACAAGTATAGCCTCAAAGCTTCTTGGGACACTCCAGGGATGATGAAGGTATCACTAACTCCTAAGAAGTTCCTAAGATGGTTGTAGGGGTCCTCATTTTCCACTCCAAAGAATTGTCCCACAGTGGACAACATTTGGAACATCACTGGCTTTAACTCGAATGAGTTGGCAGTGATTTCAGGACGGATTATGCTGGGGTTCAGCTCCCCAGGCATAGGTACTAAATATGAAAGAATGGCACTATTCTTGTCATTCGCTATTTCGATGGGGTTGCGAATGACAGGTACCTGATTTGGAACTATCTCGTCCATTTCTTCGATTTCAGGTGTGATTTGAGGTATAGGAGGTTGTTTAAAGAGTCGTTTCTTTGCTTTGTTTCTAGCTCTAAGTAGTCTCTCAGGCTCAGGATTGAACTCTAGATCTCTACTTGAAGGCTCACTCATAAACTATCCCAATAGTACCTGCAAAAGAAATGAAACAGATCAGCTTCAATAGGCAATAAACTTAGTGTTTCAAACTTAACAAACCTCGTTTTCACTTAAAATAAATCCCCGGCAGCGGCGCCAAAAACTTGTTGCGTGCTCAATGTGTTGAAATAATTAGGCAATAAAAGAGATAGAGCACTCAGAACATGCAAGCATACATGATCTTATAGCAAGTAGTAAGTATATTTCATTCGTTTTCCCACAGAGATTTATTTTTAGCTATTCGCAAAGTGTTTTGTTAAGAAAGAAGGGGTGGATTTGATGGGGTAAAATTGGTTTTTAATTATCTAATTTTTGCTGAATGTGTAAAGGGTAGTAACATAAACAAGAACAAGTTAAAGCTAAGCTCAAATGAAAAGAGACGGGATTAATAAATGAAGACAAAAACAGCTAGACAGAATTGTAACTTAAGCAGAATTGCGGAGACAGCAATTCTACCGCAATTAAATAGCAGCGAAAGTGTGTAAATGGGTGAATTAAGGGCTACTAATGACTATCCTATAGGCATTTTTATACGATTCTCAAGCACTGGATCTACTCTCTATGCATCAGACTATCTCAATCTCATGTATCGTCCGATTCCATGCATTAGATTCTTTAGTTTACTCAACTCAAAGTAAGGTCTTAAGCATCTTGTTAAAGCAGAAAGATATGGTTTGTACTAGGGAAACGCCTATTCCTAGGCCGTTTCCTGGTTACCTTGAAAGGCTAGCATGATAATATGACTCTGAACTCTTACTCCTTCCAGAGGTTAGGAGTTCTTTGGACAAAATGGATGGCCAATCGAAATTGCCCGTGGAATGAAGCTTACATACAATCAATGTTTCGAGAGCTATCCTACATGCTTGATTCACGTTTTTTAGCCTATAGCGTTGTCATTAGCATGCCCCTAAGTGACTTAGTTACTCATGGATGTAAGGAGAACAGAACTAAATGATAAAACAGCCATGCTTAGAAGGGAAATGTGCTTAAAACAGTAAGGGAAAGCAGTAGAATGCAAAGGCGAGAGACTGTGAAATACTGAACTTTGCGTTTGATTAATTGATTGTTTGAATGAATATAAAAGATACTTAAAGTAAAGAACAGCAAGACAGAACACAACGAAATGAACTGAATGAACAACAAGAATAGAAACAACACAAGACGGAGTTGTAAAATAGAAATGAAGAACAGAAAGCAGTAAAACAGCTCGAATGACTCGTTGCAGCCGCTTCGAATGAAGGATGAGAAAGGTCAGCCTTGCTTGGATGAATCCAATCGGGAGAGAAGAAGAATCTCCTCTCCTTCCTATCAGATTATCGATTCCAACAGCTGAGCTTCGCAAACCAGCAGACGGCAAAGGAAAACAGGAGAAAAGATGGACTGCGAGAAGACTTCTACGCTTTCGGATGATGTTTGAACCCTCGACTTTGACCCCTATTTATTGTAATCTGCAGGTGCATTTGAGCCAAGGAGAACCATCAATCTTCAACGTCGTACTTCAGAATGGATGGAGGAGAAAGAACGAATCCCTGAAATAACGGAAATTAACAGAAAAAGATCAGTCAACTTACGGTTTTCACTTGAAACATTGCGGGAACCGCAATGTTTCCGCAATGCTTTCGCAAAGCTTGTTTTTTCATTCTTTTCCTTCGGTTTTCAACCCTTTTCTTTCCTATTGTACATAAGTCCTAATTTAGCTACCTTCTTCTAATTCTCATATTTAAGCATAGGTTTAGGCTAAATGCTATCAAAAATACCTAAGAGTGAACATCTTTCTAAGCCAATTAAGTCCTAAAAAGGTCACTTTTGGAGACGTAACACACCCCCAAACTTAAGGTTTTGCTTGTCCTCAAGCAATCTAAGGACTTTCCTAGGCTGCTGTTTCTTCTTCTTTAACTACTTACTAACTCTCCTATATCCCTATCTATAGCACTGATGTCCTGTGACACACTTCTAAGCTTAAAACTACCCTCTTATCTAGCTTCTTCTGACTTCGCCTGCCTAACACTCCATCTGTTTTCATTAACTCCCTACAACTGATCTATTTGCTTTTGTCATATCATGCCACTATCCCTAAGGTTTCAAATTCTGCCTAGCTTTACCTCAGACTCAGTACATGCTTCTAGCTTTATTTTTAATGTGTCTAGGATTCCTTAGAGTCATGTCAGTCTTAGTATTAACGGTGACAGTAGTACTTTTAAAGAACAACCTAAACCCTGGCATCACTACATTGGATAAACACTCATCTCCCTAAACAACCCTACAAGTTACAACTTTGTGCTTAGCTAATTGAGGATCAGAGTTCTTTTTAAATAGGACATCTAAGCCACAAAGTTATAACTCCTAGGTATACATTCTTCTTCCCTATTCTTTTCCCTTTTTCTTACTTAGGTGGGGCCTCTCCTTATTCTATTTTTCATTTTTTTTTTTTTTTCAGTTCATCATTTTTTGTAAAGGAGAAGAAGAATGCTTATGTTTCTAAGGGAGAGAGGAATGTTCCTAGGCCTAGGGTGGCCTCCCCCAAACTTCAACTACTCATTGTCCCCAATGAGTGTCTGAGGTGGCACACCCCCAAACTATCCTAGAAGCATCTAGTCTAAGGTAAAACAAAGAGAATCTAAAGCCCTAGGCATAGACAAAACATTCGAACAGCAAATATCACAGCAGCAGTAATTTAAAAAAAAAACAGACAGATAAGGGCTTAAAGCTGTGCATGCTGAGCGTTTTAGAGGTTGATTTAAACTATCAAAGGGTGTCCTATGACACTCATCCAGCATGCATTTAGATCAGCTATATAAGGTAGTCATGTTAGCAGCAAAAGATAGAATTTAAACAGATCACAACCTAGCTAAACAGACAGTCCAAAACATGCTTTCAGTAATAAGAATTGCGGGGACCGCAATTATTTCGCAATCAAGTCAGGGCAGATATAACAGTGATTAAGGCCCCTAAGCATGCTCTTTCCAGTCAATCAAGCTCTCCTAAAAATAAAACAAAACTAACCTACCTAGTTACCTACAATCAAACTATACTACGCAGAATTAAAAACATAAAACTAAGCATCTAAAACAGATCAAAAGTGTACTAAAAACAACATAATTCACATAGTCTATCAGAAAGCAGAAAATTGTTTTTTTTTTTCTAAGGGAACAACAATACTCCCTTCAGTGCAATTCAACCCAGCAGTCAAACGTCTTCATCCTCATCAGGTTGTCGTGGTCGTGGAGGCACCCATGGAGTCAGGAGATTTGTGGGGAAGTCAGGGAAGATGCACCCAAGTTGGTCTGCAACTTCCTTGTCCCGTGCCTGCGCGTAAGTGGCCTATTGAGCCATCCTCCTTTGTGTTGGGTTTTATGTCCTAAAACTCGTGGTTTGTAAACTGTTATGTTTGTAAACAATCTATTTAGTAATAAAGAGTTATTAAGTTTTAATTCAGTAAAGGAGTTTACTGGATTAAAGTGAAACATGTTTTATCCTATACCAATAACCAACACCCTTGGCATTGTTTGAGTATTTGAACCTCATGTATGACATGATTGTGGATCAGGTTCAAGTATACTGCCAAAATGATCTATAGTATATGGATAAGGTTGGGTACCTTATCCTGGTAACACTATTGGATGCGACTCACTTTGTATTGTACAGAACGATGTGATCCGAATCGTTCCACATGAAGATGTGAGAAGTGAGGGCGTCCTGTGTAAAGAGTTTACACAAGATCGAACCGCGTATTAAGTCACTCTCTCTTTATAACACCGTTTACTGATCGAGACTGACTTATACACTTTGATGGCCTAGGTAACTCGTTCTTAATCCTGAGCTTGCTATGAACTCCTGCTTATTCGGAAGTATCTTTTGACTTGTACGGGTGAGAGTGGCAGAACGCCCGCTCAATAAGCCTACCAACTTGGGGATAAAGCCGAATAAGTAGCTGGGGACATAGTGTAGCAAGATTGGAATTCACTCCTAACCCGCTCTTCAGGGTTAGTAGATAGGTTGTTCCCTTAATAGCTGACTCCGGGGCTTGAACAATGTGAGCTCACACTCTCATGTGATGAGAGAGTTATATTGATCTCTTGGTTGGACCAAAGATCTATTGTTCATTAGAGGTGTCAGTGGTACTTAAGGAACAAGATGTAATGCAGGGGTTAAACGGTTTATACGACCCAGCTGTGATTACGGACAACCTGTGAAGGATCGACTTACCAATGAAGGTTATATCAAGAGGACACAATATATCTACAGTGAGGAGAGTGCAGCCCTTGGACTTTAGTGGAGTCTCCGGGGGTTAACGAATGTTGATCGATTCGGGTCAAAAGAGTTTTGACCGAATGATCTCGGATCGTTGGAGCTCATGATCTGTAGGTCCTTTAGGTTCTCCTGGCTAGCTCGGATAAAGCGGTATAGCAGTGCTACATGGTTGTATTCGGAGAAATCTGAATTAGGGTTTGTTCGAGGGGTTTGTATATTTAAATGTGATTTAAATATATAATCGGAGGAAGTTGTATTTAAATGTGATTTAGATACTCGACCGGAGAAAAATATGAATATTGATTCATATTTTGGAAAAGTCGGTTTTCTGAAAACCGGGATATAGTGGAAGGTTTATTATTATATTAGTATTTGATATTAATATTAATAATAAATTATATAATTAAAATTGTTTTAATTATTATTAATTTTAATAAATAATAATTATTTATAATTATTATTATTATCATTAATGATGTTAATGCATGTTCAACATGTGGCTTCCACTATGATTGTTTTCCTTACTCATTAAGCAAGTCAATTGAGTTTATCAATTTGCTTTTTTGGCTTGCATGAGATGCTCTCTAATCTTCAAGCTAAGCACTTCTTCTTCTCTCTCTCTCGTTGGTGGAACTTATTCTCTCAAGCATTTGGATTATGCTTCTTCAAGTGTTGAAGGCAACATCCATAGTTGAAGCTTGAAGAAGAAGAAGAGAAGTTGTAGTTTTGGATTTCAAGTTGTTGAAATTCAAAGAGTTTGTTGTTTTGTGTTCTTGATGTTCTTGATGAATTGTTCATCAAATTCATATTAACACAAAACCAAACACAAACCAAAAGCTTCATCTTTCTTCCTTCCCCTCAAACTAACCCCCTTAGTTTAAGGAGTCCCACCACTCCGCTATTTCCGCCTGAGAATAGTTGGGACTACTCTAAGGGTGGTCCTCGTTGGTGCCCGTGCTGAGTTCGTGACCGGAGGAGACGTAGAGATCGAGGGGGCAGTAGAGGAGCTGAGGTAGACGAGAAGACGAACGTCAAAATAAGGTATTTTTGTCAATATATACCGGTGTATATATGATATATACCGGTGTTTTTTCTTGGTTTCTCTTCACTGGAAAATATACCGGTGGTATATATATTTTACCGGTGGTATATATACCGGTGGTATATATACCGGTGGGATATATACCGACCGGTATATACCGGTGGTATATATTATATACCGGTGATATATACCGGTGGTATATATACCGGTTGTATATATACCGGTGGTATATATATACCGACCGGTATATACCGGTGGTATATATATTATTTACCCGTGATATATATATATACCGGTGGTTTATACCGATCGGTATTTCCTTGGTATAATATATACCGGTGTATATATGATATATACCGGTGATATTTATACCGGTGGCTTTTACCGGTCAACTTTTTGGTTGACTTTTACCGGTCGGTTTACCGGTGGAGAGAGGTTTTTCCGGTGGACTCGAATTCAAGAAATTTTCTAAGTGTTAGAAATCTTTCTTCAATTCTTAGTTCGTTCCTTATTGATTGCTTAAGGTCCTCAACCAGTTTTAGGCTTTTGTTTAAGTCTTTCTTCCGTTGCGCCTCTGGTTTAGGGCCGGGACCCTTCGGTTTCCAGCAATTGGTATCAGAGCATGCTTTAAGCTCTCAATTTTGTACAAATTGAGTCCTAGGTGGGTTGTTTTGATTTCTTGCTTGGGTGGCTGAAGCATTTTGGTTTATGGCATTTGTTTTCTTTCCTTGTTGTTTACTTTTGGTTTGTAATAGCCTTGGCTTGTTAAATAAGGCTTAATGTGTGGCTTGGAGTCTGTAATTCGTTTAGTCTTAGAGTCTAGGGTTGTTGCGGAGCCAAGGTGTGCAAGGAGCCAAGAAGCCGAGGTGTTTGAAGTTGTTCGAAGAGTTCGTTGTGCTTCAAGACCTAGCTTGGGGTTTTGACAAGCTTGTAATAATTAGTATTGCTTGCTTGATGCCATAAACCGAATTGCTTTAGTGTGATTAATTTATAGGATGCATGAGATGTATGGTTTAAATTAATGCCCTTGCTTGTGCATAAAGTATGCCATATAGATTTCAAATCCCACCTTAGGAAGCATGTTGCATGCATATTGTATGTTATAAGTGTTATAATGTATAGGATGCATGCTTAATTCATGAGATTCAATATAAGTGTTATATTGGTTATGAATTAGGAAATTGTATGTTTAAGAGCATAATTGATATAAGTGTTATATTAATTATGAAGTTAAATATTCAATTCACCATGCCTTAGTGATGCATGTTTGAGAAGCATGTAGAGTTGTTGTAGAAAGTCTAAGTTTTGCAAAGTGTTGTAAAAATTGGATAGACTTTTAAAATCTATAACAAAGATTAAAAGCATGTTCATTTAGGGTTAAATGAGACGTCCGGTTCATTAGATGAATAGGTCGTTATCTCGTAAATGCTAAGGTTATGAGAAACTCACCCGGTGAAATTCTGTTCGAGGTTGGAGGTATTTAAGTTGACGGTTTACGGAACACCTCCTACCTGGGAACGATCCGGTACTTGAGTAAAGTTAACCCGGCTTTATGAGCGTGCGTGAGAGGTGTGAGGTTAATAAAAGTGTTTATAACCTAGACATCTCAGGTAAATAGTTTGCCTAGACTTAAGGTTTTATTTTCTTAGCCGGATAAAACCTGAGTAGTTTACCCTTAAAACCGTCCACGATGCTTAGTAGATGTGTTGAGAAGGAATATATGATATATCCCTCTCCTGCTACACACTCCCTATAGTTCACAACGTGAGAATTTTGCTCGGCCTCGTGTTGCTAATGTGGCAACCCCATTCGGATGGTATTTGCAACTTTCAATAGCAAGGTGAATGGGGTAAGTATCTATAGTAAGTGGGAGAAGGAAGTACGTCAGTACATCCTACGGTCTCCTCCATTGGATTGAACCGTGAGATTCCCATGTTTCGCCTGCTAGGTGCCCACAAGTGGTACCGATCCATTCGGAGGGCGGGGCATGGGAGATCGAACACCTCAGTCACCATTTATGGATAGTGAAACACAGGGCCATTCCCAACACTGACATTCCATTCGGTTGCTATGTTGGGGCCGTTCTGTGCATTCTAAAAATGGAGGGTCACACTTACGGGATTTGCTAAGGAGTTAGTAAATCCAGACCAAAAACGATAACTAAGATGCTATGGGAATAAGAGTTATTCCGGAGTTAGCATTTAGTCAAGAATGTCTTGGTTTAGTAAAGGACTGCTCGACTACCATTCGGTAGCGACCATTCTGACCTACTAAAGTATCGTTGTTAGTAAATAAAGAGTTTGGGTACTTTATTTACTGCTAAAGTCTTTAATTGGTTCAAATAGGCTAAAACCGTTTCACTAATAGATTTACTTCCTTTACAGCATGTCGAGTTCGTTCATACAGTTGCTGTCACACGAAAAATTAACCGGAGAAAATTTTGGGTCATGGAAGTCGAACCTTAATGCGGTTTTGGTTCTTGACAACCTGAGATTTGTCTTAACGGAGGAGTGTCCTCCGGTTCCTGGTTCTAATGCCTCACGAACTGTTCGTGAAGCATACGACGGTTGGATTCGGGCTAATGATAAAGCTCGAGTCTACCTCCTGGCAAGCATATCTGATGTCTTGTCTAGGAAGCATGAGGGGATGGTTTCCGCTAAGGAAATCATGGCTTCATTACAAGAGATGTTTGGAAAACCTTCTTCATCTCTTAGGTATGAAGCCCTCAAGAACATTTTCAACTGCCGTATGGTTGAAGGAACCTCTGTTAGGGAGCATGTCCTTAACATGATGGTGTACTTCAATACTGCAGAAGTTAATGGAGCAGCCGTTGACGAACAAGGTCAGGTTGGTTTTATCTTGGAAACTCTTCCGAAGAGCTTCCTGCACTTCAGGGCCAATATGGTCATGAACAAGATAGAATACGATCTGACGTCTCTTCTAAACGAGCTTCAGGTATATCAGTCCCTGCATACCTCTAAAGGAAAGGAGAAGGAGGTAAATGTTACCACTTCTATGAAATTCCAGAAAGGGTCTGGGTCTGGGACTAAATCTGAACCTCCTACTGTGAGTAATAAGATTATTCACAAGAAGAAGAGAAGTGCCAGGAAGGGCAAGACCACAGCTGTTGGCAAGGTAAAAGCTTCACACAGTGGAAAGTGTTTTCATTGTGGTGAAGAAGGGCATTGGAAGCGGAACTGCCCCAAATACCTTGCAGAGAAAAAGGCAAAAGAATGAACGACAAGGTAAATATGATTTATCTTTTGTCTAAACATGTGGATTATGGTAGTCATATCTGAATGTTGATTCAGGAACCACTAATCATGTTTGTTATTCTTTTTCAGGAAACTAGTTCCTGTCTGCCTATTTCTTGACGAAGACGACTTATGAAGATGTCTTCGCAGTTTCTACAGTGGGAGCTTGCTGATGTTTAGTTGTTTGTATAGAAATAATTTCAACTGTTGTAATTATTATCTATAGAACTCAAGTTTGTTCTGAACACTTTTATTGTATATAGTATCTTTTGTTTTTTAAATGAAGAGTTCATTTTGCAAAAGATATATACTAGTAGTGTTCTATTAAAACTTGGTAAACAACTAAAGTGTTAAGATTTATCTTGTTTTATATTGAAAGCAAAATTTAAATTAACAAAGGTTGTTAGTTTAGCTGGTTCTTCTCAACTGTTGAGAAAGCCTATATGTAGTGGGAGGTTTATGAGATAATCTGGACCACTATATTGGCTAGTGTTATGACTTTAGTTATCAAAATTGTTGATGATGGTAAATTCATAAACAAGAACCAGTAGCTCAAAACCATGAATCTTCAAGGGGTTTAAAGACCTAGTCTATCAGGTGAAAACCTCTAAGGCTTGACTTTCTGACAAATGGGACTGTCCCGAAGAGAATGAGTTAATTGTGTATTAACTTCTTCTCTTGTTGTCAGATGTTAAGTTATATAGAACACTCGAGTCCATTGTCCTGTTCTATTTGATAGGATAAGGTAAATGGAAATCAAGATTAGCTATCTTGATAGAGCATCTATTAGTCTGAACCAGGAAGATTCATTATTTAAGATTCAGAGCAAATCGTTTGCAGTCTTATTCAATTCATTTATGAATTGGATTTAGTATCTAAATCTTAAATTATAAGGTTTGTTTTTCAAATCAAATCTTATGGTTTTGAACATTACATTGATAAATATTGTTGGACAAGTATTTGATCAATGTAATAGCTTTCATAATAAATACTCATAGTTTCACTCCTAATCATTGTGAATGATGAAGGAGTCATTTATTTGATAAGCTTAAATTAGCTCTGTTGGTTCTAAGGATTCAGGTTAATCTGAATCGTAAGAACAAATGGCTAGTGGGAGCTGTCAAAAGTAATGCAGTTAAAGTTTTGTCAAATGTGTAACAGAATACAAGAGTTGTATTGCTGTTTTTCCCATGTGATAGCTAAGCTTTCTTGTAGCTTGTGAAGTAGCAAAAAGTTTGTGAATTAAACTCAAAGTTTAGTGCTCTGAGAGGATGTGATAGTCACATGGGTTCCTCACAGCACTTCATGCTGTTTCTGTTTACTCTGTTTCTCATGGCTAAAGTGTTTGAGAAATACCTAAAGTGTTTAGGGCTCCGAGTTGTTCAACTAAGGATAGTGGGAGTAAACTTGAAATATGAGATATTTCATTTACTCCACCTAACATGTACACCACAGACGTTTTAGTCCAAGTGGGAGTTTGTTGGGTTTTATGTCCTAAAACTCGTGGTTTGTAAACTGTTATGTTTGTAAACAATCTATTTAGTAATAAAGAGTTATTAAGTTTTAATTCAGTAAAGGAGTTTACTGGATTAAAGTGAAACATGTTTTATCCTATACCAATAACCAACACCCTTGGCATTGTTTGAGTATTTGAACCTCATGTATGACATGATTGTGGATCAGGTTCAAGTATACTGCCAAAATGATCTATAGTATATGGATAAGGTTGGGTACCTTATCCTGGTAACACTATTGGATGCGACTCACTTTGTATTGTACAGAACGATGTGATCCGAATCGTTCCACATGAAGATGTGAGAAGTGAGGGCGTCCTGTGTAAAGAGTTTACACAAGATCGAACCGCGTATTAAGTCACTCTCTCTTTATAACACCGTTTACTGATCGAGACTGACTTATACACTTTGATGGCCTAGGTAACTCGTTCTTAATCCTGAGCTTGCTATGAACTCCTGCTTATTCGGAAGTATCTTTTGACTTGTACGGGTGAGAGTGGCAGAACGCCCGCTCAATAAGCCTACCAACTTGGGGATAAAGCCGAATAAGTAGCTGGGGACATAGTGTAGCAAGATTGGAATTCACTCCTAACCCGCTCTTCAGGGTTAGTAGATAGGTTGTTCCCTTAATAGCTGACTCCGGGGCTTGAACAATGTGAGCTCACACTCTCATGTGATGAGAGAGTTATATTGATCTCTTGGTTGGACCAAAGATCTATTGTTCATTAGAGGTGTCAGTGGTACTTAAGGAACAAGATGTAATGCAGGGGTTAAACGGTTTATACGACCCAGCTGTGATTACGGACAACCTGTGAAGGATCGACTTACCAATGAAGGTTATATCAAGAGGACACAATATATCTACAGTGAGGAGAGTGCAGCCCTTGGACTTTAGTGGAGTCTCCGGGGGTTAACGAATGTTGATCGATTCGGGTCAAAAGAGTTTTGACCGAATGATCTCGGATCGTTGGAGCTCATGATCTGTAGGTCCTTTAGGTTCTCCTGGCTAGCTCGGATAAAGCGGTATAGCAGTGCTACATGGTTGTATTCGGAGAAATCTGAATTAGGGTTTGTTCGAGGGGTTTGTATATTTAAATGTGATTTAAATATATAATCGGAGGAAGTTGTATTTAAATGTGATTTAGATACTCGACCGGAGAAAAATATGAATATTGATTCATATTTTGGAAAAGTCGGTTTTCTGAAAACCGGGATATAGTGGAAGGTTTATTATTATATTAGTATTTGATATTAATATTAATAATAAATTATATAATTAAAATTGTTTTAATTATTATTAATTTTAATAAATAATAATTATTTATAATTATTATTATTATCATTAATGATGTTAATGCATGTTCAACATGTGGCTTCCACTATGATTGTTTTCCTTACTCATTAAGCAAGTCAATTGAGTTTATCAATTTGCTTTTTTGGCTTGCATGAGATGCTCTCTAATCTTCAAGCTAAGCACTTCTTCTTCTCTCTCTCTCGTTGGTGGAACTTATTCTCTCAAGCATTTGGATTATGCTTCTTCAAGTGTTGAAGGCAACATCCATAGTTGAAGCTTGAAGAAGAAGAAGAGAAGTTGTAGTTTTGGATTTCAAGTTGTTGAAATTCAAAGAGTTTGTTGTTTTGTGTTCTTGATGTTCTTGATGAATTGTTCATCAAATTCATATTAACACAAAACCAAACACAAACCAAAAGCTTCATCTTTCTTCCTTCCCCTCAAACTAACCCCCTTAGTTTAAGGAGTCCCACCACTCCGCTATTTCCGCCTGAGAATAGTTGGGACTACTCTAAGGGTGGTCCTCGTTGGTGCCCGTGCTGAGTTCGTGACCGGAGGAGACGTAGAGATCGAGGGGGCAGTAGAGGAGCTGAGGTAGACGAGAAGACGAACGTCAAAATAAGGTATTTTTGTCAATATATACCGGTGTATATATGATATATACCGGTGTTTTTTCTTGGTTTCTCTTCACTGGAAAATATACCGGTGGTATATATATTTTACCGGTGGTATATATACCGGTGGTATATATACCGGTGGGATATATACCGACCGGTATATACCGGTGGTATATATTATATACCGGTGATATATACCGGTGGTATATATACCGGTTGTATATATACCGGTGGTATATATATACCGACCGGTATATACCGGTGGTATATATATTATTTACCCGTGATATATATATATACCGGTGGTTTATACCGATCGGTATTTCCTTGGTATAATATATACCGGTGTATATATGATATATACCGGTGATATTTATACCGGTGGCTTTTACCGGTCAACTTTTTGGTTGACTTTTACCGGTCGGTTTACCGGTGGAGAGAGGTTTTTCCGGTGGACTCGAATTCAAGAAATTTTCTAAGTGTTAGAAATCTTTCTTCAATTCTTAGTTCGTTCCTTATTGATTGCTTAAGGTCCTCAACCAGTTTTAGGCTTTTGTTTAAGTCTTTCTTCCGTTGCGCCTCTGGTTTAGGGCCGGGACCCTTCGGTTTCCAGCACTTTGCATATCCATTAGGCACGCCATGGACAGTGACTGATCAGCAGCCAACCTATCCAGTTCAAACTCCATATTCCCCTTCCTCTTCAGCCTCAAGCTAGCAGGCAGCTCCAAGTGGCCTGTGTAAGCCATCTGCTGCTCCATTCGCTCAATGGGGACTCCTGCAAGCAAACATAGTTTGGTTATGGTGTTAGGGAAAAACAATGGTCCCTTACCCTTCTTGGCGCACTCAGCAATGGCGGCTGACATGATTTCACCCACGTTGACCGTGAGACCTCGCATAATGGCATAGACCAGCAGCGATCTGCTCTGGTTGATGGTCATCTCATGGGTCACAGGGGACAACTTTCTCCTTACAAAGGCAAACCATACAGCTGCCTTTGCTGTCAGGTTGGCACTCATGAGGGTGTGCCTCCCATTGCGTGATACAGTCCACGCTGCTTCAGGCTGGCCAATAGTTCGAATGGCCTCCTCCAGCACTGCCTCAGTAGGCTCATCAACGATCCTCGCATAATCAGTGTGTCTTTGGCCCTTGAGGCCATAAGCTTCGTTGATAGCTTTTGCTGAGTAGTCCACCTCTACTCCTCTCACCACAGAAAGCCCCTCTTCAGAGTTTTGCAGGTTGGCGTAGAAGTCGTAAACCATACTCGTGTAAGCTGGATTGGGCGGCCTGCACAACTCCTCCCAGCTATGATTTATGATTCCTGCGCGCAAGAACTACGGCAGGTCAGCAGGTCTGTCGAGGAAGCCCTTCTCGTGCAGCAACTCCCTCTTCCTCAGCTCAACGCCTCTGGACTCAGCGTCAGAGGACACGTACCTCACGGACTGAGGCTCATCTTCAGGGTAAAGCTTGGCTTTTCCTTTGTCTGCTGGTTTGGATGATTCTGCAGCCTCAACCTTGAGTCTTTTGAGCGATGGCTCAATGCTCTCCTTGTCTGATGAAGGCGCCCTCTTGGCTTTCTTCTTTTTCAGCTTCTTGGATCGCTTGGCCTTGAGAATCTTGGCCTTCTTCTTCTTCTTGAGCTTTGCCTCGATGGTGATCTGCTGAAGGCACGCCCCCAGTGTTTCCTCCATTGAGTCATTCTTCTGTTCAAGACTCTCCGGGCTAGCTTCCCTCACAGGCGAGAAAACCTCCTCGTCCTCACCTTCCCCACTGCCCTGCGTTGATTCTTGATACTCCCCATATGGGAATTCAGGGTCAGGCCGTGGGGAAGTGTGCGACGGCGTGGTGCTTTGCTCTGCTGTAGGTGTCTGTGCAGAACTCTGTGGTGAAGACGGCAGTTCAGGGCTCTGCGCTGGAGGTGATAGGGAAGAGCTGTGCGCTGGTGGTGCAGGTGGCGAGGCACTCCTCTTGGCTGAATCGTGGGACACACGATCAGTTTCTTGACTCTCCACAGAGGGAGTCTTTTCTTTGCTTGGTTCAGCAGCCACCGCTACACTCCATCTGCGCTTCTTGGGTGTGCCTGCTGGTTCAGAGGGTCCAGCAGGTATCTCAGTGACAACCCTCCACTTCTTCTTGCGAATCGGGAGCTTGGGTAAGCGTTCAGTTCGCGCAGCGTCAGCCGTAGCCAAGGCGAGCAGTGCGTCTCTCGCAGCCGTTTCAGCGTCGTCAGCCCTCTTCTTGGCTGCAGATCTTTCAGCCCTTGTGAACACCATTGTTGAGTCTTGGAGGTTTGGAGAGAAGAATCAAAGATGAAGAGAATCGCAGCTTTCTTGGAATTCAGAGAGTGAGAGAATCGTATCGATCGAGCGCCTTCTAACGGATATAAAAGAAACGGATAAATCCCAACGGCTATATTTTGCGGATCCTGCAAATCCAGCGCAATTTTAGGGATTTTTTTTCATCTAAATGCCAATCTTTGCTCGTCCGTATCTTTTATTTGGCTCAATCTTTTCTTGATTTTTAAAGCTGGAGTTACTCTCCTTGATTCCCTCTTTCGATTCCCTACAAAAAGAAATAAAAATAACATCAAATTCGTAATTAAAATCATACAACAAAACACACAAACGATAACCGGAAAATCGCAAAAAATAAACTAAGGCATGAGCCTTATGTTGACGAGCACAGCAATCACTCGTCCTCTCTCGTTCTTTTTTTTCATGCTTCAGTCAAGAGGAAGGCCGAGAGAGTCTTCACATCTCCTTCCTCATAGTAGTGCTTCAACCTTGCACCATTAACCATAAACGGTTGGCCTTGCTGCAAGTTCTTTATCTCTATGGCACCATGAACAAACACATTAGTAATCACAAATGGACCTGACCATCTAGACTTAAGTTTCCCTGGAAATAGTTTCAACCGTGAGTTAAACAACAAGACAAGTTGACCCTTCTTAAAGTCCTTAACTCTAAGTCTACTATCGTGCCAAATCTTGGTCTTTTCCTTATACATTTTAGCATTTTCATAGGCCATATGTCTAAGCTCATCAAGCTCATGTAATTGCAAAGATCTCAGTGTTCCCGCATCATTTACACAAAAATTCAATTCCTTCATGGCCCAAAATGCTTTGATTTCTAACTCAAGTGGTAAGTGACAAGTCTTGCCATATACCAGCCTATAAGGAGACATACCTAGGGGTGTCTTATATGCTGTCCTATAAGCCCAAAGTGCATCCTCAAGCTTAAAGGACCAATCTTTCCTATTAGGTTTGACCACTTTTTCTAGGATGTTCTTAATTTCCCTATTTGAAATTTCAGCCTGTCCATTCGAGTGTGGGTGATAGGGAGTGGCTACTCTATGTCTAATGTTATACTTAGCCAACACTCTCTCCATAGCCTTGTTAATGAAATGTGACCCCTCATCACTAATGATGGCACGAGGTGTCCCAAACCTAGTAAAAATGTGCCTATGCAAGAATTTGGTGACTGTTTTGGCATCATTATTGGGACATGCTTTGGCTTCTACCCACTTGGATACATAGTCTACTGCCACTAATATGTAAAGGTTACCTGATGATGGAGGGAATGGCCCCATGAAGTCAATGCCCCACACATCAAAGAGCTCCAACTCTAAGATGTAGGTGAGGGGCATCTCATCCTTTCGACTGAGGTTACCTGTTCTTTGGCATTCATCGCAGCTGTGGGCATAGTTGTGGGCATCCTTGAAGATTGTTGGCCAATAGTAGCCACTCTGAAATACCTTTGCAGCTGTTCTTTGGCCACCAAAGTGTCCACCATAAGGAGCTGTGTGACAATGCTGCAGCACAGACTTCGCTTCAGCAGCTGAAACACACTTCCTTAGCAAGCCGTCAGCACATGTTCTATAAAGTGTGGGGTCATCCCAGATGAATTTCCTTGCTTCATGAAGGAACCTCTTCTTCTCTTGTCCTCCCTTGAAAACTGGTAATACCTAAGGATGGCCAGCTTGGCCCCTTATTTCTCAGCATTTGCCTGTCCTCTCTCTGGTTTGCTTGGTGCCCCTTGACCCTGTCTGGTGTTGCTCTGTTGCTAGTTCCGGCCGGGGGTTGGATGGTCTGGGGAGTTTTGTGGGAAGGTCGCGGTTGAGGTGTCACGATTCCCTCGTGATCTATCTCTTTGTTTTCCTCCTGCTTCAGCTGTTTCTTTGCTTTTTAGTTGTGTTACTTCTTTCTGCTTTTGTATTTTCTAGCTCCTTCCCGTTTGTGGGTTGGATGCGGGGGTTTGTTGTTGTTTGGCTTTTGCTTTCCCTCGGGCTGTGAGGTTTCCGTTGTGTTGTTTTCGTTTTGTTGTCGTACATTGGTCCTCCCAGTGTTTGTTCCCTTGTTGTTGTGCCCTTTGGCCTCGGGCTTTGAGGTCTTTTGCTTATATATAATCACTTTTGCAAAAAAAACTGGTAATACCTGTGATGCAAGGAAGTTAGCAATGTCAGCAAACCAAGGTTCCTCATCGTTATCACAATGAGTCAAAACAAAGACATGTTCATCAATAAAAGCATCAGAAATTGCGGGCTCCGCAATTTTTTCGCAATTGTGCTGCAATCGAGAAAGGTGATCCGCAACCACATTTTCGCATCCTTTCTTGTCTCGAATGTCCAAATCAAATTCCTGCAGCAATAACACCCACCTAATCAACCTAGGCTTAGCATCAGCCTTCCTCATAAGATATTTCAAGGCAGAATGGTCAGTGTACACAATTGTCCTAGTGCCTACAATATAGTTCCTGAATTTCTCACAAGCAAACACTACAGCAAGCATCTCTTTCTCAGTAGTTGTATAATTACATTAAGCCTCATTCAAAGTTTTACTAGCATAATAGACAGGGTGTGTTAGCTTGTCAATCTTCTGTCCTAACATAACCCCTACAGCATAGTCACTAGCATCACATAACATCTCAAATGGGAGATCCCAATCTGGCCCTATAATAACAGGTGCGGTGACTAGTGCTTTCTTAAGGGTGGTCCAAGCTACTACACATTCCTTAGAGAAGATGAATGGCCTATTTAATTCTAGCAGCTCACATAGAGGCTTGGCTATCTTAGAAAAGTCCTTAATGAACCTTCTATAGAAACCAGCATGCCCTAAGAAACTCCTAATGGCCTTGACATTCTGAGGCTCTACCAACTTCTCTATGATTTCTATCTTTGCCCTGTCAACTTCTACACCTGCCCTTGACACTCTATGACCTAAGACAATCCCCTCATCTACCATGAAGTGACACTTTTCCCAATTAAGGACTAAGTTAGTCTCTTCACATCTAGCCAGGACTTGTCCTAAATTCTCTAAACAGTTGGTAAAGGAATCCCCAAAGACTGAAAAGTCATCCATGAATATCTCTATCATGGATTCATCCAAATCAGAGAAGATTGCCAACATGCACCTTTGGAAAGTTGTCGGTGCATTGCATAAGCCAAAAGGCATTCTGCGAAAGGCAAAAGTTCCAAAAGGGCAAGTAAAGGTAGTCTTTTCTTGGTCTTTGGGGTCTATAGTGATCTGGTTATACCCTGAATAACCGTCTAGGAAACAGTAATAGGCTCTACCAGCTATTCTGTCTAACATTTGGTCAATGAATGGTAGAGGGAAGTGGTCTTTTTTAGTTTCTTTATTTAGTTTCCTATAATCCATACATACTCTCCATCCTGTGACAGTCCTAGTTGGAATCAGTTCATTGTTCTCATTGACTACCACAGTCATCCCCCCCTTCTTAGGTACACATTGTATAGGGCTCACCCACTGACTACTAGCTATGGGGAAGATCACACCAGCATCTAACCATTTTATTATTTCTTTCTTAACTACCTCTTTCATAGAGGGATTCAGCCTACGTTGATGATCTACTCTAGGTGTGTGCTCTTCCTCTCGTATAATCTTATGCATGCAATAAGAAGGGCTAATGCCTCTAATATCAGCAATAGTCCATGCAATAGCCTTCCTATGTGGCTTAAGTAGTAAAATTAAATCAACCTCATGCTGTTTACTTAGCTTAGAAGAAATTATTACAGGCAGTGTATCATTATTTCCTAAATATGCATACTTGAGGTGAGTGGGGAGTGGCTTTAATTCTAATACAGGTGGATGCTCAATGGATGGCTTTAAAGGATTTAAGGATTTATCAGTTAATTCTATATTCATACATACATGTTGAGGGTTATTTACAGATATGTCCATTATCTCAGCTATGTTTAAGTCTGTTAATTCTAAACCTACATATTCATTGGCTTGCTTGGTTAATAATACATGCTCCAATTGTTCCTCCATTAAGGAGTCTACTACGTCCATGCTAGCACAGGATTCAAGGTCAGAGGGGTACCTTAAAGCTTTATACACACTAAATTTCACCTCTTCATCATGAACCCTCATAGTAAGCTCACCTTTTTGGACGTCTATCAGTGCCCTACCTGTGGCTAGGAATGGTCTGCCTAACAGGATGGGGACCTCCTTGTCTGCTTCATAATCCAGGATAATGAAATCTGCAAGGAAAATAAATTTGTCAACTTTCACTAGAATATCCTCAATCTTACCTTCAGGGTATGCGATGGATCTGTCTGCTAGTTGTAAAGTGACAGTGGTTGGACGTGCTTCTCCTATTCCAAGCTGGCGGAATAGTGATAGGGGCATGAGGTTTATGCTGGCGCCCAGGTCACAAAGCGCTCTGCCCACGTGCTTGCCTCCAAGTTCTACAGGTAAGGTGAAGGAACCAGGATCCTTCTCCTTCTTGGGCAACTTGTTTTGGAGTATGACACTGCACTCCTCAGTGAGGTTTACTGTTTCAAACTCACCAATTATTTTTTTGTTAGTAATAATATCTTTCAAAAACTTTACATAGGAAGGCATAGACTGTAAAACTTCTACAAAAGGAATGTTGACATGCACTTGCTTAAGAATTTCTAAGAATTTATTAAAATGCACTTCCTGTTCCTGCTTCTTCTTAAGCCTTCGAGGATATGGAGGTGGTGGCACATATGCAGGCACGTCAGGTCGCCTTAGGATAGGTGGAGGCCTTGGAATTTCCTCTATCTCCTCAATAATTGCCTCTAGCCTGGCTCCTGATGTGCTAGTTGGTGGTGGACCTTGGTTTGGCAGAGACTCCAGTGGAGCACTAGACTCAGGGTTCTCTACTCTCTTTGGTGTGTCCTTTGTGTTGCTCACCAATGGTCTACCACTTCTAAGTTCAATTGCTTGAACTTGTTCTTTACCATCTCTCCTTGGCACCTCGGTGTCAGCAGGGAGTCTACCTTGGGGCCTACTCTTGAGTTCATTGGCCAATTGGCCTATTTGGTTCTCTAGGCTCCTAAGAGTAGCTTGCTGGCTTTGAAGAGTAGCATCATTCTTAGCTATGTATTCCTTGAGTAAGTTTTCTACAAAATATCCTACAGGTTGGTTGTATGGTTTTTGATACATGGATTGGTTATGTTGGGAAGTGAAACCAGGTGTTCCACTCGGTCTAGGCTGGTTAGGATTTTGGTTAGCATTTTGTTGGCCACCCCATGACAGGTTTGGGTGGTTCCTCCAACCAGGGTTGTAAGTATTGGAATAGGGGTTGTTCCTAGGCTGCTGCTGACTTCCAATGTAGCAGACTGAGGCTGGATTCCCAGGGCAGTATTCATACAGGTGCCCTTCCCCACAGAATCCACATACAAGTGTCTCACCTTGACTTGGTTGGGTGCCCATTGACATGGCGGTAGCGGTGTTGACACTTGTTTGGAGATTGGCTTGAGCCATTTGCTTAACTAGGTTGGTCAGGGCGTTTATTTGGCTGCTCATTGCACTTAGAGCATCCTTGTCTTGAGCCCTAGTTGGCTCAACTGGATCATCTGACCACCTACAGTGAGATGCTGAGATCTTCTCCAAGATCTCATAGGCCTCGTTGTAACTCTTGGACAACATGGAACCACCAGCAGATGAATTTAAGACTTGCCTAGTGCTGGGGTTGCATCCTTTGAAAAAGACCTCAATTTGGATACACCATGGGATGCCATGATGTGGACATTTAAGAAGAAGGTCCTTGAACCTTGTCCAAGCTTCGTGAAGAGATTCATTATCAGCTTGTTTGAACTTAACTATATCATCACGAAAGGTAGAATTCCTATCAGGTGGGAAGTATTTGACTAGGAATTTCTCAGCTAAATCTGTCCAATTAAGGACAGATCCAGAGGGTAATGAGTTCAACCATGTTTTGGCTTTGTCCCTTAAAGAGTAAGGGAACAAGTATAGCCTCAAAGCTTCTTGGGACACTCCAGGGATGATGAAGGTATCACTAACTCCTAAGAAGTTCCTAAGATGGTTGTAGGGGTCCTCATTTTCCACTCCAAAGAATTGTCCCACAGTGGACAACATTTGGAACATCACTGGCTTTAACTCGAATGAGTTGGCAGTGATTTCAGGACGGATTATGCTGGGGTTCAGCTCCCCAGGCATAGGTACTAAATATGAAAGAATGGCACTATTCTTGTCATTCGCTATTTCGATGGGGTTGCGAATGACAGGTACCTGATTTGGAACTATCTCGTCCATTTCTTCGATTTCAGGTGTGATTTGAGGTATAGGAGGTTGTTTAAAGAGTCGTTTCTTTGCTTTGTTTCTAGCTCTAAGTAGTCTCTCAGGCTCAGGATTGAACTCTAGATCTCTACTTGAAGGCTCACTCATAAACTATCCCAATAGTACCTGCAAAAGAAATGAAACAGATCAGCTTCAATAGGCAATAAACTTAGTGTTTCAAACTTAACAAACCTCGTTTTCACTTAAAATAAATCCCCGGCAGCGGCGCCAAAAACTTGTTGCGTGCTCAATGTGTTGAAATAATTAGGCAATAAAAGAGATAGAGCACTCAGAACATGCAAGCATACATGATCTTATAGCAAGTAGTAAGTATATTTCATTCGTTTTCCCACAGAGATTTATTTTTAGCTATTCGCAAAGTGTTTTGTTAAGAAAGAAGGGGTGGATTTGATGGGGTAAAATTGGTTTTTAATTATCTAATTTTTGCTGAATGTGTAAAGGGTAGTAACATAAACAAGAACAAGTTAAAGCTAAGCTCAAATGAAAAGAGACGGGATTAATAAATGAAGACAAAAACAGCTAGACAGAATTGTAACTTAAGCAGAATTGCGGAGACAGCAATTCTACCGCAATTAAATAGCAGCGAAAGTGTGTAAATGGGTGAATTAAGGGCTACTAATGACTATCCTATAGGCATTTTTATACGATTCTCAAGCACTGGATCTACTCTCTATGCATCAGACTATCTCAATCTCATGTATCGTCCGATTCCATGCATTAGATTCTTTAGTTTACTCAACTCAAAGTAAGGTCTTAAGCATCTTGTTAAAGCAGAAAGATATGGTTTGTACTAGGGAAACGCCTATTCCTAGGCCGTTTCCTGGTTACCTTGAAAGGCTAGCATGATAATATGACTCTGAACTCTTACTCCTTCCAGAGGTTAGGAGTTCTTTGGACAAAATGGATGGCCAATCGAAATTGCCCGTGGAATGAAGCTTACATACAATCAATGTTTCGAGAGCTATCCTACATGCTTGATTCACGTTTTTTAGCCTATAGCGTTGTCATTAGCATGCCCTTAAGTGACTTAGTTACTCATGGATGTAAGGAGAACAGAACTAAATGATAAAACAGCCATGCTTAGAAGGGAAATGTGCTTAAAACAGTAAGGGAAAGCAGTAGAATGCAAAGGCGAGAGACTGTGAAATACTGAACTTTGCGTTTGATTAATTGATTGTTTGAATGAATATAAAAGATACTTAAAGTAAAGAACAGCAAGACAGAACACAACGAAATGAACTGAATGAACAACAAGAATAGAAACAACACAAGACGGAGTTGTAAAATAGAAATGAAGAACAGAAAGCAGTAAAACAGCTCGAATGACTCGTTGCAGCCGCTTCGAATGAAGGATGAGAAAGGTCAGCCTTGCTTGGATGAATCCAATCGGGAGAGAAGAAGAATCTCCTCTCCTTCCTATCAGATTATCGATTCCAACAGCTGAGCTTCGCAAACCAGCAGACGGCAAAGGAAAACAGGAGAAAAGATGGACTGCGAGAAGACTTCTACGCTTTCGGATGATGTTTGAACCCTCGACTTTGACCCCTATTTATTGTAATCTGCAGGTGCATTTGAGCCAAGGAGAACCATCAATCTTCAACGTCGTACTTCAGAATGGATGGAGGAGAAAGAACGAATCCCTGAAATAACGGAAATTAACAGAAAAAGATCAGTCAACTTACGGTTTTCACTTGAAACATTGCGGGAACCGCAATGTTTCCGCAATGCTTTCGCAAAGCTTGTTTTTTCATTCTTTTCCTTCGGTTTTCAACCCTTTTCTTTCCTATTGTACATAAGTCCTAATTTAGCTACCTTCTTCTAATTCTCATATTTAAGCATAGGTTTAGGCTAAATGCTATCAAAAATACCTAAGAGTGAACATCTTTCTAAGCCAATTAAGTCCTAAAAAGGTCACTTTTGGAGACGTAACACACCCCCAAACTTAAGGTTTTGCTTGTCCTCAAGCAATCTAAGGACTTTCCTAGGCTGCTGTTTCTTCTTCTTTAACTACTTACTAACTCTCCTATATCCCTATCTATAGCACTGATGTCCTGTGACACACTTCTAAGCTTAAAACTACCCTCTTATCTAGCTTCTTCTGACTTCGCCTGCCTAACACTCCATCTGTTTTCATTAACTCCCTACAACTGATCTATTTGCTTTTGTCATATCATGCCACTATCCCTAAGGTTTCAAATTCTGCCTAGCTTTACCTCAGACTCAGTACATGCTTCTAGCTTTATTTTTAATGTGTCTAGGATTCCTTAGAGTCATGTCAGTCTTAGTATTAACGGTGACAGTAGTACTTTTAAAGAACAACCTAAACCCTGGCATCACTACATTGGATAAACACTCATCTCCCTAAACAACCCTACAAGTTACAACTTTGTGCTTAGCTAATTGAGGATCAGAGTTCTTTTTAAATAGGACATCTAAGCCACAAAGTTATAACTCCTAGGTATACATTCTTCTTCCCTATTCTTTTCCCTTTTTCTTACTTAGGTGGGGCCTCTCCTTATTCTATTTTTCATTTTTTTTTTTTTTTCAGTTCATCATTTTTTGTAAAGGAGAAGAAGAATGCTTATGTTTCTAAGGGAGAGAGGAATGTTCCTAGGCCTAGGGTGGCCTCCCCCAAACTTCAACTACTCATTGTCCCCAATGAGTGTCTGAGGTGGCACACCCCCAAACTATCCTAGAAGCATCTAGTCTAAGGTAAAACAAAGAGAATCTAAAGCCCTAGGCATAGACAAAACATTCGAACAGCAAATATCACAGCAGCAGTAATTTAAAAAAAAAACAGACAGATAAGGGCTTAAAGCTGTGCATGCTGAGCGTTTTAGAGGTTGATTTAAACTATCAAAGGGTGTCCTATGACACTCATCCAGCATGCATTTAGATCAGCTATATAAGGTAGTCATGTTAGCAGCAAAAGATAGAATTTAAACAGATCACAACCTAGCTAAACAGACAGTCCAAAACATGCTTTCAGTAATAAGAATTGCGGGGACCGCAATTATTTCGCAATCAAGTCAGGGCAGATATAACAGTGATTAAGGCCCCTAAGCATGCTCTTTCCAGTCAATCAAGCTCTCCTAAAAATAAAACAAAACTAACCTACCTAGTTACCTACAATCAAACTATACTACGCAGAATTAAAAACATAAAACTAAGCATCTAAAACAGATCAAAAGTGTACTAAAAACAACATAATTCACATAGTCTATCAGAAAGCAGAAAATTGTTTTTTTTTTTCTAAGGGAACAACAATACTCCCTTCAGTGCAATTCAACCCAGCAGTCAAACGTCTTCATCCTCATCAGGTTGTCGTGGTCGTGGAGGCACCCATGGAGTCAGGAGATTTGTGGGGAAGTCAGGGAAGATGCACCCAAGTTGGTCTGCAACTTCCTTGTCCCGTGCCTGCGCGTAAGTGGCCTATTGAGCCATCCTCCTTTGCATATCCATTAGGCACGCCATGGACAGTGACTGATCAGCAGCCAACCTATCCAGTTCAAACTCCATATTCCCCTTCCTCTTCAGCCTCAAGCTAGCAGGCAGCTCCAAGTGGCCTGTGTAAGCCATCTGCTTTCGGATGATGTTTGAACCCTCGACTTTGACCCCTATTTATAGTAATCTGCAGGTGCATTTGGGCCAAGGAGAACCATCAATCTTCAACGTCGTACTTCAGAATGGATGGAGGAGAAAGAACGAATCCCTGAAATAACGGAAATTAACAGAAAAAGATCAGTCAACTTACGGTTTTCACTTGAAACATTGCGGGAACCGCAATGTTTCCGCAATGCTTTCGCAAAGCTTGTTTTTTCATTCTTTTCCTTCGGTTTTCAACCCTTTTCTTTCCTATTGTACATAAGTCCTAATTTAGCTACCTTCTTCTAATTCTCATATTTAAGCATAGGTTTAGGCTAAATGCTATCAAAAATACCTAAGAGTGAACATCTTTCTAAGCCAATTAAGTCCTAAAAAGGTCACTTTTGGAGACGTAACACCAGCCAGGTGACAAAAGCATGACACGGAATATTCCCCCCGAACCAGATCAAACTCTGCCACGGGACCACTGTCCCACGAGGGCGAATCGCCTCCCAAGCACTCGAAACCGAAAAACCAATCCCACCAGGAACCCAGATCAACTTATCCTCCCTACCTGGGCAACACACAGTAGAACGCACAGCATCGGCGATCTCCAATAAATCAGGAGACACTGCCGGCCACCGCCACGAACCATCAGGTAGCAAAAAATCAGAGACCATAGCTTGAATATGACTAGCTGCGTCATACAAGATACGATCACTAATTCTGGGGAGAATAGGACCATCAGGCAGCAAAGGGTCAACCCACATACGACACCTAGAACCGTCACCAATGGAAAACCGGATAAGTGGACGGAATTGGTCCCGAAGCCCCATAATCGCCTTGAGGCACCAAGACCACGTAGACGACACAGGAATCGTCCAGAGAGACCGACCACGGAGGATCGCTCGTTTCTTCCCTTCTTTTCCAAACTTATGGTCGGGGACGCTTTTTAACCTCAAACTACAACTCTCGAAGCCTGCGAGTCTAATATCTAACAACCTTGCACCCCAATCTCAAAGCCCTAAAATCCTCAACGGGAGCATTTAAAGCACGTGCCAAAAAAACTGAGTAAGATTCCGAATTGCACAAAACCAAAGAGTGGATTGTGAATTTTTGATCAATACGAACCCATTTTTGAATAAAAAAAAATTCAAAAAATGCATCCAACCGGGGTGTTTTCGGTTTTTTGCAATTTCCATATCGCTCTTTTCTTCCCTTCTTTTCCAAACTTATGGTCGGGGACGCTTTTTAACCTCAAACTACAACTCTCGAAGCCTGCGAGTCTAATATCTAACAACCTTGCACCCCAATCTCAAAGCCCTAAATTCCTCAACGGGAGCATTTAAAGCACGTGCAAAAAAAACTGAGTAAGATTCCGAATTGCACAAAACCAAAGAGTGGATTGTGAATGTTTGATCAATACGAACCCATTTTTGATTTAAAAAAAAAATCAAAAAATGCATCCCACCGGGGCGTTTTTGTTATTTTGCAATTTCCATATCGCTCGTTTCTTCCCTTCTTTTCCAAACTTATGGTCGGAGACGCTTTTTAACCTCAAACTACAACTCTCGAAGCCTGCGAGTCTAATATCTAACAACCTTGCACCCCAATCTCAAAGCCCTAAAATCCTCAACGGGAGCATTTAAAGCACGTGCCAAAAAAACTGAGTAAGATTCCGAATTGCACAAAACCAAAGAGTGGATTGTGAATTTTTGATCAATACGAACCCATTTTTGAATAAAAAAAAATTCAAAAAATGCATCCCACCGGGGTGTTTTCGGTTTTTTGCAATTTCCATATCGCTCGTTTCTTCCCTTTTTTTCCAAACTTATGGTCGGGGACGCTTTTTAACCTCAAACTACAACTCTCGAAGCCTGCGAGTCTAATATCTAACAACCTTGCACCCCAATCTCAAAGCCCTAAAATCCTCAACGGGAGCATTTAAAGCACGTGCAAAAAAAACTGAGTAAGATTCCGAATTGCACAAAACCAAAGAGTGGATTGTGAATTTTTGATCAATACGAACCCATTTTTGAATAAAAAAAAATTCAAAAAATGCATCCCACCGGGGTGTTTTCGGTTTTTTGCAATTTCCATATCGCTCGTTTCTTCCCTTTTTTTCCAAACTTATGGTCGGGGACGCTTTTTAACCTCAAACTACAACTCTCGAAGCCTGCGAGTCTAATATCTAACAACCTTGCACCCCAATCTCAAAGCCCTAAAATCCTCAACGGGAGCATTTAAAGCACGTGCAAAAAAAACTGAGTAAGATTCCGAATTGCACAAAACCAAAGAGTGGATTGTGGATTTTTGATCAATACGAACCCATTTTTGAATAAAAAAAAATTCAAAAAATGCATCCCACCGGGGTGTTTTCGGTTTTTTGCAATTTCCATATCGCTCGTTTCTTCCCTTTTTTTCCAAACTTATGGTCGGGGACGCTTTTTAACCTCAAACTACAACTCTCGAAGCCTGCGAGTCTAATATCTAACAACCTTGCACCCCAATCTCAAAGCCCTAAAATCCTCAACGGGAGCATTTAAAGCACGTGCAAAAAAAACTGAGTAAGATTCCGAATTGCACAAAACCAAAGAGTGGATTGTGAATTTTTGATCAATACGAACCCATTTTTGAATAAAAAAAAATTCAAAAAATGCATCCCACCGGGGTGTTTTCGGTTTTTTGCAATTTCCATATTGCTCGTTTCTTCCCTTCTTTTCCAAACTTCTGGTCGGGGACGCTTTTTAACCTCAAACTACAACTCTCGAAGCCTGCGAGTCTAATATCTAACAACCTTGCACCCCAATCTCAAAGCCCAAAAATCCTCAACGGGAGCATTTAAAGCACGTGCAAAAAAAACTGAGTAAGATTCCGAATTGCACAAAACCAAAGAGTGGATTGTGAATGTTTGATCAATACGAACCCATATTTGAATTAAAAATGATTTCAAAAAATGCATCCCACCGGGGCGTTTTCGTTTTTTTGCAATTTCCATATCGCTCGTTTCTTCCCTTCTTTTCCAAACTTCTGGTCGGGGACGCTTTTTAACCTCAAACTACAACTCTCGAAGCCTGCGAGTCTAATATCTAACAACCTTGCACCCCAATCTCAAAGCCCTAAAATCCTCAGCGAGAGCATTTAAAGCACGTGCAAAAAAAACTGAGTAAGATTCCGAATTGCACAAAACCAAAGAGTGGATTGTGAATTTTTGATCAATACGAACCCATTTTTGAATAAAAAAAAATTCAAAAAATGCATCACACCGGGGTGTTTTCGGTTTTTTGCAATTTCCATATTGCTCGTTTCTTCCCTTCTTTTCCAAACTTCTGGTCGGGGACGCTTTTTAACCTCAAACTACAACTCTCGAAGCCTGCGAGTCTAATATCTAACAACCTTGCACCCCAATCTCAAAGCCCTAAAATCCTCAGCGAGAGCATTTAAAGCACGTGCAAAAACAACTGAGTAAGATTCCGAATTGCACAAAACCAAAGAGTGGATTGTGAATGTTTGATCAATACGAACCCATTTTTGATTTAAAAAAAAAATCAAAAAATGCATCCCACCGGGGCGTTTTTGTTATTTTGCAATTTCCATATCGCTCGTTTCTTCCCTTCTTTTCCAAACTTATGGTCGGAGACGCTTTTTAACCTCAAACTACAACTCTCGAAGCCTGCGAGTCTAATATCTAACAACCTTGCACCCCAATCTCAAAGCCCTAAAATCCTCAACGGGAGCATTTAAAGCACGTGCCAAAAAAACTGAGTAAGATTCCGAATTGCACAAAACCAAAGAGTGGATTGTGAATTTTTGATCAATACGAACCCATTTTTGAATAAAAAAAAATTCAAAAAATGCATCCCACCGGGGTGTTTTCGGTTTTTTGCAATTTCCATATCGCTCTTTTCTTCCCTTCTTTTCCAAACTTATGGTCGGGGACGCTTTTTAACCTCAAACTACAACTCTCGAAGCCTGCGAGTCTAATATCTAACAACCTTGCACCCCAATCTCAAAGCCCTAAAATCCTCAACGGGAGCATTTAAAGCACGTGCAAAAAAAACTGAGTAAGATTCCGAATTGCACAAAACCAAAGAGTGAATTGTGAATGTTTGATCAATACGAACCCATATTTGAATTAAAAATAATTTCAAAAAATGCATCCCACCGGGGTGTTTTCGGTTTTTTGCAATTTCCATATCGCTCGTTTCTTCCCTTCTTTTCCAAACTTATGGTCGGGGACGCTTTTTAACCTCAAACTACAACTCTCGAAGCCTGCGAGTCTAATATCTAACAACCTTGCACCCCAATCTCAAAGCCCTAAATTCCTCAACGGGAGCATTTAAAGCACGTGCAAAAAAAACTGAGTAAGATTCCGAATTGCACAAAACCAAAGAGTGGATTGTGAATGTTTGATCAATACGAACCCATTTTTGATTTAAAAAAAAAATCAAAAAATGCATCCCACCGGGGCGTTTTTGTTATTTTGCAATTTCCATATCGCTCGTTTCTTCCCTTCTTTTCCAAACTTATTGTCGGAGACGCTTTTTAACCTCAAACTACAACTCTCGAAGCCTGCGAGTCTAATATCTAACAACCTTGCACCCCAATCTCAAAGCCCTAAAATCCTCAACGGGAGCATTTAAAGCACGTGCCAAAAAAACTGAGTAAGATTCCGAATTGCACAAAACCAAAGAGTGGATTGTGAATGTTTGATCAATACGAACCCATATTTGAATTAAAAAAAAATTCAAAAAATGCATCCCACCGGGGTGTTTTCGGTTTTTTGCAATTTCCATATCGCTCGTTTCTTCCCTTCTTTTCCAAACTTATGGTCGGGGACGCTTTTTAACCTCAAACTACAACTCTCGAAGCCTGCGAGTCTAATATCTAACAACCTTGCACCCCAATCTCAAAGCCCTAAAATCCTCAGCGAGAGCATTTAAAGCACGTGCAAAAAAAACTGAGTAAGATTCCGAATTGCACAAAACCAAAGAGTGGATTGTGAATTTTTGATCAATACGAACCCATTTTTGAATAAAAAAAAATTCAAAAAATGCATCCCACCGGGGTGTTTTCGGTTTTTTGCAATTTCCATATTGCTCGTTTCTTCCCTTCTTTTCCAAACTTCTGGTCGGGGACGCTTTTTAACCTCAAACTACAACTCTCGAAGCCTGCGAGTCTAATATCTAACAACCTTGCACCCCAATCTCAAAGCCCTAAAATCCTCAGCGAGAGCATTTAAAGCACGTGCAAAAACAACTGAGTAAGATTCCGAATTGCACAAAACCAAAGAGTGGATTGTGAATGTTTGATCAATACGAACCCATTTTTGATTTAAAAAAAAAATCAAAAAATGCATCCCACCGGGGCGTTTTTGTTATTTTGCAATTTCCATATCGCTCGTTTCTTCCCTTCTTTTCCAAACTTATGGTCGGAGACGCTTTTTAACCTCAAACTACAACTCTCGAAGCCTGCGAGTCTAATATCTAACAACCTTGCACCCCAATCTCAAAGCCCTAAAATCCTCAACGGGAGCATTTAAAGCACGTGCCAAAAAAACTGAGTAAGATTCCGAATTGCACAAAACCAAAGAGTGGATTGTGAATTTTTGATCAATACGAACCCATTTTTGAATAAAAAAAAATTCAAAAAATGCATCCCACCGGGGTGTTTTCGGTTTTTTGCAATTTCCATATCGCTCTTTTCTTCCCTTCTTTTCCAAACTTATGGTCGGGGACGCTTTTTAACCTCAAACTACAACTCTCGAAGCCTGCGAGTCTAATATCTAACAACCTTGCACCCCAATCTCAAAGCCCTAAAATCCTCAACGGGAGCATTTAAAGCACGTGCAAAAAAAACTGAGTAAGATTCCGAATTGCACAAAACCAAAGAGTGGATTGTGAATGTTTGATCAATACGAACCCATATTTGAATTAAAAATAATTTCAAAAAATGCATCCCACCGGGGTGTTTTCGGTTTTTTGCAATTTCCATATCGCTCGTTTCTTCCCTTCTTTTCCAAACTTATGGTCGGGGACGCTTTTTAACCTCAAACTACAACTCTCGAAGCCTGCGAGTCTAATATCTAACAACCTTGCACCCCAATCTCAAAGCCCTAAATTCCTCAACGGGAGCATTTAAAGCACGTGCAAAAAAAACTGAGTAAGATTCCGAATTGCACAAAACCAAAGAGTGGATTGTGAATTTTTGATTAATACGAACCCATTTTTGAATAAAAAAAAATTCAAAAAATGCATCCCACCGGGGTGTTTTCGGTTTTTTGCAATTTCCATATTGCTCGTTTCTTCCCTTCTTTTCCAAACTTCTGGTCGGGGACGCTTTTTAACCTCAAACTACAACTCTCGAAGCCTGCGAGTCTAATATCTAACAACCTTGCACCCCAATCTCAAAGCCCTAAAATCCTCAACGGGAGCATTTAAAGCACGTGCCAAAAAAACTGAGTAAGATTCCGAATTGCACAAAACCAAAGAGTGGATTGTGAATTTTTGATCAATACGAACCCATTTTTGAATAAAAAAAAATTCAAAAAATGCATCCCACCGGGGTGTTTTCGGTTTTTTGCAATTTCCATATCGCTCTTTTCTTCCCTTCTTTTCCAAACTTATGGTCGGGGACGCTTTTTAACCTCAAACTACAACTCTCGAAGCCTGCGAGTCTAATATCTAACAACCTTGCACCCCAATCTCAAAGCCCTAAAATCCTCAACGGGAGCATTTAAAGCACGTGCAAAAAAAACTGAGTAAGATTCCGAATTGCACAAAACCAAAGAGTGGATTGTGAATGTTTGATCAATACGAACCCATATTTGAATTAAAAATAATTTCAAAAAATGCATCCCACCGGGGTGTTTTCGGTTTTTTGCAATTTCCATATCGCTCGTTTCTTCCCTTCTTTTCCAAACTTATGGTCGGGGACGCTTTTTAACCTCAAACTACAACTCTCGAAGCCTGCGAGTCTAATATCTAACAACCTTGCACCCCAATCTCAAAGCCCTAAAATCCTCAACGGGAGCATTTAAAGCACGTGCCAAAAAAACTGAGTAAGATTCCGAATTGCACAAAACCAAAGAGTGGATTGTGAATGTTTGATCAATACGAACCCATATTTGAATTAAAAAAAAATTCAAAAAATGCATCCCACCGGGGTGTTTTCGGTTTTTTGCAATTTCCATATCGCTCGTTTCTTCCCTTCTTTTCCAAACTTATGGTCGGGGACGCTTTTTAACCTCAAACTACAACTCTCGAAGCCTGCGAGTCTAATATCTAACAACCTTGCACCCCAATCTCAAAGCCCTAAAATCCTCAGCGAGAGCATTTAAAGCACGTGCAAAAAAAACTGAGTAAGATTCCGAATTGCACAAAACCAAAGAGTGGATTGTGAATTTTTGATCAATACGAACCCATTTTTGAATAAAAAAAAATTCAAAAAATGCATCCCACCGGGGTGTTTTCGGTTTTTTGCAATTTCCATATTGCTCGTTTCTTCCCTTCTTTTCCAAACTTCTGGTCGGGGACGCTTTTTAACCTCAAACTACAACTCTCGAAGCCTGCGAGTCTAATATCTAACAACCTTGCACCCCAATCTCAAAGCCCTAAAATCCTCAGCGAGAGCATTTAAAGCACGTGCAAAAACAACTGAGTAAGATTCCGAATTGCACAAAACCAAAGAGTGGATTGTGAATGTTTGATCAATACGAACCCATTTTTGATTTAAAAAAAAAAATCAAAAAATGCATCCCACCGGGGCGTTTTTGTTATTTTGCAATTTCCATATCGCTCGTTTCTTCCCTTCTTTTCCAAACTTATGGTCGGAGACGCTTTTTAACCTCAAACTACAACTCTCGAAGCCTGCGAGTCTAATATCTAACAACCTTGCACCCCAATCTCAAAGCCCTAAAATCCTCAACGGGAGCATTTAAAGCACGTGCCAAAAAAACTGAGTAAGATTCCGAATTGCACAAAACCAAAGAGTGGATTGTGAATTTTTGATCAATACGAACCCATTTTTGAATAAAAAAAAATTCAAAAAATGCATCCCACCGGGGTGTTTTCGGTTTTTTGCAATTTCCATATCGCTCTTTTCTTCCCTTCTTTTCCAAACTTATGGTCGGGGACGCTTTTTAACCTCAAACTACAACTCTCGAAGCCTGCGAGTCTAATATCTAACAACCTTGCACCCCAATCTCAAAGCCCTAAAATCCTCAACGGGAGCATTTAAAGCACGTGCAAAAAAAACTGAGTAAGATTCCGAATTGCACAAAACCAAAGAGTGGATTGTGAATGTTTGATCAATACGAACCCATATTTGAATTAAAAATAATTTCAAAAAATGCATCCCACCGGGGTGTTTTCGGTTTTTTGCAATTTCCATATCGCTCGTTTCTTCCCTTCTTTTCCAAACTTATGGTCGGGGACGCTTTTTAACCTCAAACTACAACTCTCGAAGCCTGCGAGTCTAATATCTAACAACCTTGCACCCCAATCTCAAAGCCCTAAATTCCTCAACGGGAGCATTTAAAGCACGTGCAAAAAAAACTGAGTAAGATTCCGAATTGCACAAAACCAAAGAGTGGATTGTGAATGTTTGATCAATACGAACCCATTTTTGATTTAAAAAAAAAATCAAAAAATGCATCCCACCGGGGCGTTTTTGTTATTTTGCAATTTCCATATCGCTCGTTTCTTCCCTTCTTTTCCAAACTTATTGTCGGAGACGCTTTTTAACCTCAAACTACAACTCTCGAAGCCTGCGAGTCTAATATCTAACAACCTTGCACCCCAATCTCAAAGCCCTAAAATCCTCAACGGGAGCATTTAAAGCACGTGCCAAAAAAACTGAGTAAGATTCCGAATTGCACAAAACCAAAGAGTGGATTGTGAATGTTTGATCAATACGAACCCATATTTGAATTAAAAAAAAATTCAAAAAATGCATCCCACTGGGGTGTTTTCGGTTTTTTGCAATTTCCATATCGCTCGTTTCTTCCCTTCTTTTCCAAACTTATGGTCGGGGACGCTTTTTAACCTCAAACTCCAACTCTCGAAGCCTGCGAGTCTAATATCTAACAAGCTTGCACCCAATCTCAAAGCCCTAAAATCCTCAACGGGAGCATTTAAAGCACGTGCCAAAAAAACTGAGTAAGATTCCGAATTGCACAAAACTAAAGAGTGGATTGTGAATTTTTGATCAATACGAACCCATTTTTGAATAAAAAAAAATTCAAAAAATGCATCCCACCGGGGTGTTTTCGGTTTTTTGCAATTTCCATATCGCTCTTTTCTTCCCTTCTTTTCCAAACTTATGGTCGGGGACGCTTTTTAACCTCAAACTACAACTCTCGAAGCCTGCGAGTCTAATATCTAACAACCTTGCACCCCAATCTCAAAGCCCTAAAATCCTCAACGGGAGCATTTAAAGCACGTGCAAAAAAAACTGAGTAAGATTCCGAATTGCACAAAACCAAAGAGTGGATTGTGAATGTTTGATCAATACGAACCCATATTTGAATTAAAAATAATTTCAAAAAATGCATCCCACCGGGGCGTTTTCGTTTTTTTGCAATTTCCATATCGCTCGTTTCTTCCCTTCTTTTCCAAACTTCTGGTCGGGGACGCTTTTTAACCTCAAACTACAACTCTCGAAGCCTGCGAGTCTAATATCTAACAACCTTGCACCCCAATCTCAAAGCCCTAAAATCCTCAACGGGAGAATTTAAAGCACGTGCAAAAAAAACTGAGTAAGATTCCGAATTGCACAAAATCAAAGAGTGGATTGTGAATGTTTGATCAATACGAACCCATATTTGAATTAAAAAAAAAATCAAAAAATGCATCCCACCGGGGCGTTTTCGTTTTTTTGCAATTTCCATATCGCTCGTTTCTTCCCTTCTTTTCCAAACTTATGGTCGGGGACGCTTTTTAACCTCAAACTCCAACTCTCGAAGCCTGCGAGTCTAATATCTAACAACCTTGCACCCTAATCTCAGAGCCCTAAAATCCTCAACGGGAGCATTTAAAGCACGTGCCAAAAAAACTGAGTAAGATTCCGAATTGCACGGATTGTGAATGTTTGATCAATATGAACCCATATTTGAATTAAAAAAAAATTCAAAAAATGTATCCCACCGGGGCGTTTTTCGTTTTTTTGCAATTTCCATATCGCTCGTTTCTTCACTTCTTTAGCAAACTTATGGTCGGGGACGCTTTTTAACCTCAAACTACAACTCTCGAAGCCTGCGAGTCTAATATCTAACAACCTTGCACCCCAATCTCAAAGCCCTAAAATCCTCAACGGGAGAATTTAAAGCACGTGCCAAAAAAACTAAGTAAGATTCCGAATTGCACAAAATCAAAGAGTGGATTGTGAATGTTTGATCAATACGAACCCATATTTGAATTAAAAAAAAATTCAAAAAATGCATCCCACCGGGGCGTTTTCGTTTTTTCGCAATTTCCATATCGCTTGTTTCTTCCCTTCTTTTCCAAACTTATGGTCGGGGACGCTTTTTAACCTCAAACTCCAACTCTCGAAGCCTGCGAGTCTAATATCTAACAACCTTGCACCCTAATCTCAGAGCCCTAAAATCCTCAAAGGAAGCATTTAAAGCACGTGCCAAAAAAACTGAGTAAGATTCCGAATTGCACAAAACCAAAGAGTGGATTGTGAATTTTTGATCAATACGAACCCATTTTTGAATAAAAAAAAATTCAAAAAATGCATCCCACCGGGGTGTTTTCGGTTTTTTGCAATTTCCATATCGCTCGTTTCTTCCCTTCTTTTCCAAACTTATGGTCGGGGACGCTTTTTAACCTCAAACTCCAACTCTCGAAGCCTGCGAGTCTAATATCTAACAAGCTTGCACCCAATATCAAAGCCCTAAAATCCTCAACGGGAGCATTTAAAGCACGTGCCAAAAAAACTGAGTAAGATTCCGAATTGCACAAAACTAAAGAGTGGATTGTGAATTTTTGATCAATACGAACCCATTTTTGAATAAAAAAAAATTCAAAAAATGCATCCCACCGGGGTGTTTTCGGTTTTTTGCAATTTCCATATCGCTCGTTTCTTCCCTTCTTTTCCAAACTTATGGTCGGGGACGCTTTTTAACCATAAACTACAACTCTCGAAGCCTGCGAGTCTAATATCTAACAACCTTGCACCCCAATCTCAAAGCCCTAAAATCCTCAACGGGAGAATTTAAAGCACGTGCCAAAAAAACTGAGTAAGATTCCGAATTGCACAAAATCAAAGAGTGGATTGTGAATGTTTGATCAATACGAACCCATATTTGAATTAAAAAAAAATTCAAAAAATGCATCCCACCGGGGCGTTTTCGTTTTTTTGCAATTTCCATATCGCTTGTTTCTTCCCTTCTTTTCCAAACTTATGGTCGGAGACGCTTTTTAACCTCAAACTACAACTCTCGAAGCCTGCGAGTCTAATATCTAACAACCTTGCACCCCAATCTCAAAGCCCTAAAATCCTCAACGGGAGCATTTAAAGCACGTGCCAAAAAAACTGAGTAAGATTCCGAATTGCACAAAACCAAAGAGTGGATTGTGAATGTTTGATCAATACGAACCCATATTTGAATTAAAAAAAAATTCAAAAAATGCATCCCACCGGGGTGTTTTCGGTTTTTTGCAATTTCCATATCGCTCGTTTCTTCCCTTCTTTTCCAAACTTATGGTCGGGGACGCTTTTTAACCTCAAACTCCAACTCTCGAAGCCTGCGAGTCTAATATCTAACAAGCTTGCACCCAATCTCAAAGCCCTAAAATCCTCAACGGGAGCATTTAAAGCACGTGCCAAAAAAACTGAGTAAGATTCCGAATTGCACAAAACTAAAGAGTGGATTGTGAATTTTTGATCAATACGAACCCATTTTTGAATAAAAAAAAATTCAAAAAATGCATCCCACCGGGGTGTTTTTCGGTTTTTTGCAATTTCCATATCGCTCTTTTCTTCCCTTCTTTTCCAAACTTATGGTCGGGGACGCTTTTTAACCTCAAACTACAACTCTCGAAGCCTGCGAGTCTAATATCTAACAACCTTGCACCCCAATCTCAAAGCCCTAAAATCCTCAACGGGAGCATTTAAAGCACGTGCAAAAAAAACTGAGTAAGATTCCGAATTGCACAAAACCAAAGAGTGGATTGTGAATGTTTGATCAATACGAACCCATATTTGAATTAAAAATAATTTCAAAAAATGCATCCCACCGGGGCATTTTCGTTTTTTTGCAATTTCCATATCGCTCGTTTCTTCCCTTCTTTTCCAAACTTATGGTCGGGGACGCTTTTTAACCTCAAACTACAACTCTCGAAGCCTGCGAGTCTAATATCTAACAACCTTGCACCCCAATCTCAAAGCCCTAAAATCCTCAACGGGAGAATTTAAAGCACGTGCAAAAAAAACTGAGTAAGATTCCGAATTGCACAAAACCAAAGAGTGGATTGTGAATGTTTGATCAATACGAACCCATATTTGAATTAAAAATAATTTCAAAAAATGCATCCCACCGGGGCGTTTTCGTTTTTTTGCAATTTCCATATCGCTCGTTTCTTCCCTTCTTTTCCAAACTTCTGGTCGGGGACGCTTTTTAACCTCAAACTACAACTCTCGAAGCCTGCGAGTCTAATATCTAACAACCTTGCACCCCAATCTCAAAGCCCTAAAATCCTCAACGGGAGCATTTAAAGCACGTGCCAAAAAAACTGAGTAAGATTCCGAATTGCACAAAACCAAAGAGTGGATTGTGAATGTTTGATCAATACGAACCCATATTTGAATTAAAAATAATTTCAAAAAATGCATCCCACCGGGGCGTTTTCGTTTTTTTGCAATTTCCATATCGCTCGTTTCTTCCCTTCTTTTCCAAACTTCTGGTCGGGGACGCTTTTTAACCTCAAACTACAACTCTCGAAGCCTGCGAGTCTAATATCTAACAACCTTGCACCCCAATCTCAAAGCCCTAAAATCCTCAACGGGAGAATTTAAAGCACGTGCAAAAAAAACTGAGTAAGATTCCGAATTGCACAAAATCAAAGAGTGGATTGTGAATGTTTGATCAATACGAACCCATATTTGAATTAAAAAAAAAATCAAAAAATGCATCCCACCGGGGCGTTTTCGTTTTTTTGCAATTTCCATATCGCTCGTTTCTTCCCTTCTTTTCCAAACTTATGGTCGGGGACGCTTTTTAACCTCAAACTCCAACTCTCGAAGCCTGCGAGTCTAATATCTAACAACCTTGCACCCTAATCTCAGAGCCCTAAAATCCTCAACGGGAGCATTTAAAGCACGTGCCAAAAAAACTGAGTAAGATTCCGAATTGCACGGATTGTGAATGTTTGATCAATATGAACCCATATTTGAATTAAAAAAAAATTTAAAAAATGTATCCCACCGGGGCGTTTTTCGTTTTTTTGCAATTTCCATATCGCTCGTTTCTTCCCTTCTTTTCCAAACTTATGGTCGGGGACGCTTTTTAACCTCAAACTACAACTCTCGAAGCCTGCGAGTCTACTATCTAACAACCTTGCACCCCAATCTCAAAGCCCTAAAATCCTCAACGGGAGAATTTAAAGCACGTGCCAAAAAAACTAAGTAAGATTCCGAATTGCACAAAATCAAAGAGTGGATTGTGAATGTTTGATCAATACGAACCCATATTTGAATTAAAAAAAAATTCAAAAAATGCATCCCACCGGGGCGTTTTCGTTTTTTTGCAATTTCCATATCGCTTGTTTCTTCCCTTCTTTTCCAAACTTATGGTCGGGGACGCTTTTTAACCTCAAACTCCAACTCTCGAAGCGTGCGAGTCTAATATCTAACAACCTTGCACCCTAATCTTAGAGCCCTAAAATCCTCAAAGGAAGCATTTAAAGCACGTGCCAAAAAAAATGAGTAAGATTCCGAATTGCACAAAACCAAAGAGTGGATTGTGAATTTTTGATCAATACGAACCCATTTTTGAATAAAAAAAAATTCAAAAAATGCATCCCACCGGGGTGTTTTCGGTTTTTTGCAATTTCCATATCGCTCGTTTCTTCCCTTCTTTTCCAAACTTATGGTCGGGGACGCTTTTTAACCTCAAACTCCAACTCTCGAAGCCTGCGAGTCTAATATCTAACAAGCTTGCACCCAATATCAAAGCCCTAAAATCCTCAACGGGAGCATTTAAAGCACGTGCCAAAAAAACTGAGTAAGATTCCGAATTGCACAAAACTAAAGAGTGGATTGTGAATTTTTGATCAATACGAACCCATTTTTGAATAAAAAAAAATTCAAAAAATGCATCCCACCGGGGTGTTTTCGGTTTTTTGCAATTTCCATATCGCTCGTTTCTTCCCTTCTTTTCCAAACTTATGGTCGGGGACGCTTTTTAACCATAAACTACAACTCTCGAAGCCTGCGAGTCTAATATCTAACAACCTTGCACCCCAATCTCAAAGCCCTAAAATCCTCAACGGGAGAATTTAAAGCACGTGCCAAAAAAACTGAGTAAGATTCCGAATTGCACAAAATCAAAGAGTGGATTGTGAATGTTTGATCAATACGAACCCATATTTGAATTAAAAAAAAATTCAAAAAATGCATCCCACCGGGGCGTTTTCGTTTTTTTGCAATTTCCATATCGCTTGTTTCTTCCCTTCTTTTCCAAACTTATGGTCGGAGACGCTTTTTAACCTCAAACTACAACTCTCGAAGCCTGCGAGTCTAATATCTAACAACCTTGCACCCCAATCTCAAAGCCCTAAAATCCTCAACGGGAGCATTTAAAGCACGTGCCAAAAAAACTGAGTAAGATTCCGAATTGCACAAAACCAAAGAGTGGATTGTGAATGTTTGATCAATACGAACCCATATTTGAATTAAAAAAAAATTCAAAAAATGCATCCCACCGGGGTGTTTTCGGTTTTTTGCAATTTCCATATCGCTCGTTTCTTCCCTTCTTTTCCAAACTTATGGTCGGGGACGCTTTTTAACCTCAAACTCCAACTCTCGAAGCCTGCGAGTCTAATATCTAACAAGCTTGCACCCAATCTCAAAGCCCTAAAATCCTCAACGGGAGCATTTAAAGCACGTGCCAAAAAAATTGAGTAAGATTCCGAATTGCACGGATTGTGAATGTTTGATCAATACGAACCCATATTTGAATTAAAAAAAATTCAAAAAATGTATCCCACCGGGGCGTTTTTCGTTTTTTTGCAATTTCCATATCGCTCGTTTCTTCCCTTCTTTTCCAAACTTATGGTCGGGGACGCTTTTTAACCTCAAACTACAACTCTCGAAGCCTGCGAGTCTAATATCTAACAACCTTGCACCCCAATCTCAAAGCCCTAAAATCCTCAACGGGAGCATTTAAAGCACGTGCCAAAAAAACTGAGTAAGATTCCGAATTGCACAAAACCAAATAGTGGATTGTGAATGTTTGATCAATACGAACCCATTTTTGAATTAAAAAAAATTTCAAAAAATGCATCCCACTGTGCGTTTTCGTTTTTTTGCAATTTCCATATCCCTCGTTTCTTCCCTTTTTTTTTTTTTGCAAAGGTGATTATATATAAGCAAAAAGGACCTCAAAGCCCGAGGCCAAAGGGCACCATCAAACAAGAGAACATCCACTGGGGAAAACCAATGTACGAAACAAAACAAAAACAACTCAACGGAACCTCACAGCCCGAGGGAAAGCAACCAAAAAACCAACAAAGAACAAACCCCGGCACCCAACCCACAAGCGGGAAGGAGCCAGAAAAGACAAAAAAAAAACAAATAAATACAACACAACTCAAAGAGCAAAAGAACATAACCAAAGCAAGAGGAAACAACAAGACAGAACACGAACGAAGCATAACTCCCCAGCCGCCCAAAGAAAAACCCCCAAGCCATCAATCCCCCGGCCGACACGAGCGAAAAAGCGACTCCAGACAAGGTCAAGGGGCACTAAGCAAAGCAGAGGGAGGACAGACAGATGCTGAGATAAAAAGAGGCCAAGCTGGCCATCCATCATATGCATGCAAGAAGCCAGCCCCCCAAGAACGACCAAGTAAACCAAAACAAAGAAGAGGCCCTTCAACTCGTCTTCCCCCTACTTCTGGCAAAAGAACAACCATCAGGTATGCAGGCCCGACAGAAAGCCACAAGGACCAGGCAAGCATCGCTTCCCTCGACAAGCCTAATCCAAGGACACCCACCAAAAACCGACACACCCTCCGGACAAGGCGCCTTTCGGGGTGACAACAAGCATCCAGAACAAACTCAACTCAATTGAGGAACCAGGACCACACCAGGGGGCAAAGAGCACCCACAGAACCGAGATGGACAACCAACTGCAGAAGTAGCATGCACCGCCTAAACCAACCCCTACAGAGAGAGCCACCCCACAGACTAGCCTCTCATAGCCACCACTCAAAATGCCCACCAGGGAAGAAAGAGCCAAGGACAACTAGGGGCAAACAGGGGAAGAAAGCAAGCAAACTGAACGATCCTCTGCAAGAAGCGCCCTCAAAGCAGGAACAAGCACAGGGAGAGGCCCCAAACAGGCAAACCTCACAGACCAAACTGAAAACCCCCTCCAGAGAAGAGCCAACAGCAGCACCAAGGGACAGAACAGGGGACACCGCAAGGAGCAACCGAGGGATAGAGCAGGGGAAGAAGCAATCGCCAGAAGCGAAACAGCACCGCAAGGAGCAACCTGACAAAACACCTGCACACACTCAAAGAACAAGATAAGTCAATCAAAATAATCCCAGGGGGAACCGGCCGAAACCGCACCCACCCAGGACGAGCATGCAGAAGAAATATCAGACCGAATAGCAGCGATAATCGACTGAGGAGGACGGTGACCCGGGCCGTGAAAACGCAAGTTGCGTTCCATCCAAATATGGTAGATCACAGCACACCAGGCCACTCTCCAAACCAGCTGACGCTTGTGCTGCCCAACACTCTCCCGACAAATCCACTCAAGCTCAGCATCCCAAGGGAGAACGAGTCGGGAAGCTCTACCCCAACTGAGGATATCTTCCCACACCAAACTCGCAAAGGGGCACTGGAAGAACAGGTGGTCGTGGGACTCAGTCCCGAACAAACAAAGCAAACAATCAGTAGGGGTCGAGGGGATCCACCTAGCCAGCCTGTCACGGGTATACAGACGATCCCTCATGGCCAGCCAGGTGACAAACGCGTGACGCGGAATATTCCCCCCGAACCATAGCAAACCCTGCCAAGGAACCACCGTCCCACGAGGACGGATCGCGTCCCAAGCACTCGAAACTGAAAAGCCAATCCCGCCTGGAACCCAGATCAACCTATCCTCCCGCCCTGGGCAACACACAGTAGAGCGCACGGCATCGGAGATCTCCAACAACTCCAGAGACACCAACGGCCACCGCCACGAACCATCAGGCAGCAGGAAATCAGAGACCATAGCTTGAATATGACTAGCCGTGTCATACAAGATCGATCACTAATCCTCGGGAGAATAGGACCATCAGGCAGCCATGGATCAACCCACATACGGCACCTACAACCATCACCAATGGAAAACCGGACAAGTGGACGGAGTTGGTCACGAAGCCTCATAATCGCCTTGAGGCACCAAGACCACAGAGACGACACAGGAATCGTCCAAAGAGAACGACCACGGAGGATATACTCCTCCATCCAAGCGACCCACAGAGAACCAGAGCGAAGCAGAAGGAGCCAAAGGAGCTTCATAACAGCTGCCGAGTTCCAGGATTGGATATGACGGATACCCAAACCTCCCTCCCGCTTCGGCAAACAAATGTCATCCCAGGCAACCTTAGCCCCCCCGCGACCAGAAGGAGAGCCTTTCCAGAGGTAGCAACGAAGCAAACTCTCAACCCTATGGACTATACGAGCAGGCAGCACAAACACACTAGCCCAATAGACCTGGAAGCTCTGGAGGACCGACTGGATAAGCTGCAACCTACCAGCGTAGGAAAGAGCCCTAGAAGTCCAACTGCTAATCCTAGAGGTGATCCGATCAATCAGGGGCTGACAATCACGAGAAGACAGCCGCCCTGAGAGAAGAGGAAGACCTAAGTAACAAACAGGCAGAGACGCAAGAGGAACACCCATGAATTCAGCAAGGTCGTCAGCCACCGGGACAGGAACCCCCGCACAAAACATCGAGCTCTTAGCGGAGTTAGCCACAAGGCCTGAAAGCTCCTGGAAGTGATGTAAGGTCTGCTGAACAAACCTCAAAGAAGTCCTATTCCCCGCAGAGAAAATCATCAAGTCATCCGCAAAGCAAAGATGGGTAAGATTAACCCTCTCGCACTTGGGATGAAACTCAAACTCAGGCGGCGGGGAATTCAGCAGCCGCGACAAGACTTCCATACACATGACGAACAGGTAAGGGGACAGGGGATCTCCCTGACGGAGACCCCGCCTACCCGCAAAAAACCCCTCAGAGAACCCATTCACCGAAATGGAGAACATAGGCGAAGTAACGCAAGCCCGGATCCAGTTGACAAACTGACAAGGCGTACCAATCGAGAGCAGTAAGCCAAAGAGAAAATCCCACTGGATAGAATCATAAGCTTTTTGCAGGTCGATCTTCAGCACACACCGCGGCCTCCCTTTATTGAGGTGGTAACCCCCAACCAACTCCTGGCAGAGCAGAATGTTATCCACAATACTCCTCCCTTGGAACATTGGGGCAAAGTCTACGCCTTTGGGGACGCTTGGGACGCTTGGGAAATTCTCTCTGTTCTCTCTCCTCACAACAATGGTGGATTGAGTTTTTTGGGGGCTTCGTCTTCATCCATGGTGATGCTGTCCATGGTTACGGTTTGAAGACTAGGGGCAAGCTGAACAAGGTAGCGGCGCTGGGCACGTCTTCAAGAGGTCATCCATGGCTGCTGATTGACGGTTGCGGAGCTGGGCGCTTCAAGAGATAAGCTTCTCTGATTTTCTTTCTGTTTTGTCTCTGTTTTTTACAAATTTCTGCATTTCTTGTTCTGTTTGTGTGGGCTGTTATATTGTGTCTGGGTTCTTGGAGTTTTGGGTTGGGGTTTTGGTTTTCTCCATCTTCAAATGGGGAAGAAGATGGCTGCTGCTGCTTCTTCTCTCTCGAGCGCCATTGGTTCTCGGCCACAAAAGTCTCCACCTGCAGAGTTTCCCAACTCAGGAGTTCAATCCATTTCAGGAGCTTCAATTGGGGCTGTGAATGCCCTGCCTAATTCTTCTGGTCAGGATTTGGGAAAGAAGGTGGCCCGTGCTTTGCCTTCTGAAGTTACTAAAAAGAGGTCCAAATCCGAGGAAAAACAGAGCATGGTAAATGTTGAGGTTCCTGCTGTGGGGAACCTTCTGAATGCGCCTGTTCATCCGAGTGAGGGTGCTGGTGTAGGCCCTTGTAGTTCTGGTAAAATTACAGGGCTTCATCAGGATGGTTTGGCAAGCGCCATTGGACAGCCTGCCACTGTTACGACTGCGTGCAAAACAGGGGAGGCCTCTATTCATTTGGGAGATCGTGATGTGCCTGACGCTTGCGGGGGGGTGAATCTGTTGGCACGTCAGATATTACAACGTTCTAAAGGTCACTCCTTGCCAGAGGTAGAGGTTTCGTCTGGTTCACGCGTGGGGGAGGCTCGGCTGGAGGTTGAAGACGAAGGATTAGGGCAGGCCGCATCTTTTCCTAGGGTTGCGGCTGCTGGGGATCCATCATTGAATGCCGTTTCTAATTTAGGAAAGAAATTTAATGTCATTCAGCAGCCTCTTACCTTATCTTCTTCAGCCCCTGTGAAGAATTCTGCTGCTATTAATGGGCAAGATGCTGCTGCCTTCATACCTAATTCCATGGAAGGTAAGTATAATCAAGGGTTTGAGCAGCGAGCTGACTTCTCTCTCCCCTTGAATGCTTCGGTAATTAATGAGCGTGTAGCTATTTCTCCATGCCCAGCTGGTCGGTTGTTGAAAGGTAAGAAGATGGCTGGTAGTCTGCCGTCTATGGAAAGCCGTTTAAAAAACGCAGAAGCTCGGCCTTCAGTTTCAATGGCCTTGGACGCCCGTTATGGTAAGTCAGGGAGTTTAATGACGGTGGATGCCCGTCATGGAAAGTCTGGCAGCTCTCTTCCCCCAATTGGGCCGATTGGTGGGGACTCAAGGGGAAGGCTTCATGGCCCATTGTTACCCGAACATGGCCCTATTTTGTTAGGCCCAAAGGAGCTAGATCATGTTGGGCTTAAGCCCATAGGACTCCAAAATAGTGGGCTTAATGAGTTGGACCAAAACGGAGTTAGTGAGTTGGATCCCAATGTGCTCAATTTTAATGGGCTCGATAATACGAGTATGGGGCCAAGTTTGAGTAGCTTAGGACAAGGTGCCTTGCCTATTGGGTCATCTCCTTTTAGTCCTCTAGGGCGGGGTCAATTGGGAAATTTGGTAACGCGTCGTAGTCTTCCCCCTCGGGAGGAGCTGATTCCCTTGGGAGGCAAGGATGGGTCTTCTGAGTTTGGGATGGGGTCTAGTGAGCTTGGGGCGAGGAGTGGGTCGGGGATTCCAGGAAAGTTTCCCCTATTAGGCCAATCTCGTTCGGATCAGCTTGTGAGTGCTGGAGATGATGTGTCTCAGGGTTCTGGGGATAGTTTTGGGATGAGTGGGTCCTTTGTGCCCCCAGGATCTCTCGGTCAGGGTCAGAAGTCTAGTTGGGCTAATCTTTTTGGGCCGCAGGGGCCCTCCCCTGCCTTTGAACCCCTAGTCTATAACCCTCCAATTGAAAAGGATGGGATTATGTTTGCCATCCCCTCGGATGAGGTAATTGAGGAGGGGGTAGCCGTCTGGAGAGGGTCTTTGGTGGGTCAGTTTATCGATGGTAAACTCCCATTTTTTGTGCTTGATCGGCTTGTCCGTAAGATTTGGGGTCATGTGGAAGTTCCAACCATTAACTTGTTTGATAATGGTTTGATCATCTTCAGGTTCCAAAAGGACTCAGCTCGGGACTGGGTCTTGGAGAATGGCCCCTGGCACATTGGGGGTAAGCCTATCCTTCTGAGGCAGTGGGTCCCAGGGATAGTCCCTCAGACATTTGTGTTCGATAAAATTCCTGTGTGGGTTAAGTTCTTCCATGTCCCTATGGAATTGTGGACCACTCCTGGTTTGAGTAACATTGCGAGTACGGTTGGTGTTCCTTTGCGGTTGGATAAGCCTACAAAGGACTGAACGTGCTCCTCGTATGCTCGGGTTTGTGTGGAGGTTGCGATTGATGCCCCTCTTCCTAGCAAGGTTGGGGTCACGGTCTATGGGGTGGATCATACTATCCCCATTGAGTATGAATGGAAGCCCAAGAGGTGCCTATCCTGTCGTGTCTTTGGCCACTCGGACTCCGGCTGTCCTAAAAAGCCTGTGGGTAGTTTGGAGCCTACCCTCCCTACTCAAGTGTCTACTGAGGGTGGGGTCAGGGTGCCGGCCCAGAGTGTTGGCGTGAACTCGGATCAGGTAGGGGTTGCTAGTGGAGAGGGTGATCAAGCCTCCTCTCTGGAGGTTGGTGATGACTTTCTCCCTGTGGGAGGGAAATCCCGTAGGCGTAAACGGAAGAAGGCTGCCAGGTCCTTGGCTGCAGATTCGGCTGCCCTTCCCTTTGCCTTGGCTAGTCTCCCGAGTTCTCCTATTGGCCCCTCCTCTCGGCCTTCCCGTTCTCCTGAGCCCCCAAAGGGGGTACATGTGACTAACTCTTTCGATTCTCTTTCAGATTCGTTGGGGTGTGATTTGGTCCCCCCGAGGGTGGTTTCCTTAGTTGAAAAGACGCTCTGTGACAGTGTTGACCCTCGATGGTGTCAGGATGCCATTGTTTCCCCGTCTACTTCCTATGTCTAGTTGGTGCTCGTGGAATGTGCGCGGTCTCACTGACCCGACAAAAGGACGATGTGTTCGCTCCTTTTTGCAGGCTGAGAATATTGGTTTCTGCTGTCTGGTAGAAACTAAGGTTAAGGCTCATCAGTTTGATTCCGTTTTTCGTTCCTTTGGGGCTGATTGGCAGTGTGTTTGTAGTTATGGGGATAGCGGCCTGGGTCGTATTTGGGTGTTATGGCGTTCCCGCCGTTTCTCTTTCTCCCCTAGCCTGATTAGTCCTCAGTTGGTTACTGGCTCCCTGGTGGACCTGTCTTCTCAGGTTGTGACTCATATTGCCTGTGTGTATGGGTCCAATCTCGAGGCTGGGAGGTCTGTTTTGTGGAGGGAGTTGGCCTTGGCGTGTTCGAGTTGGTCTTCCCCTGGTGTAGTTATGGGAGACTTCAATGAGACTCGCCGGTTGACTGAGAGGAGTGGGGGTAACCATAGCATTTCTGCGATGGGAGCCTTTGATAATGCTCTCCTTGAGGCTGACTTGGTTGAGCTGCCGGTTCAGGGGAATTGGTTCACTTGGACTAGTCGCCCTAGGGGTGGCCCAGGAGGTCAGTTGGGTAGGTTGGATAGAGTTTTGGTCAACGCTGAATGGGCTTCCGGTCGGCCTATGTGTGGGGTGCGCGTGCATGACTGGGGGGTCTCTGACCATAGTCCTTTGGTTTTCTCTCCAGGCCCTTTAGGTGCTCGTCGGTCTCCCTCCTTTCGGTTCTTCAACCATTGGGGGGAGTCTGATAGGTTTTTGTCTGTGATTGCCAGTAGGTGGGTGTCCCATGTTGGGGTCTCTCCGCTTGTTAGCTTCGCTCGCAATTTAAAGGGCTTAAAGCGGTCTCTCAGGCAGGAGTTTGGGACGCCGATTGCCGTGCTTAGTCAGCAGGTTATTGATCTGCGCTTGGCCATGGAGGCTGCCCAGGCGGGAGTTTTGGTGGACCCCCTTTCTCCTTCCCTCCAGTGTCAGGCTGCTGAGGCTTCTGATAGGTTCTGGGCGGCCGCTAGGTGTGAGGAAGCCTCCCTTCGGCAAAAATCGAGGGTCAAGTGGCTGGCGTTAGGGGATAGGAACTCGGGGTTCTTTCACAGGAGCGTAAAAGTTAGGGCGGCCCGAAATAATTTTTCCTCTTTGGTTGATGGCTCTGGGGTCAGGTTGTCGTCCCATGAGGACATCTCGAGATCTCTGGTTCATTATTTCCAGGGTCTCTTAGGGTCCCAAGGGGTGGGGTATCGTGACCTCACTGAGTGTTTAAAGCCGATGGTGGGGTTTTCGTGGTCTGATCAGTGTGTAACTGATCTCACTCGCCCCATCTTGCGAGAGGAAGTTCGAGCTGTTCTCTTTTCCATGAGTAGTTCCAGGGCTCCTGGCCCGGATGGCTTCCCTGTGGGGTTTTTCAAAGCTGCTTGGAGTGTTGTTGGGGATGATTTCGTTTCCGCTGTGCTTCACTTCTTTGATACCTCCTTCCTTCCTCCTGGTATCAATGCTACCTCTCTTACCTTGATTCCTAAGAAGGTGGGTGCTTCACGGGTTGAGGATTTCAGGCCTATTTCCTGCTGTAATGTGTTGTATAAATGCATTGCAAAGGTTTTGGCTAATCGTCTTCGCGTGTGGCTGCCTTCCTTCATTAGTCCGAATCAGTCGGCCTTTGTTCAAGGTAGGAGCATTGTGGATAACATTCTGCTCTGCCAGGAGTTGGTTGGGGGTTACCACCTCAACAAAGGGAGCCCGCGGTGTGTGCTGAAGATTGACCTGCAGAAGGCTTATGACTCCATTCAGTGGGATTTTCTCTTTGGCTTACTGCTTTCGATTGGTACGCCTTGCCAGTTTGTCAACTGGGTCCGGGCTTGCGTTACTTCGCCTATGTTCTCCATCTCGGTGAATGGGTCCTCTGAGGGGTTTTTTGCGGGTAGGCGTGGTCTCCGTCAGGGTGATCCCCTGTCCCCTTACCTGTTCGTCATGTGTATGGAAGTCTTATCTCGGCTGCTGAATTCCCCGCCGCCTGAGTTTGAGTTTCATCCCAAGTGTGAGATGGTTAATCTTACCCATCTTTGCTTTGCGGATGACTTGATGATTTTCTCTGCGGGGAACAGGGCTTCCTTGAGGTTTGTTCAGCAGACTTTACTTCACTTCCAGGAGCTTTCTGGCCTTGTGGCCAACTCTGCTAAGAGCTCGATGTTCTGTGCAGGGGTTCCTGTCCAGGTGGCTGTAGGTCTGGCTGAGTTCATGGGTGTTGCTCTGGCAACCTTGCCTGTGTGTTACTTAGGGCTCCCTCTCATCTCAGGTCGGTTGTCTTATAGGGATTGCCAGCCTCTTATTGATCGGATCACCTCTCGGATTGGCAGTTGGACTGCTAGGGCTCTTTCCTATGCTGGTAGGTTGCAGCTTATCCAGTCGGTCCTTCAGAGCTTCCAGGTCTATTGGGCTAGTGTCTTTGTGCTGCCTGCTCGTATAGTCCATAGGGTTGAGAGTTTGCTTCGTTGCTATCTCTGGAAGGGCTCTCCTTCTGGTTGTGGGGGGGCAAAGGTTGCCTGGGCTGACATTTGTTTGCCGAAGAGTGAGGGAGGTTTAGGTATTCGTCATATCCCCTCCTGGAACTCGGCTGCAGTTATGAAGCTCCTCTGGCTCCTCCTGCTTCGCTCTGGTTCCCTGTGGGTGGCTTGGATGGAGGCGTATATCCTCCGTGGTCGGTCTCTTTGGACGATTTCTGTGTCGTCTTCGTGGTCTTGGTGCCTCAAGGCAATTATGGGGCTTCGGGACCAATTCCGTCCTCTTATCCGCTTCTCCATAGGTGACGGTGCTAGGTGTCGTATGTGGGTTGATCCTTGGCTGCCTGATGGTCCTATTCTCCCCAGAATTAGTGATCGTATCTTGTATGACGCCGCTAGTCATATTCAAGCGATGGTCTCTGATTTTTTGCTACCTGATGGTTCGTGGCGGTGGCCGGCAGTGTCTCCTGATTTGTTGGAGCTCGCCGATACTGTGCGCTCTACTGTGTGTTGCCCAGGTAGGGAGGATAAGTTGATCTGGGTTCCTGGCGGGATTGGTTTTTCGGTCTCTAGTGCTTGGGAGGCGATTCGCCCCCGTGGGACAGTGGTCCCGTGGCAGGGGTTGCTTTGGTTCGGGGGGAATATTCCGCGTCATGCTTTTGTCACTTGGCTAGCCTTGAGGGACCGCTTGTATACTCGTGATAGGCTGGCTCGGTGGATCCCCTCGACACCTACTGATTGTTTGCTTTGTTTGTCCGGGACTGAGTCCCGTGACCACTTGTTCTTCCAGTGCCCCTTTGCGAGTTTGGTGTGGGAGGATATCCTCTGTTGGGGCAGAGCTTCCCGCCTCGTTCTCCCTTGGGATGCCGAGCTTGAGTGGATTTGTCGGGTGAGTGCTGGGCAGCACAAGCGTAAGCTTGTTTGGAGGGTGGCCTGGTGTGCCGTGATTTACCATATCTGGATGGAACGCAATTTGCGTTTTCATGGCCCGGGTCACCGCCCTACTCAGTCGGTTATCGCTGCTATTCGGTCTGATATTTCTTCTGCTTGCTCGTCCTGGGTGGGTGCGGTTTCGGCCGTCTCCCCCTGGGATTCTTTTGATTGACTTTGTCTTGTTCTTTGAGTGTGTGCAGGTTTTTTGTCAGGTTGCTCTTGTGGTGCTGTCTCGCTTATGGCGTTTGCTTCTTCCCCTGTTCTGTCCCTGGTTCATGCTGTTGTCCTTTCTTCCGAGGGGTTTCTGGTTTTGGTGCTGGCTTCTTCATCTGTTTGTCCTTGGCTGCCTTGGCTTTTCTCCCTGGTGGGATTCTTGTGTGGGGCTCTGCGAGGCTTGTCTGTGGGGCGTCCCGAGCTGTTGGAGTGCTTCAGGCGGTGCTTGTTTCTTCTGCAGTTGGCTGTCCTTCTCTTGTTCTGTGGGTTCTCGTTGTCCCCTGCCGGCCCTGGTTCCTAATTGAGTTGAGTTCTGGTCGCTTGTTGTCACCCCGAAAGGCGCTTTGTCCTGAGGGTGTGTGGGCTTTTGGTGGGTCCTTGGATCTGGCTTTGTCGAGGGAAGCGATGCTGGCTGGGTCCCTGTGGCTTTCTGCCGTGCCTGCATACCGGATGGTTGTTCTTTTGCCATAAGTAGGGGGAAGATGAGTTGATGGGCCTCTTCTTTGTTCGGTTTCTTGGTCGTGCTTGGGGGGTGAGATTCTTGCTTGCATTTGTTGGATGGCCAGCTTGGCCCCTTCTTTCTCAGCATCTGCCTGTCCTCTCTCTGGCTTGCTTGGTGCCCCTTGACCCTGTCTGGTGTTGCTCTGTCGCTAGTTCCGGCCGGGGGTTGGATGGTCTGGGGAGTTTTGTGGGCTGATCGCGGTTGAGGTGTCACGTTTTGTTTCCTCCTGCTTCAGCTGTTTCTTTGCTTTTTAGTTGTGTTACTTCTCTCTGCTTTTGTTTTTTCTAGCTCCTTCCCGTTTGTGGGTTGGATGCTGGGGTTTGTTGTTGTTTGGCTTTTGCTTTCCCTCGGGCTGTGAGGTTTCCGCTGTGTTGTTTTCGTTTTGTTGCCGTACATTGGGTCTCCCAGTGTTTGTTCCCTTGTTGTTGTGCCCTTTGGCCTCGGGCTTTGAGGCCTTTTGCTTATATATATTCACTTTTGCAAAAAAAAAATACTCCTCCCTTGAACAAAGGCCGACTGATTCGGACTGATGAAGGAAGGCAGCCACACGCGAAGACGATTAGCCAAAACCTTTGCAATGCATTTATACAACACATTACAACAGGAAATAGGCCTGAAATCCTCAACCCGGGAGGCACCCACCTTCTTAGGAATCAAGGTAAGAGAGGTGGCATTGATACCAGGAGGAAGGAAGGAGGTATCAAAGAAGTGAAGCGCTGCGGAACAGAAATCATCCCCAACAACACTCCAAGCAGCTTTGAAAAACCCCACAGGGAAACCATCCGGCCCAGGAGCCTTGGCACTACTCATGGAAAAGAGAACAGCTCGAACCTCATCTCTCGAGATGGGGCGGATGAGATCAGTTACACACTGATCAGACCACAAAAACCCCACAATCGGTTTTAATTGCTCTGTAAGGTCACGGTAACCAACCCACTGGGAACCCAAGAGCCCCTGGAAATAATGAACCAGAGATCTCGAGATGTCCTCATGGGAAGACAACCTGGCCCCAGAACCGTCAACCAGAGAGGAAAAGTTATTCCGGGCTGCCCTAACTTTCACGCTCCTTTGAAAGAATCCCGAGTTCCTATCCCCTAACGCCAGCCATTTAACCCCCAATTTCTGCCGAAGAGAGGCTTCTTCACACCTAGCTGCTGCCCAAAACCTATCCGAGGCCTCAGAGGCCTGAAGCTGGAGGGAGGGAGAAAGGGGGTCTGCCAAAACTCCAACCTGGGCAGCCTCCATGGCCAAGCGAAGATCAACAACCTGCTGACTAAGCACGGCAATCGGCTTCCCAAACTCCTGCCTTAGAGACCTCTTTAAGCCATTTAAATTACGAGCGAAGCTAACAAGCGGAGAGACCCCAACACGGGTCACCCATCCCCTAGCGACCACAGACAAAAACCTATCAGACTCCCCCCAATCGTTAAAGAACCGAAAAGAGGGAGACCGACGAGCACCTAAAGGGCTTGGAGAGAAAACCATCGGACTGTGATCAGAATTCTTGGTGGCCAAGTTGACGGAAAAAACGATGTCGCTCAATGAATCGTCTGCAAAGGTAGTTATTCTGAGAGTGAGAGTGAATTGTGTGAAGAACACGTCGAGTTGTAGATCTACCATGTCTGAACTTGCATAAGAAAATGCATCAGTGCAAGTGGATGAACTCCTTGCCCACGGGTATGTAAGAGAAAGCCTTAGTTGTGATCTTTCATATTCTCTCTGTTCTCTCTCCTCACAACAATGGTGGATTGAGTTTTTTGGGGGCTTCGTCTTCATCCATGGTGATTGGGCTGTCCATGGTTACGGTTTGAAGACTAGAGGGCAAGCTGGACAAGGTAGCGGCACTGGCACGTCTTCAAGAGGTCATCCATGGCTGCTGATTGAAGGTTGCGGAGCAGGGTGCTTCAAGAGATAAGCTTTCTCTGGTTTTTCATTTTGTTTTGTTTCTGTTTTTTAAGGTTTCTGCATTTCTTTTTCTGTTTGTGTGGGCTGTAATTTGTGTCTGGGTCCTTGGAGATTGGGTTGGGGAGTTTGTTTTATCTTCATCTTCAAATGGGGAAGAAGAAATCACCTCACAAGAAGGGCTCCCCTCATAAGAAGGCTGCTGCTTCACTCTCGAGCGCCAATGTTTCTCGGCCACAAAAGTCTCCACCTGTAGAGGTTTCCAATTCAGGAGCTCAATCCAGTTCAGGAGCTCCAATTGGGATTGGTCCGAATGCCCTGCTTCATTCATCTGGTCACGATTTGGGAAAGAAGGTGGCCCGTGCTTTGACTTCTGAAGTTACTAAAAAGGGTTCCAAATCCGAGGGAAAACAGAGCATGGTAAGGGTTGAGGTTCCTGCTGTGGGGAACCTTCTGAATGCGCCTGTTCATCCAATTGAGGGTGCTGGTGTAGGCTCTTGTAGTTCTGGTAAAATTACAGGGCTTGATAAGGATGGTTTAGCAAGCGCCATTGGGCAGCCTGCAACTGATGCGACTGCTAGCAAAACAGGGGATGCCTCTATTCAATTGGGAGCTCGTGATGTGCCTGGCGCTTGCGGGGGAGGGAAACCGTTGGCACGACAGATATTACATCGTTCTAAAGGTCACTCCTTGACAGAGGTAGAGGCCTCGTCTGGTTCAAACTTGGGTGAGGCTCGGCTGGAGGTTGAAGACGAAGGATTAGGGCAGGCCGCCTCTTTTCCTAGGGTTGCGGCTGCTGGAGATCCCTCATTGAATGCCGTTTCTAATTTAGGAAAGAAAGTTAATGTCATTCAGCAGCCGGTTACCTTATCTTCTTCAGCCCCCGTGAAGATTGCTGCTGCTATTAATGGGCAAGATGCTGCTGCCTGCACACCTAATTCCATGGAAGGAAAGTATAATCAAGGATTTGAGCAGCGAGTTGACCTCTCTCTCCCCTTGAATGCTTCGGTAATTAATGAGCGTGCAGCTATCTCTCAATGCCCAGCTGGCCGGTTGATGAAAGGTAAGAAGATGGCTGGTAGTCTGCTTTCTATGGAAAGCCATTTAAAGAACGCTGAAGCTCGGCCTTTGAGTTCAATGACCATGGAAGCCCGTTATGGTAAGTCAGGGAGTCTAATGACTGTGGATGCCCGTCATGGAAAGTCTGGCAGTTCTCTTCCCCCAATTGGGCCGATTGGTGGGGACTCAAGGGGCAAGCTTAATGGCCCCATTTTAACTGAACATGGTCCTATTTTGTTAGGCCAAAAGGAGCTAGATCAAGATGGTTTGGGTCCAGTTGGGCTTATGCCCATTGGGCTCAAAAATAGTGGGCTTAATGAATTGGCCCAAAATGGTGTTAGTGAGTTGGATCCCAATGTGCTTAATTTTAATGGGCTCGATAATAAGAGTATGGGGCCAAGTTTGAATGGCTTAGGACAAGGTGTCTTGCCTATTGGGTCTTCTCCCTTTAGTCCTCTAGGGCGGGGTCAATTGGGAAATTTAGAGACGCGTCGTAGTCTTCCCCCTCGGGAGGAGCTGTTGGCCTTGGGAGGTAAGAATGGATCTTCTGAGTTTGGGATGGGGTTTAGCGAGCTTGGGGCGAGGAGTGGGTCGGGGATTCCAGGAAAGTTTCCCCTGTTAGGCCAATCTCGTTCGGACCAGCTTGTGAGTGCTGGAGACGATGTGTCTCAGGGTTCTGGGGATAGTTTTGGGATGAGTGGGTCCTTTGTGCCCCCAGGATCCCATGGTCAGGGTCAGAAGTCTAGTTGGGCTAATCTTTTTGGGCCTCAGTGGACCTCCCCTGCCTCTGAACCCCTAGTCTATAACCCTCCAATTGAAAAGGATGGGATTATGTTTGCCATACCCTCGGATGAGGTAATTGAGGAGGGGGTAGCCGTCTGGAGAGGGTCTTTGGTGGGTCAGTTTATCGATGGTAAACTCCCCTTTTTTGTGCTTGATCGGCTTGTCCGTAAGATTTGGGGACATGTGGAAGTTCCAACCATTAACTTGTTTGATAATGGTTTGATCATCTTCAGGTTCCAAAAGGACTCAGCTCGGGACTGGGTCTTGGAGAATGGCCCCTGGCACTTCGGGGGGAAGCCTATCCTTCTGAGGCAGTGGGTCCCAGGGATAGTCCCTCAGACCTTTGTCTTCGATAAAATTCCTGTGTGGGTTAAGTTCTTCCATGTCCCTATGGAATTGTGGACCACTCCTGGTTTGAGTAACATTGCGAGTACGGTTGGTGTTCCTTTGAGGTTGGATAAGCCTACAAAGGACAAAACGTGCTCCTCGTATGCTCGGGTTTGTGTGGAGGTCGCGATTGAGGCCCCTCTTCCTAGTAAGGTTGGGGTCACTGTCTATGGTGTGGATCACACTATCCCCATTGAGTATGAATGGAAGCCCAAGAGGTGCCTATCCTGTCGGGTCTTTGGCCACTCGGACTCCGGTTGTCCTAAAAAGCCTGTGGGTAGTTTGGAGCCCATCCTCCCTACACAGGTGTCTACTGAGGGTGGGGTCAGGGTGCCGGCTCAGAGTGATGGCGTGAACTCGGTTCAGGTAGGGGTTGCTAGTGGGGAGGGGGAACAGGCCTCCTCTCTTAAGGCCGGTGATGACTTTCTCCCTGTGGGAGGGAAATCCCGTAGGCGTAAACGGAAGAAGGCTGCCAGGTCCTTGACTATAGACTCGTCTACCCTTCCCTTTGCCTTGGCTAGTCTTCCGAGTTCTCCTACTGGTCCCTCCTCTCGGCTTCCCCGTTCTCCTGATCCCCTGAAGGGGGTACATGTGACTAACTCTTTCGGTTCTCTTTCGGATTCGTTAGGGTGTGATTTGGCCCCCCCGAGGGTGGTTTCCTTAGTGGAAAAGACGCTCTGTGACAGTGTTGACCCTCGATGGTGTCAGGATGCCATTGTTTCCCCGTCTACTTCCTATGTCTAGTTGGTGCTCGTGGAATGTGCGCGGTCTCACTGACCCGACAAAAGGACGATGTGTTCGCTCCTTTTTGCAAGCTGAGAATATTGGTTTCTGCTGTCTGGTAGAAACTAAGGTTAAGGCTAATCAGTTTGATTTCGTTTTTCGTTCCTTTGAGGCTGATTGGCAGTGTGTTTGTAGTTATGGGGATAGTGGCCTGGGTCGTATTTGGGTGTTATGGCGTTCCCGCCGCTTCTCGTTCTCCCCTAGCCTGATTAGCCCTCAGTTGGTTACTGGCTCCCTGCTGGACCTGTCTTCTCAGGTTGTGACTCATATTGCCTGTGTGTATGGGTCCAATCTCGAGGCTGGGAGGTCTGTTTTGTGGAGGGAGTTGGCCTTGGCTTGTTCGAGTTGGTCTTCCCCTGGCATTGTTATGGGAGACTTCAATGAGACTCGCCGGTTGACTGAGAGGAGTGGGGGTAACCATAGCATTTCTGCGATGGGAGCCTTTGATACTGCTCTCCTAGAGGCTGACTTGGTTGAGCTGCCGGTTCAGAGGAATTGTTTCACTTGGACTAGTCGCCCGAGGGGTGGCCCAGGAGGTCAGTTGGGAAGGTTGGATAGAGTCTTGGTCAACGCTGAGTGGGCTTCTGGTCGGCCTATGTGTGTGGTGCACGTGCATGACTGGGGTGTCTCTGACCATAGTCCGTTGGTTTTCTCTCCTGGCCCTTTAGGTGCTCGTCGGTCTCCCTCCTTTCGGTTCTTTAACCATTGGGGGGAGTCTGATAGGTTTTTGTCTGTGATTGCCAGTAAGTGGGTGACCCATGTTGGGGTCTCTCCGCTTGTTAGCTTCGCTCGGAATTTAAAGGGCTTAAAGGGGACTCTCAGGCAGGAGTTTGGGACGCCGATTGCCGTGCTTAGTCAGCAGGTTATTGATCTGCGCTTGGCCATGGAGGCTGCCCAGGCGGGTGTTTTGGTGGACCCCCTTTCTCCTTCCCTCCAGCGTCAGGCTGCTGAGGCTTCTGATAGGTTCTGGGCAGCAGCTAGGTGTGAGGAAGCCTCCCTTCGGCAGAAATCGAGGGTCAAGTGGCTGGCGTTAGGGGATAGGAACTCGGGGTTCTTTCACAGGAGCGTAAAAGTTAGGGCAGCCTGGAATAACTTTCCTCTTTGGTTGATGGCTCTAGGGTCAGGTTGTCGTCCCATGAGGACATCTCGAGATCTCTGGTTCATTATTTCCAGGGTCTCTTGGGGTCCCAAGGGGTTGGTTATCGTGACCTCACTGAGTGTTTAAAGCCAATGGTGGGGTTTTCGTGGTCTGATCAGTGTGTAACTGATCTCACTCGCCCCATCTCGCGAGAGGAGGTTCGAGCTGTTCTCTTTTCCATGAGTAGTGCCAGGGCTCCTGGCCCGGATGGCTTCCCTGTGGGGTTTTTCAAAGCTGCTTGGAGTGTTGTTGGGGATGATTTCGTTTCCGCTGTGCTTCACTTCTTTGATACCTCCTTCCTTCCTCCTGGTATCAATGCCACCTCTCTTACCTTGATTCCTAAGAAGGTGGGTGCTTCACGGGTTGAGGATTTCAGGCCTATTTCTTGTTGTAATGTGTTGTATAAATGCATTGCAAAGGTTTTGGCTAATCGTCTTCGCGTGTGGCTGCCTTCCTTCATTAGTCCGAATCAGTCGGCCTTTGTTCAAGGTAGGAGCATTGTGGATAACATTCTGCTCTGCCAGGAGTTGGTTGGGGGTTACCACCTCAACAAAGGGAGCCCGCGGTGTGTGCTGAAGATTGATCTGCAGAAGGCTTATGACTCTATTCAGTGGGATTTTCTCTTTGGCTTACTGCTTTCGATTGGTACGCCTTGCCAGTTTGTCAACTGGGTCCGGGCTTGCGTTACTTCGCCTATGTTCTCCATCTCGGTGAATGGGTCCTCTGAGGGGTTTTTTGCGGGTAGGCGTGGTCTCCGTCAGGGTGATCCCCTGTCCCCTTACCTGTTCGTCATGTGTATGGAAGTCTTATCGCGGCTGCTGAATTCCCCGCCGCTTGAGTTTGAGTTTCATCCCAAGTGTGAGATGGTTAATCTTACCCATCTTTGTTTTGCGGATGACTTGATGATTTTCTCTGCGGGGAACAGGACTTCCTTGAGGTTTGTTCAGCAGACATTACTGCACTTCCAGGAGCTATCTGGCCTTGTGGCTAACTCCGCTAAGAGCTCGATGTTCTGCTCGGGGGTTCCTGTCCAGGTGGCTGTCGGTCTGGCTGAGTTCATGGGTGTTGCTCTGGCGACCTTGCCTGTGTGTTACTTAGGTCTCCCTCTCATCTCAGGTCGGTTGTCTTCTCGGGATTGCCAGCCTCTGATTGATCGGATCACCTCTAGGATTGGCAGTTGGACTGCTAGGGCTCTTTCCTATGCAGGAAGGTTGCAGCTTATCCAGTCGGTCCTTCAGAGCTTCCAAGTCTATTGGGCTAGTGTGTTTGTGCTGCCTGCTCGTATAGTCCATAGGGTTGAGAGTTTGCTTCGTTGCTTCCTCTGGAAGGGCTCTCCTTCTGGTTGTGGGGGGGCGAAGGTTGCCTGGGCTGACATTTGTTTGCCGAAGAGTGAGGGAGGTTTGGGTATTCGTCATATCCCCTCTTGGAACTCGGCAGCAGTTATGAAGCTCCTCTGGCTCCTCCTGCTTCGCTCTGGTTCTCTGTGGGTGGCTTGGATGGAGGCGTATATCCTCCGTGGTCGGTCTCTTTGGACGATTCCTGTGTCGTCTACGTGGTCTTGGTGCCTCAAGGCGATTATGGGGCTTCGGGACCAATTCCGTCCACTTATCCGGTTCTCCATTGGTGACGGTTCTAGGTGTCGTATGTGGGTTGATCCTTGGTTGCCTGATGGTCCTATTCTCCCCAGAATTAGTGATCGTATCTTGTATGACGCAGCTAGTCATATTCAAGCTATGGTCTCTGATTTTTTGCTACCTGATGGTTCGTGGCGGTGGCCGGCAGTGTCTCCTGATTTGTTGGAGATCGCCGATGCTGTGCGCTCTACTGTGTGTTGCCCAGGTAGGGAGGATAAGTTGATCTGGGTTCCTGGCGGGATTGGTTTTTCGGTTTCTAGTGCTTGGGAGGCGATTCGCCCCCGTGGGACAGTGGTCCCGTGGCAGGGTGTGCTATGGTTCGGGGGGAATATTCCGCGTCATGCTTTTGTCACCTAGCTGGCCTTGAGGGACCGCTTGTATACTCGTGATAGGCTGGCTAGGTGGATCCCCTCGACTACTACTGATTGTTTGCTTTGTTTGTCCGGGACTGAGTCCCGTGACCACTTGTTCTTCCAGTGCCCCTTTGCGAGTTTGGTGTGGGAGGATATCCTCTGTTGGGGCAGAGCTTCCCGCCTCGTTCTCCCTTGGGATGCTGAGCTTGAGTGGATTTGTCGGGTAAGTGCTGGGCAGCACAAGCGTAAGCTTGTTTGGAGGGTGGCCTGGTGTGCTGTGATTTACCATATATGGATGGAACGCAATTTGCGTTTTCATGGCCTGGGTCACCGCCCTACTCAGTCGGTTATCGCTGCTATTCGGTCTGATATTTCTTCTTCATGCTCGTCCTGGGCGGGTGCGGTTTCGGCCGTCTCCCCCTGGGATTCTTTTGATTGACTTTGTCTTGTTCTTTGAGTGTGTGCAGGTGTTTTGTCAGGTTGCTCTATGAGGCGATGTCTCGCTTATGGCGATTGCTACTTCCCCTGCTCTGTCCCTGGTTCATGCTGTTGTCCCTTCTTCTGGAGGGGTTTTTGGTTTGGTCTGTGTGGCTTGGTTATTTGAGCTTGTCCCTGTGCTTGTTCTTGCTCTGAGATCGCTGCTTTCTGAGGCTTGTTCAGTTGTTGGCTTCTTCATCTGTCTGTCCTTGGCTGTCCTTGGCCTTTCTCCCCTGGTGGGCTTCTTGTGTGGGGCTCTGCGAGGCTAGTCTGTGGGGTGTCCCTAGCTGTCGGAGTGTTTCAGGCGGTGCTTGTTTCTTCTGCAGTTGGCTGTCCTTCTCTTGTTCTGTGGGTGCTCGTTGTCCCCTGCCGGTCCTGGTTCCTAATTGAGTTGTGTTCTGGACGCTTGTTGTCACCCCGAAAGGCGCTTTGTCCTGAGGGTGTGTGGGCTTTTGGTGGGTCCTTGGATCTGGCTTTGTCGAGGGAAGCGATGCTGGCTGGGTCCCTGTGGCTTTCTGCCGTGCCTGCATACCGGATGGTTGTTCTTTTGCCATAAGTAGGGGGAAGACGAGTTGATGGGCCTCTTCTTTGTTCGGTTTCTTGGTCGAACTTGGGGGGCGGGCTTCTTGCTTGCATTTGATGGATGGCCAGCTTGGCCCCTTATTTCTCAGCATCTGCCTGTCCTCTCTCTGTTTTGCTTGGTGCCCCTTGACCCTGTCTGGAGTCGCTCTTTCGCTAGTTCCGGCCGGGGGTTGGATGGCCTGGGGAGTTTTGTGGGCGGATGAGGTGTCATGCTTCGCGGTTGAGGTGTCATGATTCCTTCGTGTTTCCTCCTGCTTCAACTGTTTCTTTGCTTTTCAGTTGTGTTACTTTTTTCTGCTTTTTGTCTTTTCTAGCTCCTTCCCGCTTGTGGGTTGGATGCTGGAGTTTGTTGTTGTTTGGTTTATTTGTTGCTTTCTCTCGGGCTGTGAGGTTTCCGTTGTGTTGTTTTCGTTTTGTTGTCGTACATTGGTTCTCCCAGTGTTTGTTCTCTTGTTGTTGTGCCCTTTGGCCTCGGGCTTTGAGGCCTTTTGCTTATATATAATCACTTTTGCAAAAAAAAAAAACTCAACATTATGTATATATATGGATATATATTTGTTACCACTGGAGTTTTAGTCCAAGTGGGAGTTTGTAGGGTTTTATGTCCTAAAACTCGTGGTTTGTAAAGGATAAACATATTTTATTACTAATAAAGTGTTATTGAGGTTTATTCAATAAAGTTATTATTGAATATGTGAATTGCTTATTTCATTTTAGAAAACCCTAAATCCAATAAACTAAGATCCATGACTATAACATGAGTACTTGAACTTTATGTCGAGACATAAAAGTGGATCAAGTTCGAGTAAATAGCCAAAACGGTCTATAGTATACGGATAAGGCTGGATACTTTATCTTGGGGACACTATTGGATGCGGCCCATTTTGTATTTAGTACAAACGATGTGATTCTGAATCGTTCATGTGGAGACATGTGAATGGGGGCGTCCTATGCAAAGAGTTTGCATTAGACCGGACCGCGAAATAAGTCACTCTTGCTTTATAACGCTGTTTACTGTTTTAAAGACTGACTATTTCAAAACGATGACCTAGGTAACTTGACCTTAATCCTAAGCTAACTATGAACTCTTGTTTATTCGGGATTATCCTTAGATCTGCATGGGTGAGAGTGGCTCAACAGCGCCGACTCAATAAGCCTCCCATTTCAGGGGTAAGACCGGATAGATAGCTGGGGACATAGGGTGCAAGATGGAATTACTCCTACCCGTCTCTAGGGATAGTAGATAGGTTGTTCCCTTAAGTGCTGACTCCAGGTCTTGAACAAGGGGCCCCACCTTCTCATTGGCCCGAGAGGGACTCGGTATAGTGATTAGATCACATACCAATCTGTTTAGTGATTGGATCACAAACCAATTGTTCATTAGAGGATCAGTGGGACTTAAGGAGCAAGATGTAATTACTGGGGTAAAACAGATATTTGACCCGACCGTAAATTACGAACAACCTGTGAAGGGTCAACTTACTAATCATGGTTATATCGAGTGGACATAAATATATCTATAGTGAGGAGAGTGCAACTACTAGGCTATAGTGGAATGTCCTGGTAGTTAACGAATGTTGATTAACTGGGTTAAAGAGTTTAATCAGTTAATCTCGGATCGTTGGAGCTCATGATCTGTAGGTCCATGAGGTCCCCCTACTAGCTCATATAGGACTAAACCTTAGAACAGTGTGACGAGTGAATTCGAAGTGTTCAAATTCAAATTAAGGAATTAACGTTAAATATATGTGATATATTTAACGACATAACGTTCAGTTGCGAATTGAACAATAGAGAGAGATGGTGATATTTAAAATAAGATTTAAATATAAAAAATATGAATATGGATTCATAATCATGTATATCGGGAATGATCGGGATTAGTGTTGGATTTATTGGATATTAAATTTGAATTAATTAAATTGTTTAATTAATTATTTAATATTAATTTAATTTAATTTAAAATTAATTATTTGAATTAATTTTTAAATTGAATTAATTTGATCAAAGTTAGTCAAAAGTCAAATTAAAGACAATTGACTACAACTTTGAAAGTCAAAAGTCAAATGTTGACTCCACTAAACCTTGAAAGTCAAGAGTCATTTTGATGACTAAAGTTAGTGGAAAAATCCAATTCTTAAGTTAGTGGAAAAATCCAATTCTTGAATTAGTGGGAAAAACCATTTGTTGGTGGTTTTATGAGTCAAGCTTTTTTGCTAAGTGTTCATCCCACATCAAGCCACTAATCCCACTAAATTGAGTGGATTCTACATGGCATCCTTTTGTTAACTCAATTTTGCATGTTTTTGCATGTAGTCTTCTATATATACAAAGGGTTAATTAGATTGACTTCTTCTTGGAATTTTGATGAACTTTGAGAATTGTAAAGACAATTTCTCTACCATTCTCTCCAATTCCATCTTCAATTCTCTTTTAATTTAGTCACTCAAAGGATCCCACAATCCCGTTCTAAGGCCGGAGAATAGTCGGGAAGACTCTCGTGGTGGTTCGTGACCGTTACGTTCGAAGATCGAGTTTGGAATCGAGAAGAATTTGAACTTCAAAGGTAACTTCTAAATTATTGTCTTTGAATTTCAAATTTCATGTTTTTTCCTTTTAAATTAACAAAATAAGAGTACTTAGATCCAACGATGCTTCCGCTATGCATGCCGAAACTCTTACATGAGTAACATTGCGAGTACGGTTGGTGTCCCTTTGCGGTTGGATAAGCCTACAAAGGATAAAACGTGCTCCTCGTATGCTCGGGTTTGTGTGGAGGTCGCGATTGATGCCCCTCTTCCTAGTAAGGTTGGGGTCACTGTCTATGGTGTGGATCATACTATCCCAATTGAATATGAATGGAAGCCCAAGCGGTGCCTATCTTGTCGTGTCTTTGGTCACTCGGACTCAGGGTGTTCGAAACAAACTGGGGGTAGTATTGATCCCATCCTCCCTACACAGGTGTCTACTGAGGGAGGGGTCAAGGTGCCGGCCCAGAGTGACGGCGTGGGCTCGGATCAGGTAGGGGTTGCTAGTGGGGAGGGTCAACAGGCCTCCTCTCTTGAGGTTGGTGATGATAAGGTTGGTGATGACTTTATTCCTGTGGGAGGGAAATCTCGTAGGCGTAAACGGAACAGGAAGAAGGCTGCCAAATCCTTGGCTGCGGCAGACTCGTCTGCCCATCCCATTGCCTTGGTTAGTCTCCCAAGTTCTCCTATTGGCCCCTCCTCTAGGCTTTCCCGTTCTCCTGAGCCCCCAAAGGGGGTCCACGTGACTAACTCTTTTGGTTCTCTTGCGGATTCCTTGGGGTGTGATTTGGCATCCCCGAGGGTGGTTTCCTTAGTGGAAAAGACGCTTTGTGACAGCGTGGACCCTCGATGGTGTCAGGATGCCACTGTTTCCCCTTCTACTTCCTATGTCTAGTTGGTGCTCGTGGAATGTGCGCGGTCTCACTGACCCGACAAAAGGACGATGTGTTCGCTCCTTTTTGCAGTCTGAGAATATTGGTTTCTGCTGTCTGGTTGAAACTAAGGTTAAGGCTCATCAGTTTGACTACGTGTTTCGTTCCTTTGGGGCCGATTGGCAGTGCGTGTGTAGTTATGGGGATAGTGGCCTGAGTCGCATTTGGGTGTTCTGGCGTTCCCACCGTTTCTCTTTCTCTCCTAGCCTGATTAGTTCTCAGTTGGTCACTGGCTCCCTGGTGGACCTTTCTTCCCAGGTTGTGACTCATATTGCTCGTGTGTATGGGTCCAATCTCGAGGCTGGGCGGTCTGCGTTGTGGAGGGAGTTGGCCTTGGCTTGTTCGAGCTGGTCTTCCCCTGGAGTGGTTATGGGAGACTTTAATGAGACTCGGCGGTTGACTGAGGGGAGTGGTGGTAACCATAGCCTCTCTGCGATGGGAGCCTTTGATAATGCTCTCCTTGAGGCTGACTTGGTTGAGCTGCCGGTCCAGGGGAATTGGTTCACTTGGACTAGTCGTCTGCGGGGTGGCCCGGGAGGTCAGTTGGGGAGGTTGGATAGAGTTTTGGTGAATGCTGAGTGGGCTTCTGCCCGCCCTCTGTGTGTGGTGCAGGTTCATGAGTGGGGTGTTTCTGATCATAGTCCGATGGTTTTCTCTCCAGGCCCTTTAGGTGCTCGTCGGTCTCCCTCCTTTCGGTTCTTTAACCATTGGGGGGAGTCTGATAGGTTTTTGTCTGTGGTCGCTAGTAGGTGGGTGACCAGTGTTGGGGTCTCTCCTCTTGTTAGCTTCGCTCGCAACTTAAAGGGCTTATAGAGATCTCTAAGGCAGGAGTTTGGGACGCCGATTCCCGTGCTTAGTCAGCATGTAGTTGATCTTCGCTTGGCCATGGAGGCTGCCCAGGCTGGAGTTTTGGCAGACCCCCTTTCTCCCTCCCTCCAGCTTCAGGCCTCTGAGGCCTCGGATAGGTTCTGGGCAGCTGCTAGGTGTGAAGAAGCCTCTCTTCGATATAAATCGAGGGTTAAATGGTTTTTTTTTTGCAAAGGAAAGGGAGGGTTAAATGGTTGACGTTAGGGGATAGGAACTCGAGTTTCTTTCACAGGAGCGTGAAAGTTAGGGCCGCCCGGAATAGCTTTTCAACTCTGGTTGATGGTTCTGGGGCCAGGTTGTCTTCCCATGAGGATATCTCGAGATCTCTGGTTCATTATTTTCAGGGGCTCTTGGGTTCCCTGTGGGTTGGTTACCGCGACCTTACAGAGCATTTAAAACCGATTGTGGGGTTTTTGTGGTCTGATCAGTGTGTAACTGATCTCATCCGCCCCATCTCGAGAGTTGAGGTTCGGGATGTCCTCTTTTGCATGAGTAGTGCCAAGGCTCCTGGGCCGGATGGTTTTCCTGTGGGGTTTTTCAAGGCTGCTTGGAGTGTTGTTGGGGATTATTTCTGTTCCGCAGCGCTTCACTTCTTTGATACTTCCTTCCTTCCTCCTAGTATCAATGCCACCTCTCTTACCTTGATTCCTAAAAAGGTGGGTGCCTCCCAGGTTGAGGATTTCAGGCCTATTTCCTGTTGTAATGTGTTGTATAAATGCATTGCAAAGGTTTTGGCGAATCGTCTTCGCGTGTGGCTACCTTCCTTCATCAGTCCGAATCAGTCGGCTTTTGTTCAAGGAAGGAGTATTGTGGATAACATTCTGCTCTGCCAGGAGTTGGTTGGGGGTTACCACCTCAATAAAGGGAGCCCGCGGTGTGTGTTGAAGATCGACCTGCAGAAAGCTTATGATTCTATCCAGTGGGATTTTCTCTTTGGCTTACTGCTCTCGATTGGTACGCCTTGCCAGTTTGTTAACTGGATCCGGGCTTTCGTTACTTCGCCTATGTTCTCCATTTCGGTGAATGGGTCCTCTGAGGGGTTTTTTGCGGGTAGGAGGGGTCTCCGCCAGGGTGATACCCTATCCCTTTACTTGTTCGTCATGTGTATGGAAGTCTTGTCGCGGTTGCTGAACTCCCCGTCGCCTGAGTTTGAGTTTCATCCCAAGTGCGAGAGGGTTAATCTTACCCATCTTTGCTTTGCGGATGACTTGATGATTTTCTCTGCGGGAAATAGGACTTCTTTGAGTTTTGTTCAGCAGACCTTACATCACTTCTAGGAGCTTTCGGCCTTGTGGCTAACTCCGCTAAGAGCTCGATGTTCTGTGCGGGGGTTCCTGTCCTAGTGGCGGACGACCTTGCAAAGTTCATGGGTGTTGCTCTTGCGTCCCTGCCTGTTTGTTACTTAGGTCTCCCTCTCCTCTCGGGCAGGCTGTCTTCTCAGGATTGCCAGCCTCTGATTGATCGGATCACCTCTAGGATTGGTAGTTGGACTGCTAGGGCTCTTTCCTATGCTGGTAGGTTGCAGCTTATTCAGTCGGTCCTCCAGAGCTTCCAGGTCTATTGGGCTAGTGTTTTTGTGCTGTCTGCTCGTATAGTCCATAGGGTTGAGAGTTTGCTTCGTTGCTACCTCTGGAAAGTCTCTCCTTCTGGTCGGGGGGGGGGGGGGGGGGGGGGTTAAGGTTGCCTGGGATGAGATTTGTTTGCCGAAGCGGGAGGGAGGTTTGGGTATTCGTCATATCCAATCCTGGAACTCGGCAGCTGTTATGAAGCTCCTTTGGCTCCTTCTGCTTCGCTCTGGTTCTCTGTGGGTCGCTTGGATGGAGGAGTATATCCTCCGTGGTCGGTCTCTTTGGACGATTCATGTGTCGTCTCTGTGGTCTTGGTGCCTCAAGGCGATTATGGGGCTTCGTGACCAATTCCGTCCACTTGTCCGTTTTTCCATTGGTGATGGTTGTAGGTGCCGTATGTGGGTTGATCTTTGGCTGCCTGATGGTCCTATTCTCCCAAGGATTAGTGATCGTATCTTGTATGACGCGGCTAGTCATATTCAAGCTATGGTCTTTGATTTCCTGCTGCCTGATGTGTCGTGGCGGTGGTCGTTGGTGTCTTCTGAGTTGTTGGAGATCTCCGATGTCGTGCGCTCTACTGTGTGTTGCCCAGGTCGGGAGGATAGGTTGATCTGGGTTCCAGGCGGGATAGGCTTTTCAGTTTCGAGTGCTTGGGAGGCGATCCGTCCTCGTGGGGCGGTGGTTCCTTGGCAGGGTTTGCTTTGGTTTGGGGGGAATATTCTGCGTCATGCCTTTATCACCTGGCTGGCCTTGAGGGATCGACTGTATACCCGTGACAGGCTGGCTAGGTGGATCCCCTCGACCCCTACTGATTGTTTGCTTTGTTTGTCTGGGACTGAGTCCCGCGACCACCTGTTCTTTCAGTGACCCTTTGCGAGTTTGGTGTGGGAAGATATCCTCAGTTGGGGTTGAGCTTCCCGCCTTGTTCTCCCTTGGAATGCTGAGCTTGAGTGGATCTGTCGGGAGAGTGCTGGGCAGCACAAGCGTAAGCTTGTTTGGAGAGTGGCCTGGTGTGCTGTGATCTACCATATTTGGATGGAACGCAACTTGCGTTTTCACGGCCCGGGTCACCGTCCTCCTCAGTCGGTTATCGCTGCTATTCGGTCCGATATTTCTTCTGCATGCTCGTCCTGGGTGGGTGCGGTTTCGGCCGGTTCCCCCTGGGATTCTTTTGATTGACTTTATTTTGTTCTTTGAGTGTGTGCAGGTGATTGTCAGGTTGCTCTTTACGGTGCTGTTTCGCTTCTGGCGATTGTTTTCTTCCCCTGCTCTGTCCCTTGGTTGCTATTTGCGGTGCTGTTGAGTTGTTGGCGTCTGCTTCTTCCCCTGCTCTGTCCCTAGGTGCTGCTGTTGTCTCTTCTCTGGAGGGGGTTTTTCTGTTTGGTCTGTGGTGCGTGTCTGTTTTGGGGTCTTTCCCTGTGGTTTCCTTCTTGAGGGCGCTTATTGCAGAGGCTCGTTCAGTTTGCTTGTGTTCTTCCCCTGTTTGCCCCTGCTGTCCTTGGCTCTTTCTTCCCTGGGGGCATGTTGTGTGGTGGCTATGTGCGGCTAGTCTGTGGGGGGCCGCTCTCTGTAGGGGTTGGTTCAGGCGGTGCTTGCTACTTTTGCAGTTGGTTGTCCATCTCTGTTCTGTGGGTGCTCTTTGCCCCCTGGTGTGGTCCTGGTTCCTGAATTAAGTTGAGTTTGTTCTGGATGCTTTTTGTCACCCCGAAAGGCGCCTTGTCCGGAGGGTGTGTCGGTTTTTGGTGGGTGTCCTTGGATTAGGCTTTGTCGAGGGAAGCGATGCTAGCCTGGACCTTGTGGCTTTCTGCCGGGCCTGCATACCTGATGGTTGTTCTTTTGCCAGAAGTAGGGGGAAGACGAGTTAAAGGGCCTCTTCTTTGTTTTGGTTTTCTGGGTTGTGCTTGGGGGGCTTGCGTCTTACATGCATACGTTGGATGGCCAACTTGGCCTCTTTTTTCTCTGCATCTGTCTGTCCTCCCTCTGCCTTGCTTGGTGCCCCTCGACCTTGTCTAGAGTCGCTCTTCTGCTCGTGCCGGCCGTGGGATTGTTGGCTTGGGGTGGTTTTTTTGGGCGGCTGGGGTGGTATGCTTCGTTCGTGTTCTGGCTTGTTGCTTCATCTTGCTTCGCTTGGTTCATTTGCTCTTTGTGTTGTGTTGTCTTTATCTGCTTTTTTGGCTTTTCTGGCTCCTTCCCGCTTGTGGGTTGGGTGCCAGGGTTTTGTTGTTGGTTGGTTTTTGTTGCTCTCCCTCGGGCTGTGAGGTTTTCGTTGGGTTGTTTTTGTTTTGGGCTTCAACTCATATCCATGATGAAGCTTAATGAAGTCAAACCATTGTTATGGAGGAAGAATCAAAGTCAACAGGGAAGAGAAATGCATGAACTTTATTATCTGACAAGTCCATTTCGTGGAAGACTAATAGATCATGTTAAACTAAGTTTAAAATCCATATTTGGTTACTTAATGTACTCATTTAAAGTGTAACTAAGTTTTAGGTGATCTTTCATATTTCAAGATAAACTTTTAGTTTTCCAAGGTGCCTTTTAGAATATCAAGGCATCTTTTGGTATTTCAAGGTGACTTTTCATATTAGCATTTATGTTAGGAGTCTCTTGGCTTAATTCCTTGTCTATAAAAGGGATTAGCCTTGTCTATTGTAAAAGACAACTTGATATGAGATATGAAATGTAGTGTTTTGGGTTTTAAACCCTGAAAGCTTTTAAGCTTTGTTTCTTGTGTGTTCTTGTGATAGAATGCATGAATATTTAGAGCATTCAAGTGAGGATTGATCTGTCTTGCTTGTGGAGTGCTTTGAAGATCGAGGGTTGATGGGAGCCAAAAGCTTTGTCCGATCCTTGGTTTGTTAGATCATCTAAGTAACCTGTATTCTAGCCTATCTTAGGGGCTGAGATCGAATTGGCTACTGGGGTTTTCAAGTTAATGTGTTGGGGGTCCGTATAATCAAGGGGTTCTCATGCTTATTCTTGGAGGTTTCGTATCATTTGGTATCAGAGCTTTGGCTCTAGGTCGGGTATATCATCTATCTTTCTTTCGTGTCTTTTATTTCAATCTTATTCAAAAAAAAAAAAAAAAAAACCATCTTCTTAAAGTGTTTTGTTGTTTCTGTCTTCCGCGTGCATCTGTTGTATTCTATATGTCTGAAGATAAAACTGCATTAAAGTACGTCAAATTTGTTCTTGTCTTGTTCAGCACGAATTTATCTATCCAACAAGACAAATTTCACTTTAATCCGAGCCCTATAACTTTAGTTATCAATTTTTCTTCAGCCCAAGCGTTTTGAGTGTTCTGCCCAGTTTTTTTTTTTAATTTCCTCATCTATATTCTATTCCTTGTTTATTAGTGTTCTACATCTCCGAAATAAGCCTACTTGATATCCAATTAAAGCTCTGTGAGTCAGCTATCCATACAAATCTTTTTTGTACAATTTCATTGAGTAGAACAAAAGATATTTATTTTTGAATGAATATTGTTCGGTCTGGAAAAACTGCTATCTACAATCTGCTGCTGCTGACTTCGAAATATGATATCTTTCTGATTACTATTGCTAAAGCAGTCAAATTGGGTACCATTTTGAAGCTTATTGAAGTATCTTTATAACCCTATTTTTTTTGTTCCAATCCGAGCTCTGAGGAAGAAGATATCACACAAATAGTAAAAAAGTTCCTGCAGAAAACTTTCCATATTTGGAAATCCAACAGTTCTTGAAAACAAATTGATATATATTGGTGAATTATTTTGACAATTAAATTTCCATCCAAGGTGGTGCTCAAAAAATCTTTTGGATTCGAGGACGAATCCTTTTGAAGAATGGGAGGATGATATGAATTATTTTGGCAATCCAATTCATATCCATGATGAAGCTTAATGAAGTCAAACCATTGTTATGGAGGAAGAATCAAAGTCAACAGGGAAGAGAAATGCATGAACTTCATTATCTCACAAGTCCATTTCGTGGAAGACTAATAGATCATGTTAAACTAAGTTTAAAATCCATATTTGGTTACTTAATGTACTCATTTAAAGTGTAACTAAGTTTTAGGTGATCTTTCATATTTCAAGATAAACTTTTAGTTTTCCAAGGTGCCTTTTAGAATATCAAGGCATCTTTTGGTATTTCAAGGTGACTTTTCATATTAGCATTTATGTTAGGAGTCTCTTGGCTTAATTCCTTGTCTATAAAAGGGATTAGCCTTGTCTATTGTAAAAGACAACTTGATATGAGATATGAAATGTAGTGTTTTGGGTTTTAAACCCTGAAAGCTTTTAAGCTTTGTTTCTTGTGTGTTCTTGTGATAGAATGCATGAATATTTAGAGCATTCAAGTGAGGATTGATCTGTCTTGCTTGTGGAGTGCTTTGAAGATCGAGGGTTGATGGGAGCCAAAAGCTTTGTCCGATCCTTGGTTTGTTAGATCATCTAAGTAACCTGTATTCTAGCATATCTTAGGGGCTGAGATCGAATTGGCTACTGGGGTTTTCAAGTTAATGTGTTGGGGGTCCGTATAATCAAGGGGTTCTCATGCTTATTCTTGGAGGTTTCGTATCATTCTGCCCCTAGAGGGAAAGGAGGGAACTAGTGAGGTTGGGATGGGATGTAGCTCGTTTGGTCCTAGGATTGGCTCGGGGATTCCAGGAAAGTTTCCTCTTCTTGGCCATCCTCGTCCGGATGTAGGTGTGAGTGAGGGGGATGAGGCGTCTGTGGATTCTTTTGGTGGGTTTGGGCCTAATTATATTGGGTCGGGTGGGCCCCTTGGGGCCCTCGGTCAGGGGCATAAGGCTAGTTGGGCCAATCTTTTTGGGCCTCAGTGGACCTCCCCATCTGATGAACCTCTTCTCTATAACCCTCCAATTGAGAAGGATGGGATTATGTTTGCCATTCCCTCGGATGAGGTTATTGAGGAGGGCATAGCAGTTTGGAGAGGTTCGTTGGTGGGTCAGTTTATGGATGGCAAACTCCCGTTTTTTGTTCTTGATCGGCTGGTCAGGAGGATTTGGGGACATGTGGAAGTTCCAACCATTAATTTGTTTGACAATGGTTTAATCATCTTCAGGTTCCAAAAGGGCTCAGCTCGGGACTGGGTCTTGGAGAATGGCCCCTGGCACTTCGGGGGGAAGCCTATCCTTCTGAGGCAGTGGGCCCCTGGGATTGTCCCCCAGACCTTTGTGTTCGATAAAATACTTGTATGGGTTAAGTTTTTCCATGTCCCTATGGAATTATGGACCACTCCTGGGTTGAGTAACATTGCGAGTACGGTTGATGTTCCTTTGCGGTTGGATAAGCCTACAAAGGACAAAACGTGCTCCTCGTATGCTCGGGTTTGTGTGGAGGTCGCGATTGATGCCCCTCTTCCTAGTAAGGTTGGGGTCACTGTCTATGGTGTGGATCATACTATCCCAATTGAATACGAGTGGAAGCCCAAGCGATGCCTATCTTGTCGTATCTTTGGTCACTCGGAGTCAGGTTGTCCGAAACAGACTCGGGGTAGTATTGATCCCATCCTCCCTACACAGGTGTCTACTGAGGTTGGGGTCAAGGTGTCGGCCCAGAGTGACGGCGTGGGCTCGGATCAGGTAGGGGGTGCTAGTGGGGAGGGTCAACAGGTCTCCTCTCTTGAGGTAGGTGATGATTTCATCCCTGTGGGAGGAACATCTCGTAGGCGTAAACGGAATAGGAAGAAGGCTGCCAAATCCTGGGCTGCGACAGACTCGTCGGCCCATCCCATTGCCTTGGCTAGTCTCTCGAGTTCTCCTATTGGCCCCACCTCTAGGCTTTCCCGTTCTCCTGAGCCCCCAAAGGGGGTCCGCGTGACAAACTCTTTCGGTTCTGTAGCTGATTCCGCGGAGTGTGCTTTGGCCCCCCCGCGGGTGGTTTCCTTAGTGGAAAAGGCGCTTTGTGACAGTGTGGACCCTCGATGGTGTCAGGATGCCACCGTCTCCCCTTCTACTTCCTATGTCTAGTTGGTGCTCGTGGAATGTGCGTGGTCTCACTGACCCGGCAAAAGGACGATGTGTTCGCTCCTTTTTGCAGTCTGAAAATATTGGTTTCACGGTAGAAACTAAGGTTAAGGCTCATCAGTTTGATTTCGTTTTTCTTTCCTTTGGGGCCGATTGGCAGTGTGTCTGTAGTTATGGGGATAGTGGCCTGGGTCGTATTTGGGTGTTATGGTGTTCCCGCAGTTTCTCTTTCTCTCCTACCCTGATTAGTCCTCAGTTGGTTACTGGCTCCCTGGTGGATCTGTCTTCTCAAGTTGCGACTCATATTGCCTGTGTGTATGGGTTCAATCTCGAGGCGGGGCGGTCTGCTTTGTGGAGGGAGTTGGCCTTGGCTTGTTCGAACTAGTCTTCCCCTGGAGTGGTTATGGGAGACTTTAATGAGACTAGGCGGTTGTCTGAGAGGATTGGGGGTCACCACAACATCTCTGCGATGGGAGTCTTTGATAGTGCTCTCCTAGAGGCTGATTTGATTGAGCTGCCGGTTCAGGGGAATTGGTTCACTTGGACTAGTCGCCCGCGTGGTGGCCCGGGAGGTCAGTTGGGGAGGTTGGATAGAGTTTTGGTGAATGCTGAGTGGGCCTCTGCCCGCCCTCTGTGTGTGTTGCATGTGCTGGACTGGGGTGTTTCTGATCATAGCCCGATGGTTTTCTCTCCAAGCTCTTTAGGTGCTCGTAGGTCTCCCTCCTTTCGGTTCTTTAACCATTGGGGGGAGTCTGATAGGTTTTTGTCTGTGGTCGGTAGTAGGTGGGTGACCCCTGTTGGGGTCTCTCCGCTTGTTAGCTTCGCTCGCAATTTGAAGGATTTATTTATTTTTTTGCAACGGTAGTTTAATTAATGCGGGGATTGAACCCATGACCTTTTGGTCACCGGCTCAACCCTATGCCAATTGAGCTATGCTCGGTTTGGCATTTGAAGGATTTAAAGAGGTCTCTTCGGCAGGAGTTTGGGTTACCGATTGTCGTGCTTAGTCAGCAGGTTGTTGAGCTTCGCTTGGCCATGGAGGCTGCCCAGGCTGCAGTGTTGGCTGACCCCCTCTCTCCCTCCCTCCAGCTTCGGGCCTCTGAGGCCTCGGATAGTTTTTGGGCAGCTGCTAGGTGTGAAGAAGCCTCTCTTCGGCAGAAATCGAGGGTTAAATGGTTGGCGTTAGGGGATAGGAACTCGGGTTTCTTTCACAGGAGTGTGAAAGTTAGGGCAGCCCGAAATAGCTTTTCCTCAATGGTTGACGGTTCTGGGGCCAGGTTGTCCTCCCATGAGGACATCTCGAGATCTCTGGTTCATTATTTCCAGGGGCTCTTGGGTTCCCAGTGGGTTGGTTACCGGGACCTTACAGAGCTTTTAAAATTGATTGTGGGGTTTGTGTGGTCTGATTAGTGTGTAACTGATCTCATCCGCCCCATCTCGAGAGATGAGGTTCGAGCTGTTCTCTTTTCCATGAGTAGTGCCAAGGCTCCTGGGCCGGATGGTTTCCCTGTGGGGTTTTTCAAAGCTGCTTGGAGTGTGGTTGGGGATGATTTTTGTTCCGCAGTGCTTCACTTCTTTGATACCTCCTTCCTTCCTCCTGGTATCAATTCCACCTCTCTTACCTTGATTCCTAAGAAGGTGGGTGCCTCCCGGGTTGAGGATTTCAGGCCTATTTCCTGTTGTAATGTGTTGTATAAATGCATTGCAAAGGTTCTGGCTAATCGTCTCCGCGTGTGGCTGCCTTCCTTCATCAGTCCGAATCAGTCGACCTTTGTTCAAGGGAGGAGTATTGTGGATAACATTCTGCTCTGCTAGGAGTTGGTTGGGGGTTACCACCTCAATAAAGGGAGCCCGCGGTGTGTGCTGAAGATCGAACTGCAGAAAGCTTATGATTCTATCCAGTGGGATTTTCTCTTTGGCTTGCTGCTCTCGATTGGTACGCCTTGCCAGTTTGTCAACTGGATCCGGGCTTGCGTTACTTCGCCTATGTACTCCATTTCGGTGAATGGGTCCTCTGAGGGGTTTTTTGCGGGTAGGAGGGGTCTCCGTCAGGGCGATCCCCTGTCCCCTTACCTGTTCGTCATGTGTATGGAAGTCTTGTCGCGGCTGCTGAATTCCCCGCCGCCTGAGTTTGAGTTTCATCCCAAGTGCGAGAGGGTTAATCTTACCCATCTTTGCTTTGCGGATGAATTGATGATTTTCTCTGCGGGAAATAGGACTTCTTTGAGTTTTGTTCAACAGACCTTACATCACTTCCAGCAGCATTCAGGCCTTGTGGCTAACTCCGCTAAGAGCTCGATCTTCTGTGCGGGGGTTCCTGTCACGATTGCTGACGACCTTGCTGAGTTCATGGGGGTTGCTTTTGCGTCCCTGCCTGTTTGTTACTTAGGTCTCCCTCTCCTCTCGGGAAGGCTGTCTGCTCGGGATTGCCAGCCCCTGATTGATCGGATCACCTCTAGGATTGGTAGTTGGACTGCTAGGGCTCTTTCCTATGCTGGGAGGTTGCAGCTTATTCAGTCGATCCTCCAGAGCTTTCAGGTCTATTGGGCTAGTGTTTTTGTGCTGCCTGCTCGTATATGATATGGATTATGGCACCACAAGTCCAATTCTTAATCCACAAGGTCCAATTACAAGGTCCAAGGCAAGACTAATTCGACAAGCCTACATAACTCATGTTCAAGGATGGTTGGTTTCAGCGCAAGGAAGGAGTCTTCATGTGGACGCCAATTTCGATGAAGAGATGAATTCAAAATTCAATATTTGTAATTTGAAAGCGCATCCTACATCCTAAAGACATCAATGATGTTCAGAAGATATGACCATTCTTACAAGCTCAAGCACTTAGGAATTGTTTTTAATTCTTTGGCGGTTACAAATTGAACATTGTTTTAATTCCTAGTTGTTTTATTTTACTTTACATTTACTATGTATGTTACATTATCATGCTTGTATTAGCTTATAAATTGGTGGGGCACAAATGAAAAAAGACAGATTTTGAATGAATTGAGAATTACAAATCACATTGAGTGTGAATTTGCTTTGGAATTTCGTGAGTCATAACCTTGTCTTGCCAACTTCCAGAATTTGTCATTCCTTGTGTTTAGGGTGGCTGCCGGATCAAGCTTTTTAGAATTGATCATTCTAACAAGTGGATTGATTCAATTTAGAGCAAGAAGTTCAATTCTTGTCTCTAGATCATAGATCAAAGAGGTAATCTTTTCCTAACCTTCGTCTCTTGGTTGATAGCATCTAGATCTAGGAGGGTTCTAATTCTTGCTTCAAGGGTTCTTGCTAAATTAGCTTGGGTGTTTGAACTTGCAATTGAGTTTGCCTTATCATTTGGTATCAGAGCATTGGTTGACATCCATTAGCCATACTCTAGGATTGATTCTATGTTTCAATTTTTGTTGAATTTACAATTTCGAATCATTTCTATCACTTCTGCCATATATTTCTTTTCCTTTTGTCCGTTCATTTTTTTTTTTGTCATCTTTCATATCCAATCTTGAATCCATCATATTCGTCACCTTCTGATCTTGAATATCAAAAAAAAAAAAAAAAAAAAAGAGAGAGAACATTGTCCAGAAATTATTTTTCCTTGTTCTTGAGAAGTTCATGCAAAGTTTTGGTGTTTGATCCATAAAATACGAATTGATCTGAGTTTCTATTGTTATTTCATCAGTTACCTGAGTTATTCCATCATTATAAGTCATTATACACACTTCTTGAAGTCAGAAAACGTATGCATATAAATTCTCCCATGATTGCACAGTTTTTTGTAACTGTCACATTTAATGCTACTGTTTTGCTTCCAAACTCAGTGATAACTATCGAATTTATTTCCTTACTCTGAAGATAAAAGTTATATCTTTCAGTTACCTTTCTTTCTTTAGAAGAGATTAAATTCAAATTCGTAATTCAAGCTGTCCAATTCTCGAAATTTCAAATATTGCGCAGATTATTCCGAAATTCCAGCACGTTGACTTTAACTGTTTGGTGCTTTCAATTCTTAGCATAGTTTTGAATTTGGTCTTTTCTAAACTCTTTATTACTATCTCATTAAGCAATATATGGGCTGCAAATTCAAAATTCATTGTCAATATTCACGAATCTGAATTTTAGTGAATAGCATTTTTTCTTTTCTGATTTCTTGCTTTATGTTTGTTTCTTTTCGCTAATTAGTTGATAATTTCTGATTGATTTGATTTGAGTAGCATCCTAAACACAACTTTTGCTTCAATTTTTGTTGCTTACCCGAGAACACCTATTTTGCATATTGGCCTACCTTGAGTGCTTAAACACGAGTGTTTCCTTGAGTGAAATTCTGTGAGGGAGTGTTGTAAGGTCCTACAATCATGTCACAAGGGGTTAATAATCAGGGAGGAAGTAGTGAAGATAGGTGGAGAGAGAACCAAGAAAAGACTATGGCTGAAATTTCTCAAGTGTTACAGTCCTTAAATGAGAGATTGGGTAGAATAGATCTTAAGGTTGAAGAACTAAGTGGGAACCAACAAGGGGGAGAATCAACATTTGAAGGGGGAGATCAAAATGAGGAGGATAACAATGCTACCATTATGGCTGGTGTATACCCTAGGAGAGAATTTGGTTTAGGCCAAGGAAGAGGAAGAGGTAGAGAAATGTTTCCACCTAGGAGAGCACTTAGGGACCCTAGATTTGATAGAGGGGAAGATAACCATGTAGGAGGAGTTAAGCTTAAAATCCCACCTTTCCATGGGAAAACAGATCCGGAGTCTTACCTACAATGGGAAACAAAGATAGAAAGAGTTTTTGATTGTAACAATTTTAGTGAGGAGAAGAAGCTTAGGTTAGCTGTTGCTGAATTTGAGGACTATGCTAGTGTTTGGTGGTTACAACTTAAGGCTGATAGGAGGAGAGATGATGAACCACTCATTGAAACTTGGGATGAGCTAAAAAGAGTCATGAGAAAGAGGTATGTTCCTAGATCCTTTGATAGGAGCGTCAAACAGAAATTGATGCATTTTCAGCAAGGTTCCAAGAGTGTGGAGGATTATTACAAAGAAGTGTCTGTGTTGAAAACTAGGGCCAATATTGTAGAAGATGAAGAAAGTACTATGGCTAGGTTTCTTGGAGGGTTGAATCACGAATTGGCTCATAGAGTGGACTTACAACACTATTTTGACATGGAGGAGTTATTACACATTGCGGTGAAGATTGAAAAACAAATGGTTTGGGAGAGAGATCATTCCAAGAGGTATGTCTCAAAATCATCTTTTCCATCTTCCAACACATGGAAAAGGGGAGGGAATGTGGCCAAGAGTGACTTTAAGTCGAGGGGAACATTTGAATTTAATAAGAAAGATAAGGGAGAGACTTCTAGGGGAAAGGAGAAAGTAGATGAGTCCAAGGAAGTGAAAGAGAGGAATAGAGACATAAAATGTTGGAAGTGTCAAGGTATTGGACACATTAGCCGAGATTGCCCAAATATGAGAACTATGGTGCTTCGAAATGGAGAAATAGTCACTGATGGAGAGGAAAGTGACATTGAAGGGGAAGATGAATCTGATGGCTATGAGGAGGAGGAAGGTAACCAACTTGCTCTTGTTTCCAGGAGAGTTTTGAGTACACAAATGAAGGAAGAATGTGAGGATGATCAAAGGGACAACTTGTTCCATACAAGGTGTTTGGTGAATGACACACCTTGTAGCTTGGTGATTGATAGTGGTAGTTGTACTAATGTGGTGAGCACATTCCTTGTCCAGAGGCTCAATTTACCAACTCAAGCACATCCTACACCTTTCAAGCTTCACTGGTTCAATGATTGTGGTGAAATGAAGGTAACATCTCAAGCTTTAATTGCCTTTTCATTAGGCAAGTACAAAGATGAGATTTTATGTGATGTTGTACCTATGCATGCTGGTGACATATTACTTGGCCGTCCTTGGCAATTTGATAGGAGAATCATGTATGATGGGTTCTTGAATAGGTATAGTTTCACTAAGGATGGTAGAAAAACTACTCTTGTACCTTTATCTTCGAAGGAAGTTTGTATTGATCAATTGAAACTTGCGAAAAAAAGAAATGAATTTGAAGAAAAAGAAATGAGAGAAAAGCAAGAATTGAGAGAAAAGCAAGAGTTGAGAGAAAAGAAAAAGTTGAGAGAAAAGAAAGGGGTGAGTGAACAAACTGTGAGAAAAGTAAGTGAAAAAGAGAAAAGCGATGACAAAGAGAGAAAAGGAAAGCATGTGAGTTTATTCGCTAAAATAGGGGAAGTAAGGAGGGCTTTGCTTATCCAAAGGCCAATCTTTGTACTTTTGTACAAAGGAGGATACTTGGCAACTAACTCTAACCATTCTTTGTCTTTGCCTAGTTTGTTTTCATCTCTTTTACAGGAATTCAAGGACTTGTTCCCGGATGAGCTACCAGAAGGACTACCACCAATTCGAGGGATTGAGCATCAAATTGACTTCATTCCCGGAGTTGGAATTCCAAATCGGCCAGCTTATAGGGCCAATCCAACCGAAACTAAGGAGATACAAAAGCAGGTGGAGGAGCTCCTTGCGAAGGGATATGTTCGAGAGAGTATGAGTCCTTGTTCGGTTCCGGTTATCTTGGTGCCAAAAAAAGATGGCACATGGAGAATGTGTGTGGATTGTCGAGCCATCAATAAAATCACTGTAAAGTATCGTCATCCTATACCTAGGTTAGATGATATGTTGGATGAATTGTATGGTTCTTGCTTATTCACTAAAATTGATTTAAAATCTGGTTATCATCAAATTAGGATGCAAATAGGTGATGAATGGAAAACAGCCTTCAAAACTAAATTTGGATTGTATGAATGGCTTGTTATGCCTTTTGGTTTGACTAATGCACCTAGTACTTTCATGAGATTGATGAACCATGTTTTAAGAGAATTTTTGGGAAAATTTGTTGTTGTGTACTTTGATGACATTCTGATTTACTCCAAGAACTTGATTGATCATATTGAGCATGTTAGGATGGTCTTAATAACACTTAGGAAAGAGAAGCTATATGCCAACTTTAAAAAGTGTAGCTTTTGCATGGATAGGGTTAACTTTCTAGGCTTCATTGTGAGTAAGGATGGAGTTGAGGTAGATGAAGAGAAAGTTGAAGCTATTAGAGATTGGCCACAACCTAAGAATGCTAGTGAAGTTAGGAGTTTTCATGGTCTTGCTAGCTTTTATAGGAGATTCATTAAGGACTTTAGTACATTGGCAGCACCATTGAATGAACTTGTTAAAAAGAATGTCACATTTGATTGGGGAGAAATGCAAGAAAAGGCTTTCAATGAATTGAAAATGAAATTAACCAATGCACCTTTACTTAGTTTGCCTAATTTTGAGAAATCGTTTGAAATTGAATGTGATGCAAGTGGGATAGGCATAGGGGCTGTTTTGATGCAAGAAGGTAAGCCTTTAATGTATTTTAGTGAAAAATTGAGTGGAGCATCTTTGAATTATCCAATCTATGATAAAGAACTTTATGCCTTGGTGAGATCTTTGCAGGTTTGGCAACATTACTTATGGCCGAGGGAATTTGTTATCCATACTGATCATGAGAGTTTGAAGCACCTCAAGGGTCAAAGTAAGTTGAATAGAAGGCATGCTAAGTGGATTGAATTCATAGAAACATTTCCTTATGTTATCAAGTACAAACAAGGTAAGGATAATATAGTTGCCGATGCGTTATCAAGAAGGTATAACTTATTCTCTTCTCTTAGTGCTAAGATTCTTGGATTTGAGCATGTGAAGGAATTGTATCCTATTGATTCTGATTTTGGTACTATTTATGCATCTTGTGTTGATGGAAAATGTATGGATGATTATTATGTTTTTGAAGGCATGTTGTTTAAAAGGAATAAATTGTGTGTGCCTAATTGTTCCATGAGAGAATTACTTGTTAAAGAATCACATGGGGGAGGATTAATGGGACATTTTGGAATTCACAAGACTTATGATATGTTGAATGAACATTTCTTTTGGCCTAAGATGAGGCATGACGTGCATAAAGTATGCAAACAATGTTTTAAATGCAAAGAAGCTAAATCTAGATCACAACCTCATGGCTTGTATACACCTTTAAATGTTCCTAATGAACCTTGGACAAATATTTCTATGGATTTTGTGTTAGGTTTGCCTAGGTCAAAAAGAGGTCATGATAGCATCTTTGTAGTGGTGGATAGATTTAGTAAAATGGCACATTTCATTGCATGTCATAAAACTGATGATGCTAAGCATATTGCATCTTTGTTCTTTAAAGAGGTGGTTAGATTGCATGGTATTCCTAAAACTATTATTAGTGATAGGGATACAAAGTTTCTAAGTTACTTTTGGAAAGTTTTGTGGGGTAAACTTGGAACTAAGCTACTGTTTTCAACTACCTGTCATCCACAAACGGATGGGCAAACCGAGGTAGTTAATAGGACTTTAGGATCTTTGCTTAGAGCTATTATTTCAAAGAATTTGAAATCTTGGGAGGATTGTTTGCCTTTTGTGGAGTTTGCTTATAACCGTGCTATTCATAGTACTACACATTGCTCTCCATTTGAGGTTGTTTATGGCTTTAATCCTACTACTCCTCTTGACTTGCTTCCTTTACCTTCTAATGATATTGTTAATGATGAAGCTACTTCTAGGTCTGATTTTATCAAGAAATTACACAAGGAAGTCAAGGAAAGAATTGAGAAGCAAAACTCCAAGGTGGCTTCTAGGATCAACAAAGGGAGAAAAGAGCTTGTTTTCCAACCGGGGGACTGGGTTTGGATTCACTTTAGGAAGGAGAGGTTTCCTTCTCAAAGGAAAACTAAGCTTCATCCAAGGGGAGATGGACCATATAAAGTGCTTGAGAGGATCAACAACAATGCTTACAAGATTGATCTTCCGGGTGAGTTTTCAGTGAGTTCTACATTTAATGTTGCTGATTTGAGTCCATTTGATGTAGGGGATGATGATCTTGATTCGAGGACGAATCTTCTTGAAGAGAGGGAAGATGATATGGATTATGGCACCACAAGTCCAATTCTTAATCCACAAGGTCCAATTACAAGGTCCAAGGCAAGACTAATTCGACAAGCCTACATAACTCATGTTCAAGGATGGTTGGTTTCAGCGCAAGGAAGGAGTCTTCATGTGGACGCCAATTTCGATGAAGAGATGAATTCAAAATTCAATATTTGTAATTTGAAAGCGCATCCTACATCCTAAAGACATCAATGATGTTCAGAAGATATGACCATTCTTACAAGCTCAAGCACTTAGGAATTGTTTTTAATTCTTTGGCGGTTACAAATTGAACATTGTTTTAATTCCTAGTTGTTTTATTTTACTTTACATTTACTATGTATGTTACATTATCATGCTTGTATTAGCTTATAAATTGGTGGGGCACAAATGAAAAAAGACAGATTTTGAATGAATTGAGAATTACAAATCACATTGAGTGTGAATTTGCTTTGGAATTTCGTGAGTCATAACCTTGTCTTGCCAACTTCCAGAATTTGTCATTCCTTGTGTTTAGGGTGGCTGCCGGATCAAGCTTTTTAGAATTGATCATTCTAACAAGTGGATTGATTCAATTTAGAGCAAGAAGTTCAATTCTTGTCTCTAGATCATAGATCAAAGAGGTAATCTTTTCCTAACCTTCGTCTCTTGGTTGATAGCATCTAGATCTAGGAGGGTTCTAATTCTTGCTTCAAGGGTTCTTGCTAAATTAGCTTGGGTGTTTGAACTTGCAATTGAGTTTGCCTTATCAGTATAGTCCATAGGGTTGAGAGTTTGCTTCGTTGCTACCTCTGGAAAGGCTCTCCTTCTGGTCGTGGGGGGGCGAAGGTTGCCTGGGATGACATTTGTCTGCCAAAGCGGGAGGGAGGTTTGGGTATTCGTCATATCCAATCCTGGAACTCGGCAACTGTTATGAAGCTCCTTTGGCTCCTCCTGCTTCGCTCTGGTTCTCTTTGGGTCGCTTGGATGAAGGAGTATATCCTCTGTGGTCGTTCTCTTTGGAGGATTCCTGGTACGTCTCTATGGTCTTGGTGCCTCAAGGCGATCATGGGGCTTCGTGACCAATTCCGTCCACTTGTCCGGTTTTCCATTGGCGATGGTTGTAGGTGTCGTATGTGGGTTGATCCTTGGCTGCCTGATGGTCCTATTCTCCCGAGGATTAGTGATCGTATCTTGTATGACGCGGCTAGTCATATTCAAGCTATGGTCTCTGATTTCCTGCTGCCTGATGGTTCGTGGCGGTGGCCGTTGGTGTCTCCTGAGTTGTTGGAGATCTCCGATGCCGTGCGCCCTACTGTGTGTTGCCCAGGTCGGGAGGATAGGTTGATATGGGTTCCAGGCGGGATTGGCTTTTCAGTTTCGAGTGCTTGGGAGGCGATCCGTCCTCGTGGGACGGTGGTTCCTTGGCAGGGTTTGCTATGGTTCGGGGGGAATATTCCGCGTCATGCTTTTGTCACCTGGCTGGCCTTGAGGGATAGATTGTATACCCGGGACAGGCCGGCCCGGTGGATCCCCTCGACCCCTACTGATTGTTTGCTTTGTTTGTCCGGGACTGAGTCTCGCGACCACCTGTTCTTTCAGTGCCCCTTTGCGAGGATGGTGTGGGAAGATATCCTCAGTTGGGGTAGAGCTTCCCGCCTCGTTCTTCCTTGGGATACTGAGCTTGAGTGGATTTGTCGGGAGAGTGCTGGGCAAAATAAGCGTAAGCTTGTTTGGAGAGTGGCCCGGTGTGCTGTGACCGTCCTCCTCAGTCGGTTATCGCTGCTATTCGGTCTGATATATCTTCTGCATGCTCGTCTTGGGTGGGTGCGGTTTCGGCCGGTTCCCTCTGGGATTCTTTTGATTGACTTTCTCTTGTTCTTTGAGTGTGTGTAGGTGTTATTTTCAGGTTGCTCTTTGCGGTGCTGTTTCGTTCTGGCGATTTCTTTTTCCCCTGTTCTGTCCCTTGGTGCTGCTGTGATCTCTTCTCTGGAGGGGTTTTTCAGCTTGGTCTGTGTGCCTTGCCTGTTTCGGGCCTCTCCTTGTGGTTGTTCCATCTTGAGGGCGCTTCTTGCAGAGGCTCGTTCAGTTGCTTGCTTCCTTCCTCTGTTTAGCCCTCGATGTCCTTGGCTCTTTCTTCCCTGAAGGGCGTTTTAAGCTGTGGCTATGAGTGGCTTGTCTGTGGGGGGCCTCTCTTTGTAGGGGTTTGTTCAGGCGGATGCTTGCTACTTTTGCAGTTGGTTGTCCATCTTTGTTTCTGTGTGTGCTTTTTTGCCCCTGGTGTGGTCTTGGTTCCCGAATTGAGTTGAGTTTGTTCTGGAGGCTTGTTGTCACCCCGAAAGGCGGCTTTTCTGGAGGGTGTGTCGGTTTTTTGTCGACGGAAGCGATGCCTGCCTGGTCCTTGTGGCTTTCTACAGGGCCTACATGCCTGATGGTTGTTCTTTTGCCAGAAGTAGGGGGAAGACAAGTTGAAGGGCCTCTTCTTTGTTTTGGTTTTCTTGGTCGTGCTTGGGGGGCTGGCTTCTCACATGCATACGATGGATGGCCAGCTTGGCCACCTTATCTCTCAGCATCTGTCTGTCCTCCCTCTGCCTTGTTTTGGTGCCCTTTTGACTTAGTTTGGGGTCGCTCTTTTTGCTCGCGCCGGTCGGGGGATCGATGGCTTGGGTTGTTTTTGGGTGGCTGGGGAGATTGTGTTCGTGCTCTGTAGGGCTGCGTGTTGTTTCCTCTTGTTGTGGCTGTGCTTTGCTCTCTCTTTGAGTTTTTTTTTGCAACGGTATTTTAATTAAAGCGAGGATTGAACCCATGACCTCATAGCCACGGGCACAACCTTATGCCAATTGAGCTATGCTCGGTTTGGCTAAAATTTGCCGTTATAGGCGATATATAATGCGGTTAAATATTTTTAAATTATCCATGCCCCGTTTGCACGGTGCAGGATCAATCAACCCCCACTCTGGGCTATCTAGGTGATGCGCCCACTCACCCGTTTGCACGGTGCTCTCTCTTTGAGTTGTGTTGTCTTTATCTGTTTTTTAATTTTTCTGGCTCCTTGCCGCATGTGGGTGTGATGCTGGGTGTTGTTGTTTGTTTTCTTGCCCTCCCTCGGGCTGTGAGGTTTCCGTCTGGTTTGGTTTTTTTTTGCAACGGTATTTTAATTAAAGCGAGGATTGAACCCATGACCTCATAGTCACGGGCACAACCTTATGCCAATTGAGCTATGCTCGGTCTGGTTTGGTTTTTGCGTTGGTACATTGTTCTACCTGTGTATTAATTTTTATTGTTGGTGCCCTTTGACCTCGGGCTTTGAGGTACTTTTGCTTAATATAATCATCTTTGCAAAAAAAAAAATTCAAAAAATGCATCTGATACGAAACCTCCAAGAATAAGCGTGAGAACCCCTTGGTTTTTTTTTGCAAAAGTGAATATATATAAGCAAAAGGCCTCAAAGCCCGAGGCCAAAGGGCACAACAACAAGAGAACAAACACTGGGAGAATCAATGTACGACAACAAAACGAAAACAACACAACAGAAACCTCACAGCCCGAGGGAAAGCAACAAATAAACCAAACAACAACATACTCCAGCATTCAACCCACAAGCGGGAAGGAGCTAGAAAAAGAAACACAACTGAAAAGCAAAGAAACAGCTGAAGCAGGAGGAAACAAAGACATAGAGCACGAAGGAAGCGTGACACCTCAACCGCGAAGCATGACACCTCATCCGCCCACAAAACTCCCCAGGCCATCCAACCCCCGGCCGGAACTAGCGAAAGAGCAACTCCAGACAGGGGCAAGGGGCACCAAGCAAAAACAGAGAGAGGACAGGCAGATGCTGAGAAAAAAGGGGCCAAGCTGGCCATCCATCAAATGCAAACAAGAAGCCCGCCCCCCAAGCTCGACCAAGAAACCGAACAAAGAAGAGGCCCATCAACTCGTTTTCCCCCTACTTATGGCAAAAGAACAACCATCCGGTATGCAGGCACGACAGAAAGCCACAGGGATCCAGCCAGCATCGCTTCCCTCGACAAAGCCAGATCCAAGGACCCACCAAAAGCCCACACACCCTCAGGACAAAGCGCCTTTCGGGGTGACAACAAGCGTCCAGAACTCAGCTCCATTAGGAACCAGAACCGGCAGGAGACAACGAGCACCCACAAAACAAGAGAAGGACAGCCAACTGCAGAAGAAACAAGCACCGCCTGAACCACCCCGACAGCAAGGGACACCCCACAGACCAGCCACGCAGAGCCCCACACAAGAAGCCCACCAGGGGGGAAGGCCAAGGACAGCCAAGGACAGACAGATGAAGAAGCCAGCAACAGAAACAAGCCTCAGAAAGCATCGATCTCAGAGCAAGAACAAGCACAGGGACAAGCTCAAATAACCAAGCCACACAGACCAAACCAGAAACCCCTCCAGAGAAGGGACAGCAGCATGAACCAGGGACAGAGCAGGGGAAGAAGCAATCGTCATAAGCGAGACAGCGCCACAAGAGCAACCTGACATAACACCTGCACACACTCAAAGAACAAGACAAAGTCAATCAAAAGAATCCCAGGGGGAGACGGCCGAAACCGCACCCGCCCAGGACGAGCATGCAGAAGAAATATCAGACCGAATAGCGGCAATAACCGACTGAGTAGGGCGGTGACCCGGGCCATGAAAACGCAAATTGCGTTCCATCCAAATATGGTATATCACAGCACACCAGGCCCCCTCCAAACAAGCTTACGCTTGTGCTGCCCAGCACTCTCCCGACAAATCCACTCAAGCTCAGCATCCCAAGGGAGAACGAGGCGGGAAGCTCTGCCCCAACAGAGGATATCCTCCCACACCAAACTCGCAAAGGGGCACTGGAAAAACAAGTGGTCACGGGACTCAGTCCCGGACAAGCAAAGCAAACAATCAGTAGGTGTCGAGGGGATCCACCTAGCCAGCCTATCACGAGTATACAAGCGGTCCCTCAAGGCCAGCCAGGTGACAAAAGCATGACGCGGAATATTCCCCCCAAACCATAGCAAACCCTGCCACGGGGCCACTGTCCCACGGGGGCGAATCGCCTCCCAAGCACTAGAAACCGAGAAACCAATCCCACCAGGAACCCAGATCAACTTATCCTCCCTACCTGGGCAACACACAGTAGACCGCACAGCATCGGCAATCTCCAACAAATCAGGAGACACTGCCGGCCACCGCCACGAACCATCAGGTAGCAAAAAATCAGAGACCATAGCTTGAATATGACTAGCTGCGTCATACAAGATACGATCACTAATTCTGGGGAGAATAGGACCATCAGGCAGCCAAGGATCAACCCACATACGACACCTAGAACCGTCACCAATGGAAAACCGGATAAGCGGACGGAATTGGTCCCGAAGCCCCATAATCGCCTTGAGGCACCAAGACCACGTAGACGACACAGGAATCGTCCAAAGAGACCGACCACAGAGGATATACGCCTCCATCCAAGCCACCCACAGAGACCCAGAACGAAGCAGGAGGAGCCAGAGGAGCTTCATAACTGCTGCCGAGTTCCAGGAGGGGATATGACGAATACCCAAGCCTCCCTCGCTCTTCGGCAAACAAATGTCAGCCCAGGCAACCTTCGCCCCCCCACAACCAGAAGGAGAGCCCTTCCAGAGGTAACAACGAAGCAAACTCTCAACCCTATGGACTATACGAGCAGGCAGCACAAACACACTAGCCCAATAGACTTGGAAGCTCTGAAGGACCGACTGGATTAGCTGCAACCTTCCTGCATAGGAAAGAGCCCTAGCAGTCCAACTGCCAATCCTAGAGGTGATCCGATCAATCAGAGGCTGGCAATCCCGAGAAGACAACCGACCTGAGATGAGAGGGAGACCTAAATAACACACAGGCAAGGACGCCAGAGCAACACCCATGAACTCAGCCAGACCTACAGCCACCTCGACAGGAACCCCCGCGCAGAACATCGAGCTCTTAGCGGAGTTGGCCACAAGGCCAGATAGCTCCTGGAAGTGAAGTAAAGTCTGCTGGACAAACCTCAAGGAGGACCTGTTCCCCGCAGAGAAAATCATCAAGTCATCCGCAAAGCAAAGATGGGTAAGATTAACCATCTCACACTTGGGATGAAACTCAAACTCAGGCGGCGGGGAATTCAGCAGCCGCGATAAGACTTCCATACACATGACGAACAGGTAAGGGGATAGGGGATCACCCTGACGGAGACCACGCCTACCCGCAAAAAACCCCTCAGAGGACCCATTCACCGAGATGGAGAACATAGGCGAAGTAACGCAAGCCCGGACCCAGTTGACAATGGGGGTTTTTCAGCTTGGTCTGTGTGCCTTGCCTGTTTCGGGCCTCTCCTTGTGGTTGTTCCATCTTGAGGGCGCTTCTTGCAGAGGCTCGTTCAGTTGCTTGCTTCCTTCCTCTGTTTAGCCCTCGATGTCCTTGGCTCTTTCTTCCCTGAAGGGCGTTTTAAGCTGTGGCTATGAGTGGCTTGTCTGTGGGGGGCCTCTCTTTGTAGGGGTTTGTTCAGGCGGATGCTTGCTACTTTTGCAGTTGGTTGTCCATCTCTGTTTCTGTGTGTGCTCTTTTGCCCCTGGTGTGGTCTTGGTTCCCGAATTGAGTTGAGTTTGTTCTGGAGGCTTGTTGTCACCCCGAAAGGCAGCTTTTCCGGAGGGTGTGTCGGTTTTTTGTCGACGGAAGCGATGCCTGCCTGGTCCTTAATACATTCCTAGATTGGTTATACGAACCCTTGAATCACAAACACTAAAACCCCTTAATACATTCAGTTTTGAATAAGATGGATATAAAAGACACAAAAGAAAGATAAAGGATATACCCGACCTAGAGCCAAAGCTCTGATACCAAATGATACGAAACTCTAGTGAATTGGATCAAGAACCCCTTGGTTATACGAACCCTTGAATCACAAACACTAAAACCCCTTAATACATTCAGTTTTGAATAAGATGGATATAAAAGACACGAAAGAAAGATAAATGATATACCCGATCTAGAGCCAAAACTCTGATACCAAATGATACGAAACCTTAGTGAATTGGATCAAGAATACCTTGGTTATACGAACCCTTGTATCACAAACACTAAAACCCCTTAATACATTCAGTTTTGAATAAGATGGATATAAAAGACACAAAAGAAAGATAAAGGATATACCCGACCTAGAGCCAAAGCTCTGATACCAAATGATACGAAACCTCCAAGAATAAGCGTGAGAACCCCTTGATTATACGGACCCCCAGCATCCCACCGGGGCGTTTTCGGTTTTTTGCAATTTCCATATTGCTCGTTTCTTCCCTTCTTTTCCAAACTTATGGTCGGGGACGCTTTTTAACCTCAAACTACAACTCTCGAAGCCTGCGAGTCTAATATCTAACAACTTTGCAACCCCAATCTCAAAGCCCTAAAATGATACGGATCCAATCACCAAACCATTGCATGTACCGGAAGGAGCCATTACAAGAAGCAAGGCAAAGAAGATTCAAGAGGCTACCCTTGAGTGTTAAACACGAGTGTCCTTGAGTGAAGTCTTTGTGAGAAGTGTGGAGAGGTCCTCTTTACTGTTTTGGTTTTGTTCTACTTCAAATTTTTTTTGATAGATCATGGCGCATGATGGAAAAGATGTACAACAAGTGGTAGATCCAAATATGGCTATTCTTCAAGCCATTCAAGGTATGATGGAAATGATGAATGAAGATAGACAAGAAAGGAGGGCACAACAACAACGAGAAGAACAAGCATTGCAAGAAGATGAAGGCATGTTTGACATAGCTTTGGCCGAACAAGAAAGAAACTTTTGAGGAAGAGGAAATATGAGAGGAAGAGGAAGAGTTAACCTTGCAAACATTATGCAACCTAGAAGGATGGAAAGAGTGAATGAAGATAGAGATGGAGGCGTTAAACTCAAGATCCCACCTTTTAGTGGAACAGCGGATTCCGAGACATACTTGCAATGGGAAAGGAAGATAGAACATGTGTTTGATTGCAATACATATAGTGAGAATAAGAAGATGAAACTTGCCATTGCCGAATTCACCAATTATGCATGTGATTGGTATCATCATCTCAAATCCGACCGAAGAAGAAAAGAGGAGGATCCCATAGAAACTTGGGAAGAACTTAAAGAAGCCATGAGAAAAAGGTACGTTCCTAAACATCATGAAAGAGATTTGAAAACTAAATTGCAAACTTTGAGGCAAGGAACAAAAAGTGTTGCTGAATATTATCAAGAGATGGAGACTTTGATGGAAAGAGCAAAGATCCGGGAAGAGGAGGAAGACACCATGTCTAGATTCATGGAAGGTTTGAATCAAGAACTTGCTCATATTGTCGATAGAAATCCACCACCTTTTTTGGAGGATATGTATCACTATGCTGTCAAAATTGAAGCTCAGTTGAACGCAGAAAAGGAACATTCGAAGAGGTATACATCTAAAGCTAACAACTTTTCAAATTCTAATACTTGGAACAAGAATGGTTTTGTGAATAGGAATGAATCAACACATTCAAAAGAGAAGTTTGGTGCTGCCAAAAGAGTGGAGGCCGAGAGCTCCAATGCTAAAAAAAATGAAGTTTCAAAGGAGGTAAGGGAGAAGTCTAGTTCTATTCAATGTTGGAAATGCAAAGGATTTGGACACATGAGCAAAGAGTGTGTCAATAAAAGAGTCATGGTGGTAAGAAATGGCGTGCTTGAATCAGATGATGAATGTGAGGAACATGATGCACAAATTGAGGAAGAATCTGAAGCACATGATGGTGAGTATGTTGAAGAAGGTAACTACATATCCTTGATTTCAAGAAGGGTACTTAATGTGCAAATCAAGGAAGATAAAGTTGAAGATCAAAGAGAAAACTTGTTTCACACAAGATGCTTAGTTGAAAAGAACCCATGTAGCTTGGTGATCGATAGTGGAAGTTGCACAAATGTGGTGAGTAGTTTTCTTGTAAAAAGACTTCAACTTGCGACCCATCCACATCTGAAACCATACAAACTTCATTGGTTGACAAACAAAGGAGAACTTAAGGTGAACTCTCAAGCTCTTATTCCTTTTACTTTGGGAAGATATAAGGATGAAGTACTTTGCGATGTTGTACCTATGCATGCGGGGGATATATTGTTAGGTCGACCTTGGCAATATGATAGAGAAGTTACATATAATGGGCTGCTGAACAAGTATAACTTTACTTTGAATGGAAAGAAGTTTACTTTACTTCCATTGTCTCCATACGAAGTACATTGTGACCATTTGAAATTAGAGAAAAAAAGAATAGAATTCGAAGAAAAGAGAGGAGAGAAGAAAGTAAGTTCAAAGAGAGAGAGAAGAGTGACAAAAAAGAGAAAAGTGAGGGGAAAATGGTGAGTGAAAACCAAGAGAGAAAAAAGAGTGAATTTGAGGAAAAAAGAAAGTATGTGAGTTTGGTTATAAGAAAAGGGGAAGTGAGGAATGAGTTATTCACTCAAGAACCAATCTTTGTGCTTATGTGCAAAAGAATGTGTTTAGCAACTAACCCAAATTCTGATTGTGTTTTGCCAAGTGCTTTTAAGTCTCTTTTGCAGGAATTTAATGACATGTTTCCACATGAGGATGCACAAACGGGTTTACCTCCTTTAAGAGGGATTGAACATCAAATCGACTTCATACCTGGGGCAACTCTTCCAAACATGGCTGCCTATAGGACAAACCCAACTGAGACTAAGGAGATCCAAAGGCAAGTCGAAGAACTCATGGATAAACGCTATGTTAGAGAAAGCATGAGTCCTTGCTCGGTTCCGGTAATTTTGGTACCAAAGAAAGATGGCACATGGAGAATGTGTGTTGATTGTCGCGCCATCAACAAGATAACGGTAAAGTATCGACATCCTATTCCTAGATTGGATGACATGTTAGATGAATTGCATGGTGCTTCTTTGTTTTCAAAAATAGATCTTAAAAGTGGTTATCATCAAATTCGAATGCAATTAGGAGATGAGTGGAAAACGGCTTTCAAAACAAAGTTTGGACTTTATGAGTGGCTTGTTATGCCATTTGGCCTTACTAATGCACCAAGTACTTTTATGAGGTTAATGAACCATGTTTTGAGGGAATATGTTGGAAAATTTGTTGTTGTCTATTTTGATGATATCCTTGTTTACTCAAAAAGCTTGAATGATCACATTTTGCATGTTAAGACAATTTTGCTTAAACTTAGAGAAGAAAAGCTTTATGCCAACTTCAAAAAGTGTAGTTTTTGTCTAGACCAAGTCAATTTCCTAGGGTTTATTGTTGGGAAGGATGGAGTGCAAGTTGATGAAGAAAAGGTAAAGGCTATTCGAGAGTGGCCAACACCCACCAATGCAACTGAGGTAAGATCCTTTCATGGTTTGGCTAGTTTTTATAGGAGGTTTATTAAAGATTTCAGTAGCATAGCCTCACCATTGAATGAACTTGTTAAAAAGCATGTGAAATTTGAATGGAAAGAAAAGCAAGAGAATGCATTCAATGAGCTAAAAGAAAAATTAACCAATGCACCTTGTCTTATTCTGCCTAACTTTGATAAATCTTTTGAGATTGAATGTGATGCAAGTGGGATAGGTATAGGAGCTGTTTTGATGCAGGAACAAAGGCCAATCATGTTCTTTAGTGAAAAGCTAAATGGAGCACAACTCAACTACCCGACTTATGACAAAGAGCTACATGCACTTGTGAGGGCTTTGCAAGTTTGGCAACATTACTTGTGGCCAAAGGAGTTTGTTATCCATACTGATCATGAAAGTTTGAAGCACCTCAAAAGCCAAACCAAGTTAAATAGGAGGCATGCTAAATGGGTGGAGTTCATTGAGACATTTCCTTATGTCATTCATTACAAAAAAGGTAAGGACAATGTGGTGGCCGATGCATTATCAAGAAGGTATGCTCTATTTTCTTCGCTTAGTGCAAAAGTTCTTGGTTTTAAACACATGATTGAGTTGTATAAGGTTGAGAAATCTGAATTTTTTGATGTGTATACACAATGTTTAGGAAGGAAAAATGTACATGACCATATTGTGTTTGATGGTATGCTATTTAGGAAGGGTAAGCTTTGTATTCCTAAGTGTTCTATTCGAGAGTTACTTGTGAAGGAGGCTCATGGGGGAGGACTTATGGGGCATTTTGGAGAATTTAAAACATATAGCATGTTGTGTGAACACTTTTATTGGTTGAAAATGAGAAAGGATGTGAACAAAGTGTGCAAGCAATGTTTCAAATGTAAGGAGGCCAAGTCTAAGACACAACCACATGGTCTTTACACACCTTTAGATGTTCCTAGTGAACCTTGGGTAGACATTAGCATGGATTTTGTTTTAGGGTTACCAAGGACTAGAAAACATCATGATAGCATTTTTGTGGTGGTTGATAGGTTTAGTAAGATGGCACACTTCATTCCATGTAACAAAACGGACGATGCTACTAACATAGCTAATCTATTCTTTAGGGAAGTGGTTAGATTGCATGGCATTCCCAAAACAATTGTTAGTGATAGGGATGTTAAATTTTTAAGTCATTTTTGGAAAGTCTTGTGGGGAAAATTGGGTACTAAGCTTTTGTTTTCTACAACTTCTCACCCACAAACTGATGGACAAACCGAGGTGGTTAATAGAACATTGGGAGCCTTGCTTAGGTCACTGATTTCTAAGAATCTTAAGTCTTGGGAGGAGAGTCTACCTTTTGTAGAGTTTGCATACAATAGAGCAATATATAGCACTACTCATTGTTCACCTTTTGAGGTTGTGTATGGCTTTAATCCTTTAACTCCTCTAGATTTATCACCTTTACCACCTAATATGTTTACTAGTGATGCAGCTTGTTCTAAGGCTGAATACATCAAGACTTTGCACAAAGAAATCAAAGAAAGGATTGAAAAGAAGAATCAAAAGTTAGTCACTCGCAAGAACCGAGGGAGAAAGGAATTGATTTTTAAACCTGGTGATTGGGTTTGGGTTCATCTACGAAAGGAAAGGTTTCCGGATCAAAGGAAGTCAAAACTTCAACCAAGGGGAGATGGTCCTTTTCAAGTGCTTGAACGGATCAATGACAATGCATACAAACTAGATCTTCGAGGTGAGTACAATGTAAGTTCTACTTTTAATGTTGCTGATTTAACTTCTTTTGATATAGGTGATGAAGACCTTGATTTGAGGACAAATCCTTTTAAAGAAAAGGGGGGATGATACGGATCCAATCACCAAACCATTGCATGTACCGGAAGGAGCCATTACAAGAAGCAAGGCAAAGAAGATTCAAGAGGCTTTTACACTACATCTTCAAAGGCTAGCTAATGCACAAGAAGAGACAAATATTTTTGAACCCAAATTTCTTTACAATGTTATTTCATTGAGTCAAGAAGATAATGGTGTGAAGATGGCACGGGAAAAGTATTCTAGTTTGAAAGATGGCACGGGGGACAAAAAAACTGTGCAGAAATTGTAAGCAGTGGGCTGTCCAGCTTGCACCTCTTGGGAGTTTGGAGTGTTTCAACTACTCAAACGTTGGAATATTGAAAAGCACGTCTTAAAGCAGCTAGTTAAGACAATTTAAAGCATTTCTTTTGTTTTGGGTTTTTCCATATGACTTTTCAATTGTTGTTGAATTGAATTTCATTCCATAGGTTTTATTTTCTTCAATTCTGCATTTAATGACTTTTGGAGACCTTTGGTATTTGGAAGCTTGAACGTCCATTTTGGCCTATTTAAAGGCTTGTAATGCTCTTCAAAATACATATTATGCTTATCAAGAACTTGTGTTTCTTAAAACCCCTTTTGGTGTTGTTTCTTTCAAATCTTGTTTTAGGTTTGATGTTAATCGGTTCATTGAATTAGTTTTGATCAACCTAATTCTGGAGTGAGTTGTCTTAGGATCTAAGAGTGACAATCATAGATTCTAAGTGTGATCTAAGAGTCATTCACCTTCTAACTAAACTCTTGGTTGGAATCAATCGTTAAGTTAGTCTTCTTTGTGGGCATTTACAAGGATCCTAGAAGGACCTCTAGCTTTGTAAATCAAGCAACGTTGGGAGCTTATCATAAAATCCTCAAAGGGAGCATTTAAAGCACGTGCCAAAAAAACTAAGTAAGATTCTGAATTGCACAAAACCAAAGAGTGGATTGTGAATGTTTGATCAATACGAACCCATTTTTGAATAAATTTTTTTCTTCAAAAAATGCATCCCACCGAAGCGTTTTAAGTTTTTTGCAATTTCCATATCGCTCGTTTCTTCCCTTCTTTTCCAAAATTATGGTCGGGGGCGCTTTTTAACCTCAAACAACAACTCTCGAAGCCTGCGAGTCTAATATCTAACAACCTTGCACCCCAATCTCAAAGCCCTAAAATCCTCAACGGGAGCGTTTAAAGCACGTGCCAAAAAAACTGAGTAAGATTCCGAATTGCACAAAACCAAAGAGTGGATTGTGAATGTTTGATCAATACGAACCCAGTTTTTAATAAAAAAAAAATCAAAAAATGCATCCCACCGGGGCGTTTTCGGGTTTTTGCAATTTCCATATCGCTCGTTTCTTCCCTTCTTTTCCAAACTTATGGTCGGGGGCGCTTTTTAACCTCAAACTACAACTCTCGAAGCCTGCGAGTCAAATATCTAACAACCTTGCACCCCAATCTCAAAGCCCTAAAATCCTCAACGGGAGCATTTAAAGCACGTGCCAAAAAAACTGAGTAAGATTCCGAATTGCACAAAACAAAAGAGTGGATTGTGAATGTTTGATCAATACGAACCCATTTTTGAATAAAAAAAAATTTCAAAAAATGCATCAATACGAACCCATTGGAGATCCTTCTGAGGTAGTGGGCCCCTGGGATTGTCCCCCAGACTTTTGTGTTCGATAAAATACCTGTGTGGGTTAAGTTTTTCCATGTCCCTATGGAATTGTGGACCACTCCTGGTTTGAGTAACATTGCGAGTACGGTTGGTGTTCCTTTGCGGTTGGATAAGCCTACAAAGGACAAAACGTGCTCCTCGTATGCTCGGGTTTGTGTGGAGGTCGCGATTGAGGCCCCTCTTCCTAGTAAGGTTGGGGTCACTGTTTATGGTGTGGATCACTATCCCCATTGAGTACGAATGGAAGCCCAAGAGGTGCCTATCCTGTCGGGTCTTTGGCCACTCGGACTCCGGCTGTCCAAAAAAGACTGTGAGTAGTTTTGATCCCATCCTCCCTACACAGGTGTCTACTGAGGGTGGGGTCAGGGTGCCGGCCCAGAGTGATGGCGTGAGCTCGGATCAGGTAGGGGTTGCTAGTGGGGAGGGTGAACAGGCCTCCTCTCTTGAGGCTGGTGATGACTTTATCCCTGTTGGAGGGAAATCCCGCAGGCGTAAACGGAAGAAGGCTGCCAAGTCCTTGGCTGCAGACTCGTCTGCCCTTCCCATTGCCTTGGCTAGTCTCCCGAGTTCTCCTATTGGCCCCTCCTCTCGGCTCCCCCGTTCTCCTAAGCCCCCGAAGGGGGTACATGTCACTAACTCTTTCGGTTCTCTTTCGGATTTCTTGGGGTGTGATTTGGCCCCCCCGAGGGTGGTTTCCTTAGTGGAAAAGACGCTCTGTGACAGTGTGGACCCTCGATGGTGTCAGGATGCCATTGTTTCCCCTTCTACTTCCTATGTCTAGTTGGTGCTCGTGGAATGTGCGCGGTCTCACTGACCCGACAAAAGGACGATGTGTTCGATCCTTTTTGCAGTCTGAGAATATTGGTTTCTGCTGTCTGGTAGAAACTAAGGTTAAGCCTCATCAGTTTGATTTCGTGTTTCGTTCCTTTGGGGCCGATTGGCAGTGTGTATGTAGTTATGGGGATAGTGGCCTGGGTCGTATTTGGGTGTTATGGCGTTCCCGCCGTTTCTCTTTCTCCCCTAGCCTGATTAGTCCTCAGTTGGTTACTGGCTCCCTGGTGGACCTGTCTTCTCAGGTTGAGACTCATATTGCCTGTGTGTATGGGTCCAATCTCGAGGCTGGGCGGTCTGCTTTGTGGAGGGAGTTGGCCTTGGCTTGTTCGAGTTGGTCTTCCCCTGGAGTAGTTATGGGAGACTTTAATGAGACTCGCCGGTTGACTGAGAGGAGTGGGGGTAACCATAGCATTTCTGCGATGGGAGCCTTTGATACTACTCTCCTAGAGGCTGACTTGGTTGAGCTGCCGGTTCAAGGGAATTGGTTCACTTGGACTAGTCGCCCGAGGGGTGGCCCTGGAAGTCAGTTGGGAAGGTTGGATAGAGTTTTGGTCAATGCTGAGTGGGCTTCTGGTCGGCCTATGTGTGTGGTGCACGTGCATGACTGGGGTGTTTCTGACCATAGTCCGTTGGTTTTCTCTCCAGGCCCTTTAGGTGCTCGTCGGTCTCCCTCCTTTCGGTTCTTTAACCATTGGGGGGAGTCTGACAGGTTTTTGTCTGTGGTCGCTTGTAGGTGGGAGACCCATGTTGGGGTCTCTCCGCTTGTTAGCTTCGCTCGCAATTTAAAGGGCTTAAAGGGGTCTCTCAGGCAGGAGTTTGTGAAGCCGATTACCGTGCTTAGTCAGCAGGTTATTGATCTTCGCATGGCCATGGAGGCTGCCCAGGCGGGAGTTTTGGCTGACCCTCTTTCTCCCTCCCTCCAGCTTCAGGCCTCTGAGGCATCTGATAGGTTCTAGGCAGCAGCTAGGTGTGAAGAAGCCTCCCTTCGGTAGAAATCGAGGGTTAAGTGGCTGGCGTTAGGGGATAGGAACTCGGGGTTCTTTCACAGGAGCGTGAAAGTTAGGGCAGCCCGGAATAGCTTTTCCTCTTTGGTTGATGGTTCTGGGGTCAGGATGTCTTCCCATGAGGACATCTCGAGATCTCTGGTTCATTATTTCCAGGGTCTCTTGGGGTCCCAAGGGGTTGGTTATCGTGACCTCACAGAGCAATTAAAGCCGATGGTGGGGTTTTCGTGGTCTGATCAGTGTGTAACTGACCTCATCCGCCCCATCTCGCGAGATGAGGTTCGAGCTGTTCTCTTTTCCATGAGTAGTGCCAGGGCTCCTGGCCCGGATGGCTTCCCTGTGGGGTTTTTCAAAGCTGCTTGGAGTGTTGTTGGGGATGATTTCGTTTCCGCCGCGCTTCACTTCTTTGATACCTCCTTCCTTCCTCCTGGTATCAATGTCACCTCTCTTACCTTGATTCCTAAGAAGGTGGGTGCCTCCCGGGTTGAGGATTTCAGGCCTATTTCCTGTTGTAATGTGTTGTATAAATGCATTGCAAAGGTTTTGGCTAATCGTCTTCGCGTGTAGCTGCCTTCCTTCATCAGTCCGAATCAGTCAGCCTTTGTTCAAGGAAGGAGTATTGTGGATAACATTCTGCTCTGCCAGGAGTTGGTTGGGGGTTACCACCTCAACAAAGGGAGCCCGCGGTGTGTGCTGAAGATCGACCTGCAGAAAGCTTATGATTCTATCCAGTGGGATTTTCTTTTTGGCTTACTGCTTTCGATTGGTACGCCTTGCCAGTTTGTCAACTGGATCCGGGCTTGCGTTACTTCGCCTATGTTCTCCATTTCGGTGAAAGGGTCCTCTGAGGGGTTTTTTGCGGGTACGCGTGGTCTCCGTCAGGGTGATCCCCTGTCCCCTTACCTGTTCGTCATGTGTATGGAAGTCTTGTCGCGGCTGCTGAATTCCCCGCCGCCTGAGTTTGAGTTTCATCCCAAGTGTGAGAGGGTTAATCTTACCCATCTTTGTTTTGCGGATGACTTGATGATTTTCTCTGCGGGGAACAGAACTTCTTTGAGGTTTGTTCAGCAGACATTACTTCATTTCCAGGAGCTTTTAGGCCTTGTGGCTAACTCCGCTAAGAGCTCGATGTTCTGTGCGGGGGTTCCTGTCCAGATGGCTGTCGGTCTGGCTGAGTTCATGGGTGTTGCTCTTGCGTCCTTGCCTGTTTGTTACTTAGGTCTCCCTCTCATCTCTGGTCGGCTGTCTTCTCGGGATTGCCAGCCTCTGATTGATCGGATCACCTCTAGGATTGGCAGTTGGACTGCTAGGGCTCTCTCCTATGCGGGAAGGTTGCAGCTTATCCAGTCGGTCCTCCAGAGCTTCCAGGTCTATTGGGCTAGTGTGTTTGTGCTGCCTGCTCGTATAGTCCATAGGGTTGAGAGTTTGCTTCGGTCCTACCTCTGGACGGGCTCTCCTTCTGGTCGTGGGGGGGCGAAGGTTGCCTGGGATGACATTTGTTTGCCGAAGAGTGAGGGAGGTTTGGGTATTCGTCATATCCAATCCTGGAACTCGGCAGCGGTTATGAAGCTCCTTTGGCTCCTTTTGCTTCGCTCTGGTTCTCTGTGGGTGGCTTGGATGGAGGAGTATATCCTCCGTTGTCGGTCTCTTTGGACGATTCCTGTGTCGTCTATGTGGTCTTGGTGCCTCAAGGCGATTATGGGGCTACGGGACCATTTCCGTCCACTTGTCCGGTTTTCCATTGGCGACGGTTCTAGGTGTCGTATGTGGGTTGATCCATGGCTGCCTGATGGTCCTATTCTCCCCAGGATTAGTGATCGTATCTTGTATGACGCAGCTAGTCATATTCAAGCTATGGTCTCTGATTTTCTGCTACCTGATGGTTCGTGGCGGTGGCCGGTAGTGTCTCCTGAATTGTTGGAGATCGCCGATGCCGTGCGCTCTACTGTGTGTTGCCAGGTAGGGAGGATAGGTTGATCTGGGTTCCAGGCGGGATTGGTTTTTCGGTTTCGAGTGCTTGGGAGGCGATTCGCCCCCGTGGGACAGTGGTTCCGTGGCAGGGTTTGCTATGGTTCGGGGGGAATATTCCGCGTCATGCTTTTGTCACTTGGCTGGCCTTGAGGGACCGTTTGTATATCCGTGATAGGCTGGCTAGGTGGATCCCCTCGACACCTACCGATTGTTTGCTTTGTTTGTCTGGGACTGAGTCCCGAGACCACTTGTTCTTTCAGTGCCCCTTTGCGAGTTTGGTGTGGGAGGATATCCTCTGTTGGGGCAGAGCTTCCCGCCTCGTTCTCCCTTGGGATGCTGAGCTTGAGTGGATTTGTCGGGTGAGTGCTGGGCAGCACAAGCGTAAGCTTGTTTGGAGAGTGGCCTGGTGTGCTGTGATCTACCATATTTGGATGGAACGCAACTTGCGTTTTCACGGCCCGGGTCACCGTCCTCCTCAGTCGATTATAGCTGCTATTCGGTCTGATATTTCTTCTGTATGCTCGTCCTGGGTGGGTGCGGTTTCGGCCGTCTCCCCCGAGATTCTTTTGATTGACTTTATCTTGTTCTTTGAGTGTGTGCAGGTGTTTTGTCAGGTTGCTCTTTGCGGTGCTGTTTCGCTTCTGGCGATTGCTTCTTCCCCTGCTCTGTCCCTGGTTGCTGCTGCTGTCTCTTCTCTGGAGGGGTTTTCAGTTTTGGTTTGTGCAGCTTGGTTGTTTGAGCTTGTCCCTGTGTTTGTTCGTGCTCTGAGGTCGTTGCTTGCTGAGGCTCGATCAGTTGCTTGCTTTCTTCACATGTCTGTCCATTGCTGTCCTTGGCCCTTTCTTCCCTGGTGGGCTTCTTGTGTGGGGGCTTTGAGAGGATAGTCTGTGGGGCGTCACTAGCTGTAGGGGTTGGTTCAGGCGGTGCTTGCTACTTCTGCAGTTGGCTGTCCTTCTCTGTTCTGTGGGTGCTCTTTGTCCCCTGGCGGTCCTGGTTCCTAATTGAGTTGAGTTTCTGGATGCTTGTTGTCACCCCGAAAGGCGCTTTGTCCTGAGGGTGTGTGGGCTTTTGGTGGGTCCTTGGATTTGGCTTTGTCGAGGGAAGCGATGCTAGCTGGGTCCATGTGGCTTTCTGCCGTGCCTGCATACCGGATGGTTGTTCTTTTGCCATAAGTAGGGGGAAGACGAGTTTATGGGCCTCTTCTTTGTTTGGTTTCTTGGTCGTGCTTGGGGGGCGGGCTTCTTGCTCAGCATCTGCCTGTCCTTGGTGGGCGGATTTTTGAATATCCACTTAATCTCAAGCTGTCGAGGCTTGCCAAAATACGATTTATAAAGCCTATGACCAAGGCTTTGCAGCCAGTGGTAACAGGGTCGATCCAAGGAATAGGAAGATTGAATTTACTAGTAAAATTGGGATTTAATTGATTAATTGGTAACGGGGGGTTTTAATCATGCAAGAGGAAATAATGAGAAAGCAACGAAAGAAGAATAATAAGAAGAGAGCGTGTGCACGGTTTGGGGAGTCTCGGGATCATTTGTTAGACAAATTCGGCTTATCATTTAATTCTAATAACATGGATTTCAGTTTATTGAGCACGCGGACGACTACCAGAGAAGCCCCAAAGTAGCCGACTCCATGGATTTTAATTAGACCACACAGTTCTAATTACACTTTATCTAATCCTACGTCAAGGTGATCAGCCCCAAAGTAAATTTAGACAGTCACTAGCTAACCGCGACGAACATTCGAGCGTGAATTCTAATTGCTAGTAGATTGCCCGCAAACGCTGTATGCAATCAACAATTATCCAACCCGACCCGATACTTCGATTTAATTCTATCTACCTGTGTTACTTAGTCGAGCAGTGAGAGGCACGACATCGCTACTCTTTAACATACACGACATGCGAAACTACTCGAGTGTCAGTCGGCGTATTTTAACATGCGCGTTGGATTAAGCAAAGTAGATAAATGCAAAGTAAACAGAACTAATATGCATATCAAAACTCAGATTATCAAAGCTAAATCGTCTAACAAAATCCCCCTAAACAAATCCCAAACTGTCACCCTTACCTTAGCCGCTCATGGCGCGGTTTGTCAGTCCCGCTCCAACCACGGCCATGGAAGGATCCGTCTACTTATTACAAAGGAAAGTGGAGCTCACAAGCATGCCAACAATGGCGGAGCTCCACGGAAAATAGAGAGAAAATGGGGAAGAAGGGGACAAAAACCAGCCCAATCCGTAGAGAGATGAAGAAGATGAAGATATGAAAAAAAAGTGCAGAAAAATCGTCTTTTAGCTGCTGCCATCGTCGTAGCGTCGAGACGCTAGGCCAGCGTCTCGACGCTGTGCCCTAAGTAATCCGCGCGCGCGCTCGCGATGGCGTCGCGACGCAAGGCCAGCGTCGCGACGCTGCCCCGATAAATTTCCTGTGCGCGCCTCCTCCAGAGCGTCTCGACGCCAAGCAGGGTCTCGACGCCAAGCAGGGTCTCGACGCCAGGGCAGCGTCGAGCTAGCGTCTCGACGCTTGCTCTCGGGTTTTTCCAGCGTCGAGCCAGCGTCTCGACGCTATAGCTCGACGCTGGCTCTCGGGTTTGGGGCTGAAGCTTTGCCTCTCCAAGGCAGTTTTGGCCCGTTTCTTCACGGAACAAGTTCCCCTCTTCCCGATGCATTCCCGGGGCGCTAAAACTCTGCTTTAAGCTCTCGAACATGCCCAACGGACGCACGAGCTCTTTGCCGCTTCTCTCCTACAAAAGAGATATATTTAATCAATCGAAAGCGGACTTTAGCTATAATTAGGAAGTATTTAATAGCTCCAAAATGGAGTTATCAGTCCTCCCCCTGTTTTTGCTTGGTGCCCCTTGACCCTGTCTGGAGTCGCTCTTTCGCTCGTGCTGGCCGGGGGATGGATGGCCTGGGGTGTTTTGTGGGCGGATGAGGAGTCATGCTTCGTTCGTGTTTTGTCTTATTGTTTCCTCTTGCCTCAGCTGGTTCTTTTGCTTTTTGAGTTGTGTTACATTTATCTGTTTTTTGTCTTTTCTGGCTCCTTCCCGCTTGTGGGTTGCTGGAGTTTGTTGTTGTTTGGTTTCTTTGTTGCTTTCCCTCGGGCTGTGAGGTTCCGTTGGGTTGTTTTGGTTTTGTTGTTGTACATTGGTTCTCCCGGTGCTTGTTCTCTTGTTTGTTGTGCCCTTTGGCCTCGGGCTTTGAGGTCTTTTTGCTTATATATAATCACCTTTGCAAAAAAAAAAAAATTCAAAAAACGCATCCCACCGGGGCGTTTTCAGTTTTTTGCAATTTCCATATCGCTCGTTTATTCCCTTCTTTTCCAAACTAATGGTCGGGGATGCTTTTTAACCTCAAACAACAACTCTCGAAGCCTGCGAGTCTAATATCTAACAACCTTGCACCCCAATCTCAAAGCCCTAAAATCCTCAACGGGAGCATTTAAAGCACGTGCCAAACAAACTGAGTAAGATTCCGAATTGCACAAAACCAAAGAGTGGATTGTGAATGTTTGATCAATACGAACCCATTTTTGGATAATAAAAAAAAAATTCAAAAAATGCATCCCACCGGGGCGTTTTCGGTTTTTTGCAATTTCCATATCGCTCGTTTCTTCCCTTCTTTTCAAAACTTATGGTCGGGGGCGCTTTTTAACCTCAAACTACAACTCTCGAAGCCTGCGAGTCTAATATCTAACAACCTTGCACCCCAATCTCAAAGCCCTAAAATCCTCAACGGGATCATTTAAAGCACGTGCCAAAAAAACTGAGTAAGATTCCGAATTGCACAAAACCAAAGAGTGGATTGTGAATGTTTGATCAATACGAACCCATTTTTGAATAAAAAAAAATTCAAAAAACGCATCCCACCGGGGCGTTTTCGGTTTTTTGCAATTTCCATATCGCTCGTTTCTTCCCTTCTTTTCAAAACTTATGGTCGGGGGCGCTTTTTAACCTCAAACTACAACTCTCGAAGCCTGCGAGTCTAATATCTAACAACCTTGCACCCCAATCTCAAAGCCCTAAAATCCTCAACGGGATCATTTAAAGCACGTGCCAAAAAAACTGAGTAAGATTCCGAATTGCACAAAACCAAAGAGTGGATTGTGAATGTTTGATCAATACGAACCCATTTTTGAATAAAAAAAAATTCAAAAAACGCATCCCACCGGGGCGTTTTCGGTTTTTTGCAATTTCCATATCGCTCGTTTCTTCCCTTCTTCCCCAAACTTATGGTCGGGGGCGCTTTTTAACCTCAAACTACAACTCTCGAAGCCTACGAATCTAATATCTTACAACCTTGCACCCCAATCTCAAAGCCCTAAAATCCTCAACGGGAGCATTTAAAGCACGTGCCAAAAAACCTGAGTAAGATTCCGAATTGCACAAAACCAAAGAGTGGATTGTGAATGTTTGATCACTACGAAACCATTTTTGAATTAAAAAAAATTCAAAAAACGCATCCCACTAGGGCGTTTTCGGTTTTTTGCAATTTTCATATCGCTCGTTTCTTCCCTTCTTTTCAAAACTTATGGTCGGGGGCGCTTTTTAACCTCAAACTACAACTCTCGAAGCCTGCGAGTCTAATATCTAACAACCTTGCACCCCAATCTCAAAGCCCTAAAATCCTCAACGGGAGCATTTAAAGCACGTGCCAAAAAAACTGAGTAAGATTCCGAATTGCACAAAACCAAAGAGTGGATTGTGAATGTTTGATCAATACAAACCCATTTTTGAATAAAAAAAAATTCAAAAAACGCATCCCACCGGGGCGTTTTCGGTTTTTTGCAATTTCCATATCGCTCGTTTCTTCCCTTCTTCTCCAAACTTATGGTCGGGGGCGCTTTTTAACCTGAAACTACAACTATCGAAGCCTGCGAGTCTAATATCTAACAACCTTGCACCCCAATCTCAAAGCCCGAAAATCCTCAACGGGAACATTTAAAGCACGTGCCAAAAAAACTGAGTAAGATTCTGAATTGCACAAAATCAAAGAGTGGATTGTGAATGTTTGATTAATACGAACCCATTTTTGAATAAAAAAAAAATCAAAAAACGCATCCCACCGGGGCGTTTTTCGGTTTTTTGCAATTTCCATATCGCTCGTTTCTTCCCTTCTTCTCCAAACTTATGGTCGGGGGCGCTTTTTAACCTGAAACTACAACTCTCGAAGCCTGCGAGTCTAATATCTAACAACCTTGCACCCCAATCTCAAAGCCCTAAAATCCTCAACGGGAGCATTTAAAGCACGTGCCAAAAAAACTGAGTAAGATTCCGAATTGCACAAAACCAAAGAGTGGATTGTGAATGTTTGATCAATACGAACCCATTTTTGGATAATAAAAAAAAAATTCAAAAAATGCATCCCACCGGGGCGTTTTCGGTTTTTTGCAATTTCCATATCGCTCGTTTCTTCCCTTCTTTTCAAAACTTATGGTCGGGGGCGCTTTTTAACCTCAAACTACAACTCTCGAAGCCTGCGAGTCTAATATCTAACAACCTTGCACCCCAATCTCAAAGCCCTAAAATAATCAACGGGAGCATTTAAAGCACGTGCCAAAAAAACTGAGTAAGATTCCGAATTGCACAAAACCAAAGAGTGGATTGTGAATGTTTGATCAATACGAACCCATTTTTGAATAAAAAAAAATTCAAAAAACGCATCCCACCGGGGCGTTTTCGTTTTTTTGCAATTTCCATATCGCTCGTTTATTCCCTTCTTCCCCAAACTTATGGTCGGAGCGCTTTTTAACCTGAAACTACAACTCTCGAAGCCTGCGAGTCTAATATCTAACAACCTTGCACCCCAATCTCAAAGCCCTAAAATCCTCAACGGGAGCATTTAAAGCACGTGCCAAAAAAACTGAGTAAGATTTCGAATTGCACAAAACCAAAGAGTGGATTGTGAATGTTTGATCAATACGAACCCATTTTTGGATAATAAAAAAAAAATTCAAAAAATGCATCCCACCGGGGCGTTTTCGTTTTTTTGCAATTTCCATATCGCTCGTTTATTCCCTTCTTTTACAAACGTATGGTCGGAGCGCTTTTTAACCTGAAACTACAACTCTCGAAGCCTGCGAGTCTAATATCTAACAACCTTGCACCCCAATCTCAAAGCCCTAAAATCCTCAACGGGAGCATTTAAAGCACGTGCCAAAAAAACTGAGTAAGATTTCGAATTGCACAAAACCAAAGAGTGGATTGTGAATGTTTGATCAATACGAACCCATTTTTGGATAATAAAAAAAAAATTCAAAAAATGCATCCCACCGGGGCGTTTTTTCGTTTTTTTGCAATTTCCATATCGCTCGTTTATTCCCTTCTTTTACAAACGTATGGTCGGAGCGCTTTTTAACCTGAAACTACAACTCTCGAAGCCTGCGAGTCTAATATCTAACAACCTTGCACCCCAATCTCAAAGTCCTAAAATCCTCAACGGGAGCATTTAAAGCACGTGCCAAAAAAACTGAGTAAGATTCCGAATTGCACAAAACCAAAGAGTGGATTGTGAATGTTTGATCAATACGAACCCATTTTTGAATAAAAAAAAAATTCAAAAAACGCATCCCACTGGGGCGTTTTCGGTTTTTTGCAATTTCCATATCGCTCGTTTCTTCCCTTCTTCTCCAAACTTATGGTCGGGGGCGCTTTTTAACCTGAAACTACAACTCTCGAAGCCTGCGAGTCTAATATCTAACAACCTTGCACCCCAATCTCAAAGCCCTAAAATCCTCAACGGGAGCATTTAAAGCACGTGCCAAAAAAACTGAGTAAGATTCCGAATTGCACAAAACCAAAGAGTGGATTGTGAATGTTTGATCAATACGAACCCATTTTTGAATAAAAAAAATTCAAAAAACGCATCCCACCGGGGCGTTTTCGGTTTTTTGCATTTTCCATATCGCTCGTTTCTTCCCTTCTTCCCCAAACTTATGGTCGGGGGCGCTTTTTAACCTCAAACTACAACTCTCGAAGCCTACGAATCTAATATCTTACAACCTTGCACCCCAATCTCAAAGCCCTAAAATCCTCAACGGGAGCATTTAAAGCACGTGCCAAAAAACCTGAGTAAGATTCCGAATTGCACAAAACCAAAGAGTGGATTGTGAATGTTTGATCACTACGAACCCATTTTTGAATTAAAAAAAATTCAAAAAACGCATCCCACTAGGGCGTTTTCGGTTTTTTGCAATTTTCATATCGCTCGTTTCTTCCCTTCTTTTCAAAACTTATGGTCGGGGGCGCTTTTTAACCTCAAACTACAACTCTCGAAGCCTGCGAGTCTAATATCTAACAACCTTGCACCCCAATCTCAAAGCCCTAAAATCCTCAACGGGAGCATTTAAAGCACGTGCCAAAAAAACTGAGTAAGATTCCGAATTGCACAAAACCAAAGAGTGGATTGTGAATGTTTGATCAATACAAACCCATTTTTGAATAAAAAAAAATTCAAAAAACGCATCCCACCGGGGCGTTTTCGGTTTTTTGCAATTTCCATATCGCTCGTTTCTTCCCTTCTTCTCCAAACTTATGGTCGGGGGCGCTTTTTAACCTGAAACTACAACTATCGAAGCCTGCGAGTCTAATATCTAACAACCTTGCACCCCAATCTCAAAGCCCGAAAATCCTCAACGGGAGCATTTAAAGCACGTGCCAAAAAAACTGAGTAAGATTCTGAATTGCACAAAATCAAAGAGTGGATTGTGAATGTTTGATCAATACGAACCCATTTTTGAATAAAAAAAAATTCAAAAAACGCATCCCACCGGGGCGTTTTTCGGTTTTTTGCAATTTCCATATCGCTCGTTTCTTCCCTTCTTCTCCAAACTTATGGTCGGGGGCGCTTTTTAACCTGAAACTACAACTCTCGAAGCCTGCGAGTCTAATATCTAACAACCTTGCACCCCAATCTCAAAGCCCTAAAATCCTCAACGGGAGCATTTAAAGCACGTGCCAAAAAAACTGAGTAAGATTCCGAATTGCACAAAACCAAAGAGTGGATTGTGAATGTTTGATCAATACGAACCCATTTTTGGATAATAAAAAAAAAATTCAAAAAATGCATCCCACCGGGGCGTTTTCGGTTTTTTGCAATTTCCATATCGCTCGTTTCTTCCCTTCTTCTCCAAACTTATGGTCGGGGGCGCTTTTTAACCTGAAACTACAACTATCGAAGCCTGCGAGTCTAATATCTAACAACCTTGCACCCCAATCTCAAAGCCCTAAAATCCTCAACGGGAGCATTTAAAGCACGTGCCAAAAAAACTGAGTAAGATTCCGAATTGCACAAAACCAAAGAGTGGATTGTGAATGTTTGATCAATACGAACCCATTTTTGGATAATAAAAAAAAAATTCAAAAAATGCATCCCACCGGGGCGTTTTCGGTTTTTTGCAATTTCCATATCGCTCGTTTCTTCCCTTCTTTTCAAAACTTATGGTCGGGGGCGCTTTTTAACCTCAAACTACAACTCTCGAAGCCTGCGAGTCTAATATCTAACAACCTTGCACCCCAATCTCAAAGCCCTAAAATAATCAACGGGAGCATTTAAAGCACGTGCCAAAAAAACTGAGTAAGATTCCGAATTGCACAAAACCAAAGAGTGGATTGTGAATGTTTGATCAATACGAACCCATTTTTGAATAAAAAAAAATTCAAAAAACGCATCCCACCGGGGCGTTTTCGGTTTTTTGCAATTTCCATATCGCTCGTTTCTTCCCTTCTTCCCCAAACTTATGGTCGGGGGCGCTTTTTAACCTCAAACTACAACTCTCGAAGCCTGCGAGTCTAATATCTAACAACCTTGCACCCCAATCTCAAAGCCCTAAAATCCTCAACGGGAGCATTTAAAGCACGTGCCAAAAAAACTGAGTAAGATTTCGAATTGCACAAAACCAAAGAGTGGATTGTGAATGTTTGATCAATACGAACCCATTTTTGGATAATAAAAAAAAAATTCAAAAAATGCATCCCACCGGGGCGTTTTCGTTTTTTTGCAATTTCCATATCGCTCGTTTATTCCCTTCTTTTACAAACGTATGGTCGGAGCGCTTTTTAACCTGAAACTACAACTCTCGAAGCCTGCGAGTCTAATATCTAACAACCTTGCACCCCAATCTCAAAGCCCTAAAATCCTCAACGGGAGCATTTAAAGCACGTGCCAAAAAAACTGAGTAAGATTTCGAATTGCACAAAACCAAAGAGTGGATTGTGAATGTTTGATCAATACGAACCCATTTTTGGATAATAAAAAAAAAATTCAAAAAATGCATCCCACCGGGGCGTTTTTCGTTTTTTTGCAATTTCCATATCGCTCGTTTATTCCCTTCTTTTACAAACGTATGGTCGGAGCGCTTTTTAACCTGAAACTACAACTCTCGAAGCCTGCGAGTCTAATATCTAACAACCTTGCACCCCAATCTCAAAGTCCTAAAATCCTCAACGGGAGCATTTAAAGCACGTGCCAAAAAAACTGAGTAAGATTCCGAATTGCACAAAACCAAAGAGTGGATTGTGAATGTTTGATCAATACGAACCCATTTTTGAATAAAAAAAAAATTCAAAAAACGCATCCCACTGGGGCGTTTTCGGTTTTTTGCAATTTCCATATCGCTCGTTTCTTCCCTTCTTCTCCAAACTTATGGTCGGGGGCGCTTTTTAACCTCAAACTACAACTCTCGAAGCCTGCGAGTCTAATATCTAACAACCTTGCACCCCAATCTCAAAGCCCTAAAATCCTCAACGGGAGTATTTAAAGCACGTGCCAAAAAAACTGAGTAAGATTCCGAATTGCACAAAACCAAAGAGTGGATTGTGAATGTTTGATCAATACGAACCCATTTTTGAATAAAAAAAAAATTCAAAAAACGCATCCCACCGGGGCGTTTTTCGGTTTTTTGCAATTTCCATATCGCTCATTTCTTCCCTTCTTCTTCAAACTTATGGTCGGGGACGCTTTTTAACCTGAAACTACAACTCTCGAAGCCTGCGAGTCTAATATCTAACAACCTTGCACCCCAATCTCAAAGCCCTAAAATCCTCAACGGGAGCATTTAAAGCACGTGCCAAAAAAACTGAGTAAGATTCCGAATTGCACAAAACCAAAGAGTGGATTGTGAATGTTTGATCAATACGAACCCATTTTTGAATAAAAAAAAATTCAAAAAACGCATCCCACCGGGGCGTTTTCGGTTTTTTGCATTTTCCATATCGCTCGTTTCTTCCCTTCTTCCCCAAACTTATGGTCGGGGGCGCTTTTTAACCTCAAACTACAACTCTCGAAGCCTACGAATCTAATATCTTACAACCTTGCACCCCAATCTCAAAGCCCTAAAATCCTCAACGGGAGCATTTAAAGCACGTGCCAAAAAACCTGAGTAAGATTCCGAATTGCACAAAACCAAAGAGTGGATTGTGAATGTTTGATCACTACGAACCCATTTTTGAATTAAAAAAAATTCAAAAAACGCATCCCACTAGGGCGTTTTCGGTTTTTTGCAATTTTCATATCGCTCGTTTCTTCCCTTCTTTTCAAAACTTATGGTCGGGGGCGCTTTTTAACCTCAAACTACAACTCTCGAAGCCTGCGAGTCTAATATCTAACAACCTTGCACCCCAATCTCAAAGCCCTAAAATCCTCAACGGGAGCATTTAAAGCACGTGCCAAAAAAACTGAGTAAGATTCCGAATTGCACAAAACCAAAGAGTGGATTGTGAATGTTTGATCAATACAAACCCATTTTTGAATAAAAAAAAATTCAAAAAACGCATCCCACCGGGGCGTTTTCGGTTTTTTGCAATTTCCATATCGCTCGTTTCTTCCCTTCTTCTCCAAACTTATGGTCGGGGGCGCTTTTTAACCTGAAACTACAACTATCGAAGCCTGCGAGTCTAATATCTAACAACCTTGCACCCCAATCTCAAAGCCCGAAAATCCTCAACGGGAGCATTTAAAGCACGTGCCAAAAAAACTGAGTAAGATTCTGAATTGCACAAAATCAAAGAGTGGATTGTGAATGTTTGATCAATACGAACCCATTTTTGAATAAAAAAAAATTCAAAAAACGCATCCCACCGGGGCGTTTTTCGGTTTTTTGCAATTTCCATATCGCTCGTTTCTTCCCTTCTTCTCCAAACTTATGGTCGGGGGCGCTTTTTAACCTGAAACTACAACTCTCGAAGCCTGCGAGTCTAATATCTAACAACCTTGCACCCCAATCTCAAAGCCCTAAAATCCTCAACGGGAGCATTTAAAGCACGTGCCAAAAAAACTGAGTAAGATTCCGAATTGCACAAAACCAAAGAGTGGATTGTGAATGTTTGATCAATACGAACCCATTTTTGGATAATAAAAAAAAAATTCAAAAAATGCATCCCACCGGGGCGTTTTCGGTTTTTTGCAATTTCCATATCGCTCGTTTCTTCCCTTCTTTTCAAAACTTATGGTCGGGGGCGCTTTTTAACCTCAAACTACAACTCTCGAAGCCTGCGAGTCTAATATCTAACAACCTTGCACCCCAATCTCAAAGCCCTAAAATAATCAACGGGAGCATTTAAAGCACGTGCCAAAAAAACTGAGTAAGATTCCGAATTGCACAAAACCAAAGAGTGGATTGTGAATGTTTGATCAATACGAACCCATTTTTGAATAAAAAAAATTCAAAAAACGCATCCCACCGGGGCGTTTTCGGTTTTTTGCATTTTCCATATCGCTCGTTTCTTCCCTTCTTCCCCAAACTTATGGTCGGGGGCGCTTTTTAACCTCAAACTACAACTCTCGAAGCCTACGAATCTAATATCTTACAACCTTGCACCCCAATCTCAAAGCCCTAAAATCCTCAACGGGAGCATTTAAAGCACGTGCCAAAAAAACTGAGTAAGATTCCGAATTGCACAAAACCAAAGAGTGGATTGTGAATGTTTGATCAATACGAACCCATTTTTGAATAAAAAAAAAATTCAAAAAACGCATCCCACCGGGGCGTTTTTCGGTTTTTTGCAATTTCCATATCGCTCATTTCTTCCCTTCTTCTTCAAACTTATGGTCGGGGACGCTTTTTAACCTGAAACTACAACTCTCGAAGCCTGCGAGTCTAATATCTAACAACCTTGCACCCCAATCTCAAAGCCCTAAAATCCTCAACGGGAGCATTTAAAGCACGTGCCAAAAAAACTGAGTAAGATTCCGAATTGCACAAAACCAAAGAGTGGATTGTGAATGTTTGATCAATACGAACCCATTTTTGAATAAAAAAAAATTCAAAAAACGCATCCCACCGGGGCGTTTTCGGTTTTTTGCATTTTCCATATCGCTCGTTTCTTCCCTTCTTCCCCAAACTTATGGTCGGGGGCGCTTTTTAACCTCAAACTACAACTCTCGAAGCCTACGAATCTAATATCTTACAACCTTGCACCCCAATCTCAAAGCCCTAAAATCCTCAACGGGAGCATTTAAAGCACGTGCCAAAAAACCTGAGTAAGATTCCGAATTGCACAAAACCAAAGAGTGGATTGTGAATGTTTGATCACTACGAACCCATTTTTGAATTAAAAAAAATTCAAAAAACGCATCCCACTAGGGCGTTTTCGGTTTTTTGCAATTTTCATATCGCTCGTTTCTTCCCTTCTTTTCAAAACTTATGGTCGGGGGCGCTTTTTAACCTCAAACTACAACTCTCGAAGCCTGCGAGTCTAATATCTAACAACCTTGCACCCCAATCTCAAAGCCCTAAAATCCTCAACGGGAGCATTTAAAGCACGTGCCAAAAAAACTGAGTAAGATTCCGAATTGCACAAAACCAAAGAGTGGATTGTGAATGTTTGATCAATACAAACCCATTTTTGAATAAAAAAAAATTCAAAAAACGCATCCCACCGGGGCGTTTTCGGTTTTTTGCAATTTCCATATCGCTCGTTTCTTCCCTTCTTCTCCAAACTTATGGTCGGGGGCGCTTTTTAACCTGAAACTACAACTATCGAAGCCTGCGAGTCTAATATCTAACAACCTTGCACCCCAATCTCAAAGCCCGAAAATCCTCAACGGGAGCATTTAAAGCACGTGCCAAAAAAACTGAGTAAGATTCTGAATTGCACAAAATCAAAGAGTGGATTGTGAATGTTTGATCAATACGAACCCATTTTTGAATAAAAAAAAATTCAAAAAACGCATCCCACCGGGGCGTTTTTCGGTTTTTTGCAATTTCCATATCGCTCGTTTCTTCCCTTCTTCTCCAAACTTATGGTCGGGGGCGCTTTTTAACCTGAAACTACAACTCTCGAAGCCTGCGAGTCTAATATCTAACAACCTTGCACCCCAATCTCAAAGCCCTAAAATCCTCAACGGGAGCATTTAAAGCACGTGCCAAAAAAACTGAGTAAGATTCCGAATTGCACAAAACCAAAGAGTGGATTGTGAATGTTTGATCAATACGAACCCATTTTTGGATAATAAAAAAAAAATTCAAAAAATGCATCCCACCGGGGCGTTTTCGGTTTTTTGCAATTTCCATATCGCTCGTTTCTTCCCTTCTTTTCAAAACTTATGGTCGGGGGCGCTTTTTAACCTCAAACTACAACTCTCGAAGCCTGCGAGTCTAATATCTAACAACCTTGCACCCCAATCTCAAAGCCCTAAAATAATCAACGGGAGCATTTAAAGCACGTGCCAAAAAAACTGAGTAAGATTCCGAATTGCACAAAACCAAAGAGTGGATTGTGAATGTTTGATCAATACGAACCCATTTTTGAATAAAAAAAATTCAAAAAACGCATCCCACCGGGGCGTTTTCGGTTTTTTGCATTTTCCATATCGCTCGTTTCTTCCCTTCTTCCCCAAACTTATGGTCGGGGGCGCTTTTTAACCTCAAACTACAACTCTCGAAGCCTACGAATCTAATATCTTACAACCTTGCACCCCAATCTCAAAGCCCTAAAATCCTCAACGGGAGCATTTAAAGCACGTGCCAAAAAACCTGAGTAAGATTCCGAATTGCACAAAACCAAAGAGTGGATTGTGAATGTTTGATCACTACGAACCCATTTTTGAATTAAAAAAAATTCAAAAAACGCATCCCACTAGGGCGTTTTCGGTTTTTTGCAATTTTCATATCGCTCGTTTCTTCCCTTCTTTTCAAAACTTATGGTCGGGGGCGCTTTTTAACCTCAAACTACAACTCTCGAAGCCTGCGAGTCTAATATCTAACAACCTTGCACCCCAATCTCAAAGCCCTAAAATCCTCAACGGGAGCATTTAAAGCACGTGCCAAAAAAACTGAGTAAGATTCCGAATTGCACAAAACCAAAGAGTGGATTGTGAATGTTTGATCAATACAAACCCATTTTTGAATAAAAAAAAATTCAAAAAACGCATCCCACCGGGGCGTTTTCGGTTTTTTGCAATTTCCATATCGCTCGTTTCTTCCCTTCTTCTCCAAACTTATGGTCGGGGGCGCTTTTTAACCTGAAACTACAACTATCGAAGCCTGCGAGTCTAATATCTAACAACCTTGCACCCCAATCTCAAAGCCCGAAAATCCTCAACGGGAGCATTTAAAGCACGTGCCAAAAAAACTGAGTAAGATTCTGAATTGCACAAAATCAAAGAGTGGATTGTGAATGTTTGATCAATACGAACCCATTTTTGAATAAAAAAAAATTCAAAAAACGCATCCCACCGGGGCGTTTTTCGGTTTTTTGCAATTTCCATATCGCTCGTTTCTTCCCTTCTTCTCCAAACTTATGGTCGGGGGCGCTTTTTAACCTGAAACTACAACTCTCGAAGCCTGCGAGTCTAATATCTAACAACCTTGCACCCCAATCTCAAAGCCCTAAAATCCTCAACGGGAGCATTTAAAGCACGTGCCAAAAAAACTGAGTAAGATTCCGAATTGCACAAAACCAAAGAGTGGATTGTGAATGTTTGATCAATACGAACCCATTTTTGGATAATAAAAAAAAAATTCAAAAAATGCATCCCACCGGGGCGTTTTCGGTTTTTTGCAATTTCCATATCGCTCGTTTCTTCCCTTCTTTTCAAAACTTATGGTCGGGGGCGCTTTTTAACCTCAAACTACAACTCTCGAAGCCTGCGAGTCTAATATCTAACAACCTTGCACCCCAATCTCAAAGCCCTAAAATAATCAACGGGAGCATTTAAAGCACGTGCCAAAAAAACTGAGTAAGATTCCGAATTGCACAAAACCAAAGAGTGGATTGTGAATGTTTGATCAATACGAACCCATTTTTGGATAATAAAAAAAAAATTCAAAAAATGCATCCCACCGGGGCGTTTTCGGTTTTTTGCAATTTCCATATCGCTCGTTTCTTCCCTTCTTTTCAAAACTTATGGTCGGGGGCGCTTTTTAACCTCAAACTACAACTCTCGAAGCCTGCGAGTCTAATATCTAACAACCTTGCACCCCAATCTCAAAGCCCTAAAATAATCAACGGGAGCATTTAAAGCACGTGCCAAAAAAACTGAGTAAGATTCCGAATTGCACAAAACCAAAGAGTGGATTGTGAATGTTTGATCAATACGAACCCATTTTTGAATAAAAAAAAATTCAAAAAACGCATCCCACCGGGGCGTTTTCGGTTTTTTGCATTTTCCATATCGCTCGTTTCTTCCCTTCTTCCCCAAACTTATGGTCGGGGGCGCTTTTTAACCTCAAACTACAACTCTCGAAGCCTACGAATCTAATATCTTACAACCTTGCACCCCAATCTCAAAGCCCTAAAATCCTCAACGGGAGCATTTAAAGCACGTGCCAAAAAACCTGAGTAAGATTCCGAATTGCACAAAACCAAAGAGTGGATTGTGAATGTTTGATCACTACGAACCCATTTTTGAATTAAAAAAAATTCAAAAAACGCATCCCACTAGGGCGTTTTCGGTTTTTTGCAATTTTCATATCGCTCGTTTCTTCCCTTCTTTTCAAAACTTATGGTCGGGGGCGCTTTTTAACCTCAAACTACAACTCTCGAAGCCTGCGAGTCTAATATCTAACAACCTTGCACCCCAATCTCAAAGCCCTAAAATCCTTGTGGCCAACTCCGCTAAGAGCTCGATGTTCTGCGCGGGGGTTCCTGCCCAAGTGGCTGTTGATCTGGCTGAGTTCATGGGTGTTGCTCTGGCAACCTTGCCTGTGTGTTACTTAGGTCTTCCTCTCATCTCAGGTCGGTTGTCTTCTCGGGATTGCCAGCCTCTGATTGATCGGATCACCTCTAGGATTGGCAGTTGGACAGCTAGGGCTCTTTCCTATGCAGGAAGGTTGCAGCTTATCCAGTCGGTCCTTCAGAGCTTCCAAGTCTATTGGGCTAGTGTGTTTGTACTGCCTGCTCGTATAGTCCATAGGGTTGAGAGTTTGCTTCGTTGCTTCCTCTGGAAGGGCTCTCCTTCTGGTTGTGGGGGGGCGAAGGTGGCCTGGGCTGACATTTGTTTGCCGAAGAGCGAGGGAGGTTTGGGTATTCGTCATATCCCCTCCTGGAACTCGGCAGCAGTTATGAAGCTCCTTTGGCTCCTCCTGCTTCGTTCTGGTTCTCTGTGGGTGGCTTGGATGGAGGCGTATATCCTCCGTGGTCGGTCTATCTGGACGATTCCTGTGTCGTCTACGTGGTCTTGGTGCCTCAAGGCGATTATGGGGCTTCGGGACCAATTCCGTCCACTTATCCGGTTTTCCATTGGTGACGGTTCTAGGTGTCGTATGTGGGTTGACCCTTGGCTGCCTGATGGTCCTATTCTCCCCAGAATTAGTGATCGTATCTTGTATGACGCAGCTAGTCATATTCAAGCTATGGTCTCTGATTTTTTGCTGCCTGATGGTTCGTGGCGGTGGCCGACAGTGTCTCCTGATTTATTGGAGATCGCTGATGCTGTGCGTTCTACTGTGTGTTGCCCAGGTAGGGAGGATAAGTTGATCTGGGTTCCTGGTGGGATTGGTTTTTCGGTTTCGAGTGCTTGGGAGGCGATTCGCCCTCGTGGGACAGTGGTCCCGTGGCAGAGTTTGATCTGGTTCGGGGGGAATATTCCGCGTCATGCCTTTGTCACCTGGCTGGCCTTGAGGGACCGCTTGTATACTCGTGATAGGCTGGCTAGGTGGATCCCCTCGACACCTACTGATTGTTTGCTTTGTTTGTCCGGGTCTGAGTCCCGTGACCACTTGTTCTTCCAGTGTCCCTTTGCGAGTTTGGTGTGGGAGGATATCCTCTCTTGGGGCAGAGCTTCCCGCCTCGTTCTCCCTTGGGATGCTGAGCTTGAGTGGATTTGTCGGGTGAGTGTCGGGCAGAACAAGCGTAAGCTTGTTTGGAGGGTGGCCTGGTGTGCTGTGATTTACCATATTTGGATGGAACGCAATTTGCGTTTTCATGGCCCGGGTCACCGACCGGCTCAGTCGGTTATCGCTGCTATTCGGTCTGATATTACTTCTGCTTGCTCGTCCTGGGCGGGTGCGGTTTCGGCCGTCTCCCCCTGGGATTCTTTTGATTGACCTTGTATTGTTCTTTGAGTGTGTGCAGGTGTTATGTCAGGTTGCTCTTGTGGCGCTGTCTCGCGTATGGCGATTGCTTCTTCCCCTGCTCTGTCCCTGGTTCATGCTGCTGTCCCTTCCCTGAAGAGGGCTTTGGTTTTGGTCTGGGTGGCTTGGTTTTTGAGCTTGTCCCTGTGCTTGTTTGTTCTTTGTTCGCTGCTTCCTGAGGTTTGTTTCTGTTGCTGGCTTCTTCATCTGTCTGCCCTTGCCCTTCCTTGGCCTTCTTCCCTGGTGCCTTCTTGTGTGGGGCTCTGCGAGGCTAGTCTGTGGGGTGTCCCTAGCTGTTGGGGTGGTTCAGGCGGTGCTTGTTTCTTCTGCAGTTGGCTGTCCTTCTCTTGTTCTGTGGGTGCTCGTTGTCCCTGGCGGTCCTGGTTCCTAATGGAGCGGAGTTCTGGACGCTTGTTGTCACCCCGAAAGGCGCCTTGTCCTGAGGGTGTGTGGGCTTTTGGTGGGTCCTTGGATCTGGCTTTGTCGAGGGAAGCGATGCTGGCTGGGTCCCTGTGGCTTCCTGCCGTGCCTGCATACCTGATGGTTGTTCTTTTGCCATAAGTAGGGGGAAAACGAGTTGATGGGTCTCTTCTTTGTTCGGTTTCTTGGTCGAGCTTGGGGGGCGGGCTTCTTGCTTGCATTTGTTGGATGGCCTGCTTGGCCCCTTTTTTCTCAGCATCTGCCTGTCCTCCCCCTGGTTTTTGCTTGGTGCCCCTTGACCCTGTCTGGAGTTGCTCTTTCGCTAGTACCGGCCGGGGTTGGATGGCCTGGGGAGTTTTGTGGGCGGATGAGTGGTCATGCTTCGCGGTTGAGGTGTCACGTTTCCTTCATGTTCTATCTCTTTGTTTCCTCCTGCTTTAGCTGTTTCTTTGCTTTTCAGTTGTGTTTCTTTTCTAGCTCCTTCCCGCCTGTGGGTTGAATGCTGGAGTGTTGTTGTTTGTTTTATTTGTTGGTTTTTGTTGCTTTCCCTCGGGCTGTGAGGTTTCCGTTGTGTTGTTTTCGTTTTGCTGTCGTACATTGGTTCTCCCAGTGTTTGTTCTCTTGTTGTTGTGCCCTTTGGCCTCGGGCTTTGAGGCCTTTTGCTTATATATATTCACTTTTGCAAAAAAAAGCCCTAAAATCCTCAACGGGAGCATTTAAAGCACGTGCCAAAAAAACTGAGTAAGATTCCGAATTGCACAAAACCAAAGAGTGGATTGTGAATGTTTGATCAATACAAACCCATTTTTGAATAAAAAAAAATTCAAAAAACGCATCCCACCGGGGCGTTTTCGGTTTTTTGCAATTTCCATATCGCTCGTTTCTTCCCTTCTTCTCCAAACTTATGGTCGGGGGCGCTTTTTAACCTGAAACTACAACTCTCGAAGCCTGCGAGTCTAATATCTAACAACCTTGCACCCCAATCTCAAAGCCCTAAAATCCTCAACGGGAGCATTTAAAGCACGTGCCAAAAAAACTGAGTAAGATTCCGAATTGCACAAAACCAAAGAGTGGATTGTGAATGTTTGATCAATACGAACCCATTTTTGGATAATAAAAAAAAAATTCAAAAAATGCATCCCACCGGGGCGTTTTCGGTTTTTTGCAATTTCCATATCGCTCGTTTCTTCCCTTCTTTTCAAAACTTATGGTCGGGGGCGCTTTTTAACCTCAAACTACAACTCTCGAAGCCTGCGAGTCTAATATCTAACAACCTTGCACCCCAATCTCAAAGCCCTAAAATAATCAACGGGAGCATTTAAAGCACGTGCCAAAAAAACTGAGTAAGATTCCGAATTGCACAAAACCAAAGAGTGGATTGTGAATGTTTGATCAATACGAACCCATTTTTGGATAATAAAAAAAAAATTCAAAAAATGCATCCCACCGGGGCGTTTTCGGTTTTTTGCAATTTCCATATCGCTCGTTTCTTCCCTTCTTTTCAAAACTTATGGTCGGGGGCGCTTTTTAACCTCAAACTACAACTCTCGAAGCCTGCGAGTCTAATATCTAACAACCTTGCACCCCAATCTCAAAGCCCTAAAATAATCAACGGGAGCATTTAAAGCACGTGCCAAAAAAAAAAAAACTGAGTAAGATTCCGAATTGCACAAAACCAAAGAGTGGATTGTGAATGTTTGATCAATACGAACCCATTTTTGAATAAAAAAAAAATTCAAAAAACGCATCCCACCGGGGCGTTTTCGGTTTTTTGCATTTTCCATATCGCTCGTTTCTTCCCTTCTTCCCCAAACTTATGGTCGGGGGCGCTTTTTAACCTCAAACTACAACTCTCGAAGCCTACGAATCTAATATCTTACAACCTTGCACCCCAATCTCAAAGCCCTAAAATCCTCAACGGGAGCATTTAAAGCACGTGCCAAAAAACCTGAGTAAGATTCCGAATTGCACAAAACCAAAGAGTGGATTGTGAATGTTTGATCACTACGAACCCATTTTTGAATTAAAAAAAATTCAAAAAACGCATCCCACTAGGGCGTTTTCGGTTTTTTTGCAATTTTCATATCGCTCGTTTCTTCCCTTCTTTTCAAAACTTATGGTCGGGGGCGCTTTTTAACCTCAAACTACAACTCTCGAAGCCTGCGAGTCTAATATCTAACAACCTTGCACCCCAATCTCAAAGCCCTAAAATCCTCAACGGGAGCATTTAAAGCACGTGCCAAAAAAACTGAGTAAGATTCCGAATTGCACAAAACCAAAGAGTGGATTGTGAATGTTTGATCAATACAAACCCATTTTTGAATAAAAAAAAATTCAAAAAACGCATCCCACCGGGGCGTTTTCGGTTTTTTGCAATTTCCATATCGCTCGTTTCTTCCCTTCTTCTCCAAACTTATGGTCGGGGGCGCTTTTTAACCTGAAACTACAACTATCGAAGCCTGCGAGTCTAATATCTAACAACCTTGCACCCCAATCTCAAAGCCCGAAAATCCTCAACGGGAGCATTTAAAGCACGTGCCAAAAAAACTGAGTAAGATTCTGAATTGCACAAAATCAAAGAGTGGATTGTGAATGTTTGATCAATACGAACCCATTTTTGAATAAAAAAAAATTCAAAAAACGCATCCCACCGGGGCGTTTTTCGGTTTTTTGCAATTTCCATATCGCTCGTTTCTTCCCTTCTTCTCCAAACTTATGGTCGGGGGCGCTTTTTAACCTGAAACTACAACTCTCGAAGCCTGCGAGTCTAATATCTAACAACCTTGCACCCCAATCTCAAAGCCCTAAAATCCTCAACGGGAGCATTTAAAGCACGTGCCAAAAAAACTGAGTAAGAGCTTTGAACAAAATTCTCTCTGTTCTCTCTCCTCCTTCCAATGGGGGGTTGACTTCTTGAAGGTGCAATCTGTCCATGGTGGTTTGAAGCTTCCATGGCTGGGGATTGATAGCACGGTTGCAGCTTCGTATTGCATTCTCGTTTGAAGCTTGGTAGGCATTCTAATGAAGAAAGAGGAGCTGGGCGCATCACAGAGGTAAGTTCCTCATTCCTCTGTTTTTTTTTGCGTTTTTTCTTTTCTGTTTGGCTTAGTTTTTAGGTGTGCTCTGTTCGGGGTCTTTGTTTGTGCTGTGGGGTTTAGTCTGTGCTGTGGAAAGATTAGGATTTCTTCTTCATTGGCTGCACGTTTTGGTGTGTTCAATCATGAGGAGGAAGAAATCCCCACAGAAAAAATCGTTTGCTCAAAGTTGTGGACTGCCTTCTGTTATGCGTCCCCCGAAGTCTGCAGCTAACTCAGGGGCTGGTTCTTCAATGGCTGCGTGTGGGGAAGCTTCTGTGGTACTCACTAATGCATTAGGTAAGTCTTCTGGGGGGAAGGCATCAAGAGGCTCGACTTCAGATGTTCCAACTTCGGTTTCTGAGAAAAAACAGAGCATGGGTTGCGAGCCTTCTGAGTTGGTGAATCTGCTGTCTGATCATGATCTTAATTCAAAATCCGTGAAGGTTGGGCGTAATGGTGAGGTAGACTCCAGTCAAGGGACGAAGCGTGCTCAAGCTAAGGCCTCTGGTTTTTCTGGGCAGCTCTTGAATTCTGTAAAAATAGGAAAAACAGGGGGTCAGCCACTGCCTTTGCATTCCAGCGCTGGAGGTGATTTTTCCGTTGCAGGTGTGCTTTGTCCTCAGCCCCGTGAATCAGAGGCTTCCTCGTCTTCGAATCTGCGGTTGTTTGCGGAAGGCAAGCTTCGGCTGGAGGATGAAGATGAAGAGCTAGGTCAATTCGCGTCCTCTACAGGGGCTGTGGCGGCTGGTGATCCTTCATTGAATGACATCCCTATTGCGGGAAAGTCCATTAAACCCATCCGCGTAATTGAAAAGCCTGCTGTAAAAATTCCTTCAGCCCCCGTGAATTGTGCAGCTTCTATTAATGGGCGGGTTGAATTTGAAAATCCCCCAGCTGGCCGATTGATGATTAAACGTACGCCAAATTTGGCTTCTTTGGAAAGTCAATTAATGGATGTTTCTCTCTCCATGGATAATTCATCTCGGTCAAATGGTTTAACAACCATGGATGCCCGATATGGAAATCCAAATACGCATGGGGCTTCTAATGTAAGCTTCAATGGGCTAGGCCCAAATGAGTCTCTCACTAATGGGCTAGGTCCTATTGGGCTGCGGCCCATAGGGCTTGAACAAAATGGGCTTGCTGCACATGGGCTAGGACAAGATGGGCTTAATGGGCTTGGCCAAAATGGGCAGAATGAATTGAATCATAATGGGCCACCTAGTGCTAATGGGCTTGAAAAATTGAGTTTGGGCCCAATCGGGCGTGGACAGTTGGGCAACTTGGTCACCCGCCGTAGTATTCCCACTCGGGACGAGTTATTGGCCTCGGAGGGAAAGGAGGGAGCTAGTGAGTCTGGAATGAGGTTTGGCTCGCCTGAGACGAGGTTTGGGTCGGGGATTCCAGGAAAGTTTCCTCTGTTAGGCCAACCTCGCTCGGTTTTGGCTAGTGAAGGGGATGGTGTGTCTATGGGTTCTGAGGATGGTTCTGGGCCGAATTTTGGTGAGCCTGTTGGGGCCCGAGGGGCCAATGGTCAGGGTCAGAAGTCTACTTGGGCCAATTTGTTTGGGCCCCAGTGGATCTCCCCTGTTGATGAACCCCTAGTCTATAACCCTCCTATTGAGAAGGATGGGCTTATGTTTGCCATTCCCTCGGATGAGGTTATTGAGGAGGGCATAGCAGTCTGGAGAGGTTCTTTGGTAGGTCAATTTGTTGATGGTAAACTTCCATTTTTTGTTCTTGATCGTCTTGTCAGGAAGATTTGGGGACATGTGGAAGTTCCAACCATTAACTTGTTTGACAATGGATTGATCATTTTCAGGTTCCAAAAGGACTCAGCTAGGGACTGGGTCTTAGAGAATGGCCCCTGGCACTTCGGAGGGAAGCCTATCCTACTGAGGCAGTGGGCCCCTGGGATTGTCCCCCAGACCTTTGTGTTCGATAGAATTCCTGTGTGGGTTAAGTTTTTCCATGTCCCTATGGAATTGTGGACCACTCATGGGTTGAGCAACATTGCAAGTACGGTTGGTGTCCCTTTGCGGTTGGATAAGCCTACTAGGGACAAAACGTGCTCCTCATATGCTCGGGTTTGTGTGGAGGTCGCGATTGAAGCCCCTCTTCCTAGTAAGGTTGGGGTCACTGTCTATGGTGTGGATCACACTATCCCCATTGAGTATGAATGGAAGCCCAAGAGGTGCCTATCCTGTCGGGTCTTTGGCCACTCGGACTCCGGTTGTCCTAAAAAGCCTGTGGGTAGTTTGGAGCCCATCCTCCCTACACAGGTGTCTACTGAGGGTGGGGTCAGGGTGCCGGCTCAGAGTGATGGCGTGAACTCGGTTCAGGTAGGGGTTGCTAGTGGGGAGGGGGATCAGGCCTCCTCTCTTGAGGCCGGTGATGACTTTCTCCCTGTGGGAGGGAAATCCCGTAGGCGTAAACGGAAGAAGGCTGCCAGGTCCTTGGCTGCAGACTCGTCTGCCCTTCCCTTTGCCTTGGCTAGTCTTCCGAGTTCTCCTACTGGTCCCTCCTCTCGGCTTCCCCGTTCTCCTGAACCCCTGAAGGGGGTACATGTGACTAACTCTTTCGGTTCTCTCTCGGATTCGTTAGGGTGTGATTTGGCCCCCCCGAGGGTGGTTTCCTTAGTGGAAAAGACGCTCTGTGACAGTGTTGACCCTCGATGGTGTCAGGATGCCATTGTTTCCCCGTCTACTTCCTATGTCTAGTTGGTGCTCGTGGAATGTTCGCGGTCTCACTGACCCGACAAAAGGACGATGTGTTCGCTCCTTTTTGCAAGCTGAGAATATTGGTTTCTGCTGTCTGGTAGAAACTAAGGTTAAGGCTCATCAGTTTGATTTCGCTTTTCGTTCCTTTGGGGCTGATTGGCAGTGTGTTTGTAGTTATGGGGATAGTGGACTGGGTCGTATTTGGGTGTTATGGCGTTCCCGCCGTTTCTCGTTCTCCCCTAGCCTGATTAGCCCTCAGTTGGTTACTGGCTCCCTGGTGGACCTGTCTTCTCAGGTTGTGACTCATATAGCCTGTGTGTATGGGTCCAATCTCGAGGCTGGGAGGTCTGTTTTATGGAGGGAGTTGGCCTTGGCTTGTTCGAGTTGGTCTTCCCCTGGCATTGTTATGGGAGACTTCAATGAGACTCGCCGGTTGACTGAGAGGAGTGGGGGAAACCATAGCATTTCTGCGATGGGAGCCTTTGATACTGCTCTCCTTGAGGCTGACTTGGTTGAGTTGCCGGTTCAGGGGAATTTTTTCACTTGGACTAGTCGCCCGAGGGGTGGCCACGGAGGTCAGTTGGGAAGGTTGGATAGAGTCTTGGTTAACGCTGAGTGGGCTTCTGGTCGGCCTATGTGTGTGGTGCACGTGCATGACTGGGGTGTTTCTGACCATAGTCCGTTGGTTTTCTCTCCTGGCCCTTTTGGTGCTCGTCGGGCTCCCTCCTTTCGGTTCTTTAACCATTGGGGGGAGTCTGATAGGTTTTTGTCTGTGATTGCCAGTAAGTGGGTGTCCCATGTTGGGGTCTCTCCGCTTGTTAGCTTCGCTCGCAATTTAAAGGGCTTAAAGGGGACCCTCCGGCAGGAGTTTGGGACGCCGATTGCCGTGCTTAGTCAGCAGGTTATTGATCTGCGCTTGGCCATGGAGGCTGCCCAGGCGGGAGTTTTGGTGGACCCCCTTTCTCCTTCCCTCCAGCGTCAGGCTGCTGAGGCTTCTGATAGGTTCTGGGCAGCAGCTAGGTCTGAGGAAGCCTCCCTTCGGCAGAAATCGAGGGTCAAGTGGCTGGCGTTAGGGGATAGGAACTCGGGGTTCTTTCACAGGAGTGTAAAAGTTAGGGCAGCCCGAAATAACTTTTCCTCTTTGGTTGATGGCTCTGGGGTGAGGATGTCGTCCCATGAGGACATCTCGCGATCTCTGGTCCATTATTTCCAGGGCCTCTTGGGGTCCCAAGGGGTTGGTTATCGTGACCTCACCGAGTGTTTAAAGCCGATGGTGGGGTTTTCGTGGTCTGATCAGTGTGTAACTGATCTCACTCGCCCCATCTCGCGCGAGGAGGTTCGAGCTGTTCTCTTTTCCATGAGTAGTGCCAGGGCTCCTGGCCCGGATGGCTTCCCTGTGGGGTTTTTCAAAGCTGCTTGGAGTGTTGTTGGGGATGATTTCATTTCCGCTGTGCTTCACTTCTTTGATACCTCCTTCCTTCCTCCTGGTATCAATGCCACCTCTCTTACCTTAATTCCTAAGAAGGTGGGTGCTTCACGGGTTGAGGATTTCAGGCCTATTTCCTGCTGTAATGTGTTGTATAAATGCATTGCAAAGGTTTTGGCTAATCGTCTTCGTGTGTGGCTGCCTTCCTTCATTAGTCCGAATCAGTCGGCCTTTGTTCAAGGTAGGAGCATTGTGGATAACATTCTGCTCTGCCAGGAGTTGGTTGGGGGTTACCACCTCAACAAAGGGAGCCCGCGGTGTGTGCTGAAGATTGACCTGCAGAAGGCCTATGACTCCATTCAGTGGGATTTTCTCTTTGGCTTACTGCTTTCGATTGGTACGCCCTGCCAGTTTGTCAACTGGGTCCGGGCTTGCGTTACTTCGCCTATGTTCTCCATCTCGGTGAATGGGTCCTCTGAGGGGTTTTTTGCGGGTAGGCGTGGTCTCCGTCAGGGTGATCCCCTATCCCCTTACCTGTTCGTCATGTGTATGGAAGTCTTATCGCGGCTGCTGAATTCCCCGCCGCCTGAGTTTGAGTTTCATCCCAAGTGTGAGATGGTTAATCTTACCCATCTTTGCTTTGCGGATGACTTGATGATTTTCTCTGCGGGGAACAGGGCTTCCTTGAGGTTTGTCCAGCAGACTTTACTTCACTTCCAGGAGCTTTCTGGCCTTGTGGCCAACTCTGCTAAGAGCTCGATGTTCTGCGCGGGGGTTCCTGTCCAGGTGGCTGTAGGTCTGGCTGAGTTCATGGGTGTTGCTCTGGCGACCTTGCCTGTGTGTTACTTAGGTCTCCCTCTCATCTCAGGTCGGTTGTCTTATAGGGATTGCCAGCCTCTGATTGATCGGATCACCTCTAGGATTGGCAGTTGGACTGCTAGGGCTCTTTCCTATGCAGGTAGGTTGCAGCTTATCCAGTCAGTCCTTCAGAGCTTCCAGGTCTATTGGGCTAGTGTCTTTGTGCTGCCTGCTCGTATAGTCCATAGGGTTGAGAGTTTGCTTCGTTGCTACCTCTGGAAGGGCTCTCCTTCTGGTTGTGGGGGGGCAAAGGTTGCCTGGGCTGACATTTGTCTGCCGAAGAGTGAGGGAGGTTTAGGTATTCGTCATATCCCCTCCTGGAACTCGGCTGCAATTATGAAGCTCCTCTGGCTCCTCCTGCTTCGCTCTGGTTCCCTGTGGGTGGCTTGGATGGAGGCGTATATCCTCCGTGGTCGGTCTCTTTGGACGATTCCTGTGTCGTCTACGTGGTCTTGGTGCCTCAAGGCGATTATGGGGCTTCGGGACCAATTCCGTCCACTTATCCGCTTTTCCATTGGTGACGGTTCTAGGTGTCGTATGTGGGTTGATCCTTGGCTGCCTGATGGTCCTATTCTCCCCAGAATTAGTGATCGTATCTTGTATGACGCAGCTAGTCATATTCAAGCGATGGTCTCTGATTTTTTGCTACCTGATGGTTCGTGGCGGTGGCCGGCAGTGTCTCCTGATTTGTTGGAGATCGCCGATGCTGTGCGCTCTACTGTGTGTTGCCCAGGTAGGGAGGATAAGTTGATCTGGGTTCCTGGCGGGATTGGTTTTTCGGTCTCTAGTGCTTGGGAGGCGATTCGCCCCCGTGGGACAGTGGTCCCGTGGCAGGGTTTGCTTTGGTTCGGGGGGAATATTCCGCGTCATGCGTTTGTCACTTGGCTGGCCTTGAGGGACCGCTTGTATACTCGTGATAGGCTGGCTCGGTGGATCCCCTCGACACCTACTGATTGTTTGCTTTGTTTGTCCGGGACTGAGTCCCGTGACCACTTGTTCTTCCAGTGCCCCTTTGCGAGTTTGGTGTGGGAGGATATCCTCTGTTGGGGCAGAGCTTCCCGCCTCGTTCTCCCTTGGGATGCTGAGCTTGAGTGGATTTGTCGGGTGAGTGCTGGGCAGCACAAGCGTAAGCTTGTTTGGAGGGTGGCCTGGTGTGCCGTGATTTACCATATCTGGATGGAACGCAATTTGCGTTTTCATGGTCCGGGTCACCGCCCTACTCAGTCGGTTATCGCTGCTATTCGGTCTGATATTTCTTCTGCTTGCTCGTCCTGGGTGGGTGCGGTTTCGGCCGTCTCCCCCTGGGATTCTTTTGATTGACTTTGTCTTGTTCTTTGAGTGTGTGCAGGTGTTTTGTCAGGTTGCTCTTTGTGGTGCTGTCTCGCTTATGGCGTTTGCTTCTTCCCCTGATCTGTCCCTGGTTCATGCTGTTGTCCATTCTTCTGGAGGGGTTTCTGGTTTTGATGTTGGCTTCTTCTTCTGTTGTCCTTGGCTGCCCTTGGCTTTTCTCCTTGGTGGGATTCTTGTGTGGGGCTCTGCGAGGCTAGTCTGTGGGGTGTCCCGAGCTGTTGGAGTGCTTCAGGCGGTGCTTGTTTCTTCTGCAGTTGGCTGTCCTTCTCTTGCTCTGTGGGTTCTCGTTGTCCCCTGCCGGTCCTGGTTCCTAATTGAGTTGAGTTCTGGTCGCTTGTTGTCACCCCGAAAGGCGCTTTGTCCTGAGGGTGTGTGGGCTTTTGGTGGGTCCTTGGATCTGGCTTTGTCGAGGGAAGCGATGCTGGCTGGGTCCCTGTGGCTTTCTGCCGTGCCTGCATACCGGATGGTTGTTCTTTTGCCATAAGTAGGGGGAAGATGAGTTCATGGGCCTCTTCTTTGTTCGGTTTCTTGGTCGAGCTTGGGGGGCGAGATTCTTGCTTGCATTTGAAGGATGGCCAGCTTGGCCCCTTATTTCTCAGCATTTGCCTGTCCTCTCTCTGGTTTGCTTGGTGCCCCTTGACCCTGTCTGGTGTTGCTCTGTTGCTAGTTCCGGCCGGGGGTTGGATGGTCTGGGGAGTTTTGTGGGAAGGTCGCGGTTGAGGTGTCACGATTCCCTCGTGATCTATCTCTTTGTTTTCCTCCTGCTTCAGCTGTTTCTTTGCTTTTTAGTTGTGTTACTTCTTTCTGCTTTTGTATTTTCTAGCTCCTTCCCGTTTGTGGGTTGGATGCGGGGGTTTGTTGTTGTTTGGCTTTTGCTTTCCCTCGGGCTGTGAGGTTTCCGTTGTGTTGTTTTCGTTTTGTTGTCGTACATTGGTTCTCCCAGTGTTTGTTCCCTTGTTGTTGTGCCCTTTGGCCTCGGGCTTTGAGGTCTTTTGCTTATATATAATCACTTTTGCAAAAAAAAAAAAACTGAGTAAGATTCCGAATTGCACAAAACCAAAGAGTGGATTGTGAATGTTTGATCAATACGAACCCATTTTTGGATAATAAAAAAAAAATTCAAAAAATGCATCCCACCGGGGCGTTTTCGGTTTTTTGCAATTTCCATATCGCTCGTTTCTTCCCTTCTTTTCAAAACTTATGGTCGGGGGCGCTTTTTAACCTCAAACTACAACTCTCGAAGCCTGCGAGTCTAATATCTAACAACCTTGCACCCCAATCTCAAAGCCCTAAAATAATCAACGGGAGCATTTAAAGCACGTGCCAAAAAAACTGAGTAAGATTCCGAATTGCACAAAACCAAAGAGTGGATTGTGAATGTTTGATCAATACGAACCCATTTTTGGATAATAAAAAAAAAATTCAAAAAATGCATCCCACCGGGGCGTTTTCGGTTTTTTGCAATTTCCATATCGCTCGTTTCTTCCCTTCTTTTCAAAACTTATGGTCGGGGGCGCTTTTTAACCTCAAACTACAACTCTCGAAGCCTGCGAGTCTAATATCTAACAACCTTGCACCCCAATCTCAAAGCCCTAAAATAATCAACGGGAGCATTTAAAGCACGTGCCAAAAAAACTGAGTAAGATTCCGAATTGCACAAAACCAAAGAGTGGATTGTGAATGTTTGATCAATACGAACCCATTTTTGAATAAAAAAAAATTCAAAAAACGCATCCCACCGGGGCGTTTTCGGTTTTTTGCATTTTCCATATCGCTCGTTTCTTCCCTTCTTCCCCAAACTTATGGTCGGGGGCGCTTTTTAACCTCAAACTACAACTCTCGAAGCCTACGAATCTAATATCTTACAACCTTGCACCCCAATCTCAAAGCCCTAAAATCCTCAACGGGAGCATTTAAAGCACGTGCCAAAAAACCTGAGTAAGATTCCGAATTGCACAAAACCAAAGAGTGGATTGTGAATGTTTGATCACTACGAACCCATTTTTGAATTAAAAAAAATTCAAAAAACGCATCCCACTAGGGCGTTTTCGGTTTTTTGCAATTTTCATATCGCTCGTTTCTTCCCTTCTTTTCAAAACTTATGGTCGGGGGCGCTTTTTAACCTCAAACTACAACTCTCGAAGCCTGCGAGTCTAATATCTAACAACCTTGCACCCCAATCTCAAAGCCCTAAAATCCTCAACGGGAGCATTTAAAGCACGTGCCAAAAAAACTGAGTAAGATTCCGAATTGCACAAAACCAAAGAGTGGATTGTGAATGTTTGATCAATACAAACCCATTTTTGAATAAAAAAAAATTCAAAAAACGCATCCCACCGGGGCGTTTTCGGTTTTTTGCAATTTCCATATCGCTCGTTTCTTCCCTTCTTCTCCAAACTTATGGTCGGGGGCGCTTTTTAACCTGAAACTACAACTATCGAAGCCTGCGAGTCTAATATCTAACAACCTTGCACCCCAATCTCAAAGCCCGAAAATCCTCAACGGGAGCATTTAAAGCACGTGCCAAAAAAACTGAGTAAGATTCTGAATTGCACAAAATCAAAGAGTGGATTGTGAATGTTTGATCAATACGAACCCATTTTTGAATAAAAAAAAATTCAAAAAACGCATCCCACCGGGGCGTTTTTCGGTTTTTTGCAATTTCCATATCGCTCGTTTCTTCCCTTCTTCTCCAAACTTATGGTCGGGGGCGCTTTTTAACCTGAAACTACAACTCTCGAAGCCTGCGAGTCTAATATCTAACAACCTTGCACCCCAATCTCAAAGCCCTAAAATCCTCAACGGGAGCATTTAAAGCACGTGCCAAAAAAACTGAGTAAGATTCCGAATTGCACAAAACCAAAGAGTGGATTGTGAATGTTTGATCAATACGAACCCATTTTTGGATAATAAAAAAAAAATTCAAAAAATGCATCCCACCGGGGCGTTTTCGGTTTTTTGCAATTTCCATATCGCTCGTTTCTTCCCTTCTTTTCAAAACTTATGGTCGGGGGCGCTTTTTAACCTCAAACTACAACTCTCGAAGCCTGCGAGTCTAATATCTAACAACCTTGCACCCCAATCTCAAAGCCCTAAAATAATCAACGGGAGCATTTAAAGCACGTGCCAAAAAAACTGAGTAAGATTCCGAATTGCACAAAACCAAAGAGTGGATTGTGAATGTTTGATCAATACGAACCCATTTTTGAATAAAAAAAAATTCAAAAAACGCATCCCACCGGGGCGTTTTCGGTTTTTTGCAATTTCCATATCGCTCGTTTCTTCCCTTCTTCCCCAAACTTATGGTCGGGGGCGCTTTTTAACCTCAAACTACAACTCTCGAAGCCTACGAATCTAATATCTTACAACCTTGCACCCCAATCTCAAAGCCCTAAAATCCTCAACGGGAGCATTTAAAGCACGTGCCAAAAAACCTGAGTAAGATTCCGAATTGCACAAAACCAAAGAGTGGATTGTGAATGTTTGATCACTACGAACCCATTTTTGAATTAAAAAAAATTCAAAAAACGCATCCCACTAGGGCAATTTCGGTTTTTTGCAATTTTCATATCGCTCGTTTCTTCCCTTCTTTTCAAAACTTATGGTCGGGGGCGCTTTTTAACCTCAAACTACAACTCTCGAAGCCTGCGAGTCTAATATCTAACAACCTTGCACCCCAATCTCAAAGCCCTAAAATCCTCAACGGGAGCATTTAAAGCACGTGCCAAAAAAACTGAGTAAGATTCCGAATTGCACAAAACCAAAGAGTGGATTGTGAATGTTTGATCAATACGAACCCATTTTTGGATAATAAAAAAAAAATTCAAAAAATGCATCCCACCGGGGCGTTTTCGGTTTTTTGCAATTTCCATATCGCTCGTTTCTTCCCTTCTTTTCAAAACTTATGGTCGGGGGCGCTTTTTAACCTCAAACTACAACTCTCGAAGCCTGCGAGTCTAATATCTAACAACCTTGCACCCCAATCTCAAAGCCCTAAAATAATCAACGGGAGCATTTAAAGCACGTGCCAAAAAAACTGAGTAAGATTCCGAATTGCACAAAACCAAAGAGTGGATTGTGAATGTTTGATCAATACGAACCCATTTTTGAATAAAAAAAAATTCAAAAAACGCATCCCACCGGGGCGTTTTCGGTTTTTTGCAATTTCCATATCGCTCGTTTCTTCCCTTCTTCCCCAAACTTATGGTCGGGGGCGCTTTTTAACCTCAAACTACAACTCTCGAAGCCTGCGAGTCTAATATCTAACAACCTTGCACCCCAATCTCAAAGCCCTAAAATCCTCAACGGGAGCATTTAAAGCACGTGCCAAAAAAACTGAGTAAGATTTCGAATTGCACAAAACCAAAGAGTGGATTGTGAATGTTTGATCAATACGAACCCATTTTTGGATAATAAAAAAAAAATTCAAAAAATGCATCCCACCGGGGCGTTTTCGTTTTTTTGCAATTTCCATATCGCTCGTTTATTCCCTTCTTTTACAAACGTATGGTCGGAGCGCTTTTTAACCTGAAACTACAACTCTCGAAGCCTGCGAGTCTAATATCTAACAACCTTGCACCCCAATCTCAAAGCCCTAAAATCCTCAACGGGAGCATTTAAAGCACGTGCCAAAAAAACTGAGTAAGATTTCGAATTGCACAAAACCAAAGAGTGGATTGTGAATGTTTGATCAATACGAACTCATTTTTGGATAATAAAAAAAAAATTCAAAAAATGCATCCCACCGGGGCGTTTTCGGTTTTTTGCAATTTCCATATCGCTCGTTTCTTCCCTTCTTTTCAAAACTTATGGTCGGGGGCGCTTTTTAACCTCAAACTACAACTCTCGAAGCCTGCGAGTCTAATATCTAACAACCTTGCACCCCAATCTCAAAGCCCTAAAATAATCAACGGGAGCATTTAAAGCACGTGCCAAAAAAACTGAGTAAGATTCCGAATTGCACAAAACCAAAGAGTGGATTGTGAATGTTTGATCAATACGAACCCATTTTTGAATAAAAAAAAATTCAAAAAACGCATCCCACCGGGGCGTTTTCGGTTTTTTGCATTTTCCATATCGCTCGTTTCTTCCCTTCTTCCCCAAACTTATGGTCGGGGGCGCTTTTTAACCTCAAACTACAACTCTCGAAGCCTACGAATCTAATATCTTACAACCTTGCACCCCAATCTCAAAGCCCTAAAATAATCAACGGGAGCATTTAAAGCACGTGCCAAAAAAACTGAGTAAGATTCCGAATTGCACAAAACCAAAGAGTGGATTGTGAATGTTTGATCAATACGAACCCATTTTTGAATTAAAAAAAATTCAAAAAACGCATCCCACCGGGGCGTTTTCGGTTTTTTGCAATTTCCATATCGCTCGTTTCTTCCCTTCTTCCCCAAACTTATGGTCGGGGGCGCTTTTTAACCTCAAACTACAACTCTCGAAGCCTACGAATCTAATATCTTACAACCTTGCACCCCAATCTCAAAGCCCTAAAATCCTCAACGGGAGCATTTAAAGCACGTGCCAAAAAACCTGAGTAAGATTCCGAATTGCACAAAACCAAAGAGTGGATTGTGAATGTTTGATCACTACGAACCCATTTTTGAATTAAAAAAAATTCAAAAAACGCATCCCACTAGGGCAATTTCGGTTTTTTGCAATTTTCATATCGCTCGTTTCTTCCCTTCTTTTCAAAACTTATGGTCGGGGGCGCTTTTTAACCTCAAACTACAACTCTCGAAGCCTGCGAGTCTAATATCTAACAACCTTGCACCCCAATCTCAAAGCCCTAAAATCCTCAACGGGAGCATTTAAAGCACGTGCCAAAAAAACTGAGTAAGATTCCGAATTGCACAAAACCAAAGAGTGGATTGTGAATGTTTGATCAATACGAACCCATTTTTGGATAATAAAAAAAAAATTCAAAAAATGCATCCCACCGGGGCGTTTTCGGTTTTTTGCAATTTCCATATCGCTCGTTTCTTCCCTTCTTTTCAAAACTTATGGTCGGGGGCGCTTTTTAACCTCAAACTACAACTCTCGAAGCCTGCGAGTCTAATATCTAACAACCTTGCACCCCAATCTCAAAGCCCTAAAATCCTCAACGGGAGCATTTAAAGCACGTGCCAAAAAAACTGAGTAAGATTCCGAATTGCACAAAACCAAAGAGTGGATTGTGAATGTTTGATCAATACGAACCCATTTTTTGATAATAAAAAAAAAATTCAAAAAATGCATCCCACCGGGGCGTTTTCGGTTTTTTGCAATTTCCATATCGCTCGTTTCTTCCCTTCTTTTCAAAACTTATGGTCGGGGGCGCTTTTTAACCTCAAACTACAACTCTCGAAGCCTGCGAGTCTAATATCTAACAACCTTGCACCCCAATCTCAAAGCCCTAAAATAATCAACGGGAGCATTTAAAGCACGTGCCAAAAAAACTGAGTAAGATTCCGAATTGCACAAAACCAAAGAGTGGATTGTGAATGTTTGATCAATACGAACCCATTTTTGAATAAAAAAAAATTCAAAAAACGCATCCCACCGGGGCGTTTTCGGTTTTTTGCAATTTCCATATCGCTCGTTTCTTCCCTTCTTCCCCAAACTTATGGTCGGGGGCGCTTTTTAACCTCAAACTACAACTCTCGAAGCCTGCGAGTCTAATATCTAACAACCTTGCACCCCAATCTCAAAGCCCTAAAATCCTCAACGGGAGCATTTAAAGCACGTGCCAAAAAAACTGAGTAAGATTTCGAATTGCACAAAACCAAAGAGTGGATTGTGAATGTTTGATCAATACGAACCCATTTTTGGATAATAAAAAAAAAATTCAAAAAATGCATCCCACCGGGGCGTTTTCGTTTTTTTGCAATTTCCATATCGCTCGTTTATTCCCTTCTTTTACAAACGTATGGTCGGAGCGCTTTTTAACCTGAAACTACAACTCTCGAAGCCTGCGAGTCTAATATCTAACAACCTTGCACCCCAATCTCAAAGCCCTAAAATCCTCAACGGGAGCATTTAAAGCACGTGCCAAAAAAACTGAGTAAGATTTCGAATTGCACAAAACCAAAGAGTGGATTGTGAATGTTTGATCAATACGAACCCATTTTTGGATAATAAAAAAAAAATTCAAAAAATGCATCCCACTGGGGCGTTTTCGTTTTTTTGCAATTTCCATATCGCTCGTTTATTCCCTTCTTTTACAAACGTATGGTCGGAGCTCTTTTTAACCTGAAACTACAACTCTCGAAGCCTGCGAGTCTAATATCTAACAACCTTGCACCCCAATCTCAAAGCCCTAAAATCCTCAACGGGAGCATTTAAAGCACGTGCCAAAAAAACTGAGTAAGATTCCGAATTGCACAAAACCAAAGAGTGGATTGTGAATGTTTGATCAATACGAACCCATTTTTGGATAATAAAAAAAAAATTCAAAAAATGCATCCCACCGGGGCGTTTTCGGTTTTTTGCAATTTCCATATCGCTCGTTTCTTCCCTTCTTTTCAAAACTTATGGTCGGGGGCGCTTTTTAACCTCAAACTACAACTCTCGAAGCCTGCGAGTCTAATATCTAACAACCTTGCACCCCAATCTCAAAGCCCTAAAATAATCAACGGGAGCATTTAAAGCACGTGCCAAAAAAACTGAGTAAGATTCCGAATTGCACAAAACCAAAGAGTGGATTGTGAATGTTTGATCAATACGAACCCATTTTTGAATAAAAAAAAATTCAAAAAACGCATCCCACCGGGGCGTTTTCGGTTTTTGCAATTTCTATATCGCTCGTTTCTTCCCTTCTTCCCCAAACTTATGGTCGGGGGCGCTTTTTAACCTCAAACTACAACTCTCGAAGCCTGCGAGTCTAATATCTAACAACCTTGCACCCCAATCTCAAAGCCCTAAAATACTCAACGGGAGCATTTAAAGCACGTGCCAAAAAAACTGAGTAAGATTTCGAATTGCACAAAACCAAAGAGTGGATTGTGAATGTTTGATCAATACGAACCCATTTTTGGATAATAAAAAAAAAATTCAAAAAATGCATCCCACCGGGGCGTTTTCGTTTTTTTGCAATTTCCATATCGCTCGTTTATTCCCTTCTTTTACAAACGTATGGTCGGAGCGCTTTTTAACCTGAAACTACAACTCTCGAAGCCTGCGAGTCTAATATCTAACAACCTTGCACCCCAATCTCAAAGCCCTAAAATCCTCAACGGGAGCATTTAAAGCACGTGCCAAAAAAACTGAGTAAGATTTCGAATTGCACAAAACCAAAGAGTGGATTGTGAATGTTTGATCAATACGAACTCATTTTTGGATAATAAAAAAAAATTCAAAAAATGCATCCCACCGGGGCGTTTTCGTTTTTTTGCAATTTCCATATCGCTCGTTTATTCCCTTCTTTTACAAACGTATGGTCGGAGCGCTTTTTAACCTGAAACTACAACTCTCGAAGCCTGCGAGTCTAATATCTAACAACCTTGCACCCCAATCTCAAAGCCCTAAAATCCTCAACGGGAGCATTTAAAGCACGTGCCAAAAAAACTGAGTAAGATTCCGAATTGCACAAAACCAAAGAGTGGATTGTGAATGTTTGATCAATACGAACCCATTTTTGAATAAAAAAAAAATTCAAAAAACGCATCCCACCGGGGCGTTTTCGGTTTTTTGCAATTTCCATATCGCTCGTTTCTTCCCTTCTTCTCCAAACTTATGGTCGGGGGCGCTTTTTAACCTGAAACTACAACTCTCGAAGCCTGCGAGTCTAATATCTAACAACCTTGCACCCCAATCTCAAAGCCCTAAAATCCTCAACGGGAGCATTTAAAGCACGTGCCAAAAAAACTGAGTAAGATTCCGAATTGCACAAAACCAAAGAGTGGATTGTGAATGTTTGATCAATACGAACCCATTTTTGAATAAAAAAAAAAATTCAAAAAACGCATCCCACCGGGGCGTTTTCGGTTTTTTGCAATTTCCATATCGCTCGTTTCTTCCCTTCTTCTCCAAACTTATGGTCGGGGGCGCTTTTTAACCTGAAACTACAACTCTCGAAGCCTGCGAGTCTAATATCTAACAACCTTGCACCCCAATCTCAAAGCCCTAAAATCCTCAACGGGAGCATTTAAAGCACGTGCCAAAAAAACTGAGTAAGATTCCGAATTGCACAAAACCAAAGAGTGGATTGTGAATGTTTGATCAATACGAACCCATTTTTGAATAAAAAAAAAATTCAAAAAACGCATCCCACCGGGGCGTTTTCGGTTTTTTGCAATTTCCATATCGCTCGTTTCTTCCCTTCTTCTCCAAACTTATGGTCGGGGGCGCTTTTTAACCTCAAACTACAACTCTCGAAGCCTGCGAGTCTAATATCTAACAACCTTGCACCCCAATCTCAAAGCCCTAAAATCCTCAACGGGAGTATTTAAAGCACGTGCCAAAAAAACTGGGTAAGATTCCGAATTGCACAAAACCAAAGAGTGGATTGTGAATGTTTGATCAATACGAACCCATTTTTGAATAAAAAAAAAATTCAAAAAACGCATCCCACCGGGGCGTTTTTTGGTTTTTTGCAATTTCCATATCGCTCGTTTCTTCCCTTCTTCTCCAAACTTATGGTCGGGGGCGCTTTTTAACCTCAAACTACAACTCTCGAAGCCTGCGAGTCTAATATCTAACAACCTTGCACCCCAATCTCAAAGCCCTAAAATCCTCAACGGGAGCATTTAAAGCACGTGCCAAAAAAACTGAGTAAGATTCCGAATTGCACAAAATCAAAGAGTGGATTGTGAATGTTTGATCAATACTAACCCATTTTTGAATAAAAAAAATTTCAAAAAATGCATCCCACCGGGGTGTTTTCGTTTTATTGCAATTTCCATATCGCTCGTTTATTCCCTTCTTTTACAAACGTATGGTCGGAGCGCTTTTTAACCTCAAACTACAACTCTCGAAGCCTGCGAGTCTAATATCTAACAACCTTGCACCCCAATCTCAAAGCCCTAAAATCCTCAACGGGAGCATTTAAAGCACGTGCCAAAAAAACTGAGTAAGATTCCGAATTGCACAAAACCAAAGAGTGGATTGTGAATGTTTGATCAATACGAACCCATTTTTGAATAAAAAAAAATTCAAAAAACGCATCCCACCGGGGCGTTTTTTCGGTTTTTTGCAATTTCCATATCGCTCGTTTCTTCCCTTCTTCTCCAAACTTATGGTCGGGGGGGTTTTTAACCTCAAACTACAACTCTCGAAGCCTGCGAGTCTAATATCTAACAACCTTGCACCCCAATCTCAAAGCCCTAAAATCCTCAACGGGAGCATTTAAAGCACGTGCCAAAAAAACTGTGTAAGATTCCGAATTGCACAAAACCAAAGAGTGGATTGTGAATGTTTGATCAATACGAACCCATTTTTGAATAAAAAAAAATTCAAAAAACGCATCCCACCGGGGCGTTTTTTCGGTTTTTTGCAATTTCCATATCGCTCGTTTCTTCCCTTCTTCTCCAAAATTATGGTCGGGGGCGCTTTTTAACCTCAAACTACAACTCTCGAAGCCTGCGAGTCTAATATCTAACAACCTTGCTCCCCAATCTCAAAGCCCTAAAATAATCAACGGGAGCATTTAAAGCACGTGCCAAAAAAACTGAGTAAGATTCCGAATTGCACAAAACCAAAGAGTGGATTGTGAATGTTTGATCAATACGAACCCATTTTTGAATTAAAAAAAAATCAAAAAACGCATCCCACCGGGGCGTTTTCGGTTTTTTAAAATTTCCATATCGTTCGTTTCTTCCCTTCTTCTCCAAACTTATGGTCGGGGGCGCTTTTTAATCTCAAACTACAACTCTCGAAGCATGCGAGTGTAATATCTAAGAACCTTGCACCCCAATCTCAAAGCCCTAAAATCCTCAACGGGAGCATTTAAAGCACGTGCCAAAAAAACTGAGTAAGATTCCGAATTGCACAAAATCAAAGAGTGGATTGTGAATGTTTGATCAATACTAACCCATTTTTGAATAAAAAAAATTTCAAAAAATGCATCCCACCGGGGCGTTTTCGTTTTTTTGCAATTTCCATATCGCTCGTTTATTCCCTTCTTTTACAAACGTATGGTCGGAGCGCTTTTTAACCTGAAACTACAACTCTCGAAGCCTGCGAGTCTAATATCTAACAACCTTGCACCCCAATCTCAAAGCCCTAAAATCCTCAACGGGAGCATTTAAAGCACGTGCCAAAAAAACTGAGTAAGATTTCGAATTGCACAAAACCAAAGAGTGGATTGTGAATGTTTGATCAATACGAACTCATTTTTGGATAATAAAAAAAAATTCAAAAAATGCATCCCACCGGGGCGTTTTCGTTTTTTTGCAATTTCCATATCGCTCGTTTATTCCCTTCTTTTACAAACGTATGGTCGGAGCGCTTTTTAACCTGAAACTACAACTCTCGAAGCCTGCGAGTCTAATATCTAACAACCTTGCACCCCAATCTCAAAGCCCTAAAATCCTCAACGGGAGCATTTAAAGCACGTGCCAAAAAAACTGAGTAAGATTCCGAATTGCACAAAACCAAAGAGTGGATTGTGAATGTTTGATCAATACGAACCCATTTTTGAATAAAAAAAAAATTCAAAAAACGCATCCCACCGGGGCGTTTTCGGTTTTTTGCAATTTCCATATCGCTCGTTTCTTCCCTTCTTCTCCAAACTTATGGTCGGGGGCGCTTTTTAACCTGAAACTACAACTCTCGAAGCCTGCGAGTCTAATATCTAACAACCTTGCACCCCAATCTCAAAGCCCTAAAATCCTCAACGGGAGCATTTAAAGCTCGTGCCAAAAAAACTGAGTAAGATTCCGAATTGCACAAAACCAAAGAGTGGATTGTGAATGTTTGATCAATACGAACCCATTTTTGAATAAAAAAAAAATTCAAAAAACGCATCCCACCGGGGCGTTTTCGGTTTTTTGCAATTTCCATATCGCTCGTTTCTTCCCTTCTTCTCCAAACTTATGGTCGGGGGCGCTTTTTAACCTGAAACTACAACTCTCGAAGCCTGCGAGTCTAATATCTAACAACCTTGCACCCCAATCTCAAAGCCCTAAAATCCTCAACGGGAGCATTTAAAGCACGTGCCAAAAAAACTGAGTAAGATTCCGAATTGCACAAAACCAAAGAGTGGATTGTGAATGTTTGATCAATACGAACCCATTTTTGAATAAAAAAAAAATTCAAAAAACGCATCCCACCGGGGCGTTTTCGGTTTTTTGCAATTTCCATATCGCTCGTTTCTTCCCTTCTTCTCCAAACTTATGGTCGGGGGCGCTTTTTAACCTCAAACTACAACTCTCGAAGCCTGCGAGTCTAATATCTAACAACCTTGCACCCCAATCTCAAAGCCCTAAAATCCTCAACGGGAGTATTTAAAGCACGTGCCAAAAAAACTGGGTAAGATTCCGAATTGCACAAAACCAAAGAGTGGATTGTGAATGTTTGATCAATACGAACCCATTTTTGAATAAAAAAAAAATTCAAAAAACGCATCCCACCGGGGCGTTTTTTGGTTTTTTGCAATTTCCATATCGCTCGTTTCTTCCCTTCTTCTCCAAACTTATGGTCGGGGGCGCTTTTTAACCTCAAACTACAACTCTCGAAGCCTGCGAGTCTAATATCTAACAACCTTGCACCCCAATCTCAAAGCCCTAAAATCCTCAACGGGAGCATTTAAAGCACGTGCCAAAAAAACTGAGTAAGATTCCGAATTGCACAAAATCAAAGAGTGGATTGTGAATTTTGATCAATACTAACCCATTTTTGAATAAAAAAAATTTCAAAAAATGCATCCCACCGGGGTGTTTTCGTTTTATTGCAATTTCCATATCGCTCGTTTATTCCCTTCTTTTACAAACGTATGGTCGGAGCGCTTTTTAACCTCAAACTACAACTCTCGAAGCCTGCGAGTCTAATATCTAACAACCTTGCACCCCAATCTCAAAGCCCTAAAATCCTCAACGGGAGCATTTAAAGCACGTGCCAAAAAAACTGAGTAAGATTCCGAATTGCACAAAACCAAAGAGTGGATTGTGAATGTTTGATCAATACGAACCCATTTTTGAATAAAAAAAAATTCAAAAAACGCATCCCACCGGGGCGTTTTTTCGGTTTTTTGCAATTTCCATATCGCTCGTTTCTTCCCTTCTTCTCCAAACTTATGGTCGGGGGGGTTTTTAACCTCAAACTACAACTCTCGAAGCCTGCGAGTCTAATATCTAACAACCTTGCACCCCAATCTCAAAGCCCTAAAATCCTCAACGGGAGCATTTAAAGCACGTGCCAAAAAAACTGTGTAAGATTCCGAATTGCACAAAACCAAAGAGTGGATTGTGAATGTTTGATCAATACGAACCCATTTTTGAATAAAAAAAAATTCAAAAAACGCATCCCACCGGGGCGTTTTTTCGGTTTTTTGCAATTTCCATATCGCTCGTTTCTTCCCTTCTTCTCCAAAATTATGGTCGGGGGCGCTTTTTAACCTCAAACTACAACTCTCGAAGCCTGCGAGTCTAATATCTAACAACCTTGCTCCCCAATCTCAAAGCCCTAAAATAATCAACGGGAGCATTTAAAGCACGTGCCAAAAAAACTGAGTAAGATTCCGAATTGCACAAAACCAAAGAGTGGATTGTGAATGTTTGATCAATACGAACCCATTTTTGAATTAAAAAAAAATCAAAAAACGCATCCCACCGGGGCGTTTTCGGTTTTTTGCAATTTCCATATCGTTCGTTTCTTCCCTTCTTCTCCAAACTTATGGTCGGGGGCGCTTTTTAATCTCAAACTACAACTCTCGAAGCATGCGAGTGTAATATCTAAGAACCTTGCACCCCAATCTCAAAGCCCTAAAATCCTCAACGGGAGCATTTAAAGCACGTGCCAAAAAAACTGAGTAAGATTCCGAATTGCACAAAACCAAAGAGTGGATTGTGAATGTTTGATCAATACGAACCCATTTTTGAATTAAAAAAAAATCAAAAAACGCATCCCACCGGGGCGTTTTCGGTTTTTTGCAATTTCCATATCGTTCGTTTCTTCCCTTCTTCTCCAAACTTATGGTCGGGGGCGCTTTTTAACCTCAAACTACAACTCTCGAAGCATGCGAGTGTAATATCTAAGAACCTTGCACCCCAATCTCAAAGCCCTAAAATCCTCAACGGGAACATTTAAAGCACGTGCCAAAAAAACTGAGTAAGATTCCGAATTGCACAAAACCAAAGAGTGGATTGTGAATGTTTGATCAATACGAACCCATTTTTGAATTAAAAAAAAATCAAAAAACGCATCCCACCGGGGCGTTTTCGGTTTTTTGCAATTTCCATATCGTTCGTTTCTTCCCTTCTTCTCCAAACTTATGGTCGGGGGCGCTTTTTAACCTCAAACTACAACTCTCGAAGCATGCGAGTCTAATATCTAACAACCTTGCACCCCAATCTCAAAGCCCTAAAATCCTCAACGGGAGCATTTAAAGCACGTGCCAAAAAAACTGTGTAAGATTCCGAATTGCACAAAACCAAAGAGTGGATTGTGAATGTTTGATCAATACGAACCCATTTTTGAATAAAAAAATATTTCAACAAATGGATCCCACCTGGACGTTTTCGGGTTTTTGCAATTTCCATATCGCTCGTTTCTTCCCTTCTTCTCCAAACTTATGGTCGGGGGCGCTTTTTAACCTCAAACTACAACTCTCGAAGCCTGCGAGTCTAATATCTAACAACCTTGCACCCCAATCTCAAAGCCCTAAAATAATCAACGGGAGCATTTAAAGCACGTGCCAAAAAAACTGAGTAAGATTCCGAATTGCACAAAACCAAAGAGTGGATTGTGAATGTTTGATCAATACGAACCCATTTTTGAATTAAAAAAAAATCAAAAAACGCATCCCACCGGGGCGTTTTCGGTTTTTTGCAATTTCCATATCGTTCGTTTCTTCCCTTCTTCTCCAAACTTATGGTCGGGGGCGCTTTTTAACCTCAAACTACAACTCTCGAAGCATGCGAGTGTAATATCTAAGAACCTTGCACCCCAATCTCAAAGCCCTAAAATCCTCAACGGGAGCATTTAAAGCACGTGCCAAAAAAACTGAGTAAGATTCCGAATTGCACAAAACCAAAGAGTGGATTGTGAATGTTTGATCAATACGAACCCATTTTTGAATAAAAAAAATATTTCAACAAATGGATCCCACCTGGACGTTTTCGGGTTTTTGCAATTTCCATATCGCTCGTTTCTTCCCTTCTTTTCCAAACTTATGGTCGGGGAGCTTTTTAACCTCAAACTACAACTCTCGAAGCCTGCGAGTCTAATATCTAACAACCTTGCACCCCAATCTCAAAGCCCTAAAATCCTCAACGGGAGCATTTAAAGCACGTGCTAAAAAAACTGAGTAAGATTCCGAATTGCACAAAATCAAAGAGTGGATTGTGAATGTTTGATCAATACTAACCCATTTTTGAATAAAAAAAAATTCAAAAAATGCATCCCACCGGGGCGTTTTCGTTTTTTTGCAATTTCCATATCGCTCGTTTATTCCCTTCTTTTACAAACGTATGGTCGGAGCGCTTTTTAACCTCAAACTACAACTCTCGAAGCCTGCGAGTCTAATATCTAACAACCTTGCACCCCAATCTCAAAGCCCTAAAATCCTCAACGGGAGCATTTAAAGCACGTGCCAAAAAAACTGTGTAAGATTCCGAATTGCACAAAACCAAAGAGTGGATTGTGAATGTTTGATCAATACGAACCCATTTTTGAATAAAAAAAAATTCAAAAAACGCATCCCACCGGGGCGTTTTTTCAGTTTTTTGCAATTTCCATATCGCTCGTTTCTTCCCTTCTTCTCCAAACTTATGGTCGGGGGCGCTTTTTAACCTCAAACTACAACTGTCGAAGCCTGCGAGTCTAATATCTAACAACCTTGCACCCCAATCTCAAAGCCCTAAAATAATCAACGGGAGCATTTAAAGCACGTGCCAAAAAAACTGAGTAAGATTCCGAATTGCACAAAACCAAAGAGTGGATTGTGAATGTTTGATCAATACGAACCCATTTTTGAATTAAAAAAAAATCAAAAAACGCATCCCACCGGGGCGTTTTCGGTTTTTTGCAATTTCCATATCGTTCGTTTCTTCCCTTCTTCTCCAAACTTATGGTCGGGGGCGCTTTTTAACCTCAAACTACAACTCTCGAAGCATGCGAGTGTAATATCTAAGAACCTTGCACCCCAATCTCAAAGCCCTAAAATCCTCAACGGGAGCATTTAAAGCACGTGCCAAAAAAACTGAGTAAGATTCCGAATTGCACAAAACCAAAGAGTGGATTGTGAATGTTTGATCAATACGAACCCATTTTTGAATTAAAAAAAAATCAAAAAACGCATCCCACCGAGGCGTTTTCGGTTTTTTGCAATTTCCATATCGTTCGTTTCTTCCCTTCTTCTCCAAACTTATGGTCGGGGGCGCTTTTTAACCTCAAACTACAACTCTCGAAGCATTCGAGTGTAATATCTAAGAACCTTGCACCCCAATCTCAAAGCCCTAAAATCCTAAACGGGAGCATTTAAAGCACGTGCCAAAAAAACTGAGTAAGATTCCGAATTGCACAAAACCAAAGAGTGGATTGTGAATGTTTGATCAATACGAACCCAGTTTTGAATAAAAAAAATATTTCAACAAATGGATCCCACCTGGACGTTTTCGGGTTTTTGCAATTTCCATATCGCTCGTTTCTTCCCTTCTTTTCCAAACTTATGGTCGTGGAGCTTTTTAACCTCAAACTACAACTCTCGAAGCCTGCGAGTCTAATATCTAACAACCTTGCACCCCAATCTCAAAACCCTAAAATAATCAACGGGAGCATTTAAAGCACGTGCCAAAAAAACTGAGTAAGATTCCGAATTGCACAAAACCAAAGAGTGGATTGTGAATGTTTGATCAATATGAACCCATTTTCGAATTAAAAAAAAATCAAAAAACGCATCCCACCGGGGCGTTTTCGGTTTTTTGCAATTTCCATATCGTTCGTTTCTTCCCTTCTTCTCCAAACTTATGGTCGGGGGCGCTTTTTAACCTCAAACTACAACTCTCGAAGCATGCGAGTGTAATATCTAAGAACCTTGCACCCCAATCTCAAAGCCCTAAAATCCTCAACGGGAGCATTTAAAGCACGTGCCAAAAAAACTGTGTAAGATTCCGAATTGCACAAAACCAAAGAGTGGATTGTGAATGTTTGATCAATACGAACCCATTTTTGAATAAAAAAAAATTCAAAAAACGCATCCCACCGGGGCGTTTTTTCAGTTTTTTGCAATTTCCATATCGCTCGTTTCTTCCCTTCTTCTCCAAACTTATGGTCGGGGGCGCTTTTTAACCTCAAACTACAACTGTCGAAGCCTGCGAGTCTAATATCTAACAACCTTGCACCCCAATCTCAAAGCCCTAAAATAATCAACGGGAGCATTTAAAGCACGTGCCAAAAAAACTGAGTAAGATTCCGAATTGCACAAAACCAAAGAGTGGATTGTGAATGTTTGATCAATACGAACCCATTTTTGAATTAAAAAAAAATCAAAAAACGCATCCCACCGGGGCGTTTTCGGTTTTTTGCAATTTCCATATCGTTCGTTTCTTCCCTTCTTCTCCAAACTTATGGTCGGGGGCGCTTTTTAACCTCAAACTACAACTCTCGAAGCATGCGAGTGTAATATCTAAGAACCTTGCACCCCAATCTCAAAGCCCTAAAATCCTCAACGGGAGCATTTAAAGCACGTGCCAAAAAAACTGAGTAAGATTCCGAATTGCACAAAACCAAAGAGTGGATTGTGAATGTTTGATCAATACGAACCCAGTTTTGAATAAAAAAAATATTTCAACAAATGGATCCCACCTGGACGTTTTCGGGTTTTTGCAATTTCCATATCGCTCGTTTCTTCCCTTCTTTTCCAAACTTATGGTCGGGGAGCTTTTTAACCTCAAACTACAACTCTCGAAGCCTGCGAGGCTAATATCTAACAACCTTGCACCCCAATCTCAAAGCCCTAAAATCCTCAACGGGAGCATTTAAAGCACGTGCTAAAAAAACTGAGTAAGATTCTGAATTGCACAAAACCAAAGAGTGGATTGTGAATGTTTGATCAATACGAACCCAGTTTTGAATAAAAAAAATATTTCAACAAATGGATCCCACCTGGACGTTTTCGGGTTTTTGCAATTTCCATATCGCTCGTTTCTTCCCTTCTTTTCCAAACTTATGGTCGGGGGCGCTTTTTAACCTCAAACTACAACTCTCGAAGCCTGCGAGTCTAATATCTAACAACCTTGCACCCCAATCTCAAAGCCCTAAAATCCTCAACGGGAGCATTTAAAGCACGTGCCAAAAAAACTGAGTAAGATTCCGAATTGCACAAAACCAAAGAGTGGATTGTGAATGTTTGATCAATACGAACCCATTTTTGAATAAAAAAAAAAAAATTCAAAAAATGCATCCCACTGGGGCTTTTTCGGTTTTTTTTCAAGAAATCCTCTCAGAAAAAACCATTTGCTCGAAGCATTGGTCTGCCCCTTGTCCATCTTGTTTCGCGTCCTCCGAAGTCGGTATTGGCCTCTGAGGCTTCGTCTTCAGTTGATAAAAAACAGAGCATGGGTTGTGAGGATCCTGACTGGTGAAGCCTGTGTCTGTTCTTGAGTTAATTGATGAGGAGGAAGAGAGTAATGGTGAGGTTGGCTCAAAGCACGGGTTGGAGCGTTCGAAAGGTCTTTCCTCTGCGTTTTCTGGGCAGAGCTTACTTCCTTCAAAAATGGCGATTAAAAGGGCCGTAGGCAATCCGCGTCTGGAGGTTGAAGATGACAGGCTAGGGCAACCTGCTTCTTCGTCCTTGGGGGCGGCGGCTGCTGCTCGTGCTTTAATTGAGAGTCCTAAGGAAGGAAAGTCCTTTACTCACCAGGGCGGGATGGAAGGAGAAGGTGTCGCCCGAATCTCTTCTCTTCCCATGATTAATATGGGTGCTGTTAATGTGAGGGAGGATTCTCTTCAAAAATTCCAAGCTGAACTTTTATTGGGAGAGCCGAATATGGTATCTCTCGGTCCTCAATTAAATGAGGATTTCCCTGCCGTTGGAAAGTCAAATAATGGCTTGAAGCTCAGTTCTCCGAAAATTAGCAAGTCCCTTGAAGGGCCATCCCGAGGGAATATTACGTCCTTGCAATTGGAATGGCCAACGGGTTTGGCGCAAATGATTTGGGGGCCATTGGGCTTGGCCATCTTGGGCCTAGTGCTAATGGGCTTGACCATATTGGGCTTCATGGGTTGGATAAAAGTGGGCTTCACCCTAGTGGGCTTAATCCAATGGGGTTGGGCCCAAATTTGTCTAACTTAGGGCAAAGAGCCTTGTCTATTGGCCCAATCAGGCCGCCCTATTTTAGCCCTATTGGAAGGGGTCAGTTGGGCCACTTGGTGACCCGTCGCTCTTGTCCCACTCAGGCTGAGGTTTTGCCCCTAGAGGGAAGGGTTGGAGATAGTGAGTTCGGGATGGGGATTAGCCCGCTTGGGCCTAGGAGTGGCTTGGGGATTCCAGGAAAGTTTCCTCTGTTAGGCCATCCTCGGTCGAATTTGGGGGCTAGTGAAGGGGATGATGCGTCCATGGGTTCTTTGGGTGGTTTTGGGCCTAATCCATTTGGGCCAACTGGGTCAAACGGTCAGGGGCATAAAGCTAGTTGGGCCAATCTTTTTGGGCCTTAGTGGACCTCCCTAGTTGATGAACCCCTAGTCTATAACCCTCCAATTGAGAAGGATTGGATTCTGTTTGCCATCCCCTCGGATTAGGTTATTGAGGAGGGCATAGCAGTTTGGAGAGGTTCGTTAGTGGGTCAGTTTATTGATGGCAAACTCCCCTTTTTTATTCTGGATCGGCTTGTCAGTAGGATTTGGGGTCATGTGGAAGTTCCAACCATTAACTTGTTTGATAATGGTTTGATCATCTTCAGATTCAAAAAGGACTCAGCTCGGGACTGGGTCCTGGAGAATGGCCCCTATGGAATTGTGGACCACTCCTGGGTTGAGTAATATTGCGAGCACGGTTGGTGTTCCTTTGCGGTTGGATAAGCCTACAAAGGACAAAACGTGCTCCTCGTATGCTCGGGTTTGTGTGGAGGTTGCGATTGATGCCCCTCTTCCTAGTAAAGTTGGGGTCACTGTCTATGGGGTAGATCACACTATCCCAATTGAGTATGAGTGGAAGCCCAAGCGGTGCCTGTCTTGCCGTGTCTTTGGTCATTCAGACACAGGTTGTCCGAAACAGAAGGAGGGTAGGGTCGATCCCATCCTCACTACACAGGTGTCTGCTGAGGGTGAGATCAAGGTGCGGCCCCAGAGTGAGGGCGTGGACTCGGATAAGGTAGTGGTTGATGGTGGGGAGGGTCAACAGGCCTCCTCTCTTGAGGTTGGTGATGAGTTTCTCCCTGTGGGAGGGAAATCTCGTAGGCGTAAACGGAAAAGGAAGAAGGCTCCGAAGTCCTTGGCTGCGACTGACTCGTCTGCCCATCCCATTGCTTTGGTTAGCCTCCCGGGTTCTCCTAGTAGCCCCACCTCTAGGCTTTCCCGTTCTCCTAAGCCCCTAAAGGGGGTCCGCGTGACAAACTCTTTCGGTTCTCTAGTTGATTCCTCGGAGTGCGCTTTGGCCTCCCCGAGGGTGGTTTCCTTAGTGGAAAAGACGCTCTGTGACAGTGTGGACCCTCGATGGTGTCAGGATGCCATTGTTTCCCTTCTACTTCCTATGTCTAGTTGGTGCTCGTGTAATGTGCGCGGTCTCACTGACCCGACAAAAGGACGATGTGTTCGTTCCTTTTTGCAGTCTGAGAATATTGGTTTCTGCTGTCTGGTAGAAACTAAGGTTAAGGCTCATCAGTTTGACTTCGTGTTTCGTTCCTTTGGGGCCGATTGGCAGTGCGTGTGTAGTTATTGGGAGAGTGGACTGGGTCGTATTTGGGTGTTATGGCGTTCCCGCCGTTTCTCTTTCTCTCCAAGCCTGATTAGTCCTCAGTTGGTTACTGGCTCCTTGGTGGACCTGTCTTCTCAAGTTGTGACTCATATTGCCTGTGTGTATGGGTCCAATCTCGAGGCTGGGCGGTCTGCCTTGTGGAGGGAGTTGGCCTTGGCGTGCTCGAGTTGGTCTTCCCCTGGAGTGGTTATGGGAGACTTTAATGAGACTCGTCGGCTGACTGAGAGGAGTGGTGGCAACCATAGCATTTATGCGATGGGAGCCTTTGATACTGCTCTCCTAGAGGCTGACTTGGTTGAGCTGCCGGTTCAGGGGAATTGGTTCTGATATGGATTATGGCACCACAAGTCCAATTCTTAATCCACAAGGTCCAATTACAAGGTCCAAGGCAAGACTAATTCGACAAGCCTACATAACTCATGTTCAAGGATGGTTGGTTTCAGCGCAAGGAAGGAGTCTTCATGTGGACGCCAATTTCGATGAAGAGATGAATTCAAAATTCAATATTTGTAATTTGGAAGCGCATCCTACATCCTAAAGACATCAATGATGTTCAGAAGATATGACCTTTCTTACAAGCCCAAGCACTTAGGAATTGTTTTTAATTCTTTGGCGGTTACAAATTGAACTTTGTTTTAATTCCTAGTTGTTTTATTTTACTTTACATTTACTATGTATGTTACATTATCATGCTTGTATTAGCTTATAAATTGGTGGGACACAAATGCAAAAGGACGGATTTTGAATGAATTGAGAATTACAAATCACCTTGAGTGTGAATTTGCTTTGGAATTTCGTGAGTCATAACCTTGTCTTGCCAACTTCCAGAATTTGTCATTCCTTGTGTTTAGGGTGGCTGCCGGATCAAGCTTTTTAGAATTGATCATTCTAACAAGTGGATTGATTCAATTTAGAGCAAGAAGTTCAATTCTTGTCTCTAGATCATAGATCAAAGAGGTAATCTTTTCCTAACCTTAATCTCTTGGTTGATAGCATCTAGATCTAGGAGGGTTCTAATTCTTGCTTCAAGGGTTCTTGCTAAATTAGCTTGGGTGTTTGAACTTGCAATTGAGTTTGCCTTATCAGGTTCACTTGGACTAGCCGCCCGAGGGGAGGCCCGGGGGGTCAGTTGGAGAGGTTGGATAGAGTTTTGGTGAATGCTGAGTGGGCTTCTGCCCGGCCTATGTGTGTGGTGCACGTGCATGATTGGGGTGATTCTGATCATAGTCCGATGGTTTTCTCTCCAGGCCCTTTAGGTGCTCGTCGGTCTCCCGCCTTTCGGTTTTTTAACCATTGGGGGGAGTCTGATAGGTTTTTGGCTGTGGTCGCTAGTAGGTGGGTGACCCATGCTAGGGTCTCTCCGCTTGTTAGCTTTGCTCGCAATTTAAAGGGCTTCTAGGTCTCTAAGGCAGGAGTTTGGGAAGCCGATTGTCGTGCTTAGTCAGCAGGTTGTTGATCTTCGCTTGGCCATGGAGGCTGCCTAGGCTGGAGTTTTGTCTGACCCCCTCTCTCCCTCCCTCCTGCTTCAGGCCTCTGAGGCCTCGGATAGGTTTTGGGCAGCAGCTAGGTGTGAAGAAGCCTCCCTTCGGCAAAAATCGAGGGTTAAGTGGCTGGCGTTAGGGGATAGGAACTCGGGTTTCTTTCATAGGAGCGTGAAAGTTAGGGCAGCCCGGAATAGCTTTTCCTCTCTGGTTGACGGTTCTGGGGCCAGGTTGTCTTCCCATGAGGACATCTCGAGATCTCTGGTTCTTTATTTCCAGGGGCTCTTGGGTTCCCAGGGGGTGGGTTACCGTGACCTTACAGAGCTTTTAAAACCGATTGTGGGGTTTCTGTGGTCTGATCAGTGTATTACTGATCTCATCCGCCCCATTTCGAGAGAGGAGGTTCGAGCTGTTCTCTTTTCCATGAGTAGTGCCAAGGCTCCTGGGCCGGATGGTTTCCCTGTGGGGTTTTTCAAAGCTGCTTGGAGTGTTGTTGGGGATGATTTCTGTACCGCAGCGCTTCACTTCTTTGATACCTCCTTCCTTCCTCCTGGTATCAATGCCACCTCTCTTACCTTGATTCCTAAGAAGGTGGGTGCCTCCGGGTTGAGAATTTCAGGCCTATCTCCTGTTGTAATGTGTTGTATAAATGCATTGCAAAGGTTTTGGCCAATCGTCTTCGCGTGTGGCTGCCTTCCTTCATAAGCCCGAATCAGTCGGCCTTTGTTCAAGGAAGGAGTATTGTGGATAACATTCTGCTCTGTCAGGAGTTGGTTGGGGGTTACCACCTCAACAAAGGGAGCCCGCGGTGTGTGCTGAAGGTCGACCTGTAGAAAGCTTATGATTCTATCCAGTGGGATTTTCTCTTTGGCTTACTGCTTTCGATTGGTACGCCTTGCCATTTTGTCAACTGGATCCGGGCTTGCGTTACTTCGCCTATGTTCTCCATTTCGGTGAATGGGTCCTCTGAGGGGTTTTTTGCGGGTAGGCGGGGTCTCCGTCAGGGAGATCCCCTGTCCCCTTACCTGTTCGTCATGTGTATGGAAGTATTGTCGAGGTTGCTGAATTCCCCGCCGCCTGAGTTTGAGTTTCATCCCAAGTGCGAGAGGGTTAATCTTACCCATCTTTGCTTTGCGGATGACTTGATGATTTTCTCTGCGGGAAATAGGACTTCTTTGAGGTTTGTTCAGCAGACCTTACATCACTTCCAGGAGCTTTCAGGCCTTGTGGCTAACTCCGCCAAGAGCTCGATGTTCTGTGCGGGGGTTCCTGTCCCGGTGGCTGTCGGCCTTGCTGAGTTCATGGGTGTTGCTCTTGCGTCCCTGCCTGTTTGTTACTTAGGTCTCCCTCTCCTTTCTGGTAGGCTGTCTTCTCGGGATTGCCAGCCCCTGATTGATCGGATCACCTCTAGGATTGGCAGTTGGTCTGCTAGGGCTCTTTCCTATGCTGGTAGGTTGCAGCTTATCCAGTCGGTTCTCCAGAGCTTCCATGTCTATTGGGCTAGTGTGTTTGTGCTGCCTGCTCGTATAGTCCATAGGGTTGAGAGTTTGCTTCGTTGCTACCTCTGGAAAGGCTCTCCTTCTGGTCGCGGGGGGGCGAAGGTTGCCTGGGATGACATTTGTTTGCCGAAGAGGGAGGGAGGTTTGGGTATTCGTCATATCCAATCCTGGAACTCGGCAGCTATTATGAAGCTCCTTTGGCTCCTTCTGCTTCGCTCTGGTTCTCTGTGGGTCGCTTGGATGGAGGAGTATATCCTCCGTGGTCGTTCTCTTTGGACGATTCCTGTGTCGTTTATGTGGTCTTGGTGCCTCAAGGCGATTATGGGGCTTCGTGACCAATTCCGTCCACTTGTCCGGTTTTCCATTGGCGATGGTTGTAGGTGCCGTATTTGGGTTGATCCTTGGCTGCCTGATGGTCCTATTCTCCCCAGGATTAGCGATCGTATCTTGTATGACGCGGCTAGTCATATTCAAGCTATGGTCTCTTATTTCCTGCTGCCTGATGGTTCGTGGCGGTGGTCGTTGGTGTCTCCTGAGTTGTTGGAGATCTCCGATGCCGTGCGCTCTACTGTGTGTTGCCCAGGTAGGGTGGATAGGTTGATCTGGGTTCCAGGCGGGATTGGCTTTTCAGTTTCGAGTGCTTGGGAGGCGATCCGTCCCCGTGGGACGGTGGTTCCTTGGCAGGGTTTGCTTTGGTTCGGGGGGAATATTCCGCGTCATGCTTTTGTCACCTGGCTGGCCTTGAGGGATCGTTTGTATACCCGTGATAGGCTGGCTAGGTGGATCCCCTCGACCCCTACCGATTACTTGCTTTGCTTGTCCGGGTCTGAGTCCCGTGACCACTTGTTCTTTCAGTGCCCCTTTGCGAGTTTGGTATTGGAAGATATCCTCTGTTGGGGTAGAGCTTCCCGCCTTGTTCTCCCTTGGGATGCTGAGCTTCAGTGGATTTGTCGGGAGAGTGCTGGGCAGCACAAGCGTAAGCTTCTTTGGAGAGTGGCCTGGTGTGCTGTGATCTACCATATTTGGAAGGAACGCAACTTGCATTTTCACGGCCCGGGTCACCGCCCTCCTCAGTTGGTTATCGCTGCTATTCGGTCTGATATTTCTTCTGCATGCTCGTCCTGGGTGGGTGCGGTTTCGGCCGACTCCCCCTGGGTTTCTTTTGATTGACTTTATCTTGTTCTTTGAGTGTGTGCAGGTGAATTTTCAGGTTTCTCTTTGCGGTGCTGTTTCGCTTCTGGCGATTGCTTCTTCCCCTGCTCTGTCCCTTGGTTGCTCCTTGCGGTGCTGTTCGTTGCTGAAGGTTGCTTCTTCCCCTGTTCTGTCCCTAGGTGCTGCTGTTGTCTCTTCTCTGGAGGGGGTTTTTCAGTTTGGTCTGTGCGGTTTGCCTAGTGGGGCTTCTCCCTGTGCTTGTTCCTACTTTGAGGTCCCTTCTTGCTGAGGCTCGTTCATGCTTGCTTTCGGCTCCTGTCTGCCCCTTGCTGTCCTCGACTCTTTCTTCCCTGGCGGGCTTTTTGAGTGGGGCTTTGAGAGGCTAGTCTGTGGGGGCCACCATTTGTAAGGGTTGGTTCAGGCGGTGCTTGCTACTTCTGCAGTTGGTTGTCCATCTCTGTCCTGTGGGTGCTCTTTGTCCCCTGGTGTGGTCCTGGTTCCTAATTGAGTTGAGTTTGTTCTGGATGCTTGTTGTCATCCCGAAAGGCGCCTTGTCCGAAGGGTGTGTCGGTTTTTGGTGGGTGTCCTTGGATCTGGCTTTGTCGAGGGAAGCGATGCTTTCCTGGTCCTTGTGGCTTTCTGCCGGGCCTGCATACCTGATGGTTGTTCTTTTGCCATAAGTAGGGGGAAGATGAGTTGAAGGGCCTATTCTTTGTTTTGGTCCACTTGGTCGTGCTTGGGGGGCTGGCTTCTTGCATGCATCCGATGGATGGCCAGCTTGGCCTCTTTTTATCTCAGCTTCTGCCTGTCCTCCCTCTGCTTTGCTGGGTGCCCCTTGACCTTGTCTGGAATCGCTCTTTCACTCGTGTCGGCCGGGGATTGATGGCTTGGGCTGTTTTTGGGCGGCTGGGGAGTTATGCTTCGTTCGTGTTGGGTCTTGTTGCTTCCTCTTGCTTAGATTGTGTTCTTTTGCTCTTTGAGTTGTGTTGTATTTATTTGCTTTTTGGTCTTTTCTGGCTCCCTCCCGCTTGTGGGTTGGGTGCCGGGGTTTTGTGGTTTGTTGGTTTCTTTGTTGCTTTCCCTCGGGCTGTGAGGTTCGGTTGGGTTGCTCTGTTTTGTTTTCGTACTTTGGTTTTCCCAGTGGATGTTCCATTGTTTGATGGAGCCCTTTGGCCTCGGGCTTTGAGGTCTTTTGCTTAATATATAATCACCTTTGCAAAAAAACTTATGGTCGGGGACGCTTTTTAACCTCAAACAACAACTCTCGAAGCCTGCGAGTCTAATATCTAACAACCTTGCACCGCAATCTCAAAGCCCTAAAATCCTCAACGGGAGCATTTAAAGCACGTGCCAAAAAAACTTAGTAAGATTCCGAATTGCACAAAAGAAAAGAGTGGATTGTGAATGTTTGATCAATACGAACCCATTTTTGAATAAAAAAAAAATCAAAAAACGCATCCCACCGGGGCGTTTTCGGTATTTTGCAATTTCCATATCGCGAGTTTCTGACCTTCTTTTCCAAACTTATGGTCGGGGACGCTTTTTAACCTCAAACAACAACTCTCGAAGCCTGCGAGTCTGATATCTAACAACCTTGCACCCCAATCTCAAAGCCCTAAAATCCTCAACGGGAGCATTTAAAGCACGTGCCAAAAAAACTCAGTAAGATTCCGAATTGCACAAAACCAAAGAGTGGATTGTGAATGTTTGATCAATACGAACCCATTTTTGAATAAAAAAAAATTTCAAAAAATGCATCCCACCGGGGCGTTTTCGGTTTTTTGCAATTTCCATATCGCTCGTTTCTTCCCTTCTTTTCCAAACTTATGGTCGGAGCGCTTTTTAACCTCAAACTACAACTCTCGAAGTCTGCGAGTCAAATATCTAACAATCTTGCACCCCAATCTCAAAGCCCTAAAATCCTCAACGGGAGCATTTAAAGCACGTGCCAAAAAAACTGAGTAAGATTCCGAATTGCACAAAACCAAAGAGTGGATTGTGAATGTTAGATCAATACAAACCCATTTTTGAGTAAACATTTTTTTCAAAAAATGCATCCCACCGGGGCGTTTTCGGTTGTTTGCAATATCCATATCGCTCGTTTCTTCCCTTTTTTTCCAAACTTATGGTCGGGGACGCTTTTTAACCTCAAACAACAACTCTCGAAGCCTGCGAGTCTAATATCTAACAACCTTGCACCCCAATCTCAAAGCTCTAAAATCCTCAACGGGAGCATTTAAAGCACGTGCCAAAAAAACTGAGTAAGATTCCGAATTGCACAAAACCAAAGAGTGGATTGTGAATGTTTGATCAATACGAACCCATTTTTGAATAAAAAAAAATTCAAAAAACGCATCCCACCGAGGCGTTTTCGGTTTTTTGCAATTTCCATATCGCTCGTTTCTTACCCCATTATCAAACAAGTTAATGGTTGGAACTTCCACATGACCCCAAATCCTACTAACAAGCCGATCCAGAATAAAAAAGGGGAGTTTGCCATCAATAAACTGACCCACTAACGAACCTCTCCAAACTGCTATGCCCTCCTCAATAACCTAATCCGAGGGGATGGCAAACAGAATCCCGATGTGACACAACAATAAACTGACCCTAACGAACCTCTTCAAAAATGGGTTTGATCAATACGAACCCATTTTTGAATAAAAAAAAATTCAAAAAATGCATCCCGTCGGGGCGTTTTCGGTTTTTTACAATTTCCATATCTTTTTTTGCAAAAGTGATTATATATAAGCAAAAAGGCCTCAAAGCCAGAGGCCCAAGGGCACAAGAAACAAGAGAACAAACACTGGTAGAACCAATGTATGACAACAAAACCAAAACAACACAACTGAAACCTCACAGCCCGAGGGAAAGCAAGAAATAAACCAAACAACAACAGACCCCAGCATCCAACCCACAAGCGGGAAGGAGCTAGAAAAGACAAAAAGCAGAAAAAAGTAACACAACAGGAAAGCAATAGAAACAGCTGAAGCAGGAGGAAACAATAAGATAGTACACGAAGGAATCATGACACCTCATCCGCGAAGCATGACACCTCATCTGCCCACAAAACTCCCCAGGCCATCCAACCCGGCCGGCAGCTGCGAAAGGGCAACCCAGACAGGAACAAGGGGCACCAAGCAAAACCAGAGATAGGACAGGCAGATGCAGAGAAAAAGGGGCCAAGCTGGCCAGCCATCAAATGCAAGCAAGAAGCCCGCCCCCCAAGCACGACCAAGAAACCGAACAGAGAAGAGGCCCAACAACTCGTCTTCCCCCTACTTATGGCAAAAGAACAACCATCCGGTATGCAGGCACGGCAGAAAGCCACAGGGACCCAGCCAGCATCGCTTCCCTCGACAAAGCCAGATCCAAGGACCCACCAAAAGCCCACACACCCTCAGGACAAAGCGCCTTTCGGGGTGACAACAAGCGATCAGAACTCAGCTCAATTAGGAACCAGGACCGCCAGGGACAGCGAGCACCCACAGAACAAGAGAAGGACAGCCAACTGCAGAAGAACAAGCACCGCCTGAACCAACCCGACCGCTAGGGACACCCCACAGACTAGCCTCGCAACGCCCACACAAGAAGCCCACCAGGGGAGAAAGGCCAGGACAGCCAAGGACAGACAGATGAAGAAAGCCAGCAACTGATCGAGTCTATGAAAGCAGCGATCTCAGAGCAAGAAACAATCACAGGGACAAACTCAAATAACCAAGCCGCACAAACAAACCAGAACCCCGCCAGAGAAGGGACAGCAGCAGGAGCCAGGGACAAAGCAGGGGAAAAAGCAATCACCATAAGCGAGACAGGACCACAAGAGCAACCGGACAAAACACCTGCACACACTCAAAGGACAAGACAAAGTCAATCAAAAGAATCCCAGGGGGATACGGCCGAAACCGCACCCGCCCAGGACGAGCATGCAGAAGAAATATCAGACCGAATAGCAGCGATAACCGACTGAGGAGTGCGGTGATCCGGGCCATGAAAACGCAAGTTGCGTTCCATCCAAATATGGTAGATCACAGCACACCATGCCACCCTCCAAACAAGCTTACGCTTGTGCTGCCCAGCACTCACCCGACAAATCCACTCAAGCTCAGCATCCCAAGGGAGAACGAGGCGGGAGACTTTGCCCCAACAGAGGATATCCTCCCACACCAAACTCGCAAAGGGACACTGGAAGAACAAGTGGTCACGGGACTCAATCCCGGACAGACAAAGCAAACAATCGGTAGGTGTCGAGGGGATCCACCGAGCCAGCCTATCACGAGTATACAAACGGTCCCTCAAGGCCAGCCAGGTGACAAAAGCATGACGCGGTATATTCCCCCCGAACCATAGCAAACCCTGCCACGGAACCACTGTCCCACGGGGGCGAATCGCCTCCCAAGCACTCGAAACCGAAAAACCAGTCCCGCCTGGAACCCAGATCAACCTATCCTCCCTACCTGGGCAACACACAGTCGAGCGCACAGCATCGGCGATTGCCAACAAATCAGGAGACACTACCGGCCACCGCCACGAACCATCAGGTAGCAGAAAATCAGAGACCATAGCTTGAATATGACTAGCTGCGTCATACAAGATACGATCACTAATCCTGGGGAGAATAGGACCATCAGGCAGCCATGGATCAACCCACATACGACACCTAGAACCGTCACCAATGGAAAACCGGACAAGTGGACGGAATTGGTCCCGAAGCCCCATAATCGCCTTGAGGCACCAAGACCACATAGACGACACAGGAATCGTCCAAAGAGACCGACCACGGAGGATATACGCCTCCATCCAAGCCACCCACAGAGAACCAGAGCGAAGCAGAAGGAGCCAAAGGAGCTTCATAACTGCTGCCGAGTTCCAGGATTGGATATGACGAATACCCAAACCTCCCTCACTCTTCGGCAGACAGATGTCATCCCAGGCAACCTTCGCCCCCCCACGACCAGAAGGAGAGCCCTTCCAGAGGTAGCACCGAAGCAAACTCTCAACCCTATGGACTATACGAGCAGGCAGCACAAACACACTAGCCCAATAGACCTGGAAGCTCTGGAGGACCGACTGGATAAGCTGCAACCTACCCGCATAGGAAAGAGCCCTAGCAGTCCAACTGCCAATCCGAGAGGTGATCCGATCAATCAGAGGCTGGCAATCCCGAGAAGACAGCCGACCAGAGATGAGAGGGAGACCTAAGTAACAAACAGGCAAGGTCGCAAGAGCAACACCCATGAACTCAGCCAGACCGACAGCCACCTGGACAGGAACCCCCGCACAGAACATCGAGCTCTTAGCGGAGTTAGCCACAAGGCCTGAAAGCTGCTGGAAGTGAAGTAAAGTCTGCTGAACAAACCTCAAAGAAGTCCTGTTCCCCGCAGAGAAAATCATCAAGTCATCCGCAAAGCAAAGATGGGTAAGATTAACCCTCTCACACTTGGGATGAAACTCAAACTCAGGCGGCGGGGAATTCAGCAGCCGCGACAAGACTTCCATACACATGACAAACAGGTAAGGGGACAGGGGATCACCCTGACGGAGACCACGCCTACCCGCAAAAAACCCCTCAGAGGACCCATTCACCGAAATGGAGAACATAGGCGAAGTAACGCAAGCCCGGATCCAGTTGACAAACTGGCAAGGCGTACCAATCGAGAGCAGTAAGCCAAAGAGAAAATCCCACTGAATAGAGTCATACGCCTTCTGCAGGTCGATCTTCAGCACACACCGCGGGCTCCCTTTGTTGAGGTGGTAACCCCCAACCAACTCCTGGCAGAGCAGAATGTTATCCACAATGCTCCTACCTTGAACAAAGGCCGACTGATTCGGACTAATGAAGGAAGGCAGCCACACGCGAAGACGATTAGCCAAAACCTTTGCAATGCATTTATACAACACATTACAACAGGAAATAGGCCTGAAATCCTCAACCCGGGACGCACCCACCTTCTTAGGAATCAAGGTAAGAGAGGTGGCATTGATACCAGGAGGAAGGAAGGAGGTATCAAAGAAGTGAAGCACAGCGGAAACGAAATCATCCCCAACAACACTCCAAGCAGCTTTGAAAACCCCCACAGGGAAGCCATCCGGGCCAGGAGCCCTGGCACTACTCATGGAAAAGAGAACAGCTCGAACCTCATCTCGCGAGATGGGGCGAGTGAGATCAGTTACACACTGATCAGACCATGAAAACCCCACCATCGGCTTTAAACACTCAGTGAGGTCACGATAACCAACCCCTTGGGACCCCAAGAGACCCTGGAAATAATGAACCAGAGATCTCGAGATGTCCTCATGGGACGACAACCTGACCCCAGAACCATCAACCAAAGATGAAAAGCTATTCCGGGCTGCCCTAACTTTCACGCTCCTGTGAAAGAACCCCGAGTTCCTATCCCCTAACGCCAGCCACTTGACCCTCGATTTCTGCCGAAGGGAGGCTTCCTCACATCTAGCTGCTGCCCAGAACCTATCAGAAGTCTCAACGGCCTGACGCTGGAGGGAAGGAGAAAGGGGGGCCACCAAAACTCCCGCCTAGGCAGCCTCCATGGCCAAGCGCAGATCAATAACCTGCTGACTAAGCACGGCAATCGGCGTCCCAAACTCCTGCCTGAGAGTCCCCTTTAAGCCCTTTAAATTGCGAGCGAAGCTAACAAGCGGAGAGACCCCAACATGGGACACCCACCTACTGGCAATCACAGACAAAAACCTATCAGACTCCCCCCAATGGTTGAAGAACCGAAAGGAGGGAGACCGACGAGCACCTAAAGGACCTGGAGAGAAAACCAACGGACTATGGTCAGAGACACCCCAGTCATGCACGTGCACCACACACATAGGCCGACCAGAAGCCCACTCAGCGTTGACCAAAACTCTATCCAACCTTCCCAACTGACCTCCTGGGCCACCCCTCGGGCGACTAGTCCAAGTGAACCAATTCCCCTGAACCGGCAGCTCAACCAAGTCAGCCTCTAGGAGAGCAGTATCAAAGGCTCCCATCGCAGAAATGCTATGGTTACCCCCACTCCTCTCAGCCAACAGGCGAGTCTCATTGAAGTCTCCCATAACAACGCCAGGGGAAGACCAACTCGAACACGCCAAGACCAACTCCCTCCACAAAACAGACCTCCCAGCCTCGAGATTGGACCCATACACATAGGCAATATGAGTCACAACCTGAGAAGACAGGTCCACCAGGGAGCCAGTAACCAACTGAGGACTAATCAGGCTAGGGGAGAAAGAGAAACGGCGGGAACGCCATAACACCCAAGTACGACCCAGGCCACTATCCCCATAACTACAAACACACTGCCAATCAGCCCCAAAGGAACGAAAAACGAAATCAAACTGATGAGCCTTAACCTTAGTTTCTACCAGACAGCAGAAACCAATATTCTCAGCCTGCAAAAAGGAGCGAACACATCGTCCTTTTGTCGGGTCAGTGAGACCGCGCACATTCCACGAGCACCAACTAGACATAGGAAGTAGACGGGGAAACAATGGCATCCTGACACCATCGAGGGTCAACACTGTCACAGAGCGTCTTTTCTACTAAGGAAACCACCCTCGGGGGGACCAAATCACACCCCAACGAATCCGAAAGAGATTCGAAAGAGTTAGTCACATGTACCCCTTTCGGTTGCTTAGGAGAACGGGGAGGCCGAGATGAGGGGCCAATAGGAGAACTCGGGAGACTAGCCAAGGCAAAGGGAAGGCCAGACGAGTCTGCAGCCAAGGACCTGGCAGCCTTCTTTCGTTTACGCCTACGAGATTTCCCTCCCACAGGGAGGAAGTCATCCCCGGCCTCAAGAGAGGAGGCTTGGTCACCCTCCCCACTAACAACCCCTACCTGATCCGAGTTCACGCCATCACTCGGGGCCAGCACCCTGACCCCACCCTCAGTAGACACCTGTGTAGGGGGGATGGGATCAAAACTACTCACAGGCTGTTTAGGACAGCCGGAGTCCGAGTGGCCAAAGACCCGACAGGAAAGGCACCTCTTGGGCTTCCATTCATACTCAATGGGGATAGTATGATCCACCCCATAGACCGTGACCCCAACCTTACTAGGAAGGGGGGCATCAATCGCAACCTCCACACAGACTCGAGCATACGAGGAGCACGTTTTGTCCTTTGTAGGCTTATCCAACCTTAAAGGTACACCTACCGTACTCGCAATATTGCTCAACCCCGGAGTGGTCCACATTTCCATAGGGACATGGAAAAACTTAACCCACACAGGAATTTTATCGAACACAAAGGTCTGGGGGACAATCCCAGGGGCCCACTGCCTCAATAGGATAGGCTTCCCTCCGAAGTGCCAGGGGCCATTCTCTAAGACCCAGTCCCTAGCTGAGTCTTTTTGGAACCTGAAAATGATCAATCCATTATCGAACAAGTTAATGGTTGGAACTTCCACATGTCCCCAAATCCTCCTGACCAGCCGATCAAGGACAAAAAAGGGAAGTTTACCATCCATAAACTGTCCCACCAACGAACCCCTCCAAACTGCTATGCCTTCCTCAATAACCTCCTCCGAGGGAATGGCAAACATAATCCCATCCTTCTCAATAGGAGGGTTATAGAGGAGAGGTTCATCAGATGGAGAGGTCCACTGAGGCCCAAAAAGATTGGCCCAACTAGCCTTATGCTCGTGACCGAGGGACCCCAGGGGCCCACCCGACCCCATGTGACTAGTCCCCAACCCTCCTAAAGACCCCACAGACACCTCATCCCCCTCACTCCCACCAACATCCGGGCGAGGATGGCCAAGTAGAGGAAACTTTCCTGGAATCCCCGAACCCATCCTAGGCCCAAAAGAGTTACACCCCAAACCAACTTCACTAGCTCCAACCGTACCCTTGAGCGACACGCTCTCAACCCGATTGGGCATACCACGCCTAGTTACCAAGTGGCCCAACTGTCCTCGCCCTATTGGGCTAAAAGAGGATGGCCCAATTGGCAACACAACTTGTCCTGAGTCTGTAGCCCGTGAGCCCAACCCAAGAGGGCCCAGCCCATTACGGTCAAGTCCAGATTTCCCAAGCAAGTTAACCCCACTTGGGCCAGGCCCATTAACTTTCGTTTGTCCAAGCCCAATCCTTTTTGAAGCAAGCCCAGAACCGTCACCATTTGGGTTAGGCCCATTTGGGTATTCAAATTGATTAGCACAGTTGGGAAAGACTTCCAGCTGCCCACGGGATGGAGATGAAGGAAGAGTTGATTTACCAATTTTAGCTTTGGATCCCACGTGACCATTTGATTTGGCCGTAGAGGGAACTCCAATTAAATCCTTATCAAAACATTCCTTATTTGTCCATGAAGAGGCACGCTGCAAACATCCAACTTGGGCAGACTCCAACCCCCCAGCCTTTTCATTTAAATCCTTCAAAAATACGGGAGAAGAAGGACAACTATTCCCGCCCGGACTTATAAATGACTTACCATATTTAGAGCTCTCAATAAATGCAGGATCTTCCTCAATTAAATGGGTCTCCCGAATTGCCTTAGCTGGGAGAGATTACAATTTCCATATCGCTCGTTTCTTCCCTTCTTTTCCAAACTTATGGTCGGGAACGCTATTAAACCTCAAACTACAACTCTCGAAGCCTGCGAGTCTAATATCTAACAACCTTGCACCCCAATCTCAAAGCCCTAAAATCCTCAACGGGAGTATTTAAAGCACGTGCCAAAAAAACTGAGTAAGATTCCGAATTGCACAAAACCAAAGAGTGGATTGTGAATGTTTGATCAATACGAACCCATTTTTGAATAAAAAAAAAAATTCGAAAAATGCATCCCGTCGGGGCGTTTTCGGTTTTTTACAATTTCCATATCGCTCGTTTCTTCCCTTCTTTTCCAAACTTATGGTCGGGAACGCTATTAAACCTCAAACTACAACTCTCGAAGCCTGCGAGTCTAATATCTAACAACCTTGCACCCCAATCTCAAAGCTCTAAAATCCTCAACGGGAGCATTTAAAGCACGTGCCAAAAAAACTGAGTAAGATTCCGAATTGCACAAAACCAAAGAGTGGATTGTGAATGTTTGATCAATACGAACCCATTTTTGAATAAAAAAAAATTCAAAAAACGCATCCCATCGAGGCGTTTTCGGTTTTTTGCAATTTCCATATCGCTCGTTTCTTCCCTTCTTTTCCAAACTTATGGTCGGGGACGCTTTTTAACCTCAAACAACAACTCTCGAAGCCTGCGAGTCTAATATCTAACAACCTTGCACCCCAATCTCAAAGCCCTAAAATCCTCAACGGGAGCATTTAAAGCACGTGCCAAAAAAACTGAGTAAGTTTCCAAATTGCAAAAAACCAAAGAGTGGATTGTGAATGTTTGATCAATACGAACCCATTTTTGAATAAAAAAAAAATTCAAAAAATGCATCCCACCGGGGCGTTTTCGTTTTTTTGCAATTTCCATATCGCTCGTTTATTCCCTTCTTTTCCAAACTTATGGTCGGAGCACTTTTTAACCTCAAACTACAACTCTCGAAGCCTGCGAGTCAAATATCTAACAATCTTGCACCCCAATCTTAAAACCCTAAAATCCTCAACGGGAGCATTTAAAGCACGTGCCAAAAAAACTGAGTAAGATTCCGAATTGCACAAAACCAAAGAGTGGATTGTGAATGTTTGATCAATACGAACCCATTTTTGAATAAAAAAAAATTCAAAAAATGCATCCCGTCGGGGCGTTTTCGGTTTTTTACAATTTCCATATCGCTCGTTTCTTCCCTTCTTTTCCAAACTTATGGTCGGGAACGCTATTAAACCTCAAACTACAACTCTCGAAGCCTGCGAGTCTAATATCTAACAACCTTGCACCCCAATCTCAAAGCCCTAAAATCCTCAACGGGAGTATTTAAAGCACGTGCCAAAAAAACTGAGTAAGATTCCGAATTGCACAAAACCAAAGAGTAGATTGTGAATGTTTGATCAATACGAACCCATTTTTGAATAAAAAAATATTCAAAAAACGCATCCCACCGGGGCGTTTTCGGTTTTTTGCAATTTCCATATCGCTCGTTTCTTCCCTTCTTTTCCAAACTTATGGTCGGGGACGCTTTTTAACCTCAAACAACAACTCTCAAAGCCTGCGAGTCTAATATCTAAAAACCTTGCACCCCAATCTCAAAGCCCGAACAACCACTTGGTGCAGTGGGTGAGCGCTCCGCCTAAGATAGCAGAGAGTGGGGGTTCGATTCTACCCTAGGGCAGATTTTCATAAAAATTATCAAACAACCACTTGGTGCAACGGGTGAGTGAGCGCATCACCTAGATAGCCCAGAGTGGGGGTTGATTGATCATGCACCGTGTAAACGGGGCATGAATGATTTAAAATATTTAACTGCATTATATACCGCCTTTAAAGGCAAATTTTAATCCTTCTGGTCGCGGGGGGGGGAAGGTTGCCTGGGATGACATTTGTTTGCCAAAGCGGGAGGGTGGTTTGGGTATTCGTCATATCCATTCCTGGAACTCGGCAGCTGTTATGAAGCTCCTTTGGCTCCTTCTGCTTCACTCTTGTTCTCTGTGGGTCGCTTGGATGGAGGAGTATATCCTCCGTGGTCGGTCTCTTTGGACGATTTCTGTGTCGTCTATGTGGTCTTGGTGCCTCAAGGCGATTATGGGGCTTCGTGACCAATTCCGTCCACTTGTCCGGTTTTCCATTGGCGATGGTTGTAGGTGCCGTATGTGGGTTGATCCATGGCTGCCTGATGGTCCTATTCTCCCCAGGATTAGTGATCGTATCTTGTATGACGCTGCTAGTCATATTCAAGCTATGGTCTCTGATTTCCTGCTTCCGGATGGTTCGTGGCGGTGGTCGGTTGTGTCCCCTGAGTTGATGGAGATCTCAGATGCCGTGCGCTCTACTGTGTGTTGCCCAGGTAGGGAGGATAGATTGATCTGGGTTCCAGGCGGGATTGGCTTTTCAGTTTCGAGTGCTTGGGAGGCGATCCGTCCCCGTGGGACGGTGGTTCCTTGGCAGGGTTTGCTTTGGTTCGGGGGGAATATTTCGCGTCATGCTTTCGTCACCTGGCTGGCCTTGAGGGATCGTTTGTATACCTGTGACAGGCTGGCTAGGTGGATCCCCGCGACCCCTACCGATTGTTTGCTTTGTTTGTCCGGGACTGAGTCCCGTGACCACTTGTTCTTTCAGTGCCCCTTTGCGAGTTTGGTGTGGGAGGATATCCTCTGTTGGGGTAGAGCTTCCCGCCTCGTTCTCCCTTGGGATGCTGAGCTTGAGTGGATTTGTCGGGAGAGTGCTGGGCAGCACAAGCGTAATCTTGTTTGGAGAGTGGCCTGGTGTGCTGTGATCTACCATATTTGGATGGAACGGAACTTGCGTTATCATGGCCCGGGTCACCGTCCTCCTCAGTCGGTTTTCGCTGCTATTCGGTCTGATATTTATTCTGCTTGCTCGTCCTGGGTGGGTGCGGTTTCGGCCGGCTCCCCCTGGGATTCTGTTGTTTGACTTTATCTTGTTCTTTGAGTGTGTGCAGGTGATGGTTGCTCCTTGCGGTGCTTTTCGTTTCTGGCGGTTGCGTCTTCCCCTGTTCTCCCATAGGTGTTTTTTCCAGGTGTTTTTCCAGGGTGCTCTTTATGGTGCTGTTTCGCTTCTGGCGATTGCTTCTTCCCCTGCTTTGTCCCTAGGTTGCTCTTTGCGGTGCTGTTTCGTTGCTAGCGATGGCTTTTTCCTCTGCTCTGTCCCTACGCGCTGCTGTTGTCTCTTCTCTGGAGGGGTTTTTCAGTTTGGTCTGTGTAGCTTGCCTGTTTTGGGGCCTCTCCCTGTGGTTGTTGTCCTTCGCTCTTTCTTTCCTGGTGGGCATATTGCGTGGTGGCTATGAGAGGCTAGTCTGTGGGGGGCCTCGCTCTGTAGGGGTTGGTGTAGGCGATGCTTGTTTCTTTTGCAGTTGGCTGTCCATCTCTGTTTTGTGGGTGCTCTCTCCCTGGTGTGGTCCTGGTTCCTGAATTGAGTTGAGTTTGTTATGGTTGCTTGTTGTCACCCCGAAAGGCGCCTTGTCCGGAGGGTGTGTCGGTTTTTTGGTGGGTGTCCTTTGATTAGGCTTTGTCGAGGGAAGCGATGCTAGCCTGGTCCTTGTGGCTATCTGCCGGGCCTGCATACCTGATGGTTGTTCTTTTGCCAGAAGTAGGGGGAAGACAAGTAATAGGGCCTCTTCTTAGTTTTGGTTTCTTGGCCGTGCTTGGGAGGCTGGCGTCTTACATGCTTATGATGGAGGGCCAGCTTGGCCTCTTTTTATCTCAGCATCTGTCTGTCCTCCCTCTGCCTTGCTTGGTGTCCCTTGACCTTCTCTGGAGTCGCTCTTCTGCTCGTGCCGGCCAGGTGTTTGAGGGTTTGGGGTGTTTTTGCGGCGGCTCGGGAGTTCTGCTGCGTTCGTGTTCTGCCTTGGTGTTTCCTCTTGCTTCGCTTGTGTTTCTTTTGCTTGTTGAGTTGTGTTGTCTTTACATGCTTTTTGTCTTTTCTGGCTCCTTCCCGCTTGTGGGTTGGGTGCCGGGGTTTGTTGTTTTTTTTTTTTTGCAAAGGTGATTATATATAAGCAAAAAGACCTCGAAGCCCGAGGTCAAAGGGCACAACAAACAAGAGAACAAACACTGGGAGAACCAATGTATGACAACAAAACCAAAACAACCAAACGGAAACCTCACAGCCCGAGGGAAAGCAACAAACAAACCAAACAGCAACAGACCCCAGCATCCAACCCACAAGCGGGAAGGAGCCAGAAAAGACAAGAAGCAGAAAAATGTAACACAACTAAAAAAGCAGGAGAACCAGCTGAAGCAAGAGGAAACAAAGACAGAACACGACCGAAGCATGACACCTCAGCCCCAAACATGACTCCTCATCCGCCCACAAAACACCCCAGGCCATCCATCCCCCGGCCGGCGAGTGAAAGAGCGACTCCAGACAGGGTCAAGGGGCACCAAGCAAAAACAGAGAGAGGACAGGCAGGTGCTGAGAAAAAAGGGGCCAAGCTGGCCATCCATCATATGCAAGCAAGAAGCCCGCCCCCCAAGCACGACCAAGAAACCGAACAGAGAAGAGGCCCATCAACTCGTCTTCCCCCTACTTATGGCAAAAGAACAACCATCCGGTATGCAGGCCCGGCAGAAAGCCACAGGGACCCAGCCAGCATCGCTTCCCTCGACAAAGCCAGATCCTAGGACCCACCAAAAGCCCACACACCCTCAGGACAAAGCGCCTTTCGGGGTGACAACAAGCATCTAGAACTCAGCTCAATTAGGAACCAGGACCGCCAGGGGATAACGAGCACCCACAGAACAGAGAAGGACAACCAACTGCAGAAGAAGCAAGCACCGCCTGAACTAACCCGACAGCTAGGGACACCCCACAGACTAGCCTCTCAAAGCCCCACACAAGAAGCCCACCAGGGAGAAAGGCCAAGGACAGCCAAGGACAGACAGATGAAGAAAGCCAGCAACTGATCGAGCCTCTGCAAGCAGCGACCTCAGAGCATGAACAAGCACGGGGACAAGCTGAAACAACCAAGCCGCACAGACCAAAAAAGAAACCCCTCCAGAGAAGAGACAGCAGCAAGAACCAGGGACAGAGCAGGGGAAGAAGCAATCGCCAGAAGCGAAACAGCACCGCATAGAGCAACCTGACAAAACACCTGCACACACTCAAAGAACAAGACAAAGTCAATCAAAAGAATCCAAGGGGGAGACGGCCGAAACCGCACCCACCCAGGACGAGCATGCAGAAGAAATATCAGACCGAATAGCAGCGATAACCGACTGAGGAGGGCGATGACCCGGGCCATGAAAACGCAAGTTGCGTTCCATCCAAATATGGTAGATCACAGCACACCAGGCCACCCTCCAAACAAGCTTACGCTTGTGCTGCCCAGCACTCACCCGACAAATCCACTCAAGCTCAGCATCCCAAGGGAGAACGAGGCGGGAAGCTCTGCCCCAATAGAGGATATCCTCCCACACCAAACTCGCAAAGGGGCACTGGAAGAACAAGTGGTCACGGGACTCAGTCCCGGACAAACAGAGCAAACAATCGGTAGGTGTCGAGGGGATCCACCTAGCCAGCCTATCACGAGTATACAAACGGTCCCTCAAGGCCAGCCAGGTGACAAAAGCATGACGCGGAATATTCCCCCCGAACCATAGCAAACCCTGCCACGGAACCACTGTCCCACGGGGGCGAATCGCCTCCCAAGCACTTGAAACCGTAAAACCCATCCCGCCTGGAACCCAGATCAACCTATCCTCCCTACCTGGGCAACACACAGTAGAGCGGACGGCATCGGCGATCTCCAACAAATCAGGTGACACAACTGGCCACCGCCACGAACCATCAGGTAGCAAAAAATCAGAGACCATAGCTTGAATATGACTAGCTGCGTCATACAAGATACGATCACTGATTCTGGGGAGAATAGGACCATCAGGCAGCCATGGATCAACCCACATACGACACCTAGAACCGTCGCCAATGGAAAACCGGACAAGTGGACGGAATTGGTCCCGAAGCCCCATAATCGCCTTGAGGCACCAAGACCACATAGACGACACAGGAATCGTCCAAAGAGACCGACCACGGAGGATATACTCCTCCATCCAAGCCACCCACAGAGAACCAGAGCGAAGCAGAAGGAGCCAAAGGAGCTTCATAACCGCTGCCGAGTTCCAAGATTGGATATGACGAATACCCAAACCTCCCTCACTCTTCGGCAAACAAATGTCATCCCAGGCAACCTTCGCCCCCCCACGACCAGAAGGAGAGCCCTTCCAGAGGTAGCACCGAAGCAAAATCTCAACCCTATGGACTATACGAGCAGGCAGCACAAACACACTTGCCCAATAGACCTGGAAGCTCTGGAGGACCGACTGGATAAGCTGCAACCTACCCGCATAGGAAAGAGCCCTAGCAGTCCAACTGCCAATCCGAGAGGTGATCCGATCAATCAGAGGCTGGCAATCCCGAGAAGACAGCCGACCAGAGATGAGAGGGAGACCTAAGTAACAAACAGGCAAGGTCGCAAGAGCAACACCCATGAACTCAGCCAGACCGACAGCCACCTGGACAGGAACCCCCCGCACAGAACATCGAGCTCTTAGCGGAGTTAGCCACAAGGCCTAACAGCTCCTGGAAGTGAAATAATGTCTGCTGAACAAACCTCAAAGAAGTCCTGTTCCCCGCAGAGAAAATCATCAAGTCATCCGCAAAGCAAAGATGGGTAAGATTAACCATCTCACACTTGGGATGAAACTCAAACTCAGGCGGCGGGGAGTTCAGCAGCCGCGACAAGACTTCCATACACATGACGAACAGGTAAGGGGACAGGGGATCACCCTGACGGAGACCACGCCTACCCGTAAAAAACCCCTCAGAGGACCCATTCACCGAAATGGAGAACATAGGCGAAGTAACCCAAGCCCGGATCCAGTTGACAAACTGGCAAGGCGTACCAATCGAAAGCAGTAAGCCAAAGAGAAAATCCCACTGGATAGAGTCATAAGCTTTCTGTAGGTCGATCTTCAGCACACACCGCGGGCTCCCTTTGTTGAGGTGGTAACCCCCAACCAACTCCTGGCAGAGCAGAATGTTATCCACAATGCTCCTACCTTGAACAAAGGCCGACTGATTCGGACTGATGAAGGAAGGCAGCCGCACACGAAGACGATTAGCCAAAACCTTTGCAATGCATTTATACAACACATTACAACAGGAAATAGGCCTGAAATCCTCAACCCGGGAGGCACCCACCTTCTTAGGAATCAAGGTAAGAGAGGTGGCATTGATACCAGGAGGAAGGAAGGAGGTATCAAAGAAGTGAAGCACGGCGGAAACGAAATCATCCCCAACAACACTCCAAGCAGCTTTGAAAAACCCCACAGGGAAGCCATCCGGGCCAGGAGCCCTGGCACTACTCATGGAAAAGAGAACAGCTCGAACCTCATCTCGCGAGATGGGGCGGATGAGATCAGTTACACACTGATCAGACCACGAAAACCCCACCATCGGCATTAAACGCTCGGTGAGGTCACGATAACCAACCCCTTGGGACCCCAAGAGACCCTGAAAATAATGAACCAGAGATCTCGAGATGTCCTCATGGGAAGACATCCTGACCCCAGAACCATCAACTAAAGAGGAAAAGCTATTCCGGGCAGCCCTAACTTTCACGCTCCTGTGAAAGAACCCCGAGCTCCTATCCCCTAACGCCAGCCACTTGACCCTCGATTTCTGCCGAAGGGAGGCTTCTTCACACCTAGCTGCTGCCCAGAACCTATCAGATGCCTCAGCAGCCTGAAGTTGGAGGGAGGGAGAAAGGGGGTCTACCAAAACTCCCGCCTGGGCAGCCTCCATGGCCAAGCGAAGATCAATTACCTGCTGACTAAGCACGGCAATCGGCGTCCCAAACTCCTGCCTGAGAGTCCCCTTTAAGCCCTTTAAATTGCGAGCGAAGCTAACAAGCGGAGAGACCCCAACATGGGTCACCCACCTACTAGCAATCACAGACAAAAACCTATCAGACTCCCCCCAATGGTTAAAGAACCGAAAGGAGGGAGACCGACGAGCACCTAAAGGGCCTGGAGAGAAAACCAACGGACTATGGTCAGAAACACCCCAGTCATGCACGTGCACCACACACATAGGCCGACCAGAAGCCCACTCAGCGTTGACCAAAACTCTATCCAACCTGCCCAACTGACCTCCTGGGCCACCCCTCGGGCGACTAGACCAAGTGAACCAATTCCCCTGAACCGGCAGCTTAACCAAGTCGGCCTCTAGGAGAGCAGAATCAAAGTCTCCCATCGAAGAAATGCTATGGTTACCCCCACTCCTCTCAGTCAGCCGGCGAGTCTCATTAAAGTCTCCCAAAACCACTCCAGGGGAAGACCAACTCGAACAAGCCAAGACCAACTCCCTCCACAAGGCAGACCTCCAGCCTCGAGATTGGACCCATACACACAAGCAATATGAGTCACAACCTGAGACGACAGGTCCACCAGGGAGCCAGTAACCAACTGAGGACTAATCATGGTAGGAGAGAAAGAGAAACGGCGGGAACGCCATAACACCCAAATACGACCCAGGCCACTATCCCCATAACTACACACGCACTGCCAATCGGCCCCAAAGGAACGAAACACGAAGTCAAACTGATGAGCCTTAACCTTAGTTTCTACTAGACAGCAGAAACCAATGTTCTCAGATTGCAAAAAGGAACGAACACAACGTCCTTTTGTCGGGTCAGTGAGACCACGCACATTCCACGAGCACCAACTAGACATAGGATGTAGAAGGGGAGACAATGGCATCCTGACACCATCGAGGGTCCACACTGTCGCAGAGCGTCTTTTCCACTAAGGAAACCACCCTCGGGGAGGCCAAGGCACACTCCGAGGAATCAGCTAGAGAACCGAAAGAGTTAGTCACGTGGACCCCCTTTGGTGGCTCAGGAGAACGGGACAACCTAGAGTTGGGGCCACTAAGAGACCTCGGGAGGCTAACCAAGGCAATGGGATGGGCAGACGAGTCTGTCACAGCCAAGGACTTCGCAGCCTTCTTTCTGTTCCGTTTACGCCTACGAGATTTCCCGTCCACAGGGAGAAACTCATCACCAACCTCAAGAGAGGAGGCCTGTTGACCCTCCCCACTATCAACCACTACCTGATCCGAGTCCAAGCCCTCACTCTGGGCCGGCACCTTGAAACCACCCTCAGCAGACACCTGAGTAGGGATGATGGGATCAACACTACCCACATTCTGCTTCGGGCAACCTGTGTCCGAATGACCAAAGACACGGCAAGATAGGCACCGCTTGGGCTTCCACTCATACTCAAGTGGGATAGTGTGATCGACCCCATAGACAGTGACCCCAACTTTACTAGGAAGAGGGGCATCAATCGCAACCTCCACACAAACTCGAGCATACGAGGAGCACGTTTTGTCCTTTGCAGGCTTATCCAACCGCCAAGGAACACCAACCGTACTCGCAATATTACTCAGCCCAGCAGTGGTCCACAGTTCCATAGGAACATGAAAAAACTTGACCCACACAAGAATTTTATCAAAGACAAAGGTCTGTGGGACTATCCCAGGGACCCACGGCCTCAGAAGGATAGGCTTACCCCCAATGTGCCAGGGGCCATTCTCCAGGACCCAGTCCCGAGCGGAGTCCTTTTGGAACCTGAAGATGATCAAACCATTATCAAACAAGTTAATGGTTGGAACTTCCACATGTCCCCAAATCTTTCGGACAAGGCGATCGAGCACAAAAAAGGGGAATTTACCATCAATAAACTGACCCATCAAAGAACCTCTCCAGACAGCTACACCCTCCTCAATAACCTCATCCGAGGGGATGGCAAACATAATCCCATCCTTCACAATTGGAGGATTATAGACTAGGGGTTCAATAGCGGGGGAGGTCCACTGAGGCCCAAAAAGATTGGCCCAACTAGACTTCTGACCCTGACCATGGAGCCCCGAGGGCCCTAAGGGCCCAATAAGATTTGGCCCAAAACCATCCCCAGAACCCTTAGACACATCGTCCCCCTCACTCGCAGGCAGGTTCGAACGAGGTTGGCCTAACAGAGGAAACTTTCCTGGAGTCCCCAACCCAAACCTCGTCCCAAGCGCGCTAAACCCCATCCCAAACTCGGGAGGTCCATCCTTTCCTAACTCCTCTCGAGGGGGAATACTACGGCGGGTCACCAAGTTACCCAGCTGTCCACGCCCAAATGGGCTAAAGGAAGACGACCCAATGGGCAAAACTCCTTCCCCTAATCCATTCAAAATTGGGCCCCTACTCATTTCGTCAAGCCCATTAAGGATAAGCCCAGTTTTGTCCAACTTAGGAAGCCCATCTTGGGATAGCCCATTAAGCCCACATTGGCCAAGCCCAATGGATTTAAGCCCATTTGTGCCTAGCCCATTGGAGCTAGAATCAATTGGGCCAAGCCCATTTGGGAAGATAATTGGGGCGTCACAACTTTGCTTGCCCATTGGAATTCCACCATTCGGCCCATGAAGAGGAAGAGAAAACTCAGTCTTTTCAAATCGGGCATCCATGGTTGTTAAACCATTTGACCGAGATGAATTATCCATGGAGAGAGAAACCTCCATTAATTGACTTTCCAAAGAAGCCAAATTTGGCGTACGTTTAATCGTCATCAATCGGCCAGCTGGGGGATTTTCAAATTCAACCCGCCCATTAATAGAAGCTGCACAATTCACGGGGGCTGAAGGAATTTTGGCAGCAGGATTCTCAATTACTCGGATGGGTTTAATGAACTTTCCCTCAATAGTGATGTCATTCAATGAAGGATCACCAGCCGCCGCAGCCCCTGTAGAGGACGCGAATTGACCTAACTCTTCATCTTCATCCTCCAGCCGAAGCTTGCCTTCGGCAAACAACCGCAGATTCGAAGACGAGGAAGCCTCTGATTCACGGGGCTGAGGACAAAGCACACCTGCAACGGAAAGATCACCTCCAGCGCTGGAATGCAAAGGCAGTGGCTGACCCCCTGTTTTTCCTATTTTTACAGAATTCAAGAGCTGCCCAGAAAAACCAGAGGCCTTAGCTTGAGCACGCTTCGTCCCTTGACTGGAGTCTACCTCACCATTACGCCCAGCCTTCACGGATTTTGAATTAAGATCATGATCAGACAGCAGATTCACCAACTCAGAAGGCTCGCAACCCATGCTCTGTTTTTTCTCAGAAACCGAAGATGGAACATCTGAAGTCGAGCCCTTAGATGCCTTCCCCCCAGAAGACTTACCTAATGCATTAGTGAGTACCATCGAAGCCTCCCCACACGCAGCCACTGAAGAACCAGCCCCTGAGTTAGCTGCAGACTTCGGAGGACGCAAAACAGAAGGCAGTCCACAACTTTGAGCAAACGATTTTTTCTGTGGGGATTTCTTCCTCCTCATGATTGAACACCCCAAAACGTGCAGCCAATGAAGAAGAAATCCTAATCTTTCCACAGCACAAAACTAAACCCCACAGCAGAAACAAAGACCCCGAACAGAGCACACCTAAAAACTAAGCCAAACAGAAAAGAAAAACGCAAAAAAAACAGAGGAATGAGGAACTTACCTCTGTGATGCGCCCAGCTCCTCTTTCTTCATTAGAATGCCTACCAAGCTTCAAACGAGAATGCAATACGAAGCTGCAACCGTGCTATCAATCCCCAGCCATGGAAGCTTCAAACCACCATGGACAAACTGCACCTCCAAGAAGTCAATCCCCCATTGGAAGGAGGAGAGAGAACAGAGAGAATTTCAAAAGGGCCGAGAGAGTCTTTCAAAAGGGCCGAGAGAGTCGGTTTGTTGTTTGTTGGTTTTGTTGCTCTCCCTCGGGCTGTGCGGTTTCCGTTGGGTTGTTTTTATTTGTTTGGTACATTGGTTTTCCCAGTGGATGTTCGCTTGTTTGATGGTGCCCTTTGGCCTCGGGCTTTGAGGTCCTTTTGCTTATATATAATCACCTTTACAAAAAAAAAAATCTCAAAGCCCTAAAATCCTCAACGGGAGCATTTAAAGCACGTGCCAAAAAAACTGAGTAAGATTCTGAATTGCACAAAACCAAAGAGTGGATTGTGAATGTTTGATCAATACGAACCCATTTTTGAATTAAAAAAATTTTCAAAAAATGCATCCCACCGGGGCGTTATCGGTTTTTTGCAATTTCCATATCGCCCGTTTCTTCCCTTCTTTTCCAAACTTATGGTCGGGGACGCTTTTTAACCTCAAACTACAACTCTCGAAGCCTGCGAGTCTATTATCTAACAACCTTGCACCCCAATCTCAAAGCCCTAAAATCCTCAACGGGAGCATTTAAAGCACGTGCCAAAAAAACTGAGTAAGATTCCGAATTGCACAAAACCAAAGAGTGGACTGTGAATGTTTGATCAATACGAACCCATTTTTGAATTAAAAAAAAATTCAAAAAATGCATCCCACCGGGGCGTTTTCGGTTTTTTGCAATTTCCATATCGCTCGTTTCTTCCCTTCTTTTCCAAACTTATTGTCGGGGAAGATTTTTAACCTCAAACCACAACTCTCGAAGCCTGCGAGTCTAATATCTAACAACCTTGCACCCCAATCTCAAAGCCCTAAAATCCTCAACGGGAGCATTTAAAGCACGTGCCAAAAAAACTGAGTAAGATTCCGAATTGCACAAAACCAAAGAGTGGATTGTGAATGTTTGATCAATACGAACCCATTTTTGAATTAATAAAATTCCAAAAAATGCATCCCACCGTGGCGTTTTCGGTTTTTTCAATTTCTATATCGCCCGTTTCTTCCCTTCTTTTCCAAACTTATGGTCGGGGACGCTTTTTAACCTCAAACTACAACTCTCGAAGCCTGCGAGTCTAATATCTAACAACCTTGCACCCCAATCTCAAAGCCCTAAAATCCTCAACGGGAGCATTTAAAGCACGTGCCAAAAAAACTGAGTAAGATTCCGAATTGCACAAAACCAAAGAGTGGACTGTGAATGTTTGATCAATACGAACCCATTTTTGAATTAAAAAAAAATTCAAAAAATGCATCCCACCGGGGCGTTTTCGGTTTTTTGCAATTTCCATATCGCTCGTTTCTTCCCTTCTTTTCCAAACTTATTGTCGGGGAAGATTTTTAACCTCAAACCACAACTCTCGAAGCCTGCGAGTCTAATATCTAACAACCTTGCACCCCAATCTCAAAGCCCTAAAATCCTCAACGGGAGCATTTAAAGCACGTGCCAAAAAAACTGAGTAAGATTCCGAATTGCACAAAACCAAAGAGTGGATTGTGAATGTTTGATCAATACGAACCCATTTTTGAATAAAAAAAAATTTCAAAAAATGCATCCCACCGTGGCGTTTTCGGTTTTTTGCAATTTCCATATCGCTCGTTTCTTCCCTTCTTTTCCAAACTTATTGTCGGGGAAGATTTTTAACCTCAAACCACAACTCTCGAAGCCTGCGAGTCTAATATCTAACAACCTTGCACCCCAATCTCGAAGCCCTAAAATCCTCAACGGGAGCATTTAAAGCACGTGCCAAAAAAACTGAGTAAGATTCCGAATTGCACAAAACCAAAGAGTGGATTGTGAATGTTTGATCAATACGAACCCATTTTTGAATTAATAAAATTCCAAAAAATGCATCCCACCGTGGCGTTTTCGGTTTTTTCAATTTCTATATCGCCCGTTTCTTCCCTTCTTTTCCAAACTTATGGTCAGGGACGCTTTTTAACCTCAAATTACAACTCTTGAAGCCTGCGAGTCTAATATCTAACAACCTTGCACCCCAATCTCAAAGCCCTAAAATCCTCAACGGGAGCATTTAAAGCACGTGCCAAAAAAACTGAGTAAGATTCCGAATTGCACAAAACCAAAGAGTGGACTGTGAATGTTTGATCAATACGAACCTATTTTTTAATTAAAAAAAATTCAAAAAATGCACCCCACCGGGGCGTTTTCGGTTTTTTGCATTTTCCAGATCGCTCGTTTCTTCCCTTCTTTTCCAAACTTATTGTCGGGGACGCTTTTTAACCTCAAACCACAACTCTCGAAGCCTGCAAGTCTAATATCTAACAACGTTGCACCCCAATCTCAAAGCCCTAAAATCCTCAACGGGAGCATTTAAAGCACGTGCCAAAAAAACTGAGTAAGATTCCGAATTGCACAAAACCAAAGAGTGGATTGTGAATGTTTGATCAATACGAACCCATTTTTGAATTAATAAAATTCCAAAAAATGCATCCCACCGTGGCGTTTTCGGTTTTTTCAATTTCTATATCGCCCGTTTCTTCCCTTCTTTTCCAAACTTATGGTCGGGGACGCTTTTTAACCTCAAACTACAACTCTCGAAGCCTGCGAGTCTAATATCTAACAACCTTGCACCCCAATCTCAAAGCCCTAAAATCCTCAACGGGAGCATTTAAAGCACGTGCCAAAAAAACTGAGTAAGATTCTGAATTGCACAAAACCAAAGAGTGGATTGTGAATGTTTGATCAATACGAACCCATTTTTGAATTAAAAAAAATTTCAAAAAATGCATCCCACCGGGGCGTTATCGGTTTTTTGCAATTTCCATATCGCCCGTTTCTTCCATTCTTTTCCAAACTTATGGTCGGTGACGCTTTTTAACCTCAAACTACAACTCTCGAAGCCTGCGAGTCTATTATCTAACAACCTTGCACCCCAATCTCAAAGCCCTAAAATCCTCAACGGGAGCATTTAAAGCACGTGCCAAAAAAACTGAGTAAGATTCCGAATTGCACAAAAGCAAAGAGTGGACTGTGAATGTTTGATCAATACAAACCCATTTTTTAATTAAAAAAAATTCAAAAAATGCATCCCACCGGGGCGTTTTCGGTTTTTTGCAATTTCCATATCGCTCGTTTCTTCCCTTCTTTTCCAAACTTATTGTCGGGGGCGCTTTTTAACCTCAAACCACAACTCTCGAAGCCTGCGAGTCTAATATCTAACAACCTTGCACCCCAATCTCAAAGCCCTAAAATCCTCAACGGGAGCATTTAAAGCACGTGCCAAAAAAACTGAGTAAGATTCCGAATTGCACAAAACCAAAGAGTGGATTGTCGTCCCATGAGGACATCTCGCGATCTCTGGTTCATTATTTCCAGGGTCTCTTGGGGTCCCAAGGGGTTGGTTATCGTGACCTCACTGAGTGTTTAAAGCCGATGGTGGGGTTTTCGTGGTCTGATCAGTGTGTAACTGATCTCACTCGCCCCATCTCGCGAGAGGAGGTTCGAGCTGTTCTCTTTTCCATGAGTAGTGCTAGGGCTCCTGGCCCGGATGGCTTCCCTGTGGGGTTTTTCAAAGCTGCTTGGAGTGTTGTTGGGGATGATTTCGTTTCCGTTGTGCTTCACTTCTTTGATACCTCCTTCCTTCCTCCTGGTATCAATGCCACCTCTCTTACCTTGATTCCTAAGAAGGTGGGTGCTTCACGGGTTGAGGATTTCAGGCCTATTTCTTGTTGTAATGTGTTGTATAAATGCATTGCAAAGGTTTTGGCTAATCGTCTTCGCGTGTGGCTGCCTTCCTTCATTAGTCCGAATCAGTCGGCCTTTGTTCAAGGTAGGAGCATTGTGGATAACATTCTGCTCTGCCAGGAGTTGGTTGGGGGTTACCACCTCAACAAAGGGAGCCCGCGGTGTGTGCTGAAGATTGACCTGCAGAAGGCTTATGACTCTATTCAGTGGGATTTTCTCTTTGGCTTACTGCTTTCGATTGGTACGCCCTGCCAGTTTGTCAACTGGGTCCGGGCTTGCGTTACTTCGCCTATGTTCTCCATCTCGGTGAATGGGTCCTCTGAGGGGTTTTTTGCGGGTAGGCGTGGTCTCCGTCAGGGTGATCCCCTGTCCCCTTACCTGTTCGTCATGTGTATGGAAGTCTTATCGCGGCTGCTGAATTCCCCGCCGCCTGAGTTTGAGTTTCATCCCAAGTGTGAAATGGTTAATCTTACCCATCTTTGCTTTGCGGATGAATTGATGATTTTCTCTGCGGGGAACAGGACTTCCTTGAGGTTTGTTCAGCAGACATTACTTCACTTCCAGGAGCTATCTGGCCTTGTGGCTAACTCCGCTAAGAGCTCGATGTTCTGCTCGGGGGTTCCTGTCCAGGTGGCTGTCGGTCTGGCTGAGTTCATGGGTGTTGCTCTGGCGACCTTGCCTGTGTGTTACTTAGGTCTCCCTCTCATCTCAGGTCGGTTGTCTTCTCGGGATTGCCAGCCTCTGATTGATCGGATCACTTCTAGGATTGGCAGTTGGACTGCTAGGGCTCTCTCCTATGCAGGAAGGTTGCAGCTTATCCAGTCGGTCCTTCAGAGCTTCCAAGTCTATTGGGCTAGTGTGTTTGTGTTGCCTGCTCGTATAGTCCATAGGGTTGAGAGTTTGCTTCGTTGCTACCTCTGGAAGGGCTCTCCTTCTGGTTGTGGGGGGGCGAAGGTTGCCTGGGCTGACATTTGTTTGCCGAAGAGTGAGGGAGGTTTAGGTATTCGTCATATCCCCTCCTGGAACTCGGCAGCAGTTATGAAGCTCCTCTGGCTCCTCCTGCTTCGCTCTGGTTCCCTGTGGGTGGCTTGGATGGAGGCGTATATCCTCCGTGGTCGGTCTCTTTGGACGATTCCTGTGTCGTCTACGTGGTCTTGGTGCCTCAAGGCGATTATGGGGCTTCGGGACCAGTTCCGTCCACTTATCCGGTTTTCCATTGGTGACGGTTCTAGGTGTCGTATGTGGGTTGATCCTTGGCTGCCTGATGGTCCTATTCTCCCCAGAATTAGTGATCGTATCTTGTATGACGCAGCTAGTCATATTCAAGCTATGGTCTCTGATTTTTTGCTACCTGATGGTTCGTGGCGGTGGCCGGCAGTGTCTCCTGATTTGTTGGAGATCGCCGATGCTGTGCGCTCTACTGTGTGTTGCCCAGGTAGGGAGGATAAGTTGATCTGGGTTCCTGGCGGGATTGGTTTTTCGGTTTCTAGTGCTTGGGAGGCGATTCGCCCCCGTGGAATAGTGGTCCCGTGGCAGGGTTTGCTATGGTTCGGGGGGAATATTTCGCGTCATGCTTTTGTCACCTGGCTGACCTTGAGGGACCGCTTGTATACTCGTGATAGGCTGGCTAGGTGGATCCCCTCGACACCTACTGATTGTTTGCTTTGTTTGTCCGGAACTGAGTCCCGTGACCACTTGTTCTTCCAGTGCCCCTTTGCGAGTTTGGTGTGGGAGGATATCCTCTGTTGGGGCAGAGCTTCCCGCCTCGTTCTCCCTTGGGATGCTGAGCTTGAGTGGATTTGTCGGGTGAGTGCTGGTCAGCACAAGCGTAAGCTTGTTTGGAGGGTGGCCTGGTGTGCTGTGATTTACCATATTTGGATGGAACGCAATTTGCGTTTTCATGGCCCGGGTCACCGCCCTACTCAGTCGGTTATCGCTGCTATTCGGTCTGATATTTCTTCTGCATGCTCGTCCTGGGCGGGTGCGGTTTCGGCCGTCTCCCCCTGGGATTCTTTTGATTGACTTTGTCTTGTTCTTTGAGTGTGTGCAGGTGTTTTGTCAGGTTGCTCTATGTGGCGCTGTCTCGCTTATGGCGATTGCTTCTTCCCCTGATCTGTCCCTGGTTCATGCTGTTGCCCCTTCTTCTGGAGGGGTTTCTGGTTTGGTCTGTGCGGCTTGGTTTTTTGAGCTTGTCCCTGTGCTTGTTCTTGCTCTGAGATCGCTGCTTTCTGAGGCTTGTTCAGTTGCTAGCTTCTTCATCTGTCTGTCCTTGGCTGCCCTTGGCCTTTCTCCCCTGGTGGGCTTTTTGTGTGGGGCTCTCCGAGGCTAGTCTGTGGGGTGTCCCTAGCTGTCGGAGTGTTTCAGGCGGTGCTTGTTTCTTCTGCAGTTGGTTGTCCTTCTCTTGTTCTGTGGGTGCTCGTTGTCCCTTGCCGGTCCTGGTTCCTAATTGAGTTGAGTTCTGGACGCTTGTTGTCACCCCGAAAGGCGCCTTGTCCTGAGGGTGTGTGGGCTTTTGGTGGGTCCTTGGATCTGGCTTTGTCGAGGGAAGCGATGCTGGCTGGGTCCCGGTGGCTTTCTGCCGTGCCTGCATACCGGATGGTTGTTCTTTTGCCATAAGTAGGGGGAAGACGAGTTGATGGGCCTCTTCTTTGTTTGGTTTCTTGATCGTGCTTGGGGGGCGGGCTTCTTGCTTGCATTTGATGGATGGCCAGCTTGGCCCCTTATTTCTCAGCATCTGCCTGTCCTCTCTCTGTTTTGCTTGGTGCCCCTTGACCCTGTCTGGAGTCGCTCTTTCGCTAGTACCGGCCGGGGGTTGGATGGCCTGGAGAGTTTTGTGGGCGGATCGCGGTTGAGGTGTCACGATTCCTTCGTGTTCTCTCTCTTTGTTTCCTCCTGCTTCAGCTGTTTCTTTGCTTTTCAGTTGTGTTACTTTTTTCTGCTTTTTGTCTTTTCTTGCTCCTTCCCGCTTGTGGGTTGGATGCTGGGGTATGTTGTTGTTTGGTTTATTTGTTGCTTTCCCTCGGGCTGTGAGGTTTCCGTTGTGTTGTTTTCGTTTTGTTGTCGTACATTGGTTCTCCCAGTGTTTGTTCTCTTGTTGTTGTGCCCTTTGGCCTCGGGCTTTGAGGCCTTTTGCTTATATATATTCACTTTTGCAAAAAAAAAAGAGTGGATTGTGAATGTTTGATCAATACGAACCCATTTTTGAATAAAAAAAAAATTCAAAAAATGCATCCCACCGTGGCGTTTTCGGTTTTTTGCAATTTCCATATCGCTCGTTTCTTCCCTTCTTTTCCAAACTTATGGTCGGGGACGCTTTTTAACCTCAAACAACAACTCTCGAAGCCTGCGAGTCTAATATCTAACAACCTTGCACCCCAATCTCAAAGCCCTAAAATCCTCAACGGGAGCATTTAAAGCACGTGCCAAAAAAACTGAGTAAGATTCCAAATTGCACAAAACCAAAGAGTGGATTGTGAATGTTCGATCAATACGAACCCATTTTTGAATAAAAAAAAAAATTCAAAAAATGCATCCCACCGGGGCGTTTTCGGTTTTTTGCAATTTCCATATCGCTCGTTTCTTCCCTTCTTTTCCAAACTTATTGTCGGGGACGCTTTTTAACCTCAAACCACAACTCTCGAAGCCTGCGAGTCTAATATCTAACAACCTTGCACCCCAATCTCAAAGCCCTAAAATCCTCAACGGGAGCATTTAAAGCACGTGCCAAAAAAACTGAGTAAGATTCCGAATTGCACAAAACCAAAGAGTGGACTGTGAAGGTTTGATCAATACAAACCCATTTTTGAATAAAAAAAAAAATTCAAAAAATGCATCCCACCGGGGCGTTTTCGGTTTTTTGCAATTTCCATATCGCTCGTTTCTTCCCTTCTTTTCCAAATTTATTGTCGGGGACGCTTTTTAACCTCAAACCACAACTCTCGAAGCCTGCGAGTCTAATATCTAACAACCTTGCACCCCAATCTCAAAGCCCTAAAATCCCCAACGAGAGCATTTAAAGCACGTGCCAAAAAAACTGAGTAAGATTCCGAATTGCACAAAACCAAAGAGTGGACTGTGAAGGTTTGATCAATACGAACCCATTTTTGAATAAAAAAAAAAATTCAAAAAATGCATCCCACCGGGGCGTTTTCGGTTTTTTGCAATTTCCATATCGCTCGTTTCTTCCCTTCTTTTCCAAACTTATTGTCGGGGACGCTTTTTAACCTCAAACCACAACTCTCGAAGCCTGCGAGTCTAATATCTAACAACCTTGCACCCCAATCTCAAAGCCCTAAAATCCTCAACGGGAGCATTTAAAGCACGTGCCAAAAAAACTGAGTAAGATTCCGAATTGCACAAAACCAAAGAGTGGATTGTGAATGTTTGATCAATACGAACCCATTTTTTAATAAAAAAAAAATTCAAAAAATGCATCCCACCGGGGCGTTTTCGGTTTTTTGCAATTTCCATATCGCCTGTTTCTTCCCTTCTTTTCCAAACTTATGGTCGGGGACGCTTTTTAACCTCAAACTACAACTCTCGAAGCCTGCGAGTCTAATATCTAACAACCTTGCACCCCAATCTCAAAGCCCTAAAATCCTCAACGGGAGCATTTAAAGCACGTGCCAAAAAAACTGAGTAAGATTCCAAATTGCACAAAACCAAAGAGTGGACTGTGAATGTTTGATCAATACGAACCCATTTTTGAATTAAAAAAAAATTCAAAAAATGCATCCCACCGGGGCGTTTTCGGTTTTTTGCAATTTCCATATCGCTCGTTTCCTCCCTTCTTTTCCAAACTTATTGTCGGGCAAGATTTTTAACCTCAAACCACAACTCTCGAAGCCTGCGAGTCTAATATCTAACAACCTTGCACCCCAATCTCAAAGCCCTAAAATCCTCAACGGGAGCATTTAAAGCACGTGCCAAAAAAACTGAGTAAGATTCCAAATTGCACAAAACCAAAGAGTGGACTGTGAATGTTTGATCAATACGAACCCATTTTTGAATTAAAAAAAAATTCAAAAAATGCATCCCACCGGGGCGTTTTCGGTTTTTTGCAATTTCCATATCGCTCGTTTCCTCCCTTCTTTTCCAAACTTATTGTCGGGGACGCTTTTTAACCTCAAACCACAACTCTCGAAGCCTGCGAGTCTAATATCTAACAACCTTGCACCCCAATCTCAAAGCCCTAAAATCCTCAACGGGAGCATTTAAAGCACGTGCCAAAAAAACTGAGTAAGATTCCGAATTACACAAAACCAAAGAGTGGATTGTGAATGTTTGATCAATACGAACCCATTTTTTAATAAAAAAAAAAATTCAAAAAATGCATCCCACCGGGGCGTTTTCGGTTTTTTGCAATTTCCATATCGCTCGTTTCTTCCCTTCTTTTCCAAATTTATGGTCGGGGACGCTTTTTAACCTCAAACAACAACTCTCGAAGCCTGCGAGTCTAATATCTAACAACCTTGCACCCCAATCTCAAAGCCCTAAAATCCTCAACGGGAGCATTTAAAGCACGTGCCAAAAAAACTGAGTAAGATTCCAAATTGCACAAAACCAAAGAGTGGATTGTGAATGTTCGATCAATACGAACCCATTTTTGAATAAAAAAAAAAATTCAAAAAATGCATCCCACCGGGGCGTTTTCGGTTTTTTGCAATTTCCATATCGCTCGTTTCTTCCCTTCTTTTCCAAACTTATTGTCGGGGACGCTTTTTAACCTCAAACCACAACTCTCGAAGCCTGCGAGTCTAATATCTAACAACCTTGCACCCCAATCTCAAAGCCCTAAAATCCTCAACGGGAGCATTTAAAGCACGTGCCAAAAAAACTGAGTAAGATTCCGAATTGCACAAAACCAAAGAGTGGATTGTGAATGTTTGATCAATACGAACCCATTTTTTAATAAAAAAAAAAATTCAAAAAATGCATCCCACCGGGGCGTTTTCGGTTTTTTGCAATTTCCATATCGCCTGTTTCTTCCCTTCTTTTCCAAACTTATGGTCGGGGACGCTTTTTAACCTCAAACTACAACTCTCGAAGCCTGCGAGTCTAATATCTAACAACCTTGCACCCCAATCTCAAAGCCCTAAAATCCTCAACGGGAGCATTTAAAGCACGTGCCAAAAAAACTGAGTAAGATTCCGAATTGCACAAAACCAAAGAGTGGATTGTGAATGTTTGATCAATACGAACCCATTTTTTAATAAAAAAAAAATTCAAAAAATGCATCCCACCGGGGCGTTTTCGGTTTTTTGCAATTTCCATATCGCCTGTTTCTTCCCTTCTTTTCCAAACTTATGGTCGGGGACGCTTTTTAACCTCAAACTACAACTCTCGAAGCCTGCGAGTCTAATATCTAACAACCTTGCACCCCAATCTCAAAGCCCTAAAATCCTCAACGGGAGCATTTAAAGCACGTGCCAAAAAAACTGAGTAAGATTCCAAATTGCACAAAACCAAAGAGTGGACTGTGAATGTTTGATCAATACGAACCCATTTTTGAATTAAAAAAAAATTCAAAAAATGCATCCCACCGGGGCGTTTTCGGTTTTTTGCAATTTCCATATCGCTCGTTTCCTCCCTTCTTTTCCAAACTTATTGTCGGGCAAGATTTTTAACCTCAAACCACAACTCTCGAAGCCTGCGAGTCTAATATCTAACAACCTTGCACCCCAATCTCAAAGCCCTAAAATCCTCAACGGGAGCATTTAAAGCACGTGCCAAAAAAACTGAGTAAGATTCCAAATTGCACAAAACCAAAGAGTGGACTGTGAATGTTTGATCAATACGAACCCATTTTTGAATTAAAAAAAAATTCAAAAAATGCATCCCACCGGGGCGTTTTCGGTTTTTTGCAATTTCCATATCGCTCGTTTCCTCCCTTCTTTTCCAAACTTATTGTCGGGGACGCTTTTTAACCTCAAACCACAACTCTCGAAGCCTGCGAGTCTAATATCTAACAACCTTGCACCCCAATCTCAAAGCCCTAAAATCCTCAACGGGAGCATTTAAAGCACGTGCCAAAAAAACTGAGTAAGATTCCGAATTGCACAAAACCAAAGAGTGGATTGTGAATGTTTGATCAATACGAACCCATTTTTTAATAAAAAAAAAAATTCAAAAAATGCATCCCACCGGGGCGTTTTCGGTTTTTTGCAATTTCCATATCGCTCGTTTCTTCCCTTCTTTTCCAAATTTATGGTCGGGGACGCTTTTTAACCTCAAACAACAACTCTCGAAGCCTGCGAGTCTAATATCTAACAACCTTGCACCCCAATCTCAAAGCCCTAAAATCCTCAACGGGAGCATTTAAAGCACGTGCCAAAAAAACTGAGTAAGATTCCAAATTGCACAAAACCAAAGAGTGGATTGTGAATGTTCGATCAATACGAACCCATTTTTGAATAAAAAAAAAAATTCAAAAAATGCATCCCACCGGGGCGTTTTCGGTTTTTTGCAATTTCCATATCGCTCGTTTCTTCCCTTCTTTTCCAAACTTATTGTCGGGGACGCTTTTTAACCTCAAACCACAACTCTCGAAGCCTGCGAGTCTAATATCTAACAACCTTGCACCCCAATCTCAAAGCCCTAAAATCCTCAACGGGAGCATTTAAAGCACGTGCCAAAAAAACTGAGTAAGATTCCGAATTGCACAAAACCAAAGAGTGGATTGTGAATGTTTGATCAATACGAACCCATTTTTTAATAAAAAAAAAAATTCAAAAAATGCATCCCACCGGGGCGTTTTCGGTTTTTTGCAATTTCCATATCGCTCGTTTCTTCCCTTCTTTTCCAAACTTATGGTCGGGGACGCTTTTTAACCTCAAACAACAACTCTCGAAGCCTGCGAGTCTAATATCTAACAACCTTGCACCCCAATCTCAAAGCCCTAAAATCCTCAACGGGAGCATTTAAAGCACGTGCCAAAAAAACTGAGTAAGATTTCGAATTGCACAAAACCAAAGAGTGGATTGTGAATGTTTGATCAATACGAACCCATTTTTGAATTAATAAAATTCCAAAAAATGCATCCCACCGTGGCGTTTTCGGTTTTTTCAATTTCTATATCGCCCGTTTCTTCCCTTCTTTTCCAAACTTATGGTCGGGGACGCTTTTTAACCTCAAACTACAACTCTCGAAGCCTGCGAGTCTAATATCTAACAACCTTGCACCCCAATCTCAAAGCCCTAAAATCCTCAACGGGAGCATTTAAAGCACGTGCCAAAAAAACTGAGTAAGATTCCAAATTGCACAAAACCAAAGAGTGGACTGTGAATGTTTGATCAATACGAACCCATTTTTGAATTAAAAAAAAATTCAAAAAATGCATCCCACCGGGGCGTTTTCGGTTTTTTGCAATTTCCATATCGCTCGTTTCTTCCCTTCTTTTCCAAACTTATTGTCGGGGACGCTTTTTAACCTCAAACCACAACTCTCGAAGCCTGCGAGTCTAATATCTAACAACCTTGCACCCCAATCTCAAAGCCCTAAAATCCTCAACGGGAGCATTTAAAGCACGTGCCAAAAAAACTGAGTAAGATTCCGAATTGCACAAAACCAAGGAGGGGACTGTGAATGTTTGATCAATACGAACCCATTTTTTAATTAAAAAAAAATTCAAAAAATGCATCCCACCGGGGCGTTTTCGGTTTTTTGCAATTTCCATATCGCTCGTTTCTTCCCTTCTTTTCCAAACTTATTGTCGGGGACGCTTTTTAACCTCAAACCACAACTCTCGAAGCCTGCGAGTCTAATATCTAACAACCTTGCACCCCAATCTCAAAGCCCTAAAATCCTCAACGGGAGCATTTAAAGCACGTGCCAAAAAAACTGAGTAAGATTCCGAATTGCACAAAACCAAAGAGTGGACTGTGAATGTTTGATCAATACGAACCCATTTTTTAATTAAAAAAAAATTCAAAAAATGCATCCCACCGGGGCGTTTTCGGTTTTTTGCAATTTCCATATCGCTCGTTTCTTCCCTTCTTTTCCAAACTTATGGTCGGGGACGCTTTTTAACCTCAAACAACAACTCTCGAAGCCTGCGAGTCTAATATCTAACAACCTTGCACCCCAATCTCAAAGCCCTAAAATCCTCAACGGGAGCATTTAAAGCACGTGCCAAAAAAACTGAGTAAGATTCCAAATTGCACAAAACCAAAGAGTGGATTGTGAATGTTTGATCAATACGAACCCATTTTTGAATAAAAAAAAAAATTCAAAAAATGCATCCCACCGGGGCGTTTTTCGGTTTTTTGCAATTTCCATATCGCTCGTTTCTTCCCTTCTTTTCCAAACTTATTGTCGGGGACGCTTTTTAACCTCAAACCACAACTCTCGAAGCCTGCGAGTCTAATATCTAACAACCTTGCACCCCAATCTCAAAGCCCTAAAATCCTCAACGGGAGCATTTAAAGCACGTGCCAAAAAAACTGAGTAAGATTCCGAATTGCACAAAACCAAAGAGTGGACTGTGAATGTTTGATCAATACGAACACATTTTTTAATTAAAAAAAAATTCAAAAAATGCATCCCACCGGGGCGTTTTTCGGTTTTTTGCAATTTCCATATCGCTCGTTTCTTCCCTTCTTTTCCAAACTTATGGTCGGGGACGCTTTTTAACCTCAAACAACAACTCTCGAAGCCTGCGAGTCTAATATCTAACAACCTTGCACCCCAATCTCAAAGCCCTAAAATCCTCAACGGGAGCATTTAAAGCACGTGCCAAAAAAACTGAGTAAGATTCCGAATTGCACAAAACCAAAGAGTGGACTGTGAAGGTTTGATCAATACAAACCCATTTTTGAATTAAAAAAAAATTCAAAAAATGCATCCCACCGGGGCGTTTTCGGTTTTTTGCAATTTCCATATCGCTCGTTTCCTCCCTTCTTTTCCAAACTTATTGTCGGGGACGCTTTTTAACCTCAAACCACAACTCTCGAAGCCTGCGAGTCTAATATCTAACAACCTTGCACCCCAATCTCAAAGCCCTAAAATCCTCAACGGGAGCATTTAAAGCACGTGCCAAAAAAACTGAGTAAGATTCCGAATTGCACAAAACCAAAGAGTGGATTGTGAATGTTTGATCAATACGAACCCATTTTTTAATAAAAAAAAAAATTCAAAAAATGCATCCCACCGGGGCGTTTTCGGTTTTTTGCAATTTCCATATCGCTCGTTTCTTCCCTTCTTTTCCAAATTTATGGTCGGGGACGCTTTTTAACCTCAAACAACAACTCTCGAAGCCTGCGAGTCTAATATCTAACAACCTTGCACCCCAATCTCAAAGCCCTAAAATCCTCAACGGGAGCATTTAAAGCACGTGCCAAAAAAACTGAGTAAGATTCCAAATTGCACAAAACCAAAGAGTGGATTGTGAATGTTCGATCAATACGAACCCATTTTTGAATAAAAAAAAAAATTCAAAAAATGCATCCCACCGGGGCGTTTTCGGTTTTTTGCAATTTCCATATCGCTCGTTTCTTCCCTTCTTTTCCAAACTTATTGTCGGGGACGCTTTTTAACCTCAAACCACAACTCTCGAAGCCTGCGAGTCTAATATCTAACAACCTTGCACCCCAATCTCAAAGCCCTAAAATCCTCAACGGGAGCATTTAAAGCACGTGCCAAAAAAACTGAGTAAGATTCCGAATTGCACAAAACCAAAGAGTGGATTGTGAATGTTTGATCAATACGAACCCATTTTTTAATAAAAAAAAAAATTCAAAAAATGCATCCCACCGGGGCGTTTTCGGTTTTTTGCAATTTCCATATCGCTCGTTTCTTCCCTTCTTTTCCAAACTTATGGTCGGGGACGCTTTTTAACCTCAAACAACAACTCTCGAAGCCTGCGAGTCTAATATCTAACAACCTTGCACCCCAATCTCAAAGCCCTAAAATCCTCAACGGGAGCATTTAAAGCACGTGCCAAAAAAACTGAGTAAGATTCCGAATTGCACAAAACCAAAGAGTGGATTGTGAATGTTTGATCAATACGAACCCATTTTTGAATTAATAAAATTCCAAAAAATGCATCCCACCGTGGCGTTTTCGGTTTTTTCAATTTCTATATCGCCCGTTTCTTCCCTTCTTTTCCAAACTTATGGTCGGGGACGCTTTTTAACCTCAAACTACAACTCTCGAAGCCTGCGAGTCTAATATCTAACAACCTTGCACCCCAATCTCAAAGCCCTAAAATCCTCAACGGGAGCATTTAAAGCACGTGCCAAAAAAACTGAGTAAGATTCCAAATTGCACAAAACCAAAGAGTGGACTGTGAATGTTTGATCAATACGAACCCATTTTTGAATTAAAAAAAAATTCAAAAAATGCATCCCACCGGGGCGTTTTCGGTTTTTTGCAATTTCCATATCGCTCGTTTCTTCCCTTCTTTTCCAAACTTATTGTCGGGGACGCTTTTTAACCTCAAACCACAACTCTCGAAGCCTGCGAGTCTAATATCTAACAACCTTGCACCCCAATCTCAAAGCCCTAAAATCCTCAACGGGAGCATTTAAAGCACGTGCCAAAAAAACTGAGTAAGATTCCGAATTGCACAAAACCAAGGAGGGGACTGTGAATGTTTGATCAATACGAACCCATTTTTTAATTAAAAAAAAATTCAAAAAATGCATCCCACCGGGGCGTTTTCGGTTTTTTGCAATTTCCATATCGCTCGTTTCTTCCCTTCTTTTCCAAACTTATGGTCGGGGACGCTTTTTAACCTCAAACAACAACTCTCGAAGCCTGCGAGTCTAATATCTAACAACCTTGCACCCCAATCTCAAAGCCCTAAAATCCTCAACGGGAGCATTTAAAGCACGTGCCAAAACAACTGAGTAAGATTCCAAATTGCACAAACCAAAGAGTGGACTGTGAATGTTTGATCAATACGAACCCATTTTTGAATTAAAAAAAAATTCAAAAAATGCATCCCACCGGGGCGTTTTCGGTTTTTTGCAATTTCCATATCGCTCGTTTCTTCCCTTCTTTTCCAAACTTATTGTCGGGGACGCTTTTTAACCTCAAACCACAACTCTCGAAGCCTGCGAGTCTAATATCTAACAACCTTGCACCCCAATCTCAAAGCCCTAAAATCCTCAACGGGAGCATTTAAAGCACGTGCCAAAAAAACTGAGTAAGATTCCGAATTGCACAAAACCAAAGAGTGGACTGTGAATGTTTGATCAATACGAACCCATTTTTTAATTAAAAAAAAATTCAAAAAATGCATCCCACCGGGGCGTTTTCGGTTTTTTGCAATTTCCATATCGCTCGTTTCTTCCCTTCTTTTCCAAACTTATGGTCGGGGACGCTTTTTAACCTCAAACAACAACTCTCGAAGCCTGCGAGTCTAATATCTAACAACCTTGCACCCCAATCTCAAAGCCCTAAAATCCTCAACGGGAGCATTTAAAGCACGTGCCAAAAAAACTGAGTAAGATTCCAAATTGCACAAAACCAAAGAGTGGATTGTGAATGTTTGATCAATACGAACCCATTTTTGAATAAAAAAAAAAATTCAAAAAATGCATCCCACCGGGGCGTTTTTCGGTTTTTTGCAATTTCCATATCGCTCGTTTCTTCCCTTCTTTTCCAAACTTATTGTCGGGGACGCTTTTTAACCTCAAACCACAACTCTCGAAGCCTGCGAGTCTAATATCTAACAACCTTGCACCCCAATCTCAAAGCCCTAAAATCCTCAACGGGAGCATTTAAAGCACGTGCCAAAAAAACTGAGTAAGATTCCGAATTGCACAAAACCAAAGAGTGGACTGTGAATGTTTGATCAATACGAACACATTTTTTAATTAAAAAAAAATTCAAAAAATGCATCCCACCGGGGCGTTTTCGGTTTTTTGCAATTTCCATATCGCTCGTTTCTTCCCTTCTTTTCCAAACTTATGGTCGGGGACGCTTTTTAACCTCAAACAACAACTCTCGAAGCCTGCGAGTCTAATATCTAACAACCTTGCACCCCAATCTCAAAGCCCTAAAATCCTCAACGGGAGCATTTAAAGCACGTGCCAAAAAAACTGAGTAAGATTCCGAATTGCACAAAACCAAAGAGTGGACTGTGAAGGTTTCATCAATACAAACCCATTTTTGAATTAAAAAAAAATTCAAAAAATGCATCCCACCGGGGCGTTTTCGGTTTTTTGCAATTTCCATATCGCTCGTTTCTTCCCTTCTTTTCCAAACTTATTGTCGGGGACGCTTTTTAACCTCAAACCACAACTCTCGAAGCCTGCGAGTCTAATATCTAACAACCTTGCACCCCAATCTCAAAGCCCTAAAATCCTCAACGGGAGCATTTAAAGCACGTGCCAAAAAAACTGAGTAAGATTCCGAATTGCACAAAACCAAAGAGTGGATTGTGAATGTTTGATCAATACGAACCCATTTTTTAATAAAAAAAAAAATTCAAAAAATGCATCCCACCGGGGCGTTTTCGGTTTTTTGCAATTTCCATATCGCCCGTTTCTTCCCTTCTTTTCCAAACTTATGGTCGGGGACGCTTTTTAACCTCAAACTACAACTGATAAGCGTCAGATATGCTAGATTTACAAAGCTAGATGTAGTGTAAAAGCCTCTTGAATCTTCTTTGCCTTGCTTCTTGTAATGGCTCCTTCCGGTACATGCAATGGTTCGGTGATTGGATCCGTATCAACAACTCTCGAAGCCTGCGAGTCTAATATCTAACAACCTTGCACCCCAATCTCAAAGCCCTAAAATCCTCAACGGGAGCATTTAAAGCACGTGCCAAAAAAACTGAGTAAGATTCCAAATTGCACAAAACCAAAGAGTGGATTGTGAATGTTTGATCAATACGAACCCATTTTTGAATAAAAAAAAAAATTCAAAAAATGCATCCCACCGGGGCGTTTTCGGTTTTTTGTAATTTCCATATCGCTCGTTTCTTCCCTTCTTTTCCAAACTTATTGTCGGGGACGCTTTTTAAACAACAACTCTCGAAGCCTGCGAGTCTAATATCTAACAACCTTGCACCCCAATCTCAAAGCCCTAAAATCCCCAACGGGAGCATTTAAAGCACGTGCCAAAAAAACTGAGTAAGATTCCGAATTGCACAAAACCAAAGAGTGGACTGTGAAGGTTTGATCAATACAAACCCATTTTTGAATTAAAAAAAAATTCAAAAAATGCATCCCACCGGGGCGTTTTCGGTTTTTTGCAATTTCCATATCGCTCGTTTCTTCCCTTCTTTTCCAAACTTATTGTCGGGGACGCTTTTTAACCTCAAACCACAACTCTCGAAGCCTGCGAGTCTAATATCTAACAACCTTGCACCCCAATCTCAAAGCCCTAAAATCCTCAACGGGAGCATTTAAAGCACGTGCCAAAAAAACTGAGTAAGATTCCGAATTGCACAAAACCAAAGAGTGGATTGTGAATGTTTGATCAATACGAACCCATTTTTTAATAAAAAAAAAAATTCAAAAAATGCATCCCACCGGGGCGTTTTCGGTTTTTTGCAATTTCCATATCGCCCGTTTCTTCCCTTCTTTTCCAAACTTATGGTCGGGGACGCTTTTTAACCTCAAACTACAACTCTCGAAGCCTGCGAGTCTAATATCTAACAACCTTGCACCCCAATCTCAAAGCCCTAAAATCCTCAACGGGAGCATTTAAAGCACGTGCCAAAAAAACTGAGTAAGATTCCAAATTGCACAAAACCAAAGAGTGGACTGTGAATGTTTGATCAATACGAACCCATTTTTGAATTAAAAAAAAATTCAAAAAATGCATCCCACCGGGGCGTTTTCGGTTTTTTGCAATTTCCATATCGCTCGTTTCTTCCCTTCTTTTCCAAACTTATTGTCGGGGACGCTTTTTAACCTCAAACCACAACTCTCGAAGCCTGCGAGTCTAATATCTAACAACCTTGCACCCCAATCTCAAAGCCCTAAAATCCCCAACGGGAGCATTTAAAGCACGTGCCAAAAAAACTGAGTAAGATTCCGAATTGCACAAAACCAAAGAGTGGACTGTGAAGGTTTGATCAATACAAACCCATTTTTGAATTAAAAAAAAATTCAAAAAATGCATCCCACCGGGGCGTTTTCGGTTTTTTGCAATTTCCATATCGCTCGTTTCTTCCCTTCTTTTCCAAACTTATTGTCGGGGACGCTTTTTAACCTCAAACCACAACTCTCGAAGCCTGCGAGTCTAATATCTAACAACCTTGCACCCCAATCTCAAAGCCCTAAAATCCTCAACGGGAGCATTTAAAGCACGTGCCAAAAAAACTGAGTAAGATTCCGAATTGCACAAAACCAAATAGTGGACTGTGAATGTTTGATCAATACGAACCTATTTTTGAATTAATAAAAAATTCAAAAAATGCATCCCACCGGGCGTTTTCGGTTTTTTGCAATTTTCATATCGCTCGTTTCTTCCCTTCTTTTCCAAACTTATTGTCGGGGACGCTTTTTAACCTCAAACCACAACTCTCGAAGCCTGCGAGTCTAATATCTAACAACCTTGCAGCCCAATCTCAAAGCCCAAAAATCCTCAACGGGAGCATTTAAAGCACGTGCCAAAAAAACTGAGTAAGATTCCAAATTGCACAAAACCAAAGAGTGGATTGTGAATGTTTGATCAATACGAACCCATTTTTGAATAAAAAAAAAAAATCAAAAAATGCATCCCACCGGGGCGTTTTCGGTTTTTTGCAATTTCCATATCGCTCGTTTCTTCCCTTCTTTTCCAAACTTATTGTCGGGGACGCTTTTTAACCTCAAACCACAACTCTCGAAGCCTGCGAGTCTAATATCTAACAACCTTTTTACCCCAATCTCAAAGTCCTAAAATCCTCAACGGGAGCATTTAAAGCACGTGCCAAAAAAACTGAGTCAGATTCCGAATTGCACAAAACCAAAGACTGGATTGTGAATGTTTGATCAATACGAACCCATTTTTGAATAAAAAAAAAATTCAAAAAATGCATCCCACCGGGGCGTTTTCGGTTTTTTGCAAATTCCATATCGCTCGTTTATTCCCTTCTTTTCCAAACTTATGGCCGGAGCGCTTTTTAACCTCAAACTACAACTCTCGAAGCCTGCGAGTCAAATATCTAACAATCTTGCACCCCAATCTCAAAGCCCTAAAATCCTCAACGGGAGCATTTAAAGCACGTGCCAAAAAAACTGAGTAAGATTCCGAATTGCACAAAACCAAATAGTGGACTGTGAATGTTTGATCAATACGAACCTATTTTTGAATTAATAAAAAATTCAAAAAATGCATCCCACCGGGCGTTTTCGGTTTTTTGCAATTTTCATATCGCTCGTTTCTTCCCTTCTTTTCCAAACTTATTGTCGGGGACGCTTTTTAACCTCAAACCACAACTCTCGAAGCCTGCGAGTCTAATATCTAACAACCTTGCACCCCAATCTCAAAGCCCAAAAATCCTCAACGGGAGCATTTAAAGCACGTGCCAAAAAAACTGAGTAAGATTTCGAATTGCATAAAACCAAAGAGTGGACTGTGAAGGTTTGATCAATACAAACCCATTTTTGAATTAAAAAAAAATTCAAAAAATGCATCCCACCGGGGCGTTTTCGGTTTTTTGCAAATTCCATATCGCTCGTTTATTCCCTTCTTTTCCAAACTTATGGCCGGAGCGCTTTTTAACCTCAAACTACAACTCTCGAAGCCTGCGAGTCAAATATCTAACAATCTTGCACCCCAATCTCAAAGCCCTAAAATCCTCAACGGGAGCATTTAAAGCACGTGCCAAAAAAACTGAGTAAGATTCCGAATTGCACAAAACCAAATAGTGGACTGTGAATGTTTGATCAATACGAACCTATTTTTGAATTAATAAAAAATTCAAAAAATGCATCCCACCGGGCGTTTTCGGTTTTTTGCAATTTTCATATCGCTCGTTTCTTCCCTTCTTTTCCAAACTTATTGTCGGGGACGCTTTTTAACCTCAAACCACAACTCTCGAAGCCTGCGAGTCTAATATCTAACAACCTTGCAGCCCAATCTCAAAGCCCAAAAATCCTCAACGGGAGCATTTAAAGCACGTGCCAAAAAAACTGAGTAAGATTTCGAATTGCATAAAACCAAAGAGTGGACTGTGAAGGTTTGATCAATACAAACCCATTTTTGAATTAAAAAAAAATTCAAAAAATGCATCCCACCGGGGCGTTTTCGGTTTTTTGCAAATTCCATATCGCTCGTTTATTCCCTTCTTTTCCAAACTTATGGCCGGAGCGCTTTTTAACCTCAAACTACAACTCTCGAAGCCTGCGAGTCAAATATCTAACAATCTTGCACCCCAATCTCAAAGCCCTAAAATCCTCAACGGGAGCATTTAAAGCACGTGCCAAAAAAACTGAGTAAGATTCCGAATTGCACAAAACCAAATAGTGGACTGTGAATGTTTGATCAATACGAACCTATTTTTGAATTAATAAAAAATTCAAAAAATGCATCCCACCGGGCGTTTTCGGTTTTTTGCAATTTTCATATCGCTCGTTTCTTCCCTTCTTTTCCAAACTTATTGTCGGGGACGCTTTTTAACCTCAAACCACAACTCTCGAAGCCTGCGAGTCTAATATCTAACAACCTTGCAGCCCAATCTCAAAGCCCAAAAATCCTCAACGGGAGCATTTAAAGCACGTGCCAAAAAAACTGAGTAAGATTTCGAATTGCATAAAACCAAAGAGTGGACTGTGAAGGTTTGATCAATACAAACCCATTTTTGAATTAAAAAAAAATTCAAAAAATGCATCCCACCGGGGCGTTTTCGGTTTTTTGCAAATTCCATATCGCTCGTTTATTCCCTTCTTTTCCAAACTTATGGCCGGAGCGCTTTTTAACCTCAAACTACAACTCTCGAAGCCTGCGAGTCAAATATCTAACAATCTTGCACCCCAATCTCAAAGCCCTAAAATCCTCAACGGGAGCATTTAAAGCACGTGCCAAAAAAACTGAGTAAGATTCCGAATTGCACAAAACCAAATAGTGGACTGTGAATGTTTGATCAATACGAACCTATTTTTGAATTAATAAAAAATTCAAAAAATGCATCCCACCGGGCGTTTTCGGTTTTTTGCAATTTTCATATCGCTCGTTTCTTCCCTTCTTTTCCAAACTTATTGTCGGGGACGCTTTTTAACCTCAAACCACAACTCTCGAAGCCTGCGAGTCTAATATCTAACAACCTTGCAGCCCAATCTCAAAGCCCAAAAATCCTCAACGGGAGCATTTAAAGCTCGTGCCAAAAAAACTGAGTAAGATTTCGAATTGCATAAAACCAAAGAGTGGACTGTGAAGGTTTGATCAATACAAACCCATTTTTGAATTAAAAAAAAATTCAAAAAATGCATCCCACCGGGGCGTTTTCGGTTTTTTGCAATTTCCATATCGCTCGTTTCTTCCCTTCTTTTCCAAACTTATTGTCGGGGACGCTTTTTAACCTCAAACCACAACTCTCGAAGCCTGCGAGTCTAATATCTAACAACCTTGCACCCCAATCTCAAAGCCCTAAAATCCCCAACGGGAGCATTTAAAGCACGTGCCAAAAAAACTGAGTAAGATTCCGAATTGCACAAAACCAAAGAGTGGACTGTGAAGGTTTGATCAATACAAACCCATTTTTGAATTAAAAAAAAATTCAAAAAATGCATCCCACCGGGGCGTTTTCGGTTTTTTGCAATTTCCATATCGCTCGTTTCTTCCCTTCTTTTCCAAACTTATTGTCGGGGACGCTTTTTAACCTCAAACCACAACTCTCGAAGCCTGCGAGTCTAATATCTAACAACCTTGCACCCCAATCTCAAAGCCCTAAAATCCTCAACGGGAGCATTTAAAGCACGTGCCAAAAAAACTGAGTAAGATTCCGAATTGCACAAAACCAAATAGTGGACTGTGAATGTTTGATCAATACGAACCTATTTTTGAATTAATAAAAAATTCAAAAAATGCATCCCACCGGGCGTTTTCGGTTTTTTGCAATTTTCATATCGCTCGTTTCTTCCCTTCTTTTCCAAACTTATTGTCGGGGACGCTTTTTAACCTCAAACCACAACTCTCGAAGCCTGCGAGTCTAATATCTAACAACCTTGCAGCCCAATCTCAAAGCCCAAAAATCCTCAACGGGAGCATTTAAAGCACGTGCCAAAAAAACTGAGTAAGATTCCAAATTGCACAAAACCAAAGAGTGGATTGTGAATGTTTGATCAATACGAACCCATTTTTGAATAAAAAAAAAAATTCAAAAAATGCATCCCACCGGGGCGTTTTCGGTTTTTTGCAATTTCCATATCGCTCGTTTCTTCCCTTCTTTTCCAAACTTATTGTCGGGGACGCTTTTTAACCTCAAACCACAACTCTCGAAGCCTGCGAGTCTAATATCTAACAACCTTTTTACCCAAATCTCAAAGTCCTAAAATCCTCAACGGGAGCATTTAAAGCACGTGCCAAAAAAACTGAGTCAGATTCCGAATTGCACAAAACCAAACACTGGATTGTGAATGTTTGATCAATACGAACCCATTTTTGAATAAAAAAAAAAATTCAAAAAATGCATCCCACCGGGGCGTTTTCGGTTTTTTGCAAATTCCATATCGCTCGTTTATTCCCTTCTTTTCCAAACTTATGGCCGGAGCGCTTTTTAACCTCAAACTACAACTCTCGAAGCCTGCGAGTCAAATATCTAACAATCTTGCACCCCAATCTCAAAGCCCTAAAATCCTCAACGGGAGCATTTAAAGCACGTGCCAAAAAAACTGAGTAAGATTCCGAATTGCACAAAACCAAATAGTGGACTGTGAATGTTTGATCAATACGAACCTATTTTTGAATTAATAAAAAATTCAAAAAATGCATCCCACCGGGCGTTTTCGGTTTTTTGCAATTTTCATATCGCTCGTTTCTTCCCTTCTTTTCCAAACTTATTGTCGGGGACGCTTTTTAACCTCAAACCACAACTCTCGAAGCCTGCGAGTCTAATATCTAACAACCTTGCACCCCAATCTCAAAGCCCAAAAATCCTCAACGGGAGCATTTAAAGCACGTGCCAAAAAAACTGAGTAAGATTTCGAATTGCATAAAACCAAAGAGTGGACTGTGAAGGTTTGATCAATACAAACCCATTTTTGAATTAAAAAAAAATTCAAAAAATGCATCCCACCGGGGCGTTTTCGGTTTTTTGCAATTTCCATATCGCTCGTTTCTTCCCTTCTTTTCCAAACTTATTGTCGGGGACGCTTTTTAACCTCAAACCACAACTTTCGAAGCCTGCGAGTCTAATATCTAACAACCTTGCACCCCAATCTCAAAGCCCTAAAATCCTCAACGGGAGCATTTAAAGCACGTGCCAAAAAAACTGAGTAAGATTCCGAATTGCACAAAACCAAATAGTGGACTGTGAATGTTTGATCAATACGAACCTATTTTTGAATTAATAAAAAATTCAAAAAATGCATCCCACCGGGCGTTTTCGGTTTTTTGCAATTTTCATATCGCTCGTTTCTTCCCTTCTTTTCCAAACTTATTGTCGGGGACGCTTTTTAACCTCAAACCACAACTCTCGAAGCCTGCGAGTCTAATATCTAACAACCTTGCACCCCAATCTCAAAGCCCAAAAATCCTCAACGGGAGCATTTAAAGCACGTGCCAAAAAAACTGAGTAAGATTTCGAATTGCATAAAACCAAAGAGTGGACTGTGAAGGTTTGATCAATACAAACCCATTTTTGAATTAAAAAAAAATTCAAAAAATGCATCCCACCGGGGCGTTTTCGGTTTTTTGCAATTTCCATATCGCTCGTTTCTTCCCTTCTTTTCCAAACTTATTGTCGGGGACGCTTTTTAACCTCAAACCACAACTTTCGAAGCCTGCGAGTCTAATATCTAACAACCTTGCACCCCAATCTCAAAGCCCTAAAATCCTCAACGGGAGCATTTAAAGCACGTGCCATAAAAACTGAGTAAGATTCCAAATTGCACAAAACCAAAGAGTGGACTGTGAATGTTTGTTTAATACGAACCCATTTTTGAATTAAAAAAAAATTCAAAAAATGCATCCCACCGGGGCGTTTTCGGTTTTTTGCAATTTCCATATCGCTCGTTTCTTCCCTTCTTTTCCAAACTTATTGTCGGGGACGCTTTTTAACCTCAAACCACAACTCTCGAAGCCTGCGAGTCTAATATCTAACAACCTTGCACCCCAATCTCAAAGCCCTAAAATCCTCAACGGGAGCATTTAAAGCACGTGCCAAAAAAACTGAGTAAGATTCCAAATTGCACAAAACCAAAGAGTGGATTGTGAATGTTTGATCAATACGAACCCATTTTTGAATAAAAAAAAAAATTCAAAAAATGCATCCCACCGGGGCGTTTTCGGTTTTTTGCAAATTCCATATCGCTCGTTTATTCCCTTCTTTTCCAAACTTATGGCCGGAGCGCTTTTTAACCTCAAACTACAACTCTCGAAGCCTGCGAGTCAAATATCTAACAATCTTGCACCCCAATCTCAAAGTCCTAAAATCCTCAACGGGAGCATTTAAAGCACGTGCCAAAAAAACTGAGTCAGATTCCGAATTGCACAAAACCAAAGACTGGATTGTGAATGTTTGATCAATACGAACTCATTTTTTAATAAAAAAAATTCAAAAAATGCATCCCACCGGGGCGTTTTCGGTTTTTTGCAATTTCCATATCGCCCGTTTCTTCCCTTCTTTTCCAAACTTATGGTCAGGGACGCTTTTTAAGCTCAAACTACAACTCTCGAAGCCTGGGAGTCTAATATCTAACAACCTTGCACCCCAATCTCAAAGCCCTAATATCCTCAACGGGAGCATTTAAAGCACGTGCCAAAAAAACTGAGTAAGATTCCGAATTGCACAAAACCAAAGAGTGGATTGTGAATGTTTGATCAATACGAACCCATTTTTTAATAAAAAAAAAAATTCAAAAAATGCATCCCACCGGGGCGTTTTCGGTTTTTTGCAATTTCCATATCGCCTGTTTCTTCCCTTCTTTTCCAAACTTATGGTCGGGGACGCTTTTTAACCTCAAACCACAACTCTCGAAGCCTGCGAGTCTAATATCTAACAACCTTGCACCCCAATCTCAAAGCCCTAAAATCCTCAACGGGAGCATTTAAAGCACGTGCCAAAAAAACTGAGTAAGATTCCAAATTGCACAAAACCAAAGAGTGGACTGTGAATGTTTGTTTAATACGAACCCATTTTTGAATTAAAAAAAAATTCAAAAAATGCATCCCACCGGGGCGTTTTCGGTTTTTTGCAATTTCCATATCGCCCGTTTCTTCCCTTCTTTTCCAAACTTATGGTCGGGGACGCTTTTTAGCCTCAAACTACAACACTCGAAGCCTGCGAGTCTAATATCTAAAAACTTTGCACCCCAATCTCAAAGCCCTAAAATCCTCAACGGGAGCATTTAAAGCACGTGCCAAAAAAACCTAGAAAGATTCCGAATTGCACAAAACCAAAGAGTGGATTGTGAATGTTTGATCAATACGAACCCATTTTTTAATTAAAATTTTTTTCAAAAAATGCATCCCACCGGGGCGTTTTCGGTTTTTTGCAATTTCCATATCGCCCGTTTCTTCCCTTCTTTTCCAAACTTATGGTCGGGGACGCTTTTTAACCTCAAACTACAACACTCGAAGCCTGCGAGTCTAATATCTAAAAACTTTGCACCCCAATCTCAAAGCCCTAAAATCCTCAACGGGAGCATTTAAAGCACGTGCCAAAAAAACTGAGAAACATTCCGAATTGCACAAAACCAAAGAGTGGATTGTGAATGTTTGATCAATACGAACCCATTTTTTAATTAAATTTTTTTTCAAAAAATGCATCCCACCGGGGCGTTTTCGGTTTTTTGCAATTTCCATATCGCCCGTTTCTTCCCTTCTTTTCCAAACTTATGGTCGGGGACGCTTTTTAGCCTCAAACTACAACACTCGAAGCCTGCGAGTCTAATATCTAAAAACTTTGCACCCCAATCTCAAAGCCCTAAAATCCTCAACGGGAGCATTTAAAGCACGTGCCAAAAAAACCTAGAAAGATTCCGAATTGCACAAAACCAAAGAGTGGATTGTGAATGTTTGATCAATACGAACCCATTTTTTAATTAAATTTTTTTTCAAAAAATGCATCCCACCGGGGCGTTTTCGGTTTTTTGCAAATTCCATATCGCTCGTTTATTCCCTTTTTTTCCAAACTTATGGCCGGAGCGCTTTTTAACCTCAAACTACAACTCTCGAAGCCTGCGAGTCAAATATCTAACAATCTTGCACCCCAATCTCAAAGTCCTAAAATCCTCAACGGGAGCATTTAAAGCACGTGCCAAAAAAACTGAGAAAGATTCCGAATTGCACAAAACCAAAGAGTGGATTGTGAATGTTTGATCAATACGAACCCATTTTTTAATTAAAATTTTTTTCAAAAAATGCATCCCACCGGGGCGTTTTCGGTTTTTTGCAATTTCCATATCGCCCGTTTCTTCCCTTCTTTTCCAAACTTATGGTCGGGGACGCTTTTTAACCTCAAACTACAACACTCGAAGCCTGCGAGTCTAATATCTAAAAACTTTGCACCCCAATCTCAAAGCCCTAAAATCCTCAACGGGAGCATTTAAAGCACGTGCCAAAAAAACTGAGAAACATTCCGAATTGCACAAAACCAAAGAGTGGATTGTGAATGTTTGATCAATACGAACCCATTTTTTAATTAAATTTTTTTTCAAAAAATGCATCCCACCGGGGCGTTTTCGGTTTTTTGCAATTTCCATATCGCCCGTTTCTTCCCTTCTTTTCCAAACTTATGGTCGGGGACGCTTTTTAGCCTCAAACTACAACACTCGAAGCCTGCGAGTCTAATATCTAAAAACTTTGCACCCCAATCTCAAAGCCCTAAAATCCTCAACGGGAGCATTTAAAGCACGTGCCAAAAAAACCTAGAAAGATTCCGAATTGCACAAAACCAAAGAGTGGATTGTGAATGTTTGATCAATACGAACCCATTTTTTAATTAAATTTTTTTTCAAAAAATGCATCCCACCGGGGCGTTTTCGGTTTTTTTTTTTTTTTGCAAAGGTGATTATATATAAGCAAAAAGACCTCAAAGCCCGAGGCCAAAGGGCACAACAAACAAGAGAACAAACACTGGGAGAACCAATGTATGACAACAAAACCAAAACAACCAAACGGAAACCTCACAGCCCGAGGGAAAGCAACAAAGAAACCAAACAACAACAGACCCCAGCATCCAACCCACAAGCGGGAAGGAGCCAGAATAAACGAAAAGCTGAAAAATGTAACACAACTCAAAAAGCAAAAGAACTATCTGAAGCAAGATGAACCAACAAGACAGAACACGAACGAAACATGACACCTCATCCGCGAAACATGACTCCTCATCCGCCCACAAAACACCCCAGGCCATCCATCCCCCAGCCGGCACGAGCGAAAGAGCGACTCCAGACAGAGTCAAGGGGCACCAAGCAAAAACAGAGAGAGGACAGGCAGATGCTGAGAAAAAAGGGGCCAAGCTGGCCATCCAACATATGCAAGCAAGAAGCCCCCCCCCCCCCCCCCCCCCCAAGCACGACCAAGAAACCGAACAAAGAAGAGACCCATCAACTCATCTTCCCCCTACTTATGGCAAAAGAACAACCATCCGGTATGCAGGCCCGGCAGAAAGCCACAGGGACCCAGCCAGCATCGCTTCCCTCGACAAAGCCAGATCCAAGGACCCACCAAAAGCCCACACACCCTCAGGACAAAGCGCCTTTCGGGGTGACAACAAGCATCCAGAACTCAGCTCAATTAGGAACCAGGACCGCCAGGGGACAACGAGCACCCACAAAACAGAGAAGGACAGCCAACTGCAGAAGAAGCAAGCACCGCCTGAACCAACCCAAAAGCTAGGGACACCCCACAGACTAGCCTCTCAAAGCCCCACACAAGAACCACCAGGGGAGGAAGCCCAGGACATCAAAGGACAGACAGATGAAGAAAGCCAGCAACTGAACGAGCCTCGGCAAGCAGCGACCACAGAGCAGGAACAAGTACAGGGACAAGCTCAAACAACCAAGCCGCACAGACCAAAACATAAACCCCTCCAGATAAGAGACAACAGCAGCAACCAGGGACAGAGCAGGGGAAGAAGCAATCGCCAGAAGCGAAACAGCACCGCAAGAGCAACCTGACAAAACACCTGCACACACTCAAAGAACAAGACAAAGTCAATCAAAAGAATCCCAGGGGGAGACGGCCGAAACCGCACCCACCCAGGACGAGCATGCAGAAGAAATATCAGATCGAATAGCAGCGATAACCGACTGAGGAGGGCGGTGACCCGGGCCGTGAAAACGCAAATTGCGTTCCATCCAAATATGGTAGATCACAGCACACCAGGCCACCCTCCAAACAAGCTTACGCTTGTGCTGCCCAGCACTCACCCGACAAATCCACTCAAGCTCAGCATCCCAAGGGAGAACGAGGCGGGAAGCTCTACCCCAACAGAGGATATCCTCCCACACCAAACTCGCAAAGGGGCACTGGAAGAACAAGTGGTCACGAGACTCAGTCCCGGACAAACAAAGCAAACAATCGGTAGGTGTCGAGGGGATCCACCTAGCCAGTCTATCACGAGTATACAAACGGTCCCTCAAGGCCAGCCAGGTGACAAAAGCATGCCGCGGAATATTACCCCCGAACCATAGCAAACCTTGCCACGGAACCACTATCCCACGGGGGCGAATCGCCTCCCAAGCACTTGAAACCGAAAAACCAATCCCGCCTGGAACCCAGATCAACCTATCCTCCCTACCTGGGCAACACACAGTAGAGCGCACGACATCGGCGATCTCCAACAAATCAGGAGACACTACCGGCCACCGCCACGAACCATCAGGTAGCAGAAAATCAGAGACCATAGCTTGAATATGACTAGCTGCGTCATACAAGATCCGATCACTTAATCTGGGGAGAATAGGACCATCAGGTAGCCATGGATCAACCCACATACGACACCTAGAACCGTCGCCAATGGAAAACCGGACAAGTGGACGGAATTGGTCCCGAAGCCCCATAATCGCCTTGAGGCACCAAGACCACATAGACGACACAGGAATCGTCCAAAGAGACCGACCACGGAGGATATACTCCTCCATCCAAGCCACCCACAGAGAACCAGAGCGAAGCAGAAGGAGCCAAAGGAGCTTCATAACCGCTGCCGAGTTCCAGAATTGGAGATGACGAATACCCAAACCTCCCTCACTCTTCGGCAAACAAATGTCATCCCAGGCAACCTTCGCCCCCCCACGACCAGAAGGAGAGCCCTTCCAGAGGTAGCACCGCAACAAACTCTCAACCCTATGGACTATACGAGCAGGAAGCACAAACACACTAGCCCAATAGACCTGGAAGCTCTGGAGGACCGACTGGATAAGCTGCAACCTTCCCGCATAGGAAAGAGCCCTAACAGACCAACTGCCAATCCTAGAGGTGATCCGATCAATCAGAGGCTGGCAATCCCGTTTCTTCCCTTCTTTTCCAAACTTATTGTCGGGGACGCTTTTTAACCTCAAACCACAACTCTCGAAGCCTGCGAGTCTAATATCTAACAACCTTGCACCCCAATCTCAAAGCCCTAAAATCCTCAACGGGAGCATTTAAAGCACGTGCCAAAAAAACTGAGAAAGATTCCGAATTGCACAAAACCAAAGAGTGGATTGTGAATGTTTGATCAATACGAACCCATTTTTTAATTAAAATTTTTTTCAAAAAATGCATCCCACCGGGGCGTTTTCGGTTTTTTGCAATTTCCATATCGCCCGTTTCTTCCCTTCTTTTCCAAACTTATGGTCGGGGACGCTTTTTAACCTCAAACTACAACACTCGAAGCCTGCGAGTCTAATATTTAAAAACTTTGCACCCCAATCTCAAAGTCCTAAAATCCTCAACGGGAGCATTTAAAGCACGTGCCAAAAAAACTGAGAAAGATTCCGAATTGCACAAAACCAAAGAGTGGATTGTGAATGTTTGATCAATACGAACCCATTTTTTAATTAAAATTTTTTTCAAAAAATGCATCCCACCGGGGCGTTTTCGGTTTTTTGCAATTTCCATATCGCCCGTTTCTTCCCTTCTTTTCCAAACTTATTGTCGGGGACGCTTTTTAACCTCAAACCACAACTCTCGAAGCCTGCGAGTCTAATATCTAACAACCTTGCACCCCAATCTCAAAGCCCTAAAATCCTCAACGGGAGCATTTAAAGCACGTGCCAAAAAAACTGAGTAAGATTCCGAATTGCACAAAACCAAAGAGTGGATTGTGAATGTTTGATCAATACGAACCCATTTTTTAATAAAAAAAAAAAATTCAAAAAATGCATCCCACCGGGGCGTTTTCGGTTTTTTGCAATTTCCATATCGCCCGTTTCTTCCCTTCTTTTCCAAACTTATGGTCGGGGACGCTTTTTAACCTCAAACTACAACTTTCGAAGCCTGCGAGTCTAATATCTAACAACTTTGCACCCCAATCTCAAAGCCCTAAAATCCTCAACGGGAGCATTTAAAGCACGTGCCAAAAAAACCTAGAAAGATTCCGAATTGCACAAAACCAAAGAGTTGATTGTAAATGTTTGATCAATACGAACCCATTTTTTAATTAAATTTTTTTTCAAAAAATGCATCCCACCGGGGCGTTTTCGGTTTTTTGCAATTTCCATATCGCCCGTTTCTTCCCTTCTTTTCCAAACTTATTGTCGGGGACGCTTTTTAACCTCAAACCACAACTCTCGAAGCCTGCGAGTCTAATATCTAACAACCTTGCACCCCAATCTCAAAGCCCTAAAATCCTCAACGGGAGCATTTAAAGCACGTGCCAAAAAAACTGAGAAAGATTCCGAATTGCACAAAACCAAAGAGTGGATTGTGAATGTTTGATCAATACGAACCCATTTTTTAATTAATTTTTTTTTCAAAAAATGCATCCCACCGGGGCGTTTTCGGTTTTTTGCAATTTCCATATCGCCCGTTTCTTCCCTTCTTTTCCAAACTTATGGTCGGGGACGCTTTTTTTTTTTTTGCAACGGTATTTTAATTAAAGCGAGGATTGAACCCATGACCTTTTAGTCACGGACACAACCTTATGCCAATTGAGCTATGCTCGGTCTCAAACTACAACACTCGAAGCCTGCGAGTCTAATATTTAAAAACTTTGCACCCCAATCTCAAAGCCCTAAAATCCTCAACGGGAGCATTTAAAGCACGTGCCAAAAAAACTGAGAAAGATTCCGAATTGCACAAAACCAAAGAGTGGATTGTGAATGTTTGATCAATACGAACCCATTTTTTAATTAAATTTTTTTTCAAAAAATGCATCCCACCGGGGCGTTTTCGGTTTTTTGCAATTTCCATATCGCCCGTTTCTTCCCTTCTTTTCCAAACTTATGGTCGGGGACGCTTTTTAGCCTCAAACTACAACACTCGAAGCCTGCGAGTCTAATATCTAAAAACTTTGCACCCCAATCTCAAAGCCCTAAAATCCTCAACGGGAGCATTTAAAGCACGTGCCAAAAAAACCTAGAAAGATTCCGAATTGCACAAAACCAAAGAGTGGATTGTGAATGTTTGATCAATACGAACCCATTTTTTAATTAAATTTAAAAATTCAAAAAATGCATCCCACCGGGGCGTTTTCGGTTTTTTGCAATTTCCATATCGCCCGTTTCTTCCCTTCTTTTCCAAACTTATGGTCGGGGACGCTTTTTAACCTCAAACTACAACTTTCGAAGCCTGCGAGTCTAATATCTAACAACCTTGCACCCCAATCTCAAAGCCCTAAAATCCTCAACGGGAGCATTTAAAGCACGTGCCAAAAAAACTGAGTCAGATTCCGAATTGCACAAAACCAAAGAGTGGATTGTGAATGTTTGATCAATACGAACCCAATTTTTAATAAAAAAAAAAAAATTCAAAAAATGCATCCCACCGGGGCGTTTTCGGTTTTTTGCAATTTCCATATCGCCCGTTTCTTCCGTTCTTTTCCAAACTTATGGTCGGGGACGCTTTTTAACCTCAAACTACAACACTCGAAGCCTGCGAGTCTAATATTTAAAAACTTTGCACCCCAATCTCAAAGCCCTAAAATCCTCAACGGGAGCATTTAAAGCACGTGCCAAAAAAACTGAGAAAGATTCCGAATTGCACAAAACCAAAGAGTGGATTGTGAATGTTTGATCAATACGAACCCATTTTTTAATAAAAAAAAAAAAATTCAAAAAATGCATCCCACCGGGGCGTTTTCGGTTTTTTGCAATTTCCATATCGCCCGTTTCTTCCGTTCTTTTCCAAACTTATGGTCGGGGACGCTTTTTAACCTCAAACTACAACACTCGAAGCCTGCGAGTCTAATATTTAAAAACCTTGCACCCCAATCTCAAAGCCCTAAAATCCTCAACGGGAGCATTTAAAGCACGTGCCAAAAAAACTGAGTAAGATTCCGAATTGCACAAAACCAAAGAGTGGACTGTGAATGTTTGATCAATACGAACCCATTTTTTAATTAAAAAAAAATTCAAAAAATGCATCCCACCGGGGCGTTTTCGGTTTTTTGCAATTTCCATATCGCTCGTTTCTTCCCTTCTTTTCCAAACTTATGGTCGGGGACGCTTTTTAACCTCAAACAACAACTCTCGAAGCCTGCGAGTCTAATATCTAACAACCTTGCACCCCAATCTCAAAGCCCTAAAATCCTCAACGGGAGCATTTAAAGCACGTGCCAAAAAAACTGAGTAAGATTCCAAATTGCACAAAACCAAAGAGTGGATTGTGAATGTTTGATCAATACGAACCCATTTTTGAATAAAAAAAAAAATTCAAAAAATGCATCCCACCGGGGCGTTTTCGGTTTTTTGCAATTTCCATATCGCTCGTTTCTTCCCTTCTTTTCCAAACTTATTGTCGGGGACGCTTTTTAACCTCAAACCACAACTCTCGAAGCCTGCGAGTCTAATATCTAACAACCTTTTTACCCCAATTTCAAAGTCCTAAAATCTTCAACGGGAGCATTTAAAGCACGTGCCAAAAAAACTGAGTCAGATTCCGAATTGCACAAAACCAAAGACTGGATTGTGAATGTTTGATCAGTACGAACCCATTTTTGAATAAAAAAAAAATTCAAAAAATGCATCCCACCGGGGCGTTTTCGGTTTTTTGCAAATTCCATATCGCTCGTTTATTCCCTTTTTTTCCAAACTTATGGCCGGAGCGCTTTTTAACCTCAAACTACAACTCTCGAAGCCTGCGAGTCAAATATCTAACAATCTTGCACCCCAATCTCAAAGTCCTAAAATCCTCAACGGGAGCATTTAAAGCACGTGCCAAAAAAACTGAGAAAGATTCCGAATTGCACAAAACCAAAGAGTGGATTGTGAATGTTTGATCAATACGAACCCATTTTTTAATTAAATTTTTTTTCAAAAAATGCATCCCAACGGGGCGTTTTCGGTTTTTTGCAATTTCCATATCGCCCGTTTCTTCCCTTCTTTTCCAAACTTATGGTCGGGGACGCTTTTTAACCTCAAACTACAACACTCGAAGCCTGCGAGTCTAATATCTAAAAACTTTGCACCCCAATCTCAAAGCCCTAAAATCCTCAACGGGAGCATTTAAAGCACGTGCCAAAAAAACTGAGAAAGATTCCGAATTGCACAAAACCAAAGAGTGGATTGTGAATGTTTGATCAATACGAACCCATTTTTTAATTAAAATTTTTTTCAAAAAATGCATCCCACCGGGGCGTTTTCGGTTTTTTGCAATTTCCATATCGCCCGTTTCTTCCCTTCTTTTCCAAACTTATGGTCGGGGACGCTTTTTAACCTCAAACTACAACACTCGAAGCCTGCGAGTCTAATATCTAAAAACTTTGCACCCCAATCTCAAAGCCCTAAAATCCTCAACCGGAGCATTTAAAGCACGTGCCAAAAAAACTGAGAAAGATTCCGAATTGCACAAAACCAAAGAGTGGATTGTGAATGTTTGATCAATACGAACCCATTTTTTAATTAAATTTTTTTTCAAAAAATGCATCCCACCGGGGCGTTTTCGGTTTTTTGCAATTTCCATATCGCCCGTTTCTTCCCTTCTTTTCCAAAATTATGGTCGGGGACGCTTTTTAGCCTCAAACTACAACACTCGAAGCCTGCGAGTCTAATATCTAAAAACTTTGCACCCCAATCTCAAAGCCCTAAAATCCTCAACGGGAGCATTTAAAGCACGTGCCAAAAAAACCGAGAAAGATTCCGAATTGCACAAAACCAAAGAGTGGATTGTGAATGTTTGATCAATACGAACCCATTTTTTAATTAAATTTTTTTTCAAAAAATGCATCCCACCGGGGCGTTTTCGGTTTTTTGCAATTTCCATATCGCCCGTTTCTTCCCTTCTTTTCCAAACTTATTGTCGGGGACGCTTTTTAACCTCAAACCACAACTCTCGAAGCCTGCGAGTCTAATATCTAACAACCTTGCACCCCAATCTCAAAGCCCTAAAATCCTCAACGGGAGCATTTAAAGCACGTGCCAAAAAAACTGAGTAAGATTCCGAATTGCACAAAACCAAAAAGTGGATTGTGAATGTTTGATCAATACGAACCCATTTTTTAATAAAAAAAAAAATTCAAAAAATGCATCCCACCGGGGCGTTTTCGGTTTTTTGCAATTTCCATATCGCCCGTTTCTTCCTTTCTTTTCCAAACTTATGGTCGGGGACGCTTTTTAACCTCAAACTACAACTCTCGAAGCCTGCGAGTCTAATATCTAACAACCTTGCACCCCAATCTCAAAGCCCTAAAATCCTCAACGGGAGCATTTAAAGCACGTGCCAAAAAAACTGAGTCAGATTCCGAATTGCACAAAACCAAAGAGTGGATTGTGAATGTTTGATCAATACGAACCCATTTTTTAATAAAAAAAAAAATTCAAAAAATGCATCCCACCGGGGCGTTTTCGGTTTTTTGCAATTTCCATATCGCCCGTTTCTTCCGTTCTTTTCCAAACTTATGGTCGGGGACGCTTTTTAACCTCAAACCACAACACTCGAAGCCTGCGAGTCTAATATCTAAAAACTTTGCACCCCAATCTCAAAGCCCTAAAATCCTCAACGGGAGCATTTAAAGCACGTGCCAAAAAAACTGAGAAAGATTCCGAATTGCACAAAACCAAAGAGTGGATTGTGAATGTTTGATCAATACGAACCCATTTTTTAATTAAATTTTTTTTCAAAAAATGCATCCCACCGGGGCGTTTTCGATTTTTTGCAATTTCCATATCGCCCGTTTCTTCCCTTCTTTTCCAAACTTATGGTCGGGGACGCTTTTTAACCTCAAACTACAACACTCGAAGCCTGCGAGTCTAATATCTAAAAACTTTGCACCCCAATCTCAAAGCCCTAAAATCCTCAACGGGAGCATTTAAAGCACGTGCCAAAAAAACTGAGAAAGATTCCGAATTGCACAAAACCAAAGAGTGGATTGTGAATGTTTGATCAATACGAACCCATTTTTTAATTAAAAAGTTTTTCAAAAAATGCATCCCACCGGGGCGTTTTCGGTTTTTTGCAATTTCCATATCGCCCGTTTCTTCCCTTCTTTTCCAAACTTATGGTCGGGGACGCTTTTTAGCCTCAAACTACAACACTCGAAGCCTGCGAGTCTAATATCTAAAAACTTTGCACCCCAATCTCAAAGCCCTAAAATCCTCAACGGGAGCATTTAAAGCACGTGCCAAAAAAACTGAGTCAGATTCCGAATTGCACAAAACCAAAGACTGGATTGTGAATGTTTGATCAATACGAACTCATTTTTTAATAAAAAAAATTCAAAAAAAGCATCCCACCGGGGCGTTTTCGGTTTTTTGCAATTTCCATATCGCCCGTTTCTTCCCTTCTTTTCCAAACTTATGGTCGGGGACGCTTTTTAAGCTCAAACTACAACTCTCGAAGCCTGGGAGTCTAATATCTAACAACCTTGCACCCCAATCTCAAAGCCCTAAAATCCTCAACGGGAGCATTTAAAGCACGTGCCAAAAAAACTGAGTAAGATTCCAAATTGCACAAAACCAAAGAGTGGATTGTGAATGTTTGATCAATACGAACCCATTTTTTGATAAAAAAAAAAATTTCAAAAAATGCAACCCACCGGGGCGTTTTCGGTTTTTTGCAATTTCCATATCGCCCGTTTCTTCCCTTCTTTTCCAAACTTATGGTCGGGGACGCTTTTTAAGCTCAAACTACAACTCTCGAAGCCTGGGAGTCTAATATCTAACAACCTTGCACCCCAATCTCAAAGCCCAAAAATCCTCAACGGGAGCATTTAAAGCACGTGCCAAAAAAACTGAGTAAGATTCCGAATTGCACAAAACCAAAGAGTGGACTGTGAAGGTTTGATCAATACAAACCCATTTTTGAATTAAAAAAAAATTCAAAAAATGCATCCCACCGGGGCATTTTCGGTTTTTTGCAATTTCCATATCGCTCGTTTCTTCCCTTCTTTTCCAAACTTATTGTCGGGGACGCTTTTTAACCTCAAACCACAACTCTCGAAGCCTGCCAGTCTAATATCTAACAACCTTGCACCCCAATCTCAAAGCCCTAAAATCCTCAACGGGAGCATTTAAAGCACGTGCCAAAAAAACTGAGTAAGATTCCAAATTGCACAAAACCAAAGAGTGGACTGTGAATGTTTGTTTAATACGAACCCATTTTTGAATTAAAAAAAAATTCAAAAAATGCATCCCACCGGGGCGTTTTCGGTTTTTTGCAATTCCCATATCGCTCGTTTCTTCCCTTCTTTTCCAAACTTATTGTCGGGGACGCTTTTTAACCTCAAACCACAACTCTCGAAGCCTGCGAGTCTAATATCTAACAACCTTGCACCCCAATCTCAAAGCCCTAAAATCCTCAACGGGAGCATTTAAAGCACGTGCCAAAAAAACTGAGTCAGATTCCGAATTGCACAAAACCAAAGACTGGATTGTGAATGTTTGATCAATACGAACTCATTTTTTAATAAAAAAAATTCAAAAAAAGCATCCCACCGGGGCGTTTTCGGTTTTTTGCAATTACCATCTCGCCCGTTTCTTCCCTTCTTTTCCAAACTTATGGTCGGGGACGCTTTTTAAGCTCAAACTACAACTCTCGAAGCCTGGGAGTCTAATATCTAACAACCTTGCACCCCAATCTCAAAGCCCAAAAATCCTCAACGGGAGCATTTAAAGCACGTGCCAAAAAAACTGAGTAAGATTCCGAATTGCACAAAACCAAAGAGTGGATTGTGAATGTTTGATCAATACGAACCCATTTTTTAATAAAAAAAAAAATTCAAAAAATGCATCCCACTGGGTTGTTTTCGGTGTTTTGCAATTTCCATATCGCCCGTTTCTTCCCTTCTTTTCCAAACTTATGGTCGGGGACGCTTTTTAACCTCAAACTACAACTCTCGAAGCCTGCGAGTCTAATATCTAACAACCTTGCACCCCAATCTCAAAGCCCTAAAATCCTCAACGGGAGCATTTAAAGCACGTGCCAAAAAAACTGAGTCAGATTCCGAATTGCACAAAACCAAAGAGTGGATTGTGAATGTTTGATCAATACGAACCCATTTTTTAATAAAAAAAAAAAATTTCAAAAAATGCATCCCACCGGGGCGTTTTCGGTTTTTTGCAATTTCCATATCGCCCGTTTCTTCCGTTCTTTTCCAAACTTATGGTCGGGGACGCTTTTTAACCTCAAACTACAACACTCGAAGCCTGTGAGTCTAATATCTAACAACCTTGCACCCCAATCTCAAAGCCCTAAAATCCTCAACGGGAGCATTTAAAGCACGTGCCAAAAAAACTGAGTCAGATTCCGAATTGCACAAAACCAAAGAGTGGATTGTGAATGTTTGATCAATACGAACCCATTTTTTGATAAAAAAAAAAATTTCAAAAAATGCATCCCACCGGGGCGTTTTCGGTTTTTTGCAATTTCCATATCGCCCGTTTCTTCCGTTCTTTTCCAAACTTATGGTCGGGGACGCTTTTTAACCTCAAACTACAACACTCGAAGCCTGCGAGTCTAATATCTAAAAACTTTGCACCCCAATCTCAAAGCCCTAAAATCCTCAACGGGAGCATTTAAAGCACGTGCCAAAAAAACTGAGAAAGATTCCGAATTGCACAAAACCAAAGAGTGGATTGTGAATGTTTGATCAATACGAACCCATTTTTTAATTAAATTTTTTTTCAAAAAATGCATCCCACCGGGGCGTTTTCGGTTTTTTGCAATTTCCATATCGCCCGTTTCTTCCCTTCTTTTCCAAACTTATGGTCGGGGACGCTTTTTAACCTCAAACTACATGATATGAATTATCTTGACTCTAATTCATATCCATGATGAAGGTCAATGAAGTCAAACGATTATTATGGAGCAAAGATCAAAGTCAACAAAGAAGAGAAATGCACTATCTCACAATACCACTTCGTGGAAGATTAATAGATGATGTTAAAACCAAGTTTAAAATTCATATTTTGTTACTTAATGTACTCATTAAATATGCAACATAGTTCTAGGTGATCTTTCATATTTTAGATGAATTTTAGTTTACCAAGATGCCTTTTAGAATATCAAGGCACCCTTTGGTATTTCAAGGTGGCTTTTCATATTGACATTTATGTTAGGGAGTTAAAGAGTCTCTTGGCTTAATTCCTTGTCTATAAAAGGGATTAGCCTTGTCTATTGTAAAACAACTTGATAAAAGACATGAAATGTAGTATTTTGGGTTTTAAATCCTGAAAGCTTTTAAGCTTTGTTTCTTGTGTGTTCTTGTGATAGAATGCATGTATATTTGGAGCATTCAAGTGAGGATTGATCTGTCTTACTTGTGGAGTGCTTTGAAGATCGAGGGTTGATGGGAGCCAAAAGCTTTGTCCGATCCTTGGTTCGCTAGATCATCTAAGTAACCTGTATTCTAGCCTATCTTAGGGGCTGAGATCGAATTGGCTACTGGGGTTTTCAAGTTAATGTGTTGGGGGTCCGTATAATCAAGGGGTTCTCACGCTTATTCTTGGAGGTTTCGTATCACTACAACTCTCGAAGCCTGTGAGTCTAATATCTAACAACCCTGCACCCCAATCTCAAAGCCCAAAAATCCTCAACGGGAGCATTTAAAGCACGTGCCAAAAAAACTGAGTAAGATTCCGAATTGCACAAAACCAAAGAGTGGATTGTGAATGTTTGATCAATACGAACCCATTTTTTAATAAAAAAAAAAATTCAAAAAATGCATCCCACCGGGGCGTTTTCGGTTTTTTGCAATTTCCATATCGCCCGTTTCTTCCCTTCTTTTCCAAACTTATGGTCGGGGACGCTTTTTAACCTCAAACTACAACTCTCGAAGCCTGCGAGTCTAATATCTAACAACCTTGCACCCCAATCTCAAAGCCCTAAAATTCTCAACGGGAGCATTTAAAGCACGTGCCAAAAAAACTGAGTCAGATTCCGAATTGCACAAAACCAAAGAGTGGATTGTGAATGTTTGATCAATACGAACCCATTTTTTAATAAAAAAAAAAAATTTCAAAAAATGCATCCCACCGGGGCGTTTTTCGGTTTTTTGCAATTTCCATATCGCCCGTTTGTTCCGTTCTTTTCCAAACTTATGGTCGGGGACGCTTTTTAACCTCAAACTACAACACTCGAAGCCTGCGAGTCTAATATCTAAAAACTTTGCAACCCAATCTCAAAGCCCTAAAATCCTCAACGGGAGCATTTAAAGCACGTGCCAAAAAAACTGAGAAAGATTCCGAATTGCACAAAACCAAAGAGTGGATTGTGAATGTTTGATCAATACGAACCCATTTTTTAATTAAATTTTTTTTCAAAAAATGCATCCCACCGGGGCGTTTTCGGTTTTTTGCAATTTCCATATCGCCCGTTTCTTCCCTTCTTTTCCAAAATTATGGTCGGGGACGCTTTTTAGCCTCAAACTACAACACTCGAAGCCTGCGAGTCTAATATCTAAAAACTTTGCACCCCAATCTCAAAGCCCTAAAATCCTCAACGGGAGCATTTAAAGCACGTGCCAAAAAAACCGAGAAAGATTCCGAATTGCACAAAACCAAAGAGTGGATTGTGAATGTTTGATCAATACGAACCCATTTTTTAATTAAATTTTTTTTCAAAAAATGCATCCCACCGGGGCGTTTTCGGTTTTTTGCAATTTCCATATCGCCCGTTTCTTCCCTTCTTTTCCAAACTTATTGTCGGGGACGCTTTTTAACCTCAAACCACAACTCTCGAAGCCTGCGAGTCTAATATCTAACAACCTTGCACCCCAATCTCAAAGCCCTAAAATCCTCAACGGGAGCATTTAAAGCACGTGCCAAAAAAACTGAGTAAGATTCCGAATTGCACAAAACCAAAAAGTGGATTGTGAATGTTTGATCAATACGAACCCATTTTTTAATAAAAAAAAAAATTCAAAAAATGCATCCCACCGGGGCGTTTTCGGTTTTTTGCAATTTCCATATCGCCCGTTTCTTCCTTTCTTTTCCAAACTTATGGTCGGGGACGCTTTTTAACCTCAAACTACAACTCTCGAAGCCTGCGAGTCTAATATCTAACAACCTTGCACCCCAATCTCAAAGCCCTAAAATCCTCAACGGGAGCATTTAAAGCACGTGCCAAAAAAACTGAGTCAGATTCCGAATTGCACAAAACCAAAGAGTGGATTGTGAATGTTTGATCAATACGAACCCATTTTTTAATAAAAAAAAAAATTCAAAAAATGCATCCCACCGGGGCGTTTTCGGTTTTTTGCAATTTCCATATCGCCCGTTTCTTCCGTTCTTTTCCAAACTTATGGTCGGGGACGCTTTTTAACCTCAAACCACAACACTCGAAGCCTGCGAGTCTAATATCTAAAAACTTTGCACCCCAATCTCAAAGCCCTAAAATCCTCAACGGGAGCATTTAAAGCACGTGCCAAAAAAACTGAGAAAGATTCCGAATTGCACAAAACCAAAGAGTGGATTGTGAATGTTTGATCAATACGAACCCATTTTTTAATTAAATTTTTTTTCAAAAAATGCATCCCACCGGGGCGTTTTCGATTTTTTGCAATTTCCATATCGCCCGTTTCTTCCCTTCTTTTCCAAACTTATGGTCGGGGACGCTTTTTAACCTCAAACTACAACACTCGAAGCCTGCGAGTCTAATATCTAAAAACTTTGCACCCCAATCTCAAAGCCCTAAAATCCTCAACGGGAGCATTTAAAGCACGTGCCAAAAAAACTGAGAAAGATTCCGAATTGCACAAAACCAAAGAGTGGATTGTGAATGTTTGATCAATACGAACCCATTTTTTAATTAAAAAGTTTTTCAAAAAATGCATCCCACCGGGGCGTTTTCGGTTTTTTGCAATTTCCATATCGCCCGTTTCTTCCCTTCTTTTCCAAACTTATGGTCGGGGACGCTTTTTAGCCTCAAACTACAACACTCGAAGCCTGCGAGTCTAATATCTAAAAACTTTGCACCCCAATCTCAAAGCCCTAAAATCCTCAACGGGAGCATTTAAAGCACGTGCCAAAAAAACTGAGTCAGATTCCGAATTGCACAAAACCAAAGACTGGATTGTGAATGTTTGATCAATACGAACTCATTTTTTAATAAAAAAAATTCAAAAAAAGCATCCCACCGGGGCGTTTTCGGTTTTTTGCAATTTCCATATCGCCCGTTTCTTCCCTTCTTTTCCAAACTTATGGTCGGGGACGCTTTTTAAGCTCAAACTACAACTCTCGAAGCCTGGGAGTCTAATATCTAACAACCTTGCACCCCAATCTCAAAGCCCTAAAATCCTCAACGGGAGCATTTAAAGCACGTGCCAAAAAAACTGAGTAAGATTCCAAATTGCACAAAACCAAAGAGTGGATTGTGAATGTTTGATCAATACGAACCCATTTTTTGATAAAAAAAAAAATTTCAAAAAATGCAACCCACCGGGGCGTTTTCGGTTTTTTGCAATTTCCATATCGCCCGTTTCTTCCCTTCTTTTCCAAACTTATGGTCGGGGACGCTTTTTAAGCTCAAACTACAACTCTCGAAGCCTGGGAGTCTAATATCTAACAACCTTGCACCCCAATCTCAAAGCCCAAAAATCCTCAACGGGAGCATTTAAAGCACGTGCCAAAAAAACTGAGTAAGATTCCGAATTGCACAAAACCAAAGAGTGGACTGTGAAGGTTTGATCAATACAAACCCATTTTTGAATTAAAAAAAAATTCAAAAAATGCATCCCACCGGGGCATTTTCGGTTTTTTGCAATTTCCATATCGCTCGTTTCTTCCCTTCTTTTCCAAACTTATTGTCGGGGACGCTTTTTAACCTCAAACCACAACTCTCGAAGCCTGCCAGTCTAATATCTAACAACCTTGCACCCCAATCTCAAAGCCCTAAAATCCTCAACGGGAGCATTTAAAGCACGTGCCAAAAAAACTGAGTAAGATTCCAAATTGCACAAAACCAAAGAGTGGACTGTGAATGTTTGTTTAATACGAACCCATTTTTGAATTAAAAAAAAATTCAAAAAATGCATCCCACCGGGGCGTTTTCGGTTTTTTGCAATTCCCATATCGCTCGTTTCTTCCCTTCTTTTCCAAACTTATTGTCGGGGACGCTTTTTAACCTCAAACCACAACTCTCGAAGCCTGCGAGTCTAATATCTAACAACCTTGCACCCCAATCTCAAAGCCCTAAAATCCTCAACGGGAGCATTTAAAGCACGTGCCAAAAAAACTGAGTCAGATTCCGAATTGCACAAAACCAAAGACTGGATTGTGAATGTTTGATCAATACGAACTCATTTTTTAATAAAAAAAATTCAAAAAAAGCATCCCACCGGGGCGTTTTCGGTTTTTTGCAATTACCATCTCGCCCGTTTCTTCCCTTCTTTTCCAAACTTATGGTCGGGGACGCTTTTTAAGCTCAAACTACAACTCTCGAAGCCTGGGAGTCTAATATCTAACAACCTTGCACCCCAATCTCAAAGCCCAAAAATCCTCAACGGGAGCATTTAAAGCACGTGCCAAAAAAACTGAGTAAGATTCCGAATTGCACAAAACCAAAGAGTGGATTGTGAATGTTTGATCAATACGAACCCATTTTTTAATAAAAAAAAAAATTCAAAAAATGCATCCCACTGGGTTGTTTTCGGTGTTTTGCAATTTCCATATCGCCCGTTTCTTCCCTTCTTTTCCAAACTTATGGTCGGGGACGCTTTTTAACCTCAAACTACAACTCTCGAAGCCTGCGAGTCTAATATCTAACAACCTTGCACCCCAATCTCAAAGCCCTAAAATCCTCAACGGGAGCATTTAAAGCACGTGCCAAAAAAACTGAGTCAGATTCCGAATTGCACAAAACCAAAGAGTGGATTGTGAATGTTTGATCAATACGAACCCATTTTTTAATAAAAAAAAAAAATTTCAAAAAATGCATCCCACCGGGGCGTTTTCGGTTTTTTGCAATTTCCATATCGCCCGTTTCTTCCGTTCTTTTCCAAACTTATGGTCGGGGACGCTTTTTAACCTCAAACTACAACACTCGAAGCCTGTGAGTCTAATATCTAACAACCTTGCACCCCAATCTCAAAGCCCTAAAATCCTCAACGGGAGCATTTAAAGCACGTGCCAAAAAAACTGAGTCAGATTCCGAATTGCACAAAACCAAAGAGTGGATTGTGAATGTTTGATCAATACGAACCCATTTTTTGATAAAAAAAAAAATTTCAAAAAATGCATCCCACCGGGGCGTTTTCGGTTTTTTGCAATTTCCATATCGCCCGTTTCTTCCGTTCTTTTCCAAACTTATGGTCGGGGACGCTTTTTAACCTCAAACTACAACACTCGAAGCCTGCGAGTCTAATATCTAAAAACTTTGCACCCCAATCTCAAAGCCCTAAAATCCTCAACGGGAGCATTTAAAGCACGTGCCAAAAAAACTGAGAAAGATTCCGAATTGCACAAAACCAAAGAGTGGATTGTGAATGTTTGATCAATACGAACCCATTTTTTAATTAAATTTTTTTTCAAAAAATGCATCCCACCGGGGCGTTTTCGGTTTTTTGCAATTTCCATATCGCCCGTTTCTTCCCTTCTTTTCCAAACTTATGGTCGGGGACGCTTTTTAACCTCAAACTACATGATATGAATTATCTTGACTCTAATTCATATCCATGATGAAGGTCAATGAAGTCAAACGATTATTATGGAGCAAAGATCAAAGTCAACAAAGAAGAGAAATGCACTATCTCACAATACCACTTCGTGGAAGATTAATAGATGATGTTAAAACCAAGTTTAAAATTCATATTTTGTTACTTAATGTACTCATTAAATATGCAACATAGTTCTAGGTGATCTTTCATATTTTAGATGAATTTTAGTTTACCAAGATGCCTTTTAGAATATCAAGGCACCCTTTGGTATTTCAAGGTGGCTTTTCATATTGACATTTATGTTAGGGAGTTAAAGAGTCTCTTGGCTTAATTCCTTGTCTATAAAAGGGATTAGCCTTGTCTATTGTAAAACAACTTGATAAAAGACATGAAATGTAGTATTTTGGGTTTTAAATCCTGAAAGCTTTTAAGCTTTGTTTCTTGTGTGTTCTTGTGATAGAATGCATGTATATTTGGAGCATTCAAGTGAGGATTGATCTGTCTTACTTGTGGAGTGCTTTGAAGATCGAGGGTTGATGGGAGCCAAAAGCTTTGTCCGATCCTTGGTTCGCTAGATCATCTAAGTAACCTGTATTCTAGCCTATCTTAGGGGCTGAGATCGAATTGGCTACTGGGGTTTTCAAGTTAATGTGTTGGGGGTCCGTATAATCAAGGGGTTCTCACGCTTATTCTTGGAGGTTTCGTATCACTACAACTCTCGAAGCCTGTGAGTCTAATATCTAACAACCCTGCACCCCAATCTCAAAGCCCAAAAATCCTCAACGGGAGCATTTAAAGCACGTGCCAAAAAAACTGAGTAAGATTCCGAATTGCACAAAACCAAAGAGTGGATTGTGAATGTTTGATCAATACGAACCCATTTTTTAATAAAAAAAAAAATTCAAAAAATGCATCCCACCGGGGCGTTTTCGGTTTTTTGCAATTTCCATATCGCCCGTTTCTTCCCTTCTTTTCCAAACTTATGGTCGGGGACGCTTTTTAACCTCAAACTACAACTCTCGAAGCCTGCGAGTCTAATATCTAACAACCTTGCACCCCAATCTCAAAGCCCTAAAATTCTCAACGGGAGCATTTAAAGCACGTGCCAAAAAAACTGAGTCAGATTCCGAATTGCACAAAACCAAAGAGTGGATTGTGAATGTTTGATCAATACGAACCCATTTTTTAATAAAAAAAAAAAATTTCAAAAAATGCATCCCACCGGGGCGTTTTTCGGTTTTTTGCAATTTCCATATCGCCCGTTTGTTCCGTTCTTTTCCAAACTTATGGTCGGGGACGCTTTTTAACCTCAAACTACAACACTCGAAGCCTGCGAGTCTAATATCTAAAAACTTTGCAACCCAATCTCAAAGCCCTAAAATCCTCAACGGGAGCATTTAAAGCACGTGCCAAAAAAACTGAGAAAGATTCCGAATTGCACAAAACCAAAGAGTGGATTGTGAATGTTTGATCAATACGAACCCATTTTTTAATTAAAATTTTTTTCAAAAAATGCATCCCACCGGGGCGTTTTAGGTTTTTTGCAATTTCCATATCGCCCGTTTCTTCCCTTCTTTTCAAAACTTATGGTCGGGGACGCTTTTTAACCTCAAACTACAACACTCGAAGCCTGCGAATCTAATATCTAAAAACTTTGCACCCCAATCTCAAAGCCCTAAAATCCTCAACGGGAGCATTTAAAGCACGTGCCAAAAAAACTGAGAAAGATTCCGAATTGCACAAAACCAAAGAGTGGATTGTGAATGTTTGATCAATACGAACCCATTTTTTAATTAAATTTTTTTTCAAAAAATGCATCCCACCGGGGAGTTTTCGGTTTTTTGCAATTTCCATATCGCCCGTTTCTTCCCTTCTTTTCCAAACTTATGGTCGGGGACGCTTTTTAACCTCAAACTACAACACTCGAAGCCTGCGAGTCTAATATCTAAAAACTTTGCACCCCAATCTCAAAGCCCTAAAATCCTCAACGGGAGCATTTAAAGCACGTGCCAAAAAAACTGAGAAAGATTCCGAATTGCACAAAACCAAAGAGTGGATTGTGAATGTTTGATCAATACGAACCCATTTTTTAATTAAATCTTTTTTCAAAAAATGCATCCCACCGGGGCGTTTTCGGTTTTTTGCAATTTCCATATCGCCCGTTTCTTCCCTTCTTTTCCAAACTTATTGTCGGGGACGCTTTTTAACCTCAAACCACAACTCTCGAAGCCTGCGAGTCTAATATCTAACAACCTTGCACCCCAATCTCAAAGCCCTAAAATCCTCAACGGGAGCATTTAAAGCACGTGCCAAAAAAACTGAGTAAGATTCCGAATTGCACAAAACCAAAGAGTGGATTGTGAATGTTTGATCAATACGAACCCATTTTTTAATAAAAAAAAAAATTCAAAAAATGCATCCCACCGGGGCGTTTTCGGTTTTTTGCAATTTCCATATCGCCCGTTTCTTCCCTTCTTTTCCAAACTTATGGTCGGGGACGCTTTTTAAGCTCAAACTACAACTCTCGAAGCCTGGGAGTCTAATATCTAACAACCTTGCACCCCAATCTCAAAGCCCTAAAATCCTCAACGGGAGCATTTAAAGCACGTGCCAAAAAAACTGAGTAAGATTCCGAATTGCACAAAACCAAAGAGTGGATTGTGAATGTTTGATCAATACGAACCCATTTTTTAATAAAAAAAAAAATTCAAAAAAAGCATCCCACCGGGGCGTTTTCGGTTTTTTGCAATTTCCATATCGCCCGTTTCTTCCCTTCTTTTCCAAACTTATGGTCGGGGACGCTTTTTAACCTCAAACTACAACACTCGAAGCCTGCGAGTCTAATATCTAAAAACTTTGCACCCCAATCTCAAAGCCCTAAAATCCTCAACGGGAGCATTTAAAGCACGTGCCAAAAAAACTGAGAAAGATTCCGAATTGCACAAAACCAAAGAGTGGATTGTGAATGTTTGATCAATACGAACCCATTTTTTAATTAAATTTTTTTTCAAAAAATGCATCCCACCGGGGCATTTTCGGTTTTTTGCAATTTCCATATCGCCCGTTTCTTCCCTTCTTTTCCAAACTTATGGTCGGGGACGCTTTTTAACCTCAAACTACAACACTCGAAGCCTGCGAGTCTAATATCTAAAAACTTTGCACCCCAATCTCAAAGCCCTAAAATCCTCAACGGGAGCATTTAAAGCACGTGCCAAAAAAACTGAGAAAGATTCCGAATTGCACAAAACCAAAGAGTGGATTGTGAATGTTTGATCAATACGAACCCATTTTTTAATTAAATTTTTTTTCAAAAAATGCATCCCACCGGGGCGTTTTCGGTTTTTAGCAATTTCCATATCGCCCGTTTCTTCCCTTCTTTTCGAAACTTATGGTCGGGGACGCTTTTTAACCTCAAACTACAACACTCGAAGCCTGCGAGTCTAATATCTAAAAACTTTGCACCCCAATCTCAAAGCCCTAAAATCCTCAACGGGAGCATTTAAAGCACAGGCCAAAAAAACTGAGTAAGATTTCGAATTGCACAAAACCAAAGAGTGGATTGTGAATGTTTGATCAATACGATCCCATTTTTTAATTAAAATTTTTTTCAAAAAATGCATCCCACCGGGGCGTTTTCGGTTTTTAGCAATTTCCATATCGCCCGTTTCTTCCCTTCTTTTCCAAACTTATGGTCGGGGACGCTTTTTAAGCTCAAACTACAACTCTCGAAGCCTGGGAGTCTAATATCTAACAACTTTGCACCCCAATCTCAAAGCCCTAAAATCCTCAACGGGAGCATTTAAAGCACGTGCCAAAAAAACTGAGTAAGATTCCGAATTGCACCAAACCAAAGAGTGGATTGTGAATGTTTGATCAATACGAACCCATTTTTTAATTAAATTTTTTTTCAAAAAATGCATCCCATCGGGGCGTTTTCGGTTTTTTGCAATTTCCATATCGCCCGTTTCTTCCCTTCTTTTCCAAACTTATGGTCGGGGACGCTTTTTAACCTCAAACTACAACACTCGAAGCCTGCGAGTCTAATATCTAAAAACTTTGCACCCCAATCTCAAAGCCCTAAAATCCTCAACGGGAGCATTTAAAGCACGTGCCAAAAAAACTGAGTAAGATTCCGAATTGCACAAAACCAAAGAGTGGATTGTGAATGTTTGATCAATACGAACCCATTTTTTCATAAATTTTTTTTTTTTTTCAAAAAATGCATCCCACCGGGGCGTTTTCGGTTTTTTGCAATTTACATATCGCCCGTTTCTTCCGTTCTTTTCCAAACTTATGGTCGGAGACGCTTTTTAACCTCAAACTACAACACTCGAAGCCTGCGAGTCTAATATCTAAAAACTTTGCACCCCAATCTCAAAGCCCTAAAATCCTCAACGGGAGCATTTAAAGCACGTGCCAAAAAAACTGAGTAAGATTCCGAATTGCACAAAACCAAAGAGTGGATTGTGAATGTTTGATCAATACGAACCCATTTTTTAATTAAATTTTTTTTCAAAAAATGCATCCCACCGGGGCGTTTTCGGTTTTTAGCAATTTCCATATCGCCCGTTTCTTTCCTTCTTTTCCAAACTTATGGTCGGGGACGCTTTTTAAGCTCAAACTACAACTCTCGAAGCCTGGGAGTCTAATATCTAACAACCTTGCACCCCAATCTCAAAGCCCAAAAATCCTCAACGGGAGCATTTAAAGCACGTGCCAAAAAAACTGAGTAAGATTCCGAATTGCACAAAACCAAAGAGTGGATTGTGAATGTTTGATCAATACGAACCCATTTTTTAATAAAAAAAAAAAATTCAAAAAATGCATCCCACTGGGGCGTTTTCGGTGTTTTGCAATTTCCATATCGCCCGTTTCTTCCCTTCTTTTCCAAACTTATGGTCGGGGACGCTTTTTAACCTCAAACTACAACTCTCGAAGCCTGCGAGTCTAATATCTAACAACCTTGCACTCCAATCTCAAAGCCCTAAAATCCTCAACGGGAGCATTTAAAGCACGTGCCAAAAAAACTGAGTCAGATTCCGAATTGCACAAAACCAAAGAGTGGATTGTGAATGTTTGATCAATACGAACCCATTTTTTAATAAAAAAAAAAAAATCAAAAAATGCATCCCACTGGGGCGTTTTCGGTGTTTTGCAATTTCCATATCGCCCGTTTCTTCCCTTCTTTTCCAAACTTATGGTTGGGGACGCTTTTTAACCTCAAACTACAACTCTCGAAGCCTGCGAGTCTAATATCTAACAACCTTACACCCCAATCTCAAAGCCCTAAAATCCTCAACGGGAGCATTTAAAGCACGTGCCAAAAAAACTGAGTCTGATTCCGAATTGCACAAAACCAAAGAGTAGATTGTGAATGTTTGATCAATACGAACCCATTTTTTAATAAAAAAAAATTCAAAAAATGCATCCCACCGGGGCGTTTTCGGTTTTTTGCAATTTCCATATCGCTCGTTTCTTTCCTTCTTTTCCAAACTTATGGTCGGGGACTCTTTTTAACCTCAAACTACAACTCTCGAAGCCTGTGAGTCTAATATCTAACAACCTTGCACCCCAATCTCAAAGCCCAAAAATCCTCAACGGGAGCATTTAAAGCACGTGCCAAAAAAACTGAGTAAGATTCCGAATTGCACAAAACCAAAGAGTGGATTGTGAATGTTTGATCAATACGAACCCATTTTTTAATAAAAAAAAAAATTCAAAAAATGCATCCCACCGGGGGGTTTTCGGTTTTTTGCAATTTCCATATCGCCCGTTTCTTCCCTTCTTTTCCAAACTTATGGTCGGGGACGCTTTTTAACCTCAAACTACAACTCTCGAAGCCTGCGAGTCTAATATCTAACAACCTTGCACCCCAATCTCAAAGCCCTAAAATCCTCAACGGTTGCATTTAAAGCACGTGCCAAAAAAACTGAGTAAGATTCCGAATTGCACAAAACCAAAGAGTGGATTGTGAATGTTTGATCAATACGGACCCATTTTTTAATAAAAAAAAAATTCAAAAAATGCACCCCACCGGTGCGTTTTCGGTTTTTTGCAATTTCCATATCGCCCGTTTCTTCCCTTCTTTTCCAAACTTATGGTCGGGGACGCTTTTTAACCTCAAACTACAACTCTCGAAGCCTGCGAGTCTAATATCTAACAACCTTGCACCCCAATCTCAAAGCCCTAAAATCCTCAACGAGAGCATTTAAAGCACGTGCCAAAAAAACTGAGTAAGATTCTGAATTGCACAAAACCAAAGAGTGGATTGTGATTTTTTTTTTTTTTTTGCAAAGGTGATTATATATAAGCAAAAAGGACCTCAAAGCCCGAGGCCAAAGGGCACCATCAAACAAGAGAACATCCACTGGGGAAAACCAATGTACCAAACAAAACAAAAACAACTCAACGGAACCTCACAGCCCGAGGGAAAGCAACCAAAAAACATACAAACAACAAACCCCGACACCCAACCCACAAGCGGGAAGGAGACATAAAAGACAAAAAAACAAATAAATACAACACAACTCAAAGAGCAAAAGAACATAACTAAAGCAAGAGGAAACAACAAGACAGAACACGAACGAAGCATAACTCCCCAGCCGCCCAAAGAAAAAACCCCAAGCCATCAAACCCCCGGCCGGCACGAGCGAAAAAGCGACTCCAGACAAGGTCAAGGGGCACGAAGCAAAGCAGAGGGAGGACAGACAGATGCTGAGATAAAAAGAGGCCAAGCTGGCTATCCATCATATGCATGCAAGAAGCCAGCCCCCCAAGCACGACTAAGTAAACCAAAACAAAGAAGAGGCCCTTCAACTCGTCTTCCCCCTACTTTTGGCAAAAGAACAATCATCAGGTATGCAGGCCCGACAGGAAGCCACAAGGACCAGGCAAGCATCGCTTCCCTCGACAAGCCTAATCCAAGGACACCCACCAAAAAACCGACACACCCTCCGAACAAGGCGCCTTTCGGGGTGACAACAAGCATCCAAAACAAACTCAACTCAATTCACAAACCAGGACCACACTAGGGGGCAAAGAGCACCCACAGAACAGAGATGGACAGCCAACTGCAGAAGTAGCAAGCACCGCCTGAACCAACCCCTACAGAGAGAGCCACCCCATAGACTAGCCTCTCATAGCCACCACTCAAAATGCCCACCAGGGAAGAAAGAGCCAAGGACAACTAGGGGCAAACAGGGGAAGAAAGCAAGCAAACTGAACGATCCTCTGCAAGAAGCGCCCTCAAAGCAGGAACAAGCACAGGGAGAGGCCCCAAACAGGCAAACCTCACAGACCAAACTGAAAACCCCCTCCAGAGAAGAGCCAACAGCAGCACCTAGGGACAGAACAGGGGAAGAAGCAAACACCAGCAACGAAAAAACACCGCAAGAAGCAACCGAGGGACAAAGCAGGGGAAGAAGCAATCGCCAGAAGCGAAACAACACCGCAAGGAGCAACCTAACAAAACACCTGCACACACTCAAAGAACAAGATAAAGTCAATCAAAAGAATCCCAGGGGGAACCGGCCGAAACCGCACCCACCCAGGACGAGCATGCAGAAGAAATATCAGACCGAATAGCAGCGATAACCGACTGAGGAGGACAGTGACCCGGGCCGTGAAAACGCAAGTTGCGTTCCATCCAAATATGGTAGATCACAACACACCAGGCCACTCTCCAAACAAGCTTACGCTTGTGCTGCCCAGCACTCTCCCGACAAATCCACTCAAGCTCAGCATCCCAAGGGAGAACGAGGCGGGAAGCTCTACCCCAACTGAGGATATCTTCCCACACCAAACTCGCAAAGGGGCACTGAAAGTACAGGTGGTCGCGGGACTCAGTCTAGGACAAACAAAGCAAACAATCAGTAGGGGTCGAGGGGATCCACCTAGCCAGCTTGTCACGGGTATACAGACGACCGCTCAAGGCCAGCCAGGTGACAAACGCGTGACGCGGTAAATTCCCCCCGAACCATAGCAAACCCTGCCAAGGAACCACTGTCCCACGAGGACGGATCGCCTCCCAAGCACTCGAAACTGAAAAGCCAATCCCGCCTGGAACCCAGATCAACCTATCCTCCCGCCCTAGGCAACACACAGTAGAGCGCACGGCATCGGAGATCTCCAACAACTCCGGAGACACCAACGGCCACCGCCACGAACCATCAGGCAGCAGGAAATCAGAGACCGTCGCTTGAATATGACTAGCCGTGTCATACAAGATACGATCACTAATCCTTGGCAGAATAAGACCATCAGGCAGCCATGGATCAACCCACATACGGCACCTACAACCATCACCAATGGAAAACCGGACAAGTGGACGGAATTGGTCAAGAAGCCCCATAATCGCCTTGAGGCACCAAGACCAAAGAGACGACACAGGAATCGTTCAAAGAGAACGACCACGGAGGATATACTCCTCCATCCAAGCGACCCACAGAGAACCAAAGCAAAGCAGAAGGAGCCAAAGGAGCTTCATAACAGCTGCCGAGTTCTAGGATTGGATATGACGAATACCCAAACTTCCCTCCCGCTTCGGCAAACAAATGTCATCCCAGGCAACTTTAGCCCCCCCGCGACAAGAAGGAGAGCCTTTCCAGAGGTAGCAACGAAGCAAACTCTCAACCCTATGGACTATACGAGCAGGCAGCACAAACACACTAGCCCAATAGACCTGGAAGCTCTGGAGGACCGACTGGATAAGCTGCAACCTACCAGCATAGGAAAGAGCCCTAGCAGTCCAACTGCCAATCCTAGAGGTGATCCGATCAATCAGGGGCTGACAATCACGCGAAGACAGTCGACCTGAGAGAAGGGGGAGACCTAAGTAACAAACAGGCAGCGACGCAAGAGGAACACCCATGAACTCAGCAAGGTCGTCAGCCACCGGGACAGGAACCCCCGCACAGAACATCGAGCTCTTAGCGGAGTTAGCCACAAGGCCTGAAAGCTCCTGGAAGTGATGTAAGGTCTGCTGAACAAACCTCAAAGAAGTCTTATTCCCCGTAGAGAAAATCATCAAGTCATCCGCAAAGCAAAGATGGGTAAGATTAACCCTCTCGCACCTGGGATGAAACTCAAACTCAGGCGGCGGGGAATTCAGCAGCCGCGACAAGACTTCCATACACATGACGAACAGGTAAGGGGATAGGGGATCTCCCTGACGGAGACCCCTCCTCCCCGCAAAGAACCCCTCAGAGGACCCATTCACAGAAATGGAGAACATAGGCGAAGTAACGCAAGCCCGGATCCAGTTGACAAACTGGCAAGGCGTACCAATCGAGAGCAGTAAGCCAAAGAGAAAATCCCACTGGATAGAATCATAAGCTTTCTGCAGGTCGATCTTCAGCACACACCGCGGCCTCCCTTTATTGAGGTGGTAACCCCCAACCAACTCCTGGCAGAGCAGAATGTTATCCACAATACTCCTCCCTTGAAAAAAGGCCGACTGATTCAGATTGATGAAGGAAGGCAGCCACACGCGAAGACGATTAGCCAAAACCTTTGCAATGCATTCATACAACACATTACAACAGGAAAAAGGCCTGAAATCCTCAACCCGGGAGGCACCCACCTTCTTAGGAATCAAGGTAAGAGAGGTGGCATTGATACCAGGAGGAAGGAAGGAGGTATCAAAGAAGTGAAGCGCTGCGGAACAAAAATCATCCCCAACAACACTCCAAGCAGCTTTGAAAAACCCCACAGGGAAACCATCCGGCCTAGGAGCCTTGGCACTACTCATGGAAAAGAGAACAGCTCGAACCTCATCTCTCGAGATGGGGCGGATGAGATCATTTACACACTGATCAGACCACAAAAACCCCACAATCGGTTTTAATTGCTCTGTAAGGTCACGGTAACCAACCCACTGGGAACCCAAGAGCCCTTGGAAATAATGAACCAGAGATCTCGAGATGTCCTCATGGGAAGACAACCTGGCCCCAGAACCGTCAACCAGAGAGGAAAAGCTATTCCGGGCTGCCCTAACTTTCACGCTCCTATGAAAGAAACCCGAGTTCCTATCCCCTAACGCCAGCCATTTAACCCTCGATTTCTGCCGAAGAGAGGCTTCTTCACACCTAGCTGCTGCCCAAAACCTATCCGAGGCCTCAGAGGCCCGAAGCTGGAGGGAGGGAGAAAGGGGGTCTGCCAAAACTCCAGCCTGGGCAGCCTCGATGGCCAAGCGAAGATCAACAACCTGCTGACTAAGCACGACAATCGGCTTCCCAAACTCCTGCCTTAGAGACCTCTTTAAGCCCTTTAAATTGCGAGCGAAGCTAACAAGCGGAGAGACCCCACCACGGGTCACCCACCCCCTAGCGACCACAGACAAAAACCTATCAGACTCCCCCCAATGGTTAAAGAACCGAAAAGAGGGAGACCGACGAGCATCTAAAGGGCCTGGAGAGAAAACCATCGGACTGTGATCAGAAACACCCCAATCATGCACGTGCACCACACACAGAGGGCGGGCAGAAGCCCACTCAGCATTCACCAAAACTCTATCCAATCTCCCCAACTGACCTCCCAGGCCACCCCGCGGGCGGCTAGTCCAAGTGAACCAATTCCCCTGAACCAGCAGCTCAACCAAGTCAGCCTCTAGGAGAGCATTATCGAAGGGTCCCATTGCAGAGATGCTATGGTTACCACCACTCCTCTCAGTCAGCCGCCTAGTCTCATTAAAGTCACCCATAACCACTCCAGGGGAAGACCAGCTCGAACAAGCCAAGGCCAACTCCCTCCACAATGCAGACCGCCCCGCCTCGAGATTGAACCCATACACACAGGCAATATGAGTCGCAACCTGAGAAGACAAATCCACCAGGGAGCCAGTAACCAACTGAGGACTAATCAGGGTAGGAGAGAAAGAGAACCGGCGGGAACGCCATAACACCCAAATACGACTCAGGAATTTTGCCTCTCCGTTCTCTCTCCTCGTGACAATGGTGTTTCCGATTTTTTGAGGGCTTCGTCTTCTCCTACGGTGCAACAGTGGAGGTGGCTCCATGCTTGCTGGTTGCTGAGGTTCAGGTTGGGTTTGAGGATAGTTCCTTGCTTGCTGTTGCTGATTAAGGTTGAGGGCTTCGTCTTCTCCTACGGTGTAACAGTGGGGTAGCATGGCTGTTCATTGAAGCTTCGTATCTTCGGCGGATGAAGGTAGCGGAGCTGGGCGCAGCACCGAGATTGGAGGGCAAGCTGAATAAGGTCGAGGAGCTGGGAACGTCTTCAATGAGGTCATCCATGGCTGCTGCTTGAAGGTTGCTGAGCAGGGTGCTTCAAGAGATAAGTTTTCTCTGGGTTTTTTTCATTCGGTTTGTTAGTTTTTAAGCTTTCTGCATTTCTTTTGTTAGTTTGTTAGCTTGTGTGGACTGGTTTGTTGGTCTGGTCCTTGGAGATTGGGTTGGGGTGCTTGGTTTTCTTCTTCTTCAAATGGGGAAGAAGAAATCTCCTCACAAGAAGGCTTCCCCTCAAAAGAAGGCTTCTGCTTCACTCTCGAGTTCCAATGGGTCGCGGCCACAACAGTCCCCATCTTTAGAGGTCTCCAAATCAGGAGCTCATTCCAATTCAGGAGCTCCAATTGGGATTGCTCCGAGTGCCCAGCTTCATTCATCTGGTCACGATTTAGGGAAGAAGGTTGCCCGGGTTTTGACTTCTGAAGCTACTAAAAAGGTTTCCAAATCCGAGGGAAAACAGAGCATTCTAAGTGTTGAGTTTCCGCTGTGGGACAACCTTTGAATGCGACTGTTCATCTAAGTCAGGGTGCTGGTGCAGGTTCTCGTAGCTCTAGTAAAATTACAGGGCTTGATAAGGATGGATCAGCTAGCGTTACTGGGCAACCTGCAACTGATGCGAAAACAGGGGATGCCTCGCTTCAATTTGGAACTCGTGATATGCCTAGCGATTGCGGTGGGGGGAAACCTTTGTCACGTCCGATAGTTCAACGGTCTAAAGGTCACTCCTTGGCAGAGGTAGAGGCTTCGTCTGGTTCAATCTTGGGCGAGGCTCGGCTGGAGGTTGAAGATGATGGATTAGGGCAGGCCGCCTCTCTTCCCAGGCCTGCGGCGGCTGGAGATCCCTCATTGAAAGACTTTCCTAATTTAGGAAAGGAAATTAATGACATTCAACAGCCGGTTACCTTATCTCCTTCAGCCCCCGTGAAGATTGCTGCTGATATTAATGACCAAGATGCTGCGGCCCGCAAGCCTAATTCTATGGAAGGAAAGTATCTTCACGGTTTTGGACAGCGAGTTGACCTACCTCTTCCCTTGCACGCTTCGGTGATTAATGAGCGTGCAGCTGCTTCTCAATGCCCAGCTGGCCGGTTGGTGAAAGGTAAGAAGATGGCGAGTAATCTGCCTGCTATGGAGAGCCATTTGAAGCACGCGGATGCACGACCTTTGGGTTCTATGACCATGGAAGCCCGTTATGGTAAGTCAGGGAATCTATTGACTGTGGATGCCCGTCATGGTAAGTCTGGCAAGTCACTTCCCCCAATTGGGCCGATTGGTGGCGATTCTAGGGGCAATCTTCATGGGCCAATTTTAAAAGAGCATGGTCCTGTCTTGCTAGGGCAAAAGGAGCTTCATCAAGCTGGGCTGGGTCCAGTTGGGCTTAATTCCATTGGGCTCAACAAGAGTGGGCTTAATGAATTGGCCCAAAATGGTGTTAGTGAGTTGGATCCAAATGTGCTTAGTTTTAATGGGCTTGATAATGAGAGTATAGGGCCAAGTTTGAATGGCTTAGGACAAGGTGTCTTGCCTATTGGGTCATCTCCCTTTGGTCCTCTAGGGCGGGGTCAATTGGGAAATTTAGTGACGCGTCGTAGTCTTCCCCCTCGGGAGGAGCTGTTGCCCTTGGGGGGTAAGAATGGATCTTCTGAGTTTGGGATGGGGTTTAGTGAGCTTGGGGCAAGGAGTGGGTCGGGGATTCCAGGAAAGTTTCCCCTGTTAGGCCAATCTCGTTCGAACCAGCTTGTGAGTGCTGGAGACGATGTGTCTCAGGGTTCTGGGGATAGTTTTGGGATGAGTGGGTCCTTTGTGCCCCCAGGATCCCATGGTCAGGGTCAGACGTCTAGTTGGGCTAATCTTTTTGGGCCTCAGAGGACCTCCCCTGCATCTGAACCCCTAGTCTATAACCCTCCAATTGAAAAGGATGGGATTATGTTTGCCATACCCTCGGATGAGGTAATTGAGGAGGGGGTAGCAGTCTGGAGAGGGTCTTTGGTGGGTCAGTTTATCGATGGTAAACTCCCCTTTTTTGTGCTTGATCGGCTTGCCCGTAAGATTTGGGGACATGTGGAAGTTCCAACCATTAACTTGTTTGATAATGGTTTAATCATCTTCAGGTTCCAAAAGGACTCAGCTCGGGACTGGGTCTTGGAGAATGGCCCCTGGCACATTGGGGGTAAGCCTATCCTACTGAGGCAGTGGGTCCCAGGGATAGTCCCTCAGACCTTTGTCTTCGATAAAATTCCTGTGTGGGTTAAGTTCTTCCATGTCCCTATGGAATTGTGGACCACTCCTGGCTTGAGTAACATTGCGAGTACGGTTGGTGTTCCTTTGAGGTTGGATAAGCCTACAAAGGACAAAACGTGCTCCTCGTATGCTCGGGTTTGTGTGGAGGTCGCGATTGAGGCCCCTCTTCCTAGTAAGGTTGGGGTCACTGTCTATGGTGTGGATCACACTATCCCCATTGAGTATGAATGGAAGCCCAAGAGGTGCCTATCCTGTCGGGTCTTTGGCCACTCGGACTCCGGTTGTCCTAAAAAGCCTGTGGGTAGTTTGGAGCCCATCCTCCCTACACAGGTGTCTACTGAGGGTGGGGTCAGGGTGCCGGCTCAGAGTGATGGCGTGAACTCGGTTCAGGTAGGGGTTGCTAGTGGGGAGGGGGAACAGGCCTCCTCTCTTGAGGCCGGTGATGACTTTCTCCCTGTGGGAGGGAAATCCCGTAGGCGTAAACGGAAGAAGGCCGCCAGGTCCTTGGCTGCAGACTCGTCTGCCCTTCCCTTTGCCTTGGCTAGTCTTCCGAGTTCTCCTACTGGTCCCTCCTCTCGGCTTCCCCGTTCTCCTGAACCCCTGAAGGGGGTACATGTGACTAACTCTTTCGGTTCTCTTTCGGATTCGTTAGGGTGTGATTTGGCCCCCCCGAGGGTGGTTTCCTTAGTGGAAAAGACGCTCTGTGACAGTGTTGACCCTCGATGGTGTCAGGATGCCATTGTTTCCCCGTCTACTTCCTATGTCTAGTTGGTGCTCGTGGAATGTGCGCGGTCTCACTGACCCAACAAAAGGGCGATGTGTTCGCTCCTTTTTGCAAGCTGAGAATATTGGTTTCTGCTGTCTGGTAGAAACTAAGGTTAAGGCTCATCAGTTTGATTTCGTTTTTCGTTCCTTTGGGGCTGACTGGCAGTGTGTTTGTAGTTATGGGGATAGTGGCCTGGGTCGTATTTGGGTGTTATGGCGTTCCCGCCGTTTCTCGTTCTCCCCTAGCCTTATTAGCCCTCAGTTGGTTACTGGCTCCCTGGTGGACCTGTCTTCTCAGGTTGTGACTCATATTGCCTGTGTGTATGGGTCCAATCTCGAGGCTGGGAGGTCTGTTTTGTGGAGGGAGTTGGCCTTGGCTTGTTCGAGTTGGTCTTCCCCTGGCATTGTTATGGGAGACTTCAATGAGACTCGCCGGTTGACTGAGAGGAGTGGGGGTAACCATAGCATTTCTGCGATGGGAGCCTTTGATACTGCTCTCCTAGAGGCTGACTTGGTTGAGCTGCCGGTTCAGGGGAATTGTTTCACTTGGACTAGTCGCCCGAGGGGTGGCCCAGGAGGTCAGTTGGGAAGGTTGGATAGAGTCTTGGTCAACGCTGAGTGGGCTTCTGGTCGGCCTATGTGTGTGGTGCACGTGCATGACTGGGGTGTCTCTGACCATAGTCCGTTGGTTTTCTCTCCTGGCCCTTTTGGTGCTCGTCGGTCTCCCTCCTTTCGGTTCTTCAACCATTGGGGGGAGTCTGATAGGTTTTTGTCTGTGATTGCCAGTAAGTGGGTGACCCATGTTGGGGTCTCTCCGCTTGTTAGCTTCGCTCGCAATTTAAAGGGCTTAAAGGGGACTCTCCGGCAAGAGTTTGGGACGCCGATTGCCGTGCTTAGTCAGCAGGTTATTGATCTGCGCTTGGCCATGGAGGCTGCCCAGGCGGGAGTTTTGGTGGACCCTCTTTCTCCTTCCCTCCAGCGTCAGGCTGCTGCGGCTTCTGATAGGTTCTGGGCTGCAGCTAGGTGTGAGGAAGCCTCCCTTCGGCAGAAATCGAGGGTCAACTGGCTGGCGTTAGGGGATAGGAACTCGGGGTTCTTTCACAGGAGCGTAAAAGTTAGGGCAGCCCGGAATAACTTTTCCTCTTTGGTTGATGGCTCTGGGGTCAGGTTGTCGTCCCATGAGGACATCTCGAGATCTCTGGTTCATTATTTCCAGGGTCTTTTGGGGTCCCAAGGGGTTGGTTATCGTGAACTCACTGAGTGTTTAAAGCCGATGGTGGGGTTTTCGTGGTCTGATCAGTGTGTAACTGATCTCACTCGCCCCATCTCGCGAGAGGAGGTTCGAGCTGTTCTCTTTTCCATGAGTAGTGCCAGGGCTCCTGGCCCGGATGGCTTCCCTGTGGGGTTTTTCAAAGCTGCTTGGAGTGTTGTTGGGGATGATTTCGTTTCCGCTGTGCTTCACTTCTTTGATACCTCCTTCTTTCCTCCTGGTATCAATGCCACCTCTCTTACCTTGATTCCTAAGAAGGTGGGTGCTTCACGGGTTGAGGATTTCAGGCCTATTTCTTGTTGTAATGTGTTGTATAAATGCATTGCAAAGGTTTTGGCTAATCGTCTTCGCGTGTGGCCGCCTTCCTTCATTAGTCCGAATCAGTCGGCCTTTGTTCAAGGTAGGAGCATTGTGGATAACATTCTGCTCTGCCAGGAGTTGGTTGGGGGTTACCACCTCAACAAAGGGAGCCCGCGGTGTGTGCTGAAGATTGACCTGCAGAAGGCTTATGACTCTATTCAGTGGGATTTTCTCTTTGGCTTACTGCTTTCGATTGGCACGCCCTGCCAGTTTGTCAACTGGGTCCGGGCTTGCGTTACTTCGCCTATGTTCTCCATCTCGGTGAATGGGTCCTCTGAGGGGTTTTTTGCGGGTAGGCGTTGTCTCCGTCAGGGTGATCCCCTGTCCCCTTACCTGTTCGTCATGTGTATGGAAGTCTTATCGCGGCTGCTGAATTCCCCGCCGCCTGAGTTTGAGTTTCATCCCAAGAGTGAAATGGTTAATCTTACCCATCTTTGCTTTGCGGATGACTTGATGATTTTCTCTGCGGGGAACAGGACTTCCTTGAGGTTTGTTCAGCAGACATTACTTCACTTCCAGGAGCTTTCTGGCCTTGTGGCTAACTCCGCTAAGAGCTCGATGTTCTGCTCGGGGGTTCCTGTCCAGGTGGCTGTCGGTCTGGCTGAGTTCATGGGTGTTGCTCTGGCAACCTTGCCTGTGTGTTACTTAGGTCTCCCTCTCATCTCAGGTCGGTTGTCTTCTAGGGATTGCCAGCCTCTGATTGATCGGATCACCTCTAGGATTGGCAGTTGGACTGCTAGGGCTCTTCCCTATGCAGGACGGTTGCAGCTTATCCAGTCGGTCCTTCAGAGCTTCCAGGTCTATTGGGCTAGTGTGTTTGTGCTGCCTGCTCGTATAGTCCATAGGGTTGAGAGTTTGCTTCGTTGCTACCTATGGAAGGGCTCTCCTTCTGGTTGTGGGGGGGCGAAGGTTGCCTGGGCTGACATTTGTTTGCCGAAGAGGGAGGGAGGTTTAGGTATTCGTCATATCCCCTCCTGGAACTCGGCAGCAGTTATGAAGCTCCTCTGGCTCCTCCTGCTTCGCTCTGGTTCCCTGTGGGTGGCTTGGATGGAGGCGTATATCCTCCGTGGTCGGTCTCTTTGGACGATTCATGTGTCGTCTACGTGGTCTTGGTGCCTCAAGGCGATTATGGGGCTTCGGGACCAATTCCGTCCTCTTATCCGGTTTTCCATTGGTGACGGTTCTAGGTGTCGTATGTGGGTTGATCCTTGGCTGCCTGATGGTCCTATTCTCCCCAGAATTAGTGATCGTATCTTGTATGACGCAGCTAGTCATATTCAGGCTATGGTCTCTGATTTTTTGCTACCTGATGGTTCGTGGCGGTGGCCGGCAGTGTCTCCTGATTTGTTGGAGATCGCCGATGCTGTGCGCTCTACTGTGTGTTGCCCAGGTAGGGAGGATAAGTTGATATGGGTTCCTGGCGGGATTGGTTTTTCGGTTTCTAGTGCTTGGGAGGCGATTCGCCCCCGTGGGACAGTGGTCCCGTGGCAGGGTTTGCTATGGTTCGGGGGGAATATTCCGCGTCATGCTTTTGTCACCTGGCTAGCCTTGAGGGACCGCTTGTATACTCGTGATAGGCTGGCTAGGTGGATCCCCTCGACACCTACTGATTGTTTGCTTTGTTTGTCCGGGACCGAGTCCCGTGACCACTGATTCTTCCAGTGCCCCTTTGCGAGTTTGGTGTGGGAGGATATCCTCTGTTGGGGCAGAGCTTCCCGCCTCATTCTCCCTTGGGATGCTAAGCTTGAGTGGATTTGTCGGGTGAGTGCTGGGCAGCACAAGCGTAAGCTTGTTTGGAGGGTGGCCTGGTGTGCTGTGATTTACCATATTTGGATGGAACGCAATTTGCGTTTTCATGGCCCGGGTCACCGCCCTACTCAGTCGGTTATCGCTGCTATTCGGTCTGATATTTCTTCTGCTTGCTCGTCCTGGGCGGGTGCGGTTTCGGCCGTCTCCCCCTGGGATTCTTTTGATTGACTTTGTCTTGTTCTTTGAGTGTGTGCAGGTGTTTTGTCAGGTTGCTCTATGTGGCGCTGTCTCGCTTATGGCGTTTGCTTCTTCCCCTGATCTGTCACTGGTTCATGTTGTTGCCCCTTCTTCTGGAGGGGTTTCTGGTTTGGTCTGTGTGGCTTGGTTTTTTGAGCTTGTCCCTGTGCTTGTTCTTGCTCTGAGATCGCTGCTTTCTGAGGCTTGTTTCAAGTTGCTGGCTTCTTCATCTGTCTGTCCTTGGCTGCCCTTGGCCTTTCTCCCTGGTGGGCTTCTTGTGTGGGGCTCTGCGAGGCTAGTCTGTGGGGTGTCCCTAGCTGTCGGAGTGTTTCAGGCGGTGCTTGTTTCTTCTGCAGTTGGCTGTCCTTCTCTTGTTCTGTGGGTGCTCGTTGTCCCCTCCCGGTCCTGGTTCCTAATTGAGTTGAGTTCTGGACGCTTGTTGTCACCCCGAAAGGCGCTTTGTCCTGAGGGTGTGTGGGCTTTTGGTGGGTCCTTGGATCTGGCTTTGTCGAGGGAAGCGATGCTGGCTGGGTCCCTGTGGCTTTCTGCCGTGCCTGCATACCGGATGGTTGTTCTTTTGCCATAAGTAGGGGGAAGACGAGTTGATGGGCCTCTTCTTTGTTCGGTTTCTTGGTCGAGCTTGGGGGGCGACCTTCCTGCTTGCATTTGATGGATGGCCAGCTTGGCCCCTTATTTCTCAGCATCTGCCTGTCCTCTCTCTGTTTTGCTTGGTGCCCCTTGACCCTGTCTGGAGTCGCTCTTTCGCTAGTACCGGCCGGGGATTGGATGGCCTGGGGAGTTTCGTGGGCGGATCGCGGTTGAGGTGTCACGATTCCCTTGTGTTCTATCTCTTTGTTTCCTCCTGCTTCAGCTGGTTCTTTGCTTTTCAGTTGTGTTTCCTTTTTCTGCTTTTTGTCTTTTCTAGCTCCTTCCCGCTTGTGGGTCGGATGCTGGGGTATGTTGTTGTTTGGTTTATTTGTTGCTTTCCCTCGGGCTGTGAGGTTTCCGTTGTGTTGTTTTCGTTTTGTTGTCGTACATTGGTTCTCCCAGTGTTTGTTCTCTTGTTGTTGTGCCCTTTGGCCTCGGGCTTTGAGGCCTTTTGCTTATATATAATCACTTTTGCAAAAAAAAAAAATACGACTCAGGCCACTATCCCCATAACTACACACACACTGCCAATCGGCCCCAAAGGAACGCAACACTAAGTCAAACTGATGAGCCTTAACCTTAGTTTCAACCAGACAGCAGAAACCAATATTCTCAGACTGCAAAAAGGAGCTAACACATCGTCCTTTTGCCGGGTCAGTGAGACCGCGCACATTCCACGAGCACCAACTAGACATAGGAAGTAGAAGGGGAGATGGTGGCATCCTGACACCCTCGAGGGTCCACACTGTCACAAAGCGCCTTTTCCACTAAGGAAATCACCCGCGGGGAGGCTTAAGCACACTCCGAGGAATCAGCTAGAGAACCGAAAGAGTTAGTCACCCGGACCCCCTTTGAGGGCTCAGGAGACCGGGAAAGCCTAGAGGTGGGGCCAAGAGGATAACTCGGGAGGCTAACCAAGGCAATGGGATGGGCAGACGAGTCTGTCGCAGCCAAGGCTTCGGCAGCCTTCTTCCTGTTCCGTTTACGCCTACGAGATTTCCCTCCCACTGGGATAAAATCATCACCCACCTCAAGAGAGGAGGCTTGTTGACCCTCCTCATTAGCAAACACTACCTGATCCGAGCCCACGACCTCACTCTGGGCCGACACCTTGACCTCACCCTCAGCAGACACCTGAGTAGTGAGGATGGGATAACCACTACCCACATTCTGTTTCGTGTGTCCGAATGACCAAAGACACGGCAAGACAAGCACCGCTTGGGCTTCCACTCATATTCAATTGGGATAGTGTGATCTACCCCATAGACAGTGACCCCGACTTTACTAGGAAGAGGGGCATCAATCGCAACCTCCACACAAACCCGAGCATACGAGGAGCACGTTTTGTCCTTTGTAGGCTTATCCAACCGCAAAGGAACACCAACAGTGCTCGCAATATTACTCAACCCATGCGTGGTCCACAATTCCATAGGGACATGAAAAAACTTGACCCACACAGGAATTTTATCGAAGACAAAGGTCTGAGGGACTATCCCAGGGACCCACTGCCTCAGAAGGATAGGCTTCCCCCCAATGTGCCAGGGGCCATTCTTCAGGACCTAGTCCCGAGCTGACTCTTTTTGGAACCTGAAGATGATCAAACCATTATCAAACAAGTTAATGGTTGGAGCTTCCACATGTCCCCAAATCTTTCGGACAAGCTGATCGAGCACAAAAAATGGGAGTTTACCATCAATAAATTGACCCACCAAAGAACCTCTCCAGACAGCTACACGCTCCTCAATAACCTCATCTGAGGGAATGGCAAACATAATCCCATCCTTCTCAATTGGAGGGTGAAAGACTAGGGGTTCAGCAGCGTGGGAGGTCCACTGAGGCCCAAAAAGATAGGCCCAACTTGCCTTCTGTCCCTGACCGAGGAAACCTAGGGGCCCACTGGGCCCAACAGGGTTAGGCCCGAACCCACCCAAAGAACCTACAGACGCATCATCCCCCTTACTAGCTCCCAAATCTGATCGAGGATGGCCTAACAGAGGAAACTTTCCTGGAATCCCCGACCCAATCCTAGGCTCCATCGAGCTAAGACCCATACCAAACTCACTAACTCCAACCTTTCCCTCCAGGGGCAAAACCTCTTCCCGAGTGGGAATACTACGGCGGGTCACCAAGTTCCTCAACTGACCACGCCCTATCGGGCTAAAGGAAGGCGGCCCAATAGGTAAGACTCCTTGTCCTATGTCATTTAAATTTCGGCCCAACCCCATTTGTCCAAGCCCATTAAGGTAAGGCCCATTTTTGTCCAACTCAGGAAGCCCATATTCATTACTAGATGGGCCAAGCCCATTAGGGCAGTCATGTCTGGTAACACAATTTGGAGTCAAATTCCCACGGTTTTGAGGGGTGGAAGGGATAGACTTTCCATTTTTGGCTTTGGAGCCCAATTGACCATTTGAGCACAAGGAATTAGTCATAGAGAGAGAAAGATTTCCAATCAAATCCTTCTTCAAACTTACCATATTTGACTGCTGCAAACGGCCAGCTTGAGATTCCAAATTAGCAACTTTTGGAGGTAAATCATCCATGTGCAGCACGGGGGAGGAATGGCAGTTCTTATTCCCCACCAAGAGAGAGGGATCCTTAATTAATTGACTACCCAAATTTACCTTATTTGGCAAAGGGGGATCACACTTTACGGGGAGAGAGAAATCCCCATTCAAATGGCTTCCCAAACTTACCAAATTTATCAAAGAGGAGTCAATTTTTGAACAGCTAGCTCGACGGAAATCAAACTTCTCACACTACCCATTCAAGCCAGCCGCACCAATCACGGGGGAAGAAGGGCAGCTTAAGTCGTAACTCCCAACCGTCCCGCCCATCCTCTGAATAGGCTTTCCTTCTTGAGGAATACCATTCAATGATCGTACATCAGCTAGCGCAACCATGGAAGATACGGGCTGCCCTAACCCATCATCTCCAACCTCAAGCCGCTTTTTGCCTGCTCCAATACGCCGCAACGAAGAGAATGAAGTAGCCATTTCCGCCTCTACCTCTGATTCAGATGGAGAAGTCCGATGCTGAGGTATACCGCCAGCATCCACAACAGGGTTGGAAGCCAGATGAGGGAGAAGACCCCCTGTTTTACCATTTTTCAAAGCAATTGAGGTTTGCCCAGAAATGACAGAGGTCATTTTTTGCACACTTGCCTTACTAATGTTAGAGCTTCCCACCCCCGAACTCCCTGATTCTAAGGGGCTGATACCCAAAACATGAGCAGATGAATGGCTTGCCCCTGAATTAGCTACAGATTTCAGAAGCCGTAGACCATTTTGCACCGAGGACGGGCCTTTGCTTTGAGCAAATGGCTTCTTTAGAGGGGATTTTTTCTTTCTCATATTCAAACACCCAAGACGTGAAACCAAAACTGAAGAAAACCCCCTGACCTCACACAGCACAAAACTTCAAAGAACACCGAAAACAGAGCACAAAAACAAACTAAAACAAAAAGTCAAAGCGCAAAACAGAGAGTGAGAAAGAACGTTCCTCGTTGATGCGCCAGCTTGCATCTAATTTGGCAGCATCAAATGCAGAACACTCAACTCCCCAAGACCCGAGCACGAAGATGACCAAAAAAACCAGAAACTCGCAAAACATAATGACAACCCAAAGAATAAAAAACTCAATAACATGGAAAGGAAAACTTACCTCTTGAAGCACCCTGCTCCGCAACCTTCAATCAGCAACCATGGATGAGCACGAACCCCCATAGGAGAAGCTTCAAAAAAAAAAAATCAGACCAGCCTAGAAGAGCTCAAAAAAAATTGAACGAAATATTGGCATGCATTAAACTGAGTAAGATTCCGAATTGCACAAAACCAAAGAGTGGATTGTGGATTGTGAATGTTTGATCAATACGAACCCATTTTTGAATTAAAAAAAAAATTCAAAAAATGCATCCCACCGGGGCGTCTTCGTTTTTTTGCAATTTTCATATCGCTCGTTTCTTCCCTTCTTTTCCAAACTTATGGTCGGGGACGCTTTTTAACCTCAAACTATAACTCTCGAAGCCTGCGAGTCTAATATCTAACAACCTTGCACCCCAATCTCAAAGCCCTAAAATCCTCAACGGAAGCATTTAAAGCACGTGCCAAAAAAACTGAGTAAGATTCCGAATTGCACAAAACCAAAGAGTGGATTGTGAATGTTTGATCCATACGAACCCGTTTTTGAATTAATTTTTTTTTTCAAAAAATGCATCCCATCGGGGCGTCTTCATATTTTTGCAATTTCCATATCGCTCGTTTCTTCCCTTCTTTTCCAAACTTATGGTCGGGGACTCTTTTTAACCTCAAACTACAACTCTCGAAGCATGCGAGTCTAATAACTAACAACCTTGCACCCCAATCTCAAAGCCCTAAAATCCTCAACGGGAGCATTTAAAGCACGTGCCAAAAAAACTGAGTAAGATTCTGAATTGCACAAAACCAAAGAGTGGATTGTGAATGTTTGATCAATACGAACCCACCGGGGCGTTTTCCTTTTTTGCAATTTCCATATCGCTCGTTTCTTCCCTTCTTTTCCAAACTTATGGTCGGGGACGCTTTTTAACCTCAAACTACAACTCTCGAAGCCTGCGAGTCTAATATCTAACAACCTTGCACCCCAATCTCAAAGCCCTAAAATCCTCAACGGGAGCATTTAAAGCACGTGCCAAAAAAACTGAGTAAGGTTCCGAATTGCACAAAACCAAAGAGTGGATTGTGAATGTTTGATCAATACGAACCCATTATTGAATAAAAAAAAATCCAAAAATGCATCCCACCGGGGCGTTTTCGGTTTTTTGCAATTTCCATATTTTGTTTTTGCAAATGTAATATATATTAAGCAAAAGGACCTCAAAGCCCGCGGCTAAAGGGCACCATCAAACAAGAGAAACAATCCACTGGGAAAACCAATGTACCAACAAAACAAAAACAACCCAAACGGAAACCTCACAACCCGAGGGAGAGCAACAAAAACAAACAAACAACAACACTTGGCACCCCACCCACAGGCGGGAAGGAGCCAGAGAAGACAAAAAAAAAACAAATAAAGACAACACAACTCAAAGAGCAAATGAAACACAACCGAAACAAGATGAAACAACAAGCCAGAGCACGAAACGAAGCAAACTCCCCAGCCGCCCAAAGACAACCCAAGCCATCGATCCCCCAGCAGGCACGAGCAAACGAGCGACTCCAGACTAGGTCAAGGGGCACCAAAACAAGGCAGAGGGAGGACAGACAGATGCTGAGAGAAAAATAGGCCAAGCTGGCCATCCATCGTATGCAAGTGAGAAACCCGCGCCCCAAGCACGACCAAGGAAACCAAAACAAAGAAGAGGCCCTTCAACTCGTCTTCCCCTTACTTCTGGCAAAAGAACAACCATCAGGTATGCAGGCCCGACAGAAAGCCACAAGGACCAGGCATGCATCGCTTCCCTCGACAAAGCCTAATTCAAGGACACCCACAAAAAAAAACCGACACACCCTCCGGACAAGGCGCCTTTCGGGGTGAAAACAAGCATCCAGAACAAACTCAACTCAACTCAGGAAACAAGACCACACCAGGAGGAAAGAGCACACACAGAACAGAGATGGACAACCAACTGCAAAAGTAGCAAGCACCGCCTGAACCAACCCCTACAGAGAGAGGCCCCCCACAGACAAGCCACTCATAGCCACCACTCAAGCCGCCCACCAGGGAAGAAAGAGCCAAGGACATCGAGGGGCTAAACAGAGAAAGAAAGCAATCAAACTGAACGAGCCTCCGCAAGAAACGGTGACCAAAAGGTCATGAGTTCAATTCCCGCATTAATTAAACTACCGTTGCAAAAAAAAAAGAAACGCCCTCAAGAAGGAACAACCACAAGGAAAGGCCCCAAACAGGCAAGCCTCACAGACCAAACTGAAAACCCCCTCCAGAGAAGAGACAACAGCATAACCAAGGGACGGAGCAGGGGAAGAAGCAATCGCCAGAAGCGAAAACAGCACATCAAAGAGCAACCTGAAAATAACACCTGCACACAATCAAAGAACAAGAGAAAGTCAATCAAAAGAATCCCAGGGGGAACCGGCCGAAACCGAACCCACCCAGGACGAGCATGTAGAAGAAATATCAGACCGTATAGCAGCGATAACCGACTGAGGAGTATGGTGACCCGGGCCATGAAAACGCAAATTGCGTTCCTTCCAAATATGGGAGATCACAGCATACCAGGCCACTCTCCAAACAAGCTTACGCTTATGCTGCCCAGCACTCTCCCGACAAATCCACTCAAGCTCAGCATCCCAAGGGAAAACGAGTCGGAAAGCTCTACCCCAACTGAGGATATCTTCCCACACCATTCTCGCAAATGGGCAATGAAAGAACAGGTGGTCGCGAGACTCAGACCCGTACAAACAAAGGAAACAATCAGTAGTGGTCGAGGGGATCCACCGGGCCAGCCTGTCCCAGGTATACAATCTATCCCTCAAGGCCAGCCAGCTGACAAAAGCATGACGCGAAATATTCCCCCCGAACCACAGCAAACCCCGCCAAGGAACCACCGTCCCACGAGGGCGGATCGCCTCCCAAGCACTCGAAACTGAGAAACCAATCCCGCCTGGAACCCAGAACCTATCCTCCCGATCAAGGCAGCACACCGTAGAGCGCACGACATCGGATATCTCCAACATCTCAGGAGACACCAACGGCCACCGCCACGAACCATCAGGCAGCAGGAAATCAGAGACCGTAGCGTAAATATGACTAGCCGCGTCATACAAGATACGATCACTAATCCTTGGCAGAATAGGACCATCAGGCAGCCATGGATCAACCCACATACGGCACCTACAGCCGTCTCCAATGGAAAACCGGACAAGCGGACGAAAATGGTCACGAAGCCCCATAATCGCCTTGAGGCACCAGGACCACAAAGACGACACAGAAATCATCCAAAGAAAACGTCCACGGAGGATATACTCCTCCATCCAAGCGACCCACAGAGAGCCAGAGCGAAGCAGCAAGAGCCAAAGGAGCTTCATAACAGCTGCCGAGTTCCAGGACTAGATATGACGAATACCCAAACCACCCTTTCGCTTCGGCAAACAAATATCATCCCAAGCAACCTTAGCCCCCCCGCGACCAGAAGGAGAGCCTTTCCAGAGGTAGCAACGAAGCAAACTCTCAACCCTCTGGACCACACGAGCAGGCAGCACAAAAACACTAGCCCAATAGACCTGGAAGGTCTGGAGGACCGACTGAATAAGCTGCAACCTACCAGCATAGGAGAGAGCTTTAGCAGTCCAACTACCAATCCTAGAGGTGATCCGATCAATAAGGGGCTGACAATCACGCGAAGACAGCCGACCTGAGAGAAGGGGGAGACCTAAGTAACAAACAGGCAGCGACGCAAGAGGAACACCCATGAACTCAGCAAGGCCGACTGCCACAGGGACAGGAGCACCCGCACAGAACATCGAGCTCTTAGCAGAGTTAGCCACAAGGCCAGAAAGCTCCTGGAAGAGAAGTAAGGTCTGCTGAACAAACCCCAAAGAAGCCCTATTCCCCGCAGAGAAAATAATCAAGTCATCCGCGAAGCAGACGCAACAAGACTTCCATACACATGACGAACAGGTAAGGGGATAGGGGATCTCCCTCACGGAGACCCCTCCTCCCCGCAAAGATTCCCTCAGAGGACCCATTCACAGAAATGGAGAACATAGGCGAAGTAACGCAAGCCCGGATCCAGTTGACAAACTGGCAAGGCGTACCAATCGCGAGCAGCAAGCCAAAGAGGAAATCCCACTGGATAGAATCATAGGCTTTCTGCAGGTCGACCTTCAGCACACACCGCGGGCTACCCTATTGAGGTGGTATTGATACCAGAAGGAAGGCCGATTGATTCGGACTATTGAAGGAAGCTAGCCACACACGAAGACGATTAACCAAAACCTTAGCAATGCATTTGTACAACACATTACAATAGGAAATGGGCCTAAAATCCTCAACCCGGGAGGCACCCACCTTCTTTGGAATCAAGGAAAGAGAGGTGGCATTGATACCAGAAGGAAGGAAAGAAGTATCAAAGAAGTGAAGCGCTGCAGAACAAAAATCATCCCCAACAACACTTCAAGCAGCTTTGAAAAACCCCACAGGGAAACCATCCGGACCTGGAGCCTTAGCACTACTCATGGAAAAGAGAACAGCTTGAACCTCATCTCTCGAGATGGGACAGATGAGATCAGTTACACACTGATCAGACCACAAAAAACCCACAATCGGCTTTAACTGCTCTATAAGGTCACGGTAACTAGGACTTCTTTGAGTTTTGTTCAGCAGACCTTACATCACTTCCAGGAGCTTTCAGGCCTTGTGGCTAACTCCGCTAAGAGCTCGATGTTCTATGCGGGGGATCTTGTCACGGTGGCTGACGACCTTGCTGAGTTCATGGGGGTTGCTCTTGCGTCCCTGCCTGTTTGTTACTTAGGTCTCCCTCTCCTCTTGGGAAGGCTGTCTGCTCGGGATTGTCAGCCCCTGATTGATCGGATCACCTCTAGGATTGGTAGTTGGACTGCTTGGGCTCTTTCCTATGCTGGGAGGTTGCAGCTTATTCAGTCGGTCCTCCAGAGCTTCCAGGTCTATTGGGCTAGTGTTGTTGTGCTGCCTGCTCGTATAGTCCATAGGGTTGAGAGTTTGCTTCGTTGCTACCTCTGGAAAGGCTCTCCTTCTGGTCGTGGGGGGGCGAAGGTTGCCTGGGATGACATTTGTCTGCCGAAGCGGGAGGGAGGTTTGGGTATTCGTCATATCCAATCCTGGAACTCGACAACTGTTATGAAGCTCCTTTGGCTCCTTCTGCTTCGCTCTGGTTCTCTTTGGGTCGCTTGGATGGAGGAGTATATCCTCCGTGGTCGTTCTCTTTGGACGATTCCTGGTCGTCTCTGTGGTCTTGGTGCCTCAAGGCGATCATGGGGCTTCGTGACCAATTCCGTCTACTTGTCCGGTTTTCCATTGGCGATGGTTGTAGGTGCCGTATGTGGGTTGATCCTTGGCTGCCTGATGGTCCTATTCTCCCGAGGATTAGTGATCGTATCTTGTATGACGCGGCTAGTCATATTCAAGCTATGGTCTCTGATTTCCTGCTGCCTGATGGTTCGTGGCGGTGGCCGTTGGTGTCTCCTGAGTTGTTGGAGATCTCCGATGTCGTGCGCTCTACTGTGTGTTGCCCAGGTCGGGAGGATAGGTTGATCTGGGTTCCAGGCGGGATTGGCTTTTCAGTTTCGAGTGCTTGGGAGGCGATCCTTCCTCGTGGGACGGTGGTTCCTTGGCAGGGTTTGCTATGGTTCGGGGGGAATATTTCGCGTCATGCTTTTGTCACTTGGCTGGCCTTGAGGGATCGTCTGTATACCGTGACAGGCTGGCTCGGTGGATCCCCTCGACCCCTACTGATTGTTTGCTCTGTTTGTCCGGGACTGAGTCCCGCGACCACCTGTTCTTTCAGTGCCCTTTGCGAGTTTGGTGTGGGAAGATATCCTCAGTTGGGGTAGAGCTTCCCGCCTCGTTCTCCCTTGGGATGCTGAGCTTGAGTGGATTTGTCGGGAGAGTGCTGGGCAGCACAAGCGTAAGCTTGTTTGGAGAGTGGCCTGGTGTGCTGTGATCTACCATATTTGGAAGGAACGCAACTTGCGTTTTAACGGCCCGGGTCATCGTCCTCCCCAGTCGGTTATCGCTGCTATTTGGTGTGATATATCTTCTGCATGCTCGTCCTCTGGGTGGGTGCGGTTTCGGCCGGTTCCCCCTCGGATTCTTTTGATTGACTTTCTCTTGTTCTTTGAGTGTGTGTAGGTGTTTTTTCAGGTTGCTCTTTACGGTGCTGTTTCGCTTCTGGCGATTGCTTCTTCCCCTGCTCTGTCCCTGGTTTGCTCTTTGCGGTGCTGTTTCGATGTTGGCGATTGCTTCTTCCCCTAGTCTGTCCCTAGGTGCTGCTGTTGTCTCTTCTCTGGAGGGGGTTTTCAGTTTGGTCTGTGGCTTGCCTGTTTTGGGGCCTCTCCCTGTGGTTTCCTTCTTGAGGGCGCTTCTTGCAGAGGCTCGATCAATTTGCTTGCTTTCTTCCCTAGTTTTCCCCTAGCTGTCTTTGGCTCTCTCTTCCCTGGTGGGCTTGTTGTGTGGTGGCTATGAGAGGCTAGTCTGTGGGGGGCCTCTCTCTGTAGGGGTTGGTTCAGGCGATGCTCTTTAAAGATTCGAATGGACAAAAACCTCTTCAAGCCCTTTAAGTTGCGAGAGAAGCTAACAATCGGAGATACCTCAACATGGGAAACCCACTTGCAAGCAACCACAGACAAAAACCTATCAGACTCCCCCCAATGGTTAAAGATTCGAATGGAGGGAGACCGACGGGCACAAAAGAGGCCTGGAGAGAAAACCAGCGGGCAGTGATCAGAAACACCCCAAGCATGCACCTGCACCACAAATAGCGGCCGGGCAGAAGCCCACTCAGCATTCACCAAAACCCTATCCAACCTGATACGAAACCTCCAAGAATAAGCGTGAGAACCCCTTGATTATACGGACCCCCAACACATCAACTTGAAAACCCCAGTAGCCAATTCGATCTCAGCCCCTAAGATAGGCTAGAATACAGGTTACTTAGATGATCTAACGAACCAAGGATCAGACAAAGCTTTTGGCTCCCATCAACCCTCGATCTTCAAAGCACTCCACAAGCAAGACAGATCAATCCTCACTTGAATGCTCCAAATATACATGCATTCTATCACAAGAACACACAAGAAACAAAGCTTAAAAGCTTTCAAGGGTTTAAAACCCAAAACACTACATTTCATATCTCATATCAAGTTGTCTTTTACAATAGACAAGGCTAATCCCTTTTATAGACAAGGAATTAAGCCAAGAGACTCCTAACATAAATGCTAATATGAAAAGTCACCTTGAAATACCAAAAGATGCCTTGATATTCTAAAAGGAACCTTGGAAAACTAAAAGTTTATCTTGAAATATGAAAGATCACCTAAAACTTAGTTACACTTTAAATGAGTACATTAAGTAACCAAATATGGATTTTAAACTTAGTTTAACATGATCTATTAGTCTTCCACGAAATGGACTTGTGAGATAATGAAGTTCATGCATTTCTCTTTCCTGTTGACTTTGATTCTTCCTCCATAACAATGGTTTGACTTCATTAAGCTTCATCATGGATATGAATTGGATTGCCAAAATAATTCATATCACAACCTCCCCAACTGACCTACCGGGCCACCACGCGGCCGACTAGTCCAAGTGAACCAATTCCCCTGAATTGGCAACTCAACCAAGTCAGCCTCAAGGAGAGCACTATCAAAGGCTCCCATCGCAGAGATGCTATGGTTACCACCACTCCTCTCAGTCAAACGCCGAGACTCATTGAAGTCGCCCATAACCACTCCGGGGGAAGACCAGCTCGAACAAGCCAAAGCCAACTCCCTCCATAAAGCAGAACGCCCAGACTCGAGGTTGGATCCGTACACACAGGCAATCTGGGTCGCAACCTGAGAAGAAAGATCCACCAGGGAGCCAGTAACCAACTGAGGACCAATCAGGCTAGGAGAGAAGGAGAAACGACGGGATCGCCATAACACCCAAATATGACTCAGGCCACTATCCCCATAACTACACACACACTGCCAATTGGCCCCAAAAGAACGAAACACGAAATCAAACTGATGAGCCTTAACCTTAGTTTCTACCAGACAGCAGAAACCAATATTCTCAGACTGCAAAAAGGAGCAAACACATCGTCCTTTTGCCGGGTCAGTGAGATCGCGCATATTCCACGAGCACCAACTAGACATAGGAACCAGAAGGAGATATAGTGGCATCCTGATACCATCTAGGGTCCACACTGTCACAGAGCACCTTTTCCACTAAGGAAACCACCCTAGGGGGAGCCAAAGCATTCCCCGAGGTATCAGCTAGAGAAGCAAAGGAGTTGGCTACATGCACCCCCTTTGGGGGCTCAGGAGAACGGGAGACCCTAGAGGCGGGGCCAATAGGGAAACTCGGGAGACTAACCAAGGCCATGGGAAGCTCAGACGTATCTGTCCTAGCCAAGGATTTGGCAGCCTTCTTCCTGTTCCGTTTACGCCTACGGGATTTCCCTTCCACAGGGAGAAAGCCATCAACACCCTCAAATCAGGAGGCCTGCTGACCCTCACCACTAGCAACCACTCCCTGATCCGAGCCCACAACCTCACTCTGGGTCGGCACCTTGACCTCAACCTCAGTAGACCCCTGTGGAGGGAGGATGGGATCTACTACCCACTGTCTGTTTCGAACAACCTGTGTCCGAATGACCAAAGACACGGCAAGACAGGCACCGCTTGGGATTCCACTCATATTCAATTGGGATAGTATGATCCACCCCATAGACAGTGACCCCAACCTTACTGGGGAGAGGGGTGATAGCTCTAAAATAGAGCTACAATTATAGCCTTAAATCTAGCTAAATGCCATGCTTAATTTAGTTAAATTGCCTTATTATAGGTGTTTTCGTGGCGAAGTGCTCGGGAAGTCCATTTATGATTTTCGGGGCTAAAACGGTCATTTAAGAGGTTTCAGAAGTGTTTGGGTCAAGAAGATAGGCCAAACGAAGCTCGGGAGCCAAAACGACCCAAAATTGGGCTTAGACCCGAGAGGGCAGCGCCCAGACGCCTGCGCGCCCCACGCGCGCTCCACGCAGCCGTGCGCCCGTCATCGAAAGTCCGCGCGCGCCGCTCGCCCGGTCCGCGTCCGCACCCGAGCGCCCGTCATCGTAAGTGATATGAATTATTTTGGCAATCAAATTCATATCTATGATGAAGCTCAAGGAGGTCAAACCATTGTTATGGAGCAATGGTTAAAGTCAACGATGAAGAGAAAGACATGGATTTCAACTTGTCTCAAGTCCAATTTATGGAAGACTAAAGTAATATAATTAAACTTAGTTTAATATGCACATTTTGTCACTTATTACACTAATTAAAAGTGTAACAAAGTCTTAGGCAACCTTTCATATTTCTAGATGACTTTTACTTTTCCAAGATGCCTTTTAGAAGGGGGAACTTTTACAAAAATTCTCTTTGTTCTCTCTCCTCCCAACAATGGGGGACTGAATTTCCTCGGGGCAATTCTTCCATGGGGACTTGAGGCTTTCCATGGCTGCTGTTTGAAGATTGGATTGAAGCTTGGATTGAGGATTTGGAGGGCATGGTGATCACGGGAGCTGAGTTGGGCGCTTCATCAAGGTAAGTTTCAAATTCTCTGTTTGCTCTTGGTGTGTTTGCTCTGTTTTCGGCTGCTATTTTGGGGTTCTTTGTCTTCGTTTTCGTGTGAGCTCTGGGCTGTCGATTTTAGGGTCTCTTTGCTTCTGCCTCTTGTGTATTGATTTGTGCTGAGAGAGGTAAGGGGTGTTCTTCAGTTTGGTTTCACGTTTGGGTGTTTGAATATGCGTAAGAAAAAATCCCCACTGAAGAAGCCATTTGCTCAAAGCAATGGTATGCACAGCTCTCGGCCTCCTAAATCTACAGCCATCTCAGGGGTAGTTTTTCCAGTGCCTACAAGTGGGGAACATCCGATTGTACTCCCCAATTCATTAGGTAAAGTTTGTGGGGGGCTGGCACCTAGGCATTCATCTTCGGCTGCTGCTGTTTTAAACTCTGAGTCAAAACAGAGCAATGGCGGTAAGGTGTCTGAGGTGGGCAAGTGGTCTGCTGAGCTTGCTCAAAAATCAAACGTTATGGAGGTAGGGAGTGGTGCTAAGGAAAGCTCTCGTCGTATGAAGGATGGTTTCCAAGATGAGTCCTCCGGATCTTCTGGGCAGATTTCTTCTCCGTCTAAAATTGGAAAATCAGGGGGTTGTGCCCTTCCGCTGGTTTCGATTGATGGAGACGATCTCTGTGTAGATGATGGTCGTTGTCCTGATCCCCGAAATCATTCTTCTGCACAAGAGGCTTCCGTTTCGTCAATCATGAGGACTGTTGGTGCTGATAAGCCGGGGCTGGAGGTTGAAGATGCTGGGTTAGGGCAAAACGATTCTTCCTCCAAGGCTGCGGCGGCTGATACCCGAGCATTCATTGCTAAGCCTATTGAAGGAAAGTCTTTTATTTCTGCGGGCGGGAAAGAAGGGAGAGAAGATTTCAGTTGCTCTTCCTCACTTGCGAGCCGTTTGGATGGTTTAAATGAGGAAGTCGTTTCTCTTGGGGCCCACACAGCTGGACGATTGCAGTCATTGCCAAATAAGGCAAATAAGGTAAGTTTGAAAAAGGATTCGTTTGGGGTTCCTTCCCTCCCTATGGCTGGACGGGTGCAGACTTTGCCCAATAAGGTAAGTTTGAGTTCCCCCTCTGTAGCTAATTATGGGCAATTGGGCTTCAATGGAAATATTGGGAATTCATTCAATTCTCTCCCTCATCACCGTGAAGGCAGCAACCTTAGGTGTGATGCCCATCTTCACTGCCCAAATGGGCTTGCACCTAATGGGATTGATTCTATTGGGCTTGGCCAAAAAGTTTCAAGTGCTAAAGGGATTGGCCCAAGTGGGCTTGACTTGATTGACAATTATGGGCTTGACCAAATTGGGCTTGGCCCAATTGTTCATGACTTAGGTCAAATAGTGTTGCCAATTGGGCCGCCCTCTCTTAGCCCACAAGGCCGTGGTCAGTTGGGCCATCTGGTGACTAGGCGTGTAAGCCCAATCGGGTTGAGGGTTTGCCGCTCGAGGGAAAGGTTGGAACTAGTGAGGTTGGGTTGGGGTGTAGCTCGTTTGGGCCTAGGAGTGGTTCGGGGATTCCAGGAAAGTTTCCTCTACTTGGCCATTCTCGTCTGGATGTAGGTATGAGCAAGGGGGATGAGGCGTCTAGGGGTTCTTTAGGTGGGGTTGGGCCTAATCACATGGGGTCGGGTGGGCCCCTTGGGTCCCTCGGTCAGGAGCATAAGGCTAGTTGGGCCAATCTTTTTGGGCCTCAGTGGACCTCTCCTCTATAACCCTCCTATTGAGAAGGATGGGATTATGTTTGCCATTCCCTGTGAGGTTATTGAGGAGGGCATAGCAGTTTGGAGGGGTTCGTTGGTGGGTCAGTTTATGGATGGTAAACTTCCCTTTTTTGTTCTTGATCGGCTGGTCAGGAGGATTTGGGGACATGTGGAAGTTCCAACCATTAACATGTTTGATAATGGTTTGATCATCTTCAGGTTCCAAAAGGACTCAGCTCGGGACTGGGTCTTGGAGAATGGCCCCTGGCACTTCGGGGGGAAGCCTATCCTTCTGAGGCAGTGGGCCCCTGGGATTGTCCCCCAGACTTTTGTGTTCGATAAAATCCCTGTGTGGGTTAAGTTTTTCCATGTCCCTATGGAATTGTGGACCACTCCTGGTTTGAGCAACATTGCGAGTACGGTTGGTGTTCCTTTGCGGTTGGATAAGCCTACAAAAGACAAAACGTGCTTCTCGTATGCTCGGGTCTGTGTGGAGGTTGCGATTGATGCCCCTCTTCCTAGTAAGGTTGGGGTCACTGTCTATGGGGAGGATCATACTATCCCCATTGAGTACGAATGGAAGCCCAAGAGGTGCCTATCCTGTCGGGTCTTTGGCCACTCGGACTCCGGCTGTCCAAAAAAGACTATGAGTAGTTTTGATCCCATCCTCCCTACCCAGGTGTCTACTGAAGGTGGGGTCAGGGTGTCGGCCCAGAGTGATGGCGTGAGCTCGGATCAGGTAGGGGTTGCTAGTGGGGAGGGTGAACATGCCTCCTCTCTTGAGGCAGGTGATGACTTTATCCCTGTGGGAGGGAAATCCCGCAGGCGTAAACGGAAGAAGGCTGCCAAGTCCTTGGCTGCAGACTCGTCTGCCCTTCCCATTGCCTTGGCTAGTCTCCCGAGTTCTCCTATTGGCCCCTCCTCTCGGCTCCCCCATTCTCCTGAGCCCCCGAAGGGGGTACATGTGACTAACTCTTTCGGCTCCCTATCGGATTCCTTGGGGTGTGATCTGGCCCCCCCGAGGGTGGTTTCCTTAGTGGAAAAGACTCTCTGTGACAGTGTGGACCCTCGATGGTGTCAGGATGCTATTGTCTCCCCTTCTACTTCCTATGTCTAGTTGGTGCTCGTGGAATGTGCGCGGTCTCACTGACCCGACAAAAGGACGATGTGTTCGATCCTTTTTGCAGTCTGAGAATATTGGTTTCTGCTGTCTGGTAGAAACTAAGGTTAAGGCTCATCAGTTTTGATACGAAACCTCCAAGAATAAGCGTGAGAACCCCTTGATTATACGGACCCCCAACACATTAACTTGAAAACACCAGTAGCCAATTCGATCTCAGCCCCTAAGATAGGCTAGAATACAAGTTACTTAGATGATCTAACAAACCAAGGATCGGACAAAGCTTTTGGCTCCCATCAACCCTCGATCTTCAAAGCACTCCACAAGCAAGACAGATCAATCCTCACTTGAATGCTCCAAATATTCATGCATTCTATCACAAGAACACACAAGAAACAAAGCTTAAAAGCTTTCAGGGTTTCAAACCCAAAACACTACATTTCATGTCTTTTATCAAGTTGTCTTTTACATTAGACATGACCAATCCCTTTTATAGACAAGGAATTTATCCAAGAGACTCTTTAACTCCCTAACATAAATGCCAATATGAAAAGCCACCTTGAAATACCAAAGGGTGCCTTGATATTCCAAAAGGCATCTTGGAAAACTAAAATTCATCTAAAATATGAAAGATCACCTAGAACTATGTTGCATATTTAATGAGTACATTAAGTAACAAAATATGGATTTTAAACTTGGTTTTAACATGATCTATTAATCTTCCACGAAATGGTATTGTGAGATAGTGCATTTCTCTTCTTTGTTGACTTTGATCTTTGCTCCATAACAATGATTTGACTTCATTGACCTTCATCATGGATATGAATTAGATTGTCAAGATAATTCATATCAAGTTTGATTTCGTGTTTCGTTCCTTTGGGGCCGATTGGCAGTGTGTATGTAGCTATGGGGATAGTGGCCTAGGTCGTATTTGGGTGTTATGGCGTTCCCGCCGTTTCTCTTTCTCCCCTAGCCTGATTAGTCCTCAGTTGGTTACTGGCTCCCTGGTGGACCTGTCTTCTCAGGTTGTGACTCATATTGCCTGTGTGTATGGGTCCAATCTCGAGGCTGGGCGGTCTGCTTTGTGGAGGGAGTTGGCCTTGGCTTGTTTGAGTTGGTCTTCCCCTGGAGTGGTTATGGGAGACTTTAATGAGACTCGTCGGTTGACTGGGAGGAGTGGGGGTAACCATAGCATTTCTGCGATGGGAGCCTTTGATACTGCTCTCCTAGAGGCTGACTTGGTTGAGTTGCCGGTTCAGGGGAATTGGTTCACTTGGACTAGTCGCCCGAGGGGTGGCCCAGGAGGTCAGTTGGGAAGGTTGGATAGAGTTTTGGTCAATGCTGAGTGGGCTTCTAGTCGGCCTATGTGTGCTGTGCACGTGCATGACTGGGGTGTTTCTGACCATAGTCCGATGGTTTTCTCTCCAGGCCTTTTAGGTGCTCGTCGGTCTCCCTCCTTTCGATTCTTTAACCATTGGGGGGAGTCTGATAGGTTTTTGTCTGTGATCGCTAGTAGGTGGGTGACCCATGTTGGGGTCTCTCCGCTTGTTAGCTTCGCTCGCAATTTAAAGGGCTTAAAGGGGTCTCTCTGGCAGGAGTTTGGGAAGCCGATTGCCGTGCTTAGTCAGCAGGTTATTGACCTTCGCTTGGCCATGGAGGCGGCCCAGGCGAGAGTTTTGGCAGACCCCCTTTCTCCCTCCCTCCAGCTTCAGGCCTCTGAGGCATCTGATAGGTTCTGGGCAGCAGCTAGGTGTGAAGAAGCCTCCCTTCGGCAGAAATCGAGGGTGAAGTGGCTGGCGTTAGGGGATAGGAACTCGGGGTTCTTTCACAGGAGCGTGAAAGTTAGGGCAGCCCGGAATAGCTTTTCCTCTTTGGTTGATGGTTCTGGGGTCAGTATGTCTTCCCATGAGGACATCTCGAGATCTCTGGTTCATTATTTCCAGGGTCTCTTGGGGTCCCAAGGGGTTGGTTATCGTGACCTAACCGAGCAATTAAAGCCGATGGTGGGGTTTTCGTGGTCTGATCAGTGTGTAACTGATCTCATCCGTCCCATATCGCGAGATGAGGTTCGAGCTGTTCTCTTTTCCATGAATAGGGCCAAGGCTCCTGGGCTGGATGGCTTCCCTGTGGGGTTTTTCAAAGCTGCTTGGAGTGTTGTTGGGGATGATTTCTGTTCCGCAGCGCTTCACTTCTTTGATACCTCTTTTCTTCCTCCTGGTATCAATGCCACCTCTCTTACCTTAATTCTTAAGAAGGTGGGTGCCTCCTGGGTTGAGGATTTCAGGCCTATTTCCTGTTGTAATGTGTTGTATAAATGCATTGCAAAGGTTTTGGCTAATCGTCTTCGCGTGTGGCTGCCTTCCTTCATCAGTCCGAATCAGTCAGCCTTTGTTCATGGAAGGAGTATTGTGGATAACATTCTGCTCTGCCAGGAGTTGGTTGGGGGTTACCACCTCAACAAAGGGAGCCCGCGGTGTGTGCTGAAGATCGACCTGCAGAAAGCTTATGATTCTATCTAGTGGGATTTTCTCTTTGGCTTACTGCTTTCGATTGGTACGCCTTGCCAGTTTGTCAACTGGATCCGGGCTTGCGTTACTTCGCCTATGTTCTCCATTTCGGTGAATGGGTCCTCTAAGGGGTTTTTTGCGGGTAGGCGTGGTCTCCGTCAGGGTGATTCCCTGTCCCCTTACCTGTTCGTCATGTGTATGGAAGTCTTGTCGCGGCTGCTGAATTCCCCGCCGCCTGAGTTTGAGTTTCATCCCAAGTGTGAGAGGGTTAATCTTACCCATCTTTGCTTTGCGGATGACTTGATGATTTTCTCTGCGGGGAACAGGACTTCTTTGAGGTTTGTTCAGCAGACATTACTTCACTTCCAGGAGCTTTCAGGCCTTGTGGCTAACTCCGCTAAGAGCTCGATGTTCTGTGCGGGGGTTCCTGTCCAGGTGGCTGTCGGTCTGGCTGAGTTCATGGGTGTTGCTCTTGCGACCTTGCCTGTTTGTTACTTAGGTCTCCGCCTCATCTCTGGTCGGCTGTCTTCTCGGGAATGCCAGCCCCTGATTGATCGGATCACCTCTAGGATTGGCAGTTGGACTGCTAGGGCTCTTTCCTATGCGGGAAGGTTGCAGCTTATCCAGTCGGTCCGCCAGAGCTTTCAGGTCTATTGGGCTAGTGTGTTTGTGCTGCCTGCTCGTATAGTCCATAGGGTTGAGAGTTTGCTTCGGTGCTACCTCTGGAAGGGCTCTCCTTCTGGTCGTGGGGGGGCGAAGGTTGCCTGGGATGACATTTGTTTGCCGAAGAGGGAGGGAGGTTTGGGTATTCGTCATATCCAATCCTGGAACTCGGCGGCGGTTATGAAGCTTCTTTGGCTCCTTCTGCTTCGCTCTGGTTCTCTGTGGGTGGCTTGGATGGAGGAGTATATCCTTCGTGGTCGGTCTCCTTGGACGATTCCTGTGTCGTCTATGTGGTCTTGGTGCCTCAAGGCGATTATGGGGCTTCGGGACCAATTCCGTCCACTTGTCCGGTTTTCCATTGGCGACGGTTCTAGGTGTCGTATGTGGGTTGATCCATGGCTGCCTGATGGTCCTATTCTCCCCATGATTAGTGATCGTATCTTGTATGACGCAGCTAGTCATATTCAAGCTATGGTCTCTGATTTTCTGCTACCTGATGGTTCGTGGCGGTGGCCGGTTGTGTCACCTGATTTGTTGGAGATCGCCGATGCCGTGCGCTCTACTGTGTGTTGCCCAGGTAGGGAGGATAGGTTGATCTGGGTTCCAGGCGGGATTGGTTTTTCGGTGTCGAGTGCTTGGGAGGCGATTCGCCCCCGTGGGACAGTGGTTCCTTGGCAGGGTTTGCTATGGTTCGGGGGGAATATTCCGCGTCATGCTTTTGTCACCTGGCTGGCCTTGAGGGACCATTTGTATACCCGTGATAGGCTGGCGAGGTGGATCCCCTCGACACCTACCGATTATTTGCTTTGTTTGTTCGGGACTGAGTCCCGAGACCACTTGTTCTTTCAGTGCCCCTTTGCGAGTTTGGTGTGGGAGGATATCCTCTGTTGGGGTAGAGCTTCCCGCCTCGTTCTCCCTTGGGATGCTGAGCTTGAGTGGATTTGTTGGGTGAGTGCTGGGCAGCACAAGCGTAAACTTGTTTGGAGAGTGGCCTGGTGTGCTGTGATCTACCATATTTGGATGGAACGCAACTTGCGTTTTCACGGTCCGGGTCACCGTCCTCCTCAGTCGGCTATCGCTGCTATTCAGTCTGATATTTCTTCTGCATGCTCGTCCTGGGTGGGTGCGATTTCGGCCGGCTCCCCTGGGATTCTTTTGATTGACTTTGTCTTGTTCTTTGAGTGTGTGCAGGTGTTTTGTCAGGTTGCTCTTTGCGGTGCTGTTTCGCTTCTGGCGATTGCTTCTTCCCCTGCTCTGTCCCTGGTTGCTGCTGCTGTCTCTTCTCTGGAGGGGATTTCAGTTTTGGTCTGTGCGGCTTGGTTGTTTGAGCTTGTCCCTGTGCTTGTTCATGCTCTGAGGACGCTGCTTGCAGAGGCTCGATCAGTTGCTTGCTTTCTTCACCTGTCTGTCCATTGCTGTCCTTGGCCCTTTCTTCCCTGGTGGGCTTTTTGTGTGGGGGCTTTGAGCGGCTAGTCCGTGGGGTGTCACTAGCTGTAGGGGTTGGTTCAGGCGGTGCTTGCTACTTCTGCAGTTGGATGTCCATCTCTGTTCTGTGGGTGCTCTTTGTCCCCTGGCGGTCCTGGTTCCTAATTGAGTTGAGTTGTTCTGGATGCTTGTTGTCACCCCGAAAGGCGCTTTGTCCGGAGGGTGTGTGGGCTTTTGGTGGGTCCTGGGATCTGGCTTTGTCGAGGGAAGCGATGCTGGCTGGGTCCCTGTGGCTTTCTGTCGTGCCTGCATACCGGATGGTTGTTCTTTTGCCATAAGTAGGGGGAAGACGAGTTGATGGGCCTCTTCTTTGTTTGGTTTCTTGGTCGTTGCTTGGGGGGCTGGCTTCTTGCTTGCATATGATGGATGGCCAGCTTGGCCCCTTTTAGCTCAGCATCTGCCTGTCCTCCCTTTGTTTTGCTTGGTGCCCCTTGACCCTGTCTGGAGTCGCTCCTTCGCTCGTGTCGGTCGGGGGATGGATGGCCTGGGGAGTTTTTTGGGCGGATGAGGAGTTATGCTTCGTTCGTGTTCTGTCTTATTGTTTCCTCTTGCTTTAGCTGGTTCTTTTGCTTTTTGAGTTGTGTTACATTTATTTGCTTTTTGTCTTTTCTGGCTCCTTCCCGCTTGTGGGTTGGATGCTGGGGTTTGTTGTTGTTGGTTTCTTTGTTGCTTTCCCTCGGGCTGTGAGGTTTCCGTTCGGTTGTTTTGGTTTTGTTGTCGTACATTGGTTCTCCCAGTGGTTGTTCTCTTGTTTGTTGTGCCCTTTGGCCTCGGGCTTTGAGGTCTTTTTGCTTATATATAATCACCTTTGCAAAAAAAAAGATGCCTTTTAGAATATCAAGGCACCTTTTGGTATTTCAAGGTGACTCTTCATATTAGCATTTATGTTAGGGAGTTAAAAAGAGACTATTGGCTGAATTCCTTGTCTATAAAAGGGATTGGTCTTGTCTTATGAAAAGAAGAACTTAGATATTTGAATTGAAAACTCCATTGGCGCATTTCCATAGCCGAGAGCTATTGTTACCTTTGCATTTCTTGTTTGACTTGCATGTTTGAGAAGCATTCTATTAAACTTGATCAATCTAATAGTGGAGTGTTTCGGTTCAAGGTTAGGGACAAGTTCCTCATCCTTGGATATCCGATCTAAGGTATTTCTATTCTTCTCTTTATCTTGGGGTGAAACCGATCTGATTAAGGGGTTTTAGTGTTTGTAATTCAAGGGTTCGTATAACCAAGGGGTTCTTGATCCAATTCACTAGGGTTTCGTATCATTTGGTATCAGAGCTTTGGCTCTAGATCGGGTATATCATTTATCTTTCTTTCGTGTCTTTTATATCCATCTTATTCAAAACTGAATGTATTAAGGGGTTTTAGTGTTTGTGATTCAAGGGTTCGTATAACCAAGGGGTTCTTGATCCAATTCACTAGGGTTTCGTATCATTTGGTATCAGAGCTTAGGTCGTTATAATCGAAAGCTCAATATTAGAAAAAAATCTATCTTTAAATTTTGTCTTTTAAATTTCCAAGTTGCTTCCAATTCTGTAATTTTTTGTTCTTTTCAATTTTGAATTATTAGAACAATCTATTACATCTCTATCCTTTACTTTCTGTCCAAATTCAAAAAAAAAAAGTGTCAAATTAGTTTGTTTCTAGTTTTGCATGTCAATTGGTTTTCCAATGCATGCATGAATTGTAATCTACAATTTCAATACACTGTATTTAATGCATGAGTTGTAACGTGTGCTAATTGATTCCAACAACATTTTTTTTTGCAAAGGTGATTATATATAAGCAAAAGGACCTCAAAGCCCGAGGCCAAAGGGCACCAACAAACAAGCGAACATCCACTGGGAGAACCAATGTACCAAACAAATAAAAACAACCCAACGGAAACCTCACAGCCTGAGGGAGATCAACAAGACCAACAAACAACAAACGCCGGCACCCAACCCACAAGCGGGAAGGAACCAGAAAAGACAAAAAAGCATGTAAAGACAACACAACTCAACAAGCAAAAGAAACACAAGCGAAGCAAGAGGAAACAACAAGGCAGAACACGAACGCAGCAGAACTCCCGAGCCGCCGCAAAAACACACCAAGCCCTCAAACACCTGGCCGACACGAGCAGAAGAGCGACTCCAGAGAAGGTCAAGGGACACCAAGCAAGGCAGAGGGAGGACAGACAGATGCTGAGATAAAAAGGGGCCAAGCTGGCCCTCCATCATAAGCCTGTAAGACGCCAGCCTCCCAGTAACGACCAAGAAACCAAAACTAAGAAGAGGCCCTATTACTCGTCTTCCCCCTACTTCTGGCAAAAGAACAACCATCAGGTATGCAGGCCCGGCAGATAGCCACAAGGACCAGGCTAGCATCGCTTCCCTCGACAAAGCCTAATCCAAGGACACCCACCAAAAAACCGACACACCCTCCGGACAAGGCGCCTTTCGGGGTGACAACAAGCAACCAGAACAAACTCAACTCAATTTAGGAACCAGGACCACACCAGGGAGAGAGCACCCACAGAACAGAGATGGACAACCAACTGCAAAAGAAACAAGCATCGCCTACACCAACCCCTACAGAGCGAGGCCCCCCACAGACTAGCCTCTCATAGCCACCACGCAATATGCCCACCAGGAAAGAAAGAGCGAAGGACAACAACCACAAAGAGAGGCCCCAAAACAGACAAGCTACACAGACCAAACTGAAAAACCCCTCCAGAGAAGAGACAACAGCAGCGCCTAGACAGACAGGTGAAGAAAGCAAGCAACTGATCGAGCCACTGCAAGCAGCGTTCTCAGAGCATGAACAAGCACAGGGACAAGCTCAAACAACCAAGCCGCACAGACCAAAACTGAAAACCCCTCCAGAGAAGAGACAGCAGCAGACCTGCACACACTCAAAGAACAAGACAATGTCAATCAAAAGAATCCCAGGGGGAGCCGGCCGAAACCGCACCCACCCAGGACGAGCATGCAGAAGAAATATCAGACCGAATAGCAGCGATAACCAACTGAGCAGGACGGTGACCCGGGCCGTGAAAATGCAAGTTGCGTTCCCTCCAAATATGGTAGATCACAGCACACCAGGCCACTCTCCAAACAAGCTGACGCTTGTGCTGCCCAGCACTCACCCGACAAATCCACTCAAGCTCAGCATCCCAAGGGAGAACGAGGCGGGAAGCTCTGCCCCAACAGAGGATATCCTCCCACACCAAACTCGCAAAGGGGAACTGAAAGAACAAGTGGTCTCGGGACTCAGTCCCGGACAAACAAAGCAAACAATCGGTAGGTGTCGAGGGGATCCACCTAGCCAGCCTATCACGGGTATACAAACGGTCCCTCAAGGCCAGCCAGGTGACAAAAGCATGACGCAGAATATTCCCCCCGAACCATAGCAAACCCTGCCACGGAACCACTGTCCCACGGGGGCGAATCGCCTCCCAAGCACTCGATACCGAAAAACCAATCCCGCCTGGAACCCAGATCAACCTATCCTCCCTACCTGGGCAACTGTTACGTCTCCAAAAGTGACTATTTTAGGACTTATTTGTGATAGGAAGTTGTGCATTTGAAAGTGTTTTTGGTAGGATTTAGCTTGAACTTGTGCTTATATATGAGAATTAGAAGAATGAAGCTAAATTAGGACTTATATACAAAAGGAAAGAAAAAGAACCAAAAACGAAGTTAAAGGAATGAAAATGGTGCATCGCGGAAGCATTGCGGAAACAATGCTAAAACCGCAATGTTTTAAGTAAAATCCGTAAGTTGTCTAACTATTTTCTGTTTTGTTCCGACCTTTCAGGGATTCATTCTTTCTCCTGCAGCCACGTAGTAGTACGACGTTGAGAATGGATGGTTCTCCTTGGCCCAAGCGTACCTGCAGAACACTATAAAAGAAGGTCAAGATGGAAGGTTTCTTTCTTCCTTCAGCCGAGGCGTTCGCAACACGAAGAACACGCTCGGATTTACTGCTTTCTGCCTTAGCTTTCTGTTTTCGTTGCTGTTTGTTGTCATTTCCCTTTTCATTAGCTACTCTATTCCATTTCGTTGCTTTCTGTTTTACTTTGGCTATTAAACGCTATCACTTGTTTAGATCAAACGCTAGTTAATCTAAGCATAATTTCATTACTTCACACGTTCTTCATCTCGAATGTTCACTGCTTTTAGCTTCTGTTTTGTCTTTAATCTTCGGCTTAGTATGTTGTCTCCATCTATTCTCCCCAATCTATCTGCATCCATGAGTAACTAAATCACATAAGGGCATGCTAATGACAAGGCTATAGGTTAAAACACGTGAATCAAGTATGTAGGATAGCTCTCGAATGCATTGAATGTATGTAAGCTTCATCCCACGGGCAATTTCGATTGGCCATCCATTTTGTCCAAAGAACTCCTAACCTCTGGAAGGAGTAAGAGTTCAGAGTCATACACTCATACTAGCCTCTCAAGGTAGCCAGAAAACGACCTAGGAATAGGCGTTTTCCTAGTACAAATCACAACTTACTGTTTTAACAAGATGCTTAAGACCTTACTTGGACATGAGTAAACTAAAGGATCTAATGCATGAAATCGGAAGATACATGAGAATGAGTTAGTTTGATGCATGATGAGTTGATCTAATGCTTGAGAATCGTGTGAAAAAGCCTATAGAGGAGTCGTTAGTAGCCCTTGTTTCCACACTTTACACACATTTCGCTGCTAGTCTCTGTGGGTGGCTTGGATGGAGGAGTATATTCTCCGTGGTCGGTCTCTTTGGACGATTCCTGTGTCGTCTATGTGGTCTTGGTGCCTCAAGGCGATTATGGGGCTTCGGGACCAATTCCGTCCACTTGTCCGGTTTTCCATTGGCGACGGTTCTAGGTGTCGTATGTGGGTTGATCCATGGCTGCCTGATGGTCCTATCCTCCCCAGAATTAGTGATCGTATCTTGTATGACGCAGCTAGTCACATTCAAGCTATGGTCTCTGATTTTCTGCTTCCTGATGGTTCGTGGCGGTGGCCGGTAGTGTCTCCTGATTTGTTGGAGATCGCCGATGCCGTGCGCTCTACTGTGTGTTGCCCAGGTAGGGAGGATAGGTTGATCTGGATTCCAGGCGGGACTGGTTTTTCGGTTTCGAGTGCTAGGGAGGCGATTCGCCCCCGTGGGACAGTGGTTCCGTGGCAGGGTTTGCTATGGTTCGGGGGGAATATACCGCGTCATGCTTTTGTCACCTGGCTGGCCTTGAGGGACCGTTTGTATACTCGTGATAGGCTGGCTAGGTGGATCCCCTCGACCCCTACCGCTTGTTTGCTTTGTTTGTCCGGGACGGAGTCCTGTGACCACTTGTTCTTCCAGTGCCCCTTTGCGAGTTTGGTGTTGGATGATATCCTCTGTTGGGGAAGAGCCTCCCGCCTCGTCCTCCCTTGGGATGCTGAGCTTGAGTGGATTTGTCGGGTGAGTGCTGGGCAGCACAAGCGTAAGCTTGTTTGGAGGGTGGCCTGGTGTGCTGTGATCTACCATATTTGGAGGGAACGCAACTTGCGTTTTCATGGCCCGGGTCACCGCACTCCTCAGTCGGTTATTGCTGCTATTCGGTCTGATATTTCTTCTGCATGCTCGTCCTGGGCGGGTGCGGTTTCGGCCGTATCCCCCTAGGATTCCTTTGATTGACTTTATCTTGTTCTTTGAGTGTGTGCAGGTGTTTTGACAGGTTGCTCTTGTGGTGCTGTCTCGCTTTTGGTGTTTGCTTCTTCCCCTGCTCTGTCCCTGGTTCCTGCTGCTGTCCATTCTCTGGAGGGGTTTCTTTTGTGGTCTATGCGGCTTGGTTATTTGAGCTTGTCCCTGTGGTTGGTTCTTGCTGTGAGATCGCTGCTTTCATTGGCTCGATCAGTTGCTGGCCTTCTTCTTCTGTCTGTCCTTGCCTGTCCTGGCCTTCCTCCCCTGGTGGGCTTCTTGTGTGGGGCGTTGCGAGGCTAGTTTGTGGGGTGTCCCTAGCTGTCGGGTTGGTTCAGGCGGTGCTTGTTCTTCTGCAGTTGGCTATCCTTCTCTTGTTCTGTGGGTGCTCGCTGTCCCTGGCGGTCCTGGTTCCTAATTGAGCTGAGTTCTGGTCGCTTGTTGTCACCCCGAAAGGCGCTTTGTCCTGAGGGTGTGTGGGCTTTTGGTGGGTCCTTGGATCTGGCTTTGTCGAGGGAAGCGATGCTGGCTGGGTCCCTGTGGCTTTCTGCCGTGCCTGCATGCCGGATGGTTGTTCTTTTGCCATAAGTAGGGGGAAGACGGGTTGTTGGTCCTCTTCTCTGTTCGGTTTCTTGGTCGTGCTTGGGGGGCGGGCTTCTTGCTTGCATTTGTTGGATGGCCAGCTTGGCCCCTCTTTCTCTGCATCTGCCTGTCCTTTCTCTGGTTTTGCTTGGTGTCCCTTGTTCCTGTCTGGGTCGCCCTTTCGCTGCTGCCGGCCGGGGGTTGGATGGCCTGGGGAGTTTTGTGGGCAGTTGAGGTGTCATGCTTCGCGGATGAGGTGTCATGACTCCTTCGTGTTTCTATCTTATTGTTTCCTCGTGCTTCAGCTGTTTCTATTGCTTTCCAGTTGTGTTACTTTTTTCTACTTGTTGTCTTTTCTAGCTCCTTCCCGCATGTGGGTTGGATGCTGGGGTCTGTTGTTGTTTGGTTTCTTTCTTGCTCTCCCTCGGGCTGTGAGGTTTCCGTTGTGTTGTTTTGGTTTTGTTGTCATACATTGGTTCTCCCAGTGTTTGTTCTCTTGATTGTTGTGCCCTTTGGCCTCGGGCTTTGAGGCCTTTTTGCTTATATATAATCACTTTTGCAAAAAAAAAAACATTTCGCTGCTAGCAACATTGCGATATAATTGCTGTTTCCGCATTTCCCTTAACTAAAATTCTGTTTAGCCATTTTTCTCTTCGTTTGCCATTCTCTTCTTTTTGCATTCTAGTTTATTATCTATTTGCACTTGTTTATGCTTCCATCATTTATACATTCCTTAGTAATTAGGCACATGAAAACCAAATCTACCTCATTTAATCAACCCAATCTCACTTAACAAAACACTTCGCTAGTAACTAAGAATAAATCTCTGTGGGAAATCGAATGAAAAAATACTTATTACTTGCTACAAGATCATGTATGCTTGCATGTTCTGAGTGCTCTATCATTGCATATTTCTTTTAAACATTGAGCACGCAACAGCAACACACAGTAGAGCGCACGGCATCGGCGATCTCCAACAATTCAGGAGACACAACCGGCCACCGCCACGAACCATCAGGTAGCAGAAAATCAGAGACCATAGCTTGAATATGACTAGCTGCGTCATGCAAGATACGATCACTAATCCTGGGGAGAATAGGACCATCAGGCAGCCATGGATCAACCCACATACGACACCTAGAACCGTCGCCAATGGAAAACCGGACAAGTGGACAGAATTGGTCCCGAAGCCCCATAATCGCCTTGAGGCACCAAGACCACATAGACGACACAGGAATCGTCCAAAGAGACCGACCACGGAGGATATACTCCTCCATCCAAGCCACCCACAGAGAACCAGAGCGAAGCAGAAGGAGCCAAAGGAGCTTCATAACCGCTGCCGAGTTCCAGGATTGGATGTGACGAATACCCAAACCTCCCTCCCTCTTCGGCAAACAAATGTCATCCCAGGCAACCTTCGCCCCCCCCACGACCAGAAGGAGAGCCCTTCCAGAGGTAGCACCGAAGCAAACTCTCAACCCTATGGACTATACGAGCAGGCAGCACAAACACACTAGCCCAATAGACCTGAAAGCTCTGGAGGACCGACTGGATAAGCTGCAACCTTCCCGCATAGGAAAGAGCCCTAGCAGTTCAACTGCCAATCCTAGAGGTGATCCGATCAATCAGAGGTTGGCAGTCCCGAGAAGACAGCCGACCAGAGATGAGAGGGAGACCTAAGTAACAAACAGGCAAGGTCGCAAGAGCAACACCCATGAACTCAGCCAGACCGACAGCCCCCTGGACAGGGACCCCCGCACAGAACATCGAGCTCTTAGCGGAGTTAGCCACAAGGCTTGAAAGCTCCTGGAAGTGAAGTAATGTCTGCTGAACAAACCTCAAAGAAGTCCTGTTCCCCGCAGAGAAAATCATCAAGTCATCCGCAAAGCAAAGATGGGTAAGATTAACCCTCTCACACTTGGGATGAAACTCAAACTCAGGCGGCGGGGAATTCAGCAGCCGCGACAAGACTTCCATACACATGACGAACAGGTAAGGGGACAGGGGGTCACCCTGACGGAGACCACGCCTACCCACAAAAAACCCCTCAGAGGACCCATTCACCGAAATGGAGAACATAGGCGAAGTAACGCAAGCCCGGATCCAGTTGACAAACTGGCAAGGAGTACCAATGGAAAGCAGTAAGCCAAATAGAAAATCCCACTGGATAGAATCATAAGCTTTCTGCAGGTCAATCTTCAGCACACACCGCGGGCTCCCTTTGTTGAGGTGGTAACCCCCAACCAACTCCTGGCAGAGCAGAATGTTATCCACAATACTCCTACCTTGAAGAAAGGCCGACTGATTCGGACTGATGAAGGAAGGCAGCCACACGCGAAGACGATTAGCCAAAACCTTTGCAATGCATTTATACAACACATTACAACAGGAAATAGGCCTGAAATCCTCAACCTGGGAGGCACCCACCTTCTTAGGAATCAAGGTAAGAGAGGTGGCATTGATACCAGGAGGAAGGAAGGAGGTATCAAAGAAGTGAAGCGCGGCGGAAACGAAATCATCCCCAACAACACTCCAAGCAGCTTTGAAAAACTCCACAGGGAAGCCATCCGGGCCAGGAGCCCTGGCACTACTCATGGAAAAGAGAACAGCTCGAACCTCATATCGCGAGATGGGGCGGATGAGATCAGTTACACACTAATCAGACCACGAAAACCCCACCATCGGCTTTAATTGCTCTGTGAGGTCACGATAACCAACTCGTTGGGACCCCAAGAGACCCTAGAAATAATGAACCAAAGATCTCGAGATGTCCTCATGGGAAGACAACCTGACCCCAGAACCATCAACCAAAGAGGAAAAGTTATTCCTGGCTGCCCTAACTTTCACGCTCCTGTGAAAGAACCCCGAGTTCCTATCCCCTAACGCCAGCCACTTAACCCTCGATTTCTGCCTAAGGGAGGCTTCTTCACACCTAGCTGCTGCCCAGAACCTATCAGATGCCTCAGCGGCCTAAAGCTGGAGGGAGGGAGAAAGGGGGTCAACCACAACTCCCACCTGGGCAGCCTCCATGGCCAAGCGAAGATCAATAACCTGCTGACTAAGCACGACAATCGGCGTCCCAAACTTCTTCCTGAGAGACCCCTTTAAGCCCTTTAAATTGCGAGCGAAGCTAACAAGCGGAGAGACCCCAACATGGGTCACCCACCTACTAGCGATCACAGACAAAAACCTATCAGACTCCCCCAATGGTTAAAGAACCGAAAGGAGGGAGCCCGACGAGCACCTAAAGGGCCTGGAGAGAAAACCATCGGACTATGGTCAGAAACACCCCAGTCATGCACGTGCACCACACACATCGGCCGACCAGAAGCCCACTCGGCATTGACCAAAACTCTATCCAACCTGCCCAACTGACCTCCTGGGCCACCCCTCGGGCGACTAGTCCAAGTGAACCAATTCCCCTGAACTGGCAGCTCAACCAAGTCAGCCTCTAGGAGAGCAGTATCAAAGGCTCCCATCGCAGAAATGCTATGGTTACCCCCACTCCTCTCAGTCAACCGGCGAGCCTCATTAAAGTCTCCCATAACCACTCCAGGGGAAGACCAACTCGAACAAGCCAAGGCCAACTCCCTCCACAAAGCATACCGCCCAGCCTCGAGATTGGACCCATACACACAGGCAATATGAGTCACAACCTGAGAAGACAGGTCCACCAGGGAGCCAGTAACCAACTGAGGACTAATCAGGCTAGGGGAGAAAGAGAAACGGCGGGAACGCCATAACACCCAAATACGACCCAGGCCACTATCCCCATAACTACATACACACTGCCAATCTGCCCCAAAGGAACGAAACACGGAATCAAACTGATGAGCCTTAACCTTGGTTTCTACCAAACAGCAGAAACCAATATTCTCAGACTGCAAAAAGGATCGAACACAACGTCCTTTTGTCGGGTCAGTGAGACCGCGCACATTCCACGAGCACCAACTAGACATAGGAAGTAGAAGGGGAGACAATGGCATCCTGACACCATCGGGGGTCCACACTGTCACAGATCGTCTTTCCATTAAGGAAACCACCCTCTGGGGGGTCAAATCACACCCCAAGGAATCCGAAAGAGAACCGAAAGAGTTAGTCACATGAACCCCCTTCGGGGGCTCAGGAGAACGGGGGAGCCGAGGGGAGGGGCCAATAGGAGAACTCGGGAGACTAGCCAAGGCAATGGGAATGGCAGACGGGTCTGCAGCCAAGGACTTGGCAGCCTTCTTCCGTTTACGCCTGCGGGATTTCCCTCCCACAGGGAGAAAGTCATCACCAGCCTCAAGAGTGGAGGCCTGTTCACCCTCCCCACTAGCAACCACTACCTGATCCGAGCTAACGCCAACACTGAGTAGGGGGGATGGGATCAATACTACTCATAGTCTTTTTCGGACAGCCTGAGTCCGAGTGACCAAAGACCCGACAAGAAAGGCACCGCTTGGGCTTCCACTCGTACTCAATTGGGATAGTATGATCCACACCATAAACAGTGACCCCAACCTTACTAGGAAGAGGGGCATCAATCGCGACCTCCACACAAACCCGAGCATACGAGGAGCACGTTTTGTCCTTAGTAGGCTTATCCAACCTCAAAGGAACACCAACTGTACTCGCAATGTTACTCAACCCAGGAGTGGTCAACAATTCCATAGGGACATGGAAAAATTTAACCCATACCGGGATTTTATCGAACACAAAGGTCTGGGGGACAATCCCAGGGGCCCACTGCCTCAGAAGGATAGGCTTCCCCCCGAAGTGCCAGGGGCCATTCTCCAAGACCCAGTCCCGAGCTGATTCCTTTTTGAACCTGAAGATGATCAAACCATTATCAAACAGGTTAATGGTTGGAACTTCCACATGTCCCCAAATCCTCCTGACAAGCCGATCAAGGACAAAAAAAGGTAGTTTGCCATCCATAAACTGACCCACTAAAGAACCTCTCCAAACAGCAATGCCCTCCTCAATAACCTCATCCGAGGGGATGGCAAACATAATCCCATCCTTCTCAATTGGAGGGTTATATACTAAGGGTTCATCAGCTGGAGAGGTCCACCGAGGCCCAAATAGAGTGGCCCAACTGGCCTTTTGCCCCTGACCATGGGGCCCAGGGGCCCCAAAGGCCCCACTAGGATTGGGCCCTAAATCACCCAAAGAACCTTCAGACACATCATCCCCATCCCTAGCTCCCAACTCCGACCAAGGAAGACCTAACAGGGGAAACTTTCCTGGAATCCCCGAGTCAATCCTAGGTCCAAGCGAACTAAATCCCAGCCCAAACTCACTATCTCCAACCCTTTCTTCCAGGGGAAAACTCTCGGCCCGAGTGGGTAAGGAACGACGAGTCACCAAGTTTCCCAGTTGCCCACGCCCGATAGGGCTGAAGGAGGACGGCCCAATGGGCCCAATCGGCAAAGCTCCTGGCCCTAAAGTCAAATTGGGGCCCAATCCCAATGGGCCAAGCCCATTTAGATGGAACCCATTTTTATCCAAACCATCCAACCCAATATGGCCAAGCCCATTAGAACTAATCCCAGAATGCCCAAGCCCAACGGATCCCATTGCAAGTGGGCCAAGCCCATTAGGGGCTTCAACAACCTTGCTATGGACGGATTGTAAATCCACACGAGTCGGCCCAACAAGGGAGTAAGAGTTTAAGGACTTGCCAACTTTAGAAAATTTGACTTTCAAGCCATTAGGAGCATTACCAACAGCTGGGGAATCTTCAATTAAATGCGCTCCCAGAGATACCAAAGGCGGATCACTCAATAAACGTTCCTTTCCCTTATTTGACTCACGTTTGTCTACAAGAGAAAACTTGGGATCCATGTGTTGACTGCCCAATAATTCCTTATTTGGCAATGCAGATTTATTTGAGATCCCATAATCCGAAGGGCCACCTTGCAAACACGAATGGGCAGCAGAAATCCCATATTTGGCAAGTCTTCCTTCCAAATTAATCATCGAAGCATCCTTAAAACGGACAGGAGACTCTCCATCAACATTGCCAGCCATCCCCGTTGAATTAGCAGCAGCAAACGCGGTCGAAGGAGGAATGGGGCCCAGTGCCGGATCCGCCTTAACTCCCAAACCGACAATGTCGGACGTTGGATAGAATTCAAAAACGCTAGGCTGCCCACTTAACTTCACAGCACCATTTGCGGAAGACGGGGAGATAGCGGAGGTCTTCTTTTGGCTCAGCCCTTCAATCACGCTAGGAGGTTGAATGTCAGCCACCGAAGCGTTACCTTCTGGAGCAAGAACCATTGGAGAAGAAGCTCGAATCCCTTCAACTTCAACCTCCCGCCAACTACTATTCGTATCAGCAATCCCCCGACTAGGATCTGACCCTAAAATAGCTGCAACATCCACAGGGGAGTCCTCTGAATTTTGCCCCAAACTATCAGGAGCAGCCATTTTGGACCGCCCTTCACTTAGGATATCCTTTGCGACATCAGAACTTACAACTCCCATGGATTTTGTTGCAGAAATTTTGGAGAGTCGAAGACCAGGGAAACCCGAATACGAACCATTACTCTTTGCAAATGGTTTCTTTTGAGGGGACTTCTTCCTCCTCATATTGCACACACACAGCCGCGTGATCAAATCGAAGGAGAAGACGAACACCCACAATCACGAAACCAGAGCACCACACTCCAACAAACCAAAACCAACAACGATCCAAAACCGAAAGAACACTAAAACAAATAAAAGCAAAACAGAGTTTGGAATACTTACCTCGGTGAAGCGCCCAGTATTGCTAGCATGATCAGTAATCTTCATTAACCAACAAGCAGCAAACATGGAGAAAACCCCATCCACCCGAGGAAGAAGCTTCCCCTCAGTCGCAGCAGCTTCAAACCAGTCCACCGTAACAGAAGCTTCCCCTCAGTCGCAGCAGCTTCAAACAGCAACCAGCAACCCCAGCAACCCCAGCAACCCCAGAACCAGCCCAATCCACCGTAGAAGGAGAAGAAACAGCCTCAAAAAAGCAGCTCCGCCATTGTACTGAGGAGAGAGAACAGAGGAAAAATTTCAACGGACCTTGGTCTTGTGGTTCAAATTCAAAATACTCAACCATAAAATTCAAATTGTGTCTTTTTATTTCATATTCTAAACTTTAACTTTGTTGTTGAAATATATCCACTAATTAAGTTAATAGTTGCTTTTCTTACATGCTTGTTTATTACTTGATTGCAAAAATTTCATAGCTCTCATTTTTGCTCCAACCAACTTGAGAGAAGTGAGCAGTGAGATTATAATCGAGTGTAAACATGAGTGATCTTCATTCTAAAAGAGAGTAAACACACGAGGGTTTGCTTGAGAGGATTTTTATTTGGCAGCCATGTTTCACAAAAGAAGAAGACGTCATGTGACCTACAATCGCGATGATCATTTTATGAAGGATTTTCTAGATAATATAGCCGAGATGCGTCAATGCATCAATGAGCTATTTGAAATAGATCAAGAGTTGAATTTGCGGGACAAGACAAAGGAGAAAAGGGTCATACAATCTATTCAAAGTGGGGAAGATTGCCCTAATAAGTCTACAAGGTACACTAAACCTAAACCAACTTCCAGTGTTACTTTATCTTTGGAAAAGGTTAGTTTACCTACTGAAATTCGGCCTATTGCGAGTTTGGTGTGGGAAGATATCCTCTGTTGGGGTAGAGCTTCCCGCCTCGTTCTCCCTTGGGATGCTGAGCTTGAGTGGATTTGTCGGGAGAGTGCTGGGCAGCACAAGCGTAAGCTTGTTTCGAGAGTGGCCTGGTGTGCTGTGATCTACCATATTTGGATGGAACGCAACTTGCGTTTTCACGGCCCGAGTCACCGTCCTCCTCAGTCGGTTATCGCTGCTATTCGGTCTGATATTTCTTCTGCATGCTTGTCCTGGGTGGGTGCGGTCTCGGCCGGCTCCCCCTGGGATTCTTTTGATTGACTTTATCTTGTTCTTTGAGTGTGTGCAGGTGAATTTTCAGGTTGCTCTTTGCGGTGCTGTTTCGCTTCTGGCGATTGCTTCTTCCCCTGCTCTGTCCCTTAGTTGCTCCTTGTGGTGCTTTTCGTTGCTGGAGGTTGCTTCTTCCCCTGTTCTGTCCCTTGGTGCTGCTGTTGTCCCTTCTCTTGAGGGGGTTTTCAGTTTGGTGTGTGCGGATTGCCTGTTTGGGGCTTCTCCTTGTGGTTGTTCCTGCTTTGAGGTCGCTTCTTGCTGAGGCTCGTTCAGTTTGCTTGCTTTCTTCTCCTTTCTGCCCCTTGCTGTCCTTGGCTCTTTCTTCCCTGGCGGGCATTTTGAGTGGGGCTTTCAGAGGCTTGTCTGTGGGGTGCCACCATCTGTAGGGGTTGGTTCAGGCGGTGCTTGCTACTTCTGCAGTTGGCTGTCCTTCTCTGTCCTGTAGGTGCTCTTTGTCCCCTGGTGTGGTCCTGGTTCCTATTTGAGTTGAGTTTGTTCTGGATGCTTGTTGTCACCCCGAAAGGCGCCTTGTCTGGAGGGTGTGTCGGTTTTTTGGTGGGTGTCCTTGGATCTGGCTTTGTCGAGGGAAGCGATGCTTGCCGGGTCCTTGTGGCTTTCTGCCGGGCCTGCATACCTGATGGTTGTTCTTTTGCCATAAGTAGGGGGAAGATGAGTTGAAGGGCCTCTTCTTTGTTTGGTTCCTTGGTCGTGCTTGGGGGGATGGCTTCTTGCATGCATATGATGGATGGCCAGCTTGGCCTCTTTTATCTAAGCATCTGTCTGTCCTCCCTCTGCTTTGCTTGGTGCCCCTTGACCTTGTCTGGAGTCGCTCTTTCGCTCGTGCCGGCCGGGGTTTGATGGCTTCGGGTGTATTCTGGGCGGCTGGGGAGTTATGCTGCGTTCGTGTTCTAACTTGTTGTTTCCTCTTGCTTCGGTTGTGTTCCCTTGCTCTTTGAGTTGTGTTGTATTTATTTGCGTTTTGGTATTTTCTGGCTCCTTCCCGCTTGTGGGTTGGGTGTCGGGGTTTGTTGAGTGTTGGTTTCTTTGTTGCTTTCCCTCGGGCTGTGAGGTTCTGTGGGGTTGTTTTTGTTTTGTTTTCGTACATTGGTTTTCCCAGTGGATGTTCTCTTGTTTTGATGGTGCCCTTTGGCCTCGGGCTTTGAGGTCTTTTGTTTTATATATTATCACCTTTGCAAAAAAAAAAATTCGGCCTATTGAAGAGGTAGAAAATGATAAAGTTCAAAATGACACACTTTGTGATTTGGTGTCAATGGATACTAATGGTGATATCATACTTAGTACGCAATTAGATTGCAAAGTCTTGTTTGATTGTAACACTTCTATTGCTTTGCCTACACTTGAAGAAATGCATGTTAATGTGTGTGAGTTAGAGGAAAAGGCACAAAAGGACAAGATAAAAGCATGCGATTGTATTGAAAAAGAATCACGTGAGAAAAATAGTGAGAAAGAAAAGCATGAGATTAGTTTATGGCCTAAAACAAAAAATGAGAGAAAAGCCAAGAATGTGAGCTTGTGTGAAAGAAAATGTGTGGTTAAATCTATTTTGTTTTCAAAGCAAAATATTTATGATCTTTTATATAAAGGATCTTGTTTTCTCGCTCCGCCTAAGATAGCAGAGAGTGGGGGTTCGATTCTGCCCTAGGGCAGATTTTCTTAAAAATTATCAAACAACCACTTGGTGCAACGGGTGAGTGAGTGCATCACCTAGATAGCCCAGAGTGGGGGTTGATTGATTCTGCACCGTGCAAACGGGGCATGTATGATTTAAAATATTTAACTGCATTATATACCGCCCATAGAGGCAAATTTTAAGCCAAACCGAGCATAGCTCAATTGGCATAGGGTTGTGTCGGTGACCAAAAGGTCATGGGTTCAATCCCCGCATTAATTAAACTACCGTTGCAAAAAAAAAGGATCTTGTTTTCTAATGGGTGAGCTCAAACCATGTTTTGCTAGTATTTCTTTTGAGTTCTTACAGGAGGCCAAAACACTCATTGAGAAGTTTGATTCAAAGATCGCTTCTACCGTCAACAATTGCAAACAACACATGGACATCAATGTGGTGGGCGGATTTTTGAACATCCACTTAATCTCAAGCTGTCGAGGCTTGCCAAAATACGATTTATAAAGCCTATGACCAAGGCTTTGCAGCCAGTGGTAACAGGGTCGATCCAAGGAATAGGAAGAATGAATTTACTTAGTGAAATTGGGATTTAATTGATTAATTGGTAACGGGGGGTTTTAATCATGCAAGAGAAATAACGATGAAAGCTAACGGAAGAAAGAAATAATAAGAAGAGAACGTGTGTACGGTTTGGGGAGTCTCGGGATCAATTGTTAGACAAATTCAGCTTATCATTTAATTCTAATAACATGGAATTCAATTTACTGAACACGCGGACGACTACCAGAGAAGCCCCAAAGTAGCCGACTCCATGGATTTTTATTAGACCACACAGTTCTAATTACACTTTATCTAATCCTACGTCAAGGTGATCAGCCCCAAAGTAAATTTAGACAGTCACTAGCTAACCGCGACGAACATTCGAGCGTGAATTCTAATTGCTAGTAGATTGCCCGCAAACGCTGTATGCAATCAACAATTATCCTACCCGACCCGATACTTCGATTTAATTCTATCTACCTGTGTTACTTATGTTGGGTTTTATGTCCTAAAACTCGTGGTTTGTAAACTGTTATGTTTGTAAATACTCTATTTAGTAATAATGAGTTATTAAGTTTTATTCAGTAAAAGAGTTTACTGGAATAAAGTGAAACGTGTTTAGGTTAACTTATACCAATGACCAACATCCTTGGCTGAATATGAGTACATGAGCTTCATGTATGACATGATTGTGGATCAGGCTCAAGTAGTCAGTCAAAACGGTCTATAGTATACGGATAAGGCTGGGTACCTTATCCTGGTAACACTATTGGATGCGGCTCACTTTGTATTGTACAAAACGATGTGATCCGAATCGTTTCACATGGAGATGTGCGAGTGAGGGCGTCATGTGTAAAGAGTTTACATAAGACCGAACCGCGTATTAAGTCGCTCTCTCTTTATAACTCCGTTTACTGATGAGACCGACTTATACATATTGATGGCCTAGGTAACTCGATCTCAATCCTGAGCTCACTATGAACTCCTGCTTATTCGATAGTATCCTTTGACTTGCACGGGTGAGAGTGGCCCATTAGCGCCGACTCAATAAGCCTACCATCTTGGGGATAAAGTCGAATAGGTAGCTGGGGACATAGTACAGCAAGATTGGAGTTCACTCCTAACCCGCTCTTCAGGGTTAGTAGATAGGTTGTTCCCTTAATAGCTGACTCCGGGGCTTGAACAATTAGCGCGTGCACTCTCATAAGACGAGAGGGTTAATTGATCTGTTGGTTGGACCACAGATCTATTGTTCATTAGAGGTGTCAGTGGTACTTAAGGAACAAGACGTAATGCAGGGGTTAAACGGTTTAAATGACCCAGCTGTGATTACGAACAACCTGTGAAGGGTCGACTTACCGATGACGGTTATATCAAGAGGACACAATATATCTACAGTGAGGAGAGTGCAACCCTCGGACTATAGTGGAGTCTCCGGGGGTTAACGAAAGTTGATTGATTCGGGTTAAAAGAGTTTTGACCGAATAATCTCGTATCGTTGGAGCTCATGATCTGTAGGTCCTTTAGGTTCTCCTGGCTAGCTCGGATAACGTCGTGCAACAATATAAAAGAAAAGAAAAAGAAAAAGAATTTGAATTGTTCAAATTCGGTTTGTTGAAGAAGGATAGACATATTTAAATATGATTTAAATATGGACATATTTAAATGTGATTTAAATATGGGATTGGCCTAAAACATGAATTGGATTCATGTGCAAAAGAGTCGGTTTTCGGAAAACCGGGTTTAGCCATATTTTTTAATTAATATTTGATAATTAATTAAATAATATTAATTAATTAAAAAGTTTAATTAATTAATTTATATATATATATATATTTTATTTATTAAATTGTTTAATAAATAAAAATATTTATTATTATTTAAAATTAATTAAGTTTTAATTAATTTATAAAATAATAATAATTATATATGTGTTACATGCATTTTGCATGTAAGACATGTATTAATGTATATATATATATATATATATTTTTATAGATAATTGTTATATATTATTTATATGGCTTGAGTGCCTTTTGGGTTACATTTGATTTTGAATTGTGAATTCAAAGAAGATGGGTTAAGCCTTCGTGAAGTGTTCACACAAAAAAAAGGAAAAAGGCTTCTGTTCTTCTTCTTCTCCTTCTTCTTCTTCCTTTTCCTTTTTCTTTTCTTTTCTTTTCGTAACGGAGTCCCACCACTCCGTTGCGCGGCGCCGAGGATAGCGGGACTACCTGGGGTGGTCCTCGAGGCGTTCGTGAGAAGAGGCCGGAAGAGTTCGTGACGAGGAACGTGCGGCGGAGCTTGAAGAAATTGGAACTACAAGGGTATGTATTTCTAATTTCTTATTTTTGTCGCTTTGAGCATGTTTACTATTTGTTAAATTGATGAAATTAGAGTATCATCGGTCCGAAATCGCGTTCCGCTGCGGTAAAACGCTCCATCAATTGGTATCAGAGCGATTTTGTGATTAACTCAATTTGCATCAATTTAAGTTGGTGGGTATTTTAATTTAGAAATTGTTTCTGAATGGATGTCTAAAGTGAATATCGATTTTGGCATAGTTTCTTTTTGAATTTCGTTATATGTAATTGCCCGAGAATGTATGGGCTTTAATGCGTGCGGAAGAGTCTGTATTTTTAGAGTCATTAGAGTCCATATAGGTTTCTTTGTGAAAGAAGCTCGAGTTTTGAGCTCGCCGAAATGTTCGGTATAAGTTCAAACTCGTTCTAGGCAATACGAGGAGAAATTCGAAGAGAAATTGGCCGAAGCGTTCGGAGGAAGAAAGCTGGTCAAAGGCGGTGCGAAGAGTTCGAAGTCGCCTCAAGACTCAGCTTGTTGTTCAAGCTTGTAATAAAATAGTTATTGCTTGCTAAATGCCAAAATCGATCCACTTTAGTGTGTTTAATTAATTATGCATTGGGAATCTATGTTTTAATTAAAATCCATGTTTGTATGTGCATAACGTATGCCATATAGATTTAAAATCCCACCATAGGAAGCATGCTCCATGCATTGGTATTATGTTATAAGTGTTATAATTTATAGTATGCATATTTGGGACTTCATGAGTATTAATATAAGTGTTATATTAATTCATGAATTGAATGTTGCTAATTTAATAGAATAATTGATATAAGTGTTATATTAATTATGAAATTAAATATACAACATAGGTTGCCATGGTTGTATGCATATTGTAGGTTATAAGTGTTATAATGTATTAGATGCATGTTTAATTCATGAGTATTAATATAAGTGTTATATTAATTCATGAATTAGTTGTTGTTTGCTTAATAGAATAATTAATATAAGTGTTATATTAATTATGAAATTAAACATCCAACCAAGATGCATTATTGTATGTTATAATTGTTATAATGTATAGGATGCATGCTTAATTCATAAATAATTGATATAAGTGTTATATTAATTTATGAATTAGGAGTTGTATATTTACGAGCATAATCGATATAAGTGTTATATTGATTATGAAGTTAAATATTCAATTTGTCATGCCTTAGCGTTCGTATGTTTGAGAAGCATATAGAAGTTTGTTGTAGTAAGTCTAGTTTTTGCAAGTGTTGTAAAAATGACTTAGACTTTTAAAATCTATAACAAAGAAAAGAGCATGTTCATTTAGGGTTAATGGTTCGATCAGGTTCATTAGATGAATAGGTCGAAATCTCGTAAATGCTAAGGTTATGAGAAACTCACCCGGTGAAATCCTGTTCGAGGTTGGAGGTATTTAAGCTGACGGTTTACGGAACACCTCCTACCTGGGGGCGATCCGGTACTTGAGTAAAGTTAACCAGGCTTTATGAGCGTGCATGAGAGGTGTGAGGTTAATTAAATCTGTTAATAACCTAGACATCTCAGGTAAATAGTTTGCCTAGACTTAAGGTTTTATTTACTTAGCCAGATAAAACCTGAGTATTTACCCTAAAATTACCGTTTACGATGCTTAGTAGATGTGTTGAGAAGGAATATATGATATATCCCTCTCCTGCTACGCACTCCGTAAAGTTCACAACGTGAGAATTTTGCTCGGCCTCGTGTTGCTAATGTGGCAACCCCCTTAGGATGGTATTTGCAACTTTCAATAGCAAGGTGAATGGAGTAAGTATCTATAGTAAGTGGGTGAAGGAAACGCGTCGGTGTTTCCTATGGTCTCCTCCATTGGATTGAACCGTGAGATTCCCATGTTCCGCCTGCAAGGTGCCCTAGGTGGCACCAATCCCTTAGGAGGGCCGTTTCATGGGAGTTGAACAAGTCAGTCACCATTTATGGATAAAGAAACATAGGGCCATTCCCAACTCTGACATTCCCTTAGGTTGCACTGTTGGGGCCGTCCTGTGCGTTCTAAAAATGGAGGGTCACACTTACGAGATTTGCTAAGGAGTTAGTAAATCTTGACCGAAAACGATAACTAAGATGCTAGTGGAATATGAGTTATTCTGGAGCTAGCATTTAGTCAAGAATGTCTTGGTTTAGTGAAGGAATGCTCGTTTACCCTTAGGTAGCGACCATTCTAACTCACTAAAATATCGTTGCATGTAAATAAAGAGTTTGGGTACTTTATTTGCTGCTAAAACCTTTTAATTGGTTTAAATAGGTTAAAACCGTTTCACTAATAGATTTACATTCCTTTTCGGCATGTCGAGCTCGTTTTATTCAGTTGTTAGCTCACGACAAATTAACCGGAGAGAAATACGGAACATGGAAGTCGAACCTGAATACGATTCTGGTTCTAGACGACCTGAGGTTTGTCTTAACGAAGGAATGTCCTTCAGCTCCTGGCTCGAGTGCATCTCGAAGTGTTCGAGATGCATACGATGGATGGATTAGGGCTATTGATAAAGCCCAAATCTATATCTTGGCAAGCATATTTGATGCCTTGTGCAAGTAGAATGAGGTTATGATTTCCGTAAAGGAAATCATGTCTTCATTACAAGCAATGGTGGACACTCGTCCTCATCACTTCGTAATGAAGTCCTCAAGTTCGTTTATAACTCTCGCATAGTGGAGGATACCTTTGTTAGGGAGCTTGTCCTTAACATAATGGTCCACTTGAATGCGGCAGAAGTAAACGTTGCTACCATCGTCATTTCAGACTTATCAGTTCCTGTACACTTCCAAAGGAATAGAGAAGGAGGCAAATGTTGTCACTTCGACGAAGTTCCTTAAGAGGTCGGCGTCAGGGAGTAAGCCTAAGTCTGCTTCTCTGAGTAATGAGATTATTCAGAAGAAGAAGAGTAACAGGAGGAAGAGCAAAGCCCCTACTGTTCGCAAAGTGAAATCTTCAGACAAAGGAAAATATTTCCATTGTAATGAAGATGGGTATTGGAAGCGTAACTGCTCCAAATACTTTGCTGAGAAACAGGCTGAGAAAGAACGACAAGATAAATTTGATTTATTTGTCAAAACAAGTTTAGTGGATATGAATGTCATACCTGGATGTCTTCAGGAACCACTATTCGTGTTTGTTTTTCTACAGGAAACTAGTTCCTGACAGTCGTTTTCTCGCTGTGAGATATGGAGATATCGTTGCAGCTGGACTAGTGGGAGTCTTTGTAGTTGTTGTATAGAGATAATAACATTTGTTATATGTAATTATTGTCTATATTTCTGGTTTAAACCGAACACTTGTATATTATATCTTTTGGTTTTATAAATGAACAGTTCATTTAGCAAAAGATATGTACTGATGTGTTCTATTAAACTCGAAAACAACTAGCATGTTAAAACTCACAGTGTAACGAAAGCTATTGTAGATATCAACAAAGGTTGTTGATCAAACTAGAGTTTCTCAACCGTTGAGAAAGCCTCAATGCAGTGGGAGGGTTGTAGGACAACTCGATCCGCTACACTGGCTTGTCTTTAACTCAAAGTTCTCATACTTGATGATAACATTGAGGATTCGTTGTCTTTAATTAGGCGATGGGTCACATAGACAAGGTCATATGGCTCAAAGCCACAAATCTATGGATGGTATTGAGACCAAGCCACTAAGGTGAAAACCTTTATGGCTTGACTTTCTGGTAATGGGATTGTCCCGAAGAGAAAGGGTTTATTGTGTATACTCTTTTTCTCTTGTTGCTAGACGTAAGTTAAATAGATGACTCTTATCCACTACCATGTTCTATCTTTATAGAATTTGGCAAGTGGATGTCAAGATAGCTTTTCTGCAGAATTGTTATCTTGATTGAGTATCTATAAGTCTCAACCAGATAGATTAATAATTCGAGGACAAAGAGCAAATGGTTTGCGAGCCTATTCGATTCATTTATGAATTAGAATAAGCATCTTTATCCTGAATTGTAAGGTTTGATATGGTGATCAAACCTTATGGCTTTGAACAGAAGTTTGAGCGAAAGTTTGATAAACCTTGTTTGACAAGGGTTTAGTCAATGATGTAGCTTTCATAAATTGTTTCCGTAATTAATGTCCTAATCATTGAGAATGATGTAGGATTCTTTTCTGACATCAAGCATAAACTAGCGACCCATACCCAAATAGTTGATTTGGAGGTAGGCTTAGTTTGTTCTAAGGATTCAGGTTGATCTGAGTCGCAAGAACAAATCGCTAGTGTTGTCTCTAAAATCTTTTATTGACAAGTTGTTGTTAATATTCGATGGTCTATGGAAATGGTTTCCTGAGACACCTCAAATGTTGAGGATATGAGATGCACCCAAGTACATTTACATATTGGAGGTCAGATGTATCTTTTGAGATACATGACCCGATATGTGCTATGCAGTGGGAGCTGTCAGTAACACTAGTCCAATTGGATTGGATTCCGGTTAAATTTTTGTCCTTGTACTTAGAGGAGTAGAATACAAGAGTTGTATTGTTGATTCCTCGTTGGTAGCTAAGTCTATTTGCAGAGCTTGTGAAGCAGCAATAGGTTTATAAGTTGAGCTCGCAGATAGTGCTATGAGGAGATGTGATGGTCACATGGAAAGCCTCGTAGTACTTCATGCTGATTAGTTTACTAAGTCTCTCATGGCTAAAGTGTTTGAGAGGCACCTAGAAGAGTCTAGGGCTCCGAGTTGCTGGAGAGGACAGTAGGAGAAAGCTTCTGATATATCATATACTAGTTTTCTCCACCTAACATGTACACCACGGACGTTTAAGTCCAAGTGGGAGTTTGTTGGGTTTTATGTCCTAAAACTCGTGGTTTGTAAACTGTTATGTTTGTAAATACTCTATTTAGTAATAATGAGTTATTAAGTTTTATTCAGTAAAAGAGTTTACTGGAATAAAGTGAAACGTGTTTAGGTTAACTTATACCAATGACCAACATCCTTGGCTGAATATGAGTACATGAGCTTCATGTATGACATGATTGTGGATCAGGCTCAAGTAGTCAGTCAAAACGGTCTATAGTATACGGATAAGGCTGGGTACCTTATCCTGGTAACACTATTGGATGCGGCTCACTTTGTATTGTACAAAACGATGTGATCCGAATCGTTTCACATGGAGATGTGCGAGTGAGGGCGTCATGTGTAAAGAGTTTACATAAGACCGAACCGCGTATTAAGTCGCTCTCTCTTTATAACTCCGTTTACTGATGAGACCGACTTATACATATTGATGGCCTAGGTAACTCGATCTCAATCCTGAGCTCACTATGAACTCCTGCTTATTCGATAGTATCCTTTGACTTGCACGGGTGAGAGTGGCCCATTAGCGCCGACTCAATAAGCCTACCATCTTGGGGATAAAGTCGAATAGGTAGCTGGGGACATAGTACAGCAAGATTGGAGTTCACTCCTAACCCGCTCTTCAGGGTTAGTAGATAGGTTGTTCCCTTAATAGCTGACTCCGGGGCTTGAACAATTAGCGCGTGCACTCTCATAAGACGAGAGGGTTAATTGATCTGTTGGTTGGACCACAGATCTATTGTTCATTAGAGGTGTCAGTGGTACTTAAGGAACAAGACGTAATGCAGGGGTTAAACGGTTTAAATGACCCAGCTGTGATTACGAACAACCTGTGAAGGGTCGACTTACCGATGACGGTTATATCAAGAGGACACAATATATCTACAGTGAGGAGAGTGCAACCCTCGGACTATAGTGGAGTCTCCGGGGGTTAACGAAAGTTGATTGATTCGGGTTAAAAGAGTTTTGACCGAATAATCTCGTATCGTTGGAGCTCATGATCTGTAGGTCCTTTAGGTTCTCCTGGCTAGCTCGGATAACGTCGTGCAACAATATAAAAGAAAAGAAAAAGAAAAAGAATTTGAATTGTTCAAATTCGGTTTGTTGAAGAAGGATAGACATATTTAAATATGATTTAAATATGGACATATTTAAATGTGATTTAAATATGGGATTGGCCTAAAACATGAATTGGATTCATGTGCAAAAGAGTCGGTTTTCGGAAAACCGGGTTTAGCCATATTTTTTAATTAATATTTGATAATTAATTAAATAATATTAATTAATTAAAAAGTTTAATTAATTAATTTATATATATATATATATTTTATTTATTAAATTGTTTAATAAATAAAAATATTTATTATTATTTAAAATTAATTAAGTTTTAATTAATTTATAAAATAATAATAATTATATATGTGTTACATGCATTTTGCATGTAAGACATGTATTAATGTATATATATATATATATATTTTTATAGATAATTGTTATATATTATTTATATGGCTTGAGTGCCTTTTGGGTTACATTTGATTTTGAATTGTGAATTCAAAGAAGATGGGTTAAGCCTTCGTGAAGTGTTCACACAAAAAAAAGGAAAAAGGCTTCTGTTCTTCTTCTTCTCCTTCTTCTTCTTCCTTTTCCTTTTTCTTTTCTTTTCTTTTCGTAACGGAGTCCCACCACTCCGTTGCGCGGCGCCGAGGATAGCGGGACTACCTGGGGTGGTCCTCGAGGCGTTCGTGAGAAGAGGCCGGAAGAGTTCGTGACGAGGAACGTGCGGCGGAGCTTGAAGAAATTGGAACTACAAGGGTATGTATTTCTAATTTCTTATTTTTGTCGCTTTGAGCATGTTTACTATTTGTTAAATTGATGAAATTAGAGTATCATCGGTCCGAAATCGCGTTCCGCTGCGGTAAAACGCTCCATCAACTTAGTCGAGCAGTGAGAGGCACGGCATCGCTACTCTTTAACATACACAACATGCGAAACTACTCGAGTGTCAATCGACGTATTTTAACATGCGCGTTGGATTAAGCAAAGTAGATAAATGCAAAGTAAACAGAACCAATATGCATATCAAAACTCAGATTATCAAAGCTAAATCGTCTAACAAAATCCCCCTAAACAAATCCCAAACCGTCACCCTTACCTTAGCCGCTCATGGCGCGGTTCGTCAATCCCGCTCCAACAACGACCATGGAAGGATTCATCTACCTATTACAATGGTGGTGGAGCTCACAAGCATGCCAACAATGGCGGAGCTCCACGGAAAATAGAGAGAAAATGGGGAAGAAGAAGACCAAAATCGCCAAAAACCGTAGAGAGATGAAGAAGATGAAGATATGTCAAAATGTGCAGGAAAATCGTCTTTTAGCTGCTGCCATCGTCGTAGCGTCGAGACGCTAGGCCAGCGTCTCGACGCTGTGCCCTAAGTTTTCCGCGCGCGCGCTTGCGATGGCGTCGCGACGCAAGGCCAGCGTCGCGACGCTGCCCCGATAAATTTCCTGCGCGCGCCTCCTCCGGAGCGTCTCGACGCCAAGCAGGGTCTCGACGCCAGGGCAGCGTCGAGCTAGCGTCTCGACGCTATCACTCGACGCTTGCTCTCGGGTTTTTCCAGCGTCGAGCCAGCGTCTCGACGCTGACTCTCGGGTTTGGGGCTGAAGCTTTGCCTCTCCAAGGCAGTTTTGGCCCGATTCTTCACGGAACAAGTTCCCCTCTTCCCGATGCATTCCCGGGGCGCTAAAACTCTACTTTAAGCTCTCGAACATGTCCAACGGACGCATGAGCTCTTTGCCGCTTTTCTCCTACAAAAGAGATATATTTAATCAATTGAAAGCGGACTTTAGCCATAATTAGGACGTATTTAATAGCTCCAAAATGGAGTTATCAAACACCCCCAACTTAAACATTGCTAGTCCTCGAGCAAGCACTACAAAGACATTGACTCAAAGGACGCGTTTACATATATTCTAACTCAAGCCTCCATGCATATTGAAATTTAAACACGAGCATAATCATGGAAGCATTTTGTTCATGTATTAACTAGGACATATCAAAAATTAACTCTTGCCCCCTAACGTGTGTGTGTGCTAGACAACCACTCCTAAACTCACGTAAACCCGGAAAACCTACATGCAACGCACATCCCGTTTTCCCCCTACTTCTAGCGTTTAAGAACAGCTACACTTGACTTACACGAGAGAGAGAAGCAAATTAAGAGACCTAATTATTTTCTCATTCTTTTTCTTTCTTTTCAAAAGTACTTTGTACTCTTTTATTTGGGTTCTTTGAACCAACTTTTTGTTTCTTTTTCCTTCCTACTCGAGCTGCCTAACACGTCAAACTTTGGCCAAAGCTTCACGTTTTTAAGGACTGACACTCACTTCTTTTAAGCGCTAATAAGAAGGAGGAGCGCCTGGAGAGGAATTTTCTACCAAACATGCTTTTCTACTTTTTTTTTATTAGGCTAAGCACATGCTTTCTCAATTAACTAACCACTAACTCTCATGCAACAAGCTACCTAAGGGTGCCTTTCGGGGTGACAACGAGAATTAGCTAAACATGCGATAAACCAAGCTTACGGAATCTAGGGAGAGGTTGCTAAGTGCGCGACAAGTGCAAGGGAGCAACAGAAAATTTTTTAAAAATTTTGACATGAACCTAATAAACACAAAACTCATGCAAAAACTCGATTATGAACATGCTCAGATTTCCAACATGCATTTCCTAGGCTATCACAGTCAGAAAACAATAAACAGAGTCCCAAGCACTTCAATATCTTTATAGCACTTCTCAACAAACTACACATGCACATCCATCGGACTACTCCACCCCCAACTTCAAAATCTGGCATTGTCCTCAATGCCAACCAGTCAGATACAACGAAGTAAAAGGGAAGAAGAAATACACTTCCCTGACTCATGGTGAAGCTGGCGAGGGCGAGGAAGCGGCGCACAAACGCATCAGAGCCCAAAATTGTCTTCTCATCCTCGATTCCTAAAAAAAAAAACAGCAAGCTAATTAATGATAAATTAATCTAAAAAGCAATAAAACTAAACTAAAGCATAAAAACAGTCCATCGCTCGGGTGCCTCCGAGAAGCGCAGAATTTTTAAAGTCGGTTGCTCGACTGTATTCTCTCAACAGACTCATCCATAGTCTGTAGGTGCGGGGGACGATCCAGACTTGTCCTTGGCCACACCTTTCCTGCCATCCACCTGAAAAATATTTTGCACTCTTCGTGCCTCGGGCACGTGAATATCAGACGTGTTAGTGCAAAAATCAGCATTATCATCACACACAATTAAATCAGAAATTTTAACTGAGACATGGGAACCATCCCTCAAGCGCGAGGGTAGACTCCCATTCTCATCATGCTCAACAACAGACACATTTCCAACAGTCACAGACGACTTCGATGCATTTATAATAAATTCATTCACCATTCCATCAAATTCTACAGATAAGGCACCCCTATCAACATCTATCTTGACCTTAGCGGTCTTCATAAATGGGCGGCCTAACAAAATAGAAGAGGAAACATGCGAAGAATTCTCATTCATATTCAGCACATAAAAATCGCATGGAAACAGTAAGTCCTTAACTTTGACTAAAATATCCTCAACCTTCCCTAAAGGATGCACATAAGATCGATCGGCTAGTTGGACAACTATATTGGACTCGATTAAAGTACACAATTCAAGTTCTTTAAAAACATCATAAGACATGACATTAATCGAGGCACCGAGATCTAACATGGCATTTTCAATGAATTTAGTACCGATAGTGCATGGGATAGAAAACATACCAGGATCGATGCTCTTCGGTGGAAGATTACCTTGGAAGATTGCGGAGACGGTTTCTTTCTTCGTCTCGTCACTTTTTCTCGACATTCTCTTACTCGTACACCACTTCTTGAGAAACTTGGCGTATTTTGGCACTTGGCTTACGGCCTCAAGAAGTGGGATGTTGACCACCACCTTTTGGAAGGTTCGAAGGACCTCCGCATCCTCGGTCTCCAAAGTAGGCTTCACAAGCCGACTCGGGAATGGTGCTCTGGTAACATCCTCAGGTACACTGACCTTCTCATCTTTTCTCACATTCTGAATCTCAGGAGCAGTCGATGCGGACTTGTTCAGGCTGTCCGTGGCTTCCTTCGCAGCTCTGGTGGAAAGTGACTTCCCACTGCGCAGCTGAATGGCACTCACGTTTTCACATGAGTTTACTGTAGTTTGGGAAGGAAGCTTCCCCGAGCTCTTGCTCTCAATCTTACTAATAGACACCGCCATCTGTGTCAGCTGCTTGTTCAAATTCTGCAGCTCTGCCTTGTGAGAATTAAGCTCCTCTCGAGCTTCTTTCTGAAATTGGCTGGTGCTAGTCACGATGGTCCTTACCATCTCTTCAAGCGAGCTGGAGGAGCTCGAGGCTTGAGCCTGGGTGGAAGAATTAGGCCTATCCTGGGATTGGCCTTGGAAGCGAGTTTGTCCTTCCCTATTCCCATAGCTGAAATTAGGATGGTCGCGCCAACCGGGGTTGTAAGTGTTTGCATATGGGTCGTACTTCCTTGGGTTGGAAGAATACCCCCTGATCGCGTTGACCTCCGCATCCTCACGGTGTCCTCCAACTATTTTCTTTAACATGCTGCCTATCTCGGCCACCTGGGCCCTCATTTCAGTCATCTCGTGGCTCTGAGCCACGCTGTGCACTTGTCCTTGCCCCCGAATACCGAATTGCTGCGAGTTTGTAGCCATGTTTGCAATCAACTGCTTGGCCTCAACTGGGGTCTTGTCAATCAGTGCCCCGCCACTCGCTGCATCGATCATCTGCCGGTCATGGGGCGCCATCCCCTCATAAAAGTACTGAATCAATAACTGATTGGCAATCTGATGATGTGGGAAGCTCGCGCACAGGGGCCCAAAGCGTTCCCAGTATTCGTGCAGGGACTCACCTACATCCTGGGTGATCCCATATATCCTCTTCCGCAGAGTGGTGGCTAAAGATGCGGGAAAGTATTTCTCCAAGAATACCCGCTTCATATCCTGCCACGTGGTGATGGATCCGGAGGGCAAGTAGTAAAGCCAATCCTTGGCCTTGTCCTTGAGCGTAAAGGGGAATGCCCTCATATTCAGTTGCTCCTCCGTAACCCCTGCGGGCTTCATTCCCGCGCAGACGCAATTGAACTCCATCAGATGTTTGTTCGCGTCCTCACCTGCGTTTCCATGGAAAGAAGGTAACTGGTGAATTAAACCAGATTTTAACTCGAAGTTACCTGCTACCACGGGGTAGTTAATGCACAAAGGCTGCAGGTTCAGGTCTGGCGCTGCCAGTTGCTTAAGCGTCCGTGGCGCTTCACCTTGCGCCATCTCGTCAAATAAGAAGGGATTGCCTTCTTCTCTTTCCAACGTTCCTTGCCCCTCACGGGCCTCTCTCCGTAACCGCCGCTCTTCTCTGTCAATTTCTGGAATAAACTGCAAACTACCCTCAGAGGAACGGGTCATACACAAACAAAAATCCAAACATACAAATTACAAACAAGAAAATTTTTCAGTCAACCATCAATAAATCAAATTCAAACTTCAATCATAAATTCAATCAATTGCCTACTCCCCGGCAACGGCGCCAATTTTGGTGGGCGGATTTTGGAATATCCACTTAATCTCAAGCTGTCGAGGCTTGCCAAAATACGATTTATAAAGCCTATGACCAAGGCTTTGCAGCCAGTGGTAACAGGGTCGATCCAAGGAATAGGAAGAATGAATTTACTTAGTGAAATTGGGATTTAATTGATTAATTGGTAACGGGGGGTTTTAATCATGCAAGAGAAATAACGATGAAAGCTAACGGAAGAAAGAAATAATAAGAAGAGAACGTGTGTACGGTTTGGGGAGTCTCGGGATCAATTGTTAGACAAATTCAGCTTATCATTTAATTCTAATAACATGGAATTCAATTTACTGAACACGCGGACGACTACCAGAGAAGCCCCAAAGTAGCCGACTCCATGGATTTTTATTAGACCACACAGTTCTAATTACACTTTATCTAATCCTACGTCAAGGTGATCAGCCCCAAAGTAAATTTAGACAGTCACTAGCTAACCGCGACGAACATTCGAGCGTGAATTCTAATTGCTAGTAGATTGCCCGCAAACGCTGTATGCAATCAACAATTATCCTACCCGACCCGATACTTCGATTTAATTCTATCTACCTGTGTTACTTAGTCGAGCAGTGAGAGGCACGGCATCGCTACTCTTTAACATACACAACATGCGAAACTACTCGAGTGTCAATCGACGTATTTTAACATGCGCGTTGGATTAAGCAAAGTAGATAAATGCAAAGTAAACAGAACCAATATGCATATCAAAACTCAGATTATCAAAGCTAAATCGTCTAACAAAATCCCCCTAAACAAATCCCAAACCGTCACCCTTACCTTAGCCGCTCATGGCGCGGTTCGTCAATCCCGCTCCAACAACGACCATGGAAGGATTCATCTACCTATTACAATGGTGGTGGAGCTCACAAGCATGCCAACAATGGCGGAGCTCCACGGAAAATAGAGAGAAAATGGGGAAGAAGAAGACCAAAATCGCCAAAAACCGTAGAGAGATGAAGAAGATGAAGATATGTCAAAATGTGCAGGAAAATCGTCTTTTAGCTGCTGCCATCGTCGTAGCGTCGAGACGCTAGGCCAGCGTCTCGACGCTGTGCCCTAAGTTTTCCGCGCGCGCGCTCGCGATGGCGTCGCGACGCAAGGCCAGCGTCGCGACGCTGCCCCGATAAATTTCCTGCGCGCGCCTCCTCCGGAGCGTCTCGACGCCAAGCAGGGTCTCGACGCCAGGGCAGCGTCGAGCTAGCGTCTCGACGCTTGCTCTCGGGTTTTTCCAGCGTCGAGCCAGCGTCTCGACGCTGGCTCTCGGGTTTGGGGCTGAAGCTTTGCCTCTCCAAGGCAGTTTTGGCCCGATTCTTCACGGAACAAGTTCCTGATACGAAACCTCCAAGAATAAGCGTGAGAACCCCTTGATTATACGGACCCCCAACACATTAACTTGAAAACCCCAGTAGCCAATTCGATCTCAGCCCCTAAGATAGGCTAGAATACAGGTTACTTAGATGATCTAACGAACCAAGGATCGGACAAAGCTTTTGGCTCCCATCAACCCTCGATCTTCAAAGCACTCCACAAGCAAGACAGATCAATCCTCACTTGAATGCTCCAAATATTCATGCATTCTATCACAAGAACACACAAGAAACAAAGCTTAAAAGCTTTCAGGGTTTAAAACCCAAAATACTACATTTCATGTCTTTTATCAAGTTCTTTTACATTAGACAAAACAAATTCCTTTTATAGACAAGGAATTATAGTGCATGCAAATTAATGATTTGACTTCTTTGACCTTCATCATGGATATGAATTGGATTGTCATGATAATTCATATCAGTTCCCCTCTTCCCGATGCATTCCCGGGGCGCTAAAACTCTACTTTAAGCTCTCGAACATGCCCAACGGACGCACGAGCTCTTTGCCGCTTTTCTCCTACAAAAGAGATATATTTAATCAATTGAAAGCGGACTTTAGCCATAATTAGGACGTATTTAATAGCTCCAAAATGGAGTTATCAAACACCCCCAACTTAAACATTGCTAGTCCTCGAGCAAGCACTACAAAGACATTGACTCAAAGGACGCGTTTACATATATTCTAACTCAAGCCTCCATGCATATTGAAATTTAAACACGAGCATAATCATGGACGTATTTAATAGCTCCAAAATGGAGTTATCACAATGCCAAAACATTTATTGAGAAACAAAACACCAAAGTTTCTTTTAGGACCATCCATGGCAGCAAGCATAAGGTGTTCAAACCGGGTGATTGGGTTTGGAAATTATTTTGGAAAGATCATTGTTCTTTTTATAAGAAACCCAAGTGGAGTTCAAGAGGCAAATTACCTATGAAATCTCATGACTACAAGATTGCTCTACAAGGCGAGAGAGATATCAATTATATGTTCAATGCCGCTGATTTTCGTCCTTTTGATGTAGATGATGGTGATTCGAGGACGAATCCTTTTGAAGAATGGGAGGATGATATGAATTATTTTGGCAATCCAATTCATATCCATGATGAAGCTCAAGGAGGTCAAACCATTGTTATGGAGCAATGGTTAAAGTCAACGATGAAGAGAAAGACATGGATTTCAACTTGTCTCAAGTCCAATTTATGGAAGACTAAAGTAATATAATTAAACTAAGTTTAATATGCACATTTTGTCACTTATTACACTAATTAAAAGTGTAACAAAGTCTTAGGCAACCTTTCATATCTCTAGATGACTTTTACTTTTCCAAGATGTCTTTTAGAATATCAAGCTACCTTTTGGTATTTCAAGGTGACTCTTCATATTAGCATTTATGTTAGGGAGTTAAAAGAGACTATTGGCTGAATTCCTTGTCTATAAAAGGGATTGGTCTTCTCTTATGAAAAGAAGAACTTAGATATTTGAATTGAAAACTCCATTGGAGCATTTCCATAGCCGAGAGCTATTGTTACCTTTGCATTTCTTGTTTGACTTGCATGTTTGAGAAGCAGTCTATTAGACTTGATCAATCTAATAGTGGAGTGTTTCGGTTCAAGGTTAGGGACAAGTTCCTCATCCTTGGATATTCGATCTAAGGTATTTCTATTCTTCTCTTTATCTTGGGGTGAAACCGATCTGATTAAGGGGTTTTAGTGTTTGTAATTCAAGGGTTCGTATAACCAAGGGGTTCTTGATCCAATTCACTAGGGTTTCTTATCAGTATGTCCGCGCGCGCCGCTCGGCCGCTCGCCCACGCCTCGCCTCGCCCCAGCCGCGTGCTTTATCCCTGACGCAAAATCCTCGTCATCTAAAGTCAGCTGAAGCCCGACATTAAAAGTCAACAATAATGCCCGGTTTGTAAATTTTCCAGAGAGCTCAGCGCCAAGGTGCTGACTTATGGCGCCTAGGCGCTGTCCCGATTCTGTGCGCGCGCGCCCGTGGCGCCTATGCGCTGACTTATGGCGCCTAGGCGCTAGTCTAACGCAGAAATGGGTATTTAAGTCCGTCTTTGCTGATTTTAGGTCATTCTCTTTCAATTTCTTTTTTTTTGCATAGGTGATTATATATAACAAAAGACCTCAAAGCCCGAGGCCAAAGGGCACAACAAACAAGAGAACAAACACTGGGAGAACCAATGTACGACAACAAAACCAAAACAACCCAACGGAAACCTCACAGCCCGAGGGAAAGCAACAAAGAAACCAAACAACAACAAACCCCAGCATCCAACCCACAAGCGGGAAGGAGCCAGAAAGGACAAAAAACAGATAAATGTAACACAACTCAAAAAGAAAACGAACCAGCTGAAGCAAGAGGAAACAATAAGACAGAACACGAACGAAGCATGACTCCTCATCTGGCCACAAAACACCCCAGGCCATCCATCCCCCGGCCGGCACGAGCGAAAGAGCGACTCCAGACAGGGTCAAGGGGCACCAAGCAAAAGCAGAGAGAGGACAGGCAGAAGCTGAGAAAAAAGGGGCCAAGCTAGCCATCCATCATATGCAAGCAAGAAGCCCGCCCCCCAAGCACGACCAAGAAACCGAACAAAGAAAAGGCCCATCAACTCGTCTTCCCCCTACTTATGGCAAAAGAACAACCATCCGGTATGCAGGCACGGCAGAAAGCCACAGGGACCCAGCCAGCATCGCTTCCCTCGACAAAGCCAGATCCAAGGACCCACCAAAAACCCACACACCCTCAGGACAAAGCGTCTTCCGCCCCCATTTGTTGTAGAGCTCGATTCTTGAGCCAAAACCTTATTCTTACCCATTCTAATACATTAGAGTTGATTTCTTGTTGATTTCTTTTGATTTTCACAACGGGCAACTAAGGTAAGTGCTCTAATTTGGGTTTAGGGTTTGTGTTGTTGATGTATTACGTGAGATCTGATCTTTTCATCTTATTCTTGGCTTGTTTTAACATTCAATTCATCTCTAGCATCGTTCTTAATGTCCAACATGATTTTCTTAATGGTTGACACCCGTTTAGTAAATTGTGTGTTGGTTAGATTAAAGATTCATGACTTAGCGATCGCACTTCATGTTTTGAGTAATTAAATCTAGCATTATGAATTAAATGTGGCCACATTTGTTTGGGTTGTTAATAAATTATAGAGATAGAATAAAATCGAGTCCCATTGATAGAGATTTCATCAATTGGCTCGTCGCATGAATACCCGTCGCTCGCGACTAATCCTAATTTGGGAGAGCGATCGCCCCTAAGTTAGAATTATTAGCGAAGCATAGTCTAGAGTCGTCACCTCTTTTCTAATTAATTGAGATTATTAGTTCTAATTAAAGCATGGGAGCACTTGTTTTAATTGAGTCTTTTAATGTGTGTGAGTGTTAACAAAAACCGGTTAAGTATATTTTGTGTCTATGATCCGAACCACATCAACAACCAATCCCGACACTCAAATTAGGAGCACGTGTTCCGTTTATTTTTCTTGCATTTATTTTTCTCGCATTTTATTTTATTTTTCCGTTAGCTATTTTTCTGTTTTAGTTTAATTCTCCGTTAGCGTTTTCCCCCTTTATTTTTCTGTTTTAAATTGAGTTTTATCCAAGGCAAATAGAAGTTAATTAAGAGGACTTCAGGGGTTGTGGGTTTTCCAAAATTCTCTCTGTTCTCTCTCCTCCCATCAATGGGGGATTGAGTTTTGTTGAAGCTTCTGCCATGGTGGTCGTCGGCCTTCTTGCTGCTGCAGGTTGTAGGTGTTGAGGCAACGAGATCACTCACCGAGGTTACCTCCGAGGTAACTACGAGTAAGCTGATCAAGAAAGCACAGCAGGGCGCTTCAAGAGGTAAGTTCTCCATCCTCTGTTTTGTCTTTCCTTCGGCTTCAGTTTATTTTTTATTTTGCTGCTGTTGCTGGGTCCGTGGTGCTAAGGGTTGTATTGATTTGTGCCGAGAGAGGTAAGGTTTTTTCTTCTGTTTGGGTTCACGGGTATTTGAATATGCGTAAGGAAATTCCCCACTGAAGACTTCTTCTGCTCATAGCAACGGTTTTTTCTTCTGTTTGGGTTCACGGGTAGTTTGTTTGTGCTCTGTTTTTGTCCTCTGTTCTCGGTGTTCTTGAAGTTCTGTGCTGTGTGAGGTCAGGGGTTTTACTTCAGTTTTGGTTTCACATTTTGGGTGTTTGAATATGAGAAAGAAAAAATCCCATTTGAAGAAGCCATTTGCTCAAAGCAAAGGCTCGTCCTTGGTGCAAAATGGTCAAAGGTTTCTGAACTCTGTAGCTAATTCAGGGGCAAGCCATTCTTCTGCTCATGTTTTGGTTAAAACAGGGGGTCTTCTCCCTCATCTGACTTCCAACTCTGTTGTGGATGCTGGCGGTATTCCTCAGCATCAGACTCCTCCATCTGAATCAGAGGTAGGGGCGGAAGTGGCTACTTCTTCCTCTTCTTTGCGGCGTTTTGGAGCTGGCAAGAAGCTGCTGGAGGTTGAAGATGATGGGATAGGTCAACCCACATCTTCCATGGCTGCGCAGGCTGCAGACAAGGCTTTGAATGCGTTTTCTATTAATGGAAAATTCATTAACCCCAATGGTGAGAGTGCTAAGCCTGACGCCTTTCTTCCTTCCTCCCCCGTGATGAGTATTAATGAGAGGGCTGGGAATAATTTTGAACGTTCTTCAAATTTCCAAGTTGGGAAAGTTTCAGCTGCTGCAACTTTGGAAAGCCCATTAATTGTGGATGATTCTCTCTCCTTGGGTAAATCGTTGCTGCCTAAAGCTATTAAGGACATGAATACCCGTTTTGGTAAGTCTAAAATCCCACGCAAGCTTGAAGGGCTGCAAGGTAATGCTTTAATGGGCCAGCCAAGATGTGACATCCCAAGTACTACTCCTTTTGACATTCAACATGGTAAGTCCAATTTGCCTTTGACCCGTCAGATTTTGCATGGTGATTTGGGCCTTCAAGCCAAAAATAGTGCAGCTATACGTGGTTCCTTAAATTTAAATGGGCTTGTTAATGGGCCTAATGAAAATGAAATTGAGCTTGCACCTCTTGGGCTTGATGGTTTGGATAAGAAGGGGCCCCATCATAATGGGCTTGACCCAATGGGTTTGGGCCCAAATTTAAGCTCGACGGGCTTCGGGCAAGGAGTCGTGCCTCTTGGGCCAATTGGGCCGTCCTCTTTTAGCCCTATAGGGCGTGGGCAGTTGGGCCACTTGGTGACCCGTCGTACCTTCTCTGATCGGGCTGAGGTTTTGCCCTTGAAGGGAAAGGTCGGAAATAGTGATTTTGAAATAGGGGTTAGTTCGCTAGGGCCGATGATTGGTTCGGGGATTCCAGTAAAGTTTCCTGATATGAATTATTTTGGCAATCTAATTCATATCCATGATCAAACTCAAGGAGGTCAAACCATTGTTATGGAGCAAGGGTTAAAGTCAACGATGAAGAGAAAAACATGGATTTCAACTTGTCTAAAGTCCAATTTATGGAAGACTAAAGTATTATAATTAAACTAAGTTTAATATGCACATTTTGTCACTTATTACACTAATTAAAAGTGTAACAAAGTCTTAGGCAACCTTTCATATTTCAAGATGACTTTTTGTTTTTCCAAGGTGTCTTTTAGAATATCAAAGCACCTTTTGGTATTTCAAGGAGACTTTTCATATTAGCATTTATGTTAGGGAGTTAAAGAGTCTCTTGGCTGAATTCCTTGTCTATAAAAGGGATTGGTCTTGTCTTATGAAAAGAACAACTTTGATATTTGAATTGAAAACTCCATTGGAGCATTTCCATAGCCGAGAGCTATTGTTACCTTTGCATTTCTTTTTTGACTTGCATGTTTGAGAAGCATTCTATTAGACTTGATCAATCTAATAGTGGAGTGTTTCGGTTCAAGGTTAGGGACAAGTTCCTCATCCTTGGATATTCGATCTAAGGTATTTCTATTCTTCTCTTTATCTTGGGGTGAAACCGATCTGATTAAGGGGTTTTAGTGTTTGTGATTCAAGGGTTCGAATAACCAAGGGGTTCTTGATCCAATTCACTAGGGTTTCGTATCATTTGGTATCAGAGCTTAGGTTGTTATAATCGAAAGCTCAAGGTTAGAAAAAAAATCTATCTTTAAATTTTGTCTTTTAAATTTTCAAGTTGCTTCAAATTCTGTAGTTTTTTGTTCTTTTCAATTTTGAATTATTAGAACAATCTATTACATCTCTATCCTTTACTTTCTGTCCAAATTCAAAAAAAAAAAAAAGTGTCAAATTAGTTTGTTTCTAGTTTTGCATGTCAATTGGTTTTCCAATGCATGCATAAGATGTAATCTACAATTTAAATACACTGTATTTAATGCATGATTTGTAAATTACAATTCCTATGCAGGCAATTAATGCAACTGTCCCAACCATAAAAAAAAAGTGACTTTTGATTTGTTCTCATTGATTACAACCACATTCTCAACCATAAAAATTCTATTTGTGTCCTTTCATTTCATATTCTGTCTTTAACATTGTTCTGGGAACATATCTACTCTTTAAGTTCATAGTTTGCTTTTCTTACATGCTTGTTTATTACTTGATTGCAAAAATTTCATAGCTCTCATTTTTGCTCCAACCAACTTGAGAGAAGTGAGCTGTGAGATTATAATCGAGTGTAAACATGAGTGATCTTCATTCTAAAAGAGAGTAAACACACGAGGGTTTGCTTGAGAGGATTTTTATTTGGCAGCCATGTTTCACCAAAGAAGAAGACGTCATGTGACCTACAATCGCGATGATCATTTTATGAAGGATTTTCTAGATAATATAGCCGAGATGCGTCAATGCATCAATGAGCTATTTGAGATAGATCAAGAGTTGAATTTGCGGGACAAGGCAAAGGAGAAAAGTGTCATGCAATCTGTTCAAAGTGGGGAAGATTGCCCTAATAAGTCTACAAGGTACACTAAACCTAAACCAACTTCCATTATTAATTCATCTATGGAAAAGGTTAGTTTACCTACTAAAATTAAGCCTATTGATGAGGTGGAAAATGATAAAGTTCAAGATGAGATACTTTGTGATTTGGTTCCAATGCATACTAATGATGAAATCATAGTTAGTAGGCAATTAGATTGCAAAGTCTTGTTTAATTGTAACACTTCTTTTGTATTGCCTACACTTGAAGAAATGCATGTTGATGTGTGTGAGTTAGAGGAAAAGGCACAAAAGGCTAAGACAAAAGCATGCGATTGTATTGAAAAAGAATCACGTGAGAAAAATAGTGAGAAAGAAAAGCATGAGATTAGTTTATGGCCTACAATAAAAAATGAGATAAAAGCCAAGAATGTGAGCTTGTGTGAAAGAAAATGTATGGTTAAATCTATTTTGTTTTCAAAGCAAAATATTTATGATCTTTTATATAAAGGATCTTGTTTTCTAACGGGTGAGCTCAAACCATGTTTTGCTAGTATTCCTTTTGAGTTCTTACAGGAGGCCAAAACACTCATCGAGAAGTTTGATTCAAAGATCGCTTCCACCGCCAACAATTGCAGACAACACATGTACATCAATGCCAAAACATTTATTGAGAAACAAAACACCAAAGTTTCTTATAGGACCATCCATGGCAGCAAGCATAAGGTGTTCAAACCGGGTGATTGGGTTTGGAAATTATTTTGGAAAGATCATTTTTCTTTTTATAAGAAACCCAAGTGGAGTTCAAGAGGCAACTTACCTATGAAATATCATGACTACAAGATTGCTCTACAAGGTGAGGGAGATGTCAATTATATGTTCAATGCCGCTGATTTTCGTCCTTTTGATGTAGATGATGGTGATTCGAGGACGAATCATTTTGAAGAATGGGAGGATGATATGAATTATTTTGGCAATCTAATTCATATCCATGATCAAACTCAAGGAGGTCAAACCATTGTTATGGAGCAAGGGTTAAAGTCAACGATGAAGAGAAAAACATGGATTTCAACTTGTCTAAAGTCCAATTTATGGAAGACTAAAGTATTATAATTAAACTAAGTTTAATATGCACATTTTGTCACTTATTACACTAATTAAAAGTGTAACAAAGTCTTAGGCAACCTTTCATATTTCAAGATGACTTTTTGTTTTTCCAAGGTGTCTTTTAGAATATCAAAGCACCTTTTGGTATTTCAAGGAGACTTTTCATATTAGCATTTATGTTAGGGAGTTAAAGAGTCTCTTGGCTGAATTCCTTGTCTATAAAAGGGATTGGTCTTGTCTTATGAAAAGAACAACTTTGATATTTGATTTGAAAACTCCATTGGAGCATTTCCATAGCCGAGAGCTATTGTTACCTTTGCATTTCTTGTTTGACTTGCATGTTTGAGAAGCATTCTATTAGACTTGATCAATCTAATAGTGGAGTGTTTCGGTTCAAGGTTAGGGACAAGTTCCTCATCCTTGGATATTCGATCTAAGGTATTTCTATTCTTCTCTTTATCTTGGGGTGAAACCGATCTGATTAAGGGGTTTTAGTGTTTGTGATTCAAGGGTTCGAATAACCAAGGGGTTCTTGATCCAATTCACTAGGGTTTCGTATCATTTCCCCTGTTGGGCCACCATTGTTCGGAGTTGGGATCTAGTGAAGGGGATGATGTGTTGGGGGGTTCGGTGGACGAGTCTGGGACGAATCCTATTAGCCCATTTGGGCCCGCAGGGCCCCTTCCTCAGGGTCAGAAGGCTAGTTGGGCCAATCTTTTTGGGCCTCAGTGGACCTCCCCTGCTGCGGAACTCCTAGTCTATAACCCTCAAATTGAGAAGGATGGGATGCTGTTTGCCATTCCCTCGGATGAGGTTATCGAGGAGGGCATAGCAGTCTGGAGAGGTTCGTTGGTGGGTCAATTTATTGATGGCAAACTTCCCTTTTTTGTTCTTGATCGTCTTGTCAGGAAGATTTGGGGACATGTGGAAGTTCCAACCATTAACTTGTTTGATAATGGTTTGATCATTTTCAGGTTCCAAAAGGACTCAGCTAGGGACTGGGTTTTAGAGAATGGCCCTTGGCACTTCGGGGGAAGCCTATACTTCTGAGGCCGTGGTCCCCTGGGATTGTCCCCCAGACCTTTGTGTTCGATAAAATACCTGTGTGGGTTAAGTTTTTCCATGTCCCTATGGAATTGTGGACCACTCCTGGGTTGAGTAATATTGCGAGCACGGTTGGTATTCCTTTGCGGTTGGATAAACCTACAAAGGACAAAACGTGCTCCTCGTATGCTCGGGTTTGTGTGGAGGTTGCGATTGATGCCCCTCTTCCTAGAAAAGTTGGGGTCACTGTCTATGGGGTTGATCGCACTATCCCAATTGAGTATGAGTGGAAGCCCAAGCGGTGCCTGTCTTGCCGTGTCTTCGGCCACTCGGACACAGGTTGTCCGAAACAGAATATGGGTAGGGTCGATCCCATCCACTACACAGGTGGCTGCTGAGGGTGAGGTCAAGGGGCCGGCCCAGAGTGAGGGTGTGGACTCGGATATGGTTATGGTTGATAGTGGGGAGGGTCAGCAGGCCTCCTCTCTTGAGATTGGTGATGAGTTTCTCCCTGTGGAAGGGAAGTCTCGTAGGCGTAAACGGAACAGGAAGAAGGCAGCAAAGTCCTTGGCTGCGGCAGACTCGTCTGCCCATCCCATAGCCTCGGTTAGCCTCCCGAGTTCCCCTACTGCCTCTAGGCTTTCCCGTTCTCCCGAGCCCCTAAAGGGGGTCCGCGTGGCTAACTCGTTCGGTTCCCTAGTTGATTCCTCGGAGTGTGCCTTGGCCTCCCCGAGGGTGGTTTCCTTAGTGGAAAAGACGCTCTGTGACAGTGTGGACCCCCGATGGTGTCAGGATGCCATTGTTTCCCCTTCTACTTCCTATGTCTAGTTGGTGCTCGTGGAATGTGCGCGGTCTCACTGACCCGACCAAAGGACGTTGTGTTCGTTCGCTTCTGTAGTCTCAGGATATTGGTTTCTGTTGTCTGGTTGAAACTAAGGTTAAGGCTCATCAGTTTGACTTCGTGTTTCGTTCCTTTGGGGCCGATTGGCAGTGCGTGTGTAGCTATGGGGACAGTGGCCTGGGTCTTATTTGGGTGTTATGGCGTTCCCGCCGTTTCTCTTTCTCTCCTACCCTGATTAGTCCTCAGCTGGTTACTGGCTCCCTGGTGGACCTGTCTTCTAAGGTTGTGACTCATATTGCTTGTGTGTATGGGTCCAATCTAGAGGCTGGGAGGTCTGCCTTGTGGAGGGAGTTGGTCTTGGCTTGTTCGAGTTGGTCTTCCCCTAGAGTGGTTATGGGAGACTTTAATGAGACTCGCCGGCTGACTGAGAGGAGTGGGGGTAACCATAGCATTTCTGCGATGGGAGCCTTTGATACTGCTCTCCTAGAGGCTGACTTGGTTGAGCTGCCGGTTCAGGGGAATTGGTTCACTTGGACTAGTCGCCCGAGGGGTGGCCCAGGAGGTCAGTTGGGTAGGTTGGATAGAGTTTTGGTCAACGCTGAGTGGGCTTCTGGTCGGCCTATGTGTGTGGTGCACGTGCATGACTGGGATGTTTCTGACCATAGTCCGTTGGTTTTCTCTCCAGGCCCTTTAGGTGCTCGTCGGTCTCCCTCCTTTCGGTTCTTCAACCATTGGGGGGACTCTGATAAGTTTTTGGCTGTGATTGCTAGTAGGTGGGTGACCCACGTTGGTGTCTCTCCGCTTGTTAGCTTCGCTAGCAATTTAAAGGGCTTAAAGGGGACTCTCAGGCAGGAGTTTGGGACGCCGATTGCTGTGCTTAGTCAATAGGTTATTGATCTTCGCTTGGCCATGGAGGCTGCCCAGGCGGGAATGTTGGTGGATCCTCTTTCTCCTTCCCTCCAGCTTCAGGCCGCTGAGGCTTCTGACAGGTTCTGGGCAGCAGCTAGGTGTGAGGAAGCCGAGGGTCAAGTGGTTGGCGTTAGGGGATAGGAACTCGGGGTTCTTTCACAGAAGCATGAAAGTTAGGGCAGCCCGGAATAGCTTTTCCTCTTTGGTTGATGGTTCTGGGGTCAGGTTGTCTTCCCATGAGGACATCTCGCGTTCCCTGGTTCATTATTTCCAGGGTCTCTTTGAAAGAATTTCGGCATGCATAGCGGAAGCATCGTTGGATCTAAGTACTCTTATTTTGTTAATTTAAAAAGAAAAAGCATGTAATTTGAAAATCAAAGACAATAATTTAGAAGTTACCTTTGAAGTTCAAATTCTTCTTGATTCCAAACTCGATCTTCGAACGTAACGGTCACGAACCACCACGAGAGTCTTCCCGACTATTCTCCGGCCTTAGAACGGGATTGTGGGATCCTTTGAGTGACTAATTTAAAAGAGAATTGAAGATGGAATTGGAGAGAATGGTAGAGAAATTGTCTTTACAATTTCTCAAAGTTCATCAAAATTCCAAGAAGAAGTCAATCTCATTAACCCTTTGTATATATAGAAGACTACATGCAAAAACATGCAAAATTGAGTTAACAATAGGATGCCATGTAGAATCCACTCAATTTAGTGGGATTAGTGGCTTGATGTGGGATGAACACTTAACAAAAAAGTTTGACTCATAAAACCACCAACAAATGGTTTTTCCCACTAACTCAAGAATTGGATTTTTCCACTAACTTAAGAATTGGATTTTTCCACTCACTTTAGTCATCAAAATGACTCTTGACTTTCAAGGTTTAGTGGAGTCAACATTTGACTTTTGACTTTCAAAGTTGTAGTCAATTGTCTTAAATTTGACTTTTGACTAACTTTGATCAAATTAATTCAATTTAAAAATTAATTCAAATAATTAATTTTAAATCAAATTAAATTAATATTAAATAATTAATTAAACAATTTAATTAATTCAAATTTAATATCCAATAAATCCAACACTAATCCCGATCATTCCCGATATACATGATTATGAATCCATATTCATATTTTCGATAATTAAATCTTTTTTAAATATCACCATCTCTCTCTATTGTTCATTTCGCAATTGAACGTTATGTCGTTAAATATATCACATATATTTAACGTTAATTCCCTAATTCGAATTCGAACACTTCAAATTCACTCGTCACACTGTTCTAAGGTTTAGTCCGATATGAGCTAGCAGGGGGACCTCATGGACCTACAGATCATGAGCTCCAACGATCCGAGATTAACTGATTAAACTCTTTAACCTAGTTAATCAACATTCGTTAACTATCAGGACATTCCACTATAGCCTAGTAGTTGCATTCTCCTCACTGTAGATATATTTATGTCCACTCGATATAACCATGATTAGTAAGTTGACCCTTCACAGGTTGTTCGGAATTTACGGTCGGGTCAAATATCTGTTTTACCCCCGTAATTACATCTTGCTCCTTAAGTCCCACTGATCCTCTAATGAACAATTGGTTTGTGATCCAATCACTAAACCAATTGGTATGTGATCTAATCACTATACCGAGTCCCTCTCGGGCCAATGAGAAGGTGGGGCCCCTTGTTCAAGACCTGGAGTCAGCACTTAAGGGAACAACCTATCTACTATCCCTAGAGACGGGTAGGAGTGAATTCCATCTTGCACCCTATGTCCCCAGCTATCTATCCGGTCTTACCCCTGAAATGGGAGGCATATTGAGTCGGCGCTGTTGAGCCACTCTCACCCATGCAGATCTAAGGATAATCCCGAATAAACAGGAGTTCATAGTTAGCTCAGGATTAAGGTCAAGTTACCTAGGTCATCGTTTTGAAATAGTCAGTCTTTAAAACAGTAAACAGCGTTATAAAGTAAGAGTGACTTATTTCGCGGTCCGGTCTAATGCAAACTCTTTGCATAGGACGCCCCCATTCACATGTCTCCACATGAACGATTCAGGATCACATCGTTTGTACTAAATACAAAATGGGCCGCATCCAATAGTGTCCCCAAGATAAGGTATCCAGCCTTATCCGTATACTATAGACCGTTTTGGCTATTTACTCGAACTTGATCCACTTTTATGTCTCCACATAAAGTTCAAGTATTCATGTTATAGCCATGGATCTTAGTTTATTGGATTTAGGGTTTTCTAAAATGAAATAAGCAATTCACATATTCAATAATAACTTTATTGAATAAACCTCAATAACACTTTATTGGTAATCAAATATGTTTATCGTTTACAAACCACGAGTTTTAGGACATAAAACCCAACAAACTCCCACTTGGACTAAAACTCCAGTGGTAATAAATATATATCCATATATATACATAATGTTGAGTTTTTCAAAATGAGAAATAAATACAATAAGCTAGGGCATCACATACCCATAGTTTTCTCCCACTTGTCCTAGATTATACATCCTGTAGTCCTAGTCTCACTAGGTGACCCTCAAACACTTTAGCCGTGAGAGCCTTTGTAAATGGATCAGCAATGTTGTCCTCAGAGGCTATTTGTTTCACAATAACGTCTCCTCGTTGGACGATCTCTCGAATGAGATGATATTTTCGCTCAATATGTTTCCCGCGTTTATGGCTCCTTGGCTCTTTTGAATTTGCAACTGCTCCACTGTTATCACAAAAGAGAGTGATAGGCAGATGCATATTTGGAACAACTTCCAAATCGTTCAAAAACTTTCTAAGCCACACAACTTCTTTTGCTGCTTCACAGGCAGCTACGTATTCTGCTTCCATAGTGGAGTCAGCAACACAACTTTGCTTGATACTCCGCCATACTACAGCTCCTCCATTCAGAGTGAACACTGATCCCGATGTTGATTTTCTCGAATCTTTATCCGACTGGAAATCAGAATCAGTGTATCCTGTAAGAATCAGATCCTTACCTTTATACACGAGCATGTAATCCCTCGTTCTCCTAAGATACTTGAGGATATTCTTAACGGTTGTCCAATGTATAAGTCCAGGATTGGACTGAAACCTGCTGACAACACCTACTGCATAGCATATGTCGGGTCGTGTACACAACATAGCATACATCAGACTTCCAACTGCCGATGCATAGGGAATGCGTCTCATATCCTCAACTTCTTGAGGTGTCTTAGGACATTGTTCCTTCGACAAGTGAATTCCATGCCTGAAGGGTAGCAAACCCCTCTTGGAATTCTGCATTTTATATCTTGACAACATCTTGTCAATATAGGATGCTTGAGACATGGCTAATGTTCTATTCTTGCGGTTCCGAACTATTTGGATCCCAAGAATATATTGAGCTTCTCCCAAATCTTTCATTTGGAATTGAGTTGCTAGCCATTTCTTGACGTCAGTCAGGCATCTTACATCATTCCCAATGAGTAAGATATCATCGACATATAATACGAGGAATGCTACAGATGTTTTGACAATCTTCTTGTAAACACAAGGTTCGTCAATGTTTTGTTCAAAACCATAAGATTTTATCGCAGTATCAAACCTTATATTCCAGCATCTAGATGCTTGTTTCAACCCATAAATGGATCGTTTAAGCTTACAAACTTTTTGTTCTTGATGTTGTATTATAAACCCCTCTAGTTGAGACATATAGATACTCTCTTCAAGATTGCCATTCAGAAAGGCTGTCTTGACATCCATTTGCCAAATCTCATAGTCATAATGTGTGGCAATGGACAAGAGTATTCTAATTGATTTTAACATGACAACAGGAGAGAAGGTTTCATCATAGTCTACCCCCTCTCTCTGGGTATAACCCTTTGTCACTAATCGAGCTTTAAAGGTCTGTACCTTACCAGCTTGGTCTCGTTTCCTTTTGTAGATCCATTTACAACCAATAGGTTTTACCCCATCTGGTTGATCTACAAGTTCCCAGACGGAATTGAAGTACATCGACTCCATTTCGAGGTCCATGGCTTTGATCCATTGATCTTTGTCAACATCATTCATTGCCTGTTTATAGGCCAATGGATCCTCTATTCCATCATCTGGTATGATGATTTGAGTTTCTACTAAACCCATGTAACGGTCAGGTTGTTGCACAACTCTCCCACTACGTCGAGGCATTCTCAACTCTTGAGATGGATGTGAGTAATCAGAAGTATTAGCTCCATCAACAACTCTTGTTGAGGGTCCAATCTCATCAACAACTCTTGTTGATCTATCTGTAGCTTCTTTAGAAATTTCACGCAATACTAGTTTACTGCGAGGTTGATGATCTCTCATGTGATCTCCTTCGAGAAAAGTAGCATTTGTCGATACAAATACTTTATTTTCTTCTGGATCAAAGAAGTATCCAGCTTTCGATTCTTTTGGGTAGCCTATGAATAAACATACTTTTGAACGACGTTCCAATTTCTTAGGGTTTTGCACCAACACATGTGTCGGGCATCCCCAGATCCTGAAGTGACGTAAACTAGTTTTACGCCCTCTCCATAACTCATAAGGTGTTCCAGTAACACTTTTAGAGGGAACATTGTTCAAAATGTAGGCAGCAGTCTCTACTGCATATCCCCAAAACGAATCAGGCAAATGAGCATAGCTCATCATCGATCGAACCATGTCTAACAAGGTTCTGTTTCTTCTCTCCGATACACCGTTTTGCTGTGGCGTACTAGGTGCAGAGAGTTGTGACTGGATTCCATGTTCTATCAAATAGTCCTGGAATCTTAGGTCCATGTACTCTCCACCTCGATCTGATCGAAGTGTCTTAATTGTTTTACCTAATAAGTTTTCAACTTCTGCCTTATACTCCTTGAACTTTTCAAGAGCTTCGGACTTATGATGTATTAGGTAAACATAACCGTACCTTGAATAGTCATCTATGAAACTGATGAAATATTCATATCCTCCTCGTGCTTTGACATTCATTGGTCCACAAAGGTCCGAATGCACGAGTTCTAAGGATTCTTTGGCTCTAAGACCTTTTCCAGTAAAAGATCTTTTCGTCATTTTCCCCTCAAGACAAGACTCACATGCTGGTAAAGAGTTGTCTTCTAACTGGCTTAGATGACCATTCTTAACCAATCTCTCAATCCTATTGAGATTAATGTGGCCAAGTCTTAAGTGCCAAAGATATGTAATTGAAGAAACTTTTTGCCTTTTGTTTCGCGTCTCAGCCGTTTTAAACATCTCGATATTTAAAATAGCTTTCGCTCTGGTCGGTTTTAACTTATATAAGTTGTTTTCTAGTTTTGCAGAACAAATAGGAATACCTCTTTTGGTAATGAACACTTCATTAATTTCAAAAGATACTTTATACAATTGTTCTAACAAACAAGAGATAGATACAAGATTCCTTTTCATTCCAGGAACAAGATACACATTATCTAATATAATGAATCTATCTCCAAAAAACAACTTTAAATCTCCCACTGATTTTGCTGAGACAACCTCTCCTGTTCCAACCCTGAGAGTTATCTCGCCTTCCGCAAGCGTTCTCCAGGAACTAGTTTCCTGAAAAGAAGAGCAAATATGATTAGTGGCCCCTGAATCCAGTATCCAGGAAGAGTCATCACTCTCCACTAAACATGTTTCAACAACTAGTAAATCATATTTACCTTGTTTTGCCTTTTTCAGCTTTCTTCTCAGCAAGGTACTTTGGGCAGTTTCTTTTCCAATGCCCATTCTCGTTTCAGTGGAAACATTTTCCTTTATCTGCAACTTGAGCCTTGCTTTTGCGGCCATTAGGAGTTTTACTTTTCCCCTTCCCTTTCTTTTTCATCGAAATACTCTTATTTTTAGAAGAAGAAGGGCCAGACTTCGTTCCAGAGGACGATCCTCTATAGAACTTTTTAGTGGTAGCAACATTTGCCTCCACTTCATGTCCCTTAGTTTTCAGGAGGGACTGATAAGTCTGAAGCTCATTCAGAAGAGTAGTCAAGTTATATTCAATTTTGTTCATCATCGCATTTGTGCGGAACTGTAGGAAGCTCTTCGGAAGAGACTCCAGAATAAAACTGACCTGACTCTTCTCATCTATGACAGCTCCATTTACTTCTGCCACATTGAAATGGACCATCATGTCCAGGACATGTTCTCTAACAGAGGTCCCTTCTCTCATGCGACAGTTATAAACGTACTTGATGGCATCATGCCTAAGGGAGAAGGACGGTTGTCCAAACATCCCCTTCAGAGATTCCATAATCTCTTTGGCAGCACCCATACCATCGTGTTTCTTAGCCAATACATCAGATATGCTGGCCAGAATGTAGACGCGGGCTTTATCATTTGCCCTTGTCCATCTGTCATATGCATCCCGAACATTTCGGTTTGCATTTGTGCCGGGGTTTTGAGGACACTCCTCAGTTAAAACGAACCTTAGATCATCAATTACCAGTATTGTGTTTAAATTTGATTTCCACGTTGCGTAATTATCCCCGTTAAGTTTCTCAGAAGCTAGTAACTGTACTATTGAGTTGGACATGCTGAAAAATATAAACATATCGTATTTAGTGAAATTGCTATTACCCTTTTATCTTATCCAATCAAGTTTTAGCAAAAGTAATAATGTACCCATCATTTATTCTTTATTGCAACGATACTACAAAGGTTTAAAGCAACATCCACCTAGGGGCAGTCTATCACTTCTCCTTTGAATTGAGACAATCTCAGCTAATCACTATTACCAGAATAACTCATATTCCAATAGATCTTTTAGCTATCGTTTACTTTGGTCAAGAAGTTACTACCACTTAGTAATTCTTGTAAGTGTGACCCTCCATTTTCAGACCTCAGAGATCGGAATCAACAAGCTCCCGAAGTTGGAAAGACAATGCTGAAAACGGACCTATGAGACCCTATCCATTTCTGGAGTTCGCGGTGTTCCGAATCCCATGATACAGCCCTCCTAAGGGGTGGTCGCTCCCAGGGCAGACTCGCAGGCGCATCATGGGAATCTCACGGTGCAACCTAATGGAGGAGACCGCAGGATGTGTTGACACACAACCTTCGCCCACTTACTATGAACGACTTCCCCTATTCACCTTGTTATTGACTCATGCAAATACTTTCCTACTGGAGGTCGCTCCCAGGGCGACTCGAAGCCGAGCATGAATCTCACGGTGTGAACTCTTAGGGACGTAGGAGCTGAAAACATTTTTCCTCCCACTGAAGTGTTCTAGACGGTTGGGTATGATTTTACTTAGGCATATATTTTGGCTAACTAAAACATATCCTAAGTCTAGGTAATCTTTCCGAGTATAACGTTTATACTGGATTTTAACCTATGATGTCTAGGTGATAAAACTTTTTAAAACCTCACATCACTCACGCATGCTCATAAAACCGGGTTAGCTAAACTCAAACGCCAGTTCGATGCCCAGGTAGGAGGTGTTCCGTAAACCGTCAACTTAAATACCCCCAAGCTGAGACAGCATCTTACCGGGTGAGTTTTTCTTGTAACCGAAGTTTTACAAGATATCGACCTATTTTAACTATTAAAATAGGAGATTGCTTGGTAGTTAACCCTAAATGAGCATGCATTTATCTTTGTTATAAGTTTTAATGTCTAATTCATTTTATAACACTTATAAAAAAAAACTTATAACATACATCTAACATGCTTTTATATAACAATTATATAAAATCATTCCATGCAAAAATATAACAACTTATATGAAATCTCATGGAATCCTAAACATGCATACTTATATTATAACACTTATAACATACTTTCAATGCATGTTTCATGCTTATCCTATGGTGGGATTTTAAATCTACATGGCATACAATATGCACACAAGATTATGTTTATTTAAACTATACATTCACAATGCATAAATAAATAAACCACACTAAAAATGGATTGGTTTTGGCATCCTAAACAAGCATTTACCTAAATTATTACAATAATAAAATAGGAAAAAGTCTTGAACCGCCCCCGAACACTTCGAATCGGCTCGAACCGCTTGTAAGTTGTGGAATTGCACGAACCGCCGCCGAACCGAACCGAACCGCCACTTGACGCCTCTTCCAATTTTGATAAATTACATCCTAAAATGGACTCTAATGACTCTACAAAAATTACATACTCTTTGTAACACATTAAAGCCCATTACAAGGCAATTACAATAATTATTACAAATTGGAAAAGAAATGGATGCCAAAGACCAAAAATTTCCATTTTAGCACACATACATTCATCACATGAATTACTACCCACCAACTCTAAATTAACCAAAAAAGAGTACTTAAAGCATGCTCTGATACCATTTGAAAGAATTTCGGCATGCATAGCGGAAGCATCGTTGGATCTAAGTACTCTTATTTTGTTAATTTAAAAAGAAAAAGCATGTAATTTGAAAATCAAAGACAATAATTTAGAAGTTACCTTTGAAGTTCAAATTCTTCTTGATTCCAAACTCGATCTTCGAACGTAACGGTCACGAACCACCACGAGAGTCTTCCCGACTATTCTCCGGCCTTAGAACGGGATTGTGGGATCCTTTGAGTGACTAATTTAAAAGAGAATTGAAGATGGAATTGGAGAGAATGGTAGAGAAATTGTCTTTACAATTTCTCAAAGTTCATCAAAATTCCAAGAAGAAGTCAATCTCATTAACCCTTTGTATATATAGAAGACTACATGCAAAAACATGCAAAATTGAGTTAACAATAGGATGCCATGTAGAATCCACTCAATTTAGTGGGATTAGTGGCTTGATGTGGGATGAACACTTAGCAAAAAAGTTTGACTCATAAAACCACCAACAAATGGTTTTTCCCACTAACTCAAGAATTGGATTTTTCCACTAACTTAAGAATTGGATTTTTCCACTCACTTTAGTCATCAAAATGACTCTTGACTTTCAAGGTTTAGTGGAGTCAACATTTGACTTTTGACTTTCAAAGTTGTAGTCAATTGTCTTAAATTTGACTTTTGACTAACTTTGATCAAATTAATTCAATTTAAAAATTAATTCAAATAATTAATTTTAAATCAAATTAAATTAATATTAAATAATTAATTAAACAATTTAATTAATTCAAATTTAATATCCAATAAATCCAACACTAATCCCGATCATTCCCGATATACATGATTATGAATCCATATTCATATTTTCGATAATTAAATCTTATTTAAATATCACCATCTCTCTCTATTGTTCAATTCGCAATTGAACGTTATGTCGTTAAATATATCACATATATTTAACGTTAATTCCCTAATTCGAATTCGAACACTTCGAATTCACTCGTCACACTGTTCTAAGGTTTAGTCCGATATGAGCTAGCAGGGGGACCTCATGGACCTACAGATCATGAGCTCCAACGATCCGAGATTAACTGATTAAACTCTTTAACCTAGTTAATCAACATTCGTTAACTATCAGGACATTCCACTATAGCCTAGTAGTTGCATTCTCCTCACTGTAGATATATTTATGTCCACTCGATATAACCATGATTAGTAAGTTGACCCTTCACAGGTTGTTCGTAATTTACGGTCGGGTCAAATATCTGTTTTACCCCCGTAATTACATCTTGCTCCTTAAGTCCCACTGATCCTCTAATGAACAATTGGTTTGTGATCCAATCACTAAACCAATTGGTATGTGATCTAATCACTATACCGAGTCCCTCTCGGGCCAATGAGAAGGTGGGGCCCCTTGTTCAAGACCTGGAGTCAGCACTTAAGGGAACAACCTATCTACTATCCCTAGAGACGGGTAGGAGTGAATTCCATCTTGCACCCTATGTCCCCAGCTATCTATCCGGTCTTACCCCTGAAATGGGAGGCATATTGAGTCGGCGCTGTTGAGCCACTCTCACCCATGCAGATCTAAGGATAATCCCGAATAAACAGGAGTTCATAGTTAGCTCAGGATTAAGGTCAAGTTACCTAGGTCATCGTTTTGAAATAGTCAGTCTTTAAAACAGTAAACAGCGTTATAAAGTAAGAGTGACTTATTTCGCGGTCCGGTCTAATGCAAACTCTTTGCATAGGACGCCCCCATTCACATGTCTCCACATGAACGATTCAGGATCACATCGTTTGTACTAAATACAAAATGGGCCGCATCCAATAGTGTCCCCAAGATAAGGTATCCAGCCTTATCCGTATACTATAGACCGTTTTGGCTATTTACTCGAACTTGATCCACTTTTATGTCTCCACATAAAGTTCAAGTATTCATGTTATAGCCATGGATCTTAGTTTATTGGATTTAGGGTTTTCTAAAATGAAATAAGCAATTCACATATTCAATAATAACTTTATTGAATAAACCTCAATAACACTTTATTGGTAATCAAATATGTTTATCGTTTACAAACCACGAGTTTTAGGACATAAAACCCAACACTCTTGGGGTCCCAAGGGGTTGGTTATCGTGACCTCACAGAGCGTTTTCGTGGTCTGATCAGTGTGTAACTGATCTCATCCGCCCCATCTCGCGAGATGAGGTTCGTGATGTTCTCTTTTCCATGAGTAGTGCCAGGGCTCCTGGCCCGGATGGCTTCCCTGTGGGGTTTTTCAAAGCGGCTTGGAGTGTTGTTGGGGATGATTTCGTTTCCGCCGCGCTTCACTTCTTTGATACCTCCTTCCTTCCTCCTGGTATCAATGCCACCTCTCTTACCTTGATTCCTAAGAAGGTGGGTGCCTCCCGGGTTGAGGATTTCAGGCCTATCTCCTGTTGTAATGTGTTGTATAAATGCATCGCAAAGGTTTTGGCTAATCGTCTTCGCGTGTGGCTGCCTTCCTTCATCAGTCCGAATCAGTCGGCTTTTGTTCAAGGTAGGAGCATTGTGGATAACATTCTGCTCTGCCAAGAGTTGGTTGGGGGTTACCACCTAAACAAAGGGAGCCCGCGGTGTGTGCTGAAGATCGACCTGAAGAAAGCTTACGACTCTATTCAGTGGGATTTCCTCTTTGGCTTACTGCTTTCGATTGGTACGCCTTGCCAGTTTGTCAACTGGGTCCGGGCTTGCGTCACTTCGCCTATGTTCTCCATTTCGGTGAATGGGTCCTCTGAGGGGTTTTTTGCGGGTAGGCGTGGTCTCCGTCAGGGTGATCCCCTGTCCCCTTACCTGTTCGTCATGTGTATGGAAGTCTTGTCGCGGCTGCTGAATTCCCCGCCGCCTGAGTTTGAGTTTCATCCCAAGTGTGAGAGGGTTAATCTTACCCATCTTTGCTTTGCGGATGACTTGATGATTTTCTCTGCGGGGAACAGGACTTCTTTGAGGTTTGTTCAGCAGACTTTACTTCACTTCCAGGAGCTCTCAGGCCTTGTGGCTAACTCCGCTAAGAGCTCGATGTTCTGTGCGGGGATTCCTGTCCAGGTGGCTGTCGGTCTGGCTGAGTTCATGGGTGTTGCTCTTGCGACCTTGCCTGTTTGTTACTTAGGTCTCCCTCTCATCTCTGTTCGGTCCTTTCTGCAGTCTGAGAATTTTGGTTTCTGCTGTCTGGTAGAAACTAAGGTTAAGGCTCATCAGTTTGACTTCGTGTTTCGTTCATTTGGGGCCGATTGGCAGTGCGTGTGTAGTTATGGGGACAGTGGACTGGGTCGTATTTGGGTGTTATGGCGTTCCCGCCGTTTCTCTTTCTCTCCTAGCCTGATTAGTCCTCAGTTGGTTACTGGATCCCTGGTGGACCTGTCTTCTCAGGTTGTGACTCATATTGCCTGTGTGTATGGGTCCAATCTCGAGTCTGGACGGTCTGCTTTGTGGAGGGAGTTGGCTTTGGCTTGTTCGAGTTGGTCTTCCCCTGGAGTGGTGATGGGAGACTTTAATGAGACTCGCCGGCTGACTGAGAGGAGTGGGGGTAACCATAGCATTTCTGCGATGGGAGCCTTTGATACTGCTCTCCTAGAGGCTGACTTGGTTGAGCTGCCGGTTCAGGGGAATTGGTTCACTTGGACTAGTCGCCCGAGGGGTGGCCCGTGAGGTCAGTTGGGGAGGTTGGATAGAGTTTTGGTCAATGCTGAGTGGGCTTCTGGTCGGCCTATGTGTGTGGTGCGGGTGCATGAGTGGGGTGTTTCTGATCATAGACCGATGGTGTTCTCTCCTGGCCCTTTAGGTGCTCGTCGGTCCCCCTCTTTTCGGTTCTTTAACCTTTGGGGGGAGTCTGATAGGTTTTTGTCTGTGGTTGCTAGTAGGTGGGTGACCCGTATTGGGGTCTCTCCGCTTGTTAGCTTCGCTTGCAATTTAAAGGGCTTAAAGAGTTCTCTAAGGCAGGAGTTTGGGACGCCGATTGCCGTGCTTAGTCAGCAGGTTGTTGATCTTCGCTTGGCCATGGAGGCGGCCCAGGCTGGAGTTTTGGCAGACCCCCTTTCTCCCTTCCTCCAGCTTCAGGCCTCTGAGGCCTCGGATAGGTTCTGGGCAGCAGCTAGGTGTGAAGAAGCCTCCCTTCGGCAAAAATCGAGGGTTAAGTGGCTGGCGTTAGGGGATAGGAACTCGGGTTTCTTTCACAGGAGCGTGAAAGTTAGGACGGCCCGTAATAGCTTTTCCTCTCTGGTTGATGGTTCTGGGGCCAGGTTGTCTTCCCATGAGGACATCTCGAGTTCTCTGGTTCATTATTTCCAGGGGCTCTTGGGGTCCCAGGGGGTTGGCTACCGTGACCTTACAGAGCTTTTAAAGCCAATTGTGGGGTTTGTGTGGTCTGATCAGTGTGTAACTGATCTCATCCGCCCCATCTCGAGAGAGGAGGTTCGTGAGAGGAGTTTCTTTTCCATGAGTAGTGCTAAGGCTCCTGGGCTGGATGGCTTCCCAGTGGGGTTTTTCAAAGCTGCTTGGAGTGTTGTGGGGGATGATTTCTGTTCCGCAGCGCTCCACTTCTTTGATACCTCCTTCCTTCCTCCTGGCATCAATGCCACCTCTCTTACCTTGATTCCTAAGAAGGTGGGTGCCTCCCGGGTTTAGGATTTCAGGCCTATTTCCTGTTGTAATGTGCTGTATAAATGCATTGCAAAGGTGTTGGCCAATCGTCTTCGCGTGTGGCTGCCTTCCTTCATAAGTCCGAATCAGTCGGCCTTTGTCCAAGGAAGGAGTATTGTGGATAACATTCTGCTCTGCCAGGAGCTGGTTGGGGGTTACCACCTCAACAAAGGGAGCTCGCGGTGTGTGCTGAAGATCGACCTGCAGAAAGCTTATGATTCTATCCAGTGGGATTTTCTCTTTGGCTTACTGCTTTCGATTGGTACGCCTTGCCAGTTTGTCAACTGGATCCGGGCTTGCGTTACTTCGCCTATGTTCTCCATTTCGGTGAATGGGTCCTCTGAGGGGTTCTTTGCGGGTAGGCGTGGTCTCCGTCAGGGAGATCCCATGTCCCCTTACCTGTTCGTCATGTGTATGGAAGTCTTGTCGCGGCTGCTGAATTCCCCGCCGCCTGAGTTTGAGTTTCATCCCAAGTGTGAGAGGGTTAATCTTACCCATCTCTGCTTTGCGGATGACTTGATGATTTTCTCTGCGGGGAACAGGACTTCTTTGAGGTTTGTTCAGCAGACTTTACTTCACTTCCAGGAGCTCTCAGGCCTTGTGGCTAACTCGTCTAAGAGCTCGATGTTCTGTGCGGGGATTCCTGTCCAGGTGGCTGTCGGTCTGGCTGAGTTCATGGGTGTTGCTCTTGCGACCTTGCCTGTTTGTTACTTAGGTCTCCCTCTCATCTCTGGTCGGCTGTCTTCTCGGGATTGCCAGCCTCTGATTGATCGGATCACCTCTAGGATTGGCAGTTGGACTGCTAGGGCTCTTTCCTATGCGGGAAGAGTGCAGCTTATCCAGTCGGTCCTCCAGAGCTTCCAGGTCTATTGGGCTAGTGTGTTTGTGCTGCCTGCTCGTATATTCCATAGGGTTGAGAGTTTGCTTCGGTGCTACCTCTGGAACGGCTCTCCTTCTGGTCGTGGGGGGGCGAAGGTTGCCTGGGACGACATTTGTTTGCCTAAAAGTGAGGGAGGTTTGGGTATTCGTCATATCCAATCCTGGAACTCGGCAGCGGTTATGAAGCTTCTTTGGCTCCTTCTACTTCGCTCTGGTTCGCTGTGGGTGGCTTGGATGGAGGAGTATATCCTCCGTGGCCGGTCTCTTTGGACGATTCCTCTGTCGTCTATGTGGTCTTGGTGCCTCAAGGCGATTATGGGGCTTCGGGACCAATTCCCTCCACTTGTCCGGTTTTCCATTGGCGACGGTTCTAGGTGTCGTATGTGGGTTGATCCATGGTTGCCTGATGGACCTATTCTCCCCAGAATCAGTGATCGTATCTTGTATGACGCAGCTAGTCATATTCAAGCTATGGTCTCTGATTTACTGCTACCTGATGGTTCGTCGCGGTGGCCGGTCGTGTCTCCTGATTTGTTGGAGATCGCCGATGCCGTGCGCTCTACTGTGTGTTGCCAGGGCAGGGAGGATAGGTTGATCTGGGTTCCAGGCGGGCTTGGTTTTTCGGTTTCTAGTGCTTGGGAGGCGATCCGCCCCCGTGGGACAGTGGTTCCGTGGCAGGGTTTGCTATGGTTCGGGGGGAATATTCCGCGACATGCTTTTGTCACCTGGCTGGCCTTGAGGGACCGTTTGTATACTCGTGATAGGCTGGCTAGGTGGATCCCCTCGACTCCTACCGATTGTTTGTTTTGCTTGTCCGGGACTGAGTCCCGTGACCACTTGTTCTTCCAGTGCCCCTTTGCGAGTTTGGTGTGGGAGGATATTCTCTGTTGGGGTAGAGCTTCCCGCCTCGTTCTCCCTTGGGATGCTGAGCTTGAGTGGATTTGTCGGGTGAGTGCTGGGCAGCACAAGCGTAAGCTTGTTTGGAGGGTGGCCTGGTGTGCTGTGATCTACCATATTTGGATGGAACGCAACTTGCGTTTTCACGGCCCGGGTCACCGTCCTCCTCAGTCGGTTATCGCTGCTATTCGGTCTGATATTTCTTCTACTTGCTCGTCCTGGGTGGGTGCGGTTTCGGCCGGCTCCCCCTGGGATTCTTTTGATTGACTTTGTCTTGTTCTTTGAGTGTGTGCAGGTGTCTTGTCAGGTTGCTCTTTGCGGTGCTGTTTCGCGTCTGGCGATTGCTTCTTCCCCTGCTCTGTCCCTGTTTGCTGCTGCTGTCTCTTCTCTAGAGGGGTTTTCTGTTTTGGTCTGTGCGGCTTGGTTGTTTGTGCTTGTCCCTGTGTTTGTTTTTGCTCTGAGGACGCTGCTTGCAGAGGCTCGATCAGTTGCTTGTTTTCTTCTTCTGTCTGTCCTTTGCTGTCCTTGGCCCTTTCTTCCCTGGTGGGCTTTTTGTGTGAGGGCTTTGCGAGGCTTGTCGGTGGGGTGTCTCTAGCTGTAGGGGTTGGTTCAGGCGGTGCTTGCTACTTTTGCAGTTGGCTGTCCGTCTCTGTTCTGTGGGTGCTCTTTGTCCCCTGGCGGTCCTGGTTCCTAATTGAGTTGAGTGGTTCTGGATGCTTGTTGTCACCCCGAAAGGCGCTTTGTCCTGAGGGTTTGTGGGCTTTGGTGGGTCCTTGGATCTGGCTTTGTCGAGGGAAGCGATGCTGGCTGGGTCCCTGTGGCTTTCTGCCGTGCCTGCATACCGGATGGTTGTTCTTTTGCCATAAGTAGGGGGAAGACGAGTTGATGGGCCTCTTTTTTTTTTGCAAAAGTGATTATATATAAGCAAAAGGCCTCAAAGCCCGAGGCCAAAGGGCACAACAACAAGAGAACAAACACTGGGAGAACCAATGTACGACAACAAAACGAAAGCAACACAACGTAAACCTCACAGCCCGAGGGAAAGCAACAAATAAACCAAACAACAACAAACCCCAGCATCCAACCCACAAGCGGGAAGGAGCTAGAAAAGGCAAAAAGCAGAAAAAAGTAACACAACTGAAAAGCAAAGAAACAGCTGAAGCAGGAGGAAACAAAGAGATAGAACACGAAGGAATCGTGACACCTCAACCGCGAAGCATGACACCTCATCCGCCCTCAAAACTCCCCAGGCCATCCAACCCCCGGCCGGAACTAGCGAAAGAGCGACTCCAGACAGGGTCAAGGGACACCAAGCAAAACAGAGAGAGGACAGGCAGATGCTGAGAAAAAAGGGGCCAAGCTGGCCATCCATCAAATGCAAGCAAGAAGCCCGCCCCCCAAGCTCGACCAAGAAACCGAACAAAGAAGAGGCCCATCAACTCGTCTTCCCCTACTTATAGCAAAGAACAACCATCCGGTATGCAGGCACGGCAGAAAGCCACAGGGACCCAGCCAGCATCGCTTCCCTCGACAAAGCCAGATCCAAGGACCCACCAAAAGCCTACACACCCTCAGGACAAAGCGCCTTTCGGGGTGACAACAAGCGTCCAGAACACAGGGGTATGCTTGGTTTCTTGGTCGTGCTTGGGGGGCGGGCTTCTTGCTTGCATATGATGGATGGCCTGCTTGGCCCCTTTTTCTCAGCATCTGCCTGTCCTCCCTCTGTTTTGCTTGGTTCCCCTTGACCCTGTCTGGAGTCGCTCCTTCGCTCATGCCGGCTCGGGGATGGATGGCCTGGGGTGTTTTTTGGGCGGATGAGGAGTCATGCTTCGTTCGTGTTCTGTTTTTTTTTTCTCCTCTTGCTTCAGCTGGTTCTTTTGCTTTTTTGAGTTGTGGTTCTTTTATCTGCTTTTTGTCCTTCCTTGCTCCTTCCCGCTTGTGGGTTGGATGCTGGGGTTTGTTGTTGTTTGGTTTCTTTGTTGCTTTCCCTCGGGCTGTGAGGTTTCCGTGGGGTTGTTTGGTTTTGTTGTCGTACATTGGTTCTCCCAATGGTTGTTCTCTTGTTTGTTGTGCCCTTTGGCCTCGGGCTTTGAGGTCTTTTTGCTTATATATAATCACCTTTGCAAAAAAAAAAAAAAAGTTAATTAAGAGGAAATAATTTTGGTTCCTTGTGGTTCGACACCCGACTACCACTAGCTGCAAAGCTCTGTTGTATCGGATTTATAAATGTTATTTTGGCGGGTCTCGACAACCCGAACATTAGAGAAATTTTATTAAGTTAAAAAAATCTTGTCAAAATTGGCGCCGCTGCCAGGGAACAAATTAGTTTGTCTTAGTTAAATTTTATTTGTTTAAAAACCCAAAAAATATTTTTCTTTGTCTTGTGTCTTCTTGTTTAGCATGACAGGTTTTCCATTTGATTATTGGGGTCAAGCTTCAAGGTATGAAGCCGAAGAAGCTCCTCCAAGCCCTTGCCAAAGAATGACATTGGAGCAAATGGTTGACAAATTAGTCAACAACACGCTCCAATTTGCGCATGAAGGTCGCCAGTCTAGCCTAGAGACTGAAATTGAGTTGCAAGGAATGGAGGAGCAACAAAACCAATTTCCTCATAATTATTGTCGAGGTATGTCTCTGGAACAAATGGTCAATGAATTAGTTGATAGCACTCACCAATATTCGCAGGCAACGCACGAGGCTCGATTAGAAGCCAAGCTCCGCGAAGCGAATGAGCAAATAAGTCGTTTGCTCAATCCTGCGAAGGAATTGGAGGGTGAGGAATATCATCCAGTTGAGCATACCCCTGAGGAGAGATTCTTTGAGGAAATGTGCCCCGATAGTGATGAAGAGCTTGAGGATGCTCTGCCATGCGAAGATGAGATCGGTGAGATTAAGGAAGATGCCTAGCCTAGTCCCGAGGAGGATGTTCAGGTGATAGAGTTTGAGGCTGACAAGCCTCTATCTGCTTTATTTCCTGTTAAATCCTCTATTGATGCATGCTTTCTTCCTTCTTCTCCTAAGTCTGTTGAGTCTTTTATTTTTGTTGAGTCAGTTGAGTCTTCTTTTATTTTGTTTGAGTCTGTTGAGTCTTTATTTTTCCCATATATTAAAAAAAAACCAAAAAAATAACAACTTTGTCCGGCTGCCTCCAAAAGTCGAAGAGCTTGCTTCTCTTAGCAGGCTTTGTTGATTCAAGGAAGAAGGGGCCGAAGAAGTACGAGAATTTTTATGTACCCGACAGAGTGGAGGACACGTCGAGCATAACGACGTTAAAAAATTGCGCTTCTTGGGAGGCAACCCATGAGTATTTCAATTTCTGTCTTTACTTTTAGTTTTTGTTTTCCTAGCTTAGCTTTTTCTTTCTTTCTTAGGTAATAAGCGAGAGATGATGTGCATTTTGGATCTGTTTTGAAGACGAGGTTGCGCATCCCTACTCACCGATCCCGCAGAAATTCAGGGGAGGTTTCTGTTCCCTTTAATTTTTGTCATTTTAATTGTTTATCTGTGGGATTAGATGCATTGAGGACAATGCAGTCTTTTAGGTGGGGGGTAGAATGTATAGTTGGACTTCGTTGTAGTTCTTGAGCATGTCATACTCTGATTTTGAGATGTTTAGGAATCCGAATGCATGTTGTCCGATGAGGACTTTCTGTGATTTGTTTGTAAATACTCCATAGTTGTGCATTGCGAGAAAGCCATGAGAATGTATGCATATTTTGAGCGTATTTTAAATTTTTTTCGATTATTCCCCTACATTCACTGAGCACGTAGACCTCTTACTCTTAGTTCTGTAGGCTTAGAATTATTTTATTTTGTCTGAAAGCTCGTTGTCACCCCGAAAGGTCCATTTAGGGAGGTTTGATGTGTTAGAAGTTATAACGAATCATTTGATTTAGCAAAGCTATGTGCCTATTTAAAAAAATATATATATATATATTCAGTGAGAGTAAAAGCATGTTTGAAATATATTCTGAGGTGCTCCTCCTTCTTGTGTTGCCCGTGTAACCAGGGGCGATCGTGTAACCCACGGTTGCCACTGCATGAAAAGGAAACTAACGGAAGTGAGCACTAGTCCTTAAAAACGTGAAGCGAAATAAAAGCTTGACGTGTTAGGCTCTCAAGAAAAGAAAAGAAAAACATAGTTAGGCCTTTTGTTTTGTTTTTATTTCCGACATTGAAAAGCCATTAGACTGATCTTATTGCCAGAAGTAGGGGGAAAATGAGTATTAGGATCGATTAAGGTGGTTCCGGGTCTATGGAAGCTAGGATAGGAGGCGCTAATCACACACACACGTTAGGGAATAGGAGTTAATATTTTGAAATATTCACAATTTATGCATATGCTTGATTGTTTTCCGTTAACATGATTATCTTGTTTTTGCAAGTATTGAGATTCGAGTCGTCGACATGCATGCTTATTTCTATGAGATAAATCAAAGTGTTCCTTGCTCGAGGACTAGCAAGATTTAGGTGGGGGGTATTTTGATAGCTCTAAAATAGAGCTATAATTATAGCCTTAAATCTAGCTAAATGCCATGCTTAATTTAGTTAAATTGCCTTATTATAGGTATTTTCGTGGCGAAGAGCTCGGGAAGTCCATTTATGATTTTCGGGGCTAAAACGGTCATTTAAGAGGTTTCGGGAAGTGTTCGGGTCAAGAACATAGGCAAAACGGAGCTCGGGAGCCAAAACAACCCAAAATTGGGCTTAGACCCGAGAGGGCAGCGCCCAGGCGCCGGCGCCCAGCGCCCAACGAAGCCAGACGCCCGCGCCCGCGCCCAGACGCCCAGACGCCCGCGCGCGCGCCGCGCAGCTGTGCGCCCGTCATCGAAAGTCCGCGCGCGCCACTCGCCCTCACCCGCGCCCTCGCCCGGTCCGTGTCGGCGCGCGTCGCTCGCCCGCCTCAGCGCCCGTCATCGTAAGTCCGCGCGCGCGCCGCTCGCCCACGCCTCGCCTCGCCCCAGCCGCGCACCCTATCCCTGACGCAAAATGCCCGTCATCTAAAGTCAGCTGAAGCCCGACATTAAAAGTCAACAAAAATGCCCGGTTTGTAAATTTTCCAGAGAGCTCAGCGCCTAGGCGCTGACTTATGGCGCCTAGGCGCTGTCCCGATTCTGTGCGCGCGCGCCCGTGGCGCCTAGGCGCTAGTCTGACGCAGAAATGAGTATTTAAGTCCGTTTTTGCTGATTTTAGGTCATTCTCTCTCAATTTCTTCCGCCCCCATTTGTTGTAGAGCTCGATTCTTGAGCCAAAACCTTATTCTTACCCATTCTAATACATTAGAGTTGATTTCTTGTTGATTTCTCTTGATTTTCACAACGGGCAACTAAGGTAAGTGCTCTAATTTGGGTTTAGGGTTTGTGTTGTTGATGTATTAGGTGAGATCTGATCTTTTTATCTTGTTCTTGGCTTGTTTTAGCATTCAATTCATCTCTAGCATCGTTCTTAATGTCCAGCATGATTTTCTTAATGGTTGACACCCGTTTAGTAAATTGTGTGTGGGTTAGATTAAAGATTTATGACTTAGCGATCACACTTCATGTTTTGAGTAATTAAATCTAGCATTCTGAATTAAATGTGGCCACATTTGTTTGGGTTGTTGATAAATTATAGAGATAGAATAAAATCGAGTCCCATTGATAGAGATTTCATCAATTGGCTCGTCGCATGAATACTCGTCGCTCGCGACTAATCCTAATTTGGGAGAGCGATCTCCCCTAAGTTAGAATTATTAGCGAAGCATAGTCTAGAGTCGTCACCTCTTTTCTAATTAATTGGGATTATTAGTTCTAATTAAAGCATGGGAGCACCTTTTTTAATTGGGTCTTTTAATGTGTGTGAGTGTTAACAAAAACCGGTTAAGTATATTTTGTGTCTATGATCCGAACCACATCAACAACCAATCCCGACACTCAAATTAGGAGCACGTGTTCCGTTAGCTATTTTTTCTGTTTTAGTTTAATTCTCCGTTAGCGTTTTCCCCCTTTATTTTTCTGTTTTAAATTGAGTTTTATCCAAGGCAAATAGAAGTTAATTAAGAGAAAATAATTTTGGTTCCTTGTGGTTCGACACCCGACTACCACTAGCTGCAAAGCTCTGTTGTATCGGATTTATAAATGTTATTTTGGCGGGTCTCGACAACCCGAACATTAGAGAAATTTTATTAAGTTAAAAAAATCTTGTCAAGGGGCATCAATTGCGACCTCAACACAAACCCGAGCATACGAGGAGCACGTTTTATCCTTTGTGGGCTTGTCCAACCGCAAAGGAACACCTACCGTGCTCGCAATATTACTCAACCCAGGGGTGGTCCACAATTCCATAGGGACATGAAAAAACTTGACCCACATAGGAATTTTATCAAAAACAAAGGTCTGGGGAACAATCCCAGGGACCCACTGCCTCAGAAGGATAGGCTTCCCCCCTATGTGCCAGGGGCCATTCTCCAGGACCCAGTCCCGAGCTGAGTCCTTTTTGAACCTGAAGATGATCAAACCATTATCAAACAAGTTAATGGTTGGAACTTCCACATGTCCCCAAATCTTCCTGACAAGCCGGTCAAGAACAAAAAAGGGAAGTTTGCCATCAATAAACTGACCCACCAAAGAACCTCTCCAGACTGCTATGCCCTCCTCAATAACCTCATCCGAGGGAATGGCAAACATAATCCCTTTTTTTTTTTTTTGCAACGATGTTTTAATAAATGCGAGGATTGAACCCATGACCTTTTAGTCACGGGCACAACCATATGCCAATTGAGCTATGCTCAGTTTGGCCAAACAAAATCCCTGACCAAACCATGTGTGGTTAAATCTATTTTGTTTTCAAAGCAAAATATTTATGATCTTTTATATAAAGGATCTTGTTTTCTAACGGGTGAGCTCAAACCATGTTTTGCTAGTATTTCTTTTGAGTTCTTACAGGAGGCCAAAACACTCATTGAGAAGTTTGATTCAAAGATCGCTTCTACCGTCAACAATTGCAAACAACACATGGATATCAATGCCAAAACATTTATTGAGAAACAAAACACCAAAGTTTCTTTTCGGACCATCCATGGCAGCAAGCATAAGGTGTTCAAACCGGATGATTGGGTTTGAAAATTATTTTGGAAAGATCATTGTTCTTTTTATAAGAAACCCAAGTGGAGTTCAAAAGGCAACTTACCTATGAAATCTCATGACTACAAGATTGCTCTACAAGGCGAGGGAGATAACAATTATATGTTCAATGCCGCTGATTTTCGTCCTTTTGATGTAGATGATGGTGATTCGAGGACGAATCCTTTTGAAGAATGGGAGGATGATATGAATTATTTTGGCAATCTAATTCATATCCATGATGAAACTCAAGGAGGTCAAACCATTGTTATGGGGCAAGGGTTAAAGTCAACGATGAAGAGAAAGACATGGATTTCAACTTGTCTCAAGTCCAATTTATGGAAGACTAAAGTATTATAATTAAACTAAGTTTAATATGCACATTTTGTCACTTATTACACTAATTAAAAGTGTAACAAAGTCTTAGGCAACCTTTCATATTTCTAGATGACTTTTACTTTTCCAAGATGCCTTTTAGAATATCAAGGCACCCTTTGGTATTTCAAGGTGGCTTTTCATATTGGCATTTATGTTAGGGAGTTAAAGAGTCTCTTGGCTGAATTCCTTGTCTATAAAAGGGATTGGTCATGTCTAATGTAAAAGAACAACTTAGATATTTGAATTGAAAACTCCATTGGAGCATTTCCATAGTCGAGAGTTATTGTTACCTTTGCATTTCTTGTTTGACTTGCATGTTCGAGAAGCATTCTATTAGACTTGATCAATCTAATAGTGGAGTGTTTCGGTTCAAGGTTAGGGACAAGTTCCTCATCCTTGGATATTCGATCTAAGGTATTTCTATTCTTCTCTTTATCTTTGGGTGAAACCGATCTGATTAAGGGGTTTTAGTGTTTGTGATTCAAGGGTTCGAATAACCAAGGGGTTCTTGATCCAATTCACTAAGGTTTCGTATCATTTGGTATCAGAGCTTAGGTTGTTCTAACCGAAAGCTCAAGATTAGAAAAAAATCTATCTTTAACTTTTGTCTTTTAAATTTCCAAGTTGCTTCCAATTCTGTAATTTTTTGTTCTTTTCAATTTTGAATTATTAGAACAATCTATTACATCTCTATCCTTTAAATTATGTCCAAATTAAAAAAAAAAAAAAAAAGGAAAACAAAAAAGTGTCAAATTAGTTTGTTTCTAGTTTTGCATGTCAATTGCTTTTTCAATGCATGCATGAGTTGTAATCTACAATTCCAATACACTGCAATTAATGCATGAGTTGTAACTTGTGCTCATTGATTCCAATCACATTCTCAACCATAAAAAGTCAATTGTGTCTTTTCATTTCATATTCTTTTCTTTAACTTTGTTCTTTGAATATATCCACTAATTAAGTTAATAGTTGCTTTTTTTTACATGCTTGTTTATTACTTGATTGCAAAACTTTCATAGCTCTCAGTTTTGCTCCAACCAACTTGAGAGAAGTGAGCTGTGAGATTATAATCGAGTGTAAACATGAGTGATCTTCATTATAAAGGAGAGTAAACACACGAGGAATTGCTTGTGAGGTTTTTCATTTGGCAAGCCATGTTGCACCAAAGAAGAAGACGTCGTGAGACCTACAATCGTGATGATCATTTTATGAAGGATTTTCTCGACAATATAGCTGAGATGCGCCAATGCATCAATGAGCTATTTGAAATAGAGCAAGCGTTGAATTTGCGGGACCAAGCAAGGGAGAAAAGGGTCATACAATCTGTTGAAAGAGGGGAAGATTGCCCTAAGAAATCTACAAGGTACACTAAACCTAAACCAACTTCCAGTGTTACTTTATCTTTGGAAAAGGTTAGTTTACCTACTGAAATTCGGCCTATTGAAGAGGTAGAAGATGATAAAGTTCAAAATGACACACTTTGTGATTTGGTGTCAATGCATACTAATGGTGATATCATACTTAGTACGCAATTAGATTGCAAAGTCTTGTTTGATTGTAACACTTCTATTGTTTTGCCTACACTTGAAGAAATGCATGTTGATGTGTGTGAGTTAGAGGAAAAGGCACAAAAGGCCAAGACAAAAGCATGCGATTGTATTGAAAAAGAATCACGTGAGAAAAATAGTGAGAAAGAAAAGCATGAGATTAGTTTATGGCCTACAATAAAAAATGAGAGAAAAGCCCAGAATGTGAGCATGTGTGAAAGAAAATGTGTGGTTAAATCTATTTTGTTTTCAAAGCAAAATATTTATGATCTTTTATATAAAGGATCTTGTTTTCTAACGGGTGAGCTCAAACCATGTTTTGCTAGTATTTCTTTTGAGTTCTTACAGGAGGCCAAAACACTCATTGAGAAGTTTGATTCAAAGATCGCTTCTACCGTCAACAATTGCAAACAACACATGGATATCAATGCCAAAACATTTATTGAGAAACAAAACACCAAAGTTTCTTTTCGGACCATCCATGGCAGCAAGCATAAGGTGTTCAAACCGGATGATTGGGTTTGGAAATTATTTTGGAAAGATCATTGTTCTTTTTATAAGAAACCCAAGTGGAGTTCAAAAGGCAACTTACCTATGAAATCTCATGACTACAAGATTGCTCTACAAGGCGAGGGAGATAACAATTATATGTTCAATGCCGCTGATTTTCGTCCTTTTGATGTAGATGATGGTGATTCGAGGACGAATCCTTTTGAAGAATGGGAGGATGATATGAATTATTTTGGCAATCTAATTCATATCCATGATGAAACTCAAGGAGGTCAAACCATTGTTATGGGGCAAGGGTTAAAGTCAACGATGAAGAGAAATACATGGATTTCAACTTGTCTCAAGTCCAATTTATGGAAGACTAAAGTATTATAATTAAACTAAGTTTAATATGCACATTTTGTCACTTATTACACTAATTAAAAGTGTAACAAAGTCTTAGGCAACCTTTCATATTTCTAGATGACTTTTACTTTTCCAAGATGCCTTTTAGAATATCAAGGCACCCTTTGGTATTTCAAGGTGGCTTTTCATATTGGCATTTATGTTAGGGAGTTAAAGAGTCTCTTGGCTGAATTCCTTGTCTATAAAAGGGATTGGTCATGTCTAATGTAAAAGAACAACTTAGATATTTGAATTGAAAACTCCATTGGAGCATTTCCATAGCCGAGAGTTATTGTTACCTTTGCATTTCTTGTTTGACTTGCATGTTCGAGAAGCATTCTATTAGACTTGATCAATCTAATAGTGGAGTGTTTCGGTTCAAGGTTAGGGACAAGTTCCTCATCCTTGGATATTCGATCTAAGGTATTTCTATTCTTCTCTTTATCTTTGGGTGAAACCGATCTGATTAAGGGGTTTTAGTGTTTGTGATTCAAGGGTTCGAATAACCAAGGGGTTCTTGATCCAATTCACTAAGGTTTCGTATCATTTGGTATCAGAGCTTAGGTTGTTCTAACCGAAAGCTCAAGATTAGAAAAAAATCTATCTTTAACTTTTGTCTTTTAAATTTCCAAGTTGCTTCCAATTCTGTAATTTTTTGTTCTTTTCAATTTTGAATTATTAGAACAATCTATTACATCTCTATCCTTTAAATTCTGTCCAAATTAAAAAAAAAAAAAAAAAAAGGAAAACAAAAAAGTGTCAAATTAGTTAGTTTCTAGTTTTGCATGTCAATTGCTTTTTCAATGCATGCATGAGTTGTAATCTACAATTCCAATACACTGCAATTAATGCATGAGTTGTAACTTGTGCTCATTGATTCCAATCACATTCTCAACCATAAAAAGTCAATTGTGTCTTTTCATTTCATATTCTTTTCTTTAACTTTGTTCTTTGAATATATCCACTAATTAAGTTAATAGTTGCTTTTTTTTACATGCTTGTTTATTACTTGATTGCAAAACTTTCATAGCTCTCAGTTTTGCTCCAACCAACTTGAGAGAAGTGAGCTGTGAGATTATAATCGAGTGTAAACATGAGTGATCTTCATTATAAAGGAGAGTAAACACACGAGGAATTGCTTGTGAGGTTTTTCATTTGGCAAGCCATGTTGCACCAAAGAAGAAGACGTCGTGAGACCTACAATCGTGATGATCATTTTATGAAGGATTTTCTCGACAATATAGCTGAGATGCGCCAATGCATCAATGAGCTATTTGAAATAGAGCAAGCGTTGAATTTGCGGGACCAAGCAAGGGAGAAAAGGGTCATACAATCTGTTGAAAGAGGGGAAGATTGCCCTAAGAAATCTACAAGGTACACTAAACCTAAACCAACTTCCAGTGTTACTTTATCTTTGGAAAAGGTTAGTTTACCTACTGAAATTCGGCCTATTGAAGAGGTAGAAGATGATAAAGTTCAAAATGACACACTTTGTGATTTGGTGTCAATGCATACTAATGGTGATATCATACTTAGTACGCAATTAGATTGCAAAGTCTTGTTTGATTGTAACACTTCTATTGTTTTGCCTACACTTGAAGAAATGCATGTTGATGTGTGTGAGTTAGAGGAAAAGGCACAAAAGGCCAAGACAAAAGCATGCGATTGTATTGAAAAAGAATCACGTGAGAAAAATAGTGAGAAAGAAAAGCATGAGATTAGTTTATGGCCTACAATAAAAAATGAGAGAAAAGCCCAGAATGTGAGCATGTGTGAAAGAAAATGTGTGGTTAAATCTATTTTGTTTTCAAAGCAAAATATTTATGATCTTTTATATAAAGGATCTTGTTTTCTAACGGGTGAGCTCAAACCATGTTTTGCTAGTATTTCTTTTGAGTTCTTACAGGAGGCCAAAACACTCATTGAGAAGTTTGATTCAAAGATCGCTTCTACCGTCAACAATTGCAAACAACACATGGATATCAATGCCAAAACATTTATTGAGAAACAAAACACCAAAGTTTCTTTTCGGACCATCCATGGCAGCAAGCATAAGGTGTTCAAACCGGATGATTGGGTTTGGAAATTATTTTGGAAAGATCATTGTTCTTTTTATAAGAAACCCAAGTGGAGTTCAAAAGGCAACTTACCTATGAAATCTCATGACTACAAGATTGCTCTACAAGGCGAGGGAGATAACAATTATATGTTCAATGCCGCTGATTTTCGTCCTTTTGATGTAGATGATGGTGATTCGAGGACGAATCCTTTTGAAGAATGGGAGGATGATATGAATTATTTTGGCAATCTAATTCATATCCATGATGAAACTCAAGGAGGTCAAACCATTGTTATGGGGCAAGGGTTAAAGTCAACGATGAAGAGAAATACATGGATTTCAACTTGTCTCAAGTCCAATTTATGGAAGACTAAAGTATTATAATTAAACTAAGTTTAATATGCACATTTTGTCACTTATTACACTAATTAAAAGTGTAACAAAGTCTTAGGCAACCTTTCATATTTCTAGATGACTTTTACTTTTCCAAGATGCCTTTTAGAATATCAAGGCACCCTTTGGTATTTCAAGGTGGCTTTTCATATTGGCATTTATGTTAGGGAGTTAAAGAGTCTCTTGGCTGAATTCCTTGTCTATAAAAGGGATTGGTCATGTCTAATGTAAAAGAACAACTTAGATATTTGAATTGAAAACTCCATTGGAGCATTTCCATAGCCGAGAGTTATTGTTACCTTTGCATTTCTTGTTTGACTTGCATGTTCGAGAAGCATTCTATTAGACTTGATCAATCTAATAGTGGAGTGTTTCGGTTCAAGGTTAGGGACAAGTTCCTCATCCTTGGATATTCGATCTAAGGTATTTCTATTCTTCTCTTTATCTTTGGGTGAAACCGATCTGATTAAGGGGTTTTAGTGTTTGTGATTCAAGGGTTCGAATAACCAAGGGGTTCTTGATCCAATTCACTAAGGTTTCGTATCATTTGGTATCAGAGCTTAGGTTGTTCTAACCGAAAGCTCAAGATTAGAAAAAAATCTATCTTTAACTTTTGTCTTTTAAATTTCCAAGTTGCTTCCAATTCTGTAATTTTTTGTTCTTTTCAATTTTGAATTATTAGAACAATCTATTACATCTCTATCCTTTAAATTCTGTCCAAATTAAAAAAAAAAAAAAAAAAAGGAAAACAAAAAAGTGTCAAATTAGTTAGTTTCTAGTTTTGCATGTCAATTGCTTTTTCAATGCATGCATGAGTTGTAATCTACAATTCCAATACACTGCAATTAATGCATGAGTTGTAACTTGTGCTCATTGATTCCAATCACATTCTCAACCATAAAAAGTCAATTGTGTCTTTTCATTTCATATTCTTTTCTTTAACTTTGTTCTTTGAATATATCCACTAATTAAGTTAATAGTTGCTTTTTTTTACATGCTTGTTTATTACTTGATTGCAAAACTTTCATAGCTCTCAGTTTTGCTCCAACCAACTTGAGAGAAGTGAGCTGTGAGATTATAATCGAGTGTAAACATGAGTGATCTTCATTATAAAGGAGAGTAAACACACGAGGAATTGCTTGTGAGGTTTTTCATTTGGCAAGCCATGTTGCACCAAAGAAGAAGACGTCGTGAGACCTACAATCGTGATGATCATTTTATGAAGGATTTTCTCGACAATATAGCTGAGATGCGCCAATGCATCAATGAGCTATTTGAAATAGAGCAAGCGTTGAATTTGCGGGACCAAGCAAGGGAGAAAAGGGTCATACAATCTGTTGAAAGAGGGGAAGATTGCCCTAAGAAATCTACAAGGTACACTAAACCTAAACCAACTTCCAGTGTTACTTTATCTTTGGAAAAGGTTAGTTTACCTACTGAAATTCGGCCTATTGAAGAGGTAGAAGATGATAAAGTTCAAAATGACACACTTTGTGATTTGGTGTCAATGCATACTAATGGTGATATCATACTTAGTACGCAATTAGATTGCAAAGTCTTGTTTGATTGTAACACTTCTATTGTTTTGCCTACACTTGAAGAAATGCATGTCGATGTGTGTGAGTTAGAGGAAAAGGCACAAAAGGCCAAGACAAAAGCATGCGATTGTATTGAAAAAGAATCACGTGAGAAAAATAGTGAGAAAGAAAAGCATGAGATTAGTTTATGGCCTACAATAAAAAATGAGAGAAAAGCCCAGAATGTGAGCATGTGTGAAAGAAAATGTGTGGTTAAATCTATTTTGTTTTCAAACCAAAATATTTATGATCTTTTATATAAAGGATCTTGTTTTCTAACGGGTGAGCTCAAACCATGTTTTGCTAGTATTTCTTTTGAGTTCTTACAGGAGGCCAAAACACTCATTGAGAAGTTTGATTCAAAGATCGCTTCTACCGTCAACAATTGCAAACAACACATGGATATCAATGCCAAAACATTTATTGAGAAACAAAACACCAAAGTTTCTTTTCGGACCATCCATGGCAGCAAGCATAAGGTGTTCAAACCGGATGATTGGGTTTGGAAATTATTTTGGAAAGATCATTGTTCTTTTTATAAGAAACCCAAGTGGAGTTCAAAAGGCAACTTACCTATGAAATCTCATGACTACAAGATTGCTCTACAAGGCGAGGGAGATAACAATTATATGTTCAATGCCGCTGATTTTCGTCCTTTTGATGTAGATGATGGTGATTCGAGGACGAATCCTTTTGAAGAATGGGAGGATGATATGAATTATTTTGGCAATCTAATTCATATCCATGATGAAACTCAAGGAGGTCAAACCATTGTTATGGGGCAAGGGTTAAAGTCAACGATGAAGAGAAAGACATGGATTTCAACTTGTCTCAAGTCCAATTTATGGAAGACTAAAGTATTATAATTAAACTAAGTTTAATATGCACATTTTGTCACTTATTACACTAATTAAAAGTTTAACAAAGTCTTAGGCAACCTTTCATATTTCTAGATGACTTTTACTTTTCCAAGATGCCTTTTAGAATATCAAGGCACCCTTTGGTATTTCAAGGTGGCTTTTCATATTGGCATTTATGTTAGGGAGTTAAAGAGTCTCTTGGCTGAATTCCTTGTCTATAAAAGGGATTGGTCATGTCTAATGTAAAAGAACAACTTAGATATTTGAATTGAAAACTCCATTGGAGCATTTCCATAGCCGAGAGCTATTGTTACCTTTGCATTTCTTGTTTGACTTGCATGTTCGAGAAGCATTCTATTAGACTTGATCAATCTAATAGTGGAGTGTTTCGGTTCAAGGTTAGGGACAAGTTCCTCATCCTTGGATATTCGATCTAAGGTATTTCTATTCTTCTCTTTATCTTTGGGTGAAACCGATTGGTTGAGTGAAACCCACTATAGTCCGAGGGTTGCACTCTCGTCACTGTTGATATATTATGTCCTCTGATATAACCGTCACGGGCAAGTCGACCCTTCACAAGTTTTTCGTAATCACACCTGGGTCACTTTAAACCGTTTAACCCCTGCATTACGTCTTGTTCCTTAAGTACCACTGACACCTCTAATGAACAATAGATCTGTGGTCCAACCAACAGATCAATTAACCCTCTCATCTCATGAGAGTGTGCGCACCAATTGTTCAAGCCCCGGAGTCAACTATTAAGGGAACAACCTATCTACTAACCCTGAAGAGCGGGTTAGGACTGAACTCCAATCTTGTTGTACTATGTTCCCAGCTACCTATTCGACTTTATCCCCAAGATGGTAGGCTTATTGAGTCGGCGCTTATGGGCCACTCTCACCCGTGCAAGTCAAAGGATACTATCGAATAAGCAGGAGTTCTGATATGAATTATTTTGACAATTCAATTCATATTCATGATGAAGGTCAAGGAAGTCAAATCATTGTTATGGAGCAAGGACCAAAGCCAACAAAGAAGAGGAATGCATGACTAAACTTTATCACAAGTTCAAATGCATGGAATGATATGAAGACTTTATTAATGTTGTAATATTCAAATTTGAATTCCTAGAAAGCATGCATTTAATTAAGTAGTTGGAGAATTCCTTTAATTAGGTACTTGGGAAAATCTTTTATTATGGGTTGTTGGAAAGTAGAAGTTAGGTAGTTGGGGGAAATCATTAATTTGCATGCACTATCATTCCTTGTCTATAAAAGGAAATTATTTTGTCTAATGTAAAAAAAGTTGATAAGAATATATGGAAATGTAGTGTTTTGGGTTTCTTGTGTGTTCTTGTGATAGAATGCACTAATATTTGGAGCATTCAGGTGAGGATTGATCTGTCTTGTTTGTGGAGTGCTTTGAAGATCGAGGGTTGATGGGAGCCAAAAGCTTTGTCCGATCCTTGGTTTGTTAGATCATCTAAGTAACCTGTTTTCTAGCCTTTCTTAGGGGTTGAGACCAAATTGGCTACTGGGATTTTCATGTTAATGTGTTGGGGGTCCGTATAATCAAGGGGTTCTCACGCTTATTCTTGGAGATTTCGTATCATTTGGTATCAGAGCTTTGGCTCTAGGTCGGGTGTATCATCTATCTGTCTTTTGTGTCTTTTATTTCCTTCTTATTGCAAAACTCCAAAAAAAAAAACAATTCAAAAATCATCTTCTTGAAGTGTTTCCTTTTTTTTTGTCTTTTTTTTTGTAAATGCCTTTTTTCTTGTCTTCTGCGTGCATCTGTTGTATTCTTTATGTCTGAAGATGATATTAAAGTAAAGTGTGTCGAATATGTTGTTTTTTCTTGTTCAGCACGAATTTCTCTATCCAACAAGATAAATTTCCATTTAATTCGAGCCCTATAACTTTAGTTATTGATTTTTTCTTCAAGCCCCACACGTTTTGAGTGTTCTGCCCAGATTTTCAATTTCCTGATCTACCTTAGATTATTTGTATCTTAGTGTTTTGTATCTCCAAAATATGCATATTTGATATCCAATTTAAGCTCTCTGAGTGAGCTATCCATACCAATTAGTTTTGTAGAATTTCATTCAGTAGAAAGAAAGATATGAATTGTTTAGTGCATATTGTCCGATCTAGAAAACCTGATGTTTAGAATCTGCTGCGGCTGATTTCAAAAACAACTATATCGGGCTGATTACTACTGCGAATACAGTCAAACTGGGTACCGTTTTGAAGATCATTGAAATATCTTTCTAACCTAATTGGATTTGTTTCTATCCAAGCTCTGAGGAAGAAGATAATATATCAAGAGTAAAGAACCCCCTGCAGAAAACTTGTAATATTTGGAAATCTGTTCTGGAAAACATATTGGTATATCATTTGGAGAATTATTTTGACAATCATTCAAGTCCAAGATGGTGCTCAAAAGATATTTTGGATTCGAGGACGAATCCTTTTGAAGAACGAGAGGATGATATGAATTATTTTGACAATTCAATTCATATTCATGATGAAGGTCAAGGAAGTCAAATCATTGTTTTTTTTTTTTGCAACGGTAGTTTAATTAATGCGAGGATTGAACCCATGACATTTTGGTCACCGGCTCAACCCTATGCCAATTGAGCTATGCTCGGTTTGGCAGTCAAATCATTGTTATGGAGCAAGGACCAAAGCCAACAAAGAAGAGGAATGCATGACTAAACTTTGTCACAAGTTCAAATGCATGGAATGATATGAAGACTTTATTAATGTTGTAATATTCAAATTTGAATTCCTAGAAAGCATGCATTTAATTAAGTAGTTGGAGAATTCCTTTAATTAGGTACTTGGGAAAATCTTTTAATATGGGTTGTTGGAAAGTAGAAGTTAGAGTTTTCTTGTAAAAAGACTTCCTAAAATTCTCTCTGTTCTCTCTCCTCCCATCAATGGGGGATTGAGTTTTTTGAAGCTTTTTCCATGGTGGTCGTCGACCTTCTTGTTGCTGCTGGGTGTAGGTGTTGAGCCATTAGCGGAGCTGGGCGCGTCTTCTTCTTTGGTGTTCATCGTTGCTGATCTGGGCGCGTCATAGAGGTATGTTTTTCCTCACTGTTTTTTAAGTTTTGTTCTTTCGTTTGTTTTTAGTTTGTTAGGTGGGCTCTGTCGCTTCCCTTTGGTTTTTAGTGCTGTGGAGTTAAGGTTGTTCTTCACGACAATGAGGAAGAAGAAATCACCGCTGAAAAGGCCATCTGCTCAAAGCAATGGCCCGTCCTCGGTGCAAAATGGACTGCGCCTTTCGAATTCATCTGCTCACATTTTGAGTATTAGTTCCTTAGAGGCAGGAAGTTCTGGGGTGGGAAGTAAAGCAAATGTTCAAAAAATGACCTCTGTAGCTTCTGGGCAGAACTCAACCCATTTGAAAAACGGTAAAACAGGAGGTCATCCTCCTCAGCTGGGTTCCGAATCTGTAGGCAAGGCCTGCGTTGTCCATCAGCATTTGAATTCACCTTCTGATTCAGAGGGAGTGGCGGCAGTGTCTTCCTCAAATCTGGGCAATCGGCTGGAGGTTGAAGAAGACGGTGTAGGGCACGCTGATTTCTCTCTCCTTGATGAGGAGGCCTCTGACCAGTCATTGAATGCGATTACTATAAATGGAAAAGGAAATTTCATTAATTCCAATGGTGGGAGTAATAAGGCGTTTCTCCCTTCCTCTCCCGTGAAAAATGCTGATATTAGTAATGAGCAGGCTGGCAATTTTCTTGGCATCCCTTCAGTTAGCCGTATGGGGAAAGCTTCAGCTGAGGAATTTTTGGAAAGTAATTCCTTGGTTCCTAACATTAAAGTTTCTCGTTTGGGTAAGTCCATTGGGGGGAGTGTTAAACTTGTCGCCAATCTCCCTTCTTCCCCCGTGATAGGTGCTACTTTTAGTAAGGAACGGGCTGAAATTTCTTTGGAAAATCCTTCAGGTAGCAGATTGGTGAAAGGATCAGAAGCTACTTTTTTGGAAAGTCAATTTTCGTTGGAAGGCTCTCTCTCCTTGGGTACTTCGCTGATGCCTAAAGAGTTGACAACCTTTGACCCTCGTTTTGGTAAGTCTGGAGGCAGTAGCTATCCTGAAGGGCTGCAATGTGGGGTCTCATTGGGTCATCCAAGTTGTGACGTCCATTTTGCCAACCCAAATGGGCCTGACACAAAGGGGCTTGGCCCAATTGAACTTGAAATGATTGGAAATTGTGGCCTTGGGAAAAATGGGCTTGGTCAAATTCGGAGGGGCCCTATTGCTCATGGCTTAAAAAATGGAGTTTTGCCAATTGGGTCGTCCTCTTTTAGCCCAATAGGGGGTGGGAAGTTGGGACACTTGGTGACTCGGCGTGGTATGCCCGATCGGGATGAGGTTCTCCCCCTTGAGGGAAATGATGGAACTAGTGAGTTTGGGATGAGAGGTAGTTCGCTTGGGCCTAGGATTGGCTTGGGGTTTCCAGGAAAGTTTCCTCTGTTAGGCCATCCTCGGTCGGTTGTGGGAGCTAGTGAGGGGAATGAGGTGGAGTCCCTTGGTCAGGAACAGAAGGCTAGTTGGGCTAATCTTTTTGGGCCTCAGTGGACTTCACCCGCTGCTGAACCCCTTGTCTATAACCCTCCTATTAAGAAAGATGGAATTATGTTTGCCATTCCCTCGGATGAGGTTATTGAGGAGAGCATAGCAGTTTGGAGAGGTTCGTTGGTGAGTCAGTTTATGGATGGCAAACTCCCATTTTTTGTTCTTGATCGGCTGGTCAGGCGGATTTGGGGACATGTGGAAGTTCCTACCATTAATTTGTTTGACAATGGTTTGATCATCTTCAGGTTCCAAAAGGACTCAGCTCGGGACTGGGTCTTGGAGAATGGGCCCTGGCACTTCGGGGGGAAGCCTATCCTTCTGAGGCAGTGGGCCCCTGGGATTGTCCCCCAGACCTTTGTGTTCGATAAAATACCTGTGTGGGTTAAGTTTTTCCATGTCCCTATGGAATTGTGGACCACTCCTGGGTTGAGTAACATTGCGAGTACGGTTGGTGTTCCTTTGCGGCTGGATAAGCCTACAAAGGACAAAACGTGCTCCTCGTATGCTCGGGTTTGTGTGGAGGTTGCGATTGATGCCCCTCTTCCTAGTAAAGTTGGGTCACTGTCTATGGGGTAGATCACACTATCCCAATTGAGTATGAATGGAAGCCTAAGCGGTGCCTGTCTTGCCGTGTCTTTGGTCATTCGGACACAGGTTGCCCGAAACAGAATGTGGGTAGTATTGATCCCATCATAATTACTCAGGTGTCTGCTGAGGGCGAGGTCAAGGTACCGGCCCAGAGTGAGGGCGTGGACTCGGACCAGGTGGTGGGTGATAGTGGGGAAGGTCATCAGGCCTCCTCTCTTGAGGTTGGTGATGAGTTTCTCCCTGTGGAAGGGAAATCTCGTAGGCTTAAACGGAACAGGAAGAAGGCTGCGAAGTCCTTGGCAGCGACAGACTTGTCTGCTCTTCCCATTGCCTTGGTTGGCCCCCCGAGGTCTCCTATTGGCCCCATCTCTAGGTTGTCCCGTTCTCCTGAGCCCCTAAAGAGGGTCCCCGTGACTAACTCTTTTGGTTCTCTAGCTGACTCCTCGGAGTGTGCCTTGGCCTCCCCGAGGGTGGTTTCCTTAGTGGAAAAGACGCTCTGTGATAGTGTGGACCCTCGATGGTGTCAGGATGCCATTGTTTCCCCTTCTACTTCCTATGTCTAGTTGGTGCTCGTGGAATGTGCGCGGTCTCACTGACCCGACAAAAGGACGATGTGTTCGCTCCTTTTTGCAGGCTGAGAATATTGGTTTCTGCTGCCTGGTAGAAACTAAGGTTAAGGCTCATCAGTTTGATTTCGTGTTTCGTTCCTTTGGGGCTGATTGGCAGTGTGTTTGTAGTTATGGGGATAGTGGCCTGGGTCGTATTTGGGTGTTATGGCGTTCCCGCCGTTTCTCTTTCTCCCCAAGCCTGATTAGTCCTCAGTTGGTTACTGGCTCCCTGGTGGACCTGTCTTCTCAGGTTGCGACTCATATTGCCTGTGTGTATGGGTCCAATCTCGAGGCTGGGAGGTCTGCTTTGTGGAGGGAGTTGGCCTTGGCTTGTTCGAGGTGGTCTTCCCCTGGTGTTGTTATGGGAGACTTCAATGAGTCTCGCCGGTTGACTGAGAGGAGTGAGGGTAACCATAGCATTTCTGCGATGGGAGCCTTTGATACTGCTCTCCTAGAGGCTGACTTGGTTGAGCTGCCGGTTCAGGGGAATTGGTTCACTTGGACTAGTCGCCCGAGGGGTGGCCCAGGAGGTCAGTTGGGAAGGTTGGATAGAGTTTTGGTCAACGCTGAGTGGGCTTCTGGTCGGCCTATGTGTGTGGTGCACGTGCATGACTGGGGTGTCTCTGACCATAGTCCGTTGGTCTTCTCTCCAGGCCCTTTAGGTGCTCGTCGGTCTCCTTCCTTTCGGTTCTTCAACCATTGGGGGGAGTCTGATAGGTTTTTGTCTGTGATTGCCGGTAGGTGGGTGACCCATGTTGGGGTCTCTCCGCTTGTTAGCTTCGCTCGCAATTTAAAGGGCTTAAAGGGGTCTCTCAGGCAGGAGTTTGGGACGCCGATTGCCGTGCTTAGTCAGCAGGTTATTGATCTGCGCTTGGCCATGGAGGCTGCCCAGGCGGGAGTTTTGGTGGACCCCCTTTCTCCTTCCCTCCAGCTTCAGGCCGCTGAGGCTTCTGATAGGTTCTGGGCAGCAGCTAGGTGTGAGGAAGCCTCCCTTCGACAGAAATCGAGGGTCAAGTGGCTGGCGTTAGGGGATAGGAACTCGGGGTTCTTTCACAGGAGCGTGAAAGTTAGGGCAGCCCGGAATAACTTTTCCTCTTTGGTTGATGGTTCTGGGGTCAGGATGTCTTCCCATGAGGACATCTCGAGATCCCTGGTTCATTATTTCCAGGGTCTCTTGGGGTCCCAAGCGGTTGGTTATCGTGACCTCTCTGAGCGTTTAAAGCCGATGGTGGGATTTTCGTGGTCTGATCAGTGTGTAACTGATCTCATTCGCCCCATCTCGCGAGATGAGGTTCGAGCTGTTCTCTTTTCCATGAGTAGTGCCAGGGCTCCTAGCCCGGATGGCTTCCCTGTGGGGTTTTTCAAAGCTGCTTGGAGTGTTGTTGGGGATGATTTCGTTTCCGCTGCGCTTCACTTCTTTGATACCTCCTTCCTACCTCCTGGTATCAATGCCACCTCTCTTACCTTGATTCCTAAGAAGGTGGGTGCCTCCCGGGTTGAGGATTTCAGGCCTATTTCCTGTTGTAATGTGTTGTATAAATGCATTGCAAAGGTTTTGGCTAATCGTCTTCGCGTGTGGCTGCCTTCCTTCATCAGTCCGAATCAGTCGGCCTTTGTTCAAGGTAGGAGCATTGTGGATAACATTCTGCTCTGCCAGGAGTTGGTTGGGGGTTACCACCTCAACAAAGGGAGCCCGCGGTGTGTGCTGAAGATCAACCTGCAGAAAGCTTATGACTCTATTCAGTGGGATTTTCTCTTTGGCTTACTGCTTTCGATTGGTACACCTTGCCAGTTTGTCAACTGGGTCCGGGCTTGCGTTACCTCGCCTATGTTCTCCATTTCGGTGAATGGGTCCTCTGAGGGGTTTTTTGCGGGTAGGCGTGGTCTCCGTCAGGGAGATCCCCTGTCCCCTTACCTGTTCGTCATGTGTATGGAAGTCTTGTCGCGTCTGCTGAATTCCCCGCCGCCTGAGTTTGAGTTTCATCCCAAGTGTGAGAGGGTTAATCTTACCCATCTATGCTTTGCGGATGACTTGATGATTTTCTCTGCGGGGAACAGGACTTCTTTGAGGTTTGTTCAGCAGACTCTACTTCACTTCCAGGAGCTTTCAGGCCATGTGGCTAACTCCGCTAAGAGCTCGATGTTCTGTGCGGGGGTCCCTGTCCAGGTGGCTGGCGGTCTGGCTGAGTTCATGGGTGTTGCTCTTGCGTCCTTGCCTGTTTGTTACTTAGGTCTCCCTCTCATCTCTGGTCGGCTGTCTTCTCGGGATTGCCAGCCCCTGATTGATCGGATCACCTCTAGGATTGGCAGTTGGACTGCTAGGGCTCTTTCCTATGCGGGAAGGTTGCAGCTTATCCAGTCGGTCCTCCAGAGCTTCCAGGTCTATTGGGCTAGTGTGTTTGTGCTGCCGGCTCGTATAGTCCATAGGGTGGAGAGTTTGCTTCGGTGCTACCTCTGGAAGGGCTCTCCTTCTGGTCGTGGGGGGGCGAAGGTTGCCTGGGATGACATTTGTTTGTCGAAGAGGGAGGGAGGTTTGGGTATTCGTCATATCCAATCCTGGAACTCGGCTGCGGTTATGAAGCTCCTTTGGCTCCTTCTGCTTCGCTCTGGTTCTCTATGGGTGGCTTGGATGGAGGAGTATATCCTCCGTGGTCGGTCTCTTTGGACGATTCCTGTGTCGTCTATGTGGTCTTGGTGCCTCAAGGCGATTATGGGGCTTCGGGACCAATTCTGTCCACTAGTCCGGTTTTCCATTGGTGACGGGTCTAGGTGTCGTATGTGGGTTGATCCATGGCTGCCTGATGGTCCTATTCTCCCCAGGATTAGTGATCGTATCTTGTATGACGCAGCTAGTCATATTCAAGCTATGGTCTCTGATTTTCGGCTACCTGATGGTTCGTGGCGGTGGCCGGTTGTGTCTCCTGATTTGTTGGAGATCGCTGATGCCGTGCGCTCTACTGTGTGTTGCCCAGGTAGGGAGGATAGGTTGATCTGGGTCCCAGGCGGGGTTTGTTTTTCGGTTTCGAGTGCTTGGGAGGCGATTCGCCCCCGTGGGACAGTGGTTCCGTGGCAGGGTTTGCTATGGTTTGGGGGGAATATTCCGCGTCATGCTTTTGTCACCTGGCTGGCCTTGAGGGACCGTTTGTATACCCGTGATAGGCTGGCTAGGTGGATCCCCTCGACACCTACCGATTATTTACTTTGTTTGTCTGGGACTGAGTCCCGAGACCACTTGTTCTTTCAGTGCCCCTTTGCGAGTTTGGTGTGGGAGGATATCCTCTGTTGGGGCAGAGCTTCCCGCCTCGTTCTCCCTTGGGATGCTGAGCTTGAGTGGATTTGTCGGGTGAGTGCTGGGCAGCACAAGCGTAAGCTTGTTTGGAGAGTGGCCTGGTGTGCTGTGATCTACCATATTTGGATGGAACGAAACTTGTGTGTTCACGGCCCGGGTCACCGCCCTCCTCAGTCGGTTATCGCCGCTATTCGGTCTGATATTTCTTCTGCATGCTCGTCCTGGGTGGGTGCGGTTTCGGCCGGCTCCCCCTGGGATTCTTTTGATTGACTTTGTCTTGTTCTTTGAGTGTGTGCAGGTGTTTTGTCAGGTGGCTCTTTGCGGTGCTGTTTCGCTTCTGGCGATTGCTTCTTCCCCCTCTCTGTCCCTGGTTGCTGCTGCTGTCTCTTCTCTGGAGGGGTCTTCAGTTTTTGGTTGCTCCGTGCGGTGCTGTCTCGTTGCTGGCGTTTGCTTCTTACCTTGTTCTGTCCCTTGGTGCTGCTGTTGTCTCTTCTCTGGAGGGGGTTTTCAGTTTGGTCTGTGCGGCTTGCCTGTTTGGGCCTCTCCCTGTGCTTGTTCCTGTTTTGAGGGCGCCTCTTGCAGAGGCTCGTTGAGTTTGCTTGCTTTCTTCCCCGTTTTTGCCCCTTGCTGTCCTTGGCTCTTTCTTCCCTGGTGGGCTTTTTGAGTGGTGGCTATGAGAGGTTGGTCTGTGGGGTGCCTCTCTCTGGTGGGGTTGGTTCAGGCGGTGCTTGCTACTCTTGCAGTTGGTTGTCCATCTCTGTTCTGTGGGTGCTCTTTGCCCCCTAGTGTGGTCCTGGTTCCTGAATTGAGTTGAGTTTGTTCTGGATGCTTGTTGTCACCCCGAAAGGCGCCTTGTCCGGAGGGTGTGTCGGTTTTTTGGTGGGTGTCCTTGGATTAGGCTTTGTCGAGGGAAGCGATGCTTGCCTGGTCCTTGTGGCTTTCTGCCGGGCCTGCATACCTGATGGTTGTTCTTTTGCCAGAAGTAGGGGGAAGACGAGTTGAAGGGTCTCTTCTTTGTTTTGGTTTTCTTGGCCGTGCTTGGGGGGCTGGCTTCTTGCATGCAGATGTTGGATGGCCAGCTTGGCCCCTTTTTTTCTCAGCATTTGTCTGTCCTCCCTCTGCTTTGCTTGGTGCCCCTTGTCCTTGTCTGGAGTCGCTCTTTTCCTCGTGCTGGCTGGGGGATTGATGGCTTCGGGTGGTTTTTGGGCAGCTTGGGTGTTATGCTTCGTTCGTGCTCTGGCTTGTTGTTCCTCTGGTTTCGTTTGTGCTCTTTTGCTCTTTGAGTTGTGTTGTAGTCATTTGTTTTTTGTCTTTTCTGGCTCCTTCCCGCATGTGGATTGGGTGCCGGGGTTTGTTGTTTGTTGGTTTTTGTTGCTTTCCCTCGGGCTTTAGTTTCCGTTGGGTTGTTTTGTTTGTTTGGTACATTGGTTTTTCCAGTGATGTTCTCTTGTTTGATGGTGCCCTTTGGCCTCGGGCTTTGAGGTCTTTTTGCTTAATATATAATCACCTTTGCAAAAAAAAAAAAAAAAGTAGAAGTTAGGTAGTTGGGGGAAATCATTAATTTGCATGCACTATCATTCCTTGTCTATAAAAGGAAATTATTTTGTCTAATGTAAAAAAAAGTTGATAAGAATATATGGAAATGTAGTGTTTTGGGTTTCTTGTGTGTTCTTGTGATAGAATGCACTAATATTTGGAGCATTCAGGTGAGGATTGATCTGTCTTGCTTGTGGAGTGCTTTGAAGATCGAGGGTTGATGGGAGCCAAAAGCTTTGTCCGATCCTTGGATTGTTAGATCATCTAAGTAACCTGTTTTCTAGCCTTTCTTAGGGGTTGAGACCAAATTGGCTACTGGGGTTTTCAAGTTAATGTGTGGGGGTCCGTATAATCAAGGGGTTCTCAAGCTTATTCTTGGAGATTTCGTATCAAGTTCATAGCGAGCTTATTCTTGGAGATTTCGTACAATACAAAGTGAGTCGCATCCAATAGTGTTATCAGGATAAGGTACCCAGCCTTATTCGTATACTATAGACCGTTTTGACTGACTATTTGAGCCTGATCCACAATACATGTCATACATGAGGCTTAAGTACTCATATTCAGCCAAGGGTGTTGGTCATTGGTATAGGTTAAACCAAACACGTTTCACTTTATTCCAGTAAACTCCTTTACTGAATAAAACTAATAACTCTTTATTCTAAATAGAATATTTACAAACATAACAGTTTACAAACCACGAGTTTTAGGACATAAAACCCAACAGTTGGGATGGGGTGGAGCTCGTTTGGGCCTAGGATTGGATCGGGGATTCCAGGAAAGTTTCCTCTGTTAGGCCATCCAAGTTCGGACTTAGGAGTGAGTGAGGGGGTTGATGCGTCTTTGGGTTCCTTTGGTGGGCAAATCTTTTTGGGCCTCAGTGGACCTCCCCAGCTGATGAACCCCTTCTCTATAACCCTCCAATTGAGAAGGATGGGATTATGTTTGCCATTCCCTCGGATGAGGTTATTGAGTAGGGCATAGCAGTTTGGAGAGGTTCGTTGGTGGGTCAGTTTATGGATGGCAAACTACCTTTTTTTGTTCTTGATAGGCTGGTCAGGAGGATTTGGGGTCATGTGGAAGTTCCAACCATTAACTTGTTTGATAATGGTTTGATCATCTTGAGGTTCAAAAAGGTCTCAGCTCGGGACTGGGTCCTAGAGAATGGCCCCTGGCACTTCGGGGGGAAGCCTATCCTTCTGCGGCAGTGGGACCCCGGGATAGTCCCCCAGACCTTTGTGTTCAATAAAATTCCTGCGTGGGTAAAGTTTTTTCATGTCCCTATGGAATTGTGGACCACTCCTGGGTTGAGTAACATTGCGAGTACGGTAGGTGTTCCTTTGCGGTTGGATAAGCCTACAAAGGACAAAACGTGCTTCTCGTACGCTCGGGTTTGTGTGGAGGTCGCGATTGATGCCCCTCTTCCTAGTAAAGTTGGGGTCACTGTCTATGGTGTGGATCATACTATCCCAATTGAATATGAGTGGAAGCCCAAGCGGTGTCTGTCTTGCCGTGTCTTTGGTATTCGGACATAGGTTGTCCGAAACAGACTGTGGATAGTATTGATCCCATCCTCCCTACACAGGTGTCTTCTGAGGGAGAGGTCAAGGTGCCGGCCTAGAGTGAGGTCGTGGGCTCGGATCAGGTAGTGGTTGCAAGTGGGGAGGGTCAACAGGCCTCCTCTCTTGAGGGTGTTGATGAGTATATCCCTGTGGAAGGGAAATCTCGTAGGCGTAAACAGAACAGGAAGAAGGCTGCCAAATCCTTGGATGCGACAGACTCGTCTGCCCGTCCCATTGCCTTGGTTAGTCTCCCGAGTTCTCTTATTGGCCCCACCTCTAGGCTTTCCCGTTCTCCTGAGCCCCCAAAGGGGGTCCCCGTGACTAACTCTTTCGGTTCTCTAGCTGATTCCTCGGGGTGTGCTTTGGCCTCCCCTAGGGTGGTTTCCTTAGTGGAAAAGGCGCACTGTGACAGTGTGGACCCTCGATGGTGTCAGGATGCCACTGTTTCCCCTTCTACTTCCTATGTCTAGTTGGTGCTCGTGGAATGTGCGCGGTCTCACTGACCCGACAAAAGGTCGATGTGTTCGTTCCTTTTTGATGTCTGAGAATATTGGTTTCTGCTGTCTGGTAGAAACTAAGGTTAAGGGTCATCAGTTTGATTTCCTGTTTCGTTCCTTTGGGGCCGATTGGTAGTGTGTGTGTAGTTATGGGGATGGTGGCCTGAGTCGTATTTGGGTGTTATGGCATTCCCGCCGTTTCTCCTTCTCTCCTAGCCTGATTGGTCCTCAGTTGGTTACTGGCTCCCTGGTGGATCTTTCTTCTCAGGTTGCGACCCAGATTGCCTGTGTGTATGGGTCCAACCTCGAGGCTAGGCGGTCTGCTTTATGGAGGGAGTTGACTTTGGCTTGTTCGAGGTTGTCGTCCCCTGGAGTGGTTATGGGTGACTTCAATGAGACTCGGCGATTGACTGAGAGGAGTGGCGGTAACCATAGCATCTCTGCGATGGGAGCCTTTGATAGTGCTCTCTTTGAGGCTGACTTGGTTGAGTTGCCAGTTCAGGGGAATTGGTTCACTTGGACTAGCCGCCCGCGTGGTGGCCCGGGAGGTCAGTTGGGGAGGTTGGATAGAGTTTTGGTGAATGCTGAGTGGGCTTCAGATCGTCCGCTGTGTGTGGTGGAGGTGCATGATTGGGGAGTTTCTGATCACTGTCATTTGGTTTTCTCTCCAGGCCCTTTATGTGCCCGTCGGTCTCCCTCCTTTCGGTTCTTTAACCATTGGGGGGGAGTCTGATAGGTTTTTGTCTGTGGTCTCTAGTAAGTGGATTTCCCATGTTGGGGTCTCTCCGCTTGTTAGCTTCTCTCGCAACTTAAAGGGCTTGAAGAGGACCTTAAGGCAGGAGTTGGGAAGCCGATCGCCGTGCTTAGTCAGGAGGTTGTTGATCTTCGCTCGGCCATGGAGCCTGCTCAGGTTGGTGTGTTGGCGATCCCCTTTCCCCCTCCCTCCAGCATCAGGCCTCTGAGGCTTCGGATAGATTTTGGGCAGCAGCTAGGTGTGAAGAAGCCTCTCTTCGACATAAATCTAGGATAAAATGGCTGGCGTTATGGAATAGAAACTCGGGTTTCTTTCACAGGAGCGTGAAAGTCAGGGCAGCTCGGAATGGTTTTTCCTCTCTGGTTGACGGTTCTGGGGCCAGGTTGTCGTCCCATGAGGACATCTCGAGTGCTGTGGTTCAGTATTTCCAGGGGCTCTTGGGTTCTCAGAAGGTTGGTTACCGTGACCTAACAGAGCAGTTAAAGCCGATAGTGGGTTTTTCGTGGTCTGATCAGTGTGTAACTAATCTCACCCGTCCCATCTCGAGAGATGAGGTTCGCGTTGTTCTCTTTTCCTTGAGTAGTGCCAAGGCTCCAGGTCCGGATGGTTTCCTTGTGGGGTTTTTCAAAGCTGCTTGGAGTGTTGTTGGGGATGATTGTTGTTCCACAGTGCTTCACTTCATTGATACTTCCTTCCTTCCTCCTAGTATCAATGTCACCTCTCTCACCTTGATTCCAAAGAAGGTGGGTGCCTCCCGGGTTGAGGATTTTAGGCCCATTTCCTCTTGTAATGTGTTGTATAAATGCATTGCAAAGGTTTTGGCTAATCGTCTTCGTGTGTGGCTGCCTTCCTTCATTAGTCTGAATCAGTCGGCCTTTGTTCAAGGGAGGAGTATTGTGGATAACATCCTGCTCTGCCAGGAGTTAGTTGGGGGGTACCACCTCAATAAGGGAAGCCCGCGTTGTGTGCTGAAGGTTGACCTGCAGAAAGCCTATGATTCTATCCAGTGGGATTTTCTCTTTGGCTTGCTGCTCGCGATTGGTACGCCTTGCCAGTTTGTTAACTGGATCCGGGCTTGCGTTACCTCGCCTATGTTCTCCATTTCTGTGAATGGGTGCTCTGAGGGGTTCTTTGCTGGGAGGAGGGGTCTCCGTCAGGGAGATCCCCTGTCCCCTTACCTGTTCGTCATGTGTATGGAAGTCTTGTCGCGCCTGCTGAATAACCCCCCGCCTGAGTTTGATTTTCATCCCAAGTGTGAGAGCGTTAAGCTTACCCATCTTTTTTTTTTTTTTTGCAAAAGTGATTATATATAAGCAAAAGACCTCAAAGCCCGAGGCCAAAGGGCACAACAACAAGGGAACAAACACTGGGAGAACCAATGTACGACAACAAAACGAAAACAACACAACGGAAACCTCACAGCCCGAGGGAAAGCAAAAGCCAAACAACAACAAACCCCCGCATCCAACCCACAAACGGGAAGGAGCTAGAAAATACAAAAGCAGAAAGAAGTAACACAACTAAAAAGCAAAGAAACAGCTGAAGCAGGAGGAAAACAAAGAGATAGATCACGAGGGAATCGTGACACCTCAACCGCGACCTTCCCACAAAACTCCCCAGACCATCCAACCCCCGGCCGGAACTAGCAACAGAGCAACACCAGACAGGGTCAAGGGGCACCAAGCAAACCAGAGAGAGGACAGGCAAATGCTGAGAAATAAGGGGCCAAGCTGGCCATCCTTCAAATGCAAGCAAGAATCTCGCCCCCCAAGCTCGACCAAGAAACCGAACAAAGAAGAGGCCCATGAACTCATCTTCCCCCTACTTATGGCAAAAGAACAACCATCCGGTATGCAGGCACGGCAGAAAGCCACAGGGACCCAGCCAGCATCGCTTCCCTCGACAAAGCCAGATCCAAGGACCCACCAAAAGCCCACACACCCTCAGGACAAAGCGCCTTTCGGGGTGACAACAAGCGACCAGAACTCAACTCAATTAGGAACCAGGACCGGCAGGGGACAACGAGAACCCACAGAGCAAGAGAAGGACAGCCAACTGCAGAAGAAACAAGCACCGCCTGAAGCACTCCAACAGCTCGGGACACCCCACAGACTAGCCTCGCAGAGCCCCACACAAGAATCCCACCAAGGAGAAAAGCCAAGGGCAGCCAAGGACAACAGAAGAAGAAGCCAACATCAAAACCAGAAACCCCTCCAGAAGAATGGACAACAGCATGAACCAGGGACAGATCAGGGGAAGAAGCAAACGCCATAAGCGAGACAGCACCACAAAGAGCAACCTGACAAAACACCTGCACACACTCAAAGAACAAGACAAAGTCAATCAAAAGAATCCCAGGGGGAGACGGCCGAAACCGCACCCACCCAGGACGAGCAAGCAGAAGAAATATCAGACCGAATAGCAGCGATAACCGACTGAGTAGGGCGGTGACCCGGACCATGAAAACGCAAATTGCGTTCCATCCAGATATGGTAAATCACGGCACACCAGGCCACCCTCCAAACAAGCTTACGCTTGTGCTGCCCAGCACTCACCCGACAAATCCACTCAAGCTCAGCATCCCAAGGGAGAACGAGGCGGGAAGCTCTGCCCCAACAGAGGATATCCTCCCACACCAAACTCGCAAAGGGGCACTGGAAGAACAAGTGGTCACGGGACTCAGTCCCGGACAAACAAAGCAAACAATCAGTAGGTGTCGAGGGGATCCACCGAGCCAGCCTATCACGAGTATACAAGCGGTCCCTCAAGGCCAGCCAAGTGACAAACGCATGACGCGGAATATTCCCCCCGAACCAAAGCAAACCCTGCCACGGGACCACTGTCCCACGGGGGCGAATCGCCTCCCAAGCACTAGAGACCGAAAAACCAATCCCGCCAGGAACCCAGATCAACTTATCCTCCCTACCTGGGCAACACACAGTAGAGCGCACAGCATCGGCGATCTCCAACAAATCAGGAGACACTGCCGGCCACCGCCACGAACCATCAGGTAGCAAAAAATCAGAGACCATCGCTTGAATATGACTAGCTGCGTCATACAAGATACGATCACTAATTCTGGGGAGAATAGGACCATCAGGCAGCCAAGGATCAACCCACATACGACACCTAGAACCGTCACCAATGGAAAAGCGGATAAGTGGACGGAATTGGTCCCGAAGCCCCATAATCGCCTTGAGGCACCAAGACCACGTAGACGACACAGGAATCGTCCAAAGAGACCGACCACGGAGGATATACGCCTCCATCCAAGCCACCCACAGGGAACCAGAGCGAAGCAGGAGGAGCCAGAGGAGCTTCATAATTGCAGCCGAGTTCCAGGAGGGGATATGACGAATACCTAAACCTCCCTCACTCTTCGGCAGACAAATGTCAGCCCAGGCAACCTTTGCCCCCCCACAACCAGAAGGAGAGCCCTTCCAGAGGTAGCAACGAAGCAAACTCTCAACCCTATGGACTATACGAGCAGGCAGCACAAAGACACTAGCCCAATAGACCTGGAAGCTCTGAAGGACTGCCTGGATAAGCTGCAACCTACCTGCATAGGAAAGAGCCCTAGCAGTCCAACTGCCAATCCTAGAGGTGATCCGATCAATCAGAGGCTGGCAATCCCTATAAGACAACCGACCTGAGATGAGAGGGAGACCTAAGTAACACACAGGCAAGGTCGCCAGAGCAACACCCATGAACTCAGCCAGACCTACAGCCACCTGGACAGGAACCCCCGCGCAGAACATCGAGCTCTTAGCAGAGTTGGCCACAAGGCCAGAAAGCTCCTGGAAGTGAAGTAAAGTCTGCTGGACAAACCTCAAGGAAGCCCTGTTCCCCGCAGAGAAAATCATCAAGTCATCCGCAAAGCAAAGATGGGTAAGATTAACCATCTCACACTTGGGATGAAACTCAAACTCAGGCGGCGGGGAATTCAGCAGCCGCGATAAGACTTCCATACACATGACGAACAGGTAAGGGGATAGGGGATCACCCTGACGGAGACCACGCCTACCCGCAAAAAACCCCTCAGAGGACCCATTCACCGAGATGGAGAACATAGGCGAAGTAACGCAAGCCCGGACCCAGTTGACAAACTGGCAGGGCGTACCAATCGAAAGCAGTAAGCCAAAGAGAAAATCCCACTGAATGGAGTCATAGGCCTTCTGCAGGTCAATCTTCAGCACACACCGCGGGCTCCCTTTGTTGAGGTGGTAACCCCCAACCAACTCCTGGCAGAGCAGAATGTTATCCACAATGCTCCTACCTTGAACAAAGGCCGACTGATTCGGACTAATGAAGGAAGGCAGCCACACACGAAGACGATTAGCCAAAACCTTTGCAATGCATTTATACAACACATTACAGCAGGAAATAGGCCTGAAATCCTCAACCCGTGAAGCACCCACCTTCTTAGGAATTAAGGTAAGAGAGGTGGCATTGATACCAGGAGGAAGGAAGGAGGTATCAAAGAAGTGAAGCACAGCGGAAATGAAATCATCCCCAACAACACTCCAAGCAGCTTTGAAAAACCCCACAGGGAAGCCATCCGGGCCAGGAGCCCTGGCACTACTCATGGAAAAGAGAACAGCTCGAACCTCCTCGCGCGAGATGGGGCGAGTGAGATCAGTTACACACTGATCAGACCACGAAAACCCCACCATCGGCTTTAAACACTCGGTGAGGTCACGATAACCAACCCCTTGGGACCCCAAGAGGCCCTGGAAATAATGGACCAGAGATCGCGAGATGTCCTCATGGGACGACATCCTCACCCCAGAGCCATCAACCAAAGAGGAAAAGTTATTTCGGGCTGCCCTAACTTTTACACTCCTGTGAAAGAACCCCGAGTTCCTATCCCCTAACGCCAGCCACTTGACCCTCGATTTCTGCCGAAGGGAGGCTTCCTCAGACCTAGCTGCTGCCCAGAACCTATCAGAAGCCTCAGCAGCCTGACGCTGGAGGGAAGGAGAAAGGGGGTCCACCAAAACTCCCGCCTGGGCAGCCTCCATGGCCAAGCGCAGATCAATAACCTGCTGACTAAGCACGGCAATCGGCGTCCCAAACTCCTGCCGGAGGGTCCCCTTTAAGCCCTTTAAATTGCGAGCGAAGCTAACAAGCGGAGAGACCCCAACATGGGACACCCACTTACTGGCAATCACAGACAAAAACCTATCAGACTCCCCCCAATGGTTAAAGAACCGAAAGGAGGGAGCCCGACGAGCACCAAAAGGGCCAGGAGAGAAAACCAACGGACTATGGTCAGAAACACCCCAGTCATGCACGTGCACCACACACATAGGCCGACCAGAAGCCCACTCAGCGTTAACCAAGACTCTATCCAACCTTCCCAACTGACCTCCGTGGCCACCCCTCGGGCGACTAGTCCAAGTGAAAAAATTCCCCTGAACCGGCAACTCAACCAAGTCAGCCTCAAGGAGAGCAGTATCAAAGGCTCCCATCGCAGAAATGCTATGGTTTCCCCCACTCCTCTCAGTCAACCGGCGAGTCTCATTGAAGTCTCCCATAACAATGCCAGGGGAAGACCAACTCGAACAAGCCAAGGCCAACTCCCTCCATAAAACAGACCTCCCAGCCTCGAGATTGGACCCATACACACAGGCTATATGAGTCACAACCTGAGAAGACAGGTCCACCAGGGAGCCAGTAACCAACTGAGGGCTAATCAGGCTAGGGGAGAACGAGAAACGGCGGGAACGCCATAACACCCAAATACGACCCAGTCCACTATCCCCATAACTACAAACACACTGCCAATCAGCCCCAAAGGAACGAAAAGCGAAATCAAACTGATGAGCCTTAACCTTAGTTTCTACCAGACAGCAGAAACCAATATTCTCAGCTTGCAAAAAGGAGCGAACACATCGTCCTTTTGTCGGGTCAGTGAGACCGCGAACATTCCACGAGCACCAACTAGACATAGGAAGTAGACGGGGAAACAATGGCATCCTGACACCATCGAGGGTCAACACTGTCACAGAGCGTCTTTTCCACTAAGGAAACCACCCTCGGGGGGGCCAAATCACACCCTAACGAATCCGAGAGAGAACCGAAAGAGTTAGTCACATGTACCCCCTTCAGGGGTTCAGGAGAACGGGGAAGCCGAGAGGAGGGACCAGTAGGAGAACTCGGAAGACTAGCCAAGGCAAAGGGAAGGGCAGACGAGTCTGCAGCCAAGGACCTGGCAGCCTTCTTCCGTTTACGCCTACGGGATTTCCCTCCCACAGGGAGAAAGTCATCACCGGCCTCAAGAGAGGAGGCCTGATCCCCCTCCCCACTAGCAACCCCTACCTGAACCGAGTTCACGCCATCACTCTGAGCCGGCACCCTGACCCCACCCTCAGTAGACACCTGTGTAGGGAGGATGGGCTCCAAACTACCCACAGGCTTTTTAGGACAACCGGAGTCCGAGTGGCCAAAGACCCGACAGGATAGGCACCTCTTGGGCTTCCATTCATACTCAATGGGGATAGTGTGATCCACACCATAGACAGTGACCCCAACCTTACTAGGAAGAGGGGCTTCAATCGCGACCTCCACACAAACCCGAGCATATGAGGAGCACGTTTTGTCCCTAGTAGGCTTATCCAACCGCAAAGGGACACCAACCGTACTTGCAATGTTGCTCAACCCATGAGTGGTCCACAATTCCATAGGGACATGGAAAAACTTAACCCACACAGGAATTCTATCGAACACAAAGGTCTGGGGGACAATCCCAGGGGCCCACTGCCTCAGTAGGATAGGCTTCCCTCCGAAGTGCCAGGGGCCATTCTCTAAGACCCAGTCCCTAGCTGAGTCCTTTTGGAACCTGAAAATGATCAATCCATTGTCAAACAAGTTAATGGTTGGAACTTCCACATGTCCCCAAATCTTCCTGACAAGACGATCAAGAACAAAAAATGGAAGTTTACCATCAACAAATTGACCTACCAAAGAACCTCTCCAGACTGCTATGCCCTCCTCAATAACCTCATCCGAGGGAATGGCAAACATAAGCCCATCCTTCTCAATAGGAGGGTTATAGACTAGGGGTTCATCAACAGGGGAGATCCACTGGGGCCCAAACAAATTGGCCCAAGTAGACTTCTGACCCTGACCATTGGCCCCTCGGGCCCCAACAGGCTCACCAAAATTCGGCCCAGAACCATCCTCAGAACCCATAGACACACCATCCCCTTCACTAGCCAAAACCGAGCGAGGTTGGCCTAACAGAGGAAACTTTCCTGGAATCCCCGACCCAAACCTCGTCTCAGGCGAGCCAAACCTCATTCCAGACTCACTAGCTCCCTCCTTTCCCTCCGAGGCCAATAACTCGTCCCGAGTGGGAATACTACGGCGGGTGACCAAGTTGCCCAACTGTCCACGCCCGATTGGGCCCAAACTCAATTTTTCAAGCCCATTAGCACTAGGTGGCCCATTATGATTCAATTCATTCTGCCCATTTTGGCCAAGCCCATTAAGCCCATCTTGTCCTAGCCCATGTGCAGCAAGCCCATTTTGTTCAAGCCCTATGGGCCGCAGCCCAATAGGACCTAGCCCATTAGTGAGAGACTCATTTGGGCCTAGCCCATTGAAGCTTACATTAGAAGCCCCATGCGTATTTGGATTTCCATATCGGGCATCCATGGTTGTTAAACCATTTGACCGAGATGAATTATCCATGGAGAGAGAAACATCCATTAATTGACTTTCCAAAGAAGCCAAATTTGGCGTACGTTTAATCATCAATCGGCCAGCTGGGGGATTTTCAAATTCAACCCGCCCATTAATAGAAGCTGCACAATTCACGGGGGCTGAAGGAATTTTTACAGCAGGCTTTTCAATTACGCGGATGGGTTTAATGGACTTTCCCGCAATAGGGATGTCATTCAATGAAGGATCACCAGCCGCCACAGCCCCTGTAGAGGACGCGAATTGACCTAGCTCTTCATCTTCATCCTCCAGCCGAAGCTTGCCTTCCGCAAACAACCGCAGATTCGAAGACGAGGAAGCCTCTGATTCACGGGGCTGAGGACAAAGCACACCTGCAACGGAAAAATCACCTCCAGCGCTGGAATGCAAAGGCAGTGGCTGACCCCCTGTTTTTCCTATTTTTACAGAATTCAAGAGCTGCCCAGAAAAACCAGAGGCCTTAGCTTGAGCACGCTTCGTCCCTTGACTGGAGTCTACCTCACCATTACGCCCAACCTTCACGGATTTTGAATTAAGATCATGATCAGACAGCAGATTCACCAACTCAGAAGGCTCGCAACCCATGCTCTGTTTTTTCTCAGAAACCGAAGTTGGAACATCTGAAGTCGAGCCTCTTGATGCCTTCCCCCCAGAAGACTTACCTAATGCATTAGTGAGTACCACAGAAGCTTCCCCACACGCAGCCATTGAAGAACCAGCCCCTGAGTTAGCTGCAGACTTCGGGGGACGCATAACAGAAGGCAGTCCACAACTTTGAGCAAACGATTTTTTCTGTGGGGATTTCTTCCTCCTCATGATTGAACACACCAAAACGTGCAGCCAATGAAGAAGAAATCCTAATCTTTCCACAGCACAGACTAAACCCCACAGCACAAACAAAGACCCCGAACAGAGCACACCTAAAAACTAAGCCAAACAGAAAAGAAAAAACGCAAAAAAAAACAGAGGAATGAGGAACTTACCTCTGTGATGCGCCCAGCTCCTCTTTCTTCATTAGAATGCCTACCAAGCTTCAAACGAGAATGCAATACGAAGCTGCAACCGTGCTATCAATCCCCAGCCATGGAAGCTTCAAACCACCATGGACAGATTGCACCTTCAAGAAGTCAACCCCCCATTGGAAGGAGGAGAGAGAACAGAGAGAATTTTGTTCAAAGCTCTATGTCTTCTTTTTGACACGGTATTTTAATTAAAGCGAGGATTGAACCCATGACCTCATAGTCACGGGCACAACCTTATGCCAATTGAGCTATGCTCGGTTTGGCAAATATTTATTCAATCAGAATTTGCCTCTATTGGCGGTATATAATGCAGTTAAATATTTTAAATCATACATGCCCCGTTTGCACGGTGCAGAATCAATCAACCCCCACTCTGGGCTATCTAGGTGATGCGCTCACTCACCCGTTGCACCAAGTGGTTGTTTGATAATTTTTATGAAAATCTGCCCCAGGGCAGAATCGAACCCCCACTCTCTGCTATCTTAGGCGGAGTGCTCACCCACTGCACCAAGTGGTTGTTCGATAAAAATTGCCTTTATAGGCGGTATATAATGCGGTTAAATATTTTAAATCATTCATGCCCCGTTTAAACGGTGCAGGATCAATCAACCCCCACTCTGGGCTATCTAGGTGATGCGCCCACTCACCCGTAGCACCAAGTGGTTGTTTGATAACTTTTATGAAAATCTGCCCTAGGACAGAATCGAACCCCCACTCTCTACTATCTTAGGCGGAGCGCTCACCCACTGCACCAAGTGGTTGTTCGATTTTAAAATTTGCCTTTATAGGCGGTATATAATGCAGTTAAATATTTTAAATCATCATGCCCCGTTTGCACGGTGCAGGATCAATCAACCCCCACTCTGGGCTATCTAGGTGAGACGCTCACTCACCCGTTGCACCACTTCCAGGAGCTTTCCGGCTTGTGGCTAACTCCGCTAAGAGCTCGTTGTTCTGTGCGGGGGTTCCTGCCCCGATGGCTGACGACCTTGCTGAGTTCTTGGGTGTCCCTCTTGCGTCACTGCCAGATTGTTACTTAGGTCTCCCTCTTCTCTCAGGTCGGCTGTCTTTTCGTGATTGTCGGCCCCTGATTGATCGGATCACCTGAAGGATTGGTAGTTGGACAGCTAGGGCTCCTTCTTATGCTGGTAGGTTACAACTTATTCAGTCGGACCTCCAGAGCTTCCAGGTCTATTGGGCTAGTGTTTTTGTGTTGCCTACTCGTCTGGTCCATAGGATTGAGAGTTTGCTTCGGTGCTACCTCTGGAAAGGCTCTCCTTCTGGTCGCGGGGGGGCTAAGGTAGCCTGGGATGACATTTGTTTGCCGAAGCAGGAGGGAGGTTTGGGTATTCTTCATATCCAGTCCTGGAACTCGGCAGCTGTTATGAAGCTCCTTTGGCTCCTTCTGCTTCGCTCTGGTTCTCTGTGGGTCGCTTGGATGGAGCAGTATATCCTCCGTGGACGCTCTCTGTGGACGATTCCTGTGTCGTCTCAGTGGTCTTGGTGCCTCAAGGCGATTATGGGGCTTCAAGACCTTTTCCGTCCACTTGTCCGGTTTTCCATTGGTGACTGCTATAGGTGCCGTATGTGGGTTGATCCATGGCTGCCTGATGGTCCTATTCTCCGAAGGATTAGGGATCGTATCTTGTATGACGCGGCTAGTCATATTCAAGCTACGGTCTCCGATTTCCAGCTGCCTGATGGTTCGTGGCGGTGGTTGTTGGTGTCTCCTGAGATGTTGGAGATCTCCGATGTCGTACGCTCTACTGTGTGTTGCCCAGGTTGGGAGGATAGGATGATCTGGGTTCCGGTTGGGATTGGGTTTTCAGTCTCGAGTGCTTGGGAGGCGATCCGTCCTCGTGGGACGGTGGTTCCTTGGCAGGGTTTTGCTGTGGTTCGGGGGGAATATTCCGCGTCATGCTTTTGTCACTTGGCTGGCCTTGAGGGATCGATTGTATACCCGTGACAGGCTGGCCAGATGGATCCCCTCGACCCCTACTGATTGTTTGCTTTGTTTGTCCGGGACGCAGTCTCGCGACCACCTGTTCTTTCAGTGCCCCTTTGCGAGTATGGTGTGGGAAGATATCCTCAGTTGGGGTAGAGCTTCCCGCCTCGTTCTTCCTTGGGATGCTGAGCTTGAGTGGATTTGTCGGGAGAGTGCTGGGCAGCATAAGCGTAAGCTTGTTTGGAGAGTGGCCTGGTGTGTTGTGATCTACCATATTTGGATGGAACGCAACTTGCGTTTTCACGGCCCGGGACACCGTCCTCCTCAGTCGGTTATCGCTGCTATTCGGTCTGATTTATCTTCAGCATGCTCGTCCTGGGTGGGTGCAGGTGTTTTTTTCAGGTTGCTCTTTGCGGTGCTGTTTCGCTTCTGGCGACTGCTTCTTCCCCTGCTCTGTCCCTAGGTGTTTTTTTCAGGTTGTTCCTCCGTTGCTGTTTCGTTCTGGCGAGTGCTTCTTCCCCTGTTCTGTCTCTAGCCCCTTGGCGCTGCTGTTCTCTCTTCCCTTGAGGGCAGTTGTTGTTTTGGCTTTGTGAGGCCTGTCTGGGTTGGGGCCTCTCTGTGTGGTTTCCTTGCCGTGGCTCTTTCAGGTGCTCGCATTATTCCCTGGTTTTCCCCCTTGTTGTCCTTGGTACCTTCTTCCCTGGTCGGCGGTTTTGAGGCCTTGACTATGAGAGGCTGGTCTGTTTTGGGGCCCTCTTTGTTGGGGTTGGTTCAGGAAGATGCTTGCTTCTTTTGCAGTTGGTTGTCCTTCTGTGTTTTTGTGCGTGCTTTTTTCCCCTGGTGTTGCCTTGGTTCCTGTTTGGAATGACTTGTTCTGCCTGCTTGTTGTCACCCCGAAAGGCGCCTGGTCCTGAGGGTGTGTCGACTTTTGGTGAGGGTCCTTGGTCTGGGCAGTGTCGAGGGAAGCGATGCCTGCCTGGTCCTTGTAGCTTTCTGCCGGGCCTGTATGCCTGATGGTTGTTCTTTTGCCAAAAGTAGGGGGAAAACGAGTTGTAGGGCCTCTTCGTTGCTTCAGATTCCTAGGTGAGGCTTGGGGGGTTTGTACAAACACGCATAGGGTGGATGGCCAGCTTGGTCTCTATTTCTCTCAGCATCTGAATGGTCCTCCCTCTGCTTTGTTTGGTGCCCTGTTGACTTTGTCTAGAGTCTCTTGTTGCTCGCTCCGGCTGGGGGTTCAATGGCCTAAGGATGTTTGGTGGCTAGGGAGTTTTGTTTCGTGCATTGTGGAGTCGTCGTGCTTCCTCTAGTTGTGGTTGTGGCTCGATCTCTTTTGTGTTGTATTGTTCTTTCTGTTCTTTTATTTTTCTGGCTCCTTCCCGCTTGTGGGTTTGGTGCTGGGTGTTCTTGTTATGCTTTTTTTTGCCCTCCCTTGGGCTGTGAGGTTCCCGTTTGGGTTGGTTTTTTGCTTTGATACATTGGTTTTCCTAGTGAACTGTTTCTTTGTTTGTTGGTGCCCTTTGACCTCAGGCTTTGAGGTCCTTTTGCTTAATATAATCACCTTTGCAAAAAAAAAACTGAGTAAGATTCCGAATTGCACAAAACCAAAGAGTGGATTGTGAATGTTTGATCAATACGAACCCATTTTTGAATAAAAAAAAATTCAAAAAATGCATCCCACCGGGGTGTTTTCGATTTTTGCAATTTCCATATCGCTCGTTTCTTCCCTTCTTTTCCAAACTTATGGTCGGGGACGCTTTTTAACCTCAAACTACAACTCTCGAAGCCTGCGAGTCTAATATCTAACAACCTTGCATCCCAATCTAAAAGCCCTAAAATCCTCAACGGGAGCATTTAAAGCACGTTTATAGCTCTCAAATAGAGCTATAATTATAGCCTTAAATCTAGCTAAATGCCATGCTTAATTTAGTTAAATTGCCTTATTATAGGTGTTTTCGTGGCGAAGAGCTCGGGAAGTTCATTTATGATTTTCGGGGCTATTATTAAAATTTTATACAATTACTTTTTGCCAAACCGAGCATAGCTCAATTGGCATAGGGTTGTGCCGGTGATCAAAAGGTCATGGGTTCAATCCTCACATTAATTAAACTACCGTTGCAAAAAAATATAAAATAAATATTTCCGTTGCAAAAAAAAAAAACGCCCAACGGAGGCAGCAGCCCAGCACGCCCACGCCCGCGCTCCCGTCATCGAAAGTCCCGCGCGCGCCGCTCGCCTCGACCCAGCCGCGCGCCCTATCCCTGACGCAAAATGCCCGTCATCTAAAGTCAGCTGAAGCCCGACATTAAAAGTCAACAAAAATGCCTGGTTTGTAAATTTTCTAGAGAGCTCAGCGCCTAGGCGCTAGTCTGACGCAAAAATGGGTATTTAAGTCCGTATTTTTTTTTTTTGCAAAGGTGATTATATATAAGCAAAAGACCTCAAAGCCCGAGGCCAAAGGGCACAACAAACAAGAGAACAAACACTGGGAACTAAGGTAAGTGCTCTAGTTTGGGTTTAGGGTTTGTGTTGTTGATGTATTTAAGTCCGTTTTTGCTGATTTTAGGTCATTCTCTCTCAAATTCTTCCGCCCCCATTTGTTGTAGAGCTCGTTTCTTGAGCCAAAACACATTTCTTACCCATTCTAATACATTAGAGTTGATTTCTTGTTGATTTCTCTTGATTTTCACAACGGGCAACTAAGGTAAGTGCTCTAGTTGCCAAACCGAGCATAGCTCAATTGGCATAAGGTTGTGTCCGTGACTATGAGGTCATGGGTTCAATCCTCGTTTTAATTAAAATACCGTTGCAAAAAAAAAAAAAAAAAGGTAAGTGCTCTAGTTTGGGTTTAGGGTTTGTGTTTATGTATTAGGTGAGATCTGATCTTTTCATCTTGTTCTTGGCTTGTTCTAGCATTCAATTCATCTCTAGCATCGTTCTTAATGTCCAGCATGATTTTCTTAATGGTTGACACCCGTTTAGTAAATTGTGTGTCGGTTAGATTAAAGATTCATGACTTAGCGGTCGCACTTCATGTTTTGAGTAATTAAATCTAGCATTCTGAATTAAATGTGGCCACATTTGTTTGGGTTGTTGATAAATTATAGAGATAGAATAAAATTGAGTCTCATTGATAGAGATTTCATCAATTGGCTCGTCACATGAATACCCGTCGCTCGCGACTAATCCTAATTTGGGAGAGCGATCGCCCCTAAGTTAGAATTATTAGCGAAACATAGTCTAGAGTCGTCAACTCTTTTCTAATTAATTGAGATTATTAGTTCTGATTAAGCATGGGAGCACTTGTTTTAATTGTGTCTTTTAATGTGTGTGAGTGTTAACAAAAACCGGTTAAGTTGTGTCTATGATCCGAACCACATCAACAACCAATCTCGACACTCAAATTAGGACCACGTGTTCCGTTTATTTTTCTCGCATTTTATTTTATTTTTCCGTTAGCTATTTTTCTGTTTTAAGTTTAATTCTCCGTTAGCGTTTTCCCCCACTATTTTTCTGTTTTAATTTGAGTTTTATTAAAAACGAATAGAAGTTAATTAAGAGGAAATAATTTTGGTTCCTTGTGGTTCGACATCCGACTACCACTACCTGCAAAGCTCTGTTGTATCGGATTTATAAATGTTATTTTGGCGGGTCTCGACAACCTGAACATTAGAGAAATTTTATTAAGTTAAAAAAATCTCTTGCCAAAATTGGCGCCATTGCCGGGGAACCAATTAGTTTCTCTTAGTTAAATTTTATTTGTTTAAAAACCCCAAAAATATTTTCCTTTTCTTGTGTCTTCTTGTTTTAACATGGCAGATTTTCCACGAGATTATTGGGGACGAGCTTCAAGTCATGAAGCTGAAGAAGCTTCTCAGAATCCTTTCCAAGGTATGTCACTGTAACAAATGGTTAATAAATTAGTTAATAACACTCTTCAATTTTCGCAGGAATCTCGCCAGTCTCAGTTAGAGACTCCGGCTGTATTGGGAAGAACTAGTGAGCAAATAAGCCGTTTGCTCAATCCTGCGAAGGAATTGGAGGGTGAGGAAGATCATCCAGTTGAGCATACCACTGAGGAGATGTACCCCGATTTTGAGGAAGGATTCGAGGAATTTCTGACATGCGGAGGCAAGAACGGTGAGGCAGAGGAGGATGAGCTTGACCTCGAGGAGCATCCTGAAGAGACTAGTGATGTGAACGAGCTAAGGAGTGGAGCTGAGACTTCTTCAAGGTGGTATACTTGGGAAGAATTTTTCGCATCTCCCAGTGATGAAGAAGATCTCAGAGAATTTTATAAGGTAAGTATATCTCCACCTGTAGATTTTGACTTAGAGCATGAATTTTGTATTGAAAATTTATTTGAGGATTCATGCACTAGTGAGCTCGAGCATCTGTCTGTTAATGAGAATATTTTAGGAAGTCTTTTCATGGATGTTGTAGAACCAACTTGTGCTAAAAATGTTGTTGTGATGGATGAGGATGTGGCAATTGTGCCTCTAGAGAATTTATCTCCTTCTGCTTTATCTTGTGATAATATATGTATTATAGGAAATTTATCTTGCATGCCTTGGTGGACCTGTCTTCTCAGGTTGTGACTCATATTGCTTGTGTGTATGGGTCCAATCTCGAGGCTGGGAGGTCGGCCTTGTGGAGGGAGTTGGTCTTGGCTTGTTCGAGTTGGTCTTCCCCTGGTGTGGTTATGGGAGATTTTAATGAGACTCGCCGGCTGACTGAGAGGAGTGGGGGTAACCATAGCATTTCTGCGATGGGAGCCTTTGATTCTGCTCTCCTAGAGGCTGACTTGGTTGAGCTGCCGGTTCAGGGGAATTGGTTCACTTGGACTAGTCGCCCGAGGGGTGGCCCAGGTGGTCAGTTGGGTAGGTTGGATAGAGTTTTGGTCAACGCTGAGTGGGCTTCTGGTCGGCCTATGTGTGTGGTGCATGTGCATGACTGGGGTGTTTCTGACCATAGTCCGTTGGTTTTCTCTCCAGGCCCTTTAGGTGCTCGTCGGTCTCCCTCCTTTCGGTTTTTCAACCATTGGGGGGACTCTGATAGGTTTTTGGTTGTGATTGCTAGTAGGTGGGTGACCCACGTTGGTGTCTCTCCGCTTGTTAGCTTCGCTCGCAATTTAAAGGGCTTAAAGGGGACTCTCAGACAGGAGTTTGGGACACCGATTGCTGTGCTTAGTCAACAGGTTATTGATCTTCGCTTGGCCATGGAGGCTGCCCAGGCGGGAGTTTTGGCAGACCCCCTGTCTCCCTCCCTCCAGCTTCAGGCCTCTGAGGCATCTGATAGGTTCTGGGCTGCAGCTAGGTGTGAAGAAGCCTCCCTTCGGCAGAAATCGAGGGTTAAGTGGCTGGCGTTAGGGGATAGGAACTCGGGGTTCTTTCACAGGAGCGTGAAAGTTAGGGCAGCCCAGAATAGCTTTTCCTCTTTGGTTGATGGTTCTGGGGTCAGGTTGTCTTCCCATGAGGACATCTCGAGATCTCTGATTCATTATTTCCAGGGTCCCAAGGGGTCCCAAGGGGTTGGTTATCGTGACCTCACAGATCAATTAAAGCCGATGGTGGGGTTTTCGTGGTCTGATCAGTGTGTAACTGATCTCATCCGCCCCATCTCGAGAGATGAGGTTCGAGCTGCTCTCTTTTCCATGAGTAGTGCCAAGGCTCCTGGCCCTGATGGCTTCCCTGTGGGGTTTTTCAAAGCTGCTTGGAGTGTTGTTGGGGATGATTTCGTTTCTGCAGCGCTTCACTTCTTTGATACCTCCTTCCTTCCTCCTGGCATCAATGCCACCTCTCTTACCTTGATTCCTAAGAAGGTGGGTGCCTCCCGGGTTGAGGATTTCAGGCCTATTTCCTGTTGTAATGTGTTGTATAAATGCATTGCAAAGGTTTTGGCTAATCGTCTTCGTGTGTGGCTGCCTTCCTTCATTAGTCCGAATCAGTCCGCCTTTGTTCAAGGAAGGAGTATTGTGGATAACATTCTGCTCTGCCAGGAGTTGGTTGGGGGTTACCACCTCAACAAAGGGAGCCCGCGGTGTGTGCTGAAGATCGACCTGCAGAAAGCTTATGATTCTACCCAGTGGGATTTTCTCTTTGGCTTACTGCTTTCGATTGGTACGCCTTGCCAGTTTGTCAACTGGATCCTGGCTTGCGTTACTTCGCCTATGTTCTCCATTTCGGTGAATGGGTCCTCTGAGGGGTTTTTTGCGGGTAGGCGTGGTCTCCGTCAGGGTGATCCCCTGTCCCCTTACCTGTTCGTCATGTGTATGGAAGTCTTGTCGCGGCTGCTGAATTCCCCGCCGCCTGAGTTTGATTTTCATCCCAAGTGTGAGAGGGTTAATCTTACCCATCTTTGCTTTGCGGATGACTTGATGATTTTCTCTGCGGGGAACATGACTTCTTTGAGGTTTGTTCAGCAGACTCTGCTTCACTTCCAGGAGCTTTCAGGCCTTGTGGCTAACTCCGCTAAGAGCTCGATGTTCTGTGCGGGGGTCCCTGTCCAGGTGGCTGTCGGTCTGGCTGAGTTCATGGGTGTTGCTCTTGCGACCTTGCCTGTTTGTTACTTAGGCCTCCCTCTCATCTCTGGTCGGCTGTCTTCTCGGGATTGCCAGCCCCTGATTGATCGGATCACCTCTAGGATTGGCAGTTGGACTGCTAGGGCTCTTTCCTATGCGGGTAGGTTGCAGCTTATCCAGTCGGTCCTCCAGAGCTTCCAGGTCTATTGGGCTAGTGTGTTTGTGCTGCCGGCTCGTATAGTCCATAGGGTTGAGAGTTTGCTTCGGTGCTACCTCTGGAAGGGCTCTCCTTCTGGTCGTGGGGGGGCGAAGGTTGCCTGGGATGACATTTGTTTGCCGAAGAGGGAGGGAGGTTTGGGTATTCGTCATATCCAATCCTGGAACTCGGCTGCGGTTATGAAGCTCCTTTGGCTCCTTCTGCTTCGCTCTGGTTCTCTGTGGGTGGCTTGGATGGAGGAGTATATCCTCCGTGGTCGGTCTCTTTGGACGATTCCTGTGTCGTCTATGTGGTCTTGGTGCCTCAAGGCGATTATGGGGCTTCGGGACAAATTCCGTCCGCTTGTCCGGTTTTCCATTGGCGACGGTTCTAGGTGTCGTATGTGGGTTGATCCTTGGCTGCCTGATGGTCCTATTCTCCCCAGGATTAGTGATCGTATCTTGTATGACGCAGCTAGTCATATTCAAGCTATGGTCTCTGATTTTCTGCTTCCTGATGGTTCGTGGCGGTGGCCGGTAGTGTCTCCTGATTTGTTGGAGATCGCCGATGCCGTGCGCTCTACTGTGTGTTGCCCAGGTAGGGAGGATAGGTTGATCTGGGTTCCAGGCGGGGTTGGTTTTTCGGTTTCGAGTGCTTGGGAGGCGATTCGCCCCCGTGGGACTGTGGTTCCGTGGCAGGGTTTGCTATGGTTTGGGGGGAATATTCCGCGTCATGCTTTTGTCACCTGGCTGGCCTTGAGGGACCGTTTGTATACCCGTGATAGGCTGGCTAGGTGGATCCCCTCGACACCTACCGATTGTTTACTTTGTTTGTCAGGGACTGATTCCCGAGACCACTTGTTCTTTCAGTGCCCCTTTACGAGTTTGGTGTGGGAGGATATCCTCTGTTGGGGCAGAGCTTCCCGCCTCGTTCTCCCTTGGGATGCTGAGCTTGAGTGGATTTGTCGGGTGAGTGCTGGGCAGCACAAGCGAAAGCTTGTTTGGAGAGTGGCCTGGTGTGCTGTGATATACCATATTTGGATGGAACGAAACTTGCGTATTCACGGCCCGGGTCACCGCCCTCCTCAGTCGGTTATCGCCGCTATTCGGTCTGATATTTCTTCTGCATGCTCGTCCTGGGTGGGTGCGGTTTCGGCCGGCTCCCCCTGGGATTCTTTTGATTGACTTGGTCTTGTTCTTTGAGTGTGTGCAGGTGTTTTGTCAGGTGGCTCTTTGCGGTGTTGTTTCGCTTCTGGCGTTTGCTTCTTCCCCTTCTCTGTCCCTGGTTGCTGCTGCTGTCTCTTCTCTGGAGGAGTCTTCAGGTTTTGGTTGCTCCTTGCGGTGCTGTCTCGTTGCTGGCGATTGCTTCTTCCCATGTTCTGTCCCTTGGTGCTGTTGCTGTCTCTTCTCTGGAGGGGGTTCTCAGTTTGGTCTGTGCGGCCTGCTTGTTTGGGGCCTCTCCCTGTGCTTGTTTCCTGCTTTGAGGGTGCTTCTTGCAGAGGCTCGTTGAGTTTGCTTGCTTTCTTCCCCGTTTTTGCCCCTTGCTGTCCTTGGCTCTCTCTTCCCTGGTGGGCTTTTTGAGTGGTGGCTTTGTGAGGTTGGTCTGTGGGGTGCCTCTCTCTGTTGGGGTTGGTTCAGGCGGTGCTTGCTACTTTTGCAGTTGGCTGTCCATCTCTGTTCTGTGGGTGCTCTTTGCCCCCTAGTGTGGTCCTAGATCCCTAATTGAGTTGAGTTTGTTCTGGATGCTTGTTGTCACCCCGAAAGGCGCCTTGTCCGGAGGGTGTGTCGGTTTTTTGGTGGGCGTCCTTGGATTAGGCTTTGTCGTGGGAAGCGATGCTTGCCTGGTCCTTGTGGCTTTCTGCCGGGCCTGCATACCTGATGGTTGTTCTTTTGCCAGAAGTAGGGGGAAGACGAGTTGAAGGGTCTCTTCTTTGTTTTGGTTTTCTTGGCCGTGCTTGGGGGGCTGGCTTCTTGCTTGCATATGTTGGATGGCCAGCTTGGCCCCTTTTTCTCAGCATCTGTCTGTCCTCCCTCTGCTTTGCTTGGTGCCCCTTGACCTTGTCTGGTGTCGCTCTTTGCTCGTGCCGGCCGGGGGATTGATGGTTTCGGGTGGTTTTTGGGCGGCTGGGGAGTTATGCTTCGTTCGTGCTCTGGCTTGTTGTTCCTCTTGTTTCGATTGTGTTCTTTTGCTCCTTGTGTTGTGTTGTTGTTATTTGCTTTTTTGTCTTTTCTGGCTCCTTCCCGCATGTGGGTTGGGTGTCGGGGTTTGTTGTTTGTTGGTTTTTTGTTGCTTTCCCTCGGGCTTTAGTTTCCGTTGGGTTGTTTTGTTTGTTTGGTACATTGGTTTTCCCAGTGTTGTTCTCTTGTTTGATGGTGCCCTTGGGCCTCGGGCTTTGAGGTCTTTTTGCTTAATATATAATCAACTTTGCAAAAAAAAAAAAAAATTCAAGGGAGGTTTCTGTTCCCTTTAATTTTTGTCGTTATCATTGTTTATCTGTGGGATTAGATGCATTGAGGACAATGCAGTCTTTTAGGTGGGGGGTAGAATGTATAGTTGGACTTCGTTGTAGTTCATGAGCATGTCATACTCTGATTTTGAGATGTTTAGGAATCTGAATGCATGTTGTCCGATGAGGACTTTCTGTGATTTGTTTGTAAATACTTCATAGTTGTGCATTGCGAGAAATCCATGAGAATGTATGCATATTTTGAGCATATTTTAAAAAAAATTCGATTATTCCCCTACATTCACTGAGCACGTAGACCTCTTACTCTTAGTTCTGTAGGCTTAGAATAATTTTATTTGGTCTGAAACCTCGTTGTCACTCTGAAAGGTACCTTTAGGGAGGCTTGATGTGTTAGAATTTATAACGAATCATTTGATTTAGCAAAGCTATATGCCTATAAAAAAATCATTGAGAGTAAAAGCATGTTTGAAATATATTCTGAGGTGCTCCTCCTTCTTGTGTTGCCCGTGTAACCAGGGGCGATCGTGTAACCCACGGTTGCCACTTCATGAAAAGGCAACTAATGGAAGTGAGCACTAGTCCTTAAACACGTGAAGCGAAATAAAAGCTTGACGTGTTAGGCTCTCAAGAAAAAAAAAAGATAAAAAAAATAGTTAGGCCTTTTGTTTTGTTATTCTTTCCGACATTGAAAAGCCATTAAACTGTTCTTATTGCCAGAAGTAGGGGGAAGATGAGTATTAGGATCGATTAAGGTGGTTCCGGGTCTATGGAAACTAGGAGAGGAGGCGTTAATCACACACACACGTTAGGGAATAGGAGTTAATATTTTGAAATATTCACAATTTATGCATATGCTTGATTGTTTTCCGTTAGCATGATTATCTTGTTTTTGCAAGTATTGAGATTCGAGTCGTCGGCATGCATGCTTATTTCTATGAGATAAATCTAAGTGTTCCTTGCTCGGCCTTTGGGTTCAATGACCATGGAAGCCCGTTATGGTAAGTCTGGGAGTCTAATGACTGTGGATGCCCGTCATGGTAAGTCTGGCAGTTCCCTTCCCCCTATTGGGCCGATTGGTGGGGACTCAAGGGGCAAGCTTAAAGGCCCAATTCTAATTAAGCATGGTCCAATTATGTTAGGCCAAAAGGAGCTAGATCAAAGCAGCCAAAATGGGATGGGTCAAGTTGGGCTTAATTCCATTGGGCTCGACAATTGTGGGCTTAATGAGCTGGCCCAAAATGGGATTAGTGAGTCGGATCACAATGTGCTTAATTTTAATGGGCTTGATAATAAGAGTATGGGCCCAAGCTTGAATGGCTTAGGACAAGGAGTCTTGCCTATTGGGTCGTCTACCTTTAGTCCTCTAGGGCGTGGACAATTGGGCAATTTGGTGACGCGCCGTAGTCTTCCCCCTCGGGAGGAGCTGCTGCCCTTGGAAGGTACGAATGGATCTTCTGAGTTTGGGATGGGGTTTAGTGAGCTTGGGACGAGGTTTGGGTCGGGGATTCCAGGAAAGTTTCCTCTGTTAGGCCAATCTCGTTCGGACCAGCTTGCGAGTGAGGGAGACGATGTGTCTAAGGGTTCTGGGGATGGTTTTGGGACGAGTGGGTCCTTTGTGCCCCCTGGGTCCCTTGGTCAGGGTCAGAAGTCAAGTTGGGCAAATCTTTTTGGGCCTCAGTGGACCTCCCCTGCCTCTGAACCCCTAGTCTATAACCCTCCAATTGAGAAGGATAGGATGTTGTTTGCCATTCCCTCGAATGAGGTGATTGAGGAGGGTGTAGCTGTCTGGAGAGGTTCTTTGGTGGGTCAGTTTATTGATGGAAAGCTCCCATTTCTTGTGCTCGATCGGATTGTCCGAAAGATTTGGGGACATGTGGAAGTTCCAACCATTAACTTGTTTGATAATGGTTTGATCATCTTCAGGTTCCAAAAGGACTCAGCTCGGGACTGGGTCCTGGAGAATGGCCCCTGGCACATTGGGGGTAAGCCTATCCTACTTTGGCAGTGGGTCCCTGGGATAGTCCCTCAGACCTTTGTCTTCGATAAAATTCCTGTGTGGGTCAAATTTTTTCATGTTCCTATGGAATTGTGGACCACTGCAGGGCTGAGTAATATTGCGAGCACGGTTGGTGTTCCTTTACGGTTGGATAAACCTACAAAGGATAAAACATGCTCCTCGTATGCTCGGGTTTGTGTGGAGGTTGCGATTGATGCCCCTCTTCCTAGTAAAGTTGGGGTCACTGTCTATGGGGTAGATAACACTATCCCAATTGAGTATGAATGGAAACCTAAGCGGTGCCTGTCTTGCCGTGTCTTTGGTCATTCGGACACAGGTTGTCCGAAACAGAATGTGGGTAGTGTTGATCCCATCATCACTACTCAGGTGTCTGCTGAGGGCGATGTCAAGGTGCCGGCCCAGAGTGAGGGCGTGGATTCGGATCAGGTTGTGGGTGATAGCGGGGAGGGTCATCAGGCCTCCTCTCTTGAGGTTGGTGATGAGTTTCTCCCTGTGGAAGGGAAATCTCGTAGACGTAAACGGAACAGGAAGAAGGCTGCGAAGTCTTTGGCGGCGACAGACTTGTCTGCCCATCTTGCCTTGGTTAGCCCCCCGAGGTCTCCTATTGGCCCCAACTCTCGGTTGTCCCATTCTCCTGAGTCCCTAAAGAGGGTCCCCGTGACTAACTCTTTTGGTTCTCTAGCTGATTCCTCGGAGTGTGCCTTGGCCTCCCCGAGGGTGGTTTCCTTACTGGAAAAGACGCTCTGTGATAGTGTGGACCCTCGATGGTGTCAGGATTCCATTGTTTCCCCTTCTACTTCCTATGTCTAGTTGGTGCTCGTGGAATGTGCGCGGTCTCACTGACCCGACAAAAGGACGTTGTGTTCGGTCCTTTCTGCAGTCTGAGAATATTGGTTTCTGCTGTCTTGTAGAAACTAAGGTAAAGGCTCATCAGTTTGACTTCGTGTTTCGTTCCTTTGGGGTCGATTGGCAGTGCGTGTGTAGTTATGGGGACAGTGGCCTGGGTCGTATTTGGGTGTTATGGCGTTCCCGCGGTTTCTCTTTCTCTCCTAGCCTGATTAGTCCTCAGTTGGTTACTGGATCCCTGGTGGACCTGTCTTCTCAGGTTGTGACTCATATTGCCTGTGTGTATGTGATATGAATTATTTTGGCAATCCAATTCATATCCATGATGAAGCTTAATGAAGTCAAACCATTGTTATGGAGGAAGAATCAAAGTCAACAGGGAAGAGAAATGCATGAACTTCATTATCTCACAAGTCCATTTCGTGGAAGACTAATAGATCATGTTAAACTAAGTTTAAAATCCATATTTGGTTACTTAATGTACTCATTTAAAGTGTAACTAAGTTTTAGGTGATCTTTCATATTTCAAGATAAACTTTTAGTTTTCCAAGGTGCCTTTTGGAATATCAAGGCATCTTTTGGTATTTCAAGGTGACTTTTCATATTAGCATTTATGTTAGGAGTCTCTTGGCTTAATTCCTTGTCTATAAAAGGGATTAGCCTTGTCTATTGTAAAAGACAACTTGATAAAAGACATGAAATGTAGTATTTTGGGTTTTAAACCCTGAAAGCTTTTAAGCTTTGTTTCTTGTGTGTTCTTGTGATAGAATGCATGTATATTTGGAGCATTCAAGTGAGGATTGATCTGTCTTACTTGTGGAGTGCTTTGAAGATCGATGGTTGATGGGAGCCAAAAGCTTTGTCCGATCCTTGGTTCGTTAGATCATCTAAGTAACCTGTATTCTAGCCTATCTTAGGGGCTGAGATCGAATTGGCTATTGGGGTTTTCAAGTTAATGTGTTGGGGGTCCGTATAATCAAGGGGTTCTCACGCTTATTCTTGGAGGTTTCGTATCATTTGGTATCAGAGCTTTGGCTCTTGGAGGTTGGATAGAGTTTTGGTCAATGCTGAGTGGGCTTCTGGTCGGCCGATGTGTGTGGTGCACGTGCATGATTGGGGTGTTTCTGACCATAGTCCGATGGTTTTCTCCCCAGGCCCTTAAGGTGCTCGTCGGTCTCCATCCTTTCGGTTCTTTAACCATTGGGGGGAGTCTGATAGGTTTTTGTCTGTGGTCGCTAATAGGTGGGTGACCCATGTTGGGGTCTCCCCGCTTGTTAGCTTCGCTTGCAATTTAAAGGGCTTAAAGGGGTCTCTAAGGGAGGAGTTTGGGAAGCCGATTGCCGTGCTTAGTCAGCAGGTTATTGATCTTCGCTTGGCCATGGAGGCTGCCCAAGCTGGAGTTTTTGCAGACCCCCTTTCTCCCTCCCTCCAGCTTCAGGCCTCTGAGGCCTCGGATAGGTTCTGGGCAGCAGCTAGGTGTGAAGAAGCCTCCCTTCGGCAGAAATCGAGGGTTAAGTGGCTGGCGTTAGGGGATAGGAACTCGGGGTTCTTTCACAGGAGCGTGAAAGTTAGAGCAGCCCGGAATAGCTTTTCCTCTCTGGTTGATGGTTCTGGGGTCAGGCTGTCTTCCCATGAGGACATCTCGAGATCTCTGGTTCATTATTTCCAGGGTCTCTTGGGGTCCCAAGGGGTTGGTTACCGTGACCTCACAGAGCAATTAAAGCCGATTGTGGGGTTTTTGTGGTCTGATCAGTGTGTAACTGATCTCATCCGCCCCATCTCGAGAGATGAGGTTCGTGCTGTCCTCTTTTCCAGGAGTAGTGCCAAGGCTCCTGGGCCGGATGGCTTCCCTGTGGGGTTTTTCAAAGCTGCTTGGAGTGTTGTTGGGGATGATTTCTGTTCCGCAGCGCTTCACTTCTTTGGTACCTCTTTTCTTCCTCCTGGTTTCAATGCCACCTCTCTTACCTTGATTCCTAAGAAGGTGGGTTCCTCCCAGGTTGAGGATTTCAGGCCTTTTTCCTGTTGTAATGTGTTGTATAAATGCATTGCAAAGGTTTTGGCCAATCGTCTTCGCGTCTGGATGCCTTCCTTCATCAGTCCGAATCAGTCGGCCTTTGTTCAAGGAAGGAGTATTGTGGATAACATTCTGCTCTGCCAGGAGTTGGTTGGGGGTTACCACCTCAACAAAGGGAGCCCGCGGTGTGTGCTGAAGATCGACCTGCAGAAAGCTTATGATTCTATCCAGTGGGATTTTCTCTTTGGCTTACTGTTGTCGATTGGTACGCCTTGCCAGTTTGTCAACTGGATCCGGGCTTGCGTTACTTCGCCTATGTTCTCCATTTCGGTGAATGGGTCCTCTGAGGGGTTCTTTGCGGGTAAGCGTGGTCTCCGTCAGGGAGATCCCCTGTCCCCTTACCTGTTCGTCATGTGTATGGAAGTCTTGTCGCGGCTGCTGAATTCCCCGCCGCCTGAGTTTGAGTTTCATCCCAAGTGTGAGAGGGTTAATCTTACCCATCTCTGCTTTGAGGATGACTTGATGATTTTCTCTGCGGGGAACAGGACTTCTTTGAGGTTTGTTCAGCAGACGTTACTTCACTTCCAGGAGCTTTCAGGCCTTGTGGCTAACTCCGCTAAGAACTCGATGTTCTGTGCGGGGGTTCCTGTCCAGGTGGCTGTCGGTCTGGCTGAGTTCATGGGTGTTGCTCTTGCGACCTTGCCTGTTGATAACTCCATTTTGGAGCTATTAAATACTTCCTAATTATAGCTAAAGTCCGCTTTCAATTGATTAAATATATCTCTTTTGTAGGAGAAAAGCGGCAAAGAGCTCGTGCGTCCGTTGGGCATGTTCGAGCGCTTAAAGTGGAGTTTTAGCGCCCCGGGAATGCATCGGGAAGAGGGGAACTTGTTCCGTGAAGAAACGGGTCAAAACTGCCTTGGAGAGGCAAAGCTTCAACCCCAAACCCGAGAGCCAGCGTCGAGACGCTGGCTCGACGCTGGAAAAACCCGAGAGCAAGCGTCGAGTGATAGCGTCGAGACGCTAGCTCGACGCTGCCCTGGCGTCGAGACCCTGCTTCGCGTCGAGACGCTCCGGAGGAGGCACGCTCCGGAGGAGACCCTGCCCAGCGTCGCGACGCCATCGCGAGCGCGCGCGGCAACTTAGGGCACAGCGTCGAGACGCTGGCCTAGCGTCTCGACGCTACGACGATTGCAGAACTTATATTGACGATTTTTCTGCACATTTTGGGGATCTTCTTCTTCATTTTTCTTTACGGATTTTGCTGGTTTTAGTCTTCTTCTTCCCCATTTTCTCTCTATTTTCCGTGGAGCTCCGCCATTGTTGGCATGCTAGTGAGCTCCACTTTCCTTTGTAATAAGTAGACGGATCCTTCCATGGCCGTGGTTGGAGCGGGATTGACGAACCGCGCCATGAGCGGCTAAGGTAAGGGTGACGGTTTGGGATTAGTTTAGGGCGATTTTGTTAAACATATATGGTTTTGATAATCTGAGCTTTGATATGCATATTGGTTCTGTTTATTAGCATCCATTTACCTTGCTTAATCCAACGCGCATGCTAAAATACGTTGATTGACACTCGGGTAGTTTCGCATGTTGTGTATGTTAAAGAGTAGCGATGTCGTGCCTCTCACTGCTCGACTAAGTAACACAGGTAGATGGAATTAAATCGAAGTATCGAGTCGGGTAGGATAATTGTTGATTGCATACGGCGTTTGCGGGCAATCTACTAGCAATTAGAATTCACGCTCAAATGTTCGTCGCGGTTAGCTAGTGACTGTCTAAATTTACCTTAGGGCTGATCACCTTGATGTAGGCTTAGATAACGTGTAATTAGAACTGTGTGGTCTAATTAAAATCCATGGAGTCGGCTACTTTGGGGCTTCTCTGGTAGTCGTCCGCGTGCTCAATAAACTGAAATCCATGTTATTAGAATTAAATGATAAACTGAACTTGTTTAACAATTGATCCCGAGACTCCCAAACCGTGCACACGCTCTCTTCTTATTATTCTTTCTTCGTTGCTTTCTCATCATTTCCCATTTGCATGATAAAACCCCCTGTTACCAATTAATCAATTAAATCCCAATTTCACTAGTAAATTCAATCTTCCTATTCCTTGGATCGACCCTGTTACCACTGGCTGCAAAGCCTTGGTCATAGGCTTTATAAATCGTATTTTGGCAAGCCTCGACAGCTTGAGATTAAGTGGATATTCAAAAATCCGCCGACCAAAATTGGCGCCGTTGCCGGGGAACCATTTAATTTCTCTTAGTTAGATTTTATTTGTTTGTTTTTCCTTTTTGTAGTTTGCCTTCTTTTGTAGGGGTTTGGCCTAAACAACAAGATAATGGGCAAAGACCGCGCCACTCCAACCACCGACCTCGCGAAATTCAGGGGAGGTTTTCTGTTCCCTTTAATTTTGTAGTTTTTATTGCTTTATCTGATGGATGGATACATAGAGGACTATGTATCTTTCGAAGGTTGGGGGTGGAGTTGTCTGTTGGATTCCTGTAGTTGTTGAGTTGGGGAGATTTTGAATTTGAAGTGCTTGGGACTCTGTTTACATGCTTTCTAATAATGATAATCTAGGAAATGTTTTTAGAATCTTCGTATTTGCATGTATGGATAAACATGAAGTTGTTTGCACTGATTAGGTTCATATCAAAAATTTTAAAATTTTTTCTATTGCTCCTTGCATCTATCAAGCACTTAGCAACCTCGTCTTAATCTTCGTAGGCTTAGTTGATTGCATGTTGCATGATTCTTGTTGTCACCCCGAAAGGCACCCTAGGTAGCTTGTTGCATGAGAGTTAGTGGTCAATTAATCGAGTAAGCATGAGCTAAGCCTAAATAAAAAAAAAAAAAAAATTATTAGAAAAAGCATGTTAGCTAGAAAAATCTCTCGAGGCGCTCCTCCTTCTTATCGGTGCACCTAAGAAGTGAGCGTTAGTCCTTAAAAACGTGAAGTTTATGCATGAATTTGACGTGTTAGGCAACTCGAGGTTGGAAAGAAAAAGAGAATAAAGAGTTGGGTTCAAAGAACCTTAACAAAGAGTACAAAGTACTCAAAAAGAAAAGAAAAAGTATGAGAAAATCGTTTTAGGTCTCTTAATTTATTGCTCTCTCTTGTGTAATCAAGTTTAGACTGTTCTTAAATGCTAGAAGTAGGGGGAAAACGGGATGACATGTTGCATGCGGTTTTTTTCGGGCTTACGTTGGTTTAGGATAGGTTGGCTAGCACACACACACGTTAGGGAGCAATAGTTAATTTTTGACATGTTCATTGATTAAATGCATGCGCCGATTGCTTTCATGATTATGTTTTGTTTAGATTTGTTAAAAGCATCGAGGTTTGAATTAGAAGCATGCATGTATAGTCCTTAGGAGCTATTTTAGAGTTTTCCTTGCTCGAGGACTAGCAAGATTTAGGTTGGGGGTTTTGATAGCACTCAAAAAGTGCTAATATTTAGCTCCTAAGTCTTGCAAATTAAGTAATTAATTGTGCGTAATTAATATATTTTGTATAATTTAATTACTTAGGGGTAAATCGGACCATTGAATTAATTAAGAGCTTAAAAGAACGTTTAGAGGATAATTTTGATTAATCATTCTGAGTGTTTATACTATGTATATTAATTAATCAAATGATATCTCAATTGTGATAAGTGGTCTGGTGGTGCAGGAGGAATTTGGCAAAGACCGCGCCACTCCAACCACAGAATTTCGCATAATTTTCCTTCAGGCACAGACATAGCGTCGAGACGCTGCCTGTAGGGTCTCGACGCTACCCCGAAAATAGGCGCTGAAAATTTCCGTACGAGCGTCGAGCGTCTTGACGCTCCGACTGTATAAAACCCATATTTTAACGATTTTTAAGGCATTCTCTCTCGGGTTTGGCTTGTTTTGGCCGATTTCTCTCTCAAATTCTTGGGGTTTTCTCCCCTTTTCTTCTATATCAAAGTAAGATTTTGTTGGATTTAGCTTGATTTTCATCCCGAGCAAGGTAAGTGCTCTAATTTGAGGTTAGGGGTGAATTTTGATGCGATTTATGAGGGTTCGTTCTTAATTTTGTGACTTAGCATGACTGATTGGGCATTTATTTCGTCTAAGCATATCACACGAATGTGTTTTTTTTTTTTTGCAAAAGTGAATATATATAAGCAAAAGGCCTCAAAGCCCGAGGCCAAAGGGCACAACAACAAGAGAACAAACACTGGGAGAACCAATGTACGACAACAAAACGAAAACAACACAACAGAAACCTCACAGCCCGAGGGAAAGCAACAAATAAACCAAACAACAACATACTCCAGCATTCAACCCACAAGCGGGAAGGAGCTAGAAAAAGAAACACAACTGAAAAGCAAAGAAACAGCTGAAGCAGGAGGAAACAAAGACATAGAGCACGAAGGAAGCGTGACACCTCAACCGCGAAGCATGACACCTCATCCGCCCACAAAACTCCCCAGGCCATCCAACCCCCGGCCGGAACTAGCGAAAGAGCAACTCCAGACAGGGGCAAGGGGCACCAAGCAAAAACAGAGAGAGGACAGGCAGATGCTGAGAAAAAAGGGGCCAAGCTGGCCATCCATCAAATGCAAACAAGAAGCCCGCCCCCCAAGCTCGACCAAGAAACCGAACAAAGAAGAGGCCCATCAACTCGTTTTCCCCCTACTTATGGCAAAAGAACAACCATCCGGTATGCAGGCACGGCAGAAAGCCACAGGGATCCAGCCAGCATCGCTTCCCTCGACAAAGCCAGATCCAAGGACCCACCAAAAGCCCACACACCCTCAGGACAAAGCGCCTTTCGGGGTGACAACAAGCGTCCAGAACTCAGCTCCATTAGGAACCAGGACCGGCAGGAGACAACGAGCACCCACAAAACAAGAGAAGGACAGCCAACTGCAGAAGAAACAAGCACCGCCTGAACCACCCCGACAGCAAGGGACACCCCACAGACCAGCCACGCAGAGCCCCACACAAGAAGCCCACCAGGGGGGAAGGCCAAGGACAGACAGATGAAGAAGCCAGCAACAGAAACAAGCCTCAGAAAGCATCGATCTCAGAGCAAGAACAAGCACAGGGACAAGCTCAAATAACCAAGCCACACAGACCAAACCAGAAACCCCTCCAGAGAAGGGACAGCAGCATGAACCAGGGACAGAGCAGGGGAAGAAGCAATCGTCATAAGCGAGACAGCGCCACAAGAGCAACCTGACAAAACACCTGCACACACTCAAAGAACAAGACAAAGTCAATCAAAAGAATCCCAGGGGGAGACGGCCGAAACCGCACCCGCCCAGGACGAGCATGCAGAAGAAATATCAGACCAAATAGCGGCGATAACCGACTGAGTAGGGCGGTGACCCGGGCCATGAAAACGCAAATTGCGTTCCATCCAAATATGGTATATCACAGCACACCAGGCCACCCTCCAAACAAGCTTACGCTTGTGCTGCCCAGCACTCTCCCGACAAATCCACTCAAGCTCAGCATCCCAAGGGAGAACGAGGCGGGAAGCTCTGCCCCAACAGAGGATATCCTCCCACACCAAACTCGCAAAGGGGCACTGGAAAAACAAGTGGTCACAGGACTCAGTCCCGGACAAGCAAAGCAAACAATCAGTAGGTGTCGAGGGGATCCACCTAGCCAGCCTATCACGAGTATACAAGCGGTCCCTCAAGGCCAGCCAGGTGACAAAAGCATGACGCGGAATATTCCCCCCGAACCATAGCAAACCCTGCCACGGGGCCACTGTCCCACGGGGGCGAATCGCCTCCCAAGCACTAGAAACCGAGAAACCAATCCCACCAGGAACCCAAATCAACTTATCCTCCCTACCTGGGCAACACACAATAGACCGCACAGCATCGACAATCTCCAACAAATCAGGAGACACTGCCGGCCACCGCCTCGAACCATCAGGTAGCAAAAAATCAGAGACCATAGCTTGAATATGACTAGCTGCGTCATACAAGATACGATCACTAATTCTGGGGAGAATAGGACCATCAGGCAGCCAAGGATCAACCCACATACGACACCTAGAACCGTCACCAATGGAAAACCGGATAAGCGGACGGAATTGGTCCCGAAGCCCCATAATCGCCTTGAGGCACCAAGACCACGTAGACGACACAGGAATCGTCCAAAGAGACCGACCACGGAGGATATACGCCTCCATCCAAGCCACCCACAGAGACCCAGAACGAAGCAGGAGGAGCCAGAGGAGCTTCATAACTGCTGCCGAGTTCCAGGAGGGGATATGACGAATACCCAAACCTCCCTTGCTCTTCGGCAAACAAATGTCAGCCCAGGCAACCTTCGCCCCCCCACAACCAGAAGAAGAGCCCTTCCAGAGGTAACAACGAAGCAAACTCTCAACCCTATGGACTATACGAGCAGGCAGCACAAACACACTAGCCCAATAGACTTGGAAGCTCTGAAGGACCGACTGGATTAGCTGCAACCTTCCTGCATAGGAAAGAGCCCTAGCAGTCCAACTGCCAATCCTAGAGGTGATCCGATCAATCAGAGGCTGGCAATCCCGAGAAGAAAACCGACCTGAGATGAGAGGGAGACCTAAATAACACACAGGCAAGGACGCCAGAGCAACACCCATGAACTCAGCCAGACCTACAGCCACCTCGACAGGAACCCCCGCGCAGAACATCGAGCTCTTAGCGGAGTTGGCCACAAGGCCAGATAGCTCCTGGAAGTGAAGTAAAGTCTGCTGGACAAACCTCAAGGAGGACCTGTTCCCCGCAGAGAAAATCATCAAGTCATCCGCAAAGCAAAGATGGGTAAGATTAACCATCTCACACTTGGGATGAAACTCAAACTCTGGCGGCGGGGAATTTAGCAGCCGCGATAAGACTTCCATACACATCACGAACAGGTAAGGGGACAGGGGATCACCCTGACGGAGACCACGCCTACCCGCAAAAAACCCCTCAGAGGACCCATTCACCGAGATGGAGAACATAGGCGAAGTAACGCAAGCCCGGACCCAGTTGACAAACTGGCAGGGCGTACCAATCGAAAGCAGTAAGCCAAAGAGAAAATCCCACTGAATAGAGTCATAGGCCTTCTGCAGGTCAATCTTCAGCACACACCGCGGGCTCCCTTTGTTGAGGTGGTAACCCCCAACCAACTCCTGACCATTGGCCCCTCGGGCCCCAACAAGCTCACCAAAATTCGGCCCAGAACCATCCTCAGAACCCATAGACACACCATCCCCCTCACTAGCCAAAACCGAGCGAGGTTGGCCTAACAGAGGAAACTTTCCTGGAATCCCCGACCCAAACCTCGTCTCAAGCGAGCCAAACCTCATTCCAGACTCACTAGCTCCATCCTTTCCCTCCGAGGCCAATAACTCGTCCCGAGGGGGAATACTACGGCGGGTGACCAAGTTGCCCAACTGTCCACGCCCGATTGGGCCCAGACTCAATTTCTCAAGCCATTAGCACTAAGTGGCCCATTATGATTCAATTCATTCTGCCCATTTTGGCCAAGCCCATTAAGCCCATCTTGTCCTAGCCCATGTGCAGCAAACCCATTTTGTTCAAGCCCTATGGGCCGCAGCCCAATAGGACCTAGCCCATTAGTGAGAGACTCATTTCGGCCTAGCCCATTGAAGCTTACATTAGAAGCCCCATGCGGATTTGGAGAATCAGGATGGCCCTCACGCCGTTGCTTGGCCATTTGAATCGGCCCAACATGAGGAGAAGCTCCAGTTGACTTTCCATATCGGGCATCCATGGTTGTTAAACCATTTGACCGAGATGAATTATCCATGGAGAGAGAAACATCCATTAATTGACTTTCCAAAGAAGCCAAATTTGGCGTACGTTTAATAGTCATCAATCGGCCAGCTGGGGGATTTTCAAATTCAACCCGCCCATTAATAGAAGCTGCACAATTCACGGGGGCTGAAGGAATTTTTGCAGCAGGCTTTTCAATTACGCGGATGGGTTTAATGAACTTTCCCTCAATAGGGATGTCATTCAATGAAGGATCACCAGCCGCCGCAGCCCCTGTAGAGGACGCGAATTGACCTAGCTCTTCATCTTCATCCTCCAGCCGAAGCTTGCCTTCCGCAAACAACCGCAGATTCGAAGACGAGGAAGCCTCTGATTCACGGGGCTGAGGACAAAGCACACCTGCAACAGAAAAATCACCTCCAGCGCTGGAATGCAAAGGCAGTGGCTGACCCCCTGTTTTTCCTATTTTTACAGAATTCAAGAGCTGCCCAGAAAAACCAGAGGCCTTAGCTTGAGCACGCTTCGTCCCTTGACTGGAGTCTACCTCACCATTACGCCCAACCTTCACGGATTTTGAATTAAGATCATGATCAGACAGCAGATTCACCAACTCAGAAGGCTCGCAACCCATGCTCTGTTTTTTCTCAGAAACCGAAGATGGAACATCTGAAGTCGAGCCTTTAGATGCCTTCCCCCCAGAAGACTTACCTAATGCATTAGTGAGTACCACAGAAGCTTCCCCACACGCAGCCACTGAAGAACCAGCCCCTGAGTTAGCTGCAGACTTCGGGGGACGCAAAACAGAAGGCAGTCCACAACTTTGAGCAAACGATTTTTTCTGTGGGGATTTCTTCCTCCTCATGATTGAACACACCAAAACGTGCAGCCAATGAAGAAGAAATCCTAATCTTTCCACAGCACAAAACTAAACCCCACAGCACAAACAAAGACCCCGAACAGAGCACACCTAAAAACTAAGCCAAACAGAAAAGAAAAACGCAAAAAAAACAGAGGAATGAGGAACTTACCTCTGTGATGCGCCCAGCTCCTCTTTCTTCATTAGAATGCCTACCAAGCTTCAAACGAGAATGCAATACGAAGCTGCAACCGTGCTATCAATCCCCAGCCATGGAAGCTTCAAACCACCATGGACAGATTGCACCTTCAAGAAGTCAACCCCCCATTGGAAGGAGGAGAGAGAACAGAGAGAATTTTAGAATGTCAAAATTTTTTATCACACGAATGTGTTGGAATGATTTAGGACTAGGCACCCTTCATTTTCAGCATGTTTGATTGTTAAAGATTAATGATGCCGTGCCTCTCTTAATCGCCAAGTAACACGGATAAATCGAGCCATAGATGACATTGGATTCCAGTTCATCTTGGTTGCAATTTATCTTGATGAAATAAAACAATCGAAGTATCATATTAAATGTTGTGAATGTTGATTACTTCAGGGTTGTCGGGTAATCAATTAACATTTAGGATGTTTAATTGAATGTTCGTCATAAAATGCTAGTTACTACTTTAGTTAATTTAGAGCTGATCAATCCGAGTTAGCTAATAGTACTGTTTAATTAGAATTGGAAAATTCTGATTAATATATATGTGGCCGGTTGCTTTAGGGCTTCCGGGCAACCGTTTATGTGTTTAATTATGTTTTTGCTAAGTATGTTTGAATCCCAATGAATCGAGTCGCATCAAGGTCAACCCCGACCCTTAAAATTAGGAGCACATGTAATTAGATTTAATTTTCCGTTAGCTACTTTTTATGCTTTACTTTATTTTTCCATAACCAATCCCCCCTTTACTTTAATGTTTTATTTTATCGTTTTAGTTTGAGTTTAAATAAAAGCAAATAGAATTTAATTAGGAGGAAATAATTTAGGTTCCCTGTGGTTCGACACCCGTTACCACTAGCTGCAAAGCTCTGTTGTAGCGGAGTTATAAATGTATTTTGGCAAGCCTCGACAGCTTGAAATTGGAGTACCCCAAAAGTGCTCTACCACCTGTTTGTTACTTAGGTCTCCCTCTCATCTCTGGTCGGCTGTCTTCTCGGGATTGCCAGCCCCTGATTGATCGGATCACCTCTAGGATTGGCAGTTGGACTGCTAGGGCTCTTTCATATGTGGGAAGGTTGCAACTTATCCAGTCGGTCCTCCAGAGCTTCCAGGTTTATTGGGCTAGTGTGTTTGTGCTGCCTGCTCGTATAGTCCATAGGGTTGAGAGTTTACTTCGTTCTTACCTCTGGAAGGGCTCTCCTTCTGGTCGTGGGGGGGCGAAGGTTGCCTGGGATGACATTTGTTTGCCGAAGCGGGAGGGAGGTTTGGGTATTCGTCATATCCAATCCTGGAACTCGGCAGCGGTTATGAAGCTTTTTTGGCTCCTTCTGCTTCGCTCTGGTTCCCTGTGGGTGGCTTGGATGGAGGAGTATATCCTCCGTGGACGGTCTCTTTGGACGATTCCTGTGTCATCTATGTGGTCTTGGTGCCTCAAGGCGATTATGGGGCTTCGGGACCAATTCCGTCCACTTGTCCGGTTTTCTATTGGTGATGGTTCTAGGTGTCGTATGTGGGTTGACCCATGGCTGCCTGATGGTCCTATTCTCCCCAGGATTAGTGATCGTATCTTGTATGACGCAGCTAGTCATATTCAAGCTAGGGTCTCTGATTTTCTGCTACCTGATGGTTCGTGGCGGTGGCCGGTAGTGTCTCCTGAGTTGTTGGAGATTGCAGATGTCGTGCGCTCTACTGTGTGTTGCCCAGGTAGGGAGGATAGGTTGATCTAGGTTCCAGGCGGGATTGGTTTTTCTGTTTCGAGTGCTTTGGATGCGATTCGCCCCCGTGGGACAGTGATTGTTTGTTGTGTTTGTCCGGGACTGAGTCCCGAGACCACTTGTTCTTTCAGTGCCCCTTTGCGAGTTTGGTGTGGGAGGATATCCTCTGTTGGGGTGGAGCTTCCCGCCTCGTTCTCCCTTGGGATACTGAGCTTGAGTGGATTTGTCGGGTGAGTGCTGGGAAGCACAAGCGTAAGCTTGTTTGGAGAGTGGCCTGGTGTGCTGTTGATACGAAACCCTAGTGAATTGGATCAAGAACCCCTTGGTTATACGAACCCTTGAATCACAAACACTAAAACCCCTTAATCAGATCGGTTTCACCCCAAGATAAAGAGAAGAATAGAAATACCTTAGATCGAATATCCAAGGATGAGGAACTTGTCCCTAACCTTGAACCGAAACACTCCACTATTAGATTGATCAAGTCTAATAGAATGCTTCTCAAACATGCAAGTCAAACAAGAAATGCAAAGGTAACAATAGCTCTCGGCTATGGAAATGCTCCAATGGAGTTTTCAATTCAAATATCTAAGTTGTTCTTTTCATAAGACAAGACCAATCCCTTTTATAGACAAGGAATTCAGCCAAGAGACTCTTTTACTCCCTAACATAAATGCCAATATGAAAAGCCACCTTGAAATACCAAAGGGTGCCTTGATATTCTAAAAGGCATCTTGGAAAAGTAAAAGTCATCTAGAAATATGAAAGGTTGCCTAAGACTTTGTTACACTTTTAATTAGTGTAATAAGTGACAAAATGTGCATATTAAACTTAGTTTAATTATAATACTTTAGTCGTCCATAAATTGGACTTGAGACAAGTTGAAATCCATGTCTTTCTCTTCATCGTTGACTTTAACCCTTGCCCCATAACAATGGTTTGACCTCCTTGAGTTTCATCATGGATATGAATTAGATTGCCAAAATAATTCGTATCATCCTCCCATTCTTCAAAAGGATTCGTCCTCGAATCACCATCATCTACATCAAAAGGACGAAAATCAGCGTCATTGAACATATAATTGTTATCTCCCTCGCCTTGTAGAGCAATCTTGTAGTCATGAGATTTCATAGGTAAGTTGCCTTTTGAACTCCACTTGGGTTTCTTATAAAAAGAACAATGATCTTTCCAAAATAATTTTCAAACCCAATCACCCGATTTGAACACCTTATGCTTGCTGCCATGGATGGTCCGAAAAGAAACTTTGGTGTTTTGTTTCTCAATAAATGTTTTGGCATTGATGTCCATGTGTTGTTTGCAATTGTTGACGGTAGAAGCGATCTTTGAATCAAACTTCTCAATGAGTGTTTTGGCCTCCTGTAAGAACTCAAAAGAAATACTAGCAAAACATGGTTTGAGCTCACCCGTTAGAAAACAAGATCCTTTATATAAAAGATCATAAATATTTTGCTTTGAAAACAAAATAGATTTAACCACACATTTTCTTTCACACATGCTCACATTCTGGGCTTTTCTCTCATTTTTTATTGTAGGCCATAAACTAATCTCATGCTTTTCTTTCTCACTATTTTTCTCACGTGATTCTTTTTCAATACAATCGCATGCTTTTGTCTTGGCCTTTTGTGCCTTTTCCTCTAACTCACACACATCAACATGCATTTCTTCAAGTGTAGGCAAAACGCCAAACCGAGCATAGCTCAATTGGCATAGGGTTGTGCCGGTGACCAAAAGGTCATGGGTTCAATCCCCGCATTAATTAAACTACCGTTGCAAAAAAAAAAAAAAAAAAAAAAGTGTAGGCAAAACAATAGAAGTGTTACAATCAAACAAGACTTTGCAATCTAATTGCGTACTAAGTATGATATCACCATTAGTATGCATTGACACCAAATCACAAAGTGTGTCATTTTGAACTTTATCATCTTCTACCTCTTCAATAGGCCGAATTTCAGTAGGTAAACTAACCTTTTCCAAAGATAAAGTAACACTGGAAGTTGGTTTAGGTTTAGTGTACCTTGTAGATTTCTTAGGGCAATCTTCCCTTCTTTCAACAGATTGTATGACCCCTTTCTCCCTTGCTTGGTCCCGCAAATTCAACTCTTGCTCTATTTCAAATAGCTCATTGATGCATTGGCGCATCTCAGCTATATTGTCGAGAAAATCCTTCATAAAATGATCATCACGATTGTAGGTCTCACGACGTCTTCTTCTTTGGTGCAACATGGCTTGCCAAATGAAAAACCTCACAAGCAATTCCTCGTGTGTTTACTCTCGTTTATAATGAAGATCACTCATGTTTACACTCGATTATAATCTCACAGCTCACTTCTCTCAAGTTGGTTGGAGCAAAACTGAGAGCTATGAAAGTTTTGCAATCAAGTAATAAACAAGCATGTAAAAAAAAGCAACTATTAACTTAATTAGTGGATATATTCAAAGAACAAAGTTAAAGAAAAGAATATGAAATGAAAAGACACAATTGACTTTTTATGGTTGAGAATGTGATTGGAATCAATGAGCACAAGTTACAACTCATGCATTAATTGCAGTGTATTGGAATTGTAGATTACAACTCATGCATGCATTGAAAAAGCAATTGACATGCAAAACTAGAAACAAACTAATTTGACACTTTTTTTTTTCCTTTTTTTTTTTTTTAACTTGGACAGAATTTAAAGGATAAAGATGTAATAGATTGTTCTAATAATTCAAAATTGAAAAGAACAAAAAATTACAGAATTGGAAGCAACTTGGAAATTTAAAAGACAAAATTTAAAGATAGATTTTTTTCTAATCTTGAGCTTTCGGTTAGAACAACCTAAGCTCTGATACCAAATGATACGAAACCCTAGTGAATTGGATCAAGAACCCCTTGGTTATTCGAACCCTTGAATCACAAACACTAAAACCCCTTAATCAGATCGGTTTCACCCCAAGATAAAGAGAAGAATAGAAATACCTTAGATCGAATATCCAAGGATGAGGAACTTGTCCCTAACCTTGAACCGAAACACTCCACTATTAGATTGATCAAGTCTAATAGAATGCTTCTCAAACATGCAAGTCAAACAAGAAATGCAAAGGTAACAATAGCTCTCGGCTATGGAAATGCTCCAATGGAGTTTTCAATTCAAATATCTAAGTTGTTCTTTTCATAAGACAAGACCAATCCCTTTTATAGACAAGGAATTCAGCCAAGAGACTCTTTTACTCCCTAACATAAATGCCAATATGAAAAGCCACCTTGAAATACCAAAGGGTGCCTTGATATTCTAAAAGGCATCTTGGAAAAGTAAAAGTCATCTAGAAATATGAAAGGTTGCCTAAGACTTTGTTACACTTTTAATTAGTGTAATAAGTGACAAAATGTGCATATTAAACTTAGTTTAATTATAATACTTTAGTCGTCCATAAATTGGACTTGAGACAAGTTGAAATCCATGTCTTTCTCTTCATCGTTGACTTTAACCCTTGCCCCATAACAATGGTTTGACCTCCTTGAGTTTCATCATGGATATGAATTAGATTGCCAAAATAATTCGTATCAGTTGTGATCTACCATATTTGGATGGAACGCAACTTGCGTCTTCACGGCCCGGGTCACCGCCCTCCTCAGTCGGTGATCGCTGCTATTCGGTCTGATATTTCTTCTGCATGCTCGTCCTGGGTGGGTGCGGTTTCGGCCGCCTCCCCCTGGGATTCTTTTGATTGACTTTGTCTTGTCCTTTGAGTGTGTGCAGGTGTTCTTTCAGGTTGCTCTTTGCGGTGTTGTTTCGCTCCTGGCGTTTGCTTCTTCCCCTGCTCTGTCCCTGGTTGCTGCTGTTGTCTCTTCTCTGGAGGGGTTTTCAGTCTGGTCTGTGCGGATTGGTTGTTTGAGTTTGTCCCTGTGCTTGTTCCTGCTTTGAGGACGCTGCTTGCAGAGGCTCGACCAGTTGCTTGCTTTCTTCACCTGTCTGTCCCTTGCTGTCCTTGGCCCTTTCTTCCCTGGTGGGCTTTTTGAGTGGGGGCTTTGAAAGGCTAGTCTGTGGGGTGTCACCAGCAGTAGGGGTTGTTTCCGGCGGTGCTTGCTACTTCTGCAGTTGGCTGTCCTTCTCTGTTCTGCGGATGCTCTGTGTCCCCTGACGGTCCTGGTTCCTAATTGAGTTGAGTTTGTTCTGGATGCTTGTTGTCACCCCGAAAGGCGCTTTGTCCGGAGGGTGTGTGGACTTTTGGTGGGTCTTGGGATTTGGCTTTGTCGAGGGAAGCGATGCTGGCTGGGTCCTTGGGTTTTCTGCCGTGCCTGCATACCGGATGGTTGTTCTTTTGCCATAAGTAGGGGGAAGATGAGTTGAAGGGCCTCTTCTTTGTTTGATTACTTGGTCGTGCTTGGGGGGCTGGCTTCTTGCTTGCATATGATAGATGGCCAGCTTGGCCCCTTTTATCTCAGCATCTATCTGTCCTCCCTCTGTTTTGCTTGGTGCCCCTTGACCCTGTCTGGAGTCGCTCTTCGCTCGTGCCGGCCGGAGGATGGATTGCCTGGGGAGCTTGTTGGGCGGCTGAGGAGTTATGCTTCGTTTGTGTTCTGACTTATTGCTTCCTCTTGCTTCAGCTGTGTTCTTTTACTTTTTGAGTTGTGTTGCATTTATTTGCTTTTGTCTTTTCTGGCTCCTTCCCGCTTGTGGGTTGGATGCTGGAGTTTGTAGTTGTTTGGTTTCTTTGTTGCTTTCCCTCGGGCTGTGAGGTTCCGTTGGGTTGTTTTTGTTGGTTGTCGTACATTGGTTCTACCAGTGGTTGTTCTCTTGTTTGATGGTGCCCTTTGGCCTCGGGCTTTGAGGTCTTTTTGCTTTTATATATTATCACCTTTGCAAAAAAAAGAAACCCAAAACAAAGAAGAGGCCCTTCAACTCGTCTTCCCCCTACTTCTGGCAAAAGAACAACCATCAGGAATGCAGGCCCGGCAGAAAGCCACAAGGACCAGGCAAGCATCGCTTCCCTCGACAAAGCCTGATCCAAGGACACCCACCAAAAACCGACACACCCTCCGGACAAGGCGCCTTTCGGGGTGACAACAAGCATCCAGAACAAACTCAACTCAAATCAGGAACCAAGACCACACCAGGGCAGAGAGCACCCACAGAACAGAGATGGACAACCAACTGCAGAAGTAGCAAGCACCGCCTGAACCAACCCCAACAGAGAGAGGCCCCCCACAGACAAGCCTCTCATAGCCACCACGCAAAACGCCCACCAGGGAAGAAGGAGCCAAGGACATCGAGGGGCTAAAACAGGGGAAGAAAGCAAACAAAACTGAAACGAGCCTCTGCAAGAAGCACCATCAAGAAGAACAACCACAAGGAGGCCCCAAACAGGCAAGCCACACAGACCAAACTGGAAACCCCCTGCAGAGAAGAGACAACAGCATCACCTAGATAGCCCAGAGTGACAGCAGTACCTAGGGTCAGAGCAAGGGAAGAAGCAATCGCCAGAAGCGAAACAGCACCACACAAAGCAACCTGAAAAACACCTGCACACACTCAAAGAACAAGAGAAGTCAATCAAAAGATTCCCAGGGCGATCCGGCCGAAACCGCACCCACCCAGGACAAGCAAGAAGAAGATAAGTCAAACTCAAGCTCAGCATCCCAAGGGAGAACGAGGCGGGAAGCTCTACCCCAACTGAGGATATCTTCCCACACTATTGTCGCAAAGGGGCACTGAAAGAACAGGTGGTCGCGAGACTCAGACCCGGACAAACAAATCAAACAATCAGTAGGGGTCGAGGGGATCCACCGGGCCAGCCTGTCCCTGGTATACAATCTATCCCTCAAGGCCAGCCAGGTGACAAAAGCATGACGCGGAATATTCCCCCCGAACCAAAGCAAACCCCGCCAAAGAACCACCGTCCCACGAGGGCGGATCGCCTCCCAAGCACTCGAGACTGAAAACTCAATCTCGCCTGGAACCCAGATCAACATATCCTCACGATCAAGGCAGCACACAGTAGAGCGCACGACATCAGATATCTCCAACGACCATCGCCACAAACCATCAAGCAGCAGGAAATCAGAGACCATCAGATACGATCACTAATCCTGGGCAGAATAGGACCATCGGGCAGCCATGGATCAACCCACATACGACACCTACATCCATCACCAATGGAAAACCGGACAAGCGGACGAAATTGGTCACGAAGCCCCATTATCGCCTTGAGGCACCAAAACCACAAAGGCGACACAGGAATCGTCCAAAGAGAACGTCCACGGAGAACGTACTCCTCCATCCAAGCGACCCACAGAGAGCCAGAGCGAAGCAGAAGGAGCCAAAGGAGCTTCATAACAGCTGCCGAGTTCTAGGACTGGATATGACGAATACCCAAACCGCCCTCCCGTTTCGGCAAACAAATATCATCCCAGGCTACCTTTGCCCCCCTGCGACCAGAAGGAGAGCCTTTCCAGAGGTAGCAACGAAGCAAGCTCTCAACCCTCTGGACCACACGAGCAGGCAACACAAAAACACTAGCCCAATAGACCTGGAAAGTCTGGAGGACCGACTGAATAAGCTGCAACCTACCAGCATAGGAGAGAGCCCTAGCAGTCCAACTACCAATCCTAGAGGTGATCCGATCAATCAGGGGCTGACAATCACGCGAAGTCAGCCGACCTGAGAGATGGGGAAGACCTAAGTAACAAACAGGCAGCGACGCAAGAGGAACACCCATGAACTCAGCAAGGTCGACTGCCACAGGGATAGGAGCACCCGCACAGAACATCGAGCTCTTAGCGGAGTTAGCCACAAGGCCAGAAAGCTCCTGGAAGAGGTGTAAGGTCTGCTGAACAAACCCCAAAGAAGACCTATTACCCGCAGAGAAAATAATCAAGTCATCCGCGAAGCAGAGATCGGTTAGCTTAACCCTCTCACACTTGGGATGAAACTCAAACTCAGAGGGGGGGGGGGGGGGGAATTCAGCAGACGCGACAAGACTTCCATACACATGACGAACAGGTAAGGGGACAGGGGATCTCCCTGGCGGAGACACCTCCTCCCTGCAAAGAACCCCTCAGAGGACCCATTCACATAAATGGAGAACATAGGCGAGGTAACGCAGACCCAGATCCAGTTGACAAACTAGCAAGGCGTACCAATCGAGAGCAGCAAGCCAAATAGGAAATCCCACTGGATAGAATCATAGGCTTTCTACGGATCGACCTTCAGCACACACCGCGGGCTCCCCTTATCGTGGTATCCCCCAACCAACTCCTTGCAGAGTAAAATGTTGTCCACAATACTCCTCCCTTGAACAAAGGCCGACTGATTCGGACTAATGAAGGAAGGCAACCACACACGAAGACGATTAGCCAAAACCTTTGCAATGCATTTATACAACACATTACAACAGGAAATAGGCCTGGAATCCTAAACCCGTGAGGCACCCACCTTCTTAGGGATCAAGGTAAGAGAGGTGGCATTGATACCAATAGGAAAGAAGGAGGTATCAAAGAAGTAAAGCGCTGCGGAACAGAAATCATCCCCGACAACACTCCAAGCAGCTTTGAAAAACCCCACAGGGAAACCATCCGGCCCAGGAGCCTTGGCACTACTCATGGAAAAGAGAACAGCGCGAACCTCATCTCTCGAGATGGGGCGGATGAGATCAGATACACACTTATCAGACCATAAAAACCCCGCAATCGATTTTAACTGCTCTGTAAGGTCCCGGTAACCAACCCACTAGGAACCCAATAGCCCCTGGAAATACTGAACCAGAGATCTCGAGATGTCCTCATGGGAAGACAACCTGGCCCCAAAACCGTCAACTAGAGAGGAAAAGCTATTCCGGGCTGCCCTAACTTTCACAATCCTGTGAAAGAAACTCGAGTTCCTATCCCCTAAAGCCAGCCATTTAACCCTCGATTTCTGCCGAAGAGAGGCTTCTTCACACCTAGCTGCTGCCCAAAAACTATCCGAGGCCTCAGAGGCCTGAAGCTGGAGGGAGGGAGAGAGGGGGTCAGCCAACACTCCAGCCTGGGCAGCCTCCATGGTCAAGCGAAGATCAACAACCTGCTGACTAAGCACGGCAATCGGCTTCGCAAACTTCTGCCGAAGAGACCTCTTTAAACCCTTTCAATTGCGAGCAAAGCTAACAAGCGGAGAGACCCCAACACGGGTCACCCACCTACTAGCGACCACAGACAAAAACCTATCAGACTCCCCCCAATGGTTAAAGAACCGAAAGGAGGGAGACTGACGAGCACCTAAAGGGCTTGGAGAGAAAACCATCGGACTATGATCAGAAACACCCCAATAAAGCACATGCACCACACAGAGGGCGAGTAGAGGCCCACTCAGCATTCACCAAAACTCTATCCAACCTCCCCAACTGACCTCTCGGGCCACCCTGCGGGCGGCTAGTCCAAGTGAACCAATTCCCCTAAACCGACAGCTCAACCAAGTCAGCCTCTAGGATAGCACTATCAAAGGCTCCCATCGCAGAGATGCTATGGTTACCCCCACTCCTCTCAGTCAACCGCCGAGTCTCATTAAAGTCTCCCATAACCACTCCAGGGGAAGACCAACTCGAACAAGCCAAGGCCAACTCCCTCCACAAAGCAAACCGCCCCGCCTCGAGATTGGACCCATACACACAGGCAATATGAGTCGCAACCTGAGAAGACAGATCCACCAGGGAGCCAGTAACCAACTGAAGACTAAGAAGGGTAGGAGAGAAAGAGAAACGACGGGAACGCCATAACACCCAAATACGACTCAGGCCACTATCCCCATAACTACACACACACTGCCAATCGGCCCCAAAGGAACGAAACACGAAGTCAAACTGATGAGCCTTAACTTTAGTTTCTACCAGACAACAGAAACCAATATTCTCAGACTGCAAAAAGGAGCGAACACATCGCCCTTTTGCCGGGTCAGTGAGATCGCGAACATTCCACGAGCACCAACTAGACATAGGAAGTAGAAGGGGAGACGGTGGCATCCTGACACCATCGAGGGTCCACACTGTCACAGAGGGCCTTTTCCACTAAGGAAACCACCCTCGGGGAGGCCAAAGCACACTCCGAGGAATCAGCTAGAGAACCGAAAGAGTTAGTCACCGGACCCCCTTTGGGGCCAATAGGAGAACTCGGGAGGCTAACCAAGGCAATGGGATGGGCAGACGAGTCTGTCGCAGCCAAGGATTTGGCAGCCTTCTTCCTGTTCCGTTTACGCCTACGAGATTTCCCTCCCACAGGGATAAAATCATCACCAACCTCAAGAGAGGAGGCCTGTTGACCCTCCCCACTAGCAACCACTACCTGATCCGAGCCCACGCCTTCACTCTGGGCCGGGACCTTGACCTCACCCTTAGTAGACACATTGAGGGTGAGGTCAAGGTGCATTTTCACAGCCCGGGTCACCGTCCTCCTTAGTCGGTTATCGCTGCTATCTGGTCTGATATTTCTTCTGCATGCTCGTCCTGGGTGGGTGCAGTTTCGGCCGGTTCCCCCTGGGATTCTTTTGATTGACTTTCTCTTGTTCTTTGAGTGTGTGCAGGTGTTTTTTTCAGGTTGCTCTTTGTTGTGCTGTTTTCGCTTCTGGCGGCTGCTTCTTCCCCTACTCTGTCCCTAGGTTCTGCTGTTGTCTCTTCTCTGGAGGGGGTTTCAGTTTGGTCTGTGAGGCTTGCCTGCTTGGGGCCTTTCCTTGTGGTTGTTCCTTCTTGAGGGCGTTTCTTGCGGAGGCTCGTTCAGTTTGATTGCTTTCTTCCCCTGTTTAGCCCCTCGATGTCATTGGCTCTTTCTTCCCTGGTGGGCGGCTTGAGTGGTGGCTATGAGTGGCTAGTCTGTGGGGGGCCTCTCTCTGTAGGGGTTGGTTCAGGCGGTGCTTGCTACTTTTGCAGTTGGTTGTCCATCTCTGTTCTGTGTGTGCTCTTTCCCCCTAGTGTGGTCTTGTTTCCTGAGTTGAGTTGAGTTTGTTCTGGATGCTTGTTGTCACCCCGAAAGGCGCCTTGTCCGGAGGGTGTGTCGGTTTTTTGGTGGGTGTCCTTGGATTAGGATTTGTCGAGGGAAGCGATGCATGCCTGGTCCTTGTGGCTCTCTGCCGGGCCTGCATACCTGATGGTTGTTCTTTTGCCAGAAGTAGGGGGAAGACGAGTTGAAGGGCCTCTTCTTTGTTTTGGTTTCCTTTTTTTTTGCAACGGTATTTAATTGGTATTTAATTAATGCGAGGATTGAACCCATGTCCTCTTAGTCACGGGCACAACCTTATGCCAATTGAGCTATGCTCGGTTTGGCTTGTTTCCTTGGTCATGCTTGGGGGGCGGGTTTCTCACATGCATACGATGGATGGCTAGCTTGGCCCCTTTTTCTCTCAGCATCTGTCTGCCCTCCCTCTGCCTTGTTTTGGTGCCCCTTGGCCTAGTCTGGAGTCGCTCGTTTTGCTCGTGCCTGCCGGGGGATCGATGGCTTGGGTTGTCTTTGGGCGGCTGGGGAGTTTGCTTCGTTGCGTGCTCTAGCTTGTTGTTTCATCTTGTTACGGTTGTGTTTCATTTGCTCTTTGAGTTTTGTTGTCTTTATTTGTTTTTTGTCTTTTCTGGCTCCTTCCCGCCTGTGGGTTGGGTGCCAGGTGTTGTTGTTTGTTTGTTTTTGTTGCTCTCCCTCGGGCTGTGAGGTTTCCGTTTGGGTTGTTTTGTTTTGTTGGTACATTGGTTTTCCCTGTGGATTGTTTCTCTTGTTTGTTGGTGCCCATTGGCCTCGAGATTTGAGGTCCTTTTGCTTAATATATATTACCTTTGCAAAAAAAAAATATGCATACTATATATTATAACAGTTATAACATATTTTCAATACATGGAGCATGCTTCCTACGGTGGGATTTTAAATCTATATGGCATACGATATGCACATACAAACATGGAATTTAATTAAAACATACAATCGTAATGCATAATTAATTAAACACACTAAAGTGGATCGATTTTGGCATTTAGCAAGCAATAACTAATTTATTACAAGCTTGAACAACAGGCTACGTCTTGAGCGGACTTCGAACTCTTCGCACCGCCTTTGACCAGCTTGCTTCCTCCGAACACTTCGGCCAATTTCTCTTCGAATTTCTCCTCGTATTGCCTAGAACGAGTTTGAATTTATACCGAACATTTCGGCGAGCTCCAAACTCGAGCTTCTTTCACAAAGAAACCTATATGGACTCTAATGACTCTAAAAATACAGACTCTTCAGCACACATTAAAGCCCATACATTCTCGGGCAATTACAAATAATGAAATTCAAATAGAAACTATGCCAAAATCGATTTTCACTTTAGACTCCAATTCAGAAACAATTTCTAAATTAAAATACTCACCAACTTAAATTGATGTGTGCCCATGACTAAGAGGTCATGGGTTCAATTCTCGCATTAATTAAAATATCGTAAAGCGTATCACCTAGATAGCCCAGAGTGGGGGTTGATTGATCCTGCACCATGCAAACGGGGCATGAATGATTTAAAATATTTAACCGCATTATATACCGCCAATAAAGGCAAATTTTTAATACCACGGAAATTTTTAAAATCAATTCTCTCTCCTAAAATTCTCTCTGTTCTCTCTCCTCCCATCAATGGGGGACTGATTTTTTGAAGCTTCCCCATGGTTGTTCGTGGTCCTCCTTGCTGCTGGTAGGAGGGTGGTGGTGCATAGTGTTAAAGCTGGCGATCCGGGAGCATCACCAAGGTTAGTTTTCATTACTCTGTTTTATGATATTTGTTTTGCTCTGTTTTTGTTCTTTGGTATTATTCGGTGTATGTTCTTTGGTCCTGTTTTGGGGTCTTCTCGTGCTGGGGTTCTTGGTGAATTGAGAGTTTTGTCTTCCCCCTGGGTGCTCATGAGTTGAGAGAAGTGATAAGGAGAAAGAAATCTCCTCAGAAAAAGCCATTTGCCAAGAGTCATTCTTCTGCTGCGGGTGTTATTGGCCTTCGTCCTCCAAAATCCTCTCCATCTTCAGGGGTTATGAAGTCAGGAGCTCTGAATGGGGTTGTTTCGAATGCCATTCTTCATCCATCAAGTAAGGAATCTGGGTTGCAGGTGGCTCGCAGCTCGGCCTTAGAGGCTCCTTCGTCGGGTTTCAATTCTGTTAAAAAACAGAGCATCAGTGGTGTTGAGCCCCCTTCTGTGGGTAAGCTGCTGCCAGCCCAAGTCTTGTCTAATCATCCCTTAGAGGTAGTTAGTAGTTCCAGCCTTTCTAATCGGCTTGATCAGGGAGCTTTTTCTAGTGCTTTTGGGCAGCCTGCATCAGCTACAAATTCTGGAAAAACAGGGGACGTGGCCTCGTCTTCTTCAAATCTAGGTAAGGCTGGGTTGGAGGATGAAGACGATGGATTAGGGCAGTCCGTCTCTTTCCCCTTGGGCGTGGCGGCTGATGATTCTTCATTGAATGCCATCCCTATTGAGGGAAAGTTCATTAACGTCAGGAAGAAGTCTACTACCATATCTCCTTCAGCCCCCGTGATGAGCGCTGCTCTTAATCGTCAAGATAAGTTTGAAAAACTCCCAGCTGGCCGATTATTGAAGGTTAGGAATCCGGCTACATTGGCACATTTGGAAAGTCAATTAAAGGGGGATTCTCTCTCCATGGGCAATGGCTTAAATTCCATGGATGCCCGTTATGGAAAACCTGTAGCTTCCTCTCCTCATGTTGGGCCGAATGATGAGCTTCAATTGGGAAAGCAACGGCGTGATGACCATTTTGACTTTCCAAATAGGCATGGCTCAAATAATTTAAGCTCCAACGGGCTAGGCCAAAATGGGATTCTCACTATTGGGCTAGGCCCAATTGGGCTTAGGTCCATTGGGCTTGACCAACTTGAGCTTAATGCAAATGGGCTTGCCCAAGATGGGCTTAATGGGCTAGCCCAAGATGGGCTGAATGTGTTGGATCACAATGTGCTTAATGTTAATGGGCTTGACAAAATGAGTTTGGGCCCAATGTTGAATGGCTTAGGACAAGGAGTCTTGCCAATTGGGTCATCTTCCTTTAGCCCAATCGGGCGTGGACAGTTGGGCAACTTGGTGACCCGCCGTAGTATTCCCCTTCGGGAGGAGTTATTGCCCTTGGAGGGAAAGGATGGAGCTAGTGAGTCTGGAATAGGGTTTAGCTCGCTTGGGATGAGGTTTGGGTCGGGGATTCCAGGAAAGTTTCCTCTGTTAGGCCAACCTCGCTCGAGTATGGTTGCTAGTGAGGGGGATGCTGTGTCTATGGGTTCTGTGGATGGTTTTGGGCCGAATCTTATTGGGCCCTTTGGGGCCCTCGGGTCCCATGGTCAGGGACAGAAGTCTAGTTGGGCCAATCTGTTTGGGCCTTAGTGGACCTCCCCTACTGATGAACCCCTAGTCTATAACCCTCCTATTGAGAAGGATGGGATTATGTTTGCCATTCCCTCGGATGAGGTTATTGAGGAGGGCATAGCAGTCTGGAGAGGTTCTTTGGTAGGTCAGTTTATGGATGGCAAACTACCTTTTTATGTTCTGGATCGGCTTGTCAGGAGGATTTGGGGACATGTGGAAGTTCCAACCATTAACTTGTTTGATAATGGTTTGATCATCTTCAGGTTCAAAAAGGACTCAGCTCGGGACTGGGTCCTGGAGAATAGCCCCTGGCACATTGGGGGGAAGCCTATCCTTCTGAGGCAGTGGGTCCCTGGGATTGTCCCCCAGACCTTTGTCTTCGATAAAATTCCTGTGTGGGTCAAGTTTTTTCATGTCCCTATGGAATTGTGGACCACTCCTGGGTTGAGTAATATTGCTAGCACGGTTGGTGTCCCTCTGCGGTTGGACAAGCCTACTAAGGACAAAACGTGCTCCTCGTATGCTCGGGTGTGTGTGGAGGTCGCGATTGATGCCCTCTTCCCAGTAAGGTTGGGGTCACTGTCTATGGGGTGGATCATACTATCCCAATTGAATATGAGTGGAAGCCCAAGCGGTGCCTGTCTTGCCGTGTCTTTGGTGAATGCTCTTGCTTCCCCTAGGATGGTTTCCTTAGTGGAAAAGGTGCTCTGTGACAGTGTGGACCCCGATGGTGTCAGGATGCCACTCTTTCTCCTTCTGTTCCCTATGTCTAGTTGGTGCTCGTGGAATGTGCGCGGTCTTACTGACCCGGCAAAAGGACGATGTGTTCGCTCCTTTTTGCAGCTTGAGAATATTGGTTTCTGCTGTCTGGTTGAAACTAAGGTTAAGGCTCATCAGTTCGATTTCGTGTTTCCTTCCTTTGGGGTCGATTGGCAGTGTGTGTGTAGTTATGGGGATAGTGGCCTGGGTAGAATTTGGGTGCGATGGCGCTCCCGCCGTTTCTCCTTCACTCCTAGCCTGATTGGTCATCAGTTGGTTACTGGCTACCTGGTGGATCTGTCTTCTCAGATTGTGACCCAGATAGCCTGTGTGTATGGGTTCAACCTCGAGGCTGGGCGTTCTGCTTTATGGGGTGAGTTGGCTCTGGCTTGTTCGAGTTGGTCTTCCCATGGAGTAGTAATGGGTGACTTCAATGAGACTCGGCGTTTGACTGAGACGAGTGGTGGTAACCATAGCATCTCTGCTATGGGAGCTTTTGACAGTGCTCTCCTTGAGGCTGACTTGGTTGAGTTGCCAGTTCAGGGGAATTGGTTCACTTGGACTAGCCGACCGCGTGGTGGCCCGGGAGGTCACTTGGGGAGGTTGGATAGAGTTTTGGTGAATGCTGAGTGGGCTTCTGCCCGCCCGCTGTGTGTGGTGCAGGTGCATGATTGGGGTATTTCTGATCACTGTCCGTTGGTTTTCTCTCCAGGTCCTTTTAGTGCTCGTCGGTCTCCTTCCTTTCGTTTCTTTAACCACTGGGGGGAGTCTGATAGGTTTTTGTCTGTGGTCGCTAGTAGGTGGGTTTCCCATGTTGGGGTATCCCCGCTTGTTAGCTTCTCTCGAAACTTAAAGGGCTTGAAGCGGTCTCTGAGGCTGGAGTTTGGGAAGCCGATCGCCGTGCTTAGTCAGGAGGTTGTTGATCTTCGTTTGGCCATGGAGGCTGCTTAGGCAGTAGTGGTGGCTGACCCTCTTTCTCCCTCCCTTCAGCGTCAGGCCTCTGAGGCTTCGGATAGATTTTGGGCAGCTGCTAGGTGTGAAGAAGCCTCTCTTCGGCAGAAATCTAGGATTAAATGGTTGGCGTTAGGGGATAAGAACTCGGGGTTTTTTCACAGGAGCGTGAAAGTTAGGGCAGCTAGGAATAGTTTATCCTCTCTGGTAGATGGTTCTGGGGCCAGGTTGTCTTCCAAGGAGGACATCTCGAGAGCTGTGGTTCAGTATTTCCAGGGGCTCTTGGGTTCTCAGAGGGTTGGTTACCGTGACCTTACAGAGCAGTTAAAGCCGATTGTGGGGTTCTTGTGGTCTGATCAGTGTGTAACTGATCTCATCCGTCCCATATCGAGAGCTGAGGTTCGAGCTGTTCTCTTTTCCATGAGTAGTTGATAAGCTCCCAACGTTGCTTGATTTACAAAGCTAGAGGTCCTTCTAGGATCCGTGTAAATGCCCACAAAGAAGACTAACTTAACGATTGATTCCAACCAAGAGTTTAGTTAGAAGGTGAATGACTCTTAGATCACACTTAGAATCTATGATTGTCACTCTTAGATCCTAAGACGACTCACTCCAGAATTAGGTTGATCAAAACTAATTCAATGAACCGATTAACATCAAACCTAAAACAAGATTTGAAAGAAACAACACCAAAAGGGGTTTTAAGAAACACAAGTTCTTGATAAGCATAATATCTATTTTGAAGAGCATTACAAGCCTTTAAATAGGCCAAAATGGACGTTCAAGCTTCCAAATACCAAAGGTCTCCAAAAGTCATTAAATGCAGAATTGAAGAAAATAAAACCTATGGAATGAAATTCAATTCAACAACAATTGAAAAGTCATATGGAAAAACCCAAAACAAAAGAAATGCTTTAAATTGTCTTAACTAGCTACTTTAAGACGTGCTTTTCAATACTCCAACGTTTGAGTAGTTGAAACACTCCAAACTCCCAAGAGGTGCAAGCTGGACAGCCCACTGCTTACAATTTCTGCACAGTTTTTTTGTCCCCCGTGCCATCTTTCAAACTAGAAGACTTTTCCCGTGCCATCTTCACACCATTATCTTCTTGACTCATTGAAATAACATTGTAAAGAAATTTGGGTTCAAAAATATTTGTCTCTTCTTGTGCATTAGCTAGCCTTTGAAGATGTAGTGTAAAAGCCTCTTGAATCTTCTTTGCCTTGCTTCTTGTAATGGCTCCTTCCGGTACATGCAATGGTTCGGTGATTGGATCCGTATCATCCCCCCTTTCTTTAAAAGGATTTGTCCTCAAATCAAGGTCTTCATCACCTATATCAAAAGAAGTTAAATCAGCAACATTAAAAGTAGAACTTACATTGTACTCACCTCGAAGATCTAGTTTGTATGCATTGTCATTGATCCGTTCAAGCACTTGAAAAGGACCATCTCCCCTTGGTTGAAGTTTTGACTTCCTTTGATCCGGAAACCTTTCCTTTCGTAGATGAACCCAAACCCAATCACCAGGTTTAAAAATTAATTCCTTTCTCCCTCGGTTCTTGCGAGTGACTAACTTTTGATTCTTCTTTTCAATCCTTTCTTTGATTTCTTTGTGCAAAGTCTTGATGTATTCAGCCTTAGAACAAGCTGCATCACTAGTAAACATATTAGGTGGTAAAGGTGATAAATCTAGAGGAGTTAAAGGATTAAAGCCATACACAACCTCAAAAGGTGAACAATGAGTAGTGCTATGTATTGCTCTATTGTATGCAAACTCTACAAAAGGTCCTTTGCAAAAAAAAACTCTACAAAAGGTAGACTCTCCTCCCAAGACTTAAGATTCTTAGAAATCAGTGACCTAAGCAAGGCTCCCAATGTTCTATTAACCACCTCGGTTTGTCCATCGGTTTGTGGGTGAAAAGTTGTAGAAAACAAAAGCTTAGTACCCAATTTTCCCCACAAGACTTTCCAAAAATGACTTAAAAATTTAACATCCCTATCACTAACAATTGTTTTGGGAATGCCATGCAATCTAACCACTTCCCTAAAGAATAGATTAGCTATGTTAGTAGCATCGTCCGTTTTGTTACATGGAATGAAGTGTGCCATCTTACTAAACCTATCAACCACCACAAAAATGCTATCATGATGTTTTCTAGTCCTTGGTAACCCTAAAACAAAATCCATACTAATGTCTACCCAAGGTTCACTAGGAACATCTAAAGGTGTGTAAAGACCATGTGGTTGTGTCTTAGACTTGGCCTCCTTACATTTGAAACATTGCTTGCACACTTTGTTCACATCCTTTCTCATTTTCAACCAATAAAAGTATTCACACAACATGATATATGTTTTAAATTCTCCAAAATGCCCCATAAGTCCTCCCCCATGAGCCTCCTTCACAAGTAACTCTCGAATAGAACACTTAGGAATACAAAGCTTACCCTTCCTAAATAGCATACTGATACGAAACCTCCAAGAATAAGCGTGAGAACCCCTTGATTATACGGACCCCCAACACATTAACTTGAAAACCCCAGTAGCCAATTTGGTCTCAACCCCTAAGAAAGGCTAGAAAACAGGTTACTTAGATGATCTAACAAACCAAGGATCGGACAAAGCTTTTGGCTCCCATCAACCCTCGATCTTCAAAGCACTCCACAAGCAAGACAGATCAATCCTCACTTGAATGCTCCAAATATTCGTGCATTCTATCACAAGAACACACAAGAAACTCAAAACACTACATTTCCATATATTCTTATCAACTTCTTTTACATTAGACAAAACAAATTCCTTTTATAGACAAGGAATTATAGTGCATGCAAATTAATGATTTCTCCAACTACCTAACTTCTACTTTCCAACAACCCATATTAAAGGATTTTCCCAACTACCTAATTAAATGAATTCTCCAACTACTTAATTAAATGCATGCTTTTAGGAATTCAAATTTGAATATTACAACATTAATAAAGTCTTCATATCATTCCATGCATTTGAATTTGTGACAAAGTGTAGTCATGCATTTCTCTTCTTTGTTGGCTTTGGTCCTTGCTCCATAATAATGATTTGACTTCTTTGACCTTCATCATGGATATGAATTGGATTGTCATGATAATTCATATCATCCTCCCGTTCTTCAAAGGGATTCGTCCTCGAATCCAAAAGATCTTTTGATCACCATCTTTGATTTGAATATGATTGCCAAAAATAATTCTCCAAATGATATATCAATATATTTCGAGAACTGATTTCCAAGTATGGAAAGTTTTCTGCAGGGCGGTCCTTTACTCTTGGTGCAATATCTTCTTTCTCAGAGCTCGGATTGAAACAAAACCAATTGGGTTAGAAAGATATTTCAGTAATCTTCAAAACGCCACCCAATTTGACTGTTTGCGAAGTAGTAATCAGCCAGATATAATATTTCGAAGTCAGCTGCAGCAGATTCTAAACAGCAGATTTTCCAGACCGAACAATGTTCATTCAAAAATCAATATCTTTTGTTCTACTCAATGAAATTATACAAAACAGATTTGTTTGGATAGCTGACTCACAGGGCTTTAATTTGATATCAAGTAGGCTTATTTTGGAGATGTAAAACACTAAGAAACAAGGAATAGAATGTAGATGAGGAAATTAAAAAAACTGGGCAGAACACTCAAAATGTATGGGCTGAAGAAAAATTGATAACTAAAGTTATAGGGCTCGGATTAATGTGAAATTTGTCTTGTTGGATAGATAAATTTATGCTAAAAAATACAAGAACAAATTTGACACACTTTACTATAATTGGAATCTTCAAACATACAAAATACATCAGATGCACGCGGAAGACTAAAAAAAAGGAAACACTCTAAGAAGATGATTTTTTTTTTTTTTTTTTTTGAGTTTTAAATAAGATGGAAAGAAAAGACACGAAAGAAAGAAAGATGATATACCCGACCTAGAGCCAAAGCTCTGATACCAAATGATACGAAACCTCCAAGAATAAGCGTGAGAACCCCTTGATTATACGGACCCCCAACACATTAACTTGAAAACCCCAGTAGCCAATTTGGTCTCAACCCCTAAGAAAGGCTAGAAAACAGGTTACTTAGATGATCTAACAAACCAAGGATCGGACAAAGCTTTTGGCTCCCATCAACCCTCGATCTTCAAAGCACTCCACAAGCAAGACAGATCAATCCTCACTTGAATGCTCCAAATATTCGTGCATTCTATCACAAGAACACACAAGAAACTCAAAACACTACATTTCCATATATTCTTATCAACTTCTTTTACATTAGACAAAACAAATTCCTTTTATAGACAAGGAATTATAGTGCATGCAAATTAATGATTTCTCCAACTACCTAACTTCTACTTTCCAACAACCCATATTAAAGGATTTTCCCAACTACCTAATTAAATGAATTCTCCAACTACTTAATTAAATGCATGCTTTTAGGAATTCAAATTTGAATATTACAACATTAATAAAGTCTTCATATCATTCCATGCATTTGAATTTGTGACAAAGTGTAGTCATGCATTTCTCTTCTTTGTTGGCTTTGGTCCTTGCTCCATAATAATGATTTGACTTCTTTGACCTTCATCATGGATATGAATTGGATTGTCATGATAATTCATATCATCCTCCCGTTCTTCAAAGGGATTCGTCCTCGAATCCAAAAGATCTTTTGATCACCATCTTTGATTTGAATATGATTGCCAAAAATAATTCTCCAAATGATATATCAATATATTTCGAGAACTGATTTCCAAGTATGGAAAGTTTTCTGCAGGGCGGTCCTTTACTCTTGGTGCAATATCTTCTTTCTCAGAGCTCGGATTGAAACAAAACCAATTGGGTTAGAAAGATATTTCAGTAATCTTCAAAACGCCACCCAATTTGACTGTTTGCGAAGTAGTAATCAGCCAGATATAATATTTCGAAGTCAGCTGCAGCAGATTCTAAACAGCAGATTTTCCAGACCGAACAATGTTCATTCAAAAATCAATATCTTTTGTTCTACTCAATGAAATTATACAAAACAGATTTGTTTGGATAGCTGACTCACAGGGCTTTAATTTGATATCAAGTAGGCTTATTTTGGAGATGTAAAACACTAAGAAACAAGGAATAGAATGTAGATGAGGAAATTAAAAAAACTGGGCAGAACACTCAAAATGTATGGGCTGAAGAAAAATTGATAACTAAAGTTATAGGGCTCGGATTAATGTGAAATTTGTCTTGTTGGATAGATAAATTTATGCTAAAAAATACAAGAACAAATTTGACACACTTTACTATAATTGGAATCTTCAAACATACAAAATACATCAGATGCACGCGGAAGACTAAAAAAAAGGAAACACTCTAAGAAGATGATTTTTTTTTTTTTTTTTTTTGAGTTTTAAATAAGATGGAAAGAAAAGACACGAAAGAAAGAAAGATGATATACCCGACCTAGAGCCAAAGCTCTGATACCAAATGATACGAAACCTCCAAGAATAAGCGTGAGAACCCCTTGATTATACGGACCCCCAACACATTAACTTGAAAACCCCAGTAGCCAATTTGGTCTCAACCCCTAAGAAAGGCTAGAAAACAGGTTACTTAGATGATCTAACAAACCAAGGATCGGACAAAGCTTTTGGCTCCCATCAACCCTCGATCTTCAAAGCACTCCACAAGCAAGACAGATCAATCCTCACTTGAATGCTCCAAATATTCGTGCATTCTATCACAAGAACACACAAGAAACTCAAAACACTACATTTCCATATATTCTTATCAACTTCTTTTACATTAGACAAAACAAATTCCTTTTATAGACAAGGAATTATAGTGCATGCAAATTAATGATTTCTCCAACTACCTAACTTCTACTTTCCAACAACCCATATTAAAGGATTTTCCCAACTACCTAATTAAATGAATTCTCCAACTACTTAATTAAATGCATGATTTTAGGAATTCAAATTTGAATATTACAACATTAATAAAGTCTTCATATCATTCCATGCATTTCTCTTCTTTGTTGGCTTTGGTCCTTGCTCCATAATAATGATTTGACTTCTTTGACCTTCATCATGGATATGAATTGGATTGTCATGATAATTCATATCACATACCATCAAACACAATATGGTCATGTACATTTTTCCCTCCTAAACATTGTGTATACACATCAAAAAATTCAGATTTCTCAACCTTATACAACTCAATCATGTGTTTAAAACCAAGAACTTTTGCACTAAGCGAAGAAAATAGAGCATACCTTCTTGATAATGCATCGGCCACCACATTGTCCTTACCTTTTTTGTAATGAATGACATAAGGAAATGTCTCAATGAACTCCACCCATTTAGCATGCCTCCTATTTAACTTGGTTTGGCTTTTGAGGTGCTTCAAACTTTCATGATCAGTATGGATAACAAACTCCTTTGGCCACAAGTAATGTTGCCAAACTTGCAAAGCCCTCACAAGTGCATGTAGCTCTTTGTCATAAGTCGGGTAGTTGAGTTGTGCTCCATTTAGCTTTTCACTAAAGAACATGATTGGCCTTTGTTCCTGCATCAAAACAGCTCCTATACCTATCCCACTTGTGATAAGCGTCAGATAAGCTAGATTTACAAAGCTAGAGGTCCTTCTAGGATCCTTGTAAATGTTCACAAATATGACTAACTTAACCTTCGATCTCAACCCCTAAGAAAGGCTAGACGACAGATTACTTAGACGATCAAATAAATCAAGGATCGGACAGAGCTTGTGGCTCCCATCAACCCTCGATCTTCAAAGCACTCCACAAGCAAGACAGATCAATCCTCACTTGAATGCTCCAAATATTCATGCATTCTATCACAAGAACACACAAGAAACAAAGCTTAAAAGCTTTCAAGGTTTAAAACCTAAAATACTACATTTCATATCTCATATCAAGTTGTCTTTTACAATAGGCAAGGCTAATCCCTTTTATAGACAAGGAATTACTCCAAGAGACTCCTAACATAAATGCTAATATGAAAAGTCACCTTGAAATACCAAAAGATGCCTTGATATTCTAAAAGGCACCTTGGAAAACTAAAAGTTTACCTTGAAATATGAAAGATCACCTAAAACTTAGTTACAATTTAAATGAGTACATTAAGTAACCAAATAGGAATTTTAAACTTAGTTTAACATGATCTATTAGTCTTCCACCAAATGGACTTGTGAGATAATGAAGTTCATGCATTTCTCTTTCATGTTGACTTTGATTCTTCCTCCATAACAATGGTTTGACTTCATTAAGCTTCATCATGGATATGAATTGGATTGCCAAAATAATTCATATCATCCTCCTATTCTTCAAAAATGCATATTTCAGCTTCAATTCTTCTACAGGTCAAAGTCATCATCCATTGGACATGATAAATTAATTCTTCTTGAGGTGATCAGACGAGGACCAATCATATTCGTATCAACTTGCATCACATTCAATCTCAAAAGATTTATCAAAGTTAGGCAGAATAAGACAAGGTGCATTGGTTAATTTTTCTTTTAGCTCATTGAATGCATTCTCTTGCTTTTCTTTCCATTCAAATTTCACATGCTTTTTAACAAGTTCATTCAATGGTGAGGCTATGCTACTGAAATCTTTAATAAACCTCCTATAAAAACTAGCCAAACCATGAAAGGATCTTACCTCAGTTGCATTGGTGGGTGTTGGCCACTCTCGAATAGCCTTTACCTTTTCTTCATCAACTTGCACTCCATCCTTCCCAACAATAAACCCTAGGAAATTGACTTGGTCTAGACAAAAACTACACTTTTTGAAGTTGGCATAAAGCTTTTCTTCTCTAAGTTTAAGCAAAATTGTCTTAACATGCAAAATGTGATCATTCAACCTTTTTGAGTAAACAAGGATATCATCAAAATAGACAACAACAAATTTTCCAATATATTCCCTCAAAACATGGTTCATTAACCTCATAAAAGTACTTGGTGCAATGCTTGCTGGTTGCTGAGGTTCAGGTTGGGATTGAGGGTAGTTCCTTGCTTGCTGTTGCTGATTAAGGTTGAGGGCTTCGTCTTCTCCTACGGTGTAACAGTGGGGTAGCATGGCTGTTCATTGAAGCTTCGTATCTTCGGCGGATGAAGGTAGCGGCGCTGGGCGCAGCACCGAGATTGGAGGGCAAGCTGAATAAGGTCGAGGAGCTAGGCACGTCTTCAATGAGGTCATCCATGGCTGCTGCTTGAAGGTTGCTGAGCAGGGTGCTTCAAGAGATAAGTTTTCTCTGGTTTTTTCATTCGGTTTGTTCTGTTTTTAGCTTTCTGCATTTCTTTTGTTAGTTTGTTAGCTTGTGTGGGCTGTTTTGTTGATCTGGTCCTTGGAGATTGGGTTGGGGTGCTTGGTTTTCTTCTTCTTCAAATGGGGAAGAAGAAATCTCCTCACAAGAAGGCTTCCCCTCAAAAGAAGGCTTCTGCTTCACTCTCGAGTTCCAATGGGTCGCGGCCACAACAGTCCCCATCTTTAGAGGTCTCCAAATCAGGAGCTCATTCCAATTCAGGAGCTCCAATTGGGATTGCTCCGAGTGCCCAGCTTCATTCATCTGGTCACGATTTAGGGAAGAAGGTTGCCCGCGTTTTGACTTCTGAAGCTACTAAAAAGGTTTCCAAATCCGAGGGAAAACAGAGCATTCTAAGTGTTGAGGTTCCTGCTGTGGGACAACCTTTGAATGCGAATGTTCATCTAAGTCAGGGTGCTGGTGCAGGTTCTTGTAGCTCTAGTAAAATTACAGGGCTTGATAAGGATGGATCAGCTAGCGTTACTGGGCAACCTGCAACTGATGCGAAAACAGGGGATGCCTCGCTTCAATTTGGAACTCGTGATATGCCTAGCGATTGCGGTGGGGGGAAACCTTTGTCACGTCCGATAGTTCAACGGTCTAAAGGTCACTCCTTGGCTGAGGTAGAAGCTTCGTCTGGTTCAATCTTGGGCGAGGCTCGGCTGGAGGTTGAAGATGACGGATTAGGGCAGGCCGCCTCTCTTCCCAGGGCTGCGGCGGTGGGAGATCCCTCATTGAATGACTTTCCTAATTTAGGAAAGGAAATTAATGACATTCTACAGCCGGTTACCTTATCTTCTTCAGCCCCCGTGAAGATTGCAGCTGATATTAATGACCAAGATGCTGCGGCCCGCAAGCCTAATTCTATGGAAGGAAAGTTTCTTCACGGTTTTGGACAGCGAGTTGACCTACCTCTTCCCTTGCACGCTTCGGTGATTAATGTGCGTGCAGCTGCTTCTCAATGCCCAGCTGGCCGGTTGGTGAAAGGTAAGAAGATGGCGAGTAATCCGCCTGCTATGGAGAGCCATTTGAAGAACGCGGATGCACGGCCTTTGGGTTCTATGACAATGGAAGCCCGTTATGGTAAGTCAGGGAGTCTAATGACTGTGGATGCCCGTCATGGTAAGTCTGGCAGTTCACTTCCCCCAATTGGGCCGATTGGTGGCGATTCTAGGGGCAATCTTCATGGGCCAATTTTAAAAGAGCATGGTCCTGTCTTGCTAGGGCAAAAGGAGCTTCATCAAGTTGGGATGGGTCCAGTTGGGCTTAATTCCATTGGGCTCAACACGAGTGGGCTTAATGAATTGGCCCAAAATGGTGTTAGGGAGTTGGATCCAAATGTGCTTAGTTTTAATGGGCTTGATAATGAGAGTATAGGGCCAAGTTTGAATGGCTTAGGACAAGGAGTCTTGCCTATTGGGTCATCTCCCTTTAGTCCTCTAGGGCGGGGTCAATTGGGAAATTTAGTGACGCGTCGTAGTCTTCCCCCTCGGGAGGAGTTGTTGCCCTTGGGGGGTAAGAATGGATCTTCTGAGTTTGGGATGGGGTTTAGCGAGCTTGGGGCGAGGAGTGGGTCGGGGATTCCAGGAAAGTTTCCCCTGTTAGGCCAATCTCGTTCGAACCAGCTTGTGAGTGCTGGAGACGATGTGTCTCAGGGTTCTGGGGATAGTTTTGGGATGAGTGGGTCCTTTGTGCCCCCAGGATCCCATGGTCAGGGTCAGACGTCTAGTTGGGCTAATCTTTTTGGGCCTCAGAGGACCTCCCCTGCATCTGAACCCCTAGTCTATAACCCTCCAATTGAAAAGGATGGGATTATGTTTGCCATACCCTCGGATGAGGTAATTGAGGAGGGGGTAGCAGTCTGGAGAGGGTCTTTGGTGGGTCAGTTTATCGATGGTAAACTCCCCTTTTTTGTGCTTTATCGGCTTGTCCGTAAGATTTGGGGACATGTGGAAGTTCCAACCATTAACTTGTTTGATAATGGTTTGATCATCTTCAGGTTCCAAAAGGACTCAGCTCGGGACTGGGTCTTGGAGAATGGCCCCTGGCACATTGGGGGTAAGCCTATCCTACTGAGGCAGTGGGTCCCAGGGATAGTCCCTCAGACCTTTGTCTTCGATAAAATTCCTGTGTGGGTTAAGTTCTTCCATGTCCCTATGGAATTGTGGACCACTCCTGGCTTGAGTAACATTGCGAGTACGGTTGGTGTTCCTTTGAGGTTGGATAAGCCTACAAAAGACAAAACGTGCTCCTCGTATGCTCGGGTTTGTGTGGAGGTCGCGATTGAGGCCCCTCTTCCTAGTAGGGTTGGGGTCACTGTCTATGGTGTGGATCACACTATCCCCATTGAGTATTAATGGAAGCCCAAGAGGTGCCTATCCTGTAGGGTCTTTGGCCACTCGGACTCCGGTTGTCCTAAAAAGCCTGTGGGTAGTTTGGAGCCCATCCTCCCTACACAGGTGTCTACTGAGGGTGGGGTCAGGGTGCCGACTCAGAGTGATGGCGTGAACTCGGTTCAGGTAGGGGTTGCTAGTGGGGAGGGGGAACAGGCCTCCTCTCTTGAGGCCGGTGATGACTTTCTCCCTGTGGGAGGGAAATCCCGTAGGCGTAAACGGAAGAAGGCTGCCAGGTCCTTGGCTGCAGTCTCGTCTGCCCTTCCCTTTGCCTTGGCTAGTCTTCCGAGTTTTCCTACTGGTCCCTCCTCTCGGCCTTCCCGTTCTCCTGAACCCCTGAAGGGGGTACATGTGACCAACTCTTTCGGTTCTCTTTCGGATTCGTTAGGGTGTGATTTGGCCCCCCCGAGGGTGGTTTCCTTAGTGGAAAAGACGCTATGTGACAGTGTTGACCCTCGATGGTGTCAGGATGCCATTGTTTCCCCATCTACTTCCTATGTCTAGTTGGTGCTCGTGGAATGTGCGCGGTCTCACTGACCCGACAAAAGGACGATGTGTTCGCTCCTTTTTGCAAGCTGAGAATATTGGTTTCTGCTGTCTGGTGGAAACTAAGGTTAAGGCTCATCAGTTTGATTTCGTTTTTCGTTCCTTTGGAGCTGATTGGCAGTGTGTTTGTAGTTATGGGGATAGTGGCCTGGGTCGTATTTGGGTGTTATGGCGCTCCCGCCGTTTCTCGTTCTCCCCTAGCCTGATTAGCCCTCAGTTGGTTACTGGCTCCCTGGTGGACCTGTCTTCTCAGGTTGTGACTCATATTGCCTGTGTGTATGGGTCCAATCTCGAGGCTGGGAGGGCTGTTTTGTGGAGGGAGTTGGCCTTGGCTTGTTCGAGTTGGTCTTCCCCTGGCATTGTTATGGGAGACTTCAATGAGACTCGCCGGTTGACTGAGAGGAGTGGGGGTAACCATAGCATTTCTGCGATGGGAGCCTTTGATATTGCTCTCCTAGAGGCTAACTTGGTTGAGCTGTCGGTTCAGGGGAATTTTTTCACTTGGACTAGTCGCCCGAGGGGTGGCCCAGGAGGTCAGGAGCTGCCGGTTCGTGGCGGTGGCCGGCTGTGTCTCCTGATTTGTTAGAGATCGCCGATGCTGTGTGCTCTACTGTCTGTTGGGGCCGAGCTTCCCGCCTCGTTCTCCCTTGGGATGCTGAGCTTGAGTGGATTTGTCGGGTGAGCGCTGGGCAGCACAAGCGTAAGCTTGTTTGGAGGGTGGCCTGGTGTGCTGTGATTTACCATATTTGGATGGAACGCAATTTGCGTTTTCATGGCCCGGGTCACCGCCCTACTCAGTCGGTTATCGCTGCTATTCGGTCTGATATTTCCTTTGCTTGCTCGTCCTGGGCGGGTGCGGTTTCGGCCGTCTCCCCCTGGGATTCTTTTGATTGAGTTTGTCTTGTTCTTTGTGTGTGTGCAGGTGTTTTGTCAGGTTGCTCTATGTGGCGCTGTCTCGCTTATGGAGTTTGCTGCTTCCCCTGATCTGTCCCTGGTTCATGTTATTGCCCCTTCTTCTGGAGGGGTTTCTGGTTTGGTCTGTGTGGCTTGGTTTTTGTGCTTGCCCCTGTGCTTGTTCTTGCTCTGAGATCGCTGCTTTCTGAGGCTTGTTTCAAGTTGCTGGCTTCTTCATCTGTCTGTCCTTGGCTGCCCTTGGCCTTTCTCCCTGGTGGGCTTCTTGTGTGGGGCTCTGCGTGGCTAGTCTGTGGGGTGTCCATAGCTGTTGGAGTGTTTCAGGCGGTGCTTGTTTCTTCTGCAGTTGGCTGTCCTTCTCTTGTTCTGTGGGTGCTCGTTGTCCCCTCCCGGTCCTGGTTCCTAATTGAGTTGAGTTCTGGTCGCTTGTTGTCACCCCGTATAATAATTATTATTACTATTAAAAATAATAATATAATTTTATTTATTAAACTTGTAATAAATAAAATATATATATATAATTATTAATTAAACAATTTAATTAATAAATATTATTTAATTCAATATCAAATATTAATTAAATAATATGGCTAACTCCGGTTTTCCGAAAACCGACTTTTTGCACATGAATCACATTCATGTTTTAGACCACTTTCATATTTAAATCATATTTAAATATGTTCATCATTCTTCCAAAAACCGAATTTGAACAATTCAAATTCTTTTTTTTTTTTTTTTTCTTTTATACTGTTGCACGACGTTATCCGAGCTAGCCAGGAGAACCTAAAGGACCTACAGATCATGAGCTCCAACGATACGAGATTATTCGGTCAAAACTCTTTCAACCGAACTAACCAACATTCGTTAACCCCCGGAGACTCCACTATATTCCGAGGGTTGCACTCTCCTCACTGTAGATATATTATGTCCTCTGATATAACCGTCACTGGCAAGTCGACCCTTCACAGGTTGTTCGTAATCACAGCTGGGTCGTTTAAACCGTTTAACCCCTGCATTACGTCTTGTTCCTTAAGTACCACTGACACCTCTAATGAACAATTAGATCCGTGGTCCAACCAACAGATCAGTTAACCCTCTCATCACATGAGAGTGTGAGCGCTCATTGTTCAAGCCCCGGAGTCAGCTATTAAGGGAACAACCTATCTACTAACCCTGAAGAGCGGGTTAGGAGTGAACTCCAATCTTGTTGTACTATGTCCCCAGCTACCTATTCGACTTTATCCCCAAGATGGTAGGCTTATTGAGTCGGCGCTAAAAGGGCCACTCTCACCCGTGCAAGTCAAAGGATACTATCGAATAAGCAGGAGTTCATAGCGAGCTCAGGATTGAGATCGAGTTACCTAGGCCATCAATATGTATAAGTCGGTCTCATCAGTAAACGGAGTTATAAAGAGAGAGCGACTTAATACGCGGTTCGATCTTGTGTAAACTCTTTACACAGGACGCCCTCACTTCTCACATCTCCATGTGGAACGATTCGGATCACATCGTTCTGTACAATACAAAGTGAGCCGCATCCAATAGTGTTACCAGGATAAGGTACCCAGCCTTATCCGTATACTAGAGACCGTTTTGACTGACTACTTGAGCCTGATCCACAATCATGTCATACATGAAGCTCAAGTACTCATATTCAGCCAAGGGTGTTGGTCATTGGTATAGGTTAAACCAAACACGTTTCACTTTATTCCAGTAAACTCTTTTACTGAATAAAACTAATAACTCTTTATTCTAAATAGAATATTTACAAACATAACAGTTTACAAACCACGAGTTTTAGGACATAAAACCCAACAAACTCCCACTTGGACTTAAACGTCCGTGGTGTACATGTTAGGTGGAGAAAACTAATGTATCATATATCAGAAGCTTTCTCCCATTGTCCTCTCCAGTAACTCGGAGCCCTAGACTCTTCTAGGTGTCTCTCAAACACTTTAGCCATGAGAGACTTAGTAAACTTATCAGCATGAAGTACTAAAAAGCTTTCCATGTGACCATCACATCTCCTCATAGTACTAACTGCGAGCTCAACTTATAAACCTATTGCTGCTTCACAAGCTGCAAATAGACTTAGCTAACAACGAGGAATCAGCAATACAACTCTTGTATTCTACTCCTTTAAGTACAAGGACAAAACTTTAACCGGAATCCAATCTAATTGGACTAATATTACTGACAGCTCCCACTGCATAACACATATCGGGTCATGTATCACAAAAGATACATCTGACCTCCAATATGTAAATGCACTTGGGTGCATCTCGTATCCTCAACACTTGAGGTGTCTTAGGAAATCATTTTCATAGACCATCGAATATTGACAACAACTTGTCAATAAAAGATTTTAGAGACAACACTAGCGATTTGTTCTTACGACTCAGATCAAGCTGAATCCTTAGAACAAACAAAGCCTACCTCCAGATCAACTATTTGGGAGTGGGTCGCTAGTTTATGCTAAAAGTCAGAAATAGATCCTACATCATTCTCAATGATTAGGACAAAATTACGGGAACAATTTTTGAAAGCTACACCATTGATTAAACCCTTGTCAAACAAGGTTTGTCAAACTATTGTTCAAAGCCATAAGATTTGATCACATTATCAAAACTCACAATTCAGGACGAAGATGCTTTCTCCAATTCATAAATGAATCGAATAAGCTAGCAAACCATTTGCTCTTTGCCCTCGAAGTATGAACCTTTCTGGTTGAGACTTATAGATACTCATATCAAGTTTGCAAGTCTTGACATCCATTTGCTTTATTCTATCAAAATAGAACAAAGCAATGGATAAGAGTTATCTATTTAACTTACACCTGGCAACAAGAGAAAGAGAGTATACCCAATAAACCCTTTCTCTTCAGGACAGTCCCATTACCAGAAAGTCAAGCCATAAAGGTTTTCACCTTAGTGGCTTGGTCTCATTAACATCCAAAGATTCATGGCTTTGAACCATTCGGCCTTGTCTATGTGATCCATTGTTTGTTTAGAGACAATGAATCCTCAATGTCATCATCAAGTATTATAACTTTGAGTTTAAGACAAGCCAATACAGCGGGTTAGGTTGTCCAACATCCCTCCCACTGCATTGAGCCTTTCTCAACAGTTGAGAAGCTCCAGTTTGATCAACAACCATTGTTGAATTCAACTATAACTTTCTTATTAAAACTGTAAGTCTTAACACACTAGTTGTTTTCGAGTTTAATTAGAACACATCTGTATATATCTTTTGCTAAATGAACTGTTCATTATAAAACCAAAAGATATAATATTCAGGTGTTCAGTTTAAACTGGAACTATAGACAATAATTACATATAACAAATGTTATTATCTCTATACAACAACTACAAAGACTCCCACTAGTTCAGCTGCAATGATATCTCCATATCTCACAGCGAGAAAACGACTGCCAGGAACTAGTTTCCTGTAGAAAAACAAACATAAATAGTGGTTCCTGAAGACATCCAGGTATGACATTCATATCCACTAAACTTGTTTTGACAAATAAATCACATTTATCTTGTCGTTCCTTCTCAGCCTGTTTCTCAACAAAGTATTTGGAGCAGTTACGCTTCCAATACCCATCTTCAGTACAATGGAAACATTTTCCTATGTTTGAAGACATTACCTTGCGAACAATAAGGGTTTTGCCATTTCTCCTTTTACTCTTCTTCTTCTGAATAATCTCATTACTCAGAGAAGCATAAACTTTCTCCCTGACGCCAACCTCTTAAGGAATTTCTTCGAAGTGACAACACTTGCCTCATTCTCTATTCCTTTGGAAGTGTACAGAGACTGATAAGTCTGAAAAGACGACGGTAGCAATGTTTACTTCTGTCACATTAAAGTGGACCATCATGTTAAGGACAAGCTCCTTAACAGAGGTATCCTCCACTATGCGAGAGTTATAAACGAACTTGAGGACTTCATTACGAAGTAATTAGGACGAGTGTCCAGCATTGCTTGTAATGAAGACATGATTTCCTTTGCGGAAATCATAACCTCATACTACTTGCACAAGGCATCAAATATGCTTGCCAAGATATAGATTTGGGCTTTATCAATAGCCCTAATCCATCCATCGTATGCCTCTCGAACACTTCGAGAATCATTTGAGTCATGAGTGGGAGGACACTCCTTTGTTAAGACAAACCTAAGGTTGTCTAGAACCAGAATCATATTCAGGTTCGACTTCCAGGTCCCGTAATTCTCTCCGGTTAACTTATCGTGAGCTAACAACTGTATAAACGAGCTCGACATGCCGAAATAGAATGTAAAACTATTAGTGAAACGGTTTTAACCTATTTAAACCAATTAAGAGGTTTAGCAGCAAATAAAGTACCCAAACTCTTTATTTACATGCAACGATACTTTAGTGAGTTAGAATGGTCGCTACCTAAGGGTAAACGAGCATTCCTTCACTAAACCAAGACAGTCTTGACTAAACGCTAACTCCAGAATAACTCATATTCCTATAGCATCTTAGTTATCGTTTTTGGTCAAGATTTACTAACTTCTTAGCAAATCTCGTAAGTGTGACCCTCCATTTTTAGAACGCACAGGACGACCCCAACAGTGCAACCTAAGGGAATGTCACAGTTGGGAATGGCCCTATGTTTCTTTATCCGAAAATGGTGACTGACTTGTTCAACTCCCATGAAACGGCCCTCCTAAGGGATTGGTGCCACCAAGGGCACCTTGCAGGCGGAACATGGGAATCTCACGGTTCAATCCAATGGAGGAGACCGTAGGATGTACTGACGTACTTCCTTCTCCCACTTACTATAGACACTTACTCCATTCACGTTGCTATTGAAAGTTGCAAATACCATCCTAAGGGGGTTGCCACATTAGCAACACGAGGCCGAGCAAAATTCTCACGTTGTGAACTATACGGAGTGCGTAGCAGGAGAGGGATATATCATATATTCCTTCTCAACACATCTACTAAGCATCATGGACAGTTTTAGGGTAAACTACTCAGGTTTTATCTGGCTAAGTAAATAAAACCTTAAGTCTAGGCAAACAATTTTACCTGAGATGTCTAGGTTATAAACACTTTACTAACCTCACACCTCTCACGCATGCTCATAAAGCCGGTTAACTTTACTCAAGTACCGGATAGTCCCCAGGTAGGAGGTGTTCCGTAAACCGTCAGCTTAAATACCTCCAACCTCGAACAGGATTTCACCGGGTGAGTTTCTCATAACCTTAGCATTTACGAGATAACGACCTATTCATCTAATGAACCAGATCGACTCATTTAACCCTAAATGAACATGCTTTTATTTGTTATAGATTTTAAAAGTCTAAGTCATTTTTACAACGCTTGCAAAAACTAGACTTTCTATAATAACAAACTTCTATATGCTTCTCAAACATACATTCGCTAAGGCATGGCAAAATGAATATTTAACTTCATAATCAATATAACACTTATATCGATTATGCTCTTAAATATACAACTCCTAATTCATAAATTAATATAACACTTATATCAAATGATTATGAATTAAGCATGCATCCTATACATTATAACAATTATAACATACAATAATGCATCTTGGTTGGATGTTTAATTTCATAATTAATATAACACTTATATTAATTATTCTATTAAGCAAACAACAACTAATTCATGAATTAATATAACACTTATATTAATACTCATGAATTAAACATGCATCCAATATATTATAACACTTATAACCTACAATATGCATACAACCATGGCAACCTATGTTGTATATTTAATTTCATAATTAATATAACACTTATATCAATTATTCTATTAAATTAGCAACATCCAATTCATGAATTAATATAACACTTATATTAATACTCATGAAGTCCCAAATATGCATACTATAAATTATAACACTTATAACATAATACCAATGCATGGAGCATGCTTCCTATGGTGGGATTTTAAATCTATATTGATACGAAACCTCCAAGAATAAGCGTGAGAACCCCTTGATTATACGGACCCCCAACACATTAACTTGAAAACCCCAGTAGCCAATTCGATCTCAACCCCTAAGATAGGCTAGAATACAGGTTACTTAGATGATCTAACAAACCAAGGATCGGACAAAGCTTTTGGCTCCCATCAACCCTCGATCTTCAAAGCACTCCACAAGCAAGACAGATCAATCCTCACTTGAATGCTCCAAATATTCATGCATTCTATCACAAGAACACACAAGAAACAAAGCTTAAAAGCTTTCAGGGTTTAAAACCCAAAATACTACATTTCATGTCTTTTATCAAGTTGTCTTACAATAGACAAGGCTAATCCCTTTTATAGACAAGGAATTAAGCCAAGAGACTCTTTAACTACCTAACATAAATGTCAATATGAAAAGCCACCTTGAAATACCAAAGGGTGCCTTGATATTCTAAAAGGCATCTTGGTAAACTAAAATTCATCTAAAATATGAAAGATCACCTAGAACTATGTTGCATATTTAATGAGTACATTAAGTAACAAAATATGAATTTTAAACTTGGTTTTAACATCATCTATTAATCTTCCACGAAGTGGTATTGTGAGATAGTGCATTTCTCTTCTTTGTTGAGTTTGATCTTTGCTCCATAATAATGGTTTGACTTCATTGACCTTCATCATGGATATGAATTAGATTGTCAAGATAATTCATATCATCCTCCCCTTCTTCAAAATGATTCGTCCTCGAATCCAAAAGAACTTTTGAACACCATCTTGGATGATTTGTCAATTTGTTTTTCATAATTGATTTCCAAATAAGGAAATTTTTCTGCAGGAGCCTCTTTACTATTTGTGTGATATCTTCTTCCTCAGAGCTCGGATTGGAACAAAACAAATAGGGTTATAAAGATACTTCAATAAGCTTCAAAACGGTACCCAATTTGACTGCTTTAGCAATAGTAATCAGAAAGATATCATATTTCGAAGTCAGCAGCAGCAGATTGTAGATAACAGTTTTTCCAGACCGAACAATAATCACTCAAAAATTCATAGCTTTTGTTCTACTCAATGAAATTGTACAAAACAGATTTGTATGGATAGCTGACTCACAGGGCTTTAATTTGATATCAAGTAGGCTTATTACGGAGATGTAGAACACTAAGAAACAAGGAATAGAATGTAGATGAGGAAATTCAAAAAAAAATTGGGCAGAACACTCAAAACGTTTGGGCTGAAGAAAAATTGATAACTAAAGTTATAGGGCTCGGATTAAAGTGAAATTTGTCTTGTTGGATAGATAAATTCGTGCTGAACAAGAAAAGACAAATTTTACACAGTTTAATGCAGTTTTATTCTTCAGACATACAGAATACACCAGATGCACGCGGAAGACAGAAACAACGAAACACTTCAAGAAGATGATATTTTTTTTTTTTTTGAGTTTTAAATAAGATGGAATAAAAGACACAGAAGAAAGATAAACGATATACCCGATCTAGAGCCAAAGCTCTGATACCAAATGATACGAAACCTCCAAGAATAAGCGTGAGAACCCCTTGATTATACGGACCCCCAACACATTAACTTGAAAACCCCAGTAGCCAATTCGATCTCAACCCCTAAGATAGGCTAGAATACAGGTTACTTAGATGATCTAACAAACCAAGGATCGGACAAAGCTTTTGGCTCCCATCAACCCTCGATCTTCAAAGCACTCCACAAGCAAGACAGATCAATCCTCACTTGAATGCTCCAAATATTCATGCATTCTATCACAAGAACACACAAGAAACAAAGCTTAAAAGCTTTCAGGGTTTAAAACCCAAAATACTACATTTCATGTCTTTTATCAAGTTGTCTTACAATAGACAAGGCTAATCCCTTTTATAGACAAGGAATTAAGCCAAGAGACTCTTTAACTACCTAACATAAATGTCAATATGAAAAGCCACCTTGAAATACCAAAGGGTGCCTTGATATTCTAAAAGGCATCTTGGTAAACTAAAATTCATCTAAAATATGAAAGATCACCTAGAACTATGTTGCATATTTAATGAGTACATTAAGTAACAAAATATGAATTTTAAACTTGGTTTTAACATCATCTATTAATCTTCCACGAAGTGGTATTGTGAGATAGTGCATTTCTCTTCTTTGTTGAGTTTGATCTTTGCTCCATAATAATGGTTTGACTTCATTGACCTTCATCATGGATATGAATTAGATTGTCAAGATAATTCATATCATATATGGCATACTATATGCACATACAAACATGGATTTTAATTAAAACATACATTCACAATGCATAATTAATTAAACACGCCAAAGTGGATCGATTTTGGCATTTAGCAAGTAATAACTAATTTATTACAAGCTTGAACAACAAGCTATATCTTGAGCGGACTTCGAACTCTTCGCACCGCCTTTGACCAGCTTGCTTCCCCGAACGCTTCGGTCAATTTCTCTTCGAATTTCTCTTCGTATTGCCTAGAACGAGTTTGAACTTATACCGAACATTTCGGCGAGTTCCAAACTCAAGCTTCTTTCACAAAGAAACCTATATGGACTCTAATGACTCTAAAAATACAGACTCTTCCGAACGCATTAAAGCCCATACATTCTCGGGCAATTACATATAATGAAATTCAAATAGAAACTATGCCAAAATCGATATTCACTTTAGACATCCATTCAGAAACAATTTCTAAAATAAAATACCCACCAACTTAAATTGATGCAAATTGAGTTAATCACAAAATCGCTCTGATACCAATTGATGGAGCGACATGCGCAGCGGAAAGCGATTTCGGACCGATGATACTCTAATTTCATCAATTTAACAAATAGAAAACATGCTCAAAAGACGGAAATAAGAAATTAGAATACATACCCTTGTAGTTCCAATTTCTTCAAGCTCCGTCGCACGTTCCTCGTCACGAACTCTTCTGCCCTCTTCTCACGAACGCCTCGAGGACCACCCCAGGTAGTCCCGCTATCCTCGGCGCCGCGCAACGGAGTTGTGGGACTCCAATCAAAGAAGAAAAGAAAAGAAATAGAAAAGGAAGAAGAAGAAGGAAATGGAGGCAGTAGCCAAAAATGAGAACCCATTCCTAAAAATGAAATCCAATTTCATTTTTAAGTACCCAAGTTGACTTGACTTACTTAGCCATTAAGTTAACCATAATATGTATATATATATAATAATTATTATTACTATTAAAAATAATAATAATAATTTTATTTATTAAACTTGTAATAAATAAAATATATATATATAATTATTAATTAAACAATTTAATTAATAAATATTATTTAATTCAATATCAAATATTAATTAAATAATATGGCTAACTCCGGTTTTCCGAAAACCGACTTTTTGCACATGAATCACATTCATGTTTTAGACCACTTTCATATTTAAATCATATTTAAATATGTTCATCATTCTTCCAAAAACCGAATTTGAACAATTCAAATTTTTTTTTTTTTTTTTTTTCTTTTATACTGTTGCACGACGTTATCCGAGCTAGCCAGGAGAACCTAAAGGACCTACAGATCATGAGCTCCAACGATACGAGATTATTCGGTCAAAACTCTTTCAACCGAACTAACCAACATTCGTTAACCCCCGGAGACTCCACTATATTCCGAGGGTTGCACTCTCCTCACTGTAGATATATTATGTCCTCTGATATAACCGTCACTGGCAAGTCGACCCTTCACAGGTTGTTCGTAATCACAGCTGGGTCGTTTCAACCGTTTAACCCCTGCATTACGTCTTGTTCCTTAAGTACCACTGACACCTCTAATGAACAATTAGATCCGTGGTCCAACCAACAGATCAGTTAACCCTCTCATCACATGAGAGTGTGAGCGCTCATTGTTCAAGCCCCGGAGTCAGCTATTAAGGGAACAACCTATCTACTAACCCTGAAGAGCGGGTTAGGAGTGAACTCCAATCTTGTTGTACTATGTCCCCAGCTACCTATTCGACTTTATCCCCAAGATGGTAGGCTTATTGAGTCGGCGCTAAAAGGGCCACTCTCACCCGTGCAAGTCAAAGGATACTATCGAATAAGCAGGAGTTCATAGCGAGCTCAGGATTGAGATCGAGTTACCTAGGCCATCAATATGTATAAGTCGGTCTCATCAGTAAACGGAGTTATAAAGAGAGAGCGACTTAATACGCGGTTCGATCTTGTGTAAACTCTTTACACAGGACGCCCTCACTTCTCACATCTCCATGTGGAACGATTCGGATCACATCGTTCTGTACAATACAAAGTGAGCCGCATCCAATAGTGTTACCAGGATAAGGTACCCAGCCTTATCCGTATACTATAGACCGTTTTGACTGACTACTTGAGCCTGATCCACAATCATGTCATACATGAAGCTCAAGTACTCATATTCAGCCAAGGGTGTTGGTCATTGGTATAGGTTAAACCAAACACGTTTCACTTTATTCCAGTAAACTCTTTTACTGAATAAAACTAATAACTCTTTATTCTAAATAGAATATTTACAAACATAGCAGTTTACAAACCACGAGTTTTAGGACATAAAACCCAACACGCTGTGCTTCACTTCTTTGATACCTCCTTCCTTCCTCCTGGTATCAATGCCACCTCTCTTACCTTGATTCTTAAGAAGGTGGGTGCTTCACGGGTTGAGGATTTCAGGCCTATTTCTTGTTGTAATGTGTTGTATAAATGCATTGCAAAGGTTTTGGCTAATCGTCTTCGCGTGTGGCTGCCTTCCTTCATTAGTCCGAATCAGTCGGCCTTTGTTCAAGGTAGGAGCATTGTGGATAACATTCTGCTCTGCCAGGAGTTGGTTGGGGGTTACCACCTCAACAAAGGGAGCCCGCGGTGTGTGCTGAAGATTGACCTGCAGAAGGCTTATGACTCTATTCAGTGGGATTTTCTCTTTGGCTTACTGCTTTCGATTGGTACGCCCTGCCAGTTTGTCAATTGGGTCCGGGCTTGCGTTACTTCGCCTATGTTCTCCATCTCGGTGAATGGGTCCTCTGAGGGGTTTTTTGCGGGTAGGCGTGGTCTCCGTCAGGGTGATCCCCTGTCCCCTTACCTGTTCGTCATGTGTATGGAAGTCTTATCGCGGCTGCTGAATTCCCCGCCGCCTGAGTTTGAGTTTCATCCCAAGTGTGAAATGGTTAATCTTACCCATCTTTGCTTTGCGGATGACTTGATGATTTTCTCTGCGGGGAACAGGACTTCCTTGAGGTTTGTTCAGCAGACATTACTTCACTTCCAGGAGCTATCTGGCCTTATGGCTAACTCCGCTAAGAGCTCGATGTTCTGCTCGGGGGTTCCTGTCCAGGTGGCTGTCGGTCTGGCTGAGTTCATGGGTGTTGCTCTGGCGACCTTGCCTGTGTGTTACTTAGGTCTCCCTCTCATCTCAAGTCGGTTGTCTTCTCGGGATTGCCAGCCTCTGATTGATCGGATCACTTCTAGGATTGGCAGTTGGACTGCTAGGGCTCTCTCCTATGCAGGAAGGTTGCAGCTTATCCAGTCGGTCCTTCAGAGCTTCCAAGTCTATTGGGCTAGTGTGTTTGTGCTGCCTGCTCGTATAGTCCATAGGGTTGAGAGTTTGCTTCGTTGCTACCTCTAGAAGGGCTCTCCTTCTGGTTGTGGGGGGGCGAAGGTTGCCTGGGCTGACATTTGTTTGCCGAAGAGTGAGGGAGGTTTAGGTATTCGTCATATCCCCTCCTGGAACTCGGCAGCAGTTATGAAGCTCCTCTGGCTCCTCCTGCTTCGCTCTGGTTCCCTGTGGGTGGCTTGGATGGAGGCGTATATCCTCCGTGGTCGGTCTCTTTGGACGATTCTTGTGTCGTCTACGTGGTCTTGGTGCCTCAAGGCGATTATGGGGCTTCGGGACCAGTTCCGTCCACTTATCTGGTTTTCCATTGGTGACGGTTCTAGGTGTCGTATGTGGGTTGATCCTTGGCTGCCTGATGGTCCTATTCTCCCCAGAATTAGTGATCGTATCTTGTATGACGCAGCTAGTCATATTCAAGCTATGGTCTCTGATTTTTTGCTACCTGATGGTTCGTGGCGGTGGCCGGCAGTGTCTCCTGATTTGTTGGAGATCGCCGATGCTGTGCGCTCTACTGTGTGTTGCCCAGGTAGGGAGGATAAGTTGATCTGGGTTCCTGGCGGGATTGGTTTTTCGGTTTCTAGTGCTTGGGAGGCGATTCGCCCCCGTGGGATAGTGGTCCCGTGGCAGGGTTTGCTATGGTTCGGGGGGAATATTCCGCGTCATGCTTTTGTCACCTGGCTGACCTTGAGGGACCGCTTGTATACTTGTGATAGGCTGGCTAGGTGGATCCCCTCGACACCTACTGATTGTTTGCTTTGTTTGTCCGGGACTGAGTCCCGTGACCACTTGTTCTTCCAGTGCCCCTTTGCGAGTTTGGTGTGGGAGGATATCCTCTGTTGGGGCAGAGCTTCCCGCCTCGTTCTCCCTTGGGATGCTGAACTTGAGTGGATTTGTCGGGTGAGTGCTGGGCAGCACAAGCGTAAGCTTGTTTGGAGGGTGGCCTGGTGTGCTGTGATTTACCATATTTGGATGGAACGCAATTTCCGTTTTCATGGCCCGGGTCACCGCCCTACTCAGTCGGTTATCGCTGCTATTCGGTCTGATATTTCTTCTGCATGCTCGTCCTGGGCGGGTGCGGTTTCGGCCGTCTCCCCCTGGGATTCTTTTGATTGACTTTGTCTTGTTCTTTGAGTGTGTGCAGGTGTTTTGTCAGGTTGCTCTATGTGGCGCTGTCTCGCTTATGGCGATTGCTTCTTCCCCTGATCTGTCCCTGGTTCATGCTGTTGCCCCTTCTTCTGGAGGGGTTTCTGGTTTGGTCTGTGCGGCTTGGTTTTTTGAGCTTGTCCCTGTGCTTGTTCTTGCTCTGATATCGCTGCTTTCTGAGGCTTGTTCAGTTGCTGGCTTCTTCATCTGTCTGTCCTTGGCTGCCCTTGGCCTTTCTCCCCTGGTGGGCTTCTTGTGTGGGGCTCTGCGAGGCTAGTCTGTGGGGTGTCCCTAGCTGTCGGAGTGTTTCAGGCGGTGCTTGTTTCTTCTGCAGTTGGCTGTCCTTCTCTTGTTCTGTGGGTGCTCGTTGTCCCCTGTCGGTCCTGGTTCCTAATTGAGGTTAGTTCTGGACGCTTGTTGTCACCTCGAAAGGCGCCTTGTCCTGAGGGTGTGTGGGCTTTTGGTGGGTCCTTGGATCTGGCTTTGTCGAAGGGAAGCGATGCTGGCTGGGTCCCTGTGGCTTTCTGCCGTGCCTGCATACCGGATGGTTGTTCTTTTGCCATAAGTAGGGGGAAGACGAGTTGATTGGCCTCTTCTTTGTTCGGTTTCTTGATCGTGCTTGGGGGGCGGGCTTCTTGCTTGCATTTGATGGATGGCCAGCTTGGCCCCTTATTTCTCAGCATCTGCCTGTCCTCTCTCTGTTTTGCTTGGTGCCCCTTGACCCTGTCTGGAGTCGCTCTTTCGCTAGTACCGGCCGGGGGTTGGATGGCCTGGAGAGTTTTGTGGGCGGATCGCGGTTGAGGTGTCACGATTCCTTCGTGTTCTCTCTCTTTGTTTCCTCCTGCTTCAGCTGTTTCTTTGCTTTTCAGTTGTGTTACTTTTTCTGCTTTTTGTCTTTTCTTGCTCCTTCCCGCTTGTGGGTTGGATGCCGGGGTATGCTGTTGTTTGGTTTATTTGTTGCTTTCCCTCGGGCTGTGAGGTTTCCGTTGTGTTGTTTTCGTTTTGTTGTCGTACATTGGTTCTCCCAGTGTTTGTTCTCTTGTTGTTATGCCCTTTGGCCTCGGGCTTTGAGGCCTTTTGCTTCTATATATTCACTTTTGCAAAAAAAAAAAAAAAAAAAGAAAATAAAACCTATGGAATGAAATTCAATTCAACAACAATTGAAAAGTCATATGGAAAAACCCAAAACAAGAGAAATGCTTTAAATTGTCTTAACTAGCTACTTTAAGACGTGCTTTTCAATACTCCAACGTTTGAGTAGTTGAAACACTCCAAACTCCCAAGAGGTGCAAGCTGGACAGCCCACTGCTTACAATTTCTGCACAGTTTTTTTGTCCCCCGTGCCATCTTTCAAACTAGAAGACTTTTCCCGTGCCATCTTCACACCCTTATCTTCTTGACTCATTGAAATAACATTGTAAAGAAATTTGGGTTCAAAAATATTTGTCTCTTCTTGTGCATTAGCTAGCCTTTGAAGATGTAGTGTAAAAGCCTCTTGAATCTTCTTTGCCTTGCTTCTTGTAATGGCTCCTTCCGGTACATGCAATGGTTCGGTGATTGGATCCGTATCAGTAGTGCCAAGGCTCCTGGCCCGGATGGGTTCCCTGTGGGGTTTTTCAAAGCTGCTTGGAGTGTTGTTGGGGATGACTTCTGTTCCGCAGCGCTTCACTTCTTTGATACCTCCTTCCTTCCACCTGGTATAAATGCCACCTCTCTTACCTTGATTCCAAAGAAGGTGGGTGCCTCCCGGGTTGAGGATTTTAGGCCCATTTCCTGTTGTAATGTGTTGTATAAATGCATTGCAAAGGTTTTGGCTAATCGTCTCCGTGTGTGGCTGCCTTCCTTCATCAGTCCGAATCAGTCGGCCTTTGTTCAAGGGAGGAGTATTGTGGATAACATTTTGCTCTGCCAGGAGTTGGTTGGGGGTTACCACCGCAATAAGGGTAGCCCGCGGTGTGTGCTGAAGATCGATCTGCAGAAAGCCTATGATTCTATCCAGTGGGATTTCCTCTTTGGCTTGCTGCTCTTGATTGGTAC